>OZ059832.1:14260680-15644996 GCA_964057195.1 Orthosia cruda | reverse complement strand
TACCTACCCTACCTACCCTACCTACCCTACCTACCCTACCTACCCTACCTACCCTACCTACCCTACCTACCCTACCTACCCTACCTACCCTACCTACCCTACCTACCCTACCTACCCTACCTACCCTACCTACCCTACCTACCCTACCTACCCTACCTACCCTACCTACCCTACCTACCCTACCTACCCTACCTACCGTACCTACCCTACCTACCGTACCTACCCTACCTACCGTACCTACCCTACCTACCCTACCTACCCTACCTACCCTACCTACCCTACCTACCCTACCTACCCTACCTACCCTACCTACCCTACCTACCCCTACCTACCCTACCTACCCTACCTACCCTACCTACCCTACCGAATCCTACCCGAACCGCTAGCCCGTGCAGACACGTTTTTGCGAGCTCCGCACCTCAAAAATCGTTTGAGAAGTCTATCAATCGGAAAAAACGAAAGAGTTATATCAAAAGTTGCGGGCAAGTGAGACCTATCGAATAGTGTATTCAGAAGAAAAATCGGATAATAAACAACCAAACTGTGACGTAAAACGGTTAAATTCTAACCCTTAAAGTGCGGAAAGTACACGAAAGTTTGGAAAGTTGCGTGCAGCGTCCGATTAGTCGGCGCGAGCCCTATTTTTTAATCGATGTAAATAACCGCCATCTTAGTGAGTACACGACCTGGGAATTCTAGATTTTTGATTACAGTTAAGTGCCCGGTTTCATTCGTCAAGCGTAGCATCCGGTTGGAGACGCTTGAGGAATGGAACCGGAGGTATAGAACCGGTGAGACGGCCTCCGTCACAAAAATATTCTTCCCAGACGCGTCAGCGGCGTACAGAGTCGTAAGAACTATTTCTCATGAACGACTACACAAATCATGACGAGGCACGGTGGGTTCTCCGCATACTTGTGTCGTTTCAAGTGTAAGGAGGACCCATCGTGCACCTGCGAACCTGGAGTGAGTGAATCAATACAGCACATCTTGTTCGATTGTCCAATTTTCGCCAGAGAACGGTTCGAGATAGAACAGGTATTAGGTATTAAAATAATTGCACTAAATGTACCAAAAATTATGACCAGTAAAGATCGCAAACAATTTTTGAATTACTGTAAGAAAATCGTAGTTAAGAGTCATAAATAGAAATAAATAGTTTCAAGAAAGTATGATACCATTATATATTGAGTATATAGGAAAGTATCATACAAATAGAATTAAGTAATAAGTTAAGTTAAAAAATAAATAAAGAACTTATATGTACATTTAAAAATTGGAAATAGAATAAGAATAAACTAAATTATAGGCTGCCCCGTCCACTTGCTCGCCCATTGTCCAGGGCAATAAGGTAAAACTTTAGTTTTAAGTTACGTTATGCTACCAAAAGTGTAAAAAAAAAAACTGTACCTACCTAGTAATTAAATTAAACTGTAAAAATTGGCTCTGACCACGTCAGAGGATGTAAATAAAGGATTTGGGCGTTTGGTGTTTGGTGTTTATAGTCGGTAGAAATCCGGCACTGTCTGGGCCTCCCTTCCCAGTCGTCCATGAGGATTTTCACCGTAAGGCAAGAAAAAAAAATAAAAAAAAGGAAAAAAAAAAAATTGAGCCATGTTTAACACTTTTCGCAGCACTTTTTCCGAAATCGGAGAGGAAAAGAGGCGAACTTTCTGTGAAAACCCTAATCTTTTCCGATTTCGAGGAAGACTTGTTTTTTAAAAGTGCATAACAGTGAGTGACTAAGTGCCCCCGACAGTCCTGGAACTCCGGAAAATATTTCCGTGAGGTCCCAGGCCCCACTTTGCTGTTCAAGCCGCCCGGAGAAAATTCCGCACGATCAAATCCCTCGGCAAACCAGACTGGGAGGTGCAATCGGCAAGTTTTGAGGACTTAAGAGGCTACGTGGAGCAGCTGGCAACCATCCTGAAGTTTTTCATAGAGATCATAAATGCGATACAACCGAAACAAGGTGATTGCCTTCCGATTTTTATGTGTGTTTTCTTTCTTAAATTAATTTAATACATATTTACATTTTCAAATTGACTCCCTTTTAAATTAGAATCACATAGTCAAATTAATAACCTTATATATAGAAAAAAGCCGACAATTTTAAAATCAATATCATGTACTAAAATAGAAATAGTTCAAAATTAAAATTCGTTCTCACGCTCCGTTATTAACTTTGTATTACTTGTTTACGAAATTTAGTATTAAAATAGCTCAGAACTTGGTCTAGGACTAACCTAGCCGAAAAGTGAGATCGCTATAAAAGTTTTTGGCATGAAAATTATACATTCACATTTTTAAATTTTGGAAAAGTGACGAAATAAAAAAGTAATTTTCAAACAATCATCGGAAAAATTAAAAATCTCCACCACACTCCACGTGTCGGGCAGTGAAAAATTTGTTGTTGTTACATATTATAAAATAAATTAAATTTCTCTAGGTTAGATTAAGTATTCGGGATAGGGCAATCGACGCCAAAAAACGAGCCAAAAATTTTTTTTTTTTTTTTGTACGAAAATCATATATATATATTTTTTTTATTATAGGAATAAAAAATCCCCCCTTTTTATCATTTTTACTCCCCCCCCCCCCCCCCAATTTTTTATTGAACAGGGTATTGAAAAAAAAAGAAATACAAGCAACCTACACTACCCCCCTCTCATCTTTCAACTTTATTGCCACTTTTCCAAATTTACCATTATATATTCTCTGCAGTTTCTGAGTGAGGTGAAGTTGAGAAGCATAAAAGTGCATAATAAATAATCGTGATAACCAAAGCTAACAACCACCAAAGAATAGCCAGACCAACTAGCGCCACCTATCACCACTAGCTGGAACAATATATAGAAAGCTTTGAGAGCCGATAACTAAAGAACGGCTCAAGTTTCTTTGATTGTTTCTTCGACTCTTTTTTACACTCCTCTGAAGCTGTAGAGTAGTATGTCTGATGTGCTCGTATACATCATTCATCCTGTTCCGTAGTTACACTGCGTGGAGACTCAGGTGGGATACCTGTGATTAAAACTGCAGGTAATCTTAGTTCTCTTCCGAAATTACTGTGTGGTTTCGTGAATGTGTTTGGCCCAATCCTTCTGTCTGCTTTCCACAACCATTGCAAGATACTTCTCCAGCGATTGCTTAAATCGTTCAACCATCCCATCTGATTGCGGACGATAAGCAGTAGGTTCTAGTTTTGTGCGCACCCATCACACGACACATCTTCTTGAACACTTCTGACTCGAAGTTCCGGCCTTGGTCACTGTGGATTTCCAAGGGTACCTCGAACCGACAAAACACTTCTTGAATTAACTTATCAGCCACCGTAACGGCTTCTTAATTAGGGATTGCAAACACGTCCGGCCATTTTGTGAAGTAGTCAATGATGACCAAGAAGTACTTGTTCCCGCTTTGGCTTTCCGGAAATGGTCCAGAAACATCTAATGCTATATGTTCCCACGGTGCACCAACATTGTAAACCTTTAGTGCCCCCCTGCTACGAGTATGTGGTCCTTTCACAGCCGCATAACTCGTGCATTTGTGGCACCGTTCCTCAACGTCCTCGACAATCGATCCAGTAAAATTGATCTCGGATCTTGATTAAAGTCCTCTTAATTCCCATGTGTCCCCCAGAACTTTCATTAAGGTAGAGCTGTAGGACCTCCGGCACCTTAACTTTAGGTACAACTATTTTTAGATGACACTGGTCACCACGAGCATTCTCCCATTTCCGGCACAGATCTCCATACTGGATAACCAAGCTTTCCCACTGTGCCCAATAACCCTTGGTGATAGAACTTATTGCTTCAATATCACTCCACTGTGGCCTCGGAGCCTCCATTCGAGGATCGGTTGTATGTCTCTGTCATCTTGCTGAGCACTCTGCAAGATTCTCTTCCAATTTTCGCTAAGATCCGTCCTTACCAATGTTGCCTGCTCAGCCTCTTGCCTGGCACAGGTCTTACATTGATTGGAACACGATCTACGCGACAGAGCATCTGGCTTGCCTTGTGGTGTTTTATTAATTCCGCTTTTGATGATCAGACTGTTCCCTCCACATATTTATGAGATCGAATTCCATGGGGCTCTTTCATCACCAACCACCAAACGCCATTTAGTCCTGGCGTCTACTGGTTTCCCTGCCGCTGGTGACTGACTTTCACGATGGGCCTAACTTCGTTTCCTGAAGTAGCCTCTCTCAAATGCTCTAGCCTTACGGCAGCCCTTACCTCGAGGTCGCAGATCTTACCGTGAACGCCTGTACGAGGTTCCCGTCAATCAGCACAGGTGATGACTGGTAAGCCTTCCAGACCAGCTTTTTCACTTCAAGAGCCCACTGCAGAAGAGTTTCACCAATCCGTTGCCATCGGTCTTTCAGCTGGGCCCGAAAAACATGTTCCAGGTGCGCGTCGCCGTATCTAGCTTCAAATGCCTCCAAAAGCTTCTCAAAGGTGACGTCGTGTCCAAGCGCCTCTAATACGGTCAAGGCTTGGTCGCGGAGGCCCAAGGTTAGAGCAGTCAACGCCTGTTCGTTGGTCCATCCATTTGTAAATCAAATCAAAATCACGGTCTCAAACTGAATCTTGTAGGCGGACCATGACGAAGAGCCATCGAACGGTGGCACTTTAAATCCACGTGGCGAAGACGCCATTACCGCAGCTGCCACAGTCCTATCTCCAGACTTGAGCCCCCTTAATGTCCTCTCCATCTCGACAATGCGGGTCTCATGTTGTTGGACCTGGTCCTTTACCTCCTTCATCTCCTCACTGATAGATGCGCGGAAGTCCTTAATCACTATTAACTGCTCCTCCTGACGGCGAGCCTGTTCCACCTTGTCACGCTGCAGCTGCTCTTCCAAGCGGTGGGCCTGCTCCTCCTGACGGCGAGCCTGCTCTTCCTGACGGTGAGCCTGCTCCTCCTGACGGCGAGCCTTCTCTTCCTTACCGCGCTGCAGCTGCTCTTCCAAGCGGTGGGCCTGCTCCTCCTGACGGTGAGACTGCTCCTCCTGACGACGAGCCTGCTCCTCCTTTTCACGCTGCAGCTGCTCTTCCAAGCGGCGGGCCTGCTCCTGCATAAATGCCATAAGGGCGGCGAGGTAAGGGGTCACCGGCGATTGAGCTGGTTCCGCTGCAGTCGCGGCGTCTCGTTGGCCACTTGATGACGGTGAGGGAGCGTCTCCAAAGCGCCTCTGATCTACGTCTTGCTGGCGCTGACTCCTGGTGCGCATCACCTCCGTTTCTTCCTTCGGTAGAACCGGCATAATTTATCCCGCACTTCTTACACCAATTTGTTACGAGCTGGGGCTTGGGGATAAATTACCTAAACAGCAGACTTCAAATAATCACACTTTATTACAAAAACACTTCTTAAACAATACTATTACTTTGCACTATTTTCCTTTTCCGATCGCTCTGTGCCGCTTCCAAATAGAAACTGACTCACGACGAACGCGACCGCTCTTCATATATAGCATATAGCACGGAAGATGTTTCTAGAACGTTCCAAACTGTTCTAGATAATTCGAGAATCTTCCAGAACAATCGAATTTCGAACGCACTGTTCCGAAAGCGGAATGGAATTAACCTAAAAATACCATTGAAAACTGAGTTGGAAATAGATGTTGCTGCGAGAAATTTCACTGCGGTAATCCTAGAAAGTCGTTGGAAGTCAACTTCAGAAATCAGGATACGATCGCATCAATTTAAAGTCTACTGAGAAACCATACGGGTAAAAATTATAAAAAAAGAGACTACGGCGTGTAAGGCATACAAGTAGACATCCAAATGACAAAACGACGCTAAACAAAGCTATTAAATAACTAAAAACCCTTATAACTGAAGCAGATGGTGTCGCTTTGGAAACCAACTTGGAAGGCCTAACAGCTACAAAACCAACTGACTATTCATTATGGAGAGCCCGAACCCCGAGAAACTTGAATCGACCCTTGCACCACAAACCATCGCTACGGAACCCAAATGGAAGCTGGAACTAGGGCATGAATATCGGAATCTCGGAACGAATTTGCCGATATTTCAATTCCGATACTGAGTGATCCAATATCGGAATCTCGGAATCGGAAAAATACTTATTTTAGCTCCTTGTGAAGCGTTGAGCGAGAAAACGCGGTTAAGGCCGTTAACTTCGGTGATAATCAGTGTTCGGATAACCTGTTTACTAATATGGTGCTGATTTTACATAAACTTCACTTCATGAAAAAATAATATGTACCTTGATGATATCCGGATTTACAGTGAGATTGCTAGAAATGTTATCTTTAAGAATACAAGTAAATACACAGTTTCATACAACCCGTTGAAACAATTATTTTATTAATCCACTGGATTTGAGACGCACGGGCTCGGCTAATGTGACGACACTTGAGGGAGGCTTATGTTCAGAAGAGGACGTCTTTCGGCTGAAATGACGATGACAATGATGATGTTGAATGCTAAAATAGCTTTTCATACGTTTGAGAAGGCTGTTTCGGAACGAGTAAACTTTATTTCAAATTTAAAATGTGTTACTGGCTTGGACAACTCAATAAATTAACGCTTAATATTTTTCAGTCTACTGCTTGTATTGAATACAAAAACTAAAATAATCTTTTCAGCCAAAAAGTCGTCCACTGCTGAACATAGGCCTCCCGCAGGAGGCGTCGCCACATTGACTGATACTTATACTGGATTTATAAATCATTATTACTCACTACACTTATCGGGACTACTGTCAGATTGATCGATAAATATTTATTTTCTGGATTTCTTAGCATTATCCTTTTTCACAAAGTAAAGCGCCTGCCATTTCATCTCCACTGCTCTCAAAACGGTGAAGGAAAACATCGTGAGGAAACCGGCATGTCCTAGAACCAAAAATTCGAAGACATGTGACATCCATCAACCCGCACTGGGCCCGCGTGGTGGATTACAGCCCATTCCCTTTCTCAGAGTGGAGGCCTGAGTCCCAGCAGTGGGAACATTAGTAGGCTGACGATGTGATGTGATCCTATTTCAGAAAAACTTCACTTATATTCTTTCTTGGGAACAAATGTCTAGTTTAGGTAAATAAGCGCCCGATGACACAATAGAAAATCCTAATATGTCGCGGCATAAACGTGTTTTTTTATCGTACCTATTCAATCAAAGCTCATACCGAATGTGTGCAATTAACAAAAAAAAATGTGTTATTAAACGAAAGTGCGCAATTCCGGTATTAATATCGGAATTCCGATATTGAGATCGAATATCAGAAATTAATATCGGAATTGGAAATCTTCCGATATGACATGCCCTAATTAGAACTGAACAAGGCAAAGCTGACGCAATTTCGAACCATCTCATCAATGTATTCAAGAAGCCTAATAACCGCATACCAAACGCGGATTAAAGTGATATTGACATTGTTCTTCAACCAAGATCTTCTGCTGGATCTACTCTTGAAGCCAATAACACCCAAAGAGATATGTAGGAATAAAATCTAATGGACAACAACAAGGCCATGAGAACATTTTTTAAACTTATATTATAAAAACTTTGACATACAAACTAAGCAGCTATTGATTTGAATTTATTATTTTATGAAGTATTATTTTATTATTTTATGAAAATATACACTTAAATGCTGGATGTCTTAGTCTATGATTTGGGGATTCCTCGAGTTGGCAGCACTGATTCCTCGCTAATTATTTTGTTATTCGTAGCTAACTTCGTTTCATGTTCTATTGTTCCACAGTATTTTATAAGTTTTCGACATTTATTCCGAGTTACTTTTAAGAGTTATGCAGGAAGACGATAATAAAAATGGATGAGACCTTATAAAAAAAACAACTAGGTACAAACTTTTATACATCCACTAGGGATGTATAAAAGTTACCTAAAGTTAACCTAGTTGTTTTTATTCAAACAAAACGCCCAAATTATTGGGCGTTTTGTTTGAATTTGGTGCCAAACACACTCTTTTTGACAGTGAGCATTTAATGCTTTCTAACGCTTTTTTAAAGAGCTAACAGTGCGTTTTTGCTTAGACGAGTTCTAGCATTGAATGAATCTTGAAAATACACAAAAAGATTAAGCTGTTTATATGAAAAATGTTATTCAATCCAATTTACAAAGTAATCATGTTTTTAAAATGCAAATTTTATTGTTTTAGGTCCAAGCAGTGTTTCTTTCAGGTAGGTACTACTACTATCTTCCGGGAGTAGCTTTACTGCCCCCCCCCCGGGGCGTTTGGAACTTAATCAATAGCAATAGGTTGCCGCTCGATCACTTTCGCGCGTCTACATCAGATTTACGTATATTCGCGACGAATATCCCTACAATTTGGAAAATTATTTAAACCTGGTAACATTTTAGAGTGAAGTGGCACTCAATCAGCCAATTAGGAATTGAGTAGTGCATGATATATTAAAGTAGCTAATCAGAAACCAGAATAGCGCCTAAAAAGAACGACACACTTTCGAGAGTATCGCCATACCTTTTCCTCTAACGCTATCCCATAAGGCTCTCCCACTCTAAACAGCTGTTTATAGATAGCCAATTAGGAATTGAGTAGTGCATGATATATTAAAGTAGCTAATCAGAAACCAGAATAGCGCCTAAAAAGAACAACACACTTTCGAGAGTATCGCCATACCTTTTCCTCTAACGCTATCCCATAAGGCTCTCCCACTCTAAACAGCTGTTTATAGATAGTAATTTCGCGAAATTTGTAGAATGATAATTATAGCTGTTTCCTTAGATTATAGAACAGTAGACAGATGGCACGTACGGAACAAGACAGCGCAACCACCAATACAAATACAAATTGAAAAACTAATACAATCTCGCGTTAGTACGAAACTACGCGTCGCACTGCTTACACGTCACAAGTGATTTCTTATTTTATGTGTAAAAATACCGTCGTGTATCTTTAAACATTGCAAAAATTGTTCCCAAAAACAAAAAATTGATGATGGAATATATTTTCACAGATAACTTTGATTATTTTATAGTTTTGATATTGATTTACCCACTAATATTTACGGCTCACTCGGAACACAAAATATTTACAGTAATTAGTTGGTGTTGCCAGTTTACATCGAAATAAGTTTTCTTGAATTAGGGAAATGTACATGGGGCGTAGGAAGATCGATTAATTTATACATTTATACAGGAAAAATTTGTAACTAGTGTGCAATTGTTTTCAATGGTTCAGTATCAGTAATGGAACACCATTAATTGTTCAATACCTTTTTTATATCCGATTAGAAATCTGGCAGCGTGATAATAATGAACCTTCGTTAACCATTTTTGCGTTCATTTTCGCTTAGCCGAAATCTTTGGAGCCTTTTTTTTGTCATTTTTTTTACATAATCCTTACAAATTTTAGCTTAATAGATAGGGTTTGCACACGTACTCAATTTATAGTTATAATATTTGCAAGTATTGCCATAATTAAAAAGTTTCTAGAACAAAAACAGAAAAAGTTCCGGTTTGTTTTCATTTTCATTGTAATGATTAGCGATTATCTCGTAAACGCGTGAACCGATTTAGATGGACGGATAAAATGGTTCTAGGCCAAGACCTTTTATTTGACACCAACATCATCAATATTTCTCAACAAACAAAAAATCACATTTTCAAGTTCCTTGCGTAATTATTCAACATGTATGATATCGCTCTTTAAAAAACTATCTATTCTTCTTCTATCTATAATTTATTTGATAACCATTACTCAGTCCAAATACTACTTAAGTAAGTAACAATAATGTTCTTGAGAAACATCGAAAAAACAACTTCAACTCGTGTAATATATACATCTTTTCACCTCAGCAGCGAGAACATATTACCTAAAGTTAAAAAATAGAACATGGTAAAGATCAAACCACATGCATATTTGTAAAACATTAAAAGTTGAAAGTAAAATGATTGCAGTTTTGCAAATAATCTTTTTATTTGCAAAACTGCAATCATTTTACTTTTTGTTTGATATGATATTCGCTCAGGTTTCGCCATCCTTACTTGTGGTTGCGAAGCAACTTGGAAACTATAGTGTTATCATCTGGAGTCCTTATGAAACTAAATATTCTCAGATGGTGGAAAAGATGCAGAACAAGTTTACACGGTACCTTTAGATGAGGCAAATTGGCGTCTACCCGTTTTACCCTCTTATGTACCCAACTCTCTTTGTAATAGGAATGGTCGGGTACTATAAGTTGGAGGTAAGGCGCAATCTTACTCTGGTGAAATATGTCTTTATGGTGTTTCGTGGGATGCTAAACAATCCGCAAATCTTAGAATAATTGTGTGAATAGGCTACGGTTGGGGACGAGGGACTGTCTGTTTAAAACTCCGGTAGCCCGTACAAACCTATATAAGTTTGCATCCGTGTTTCGGGTGTTTACGATCATTAATAGCATCTCTAACCGTTTGGACATTTTTCCTGCTCTTTGGCGGGATTCCAGAGGGTGATAGTTAGTGTGTTGTCCTCTATGTAACTTGTGCCGGCACATGGAACCGTTACTTGGGACTGGTATATCATGGACGCGAGTACTTTTATTACATTGGGTTCTACCAGTAAAAATAATTGTATGTGTAAATGAATAAATAAATAAAAGTGTTTGGGTATGTCGGAAGCGTTGGGCATTAACAGTGCTGACATAAAGCAACTCCTAAAGGAGCGCGTATTTGGCCGCCTGAAAAAGGTATTAAATATTCAACAGTCGGGTAAAGCCGGTTTTGATGTACTCTTTCGACATACTCTCATAACCGCGAGGTGTGCAGCCTCAGAGAATAGTTTTAGAAGCTGAAGTGGGTATGCACCAGGATGTGGTCGCAGTGGACAAGGGACTAACCCCCATTGTCCATGGCTAAAGATAACTAGTGCAAACCTGCAGTACTTACTACTGATGAACGCAAAGAGGTATGGCAAGGCAAGGAGCTTCACGGGTGCTTCTATCGGGCTCTCCACGGACCCGATGTAGATTATTCAGCGTCCGTATCCTGGCTACGTTTCGGCGTTGTTTTCGGGGCAACTGAAGGTTTTGTCTGTGCAATTATGGATAAAGTTATCCTGACGAATAACTACCGGAGACTTATAATGAAGGACGGGACGGTTGACGTGTGTCAGGCATGCCACCGCTCAGCTCGGAATCCATCAGACATATTATCTCTAGTTGTTCTCGTCTGGCTAACGGCGAGTACTTACACAGACACAAAGACCTTATACTTCTTACTACTAGACTGTGCACTATGGCGCAAAAACCGGTCCGAGCGAGAGGGCTCCCTTTGGTAGTGTGTCTCTTTCTAATGAGGTGACCATGACCAAACAGAACACGGGTCAAATTGATTGTAAAAATGATAGTTTAAGTATTCCGATATGTTGATGCTACCTAACTGCGCTACCTAAACCTAAATAATTTATAGATAATAAAAAAAGGTGTTTATATTTTTTGGTATCTACATCACTAACCGTATGGTGTCGGGCGTAAAGAATTTCACCATCCCATGTTAGCCCGTGGGTGTCGTAAGAGGCGACTAAGGGAAAAACCAGAGAATGGGCAGCAGCGTTCTCTGTGCATTTGTAACAACCATACTGCGATCGTCAACCCGCCTGCAAAGCACTCCCCATGAATAGCACAAATAAAACATAGCCCCTATTGCCCGGCCGCCTGTACCCTCGACTACGGTAGCGGTCGAAGTTACGGTATGGCAAGGGGTGCTAAGAATCTCGGACGAGATACGGCTACCCCAACAAATACCGACGACTGGACCTGGCAACGTACAACACGCGCACACTCCGGACCGACGAAAATATCACCGAACTCGAAGAGGAATTGAGCAGTTTACGATGGAGTACTATAGGGTTATCTGAAGTTCGAAGAGGGACTCTCTTCGAACTTCAGATAACCCTATAGTACTCGATCGTAAACTGCTCAATTCTATCCCCGACACAATTATCCTCAAATCCCAAGTCTCTTCAAGTTTCATTCTTCAAGACCATTATATAGATTGGAACAAAAAGCTCTCTGAGAGGCGTTAGATGAACCTGCTGTCTTCTGACGGTGGTTTGACCTCTATGGATCTCTATGATTTCACATATATTCCAGTTGCGTAGACAGTTGAGAAATAAAACTAACTACACCAATTGTATTCCACTAGGAATGAATGTGCAAATAATATTAACAGCCGCTGAATTTCACTCGAATAAAGTCCGCCAAAAAATCCGCATACCACCACCCTACGTTTAGTATTACCAGGACCAAACATTTAAAAGTACTACTCTTACTCAGTATTAATGATATTTTTTTTAAATACAACGAATTGATTAAATATAGGAACTGTAGAAATATTTATATACTTTTCTAGAAATATTTAAATAAGTGTCAAAGTCTATGAATTGTTCGTTTTGGTATAACATAAAAAGAAACATATAATTTTTTCTACCATTTCTACCAAACCCAATGATTAGTTGTGCTAGCAATAGGTCAGACAAGGACACACTACCAGCGGAAACCCTCTCGCCAGGACCGCTTATGGTTAGCTACCGCTTATAAGGAAATAGCTAACCTAGGTGTAAGATGATAGATTTCATTTTAGCTAAACAAAACATTTTGGTACACAGTCTAGTAGTAAGAAATACGTATAAGGTCTTTGCACAGACATAACAAAGTGGCCAGGATTATGTTGATGATTGTTGTGATTATGTTATGTAGGCCGTAGTTCCTCTTGAGCGGCGAATGTGGAACACAGCACGTCACTTTATCGGGCCTCTCTCAGGTGACAGACTCCCAAATCTATCACCCGCAAGCATCACCATCTTATCGTTGCTCCATGCCACCTCATTTCGTGTTCCACCACACGTCCTCTTCGTCCACTCCATCCTGGCAATCTCTCATCATACGAGGGATGTTTTTCTGAAAAATACAAAATCTGCACAGTATTCGCTCGTTCAATCCTGACTCAACTCTAGGCGAATGAGTATAGTTTTTTAAAATAAACAATAATGATCATTTATAGTACATTATGGTACAAGTGTGTAACGTTGGTGATTACCGCTGAGGCGCCATTGAGACCCGAGCCGTTAGGTGAGGGTCTTAAGACAGCCGAAGACGGTAATCATCAATACACACGTGTATCATACGAAGTTTTTCAACACACTTGTGAATAAAATAATACTAAAAAATCATTTCCAACAGTGAAAACGAGTTGTGATTTTTTTTTCGCAATGGTGGGCAAAATTAATCAGTTTTCCTATGCGCGCGCATTTAACAATGGCGATCGGCCATAGACTAAAAATAATGAGATATCATTTTCTTTGGCTTTTCGCGGATAGCGTTTTAGCCACGTACAAAATGGGGAATTTCAAGTTTTCTTTATTACAGACAAAAACAAAAGTTATATTTAAGCGAAAGATTTATTTATTAAACACGTACAAGTTGAAATTATGTATTTAAATACGAAGTTGCATGAAATGTGTTGCATTTGTACTCTTGAGCACGATCTTTTTTGTATCGAAACTTTTTTTAAGAACAAAGCAACTCAACCAATAAATTAAAAAAAAACTCTTTATCTCACTTGTGAATAATAGTAATGAAAAAGTCACAGTTTGATAACAGGTGTCATTATGTGCCTAATTGCGGTGAAAATAGAGCCACTTTATGAGCAAGTGTGTTGAAAAATATATTTCTTTACTTATTGCAAGGAACGAGTAATTATTATATCAATTTAAAGAAAACAGCGAGTTAATCATTGATTTGGTACTTATAATTATAAGCATCTAATGTTCGTGATAACAAAGTCCAGTCCAAGTATCATTGATATTCATTAATCTCACATTAAATCAAACAAAACAATAGGTATCTGCTTCACGATCTTTAGCCATCTCATAGCTCTCCTCGCAATCACAATTGCTCTACTCGCACATCCCCACATGTCGGGTCAATTCAACTCTTTGAACTCAGAACCTGTTCACAGTCCTATGTTACGTCAATTCATTATCTTCTTCATTTACAATCTCAATTGGTACTTGAGCTTTGTGTCTTCCCAACACTATCTACGCATAGTAATCAAAATTAGAAAAGCCAAACTTATTTCAATTTTCGTTATAGACGGCTGGACGATTCGAACGTCATCAACAATAACATCGTGATCTCTCCACTCGCGTGACTAAAGTGAGTTTACTTTCTTTTAACCTCTTACCAGGAACTGCCTGTATACACAAACATTAATTTTCACACCAGACAAAGTGTCGAACAGATTTACAGGTGCCATTCAGGTCTATAGTTGCTACAAAGACCCACAGTTGCCATACAGGCCTACAATTGCCATAAAGGCCAACAGTTGCCACACAGGCTCACAGTTGCCACTAAGGCCAACAGTTGTCACACAATGCTCGGCTACTCCTGACCAAACTAGATAATTGGGTTCGTGAAAATAGAGAAATTATAGAACTCTACTCTTTAACTAAATCATTACTCTGGGCCGTGTACCACAGTCATTCCAGACAAACTTTTAAACTTCTGCTGCAGCAAAAACTGCCAAGCTTACAGAAACCCTCGAGTAAAACCTCTAACGCCACGGCTCTCTGGCCGACCAGTAATCGCATTGCTCTCACATAACGGTCTCTCTTGACCCCGATCTCCGCCAAAATCTACTGGTAGGGACAAACATAATACGGCTGATAGACTGAATTACTCGACAACTTAAGCTTGGCTCATCAACATCGAAATCCTTTTTAACAGCAACATCGACTGGTACGTGCGTGACCCGCGGGCATCTTCCTTAACCAAACGTGTGCATACTTGCAGGTTTGGAACCTGCAAGTATGCACATTGCATACCGCGTAGGTACCTAATTAAAGCTTTCAGTGTATAACGACCGCCGTCCTGTCATAATCACCTAACGCGGACTTAATACAGGGCCTATATTGTTTTCGTACCAGAGTTTCCCACACGACACGTCATTAGAAAAAGGTCCGACGATCAACAAGTTCAACAACTAAACAAAGTATTTGTAGAAATTCTGTTAGTGCCTTTACTCACGCCCCGGTTGCCGGGAAGCCGGTGCCGGGTACCCGGCGGCGAATGTATAACCATGTACGCCGGTACGTGTGAAAGCTAACGTACATGGCTATACACTTCGCCATATGAGTATACAAGCCATTCTTAATCATATTTGGTCTCACTCTCACTGTCTTTAACTATAACAACTCACTCTCGAGGAATTTGGTGATCGGGGATCTTCCTCTTTAGTTTCGCGCTTTTTAATATTTTGGAACATACTGATTTAACAGTCATATGAGGGGAACAATAATTAAGCCTGATAATATTTGCGTCTTAACAGCTCGTGTGAAGGAGCTTCACGAATTAATTCGGATCAATATCGTTAAAATCAAATTATCAACAGTAACCATTACTATCGCTCACTAACTCAGTTTTCATTTATCATGTAAGAAAAACGATCGCTAAATCTACTACTATCATAATAGAACTTTGAAAAGTCAAAGTCAAAGTCAAAGTCAAAGTATTTATTAGTGTGTTTTTTGGTGATACAGTAGGTCTTATAGTTAGATTATGGTGACTCAAAAAACTACCCATTAGGGCATACACAATTTAACAATATAAGAATTTAAAATCGATATTTCATACAAATTAACACAATTTCAATATTAGCAATACAATCAATCCTTATACTAAACATTTAGAATACAATTAATTATTATAATAAATATACAGAATACATTAATAAGTCAAGTTTTTTAATTGAAAAGCATAGATAAATAATTATCATTTAGAATATTACATTTTGTCAAGCAGGAATTCGTCAATGGTATAGTAGCATTTGTCAATTAAAAAAATATTTAGTCTCCGTTTAAATTGAGTCAAGTTTAAATCTTTAATGTGATTTGGTATTTTATTATATATTTTCGGAGCCATGCAGAGGATGCTTTTGTGCATAAGGGCGGTCTTTGAGGCTCTTAGACATAGTTCGTGACGATATTCTTGTCTTGTCGATCTATAGCGCTGCTCTGAAGCTTTTTTAAACAGTTCACTATTTTTCTTGACGAACAATGCGGTCTCGTATATGTAAAGACAAGGTAATGTGAGTATTTTAAGAGATTTAAAATGCGGTTTGCAACTTTCCGTTGATTTAAGACTACATATCGATCGAATGCACCTCTTCTGTGCTTTAAAAATGTTATTTTTTTCGCAGGAGTTTGCCCAAAAAATTACTCCGTAACGTAATATGGAATCTACATAGCCATAATACGCAGCTACAACAGCTGCCTGATTAACTATGTTTTTAAGTTTATATAGAGCAAAGGAGAACCTACTTAATTTTGTCATAAGAATTGATGCATGTTGTTTCCAAGTTAGTTTAGAGTCAATTGTCAAGCCTAGAAATTTTATATGCTCTACTTCTTCAATTCTGTTATCGCCAAAAGTTATATTTATGTCAGGAGTGGTCATATTTTGTCGAAACTGCATAATTTTAGTTTTATTTAAATTTAATTTTAAATTATTATGTTCAAGCCAGTCAATAGATTGTTGCAATGCATCTTTGATGTCAAATTCATAGTTTCTATTTTTATAATGTCTTACAATTATTGTGCTATCATCAGCAAAAAGAACCATAGGAAAAGCGACGTGTTTTGGAAAGTCATTTATGTAAACTAAAAACAACGGCGGACCCAATACGCTGCCCTGTGGCACGCCAAAAGTGATTTTACGTTTGGCTGAAATAAATTTGAGTTCTTTTTTTTCCTTTTTAGAAATACGTCTAATTTCCGTACATTGCGTTCTATTTTCCAAATAAGACTGTACAAGAGAAAGTGCATTGCCCCTCATTCCACATGCATTAAGTTTCTGTAATAGTATATTATGATCAACTAGATCGAATGCTTTCGTCATGTCCATAAATACAGCGCTAATAGGAATTCTTTCATTAATATCTGTCATTATAATATTAAGAAAATCATAGATAGCCATATTTATGGATTTATTTTTTCTGAAACCCTTCTGTTCCTTTACCAAGATATTGTGTTTCGTGAAGAAGGAATTCATACGGTGATAAATAGCCTTCTCAAATATTTTTGATATTACTGGTATAAGGGCAATGGGTCTGTAGTTATTAATGTCAGTTTTGTCATGTTTTTTAAATAGGGGCTTAATTATAGTTGGTTTTAGTTTATCAGGATAGATTCCAGAGCAGATACTAACATTAATGATGTGGCAAATGGGGCCAGCTAACACATCGGAAACAAATTTTAATACTTTTGTTGAGATATCATCATACCCTACGCTAACTTTATTTTTTAAATCTTGTATTATACGATATACTTCATTAGGTGTAGTCGGGGCCAAGAACATTGATTCACAACACGTATTCGGGATTTCACAGCTCTCAGATCCCGAGGCCTTCGAAATTAATTCTGCCTGATTTATAAAGTGATCGTTAAAAGCGTTTGCTATGTCATTGGGGTTTGTTATTGTAACCCCGTTATTTTGTATTTCTGTAATATATTCATAGGAAGGGCAATGTTTATTTTCATTTATGATCCTCCATGTATCCTTTGATTTATTTGTTGATGTCATTATCTTATGGTTATTTTTTGCCTTTTGTGTTAGTTTTATTATCTTCTTAAGTCTACGTGAGTAATTTTTAAGTTTAGTTAAGTTATTGCTATTTGGTTTTGCTCGAAGTTGCCAAAGAAGTTGTCTTTTATTTTTGCTACAGCGTCTTATACCAGGTGTTAACCAATTAGGATTCCTTTTTAACTTTATTTTTCTGTTGATCAAGGGGAAGCATAAATCATAAAACAACTGGAATACTTCCATAAAATTATCGTACGCTACATTAGGATCTTCAGCTTGATAAACATCACAAAACGATAAAGGAAATAAGCATGATCTAAATTTCAAAAGATTACCGTAACTGTAATCACGCACTGTAATATTCCAACTGTTTATTGTACAAGTCTTTTTAACGGGGATCTTTAAGATTTGGGCTGTGTGATCTGACATGTTAAGGTCAATTACATGGTGGACACATTTTTGCGTAAAATTGTGCGCAAAATTATCTATACATGTGTTGCTTTGTAACCTAGTGGGCTGGTCAATTTGCAATTTTAGGTTATAGCTTAATAGGTAGTTGGTAAACTCAAGGGAAGTTCTATTTTTTTTCAATATATTAATGTTAAAGTCACCACATATAATGACATTCCTGCGCGCTTTGTAACAGATCTTGGGTAATAGAATATTTAATTTTGAGTAAAAAGTGTCAAGATTATTTGACTTAGGTATTCTGTAAATACATACAACAACAATGTCATGCTGTGTTAATTCGATTGCACAGCACTCGAAAACTCCCTGAATTGAAAGTTTCTTGATATCTTCAAGCTCTCTATATTGATGGTCGTTTTTTATTAAAATGCACGCTCCTCCTCTTTTTGTATCTCTGGAGTAGCACGCTGCTAATTTATAATTAGGTATAGTGAGAAAGTCTTCATATCCAGTTTCCATGAAGTGTTCGGTCACACAGATAACGTCTATGCGGTTTTGGAGATCAAGTAGGTGCAGGAGTAATTGGTCTGCCTTATTTATTAATCCTGCGATGTTTTGATGCATTATTGACAGATAATTATAGAAAAAACTGGTTTGATATGTCTTCAAATGTGGCCTTAGTGTCAGTATTACTACTATTTTCCATTTGGATTTCACAAATGGTCTTTTTGAGATTCGTAAATACGTTTTTCATGCCTGTGTCGTTTAAGAGACCTTGACGACCCGAGAACATTGTGTTATCATAACGTAAGTCAGCGTTAGAGTCCAGTAAATAAGCATATTCATATGTTGTGTTATGTAGATACAAAAGACTATTAAACATTTCAATCCGTGAGTTGTATATTATTGTGTAATCACCACATTGTCTATAGGTTGGGAGACATATATGAAAGTAAGCAAGTGAATTCAGATCTGAAGACGGTGGTTGTAAATCGTTACGCAAGCCTTCGCATACAGCATCTAAACCGCTAGCCTGCAGCAGAGGCTCCACTGCGTCACAATATGGTATATATCTGAAACATGAAAAACACTACGAGAGTACATGTTCACACGGTTATCTTAACCATACACAGCTTTGATAAAAAATTAAACCGGCACGGCAAAATGAGGTATTATGGCCACCGAATGTGAGTGCAGTGCCCCTGTCCAAAACATGAACCAGTGTCCGAAGTGCCCTATGGTATATGGTACTTCAAAAACGAACCACAACTGTTTTATTTTAACTGACACCGTATTTTTTTTGCAAGAATGTACCTAATCGCCATTTTTACTAGCATTGTTTATACGTGTGACCTCATTAGCACGACTAAATCCCAATTCTGATGTCGCAGCAAGGTTGGCCTATAGATGCAAACCATCGGGAAATCAGGATGGGTCCCTTAGGTTAAGACATCGTGTGTGGGTAGGTAGATGGATACAATCGTGAAAATGAAATTACAATCTTTATTCAAAAATATTACGGATTGACAGTGATTCTACGACGTCTTAGCTTGGAGGCGGTCAGTACTATACTGCCATATTCTGCTGTCCCCACCAAGCAAGCGTTTATAAAAAGCGCGCCAAAGCGTAGGTGTTCTTGATTTTTCGCTTGGAGGAGTGCTTGCGATTGTGACGTCCGTGCTACTAAAGCCGACATATATATAATATATCTTAAAACTAAAAACCAATAACAGGTTCACCTGCCAGTTGCATTATTACGAGTACGTTAGAAATATATAAACAAATAAAGATTATAAACAAAAACTAGATGAGTGACTGGGTAACACTAGTACAACCAAAATAACTTTATTACGAGTACGTTAGAAATATATATACAAATAAAGATTATAAACAAAAACTAGATGAGTGACTGGGTAACACTAGTACAACCAAAATAACTTTATTACGAGTACGTTAGAAATATATAAACAAATAAAGATTATAAACAAAAACTAGATGAGTGACTGGGTAACACTAGTACAACCAAAATAACTTTATTACGAGTACGTTAGAAATATATAAACAAATAAAGATTATAAACAAAAACTAGATGAGTGACTGGGTAACACTAGTACAACCAAAATAACTTTATTACGAGTACGTTAGAAATATATAAACAAATAAAGATTATAAACAAAAACTAGATGAGTGACTGGGTAACACTAGTACAACCAAAATAACTTTATTACGAGTACGTTAGAAATATATAAACAAATAAAGATTATAAACAAAAACTAGATGAATGACTGGGTAACACTAGTACAACCAAAATAACTTTATTACGAGTACGTTAGAAATATATAAACAAATAAAGATTATAAACAAAAACTAGATGAGTGACTGGGTAACACTATTACAACCAAAATAACTTTATTACGAGTACGTTAGAAATATATAAACAAATAAAGATTATAAACAAAAACTAGATGAATGACTGGGTAACACTAGTACAACCAAAATAACTTTATTACGAGTACGTTAGAAATATATAAACAAATAAAGATTATAAACAAAAACTAGATGAGTGACTGGGTAACACTAGTACAACCAAAATAACTTTATTACGAGTACGTTAGAAATATATAAACAAATAAAGATTATAAACAAAAACTAGATGAGTGACTGGGTAACACTAGTACAACCAAAATAACTTGTTACTTAAGCTTATGTTTATACTTAATTGCTGGTCCATGGAGGACAAGATTGTTCTTATTTGTCTAGACAAATCCCGAAGAAAGATCGGTATGGCAGGCGAAATTCACGATCTGATGCTCAAATTTCTGCCCAGCTAGATCCACTCTGGAGGTTCTGCGCAAACTCGGGGCTGGATCTGCTGTCCTGGACTTCTTCAGCAGTCAGTGGTGATATGTTGTGTTCCAGAATGATTACTCACATCGTTCTCTCATTGCTCCCTGTCCTAACACACATCTTTAATCACTCATTCACGCTCTTTTCCGTCGGTTTGGAAGCAGGCTCACATCACACCTTTACCTAAAACCTCCATCCATCTCTATTAACTCACTTTAGACCTATTTATATTCTTCCGTTTCTCTCTAAAGTTTGTGAACACTTAGTTCATAGACAGTTATCAATTTTCTTGGCGTCTAACTCGATCATTTCACCCTTTCAATCCGGTTCTTGGGCGCGTCATACATAGCACTGTTGAAAGTAACTGAAGATATCCGCTGGGCTAAGGAGAGTAAGTCTCTTTCTGTGCTTGTATTGCTTGACTTTAGTAGCGCCTTCAACTCAGTGGATTTCGACATTTTACTAGATATTCTTAAATCCATCAATTTCGATTCTGCCGCTTTAGCTTGGTTCAACTCTTATCTTCGAGTTCTCTCAGCGTGGTCGCCTTGATGACTCATTCTCTGATTGGTGTAGCCTCACTGAGGGTGTTCCTCAGGATAGGGTACTCTCTCTTCTTTTTCTCAACCTTCATTAACTTTGTTACCAGAATAATCTCTTCTAGTTTTCACCCTGCAAGTCCCAAGGTTATATAAATATATATATATATATATATTAAGTAACTATATATTTTAAAATTATGTATTTATTTAAGTATAAATCCACCATTTCACTATTTGTGTAGGTGCGCATCTTTTTATATCTTAGTTTAAGTCGTTCACATTTCTTCTCTGCCTGTTATCACATTGTAGTAGGTATAAAATATAATGATTGAAATCATATTTAAATTGAAATTATGTAAGAATTTCATTTAATTGTAGATTGATTTTGCATACCATTAAAACGGGTACTTGACATGTAGCACTATGTAATGTGTTGTAAACACCATGTTTCTGGCAAATATATATTCTATTCTATCCTCTTTTTACCATTATTGAAATCGCAACAGTTCGCGACTATTAATCTTTTCATCAAAATAGCCCTGGCCTGCAACTTCCTACATGATAGCAAGATTCTGCACCTCATAAATACCTGACTGAGATCGTTTTTTGGACTGGCAGACACCTCAGAAGCAAGCTGGTTTTATTAATGTACCGAGGCACCAGAGACCATCGCAGATCTTATACCTCCTCATCTTTGAGAAATCTAGAAACAAGACTCCAACGAGTGTGTAGCAAAATACCAGAAGGCATTCGATTGCGTCAAATTTGTAAAGCTATGGGAGGTGTTTGCTAAAACAGGATTTCCAGCTCAGCATATAATGCTGATACCTTTGTGACTCGGGATACGACACGATGACTGTAGTTGAACATAAAGACATTTCAGCTTTCACAAGGGAGGCGGATGTGGGTGTTTTTTTAACATAGATGGCAAGTTCATTATGCGCCAAACGCTCGCAGACTGAGAAGTTGGCGAATGGCGACGAGATTGATGGGGTTATAATATCAACCCTTCGTTACGCAGATGACACTACTTTCTTTGGATAATCAGTAACTAAAAATAGCGGAATTACTGCGTCGGTTTGAAGCTCGCAATAAGCAAAAGAAAGACCAAGTGCCAAGTCGATACCATCCAGCGCATAATATGAAACCGACAACCAGTTTCAATATCTAGGATCTGTAATAACCAAAAAGGGGTAACTGCGAACTAGAAAATCCAAGATGAATTGGGAAAACAGATAGTAAAATGCCCAAAGACCCACCCTCTTAATTGTGGTGGATGAAATATCGGAGCATTTGGAGATATCTATCAGCAGAAACGGAATGACGAGTCTCAGCAATGAGAGAAGAAAGCTAATTTTGTGCATAATTTTGTAATAAAAAAAATATTTCTCAATTTTTTATTTGTAAATATAGATCTCCATTCAAGCCGCAATGTTGGTAGTCTACAACATATGTAATTGCACTTACTTACTAGAATGGTACGCAATGTTGTATCTCAACAACATATGTTTTCTCGAAAAGTATGCAAGGTAGATTTTTTTAACCAGTTTTCTAGAACCATTTTGACCATAAATAAACTCCGTAATAAGAATAAAGAAATTGCTAAATTTTTTCTCCTGCGAACTAAAAGGCTAACGAACCCAAGTTGTATCTACCAACTTTGACTTATTTTTTTTTCAGGTAATCATTTTGATACAAGTCTCATCATCATCAGAAAAATCAGTCGAGATGAAGCCACCGAAACTTAACCACTTAATTGAACGCGTTGAAGGAACCTTTTGTCAAAAGTTGTGGTGGAGAACGAAAAAATTTTTATGGCAGTTTTTTTATATCTTTCGAGGAACACTCAACCCCTGGAGCAAAGCATGGCTAAAGTGCCCGCCTAGTGTACATTACCAAGCATTTCGATGGATGCGTATATTTGAACCAATTGTAATTGTTTGGTAGAATATAACTTCTTTCTCATTCATGTCTTTTTTGCTAAATATGATATTGCTATCGATGGTAAAAGGTTGACAACATGTATCTAACTGCAATGTGTCAAATTTTACAGAAGAGGAAAAATACTGTATAATTTCGAAAATAAACTCAAAAAAAGTATTTGGTAATCATGTTATTTATTGATATAATTTAAAACAATTTAATAGTTACATAGTTTATTAATTAATTAATCAATACACAAACAGTAACGAGCAAACAATATTAAAAAAACCTCACTACCTAACGTGTTACGAGCAGTCAACAGCTACTTACGAGTTGTATTTTTTTTTTCTAAAATTCTACTTTTGTATTTTATACTTCACTAAGAAGGGTCCAATTACGGCGAGGAATAAATAATATAGCACTATATCGGTATAATAGCGTATATTATATCCCAAGAACACAATAGGTTCACAATAGGTTCACACAAAAAAAAAAAAAAATCTGATCTCTTACACTTTTCGCGGTAACGAAACCATAGCGCGATCTAATTCGACGCCAACGCCATCTATCGAGCGCGGTGACAACTCTTGACAAAAATTAATATTAGATCACGCTATGATTTCGTTCCAAACCCCAACATACCGCCCACCAAGGACATATTGACAACATGTCCTTAATTACCGCCCACCGTGACACACGTCCGGCTTATATCAAGCCTGACCATGACCGGAAACCTTTAAATAAAAGTTTGCGTCCTTGGTAGTAGGTTTTAACACAATATAGGGTTTATCAGAACAAATATCATACCCTTGGTTTTACATTATAATAAACAAAGAAAAATAATAAATAAAACAAATCTTAAGTACAACAAATTTTAAACTTGACCTTAACTTAACTGATTACTGGCAAATAGGTAACACACACAATTTAGAGGTAGGTCTCTTAAAGACTGAAGCCTGTGTGCGTATGGTTACGACCCGAGTAATTCCGTCAGGACCCGGATGCGTCTGTTCAACCTTACCCAATAACCACTTGCCTGGAGGCAAACCGTCTTCCTTTACTAACACGACCTCCCCAACTGATAGTTCTGGATTTTTATTGGCCCATTTATGGCGTTGCAGGAATTGGTTTAAATAATCCTGCGACCAACGACGCCAAAAATCCTGCATCATCCTCTGATGAAGCTGCCAGCGTTTTAAGGTACTCACATTGGACCTTTCGTAATTCGAATCTGGTGCTAAAACGGGTGGTTCTCCGATCAAGAAATGCCCTGGCGTTAAAATGACACACTTATCTTGATCCTCGACATACGATAAAGGCCTGGAGTTGAGGCAAGCCTCAATTTGAGCCAGCACTGTTGCCATCTCTTCGTACGTCAGTGTAGAATTCCCAATAACCCTTTTAAGGTGGTACTTGGTCGATTTTATTCCTGCCTCCCATAGGCCACCAAAATTAGGTGCGTGGGGCGGGATAAAGTGCCAATCTGTGCCATTATTAGCGAGGTACTCTGCTAGTTCCGGATTGAGGTTGGACTTCTCATCGTTAAATAAGTAGAGTAACTCGCGTGACGCTCCCACAAAGTTTGTCCCATTGTCGCTATGTAAGTCACTGCATCGACCACGTCTTGCCACGAATCTTTTGAAAGCTGTCAGGAAACCTCTAGTACTTAATTCACTGACCGCCTCTAAGTGTACTGCTCTAGTGACCATGCATATAAACAATGCTATATAGCCTTTATAGGACCTATTACCTCGACCTTTCGATACCCGAATGTTAATAGGGCCAGCGTAATCTACTCCACTATATAGAAATGGTTTACTAGGTGTAACACGTGCCGAAGGCAGTTGTCCCATTAACTGCGTTCTAACTTTAGACGAATATCGAATGCATTTAATACATCCTTTAACATGTTTTTTAACCAATTGCTTGACACCAATAATCCAATATTTGGAATGCAAGTATGTCACCATAAGTTGCGGACCACCATGCATCGTCTTTTCGTGAGCATCTGCCACTAATAGAACTGTCAGAAAAGACTGCTTTGGTAACAATATAGGATGAACTCTATTATAACTTAATTGAGACATCTCAAGTCGCCCTCCAACTCTTATGATTCCTTTTGAATCCACGAAAGCATTTAAAGACCTTAAATTACCGGACTTTTTTCCTACTTTACCACTCTTTAAATCCTCCATTTCCTCGGTAAATTCTTGTTGACATTTTTTGATACATGTTTCTAGAGCAACTTCAAGTTCTAATTTGGATAAATGTCGTGTATTATGTCTGATTGTTACTGATCTCCTTAGATTTAAAAATCGCCGACAATAAGCAACAACTCGGACTAATCGGGATAATGACGAAAACTCAAACAAACCTTCACGTTCCAAAGAAGTCGTGTGAACTTTCACTTCTTCTAAGTGTGTGATAAGGTGTTTGGGTCTTTTATACTCCACCACCAGCTGTCTTAGATAATCCGGCCCATTCCACCATAAAGCCGTAGATTCAAGATCAGCTGGGGAGACTCCGCGAGATGCACAATCTGCGGGGTTATGTTTCGTTGATACGTGAGACCAATATTTCGTATCTAACAGACTTAAAATCTCAGAAACTCGATTTGCGACGAACGTTTTCCAGCGACTTGGGTGTCCGTTGAGCCAAGCTAGCACCACCTCACTATCGGTCCATGCATGCCAATGGTCACGTGGTATGTTCAATACTTCTCCTACTTCCACCATTAATTTAGCAAGGAGAGTAGCACCACAAAGTTCTAATCGTGGAATAGACACTTGTCTAACGGGCGCTACTTTCGTTTTCGACGTGACTAATGAAATGTGAATATCCCCTTTGTGATCCACTACTCTCAGGTATATGACTGCCGAATACGCTAATTTCGAAGCGTCGGAAAACCCGTGCAATTCAGCCTTCAAATTGGTACTTTCCTGTTGCAACCATCGTGGGATTTTAATATTCACCAAATTGGCCAAACTATGATGGTAAGTAATCCATTCTTGTACTAAGGTTTTTGGAATTTCTTGGTCCCACTCTAATCCCGCTAACCATAATTTCTGAATAAATATTTTGGCTAAAACAATGCTTGGTAAACCAACCCAAAGGGTCAAATAGACGTGATATCTCGGAGATAATTTTTCTTTTCGTTACAGGTGCAGTCAACGGTTGGAGTTCTACAGAATACTGAAAGAAGTCTTTGTTCGAGTTCCAGGTAAGTCCTAAAATCTTCGTTACATCATCTATTTTTATCCTTAATTCTTCCTCTGTAGTTTCTTTCCCATCCCTTATTTTATTCAGTAATTGCTGACTATTACTCCTCCATTTTTGTAATGGAAAACCTCTCTTGTCTAACACTTTGCTTAATTCCGTGTAAATATTAAAACAGCTTTTTATATTTTCAGATCCTGTCATCACATCGTCCATGTAGAAATCGTTTAGAATAATCTTGGCTATTTCGGGCTGATCTGAGCACTCCTCGTACGCCACCTGTTGAAGTGACCGTACTGCCAGATATGGTGCCGACGCCGTGCCGAATGTTACCGTTTCTAATTGATACACTTCTGTTTCCTTTTCAGGACTTTCTCTCCAGAGGATCCTTTGTAGTACTGAGTCTTCTTTGTGAACTAACACCTGCCGATACATTTTTATTATGTCAGCTACAAGACATATTCGGTGCGTTCTCCATCGCATAATCGTATGCCGAAGTTCCGCCTGCAATGTAGGACCAACTAACATACAGTCATTAAGTGAAGCTCCCTTTGATCCCTTACAGGAGGCATCAAATACGACGCGAACCTTAGACGTTACTTTATCCTCCCGGACAACAGCATGGTGTGGTAAATAAATAGCTTTCGGATTATTCTTGTCATTTTCTAAAACCTTTTTCATGTGATTTAGCTGTAAGTATTCCTGGATAACCTTCGAATAATCTTCCTTGAATTTACTGTTTTTCTTGAATTTACTTTCTAACGACTTTAATCTTTTTTCAGCAATAACTTTCGATTCACCAACCTTGTCGACCGGGTCCCCGTCGCGCAATGGTAGCCTTACTATATACCGGCCACCTTTGTCGCGTTCTGTTGTATCTGCGTATAATTTTTCGCAGTTATTTTCATCCTCCGTTAGCGTTTTCTTTCTCGATGGTTCTGCCTCTAACTCCCAAAATTTTCGAAGCAACTCATCGGGATCAAGACTTAAATGCATGACGGTAATATGTGCTGGATAATTTGAGTGATCCAACTCAAAGGTACCCGACAATATCCACCCTAACGTGGTATTTTGTGCCAAGTAAGTTCCGCTTACGTTTCGTTTGATTCCTTCTTGGATGACTTGGCTGTAAATTTCAGCACCTAACAAAACATCAATTTTATTAGGCCTATCGTATTTTGGATCAGCCAAATCATCATCGGCCAAGTCAACCCATTCTACCCTAGTTACTTTCGTAGCTGGGAGAAGGGCAGTGACCGACTTCAAGACGAAAGCATCGACTGTTATCTTGACCGTGGGATCTATTCTAGATCTCATTTTAAGGGTTACAGTGGACTTGGCAGTCGCACTTTTCTCCCCACCTACCCCAATCACTGTTTGTCGCGATGGAGTTTTATTTAAACCCAAATATTGTACCACGGATTCTGTAACGAAAGAACCCTGTGATCCTTGGTCCAGCAAAGCCCTAACTATTCGATACGAGCCGTCTTTAGATTTCGCCTCGATCAAAGCAGTAGTTAATAAGACGGTTTTCCGACCGCCTCCTGTGGATAAACAGGAAACCAGTGGCTTGCTCGACCCCTCCGCTTGCGCGGCCCTTTCAACGTTACTAGTTTTATTATCCTCCTTCATCAACGATGAGGTTTCCTCGTGAGCCCTATTACTACCTTCGCCCATATCAGACCCAGAAACACCTGTTGGGTGTAACAAAGAATGGTGGCGGCGTTTACACACCTGGCACTTGAGAGTGTTTTTACAATGTTTAGCAGAGTGATTATTGTATAAGCAAACAAAGCACAAATTACGTTCCTGAGCAAAACTACGCCGAGCGTCATTAGACTCCTTTCCAAACTTAGAACAGGACGCAATTTTATGATCGGCTGACGAGCAAAACGCACATGCAACCGACTTTTTTACTACATGAAACGACTGAGTCCCTTTTTGGTTTGAATGTCTGTCTTTGTTATCGACCTTATCTAAATTTTCTAGACCTCTAAACCGATTATTTAAATATTCCGAAAACTGTTTAAAGGTAGGTAATTCATCGCTTGCGTCTGAAGCCGCATTAAGTTCCCACGCTTTCCTGGTCTCTTTATCTAACTTTCCACTAATTATGTGTATCACAATCAGATCCCAGGAAGACACATCTACCCCTAAATTACTAATTGACTCTAAGCATTCAACAGTAGTCGTAATAAGTCGCTTTATTTCCAATGCCGATTCAAACGATAATGTCTTTTGACTTAACAATCTTTTCATTATACTATTTGCCAGAAACCTTTTATTGTTGTACATTTTTTCTAACTTAGACCAAGCAATTTTATAGTTATCTGATGTAACATTGATATTTCGTAACAACTGTTCAGCTTCCCCTGTTAAATGACCCTTTAAATAAAATAAGCGTTGTGCATCATCCAAAGATTTGTTTTCATGCACCAAACCCACAAATAAATCTTTGAATGTTTGCCACTCCGAATACTTTCCCGAAAAAGAGGGAATTTTTATTTCAGGCAACCTTACTCTACTGAGGTTCCCTTCTGTTTTAGAACAAATATTAGAATCTGTACGCGAATCAGTAAACTTTCTTTCGGATAACATTTCTTTTAAATCACTTTTAAAATCCACATAAAATTCTTCAACTTCATCATAAAGATTATTTTTAACATAGCTCGAATTAGCTAATTCAGGCTTTTTTATCGTGCTTAATATTTCCTTATGATTAGAAGTAAATGCGTTCCACAATTGTTCCAAATTTTCAAGTCGTGTCTCTAAATATGAAGTAGTTAAACGGTCTTTAGGAGCTTTCTTAAAATTTGATCTAGCCTTAATCATTTTAGAACTAACATCTTCCTGTATACTACAGAACGACTCCATTTTGCAACAATTATGGCACAACTTTTATCAACACAATCAAAACACAAGTCACAAAAAATAGATTTGTTTTATGTTTAAAGTTATCCAACAAATCCCAAAATTTTACAAGTGTTTGGAACAACTTTTATTTGGTTCTAAAATCGGGCATGGATTCCCCGTCAGAACCGCTTTTCACATAAAACAATTACAAGTCCTAAGCTAATAAAAACCATTAAAGTTAATGTTAAATTTAAAGTCCAAATTACGCGCACTTTTTGAGATTCTTGATTGATGTAAACACTAAACTTCCTGATCTAAGTTATAATTCAAATGTACTCACGATTTTTTATTTTCACTCACTGACACTTTATTGTTGTACTGCACCCGAGCCACAGCCGGCACGCGTGCTGTACTGCACCACGAGCCGCAAGCGCCTTCTTCGCAGCGCGCAGCACTGCACCATACAAGTGGCGCCCTCTATTCGACGAAATCCTCCCTCGCGACGATCCTCCGACTGCTGGGTACCAGGTTGGCTGCGTCCACGCTCCACCTGGCTGCTCCCGGCTCCAATCGGTTCCTCCTCCAACTCCTGGACACCTCACCTGGTGCCCGTTGAAGGGGCTGATCTGGACAGCGATCCACTGCCCAGTAACGACGCGAAGGGTGGTGATACACTACCACCTCTGGAAACCACCACACACACTCCCGACCAATCCGGCTCGAAGGACCATGTATTTTATACTTCACTAAGAAGGGTCCAATTACGGCGAGGAATAAATAATATAGCACTATATCGGTATAATAGCGTATATTATATCCCAAGAACACAATAGGTTCACAATAGGTTCACACAAAAAAAAAAAAAAATCTGATCTCTTACACTTTTCGCGGTAACGAAACCATAGCGCGATCTAATTCGACGCCAACGCCATCTATCGAGCGCGGTGACAACTCTTGACAAAAATTAATATTAGATCACGCTATGATTTCGTTCCAAACCCCAACAACTTTATTAGATCGAAGCAATTACCTACATGTGCGGCAAATTATCATAAAAAGAGTGATAATCTGAAGGTATTACAGTTTTAAGAGCTTGAAAGTCATTTAATTTGCATGAAGTAGGATTAGGCGAGTCCTTAAAAAGTTGCTCGTAGGATGTTATGGGAAGATTAATATTTCTTGGCCTACTTGACAACAAAGTATAGTTTCGTTGCAAATGTTAATTTTATAGTAAATATTGCCATCTGTTTTGAACAATAATACTTTAAGATATGTGAGACCACGATCTCCTTTTTTCTTTCCAGGCCTGATACTTTCGTAACGCATCATTTTTGGAAAATCAATTTTTTTGAAAATATCCTAATTTAACATCTTTCTCTCTTTGCGTGATTTCCTAGTTATGTCTGCATATTGCTATGGAACATAAATAGTGTCATATTTTTGGATGTCACGTTCGATTGCAGCATAAACGTACGCAGATGGAAGTGGATATATCCAGGTTCTAGATATTTGTGGTAAATAATCACATTATTCACAGCAGCAAAGTTGGATAGAGAGCATTTGCTAATATCTACTGCATTCCTATTTTGATAGGTGCAACCGTCACTCCAAATACTGATAGACTTTGAAACAAATTTGCCTTCAGCTAAACTCTGAGCCTCAAGGCATATTAGACTACCTAGTCTAATATGCAACTAACAAAAACTGATGCCTGTGTATTTATTTATTTATATACACTTTATTGTACACCATAATAAACAAAAAAATAAACTTAATACTAAAAACATACAATTGGCGGCCTTATCGTATTCCGCGACCTCTTACAGGCAACCTGGAATGGACAGACCGACAGAGATTACCTGGACATGACATGGGGTTGTCAGTGATGCGACAATACCAACAATGAACATAATATAGATACAATAATACTTACTAGAAACACAAATACATACATATGTTAAATAATAGATACATACATAGTTAATATATAAGCAATGAAAATATATGATGTACGACATTCATAGCACATTATGTCTAAAGACCAAGAGCACAATCACAGCGATAGGTAATGTTCTTTGGTGAGTTTTTTTTTAAATACAGGCAACGACTGAGCACGTTTTATTGCGTAAGCAGCATGGACAGTAAAAGATTTAGCCATGAAAGTTGTGGAATGCATATTGGCATTTAAAGTCGCAAGTTATCTGATGACCTTAGAGATTTCGTGTGAGAATCGCATCGTAATTTTCAGGGTTGACTTCTGAAAACCAATAACATTTTACTTTTCGGATTGTTATTCATTAACCCTAAAATTGTGGTTGATCAACTTTCTTCGGTAATAGGCACTGCTGGCTATTATGATGGACATACCTTCACAGCTTGAACATCCTGTTCTAAGACAATACATTTTCCTTCACCTGCCTCCTTTAAATCCTTTTCTTTTTCTTCTCTTTATGGATCTTAGTGATAAAGAATAATAGATAAAGTACCTAAAAGTAAGCTAAGCGACGAACCAAACAATTCCTAAGTATAGTATAGTTAATGAATGATATGTTACGTACATAGTTAAATCAGTGCGTATAAATGAATAAGTACAAATAGCTAGGTGCCTCGTTCTATTATCAAGTTTTATGATTATTGCGTAAAGTATTATTGAATAACTTAATAGTTCTCATTAATTAGCATATTATTACATTGAGGTAGGGATGATAGGATGGCTTCAATTCAATTCAATTTTTATGTTTATAACTCCATCGATGAACTTTCGATGATTTTGCCATTGTCACAGATAATATCCATTGTCAAGGTAGTTGGAGATAATCGGTTTAAAATTACAATAGTGAGCTCATTTATTGACCATTTCACATAGAATAAAATAAAAACTTATCATTATACCTTCAGAGACAAGTATTGGAAATAAATAGACGCACTCAAAGTTGGAATTAAATATAAAAATATTTTTAAACCATTAAAATTCGCGCAATAATCTTTCTCTATAATATTGCGAGCTGCATTTGCGTTGACACCTCGTAACTCGCGCACTAGTGAGTTCAATCAATGCCTATAGTTGAAGGCAAGGGTTGTATAGTACTTTTCTCAAATAATGCGCGGAAATTAAAATTAATAGTACCTACCTAGAACTTATTTTGTCAAATCGATTACTTTTCAAAATCAATGACGAACAACGAACAACAATATCTTTTCCCGCGTTAAAGACGCGTTATTTGAGAAATAGTACAATATGCAAAGGCCGTGAAATAGGTTTCCGCCGAGGCATGTAGGTATAGTGCTTTTCTCAAAAGAATTCAGGGTAATAAAACATACTTTTTATATTATACATTTAATATTAAAAGTTACAATAGCCATATTGGGGCAATTACATAAAGAAAATGTTATTGATTTCCCCGGTACATTTATGTATGTTTGTTGAACTTCTGATGAAGTTTGAAGGTGGGCATTGGATGTAGTGGTCGATGGCTGGTTATGCTGTTTTGAGGTGGATGGCTGAGGACTTAGATGTTTGCAAGTGGCAAGCGGGTGAGATTCACGTCATGCTCCCTGGCGGTACCACCTTTGCTTTAACAAGTATAAGTTACATTAAAAAAATCTATGGAATGTCTATAAAATTCTAGTCCTATTAAAAAAAAACTATATCTTTTTCGACGTAAACTTTTATTTAAAGTGGTTGCACTGCGGAGTATCCTTCCCGGCGAAACCACCATGATATAACTATTACTATACATAGTATAAGCAAATATATAGTATCAAATAACTCTATAACACATTATATAACACATTAAATATATAACTCTATATTTAACTAGTATTCCCAAATCCTCAATCTAATTTAAATATACCAACAAAACGGTGCCACAAACTTTCTCTTCGAAAAAGTCACTTTGCGCCTAGATTAAAGTTCATGACAAATAACTTTTACGTGAGAAATATCATATTTTTTCTTCCAGGCGTTTAGTTTATTAGCGTGCAAAATATAATAATATATATTTTTGTGTTATATTATTAGTTTTAATAGAATGAATTGTTATAGAATATTAATATAATAGTTATTTATATTTAAAATGTCCTGTAACGGCTTAGTTTTGTTGTTATTGTCTGTGTGTAGGTCACATATCATTAAAACAATTTAAAGTCTGGTTTTTATCTGAGTCAAAATTGACACATGCAAATACTTATTACGTCTCCTTAGGTATGTTTTATATAACTCTCTACTCTCTCTTTTATTTACATTTATCTTCCTGCAATGAAGTAATACATTTGAAATTCGAGCGAGGTATTAATATTCCAGGGCAATAGTTGAGGTGACTCCACTTTGGTTTTGCCTAGCCCTGAATCCTCTAAGCATTCTGCTGGAGAATTCAAGGCTAGGCTACCGGTTGAGTAGAGGTAATCAGGTTATATCTAACTTCCTCTACATGGATGACCTGAAGCCCTTTTCCCCCGGCAATCTTCAGCTAATGGAGCTACTGAAGGTTACTGAAACTTTTAGTAGCGCCATCAGGATGGAATTTGGTGTGGACAAATATGCGGTTATGCATGTAAAGCGAGGGGAGATTGTGGAATCTTGGGTCCGACGTAGATCAATCAGCGTCCGTAGCCTGGCTGCGTTTCGAGGACTTCTTTGGGGAAGCCGAAGGTTTTGTCTGTGCAATTATGGACTAGGTTATCATGATGAATAACTACCGGAGATTTATTGGATAAGGATGGAACGATTGACAACTGTCAGGCATGTCACCGCCCTGGTGAATCGATCCACCACATTATCTCTGGTTGTTCTCGTCTAGCTAACGAAGAATACTTGCATATGCACAACCTTGTAGCCAGGATTATCCATCAGCACATGCTCTGAAAAAAACTCGTGTGGCACCGGAGGTACCATCAACAGGTATGTGCCCGACCCAGTTCTCGAAAATGGCAATATCACATTGTCCCGGGATCGGTCCATCATCACTGACAGGACTATTGTAGCTAATAAGCCTGATATTGTGGTGATTGACCGAATCGAGAGGCGAGCAATGATTGTTGACATTACCGTCCCACATGATGGGATCCTCGACATGTGGGATGGGGACACAGCGATAATTGTACCGATAGTCGTGTCAGCCAATGGCTTAATAGCCACGAGCCTCGACCAACACATTAGAAGGATCTCGTTAGGCTGCTGGGTCAAGGTCCTGATCCAGAAAGCAGTACTGCTGGACACGGCTCGTATTGTTAGCAGGCTCTCTCTGAAGCCCTGACCGCCGGTAGCTTGGACCCTGTTCCCGATACTGGTGGGCCTCTATTTAACCCCCGACGGAAAAAGTGGGGTGTTATAAGTTTGAGGTTTGTTGCTGTGTATCTGTGTATCTGTGTGTCTGTGTATCTGTGTGTCTGTCTGTGGCATCATAGCGCCTCAACGGATGAACCGATTTTGATTTAGTTTTTTTTGTTTGAAAGTTGATTGTATCGAGAGTGTTCTTAGCTATGTTTGAATAAAATCAGGTTCAGCCGTTCAAAAGTTATCCGCGTTTTACTGTTTAGATCGTAATGTTTTCGCAAGATAAATGTGTCGAGAATTTTTTAAATTTTTAAATTTTACTTGTTATAATTATATTTATTTTGTTTTTTTAAGAAATATTTAAAAATGTAATTCAATAAAAAGAAAGATGAATAAACGACATAATAATAACCCAACCGCAATATCTCTACTTGACTTCGTGGTGGGACTTGCGCGCTTAGTGATCCTTAGGTTTGTGTCTATTCTACTTTGCCGCAACATGCCTAGGGTGAGGGACCAGACTAATTGAGATACAATCCGCAGGGCAGCTTTGTGAGGAGGTGGTGGGCAGTGGAGACCCCGCGGACCTGATCTCCAGGGAGAAGTCTTGTTCCTCATCTCTGGCTTGCCTTTATTGGCCGGTCGGAGTGAACTGGGGACAAAAGTTGGGGACCAGAGGTCTCACCTCTCTCTTGCCTTAATTGGCTGGCTGAGTGGAGGATTCGCAAGAGCAAACGTGCTCGGTGGAAGAAAGTTAACCCAGTAAGATGCTGGTAGATATCTTGACAGTACTTACGAGATTGTCCTCATAGCTGTGGCATACCTCTCCACTCATCAAGCATCTCCGTATATGTTTCCCCCTTGGCGCTACATCACTGAAGTGCTAGTGACTGTTTATGGTAGGGCCCATTGAGTGTGCAAGTCATCCCCTGCCATTTTATAGCCGTGTAGATCAACAGTGATCAGGCAGGGACCAATAGTCCTTGTATAGTTTTAGGTAATCGATCCATGAAACAGCCCAAACCACCAACTTTTTTCTTTTTAAATTCTTTAAACAATGCACCTGCCTTGTTATCTCTTCACCACCCTTGGTTGACTGGTAGAGAATGCCTAAGGCATCAAGTCCGCCTTTGTACCTTTTTGTGCATGAAGTCTAAATAAATAAACCGCCCAAACCCATAGCCCAATGTGTTTTGTCTCCATATGCACCAGGCGGGGATTGCCTTGGGTGCTCTTGCGTAGTGACTAGTGTTGATCACCGGTTGTTGTCATATTTCATCCTGCATGTCAAACAAGGCCTCTGCGAGTTGGTTTTGGCCCCTGGTATGCTTTTCAAAGGTCCGGGAACCTAGGATCCCGAGAATCCCAAAAATAAAAATGAATATAATAGAAATAACTATTCCATAATATTATTCTATTCGAACTAATAATACACAAGACAATATATTATTATATTTTGTAAGCTGATAAACTTAACGCCTGGAAGAATAAAATTATGATATTTCACGTAAACGTTATTTGCTAAGAACTTTAATCTAGGCGCAAAGCGACTTTTTCGAAGAGAAAGTTTGAGGCACCGTTTTGTTGGTATATTTAAATTAGATTGAGGATTTGGGAATACTAGTAAAATATATAATTGTTATAGAATTATTTGATACTATATATTTGCTTATACTGTGTACCTATAGTAATAATTATATCATAGTGGTTTCGCCGGGAAGGATACTCCGCAGCGCAACCACTTTAAATAAAAGTTTACGTCGAAACTAGAGATATACATATACTTCTATATTTTTTTTAATAGAACTAGAATTTTATAGACATTTCATAGATATTTTTAATGTAACTTATACTTGTTAAAGCAAAGGTGGTTCCGCCAGGGAGCATGACGTTGAGATTCTGCTGCCGAACTAGGCTGCAATGTGATATTTTGATTTATTTTATTATTTATATCATTTTAGTTTACAATTGATTCCTCAATGTGGCCTTCAGCCACTTTATCGGACTGCCAGCTTCCGTGTCTTTTCAGAGTCGTCAAAATCACTCCAGAATCAGCTAGAAGAGTAGCTGAAGACCCACGGAAACAATGTCCAGTGTAACGTTCAGGATTTGTCAAGTTTAAATAAGTTGCTATTTCTTTAGGTATTCTAGCTATTTTGTGTCTTCCAATGACCTGCTTCGTGCACTTCCCTTCCTGAAAGTTAACAAAAACCTATCTGAATTTGTGTTCGCTGGACGAATATTATAATATTTTTTTACATAAGTTAGAAACTTTCCTTGGATTACAAATAGCCGGTTAATCTTTGTTTTAGTGTGTAACACGCAATGTTATTATTGCTTTGTCATCAAGAAATTCTATGTTTTTTGTGGTAATATTATAGAGTTCGATACTACGTCATGCTCCGTTAACGCCTTATATCATAGCAACCTGTAACAAACATAACTAAATATGCTACAGCCAGGGACAGTATGTTTAATAAGACTCATAAATCCAGTGTAACAAAATTTATCCAAATCCATCAAGCCATTTTGGTTTAAAAGTGTCTCAAATAAATAATTTATGTTTATATTTAACAGCTATATAATCCTATTTATGGACCATAATCAACAGTGGCGCCAACTGGTGAGTAATAGAAACGTTAGCGCCCATTGGACTGACTGACATTCTGAACTTGAACGCAATTTTCGTCCCCAGCCGGCTTCAATCAATAATACACTGATCGAAATCTGCCGGTTTTACCACGTTCGTATATATATCCCATACCAGTGCACTGATCATGCTGGACGGGAGATGCGTAAGCTTGCGCTAGCGCTAAACCTCACCCAGCTGGTCCAGGGGGCAACGAGGGTACCGGATGTTGATTCGCACACGGCGAATTGCTTGGACCTTCTGCTGACAACAGATCCAGACAGATACTCTGTGTCGATAGCATCACCATTGGGTAGTTCCGACCACTGTCTGGTGAAGTCTGTGTCCGTCTATTCCCCGCCCGATCCCAGCCCAAGGGGCACCCGGCGGGTTTGGCGGTACAGGTCGGCAGATTGGGATGGCATGCGATCTTTCTTCGCATGCTATCCTTGGCAGCCTACTTGCTTTTCTTCGACTGATCCATCGTCGTGCGCGGATGCCGTGACGGATGTGTTGCGTCGGGGAATGGAGTACTACATTCCGTTCTCTGACGTATCAATGTCTAGCGAAGACCGGCCATGGTTTAGCGCCGAATGTAAGCGCGCCGACGCGCTTAAACATGGGGCGTACCTGGCTTGGGTCGACGCTCGATCGCGTAAGGCGAGTGACGTGGGTCAGAAGACGAAGGCCTTCAACAGGGCTGCCAAGTCCTGCAAGATGGTGTTACGAAGGGCTCGGTTCGATCACATTGGCCGAATAAGGACCAAACTTGCTTCTTACCCAGCAGGTAGTAAAGCGTTTTGGTCTCTGGCTAAGTCGGTCGAGTCGAACTTCTGCCGTCCCTCACTGCCACCACTGCTGAAACCCGACGGGTCACTGGCCCACTCCGCTGAGTAGAAGGCAAATTTATTTGCCTCTCTTTTTGCGGAATCTTCACGTCTGAATCCTGGTGACGCGCGGCCCCCTCCTCCTCCTGATGGATGCGAGACGAGTATGTCGGACATTCGTATCCATCAAAAGGACGTCCGTAGGGTGCTGCGAAACCTTGACGTGAACAAGGCTAGCGCCCCTGACGGAATACCAGCACTTGTTCTTAGAACCTGTGCGCCTGAACTGTCTCCGATCTTGACACGCCTATTCCGTCTTTCTTATGAGGCTGGAAAAGTGCCGAATGCTTGGACGCAGGCTAACGTACAGCCCGTGCCCAAGAAGGGCAGTCGAGCTGACCCGGCCAACTACAGACCCATATCTGTAACCTCCATCCTCTGTAAGAGTATGGAACGTGTACTCAATACTAAGCTCCTGGCATACCTAGAAGCAAACGATATTCTTAGTGATCGCCAATATGGCTTCCGCCGAAATCGGTCTACTGGGGATCTTCTAGCGTATGCCATTCACATCTGGATTGAGGCCATCGAGAGGCACGGGGAAGCGCTTGCCGTCTCCCTAATCGCTTGTCATCTCGAAGGCTTTTGATAGGGTCTGGCACGAAAGCCTTATTGGTAAGCTTCCTTCATTCGGTTTGCCCGGTGGTCTGTGTGATTGGATTGAAGACTTCCTGAGAGATTGGTCCATTCGAGTGGTTATCGATGGCTGCTCGTCGGACTACTTGGATATTAATGCCGGGGTCCCTCAGGGGTCGGTACTCTCGGCAACTTAATTCTTGCTGCACATTAACGATCTGCTAAAACCCGGCACCTTTGGGTATGCAGACGACAGCACTGTTACTGTGAGATACTTGTCCAACGCTCGTGCTACCGGGCCTCAGATCCAGTCTCTCCGGGAGGCCATGGTGGAGCGCTTAAACCTGTCCTTGCAGGCAGTCTCCGAATGGGGCGATGCCAATCTGGTCATGTTTAATGCTGCTAAAACCCAGGCGTGTCTTTTTCCGCAAAAAAAGAGTCAATTTCACCCGGCTCCAACTTTCCGAGATGTGACCGTGTCAATAGCTGACCATCTTGAGCTTCTTGGCGTTACGTTGACATCGACTTTAAATTTTGGCCCATACATTGAGGCAAAGGCTCAGCTGGCTGCCAAAAAGCTGGGGATCCTTGCAAAGGTGAGAAGGTATTTCACGCCAGAACAGCTGCTCAGCTTGTATCAAGCACAAGTTCGATCATGCATGGAGTTACTGTTCTCATCTCTGGGACGGATCTGCCAAATACCAGCTTGATGCACTAGAGTCGATCGAAAAGCGGGCCAAGAGGCTCATCAGCGATGAGGCTCTGGTTAAGTCAAGGCTCCAGAGCCTTGAACATCGTCGCCGAGTTGCCAGCTTGTCGGTTTTTTATCGGTTACATTTCGGGGAGTGTGCGATGGAATTGCATGATTTAATTCCACCCAGCCCGTTCCATCATCGGACTACCAGACGTACGGCGATGCGTCATCGGTACATGGTGGACATCCCAGCCATACGCACTAAACGTTTTGAGAATACTTTTATTATGCGTACAGCTAAGGAGTGGAATTCCCTGCCGGAGTCTGTTTCCCGATAGCTACAATCTAGGGGTCTTTAAGTCAAGAGTGAATAGGTTACTTCTAGGTAAGCGTGCTCCACCGTCGACCACATCATCGCTTACTATCAGGTGAGATAGTGGTCAAGCGCGAGCCTATATTAGATTTCAAAAAAAAAAACGGACAAATACTTGCGTCTTATCGCGTAAATTAACACGTTAGATAGGGCATTACGTAAAGTGGCCAACCTTTTAAAGTGTTAATTTACAAAACCTTCTTTCCCGAAACGGGAAAAGCGTTGATAATTTTGATCGCTCTACCGTGCACATGCACAACGTGCAATCGTTTATCAGCCTCTAGGAGACTAAAAACCTGGTTAAGAAGCACTATGAGGGGGAAACGCACTTTATTTTTCGATGTCGGTTTCTGTGCTACTTATTGTGTCCGTTTTTTGACACCGACTTCGGAAAAGAAAGTTATTTTTCGCTTTGTAGTGTTATGTTTTGGAAGTCGGTTTGATTTTTTTGTTAAAAGTTTTTTATTTATCTCTTTTTAGTTTTGGTATGTGCCTTCAATTACCATTTGTAGCCAAAGTACATCTCATGACGAATCCAATAAGCCCAAACACGACACATTGTTTCATTTTGGAGTTCCAGTGCCTACATTCCGTCTTCATCATCAGATCAGTTCGATGTTAACATTTTCAGCAGTACCATTTATTTATAAGTATTTGCTTCATCATAATCGGCTAACTATTCGAGATATCTTATACCCGTGACATACGTTTACATTAGCATTTAGGTAGGTGTTCCTCTGTGGTCTTCTTCATCAGTTCCACTTCAACAAATGATACTTTCTGAGTGCATATAATTGCATTGTTGATGAAAATACCAAAATCGCTATATGTATGCCTATAATATTTGAGGAATACCCTCGATTTCTCCGGGATCCCATCATCAGATCCTGACCTGATGACCATGGGACTACTTGGGAAGTATAACCTTTCAAAGAAATGAAGAATTTTCCAAATCAGGCCAGGCATCTTTGAGTAATCGGGGAATATAAAAATAAAATGTATGTAAGCGCCTGCGCGTCGGTTGCAGCCGCGCAGGCGCTATTCATTGCTCTGCGCTTTCTACCATACCATTGCAGGCCGGATGATGTGCCGCTGTAGGAATGGCTGAGTCCTCAAACCAAAGTAATAGAGTAAACCACGGGAGTAAATTAAGTTTCTAAACCCAAGCAATAAGTTTTACAGACAAACGATTATAAAATGAGTATTTTTTAACACCTCGGGTATTTTTTTTTTGTTATTTGTTGTTTGAATTATTGTAGTTTTCGTGGAGTAAAATAAAATATAGCATATCTGAGTTGACTCATTACAAGCTAAGATACAAATCATTTCTCTTGATGTCGCCATTGACAATTCACAAATATACACTTGCACTCACTAACATACGTATAACATACAGACACTCTCTTATAACACCGACTCAACTGATACAAATCACAGCACCATGCATACACTCTTCTTTACCTATTTTTAAGATTTAAAATTGTGTACCTTTTAACGGAACGAAGGAGCCTGGATCTCACGACACAGGGAATCCTAGTGTGAGATCTAGGAACTCAATCCACTTGAATGTAATCATATCAAATAAATTTATTCTTATTTTTATGTAGTCGTTTCGTATGCAGATCAAAGGTTCTACATACGATAATGCACCTGCGAGTGTTAAGTCGCAGTTGTTTTTGCGTGAAAGAGTAACAAACATTCATAAATCCTCATAAACTTTTACGTTTAGTAGTAGGATTTGCTCGATAGGTACAGTCGACAATATTAACAACTAACCCACCATTTGCTTATTCTTCTACAGACATTCTATTCTTATACTATCTGGTCGATTGATTTTGCTTGAGCATATATTTTCTGAGTTACAAACTTGTTATCAATAGGGATGTTACCTGGGTAGAAAAATGATTTATTTATTTGTTTATCCTCGCACTGGAACGCCTTGCAGCAATTACACCAATGGAGCACAAACTTACGAAAACTAAACTATAAGTCCAGGTTTCCTCACGATGTTTCCTTCACCGTTGTCAGCTATGTGCAAGATAAACTTAGAAAGTACATATGCATTGAAAAAGTCACATTGGTAGTTGCCCGGATTTGGCAAGGGCCACTGGGCCATTCATGGTGGCCACTGGGCCATTCATGGTGGCCACTGGGCCACCACGACATATAATTAATAATAATTATATTCTATTATTAATAATTTGATAATTCTATTTAGTCCGTCAATGAGATTATAAAATAATATTGGACCCGTATTTTTGCTTTATCAAATAAATAAAAATTGACAAACATAAAGCGCATCAATGTTTAGGAGTGGGAGCTTGTGACGTCACTTTGTCAGTATAAAGTATAGTACACCGTGACGTCACACATATTTCAACGCAGTGTATCGGCATATTTTTTTGTTTACGTGGCAATTTTTTTTAGATAATCTAAGTGACGGACTAAATAGATAATTTTATCAACCACAATGAAAACAACTTGACTCATTGACCACCACTTACGACGAAATTTTTTATAGTTTTTTGTTACATGGCCTGGGGGGTGACCATAAGCTCTTAGAGTAAGGTTATTTTGATATCGCGTAAGTGACAGATGTATACAAGTCATATACATCTGTCCCTTACACACACTCAAAATAACCTTACTCTAAGAGCTTATGGTAACCCCCCAAATATTAAATAGATATGTTCAATGGAGCCTTTTGACAAAATATATCATTGTTTCAGCGAAGTACCGCAAAAATGGATATATAATTCTGCATTTAAGTAAGTATCTCAAAATAAACACTCATAATAGGTTTGATTATTGTTTGGATTTGAAGCTGATCTTTTTGAGAAGATTAGTGGGTGAAACACTTGACTGTAATGATTAAAACTTAAGTAGGTACCGAGCTAAAGCCTAAATTAGAACATATTCAAGGTAAGGTGAGGGTCTTAAGAGCCGAGGACGGTAATCATCAATACACACGTGTATCATACGACGTTTTTCAACACACTTGTGAAGAAAATAATACTAAAAAATAATTTCCAACAGTGAAAACGAGTTGTGATTTTTTTTTCGCTATGGCTGGCAAAATTAATCAGTTTTCCTATGCGCGCATCAAACAATGGCGATCGGCCATAGACTAAAAAGAATGAGTTTTCTATTTTTTTTTGGCTTTTCGCGGATAACGTTTTAGCCACGTACAAAATGGGGCATTTCAAGTTTTTTTTTATTACAGACAAAAACAAAAGTTATATTTGAGTGAAAGTTTTATTTATTTAACACGTACAAGTTGAAATTATCCTTTTTAATACGAAGTTGCATGAAATGTGCTGCTTTTGTACTATTGAGCACGATCGTTTTTGTATCGAAACTTTTTTAAGAACAAAGCAACTCAACCATAAATTAAAAAAAAACTCTATATCTCACTTGTGAATAATAGCAATGAAAAAGTCACAGTTTGATAACAGGTGTCATTATGTGCCTAATTGCGGTGAAATTAGAGTCACTTTATGAGCAAGTGTGTTGAAAAAAAATTACAAATATAAAGCTGCAATAGCAGAGAATAATCTTGTCAACAGCTGCTTAACCTATCCAAATCCCAATCTTACACAACAGTTGTTTAACTGACTTTAACTTGATTTAGATAAAAGTCACAAGTAGAGATGGCTGGCTGAGAGCGTCACGCCGCGCCTTTTGCTTATACGAATCGGCTTTAGTGCCAAGGCGCGCCAATAGATGTTACACATAAAATAAAAACCGACCAAGTGCGAGTCGGACTCACGCACGAAGGGTTCCGTGCCATTATCAACAGCAAAAAAACACGTTTGTTGTATGGGAGCCCCACTTAAATATTTATTTTATTCTGATTTTAGTATTTGTTGTTATAGCGGCAACAGAAATACATCACCTGTGCAAATTTCAACTGTCTAGCTATCACCGTTCATTAGATACAGCCTGGTGACAGACGGACAAACAGACAGACAGACATACGGATCGTGGAGTCAGTAATAGGGTCCCGTTATTACCCTTTGCGTACGGAACCCTAAAAAGCAAAAGTAAGTCTGATATCAAATAAAACTATTATTTTTAATCAGTTTCTGTTTATTAGAAATTTTGTATAGCAGTAGGACCTTCTTAATCTGGATCACTCGCTTGTTTGTTGATCTCTGTAATCCAGACAGGCGATGGTGCTGAAGCTTTTACTGTATTACTCAGACCAACAAAAAAAGATAGACGTAACGTCGCGAACATCATAAGTGAAGCCACAAAACTATGCTCCTCCAAGTAAATATACACTCTCACACACACACCTGCACTAAAACTATGCTCATCGCTCTCCTCTTAGTACGTTACGAGTCGTCATCTAGTTAACATAATTATATTAAAAAAAAAAGAATTATGCCTTCCTGTATAATGAAAACTTGTAAAAACAATAGCAAAGCACATAAAAAGTCTCACGGAATAACATTTCACATGTAAGTACTTGAAATAACATCGTTTATTTAATAAATATACTATGAATTTTAGGGTCCTTGGAACAAAAAACCTCAACGAACAAATCAGTGACATAAAGTGCGTGGGTTGCCATAATATGATTTCAAATTACCCCATTCGATTAAACAAATTTAATATGATTTCTTACTTCGAGTTATATTCCTGTTTTCTTTTTTTATGTTATTTTAATATTTTCGATTTCCAAATAATAATGAAACAAAAAGAAAATGGATAGTAGCTATAAGAAATAGTACATTTATCTTTATCTAATAGTACCATTTATCTTTGTATTACTTTTTGGAGTCAGTGACTTTGTTATGGTGGTATTTTTGAATTTAATAAAGTTGATTGAAAATATAATTATCTATATTATTTCAAAACAATTTACATAATGACTCATACACTTGACGATGTTATGATTTACGCTTCAGCAACTTATAACCTTTAATAGAATTTCTATGAGCATGGTTATAGGAAGTAGCTGTATTTTACTTCTTCCGATCCCAAGACACTGTCACAGGCTAAGCTAACTTACACCTAAACATATACCCCAGAGTAGAACTAAATATACTAATTTAAGCTCATACAAACTATATACCCTCACACATTAGCGCACTCCTCTATACTCCCACACATCACACAAATACGCGCATATTTTTTCTCTGTATATACTAATTTTAACTCATACAAACTATACACCCTCACACATTAGCGCACTCTCCCCTATACTCCCACACATCACACAAATACGCGCATTTTTTTTCTCTGTTTAACGTTCGTTCTCATAAAGTTTGCTTTTTCTATTATTTAACACTTATCTATTTATATTTGTATTTTGTTTTTGCATTAAATTGCAAATGAATGAATATTGCTAAGCGGAAGAGTGAAGTCTCCTAACACAAGCAAGGATTGCATAAAAGGTGATCTCCAAATCATAAGCATGTAAAGCCACTTTCTAATTGTTTATTTTTAAATAGTTTTTGCGATGTAACAAAAAAAATTTTTATTTTTACTTTTGAGGTTCAATACCATACTCAACAATATCTTACTCGAACAATATTATCCTACCCACACAATAATATTATTACCCATTTTATAGGGAAAAAAATCAACAAATGGCAACCCTTCCAAACACACATAGATAAAAATGTGGCTTCACTTTTGATGTTCGCGACGCTACGTCTATCTTTTTTTGTTGGTCTGAGCTGTATTAAAACTGCTTTACAATTTTTGGATCGTGTTTAGTTCCGAAATCCTAGAATTGAAATATTGGTTGAGTTGAACATTCTTTAAAAAAAAAACAATCATATAGATTACGTACTCTGTTCTCGCCAAACTTCTTGGTCGCCCTGAAGTTGAGTTTCCGATGCGCAAGGCACGGACCGGTGCTGTTTTGTATGAGATTTACAACTGCGCACCCATTGTAGCCAACTTCGCGGCCAAGAAGTTTGGCGAGAACTATACCATCTGTATTTGAATTCAGAGTTCGAGATATTTATGGAATCCTGGAACAATCTTAATATATTTATATAAATCTCGTGTCACAATGTTTGTCCTCAATGGACTCCTAAACCACTTAACCGATTATAATAAAATTCGCACACCATGTGCAGTTCGATCCAACTTGAGAGATAGGGTAGGGTAGGGTAGGGTAGGTAGGGTAGGGTAGGTAGGGTAGGGTAGGTAGGGTAGGGTAGGGTAGGTAGGGTAGGTAGGGTAGGTAGGGTAGGGTAGGTAGGGTAGGGTAGGTAGGGTAGGGTAGGTAGGGTAGGGTAGGTAGAGTTGGGTAGATAGTGTTAGGTAGGGTAGATGAATGTTTGGTGTTTTTATGGCAAAATAAAGTTTGCCGGGTCAGCTAGTAAGCTATATAATTCTATATCAAATATCATACATGACAATATTCCAATATTCCGATTGCAACCCATACTTTTTAGGGTCTTTTTATTACAAACAGTTACCGAAAATTGTTTATCTCTAATTATGAATTCAAGCAAGTATAAGTAGGATATAATTGAACGCCTCTACCAATTTTAGGGTTCCGTACGCAAAGGGTAAAAACGGGTCCCTATTACTAAGACTCCGCGGTCCGTCGTTCTGTCTGTCACCAGGCTGTATCTCATGTTAGCTAGATAGCTGAATGATGATTTTCACAGATTTCTGTTGCTGCTATAACAACAAATACTAAAAACAGTATAAAATAAATATTTAAGTGACAATAAACATACAACAAACGTGATTTTATTGCCGTTTTTTGCGATAATGGTACGGAACCCTTCGTGCGCGAGTTCGACTCGCACTTGGCCGGTTTTTCAAAGTATAGCAAGAATAACCCTACCCTTAGATGCCTACTGAACCCAACATTTAATCACTGGGTATGAGGTACTTAGGCACCAATGTTAAAACAACTAAAATAATCTAATAAAAGCACACAACACACGTAACTCATGTGTGAATCTCCGTTAAGGCGTTAACTTCCCCCTTTCTCAAAGGCGAGTTTCTCCTAATCCCCTCGAACCATAAATTGTAGAAAACAAAAAATAAAACGTAGGTACTCAAGTAGTTATAAAATCAAAGCTGGGCCGGCGGCAATGGCGGCGCGGTGCGTTCGCCGCGCGGACTCGGGCGTGACGGCCATCGTAACGCAACGGGTTGAATTAATTAGTAGTGCAGTGCTCGGCGCCCGCCCCCGCCGCCCGCCGCCCGCCGCCTGCCGCCCGGGCCGAGACACTCACTGTCTTTATAACATAATTTGCGCTTCGTGCGGCGAGATCAAAGCGAGGCCGTTCGATGGCGGCGCCTTTGATCACGAGTTCACGACGAACCTTTGACTGCCGCCGCCGCTCCGCCTCCGCCCGCCACACCTCGAAATACTCAATTTGTTTCTGGTTTTTTCATGAGACGACATGGTAATTTTACAAGTTGTAGCAAACAAAGTTATTTTTGGGTAGAAGTTACACGTTTAAGAAGAGGCTGAGTCCTAACTACCAGTAAATTTCGACGTTTGATGATTTTAGTCAGCCCACTATCTTCGATAACCCAGCGACGGATAACTTAAATTGCGAAAATAGCGAACGAGTTTGGAACTAAAATTCACAAGGTCGACCACAGAGGCCCGCTCCATAAACGGACTCTTCCGAACTTCTTCCGATGGTTTTAAAAAAAACATTACCGCGCAAGTTCTCATTCCAGACTGGCACAACTGACCGTTAACTTTTATTATGCCTATGAAAGCAACCTTATGGCTATGAAAATAAAGATCACTAAAATAGATTATCTCTCAAATGTCACGCTGGCTTCGACGCGCAATAATAGAACCATGCGAATGCCTCATGTAAGAAAGAACACCGTAAGCATTTTTTATGAGATTTTTTTTATTTTTTTATCTTAGCTTATAAAGCAGATAGGAAAGTCCTTTTAGATTGTAAAAAAAACACCTGAAATTTGCAAAATTAATGTTCGGATTTTTTTTGTCTTGTCGACGCTCTCGGCCCCTTATAACCTAAGGGACATAGGCAAATACTCGTACCGTACCAATAAAAAAACTTAATTAACAAAAACAAAAAACCCGACTGCTTAAAAAGCGAACTAAAAAGACGTAAACAAGAAGAAAATCATGCTGTGCAGTCGGAGGATACATATTCGCGAGCTGGCTGACCAAAACCAGATGTGTCCTCCGACTGCACAGCATTTTTCCCCCTCAAAATGGCGCCCAAAATCCGCCATTTTGACTTATCCAATTTTTATGTAGCCAGTGACACTTGCAGAGTTAAGACGAATCGATTGATGTAAAAATCATCAAAATCGGCCAACGCGTTTGGTCTCTAGAACGCCACATAGGAACAAACATACATACATACATAGACTGATAAACACATTACCCTCCTTCGGCAGTCGGGTAAAAAGGTAAATAAATAAATAAATATACGGTTTTTTCGACTAGTCAACTTGAAGCGAAGTGTTTTAGGATATCCGATTTTAAAAACCGTACAGATATACTTTTTAGCTTCTAATTACGACGACAAACAGACTCTTTAAGTTAAATACCTTGCCTGGCCTACCATTCAGCCACGGCATCGCCCTCCGCTGATGCAGTCATAAGGTCCTCACGTGAACAGACAACTGCAGCCTAATTAATACCATGAAGAGTATGGTATGACACATTTCCTTTAAATGTTTTCGGTATTGCGTAGATAATTTAGTAAGGGCCTTCTACCCTATGTGTTGAATTCAATATTCTTTCCATGACCTATCCCCCTTTCGAGTGTATTACGCAATACGAAAGTCGTTATTTTAAAGGTATCGTCACCCTGTCGAATTCACTTAAGCAATTATGCTGCAGGACAAGCGGCACAAGACAAAAGATGGGCCAGGTCTGCAAGGAGACCCTGCACAAACACTGAAGAACCTGCCTTTCGCCTAGGCACGCGTTGTCTTGGCCGACCTGGAAAACTCAGAACAAACACTACAATACTGTGATTTCGACGTAGGATTCATAAAAGCAACCGATGTTATCATTCGAAACGACAATTATTTATGATTAAACGAACTTACCCTAAGTGAAGTTCTATCATAATTATACGAAGTGCCTCGTCCGAAGAGATTAGTACCTGTAATTAATGATTATTATTTACATGTAGTACCGGCTACGGGAGGCTACTCAAATCACTATGTTTTAGAGACAAATTTTTTTTTTCTTTCCCTGGCAGCTCTGTGTCGGCTGTCAACTTGTCATTTAGTTTAGAGTTATGATGTTTTAAAGATATTTTCAGAACGCTTCTGGGTTATACCTTAGGGTTGGGAGGGTGTTACTAATCTCTTCGGACGAGGCACTACGTATATTTTTTTTTTTTTTTTTTTTTTTTCTTTTATCATTGAATTTTTATATTTATTTACATAGATAAAAGTATATACAGTGTATAAAATACTTAAATAACTAAGACTACAAACATATGTAATTTTAACCAAAAACTTATTACTAACTAAAACTAAAAATATACACAACTAAAATATGGCGTCGAAAAACTCCTCCACATCGTTGCCCACTGGTAATGTACCCAAAAGGCTGGCAGCATTGCCACGTTGTATGGCAATGCTTAATCTCTGACCAAGATAAAAGCCAGCCCTTGGGTCACGCGAAGTGTCAACTAGGCGTTTGGACAGATCTTTAAACAAAGCGAGAGCACTCGGACCCCACGGACCAAGAGTTTCAACCCCAAACGGCTCGAAAATATAACTACCGATGAGGTTATTATATTTCCGCCGTTAGAGGTTCTCTGCTGCCGCAGCGGCAGCGCCAGCACAGCACGATGAACTCGGAAGATGGGATGGCGCAAGAGTATCGACACAAGTAGCGTCCCACACTAAAGGCCTACCCATCTTCCATGGAAACAAAGACATCCCGTCCGGTCTTTTGCCATCGTCACGTGCCAGGCCATGGGGTTCTAATACGGCCGGAACGCCGACGGTGACGAGAGCACGTCGGATGATGTCGTTTAAGTTTCCGTGCCGAGCGAAGCGACCCGCACTTCGGCTGCATGAAAGACCGTGGTGACCGAGGCTGTTGACAACTTCGCCACAGTGGCAACGATGTGGAGTACAACAAGGAGCGCCAAGACGTAAGGAAACAGCGAGGCGGAAAGTAGTGTCGTCAAACAGGGTGCCTATGTTCGACGACGGTATTGCGTGAAGCCAGAGGCCCGACTCCCATTCACCCACAGCCAGCAGGCGAGCGCGCTCGGCAGGAGTGGCTGAAGTGGCAATTAGGTGCTCCTGAACTGCTCTGCAGAGCGGCTCATCCCACCGTCTCTGGGAAGATAGGTAGTCGGGGGGATTACAGTTCGGGCAAGCGAGTCTCCAAGCATCAATAGCCTCGGTGAAGCACGGCACATCAAAATTAATCAGTATGGGAGCTAGGATATTCCTGATTAATATAATCAGGAATATATCCTTAATTAATATATCCTTCGTATAATTATGATAGAACTTCACTTAGGGTAAGTTCGTTTAATCATAAATTATACTTTGTGCCTCGTCCTCGAGATTAGTACCTGTAATTAATGATTATTATTTACATGTAGACTTTCAGAGTTAAGTTCTGGAATTATCACATACACCATGATGAATTTGTGAAGTAAAAGCTTTCTTTCTTTAAAATTCTTAATTATATTTTTATAGACTAACCATCATGGTTGTCCATAGGTTTCATACATAGGTTCTTAATCAGTTCATTCAGATATGTTCTTAATTAATTGTTTTTGCAAATTTTTTATTTACTTTCTTATTCTCATTGTTATAATGTTTATAGATTAACAATCTAAGTTGTCATTAGATATCAAAGGTTCATATTCAGCATCGACCATTCAGTCATTTTCTTAATTATTATTCTTATCTTAATTATCTTTATTAACAAAATATTCTTTGCCTATTATTTATTGTCATTAAGTATTCAAGTTTTTTATAGACTAACAATCACAGTTGCTTTTAAGTAACATAGGTTCTTAACCAAAATGTTTATATATATTCTTAATTATCTTTTTAACAGAATATTTGTTGCCAACTTAATATCAATATTAAGGTTTGTTTATAGAATAACAATCATAGGTGTCATTGGAAAACTAAAGTTCTTAATTAACCATTCAGTTAATATTATACATATATCTGTTTTAACAAAATACAGTTTTGCTTTTTTATTACTATTGTTAGTTTCCTTAACATTACATTTTATACTGATACTCCTTCCTTATAAGTTAAAGTTGCTGGTTGTTGTATTAGTTAGTACATGTTAGTTAAATAAGATATCTTTAATCACAGCTAAAGATTTATCTTGCTAAATCATTTTGATCCTTTACACTAAAGGTCTTTTATAAAATTTCCAGATGTACTTGAGTTGTAACTCCAGCCTGCTGTTTTTAGTATCTCATAAATTGTCACACCTGTCTTTAGAAGTAGCAGCGTGGCATGTGCTGTGAGCTAAATATATGTGTACCTACATCAAGTCTTTAAAGTACACTTAATCCAACGACTGATAGTCTGTTTAGACATTAATGTGGTATGGTTTCTTGTTGCCTAAAATAATTAAATAATGTAGGCTACAAGGGTTTCAGCTGGATATATTACTGTTCTTTGTCTGAAGTATTGATTGATTTAGTTCATATATAAGAGATTTTTTGAGATCTGAAATTTTGTTGGTTATATGCATTCATTCTATTTCTATACTTTGATATTATTTATGACAGTTGTTCTAGAGACAACATCTCATTTGGGTACCAAATTCCTAATACTTCCAGAATCTGGGATGTTTCCCAGGTGGCAATGTATTTTTGGCCAGGTAAAAGGTAGTCTGAACACGCCCTTAAAATATTTTCAGAGTACATTAATGTTCAAGGTATTATCAGTGATAATGCCAATTTGTGACAGGTAAGCATTTGTTATATTTTTTATTAGAATTAGAAAGTTCTGTTAAGAAATTATATTACCATTGCTGTTCAAGATGTTATTATTATATTTCTAAAAAAATTATACCAGTTTATTAAACATGAGTCAATTGTTTGAAAAAAAAATCTGATAGAGATGCTATCATAATTTCTATTGATGATTTATTATAGTATGCTTCGTCATAATAGACTTCACTACCTACACACTAGACTCCGACAGCCAGAGTAAGGTTGGTATGGATTTTTTCCTTGCTGTGAGATACTTTATTATTTTCATTAGGTTTAAGTATGATCATCTCTAAATTATGAGAAGTGCCCAATCGGGCAGAGTTGGCCATGGTGACCACTATGATGCCCTTAGCCTTATCCATTATGATTTTTCATAGATATTTTAATATGATTGAGAATGGTGGAAACGCAGAAAAGAAAGTTGGTTACCAGTATACTGTAAATGGGTCAATTGTAAAGGCATTCGGGTTGTTATGTATTTGTCATATTTTTTGTTAATGTGACTTGCAAATAGGTAAATTTCAGAATTACAAATTTATCTTTCAATTATTAATCATATGCATTTTCTTTTAGTTCCCATTCTACATCGGGATGTGACTTCTGCAATACAGTAGCAACTACTTGATTTTCAGTCAACCTAATGTAAGGAGCGAAAATGAAATATAATGGTTTTCACACCAATGCCGCTGGCTAAGTTGAAGAGATGAGGGTAATGAATTCCACCCATTCGATTAATGCAGCCTATATTGCTGTTGGATTGTTTATACATAAGAGTATTTCACAATTATTGAAAAGTTTACCAAATATTTAAAAAGACAAAGAATGATGCTAATAAATCCAATTACCTTCACATTCCTTGTCTGACCACTAGCCCCTAGCAATCTCATCCCCACAGGCAGTCCCCCCCCCACCCGAATGAATGGCATATGGCCACCATTCAGGGAATTATTATAGGGATATCTATGTATTTTTCATAATTTACTTCACCTTGGAGGTTTAGGATTTTACAAATTCTAGTTTTTTTTTTTTTTTTTGGTATATATCGATGCCTTAGTTCACAATTGCACTAACTACAAAATTTTCATTTTTGAGGAGAGAGCTTTAAAGTTTTTTAAAGTTTAGACGAGAACAGTAGAAAATCCAAGTAAAATAACAAAAAAAATATGCATCTATTCATAAGACTAGTCCTTTTACTCCATCATATCTCAATATTGTAATATTAGTTTAAACGTTACCTTTTCAAAATGGCCAAATAAACATAAAACCCCCCATTTAATACATTTGTGCACTTAAAAAATTGTCAAACCCCTTCAAGTAAAACTATTTAATACACTTGTACAATTCGGACTATATCTCAAAACGGTTTAATGTATTTGTGCACTTAAAAAATTGCCAAACCCCTCCCAGTAAAAGTACTTAGCACACTTGGGCATCAAACTTTCTTGATCCTTTTGTACTACCAACACATAATACACTCTTGTAGCACTGCTAAAAAGTATGAGCAGATATTGCAAATGTATATAATACGTTTGTGTTTTGAAATTTCATGCAGTTGAGAAACTTAAAATCAGTTAAAGTATATCTTGATTGGTTTTACAAAAATAAAGACCATTAGTATAATACCACATTCATGGAACATTAAACGAACTCATTTAATACAATTGTGACCCACGGTTTTGGTAGATAGAGACGGAATAACGGTATTTCGATGCGCGGAAACGAAAGAGCATGACATTTAGTGTATTTGGCATTAAAAAAGTAAAAATTGAAAATTTTGTAGTTAGTGCAATTGTGAACTAAGGCATCGATATAAACCCATCCATATTCAATAGTAGGGCATGCTGAGAGCAGTACCTAGTCCTACAAAACATATAAATTGTCAGATTTCATAATAGATAAGTTTTTCTTATCTGTAGGTAATGTTACATGACAGTTATAAGTCTTTTATCAATAATATATATCCCAAAAATATACCAGTATTAGTGGGTGTAAGTTTGTTATTTACTAACTTGTGATTAACTTCTTAGTGTTTTCAATATTTTCAGTCAACAATTAATGGCCACAGGATCTTGGGTAATTTGTTGGGCGATTTCATGACTTTTGTGAAAATGTAAGTTGCAGTGTTTTACCCAAATGGTAGTAGACCGAACTTATACAATTTTCCAAGAGTGTATTCTAGATATTTGCTAGAATTTTTGTGATATTTTATAAGAGACTGCATCTTTAATGTATTTTATGTATGGCCATGGAACTATCATTTGATATCATTTTTAATTCTGTGCACAAGTCTTCAACTTTGAAACGACTTACATCAATGTACTTATTAAGGCTTTATTGCCATTGGGTTTCTGTCTTAAGAAAAACTTGAGACAAATTTTCCTTTTCAAGGCTGGCACTTAGATATTGCATCTTAGTGTTTTTGCAGCTGGGCTATCTTAAAGTGTTGTGGATACCCATGAAACACTCAATCCATGATAACATGGTCTTTTCATCAGTGATAAATTACCACTATTTATAAGAATTTATAAGCAACCAGGGTACATTACTGAGTTTAGCAGCGTCGAGGTAGAGATGTAATGACCACTTAAAGGGTATTGTATGGCTGACTCAGGCTATAGACAGGCTCCCTGTTCTCCTGTCGCCCTTGTGGCGCTGGTGGAGCTTTCGAGTATTTTGCTTAGAATGTGTTGGGTTCTTTCTTGGCTTTGGGTGCTGTTGCAGCATCTGATTTAGAAGTCGCTTTACCAGCTCGATGAGTTTCAGCAAGTGTTTACCCGAACAGATATTTTTCTATCTTTGTGTTTTGAACTTGTCCTTAAGGTCCTTTTTTATTGAGCCGCAGCTAAATTTGCATCTAGTAATTGAGTCACAACTCACAATGTTGAACTTTACTTATGGTGCGAGTGGTATCCATTATTCAACTTAATAGATCTGTATCATTTTCTTTTGTATCCAGTACTTTGGATAATGTTGCTCCTAGGATGGAGATGGTGCTGAGTAGTCTTTGTTTTGCTTCTATGGCCTTGTTTATCAATAATTTGGCCATTTTGCTGTATAGCATAAGAGCCCCAAGTTTTGTCACGTTCAATGTCAGCGGTTATTTTCCCTGCGCAAAGAGCTGTAGGGGAAATACCCGCCTGTGGTCTCTATGGAAATAGGCCTCATGTTGCAAGATGTTCCAGACAGCTGGCCACTTCCTTGTGGAGTTCGGCCCCATCACCATACTCTGTGTTCAGGGTCAACCCAATGAATTTTGAGAGCTTCTGTGTGTTTCTGGCCTGGAATTGTGAGGAAGATCACAACTGTTCGTGGTTATTTTGGTATTTTCTTGATCATATTCGACTTTAATTGTTTCCATTTCATTTGTGGCATCGTCGTCTAGGACTTTGCTTGGAATGATTACAAACCATTGTTTTACTGCTGGTTGATAACCGAGTTATAAAATCTGGTGGGTGTAGCAATTCCAAAGAATTGAACGAAACCAGTGAATTATTGAATGTTGTGAGACAGTCCAATGATCTGCTCGAGCGCATTCGTTAAATTCGTAAAAGAATTAAATTATATTTCATGATCTCGTAAGTATGCCGTGAGACAGCCCGATGGCTTGCCCGAAATGCATTATTCGTTTGAGAATTATTGAATGTTGTCAGACAGTCGGATACTCTGCTCGGATAAGGTAAAATAATTAAATTATGATGATCTCGTAAGTATGCGGTGAGACAGCCCGATGGCTGGCCCGAAATGCATTATTTGTTTGAGAATTATTTAATGTTGTGAGACAGTCCGATTTTCAGCTCGATTTTCAGATCGAATACAGTCGTTAGAAAAAAGAAATACATTTCTTTTGATTGATAATCTCGTGAATATGCAGTGGGACAGCCCGATGGCTTGCCCGAAATGCATTATTTGTTTGAGAATTATTTAATGTTGTGAGACAGTCCGATTTTCAGCTCGATTTTCAGATCGAATACAGTCGTTAGAAAAAAGAAATACATTTCTTTTGATTGATAATCTCGTGAATATGCAGTGGGACGGCCCGATGGCTTGCCCGAAGTGCATTATTTGTTAGAGATGCAAAATAGTTGTAGATATATGTACAATTAAATCAAAATATAATTTTACAGAGTTAGGTACCTTGTGGGTCTAAATATGGCGTCGACTCTTGAGACGATTTTGTTTTACTTCGTTTATGTCGAGCATGTTTTAAATTGTTTCCAGGTTTTTTCATTTTTCACCTGATTCTCTCGTATTCCTCGGTTGACAATGATGTGTCCTTTTTGGCATTTTCCAACTTATAAAAACTGTTCTTTGTATTTAAAAGTTTAGTTATGTGTCGAGTAGCGACGCACTAAAACCGCGAATGACAAGTTGACAGCCGACACAGAGCTGCCAGGGAAAGAAAAAAAAAAAAAAAAATTTGTCTCTAAAACATAGTGATTTGAGTAGCCTCCCGTAGCCGGTACTACATGTAAATAATAATCATTAATTACAGGTACTAATCTCTTCGGACGAGGCACTTCGTATAATTATGATGGAACTTCACTTAGGGTAAGTTCGTTTAATCATAAATAATTGTCGTTTCGAATGATAACATCGGTTGCTTTTATGAATCCTACGTCGAAATCACAGTATTGTAGTGTTTGTTCTGAGTTTTCCAGGTCGGCCAAGACAACGCGTGCCTAGGCGAAAGGCAGGTTCTTCAGTGTTTGTGCAGGGTCTCCTTGCAGACCTGGCCCATCTTTTGTCTTGTGCCGCTTGTCCTGCAGCATAATCAACTTGAAGCGAAGTGTTTTAGGATATCCGATTTAAAAAAACCGTACAGATATACTTTTTAGCTTCTAATTACGACGACAAACAGACTCTTTAAGTTAAATACCTTGCCTGGCCTACCATTCAGCCACGGCATCGCCTTCCGCTGATGCAGTCATAAGGTCCTCACGTGAACAGACAACTGCAGCCTAATTTCTTAAGTAAGTTCGGCAGGGCAAAGAGACCAATCCATGAAGAGTATGGTATGACACATTTCCTTTAAATGTTTTCGGTATTGCGTAGATAATTTAGTAACGGCACGTCCTCTACCCTATGTGTTGAATTCAATATTCTTTCCATGACCTAACCCCTTTCGAGTGTATTACGCAATACGAAAGTCTTAATTTTAAAGGTGTCGTCACCCTTACCTATACGTTTTCTTTGTCGAAATTAACTTAAGCAATTATGCTGCAGGACAAACGGCACAAGACAAAAGGTGGGCCAGGTCTGCAAGGACACCCTGCACAAACACTGAAGACCTGCCTTTCGCCTAGGCACGCGTTGTCTTAGCCGACCTGGAAAACTCAGAACAAACACTACAATACTGTGATTTCGACGTAGGATTCATAAAAGCAACCGATTTTATCATTCGAAACGACAATTATTCAGTTGAAGTCGCAGTTTTGTGGCTCGTACTTACCTAATCCGGTGCGCGGCAAGTTTGTTTGTTTAGTATCTGGTAATGTGATCAAATCGTTGTATAGTATACGCACGCATATAATAAAAAGATAATCTTACGAAGTGACCTGGAATGTTGATAGTGGCGTTATTTCTGCTATTCAGCCGGCTGGCACGTCGCCAGCTGTGGTTGCTCGACTTCTACACCGCGTCGCGTGGGCAATGCCCACTCACGTATTTTGATTACACTTCTCCAATCTGCACCTTTTTTTGTTAAACCATTTTTACGCATACACGGTAACTGATAATTTGGTGGTAATGGCTTGTACTAGAGCTAATTTGCAAAGATTTTGAGCCTTGAGAGATAACTTGGGGTACAAGTCCAAAAAATTATTTAACTTTATTTTCTTCCACAAGGAAACCTATAACTGCTTATTGTGAGAAATCTTCTACACTCTCATTAATAAACTGTTGTTTTCCTGATAGTTCATAATTGGAAGCCTTTTGCAAGAAGGCCGACGCACGTTTTGTGATAGAACCCGCTACATTTTGTGCATCTGGTCTTATCTATTGCCGACACAAACAAAGAAACTCGCCGCATCCACCAGACTTCGCCGGCATTCGTAATTCTTTTGTTTTTTTTTAAGTTTACCTGTGCACAGCTCATAGGAGGGGGATGACGTAACTTTCTACATTTGCACCACCTATATCAAAAATAAGCTTCATTGGCCATAGCATCTTCAGAGGCCAGAATCCCCTGGCATAGCCCAAAATATGCCAATGGCACAGCTAATCCTTTGTTCGCCCCCGCGTCGGTCGAGTCATGCATATCAAATTAGCAAGTTACCTTTATGTATTGCTTCTTTTAAACTGGTTTGTGTAACCCTATATACTTAGTATAAGCGAGTTTCCTACTGGTAATCTGACGAAAAGGTTAAAAAGACTCGTAAAACAAAAAACTCACAATTTGCAATTGCTCACTATTTTTTGCAACTTCTTTACAAGTCTTTAATAGTTGTACTAAACTTAGCAGCTTACAGCTATTAGATTTAGAAACCAGCAGCCTTATTGGGAAATGTGTCATACTCTTTCATGGCGTTGTACCCTTTGCCCTGCCGAACTCACTTATGTATTTGGGCTGCTGGGTTAATTTTGATAGCTTATATGTGGATATCGACAAATTGCAGGGAAGAAGCGTGAGCAGTTCGAGAACCAGTACTATAAGCTGGTGGCGATGGCGCGGGGATATCCTTATAAACCATTATGATGACCGAAAAACTAGACAGTGTTACGCGCAGACAATCGGCAAAACATAGAAATACAAGGGTCGATCTGACAGGGTCGATTAATAAAATAATCACGAAAAAATACTTACTGTGGGGAACGAACCTATGGTGTAAGGGTTGCACAAGGCAATACAGAAAACGCCAGGATAGGAACTCCGTCGACAAACGACCAAACTAGCAGTCCCAATAAATAATTCACATCCTAGGTAGCCCGTGCCAAGTTCTTAGAGTGTGACTTCGCACAGTTAGTAACCTGAGGCTAATCGTGCCAATAAACAACCAGCTAACCCGTGGTACAGGTACCATGGAGAATGACAAATTTCTTTTGGCCACTTTTCCCACGGACGAATTTTTGTACCTATCAACTGCTCGTACTTACATTAAGTTTTCATACATAGGTTTTCATACATAAGGTATTCACCTAGTCTTCACAACTAAACGAAAACAGTGGATATCACGTATTGTAGAATACATGTTTATGCCTTAGTATAAGGATGGTATAAACACAGGGAAAGACGAACAACTGTGTCAGCGAATCGGTGAGAAGTTTTATCGGCAAACCACTAAAAAGACAATCGTTCTGTCGGCGAACCGTATGTCGGGGAAAAGTTCTGCCGGCGAAAAACTGAAAAGCGAATCGTTCTAACGTCGATTCGTACCTCGGAGTTCTGAGAACTGATTTAGAATCATGAAGATGTGAGATTTTTACAGAACTACTACAGATTAATTTGCAGAACTACCAGCCTTTTCACAACTACATATTTTGGGCTCTCTTTCCAGTCTAACCAGATGCAGCTGTAATTTGGTTACACGATACCCATAACTAGGAATAGTGTCAGATTTTGTTTCTGACTACCTGTAGTCTACACCCATTTAATTTATCCAAGGGATGTAGACTGCAGGTAGTCAGAAGACGCGCGTTTATAGTTTGGTTTATATAGGTAGGTAACTAGGTTTTTATTGAGGTTTCGCATACGTAGTTAATCTCACAGAAACCATGCTGAGGCGCTCAGTAATATAATAATTATTAATGTAGCTTTCTACCAGTGAAACTATCTTCATAATCGGATCGGTACCTATGTACTATGGCCCAAAGGTACATCTGATCACTTTGAAAACAAATGTACTCACAAAGATTAATCTCCTGCATCCAAACTTACAAAAGTTACCTTTTTAGGGTTCCGAAGGGTCCAAACGGAACCCTATTGCTGTCACTCACGTGTCCGTCTGTCTGTCATCTGTCACACGGATTTTACGGCCAAACGGTTGGAGCGACAGTCTATAATTTTTCACAATATAAGCATCTTGTTTATTACCCAAAGTCATGCAAATTGTCACAAAACTACTTTTTTATATTTTTTTAGGGGTGCTTCATACAGCTAAAGGGGGTCGTGAAAATACTTGCCTCATCGAGTGGGGTATCGTTGTTTAAAACTCGTTGTGAAAAGATATAATAATATACCGTATTTTTTGCTTTAATAAATATTGGAAAACAAAGGAATTAGAAGGCACCAGGTTCAGCAATTTTTCTCTTTTTTGTTCCGAAGCATTTTTTAACTTCCCCTATGAATTTGAAATTTAGTGATAATGTTTATTATTACATATATATTACTAACAAATATTAAAATATTGATAAATCAGATTTTTCTTTGAAACCCACTCATTTTTCCTTTTACAACCAACTTAATTTTGCGGTTTGGTACGGAACCCTAAATGTGCGACGTCTGACACGCACTTGGCCGGTTTTGCAATTATTACAAACATACATTAGTACCGATAAATGAAGTCGCACCATCCTTTTACCATTTTGGTATGGAACCTAAAAAACGATATTAAAATGTTTGAAATCGCTAGCCCACCTTGAACAAGCGTGCTAATTGCTCGTGCGTTACTATAGAGTCTGCAGTAGGACAGTAACAAGCTGGTATTCTTTTTTATATCGAAAGTTGTCCGGCATATCCATTAACACTATTTCGTGGAACACGCCACCCACGACGACGTAGAACCTGGGCGCGAGACCCTCCCGGGCGCTGTGAATCATGTACTACCTACGTCATCCGATAATACCTATTATTTTATTGTAAAAAGAGGAAGTCTGGTTAGGAACTACCTAGTCGTTTACGCCGCTTCCTGAGGAATTCCTGGTCTCAATTTTGACTAAAAACTCAATCATTTGCTTATAATTACTACAGAGTTACTATAAAATTGTTGCCTATAGCTACTTTATACCTTACTAAGAGAATTTCGTCAGCCACAAAATTGTACCTATTCTATCTTTCATTAGACATATTAAAGAGAAATGGGTAAATTTTTACATCATCGTGAAGTTTTCTTTATTACAGACATAAAACTTACATAAAATACTGTTTGTTTAAGTCAGTTTTGGAAGGCGACCTCATGTTGAACGACTATAACTTCTTCTCCTCGGTAGTAAACCTAACATGGAGAGGTCGTAAAATTCTAATTTGAAAGGTCCTGGCTGCTACATCCGTGGCGGGCAGCCGGGCACCCCAAGAGCCCACACACACACCCTCCGCCCGGGGTCTGCGGACTGTACGTGCACGCATGCCATAGGTAATTATTACTACCTAAATTACTATTAAATCAAGAGTGAATAGGTTACTTCTAGGCAAGCGTGCTACACCGTCGAATATTTATTTATTTATTTATTATATACTTTATTGTACACCAAGATAAAAATTAATCAAAAAGACATCTTATAACAAAAACAAACATACAACAGGCGGCCTTATCGCGAACCGCGATCTCTTCCAGGCAACCAAGAATGGAAAGAGACAGCCTGGACACAATATGGGGTTGCACTTGGTGCAAATTTTACAACAAATAATTAATTTATTAAGAATGTAGATACTAAATACAAAATATAAATTAAACAAAATAAAATAATAGATACATAAATACATACATACAACTAATATACAGACAAGAAAACAATTCAGCTTATACAACATTATGATCACAATGACAAGTAGTGCTCCTTCACAAGTCGCTTAAAAACAGGCAGTGATTGCGCGCGCTTTATAGTCACAGGCAATGCATTCCATAGACGAGTGGCCTGGACAGTAAAAGATTTGAATACATCATCACTTACCATCAGGTGAGATGGTGGTTAAGCGCGAGCCAAATAAAAAAATTTTCTTTGCTTTCTTGAAAAAATACACAGGAAAATCGTGAAATATCTTAGTTAGTAGTACGGGAGTTTAGGTTTTAATTGACTTTAGATGCAAGTTCATTTCTTTTTCTAAAAATATTGTATTATTAGAACCAAAAAATCGAAGACATGTGACATCCACCAACCAAGCCGCACTGGGCCCGCGTGGTGGATTACGGTCCATTCCCTCTCTCCGAGAAAGACCTGTGCCTCAGCAGAGGGTTAAAAGGCTGATGGTAATGATGACCTAGGTAGGTAGGTACCTAGGTAAAGAGATTGTTTCATTGCATCAACACTAAACTGGAAGAAAGCTATCCAATAAAGTATTGTACAACTACAAACACTTATGGAACTAAAAACCCTACCAGATGTGTCTTATTTTAACCGACATCAATAAAAGGAGAAGTCAGGAGGCGTTGTCAAAAAACGAAGAATAAATTACTAGAAACACTAAAGTTATTTTGCATTTAGTAGTGCTATTATTTGGAAGTCAGTAGTATTTTTCGTAAGTAAAAAAGTTTTCGCTGTAACCTAACTGTATTCGTCTCAAAGGTAGAAGCTCGGAGCCGGCCACTAATCAAGTAGGAACCTACCACACTATCTACCTACCTTAATCTTTTTTGTAATCGCTTAGTTCAGGGTCATCGACCGCATGGAGGCTGCCATTCCGACGTAGCGGATGCGCGTTCACCTTTCTCTCTAATACTGCACTATAAGTATTACCAGCTGTTCAGTTTCTTTGCTAAGTAAAAGTTGTCATAAAGTCTCAGTTCCATTGAAGGCTAATTTAATTTATTTTCACTTGACTGCCTCAGGAGAGGGTTATTTTTTTTTAGTGTTAGTTTTTTTTTCTTCTGGACACCCTGACTTACAGTCCAGTACACGTATTAAAAGAAAAACAAATGTGTGTGTGTAGTGTTTTGGGGTAGGGCATAGGGTATCAAAATAAAAGGCTCGACTCTATGAGGCAATCCCAAAAAACCGGCCAAGTGCGAGTCGGAATCGCGCACGAAGGGTTCCGTACCATTATCGCAAAAAAACCACGTTAGTTGTTTGGGAAACCTTCTTAAATATTTATTTTATTCAGTTTTTAGTATTTTTGTTATAGCGGCAACTGGTGAAAATTATTACTGTCTAGCTATCACGGTTCATGAGATGCAGCCTGGTGACAGACAGACAGACGGACCGCGGAGTCTTAGTAATAGGGTCCCATTTTTACCCTTTGGTTACGGAACCCTAAAAAGTACCTTCACCTCACTAAAATGCAGATCCGACTACACAAACCCAGATCGAAACAGGATCTCTTTTCTTTCAAGCAGTCTGATGCACTTACAACAAACGAACTCGATGGTTCGAGAAGTCGGTTAAAAATCGACGTGGTATACCTCTTCCCGTGACCTCTCCACTCTCCAGTATGGTATAAAGGCGCAGATACCCCTCAGTAGCTGAAAATGAGAAACATGGCCAAACGGTTCGTCATATTTTTTTGGAAAAATAAGTATGTTAGGTATATTAGACCATTTTCTTAATAATTTGATCTGGGAAAATTTTGAGTTTTATTTGTATAACATAGTGTAATTAATTTGTAAAGTTATGTCTAACACGGACAAAAAAACCTCAATCGCACCAAAACCACCGGGCATATTTTAATGAAATTTTCACTATCTCAAAGACAACTTAATTATCTACATTTTGATCTAAGATTTTTTTTTAATAGAATAAAAAGGCAAGTACATAAAACTACTGAATTTTGGTCGGTCGGGCGGGTATGAAACTAGTGAGTGTTTTATTCCCTCAAGGTCGTTTGTAAGTAAGTCGAGCTTCGTTCTCTCGCTTTGCCCCGTCATACCGTGCGATTCAAAAAAAAAGTTTCACTATGATTTTTATGTAAGACCTGTTTGTAAGTAAAAGTTTCAAATACCAAACAAATAGATTTGATCACTACGAAATGAATGGGCAAAAGTTATTGCGATATCAAGCTTGTCTAGTAGGTTGTACCAACTCCAAACCCGGTAAGTCTGATGCCATCTCACACTGTTTTTTATTAGGAATTTAAACAACACTTCTGGTGATGTTATATTCCTAATAAAAAACAGTATGAGATGGCATATACAAAAAAAAAAAAAAATATATACAAAAAAACCATTGACATTCTTCTAGCTGACTGTGCCAGTATACTCCATCCATATTGAACAGTCTTCTTGGGTTGTTTTCTTTTTGGTAAATCCGTAGAGGCCTCGGGTCAAAAATCCATCCTGTACCTATGACGTAAAATAAAACAAAGATTAAAAGGTACAAATGAAAAACAAAAAGAAAACTTCTTTCATTAAAAAAAAAATTTAAAAGCTTAACCCCTACCTGATGATTATATTTTTGAAGTAAATGCAGTCTGTTGAAGCCATATTCAGGTTATAAATTCATTCAGGTTATTCAGACTTCAGTGTAGGTATCTACTATAGAAAGAAGTATGTTCGAACATCAGTTTTCATCCTTACATAGTATAAAACAAAGTCGCTTTCCGCTGTTTGTCTGTCCCTATGTATGCTTAGATCTTTAAAATAACGCAACGGATTTTGATGCGATTTTTTTAATAGATAGATTGACTGAAGAGGAAGGTTTATATGTATAATACACGCAGCCGAAGCCACTGGCAGAAGCTAGTTAATAATAAATTATTGGTAGGTTATATTAAAACATTCATAACCAATGAGTTTCAGTACATCACTCTAAGCTTGTATCAAATATTTTTAGAGAATTACCCCGCAGATTTGTTCCCAACACCAAAAAATTAAAAGAATAATTGTAGTATTCTTGCAAAATAATATATATGTTTATTTTTATGTTCGTCACTTACATTTCGCCCAAAAATGTTTAAACGCTGAAAGATCTCCTTTTATGACCCGACTACGGCGAAGCAAAATGGGGGTTATGTTTTTGACCGGTACGTGTGTATGTATGTATGTTCATCTGTTCCCTCATAACTTCTAAACTACTTATCATAATATGACAAATGAGGTGTTGTTGGAAGCGTCTTGTTTGTCCGCTGGTTATACGGCTATGTGACGTCACATTAAATTGAATATTTAATGTGACGTCGTAGCCATAGTAATTTTATTTGTTCATAATAATTTCAGATGGGAATATCTTCTTATTCCATACTTTTTAGAGCGTGATTTTTCAGTAGTCTGTTTTAGTTTTTGAAATTAAGTATTTTTAACTTATTGCACAATGATCGAAAAAGATTAAATCGAATTAAATTAAGTGTTCTACCTACCTACTTTTATGTTAACTAATTGTTTAAGTCATTACAGAAATGTATTAAAGATTGTTTTTTATCGGTTGTTGCAGGAACTACTGCACTTTATGTAGCGACTGGTAATCGTGTCATCTATATATTATATTATTATAATATAAAAGAAGGAACTGACTGACTGACTGGTCGATCAACGCACAGCCTAAACCGCTAGGTCTAGAAGAATGAAATTTGGCAAAAAGATTCCTCATGTGGCATATGTGAGCACTAAGAAAGGATTTTTGGAAATTCCACCCCAAAGGGGGTAAAAAGGGGGTTGAAAGTTTGTATGTAATTTCTACAGTTTGTAAGTTGGGCACGTTAAATTTTAGATTTAGGCTCTTGGTTGATAAAAAGAATTAATGTATGTATTATCATCATCATCTTCCTGCCCTTGTCCCAAGTTACTTGGGGTCGGCGCAACACGTTTTCCTCTTCCATACCGTCCTGTCCCCAGTCACGCTATCACTGACTCCCTTTTCTTTCATATCACTCCTCACACAGTCCATCCATCTTTTCTTTGGCCGTCCCCTCCCTCTCCATCCATCCACATTTATATTCATAACTCTTTTAGTAACATGCGCTTCATCCCTCCTCATCAGATGGCCATACCAGGACAAACGGTTTCCTTTCAACTTTTCTGTCACTGGCGCCACTTTCAAACTTCCTCTAATATACTCAATTCTCACTTTATCCATTCTCGTCACTCCGCACATCCATCTCAACATTCTCATCTCTGATACATGCAATCTCTTTTCATCCATCTTTTTCACAGCCCAACATTCTGATCCATACAGTACGACAGGTCTAATCACGGACTTGTAAATTTTCCCCTTTAACTTGAGGGGCATCCGTGGGTCACAAATTGTTCCAGTGAGTTGTCGCCATTTCATCCATCCCGACCCGATCCGGTGCGTTACGTCTCGGTCTACCTCGCCATCCCCTTGGACAAGCGACCCTAGGTACCGGAAGTCGGAGCACATCGGTATGGGTGTCCCAGCGAGAGTTAGAGGCACGGAACTGGAGAGACCGCCAAAATCGCAGAACAAGTATTCGGTTTTAGTTCTGCTCAATTTCAAGCCAACACTCTCCAGTCTGTGCCACCACATCTCCAATTTGTTCTGGACCTCTAGGCCACTCTCGGCAACCAGCACAATGTCGTCGGCAAACAGCATACACCAGGGTGCCTCCTCCTGTATGTCTGACGTCAGTGCATCCATTATCATCAGGAAGAGGTAGGGACTGAGAGCCGATCCCTGGTGTAAGCCAACCGCCACACTGAAGCTACCAGTAGTGCCCACTGTGGAACGAACTTGGGTACTGCATCGACTGTACATCGCTCGGACAAACTGTACATACTTCCCAGGCACACCTTTCTTCTTAAGGGCCCACCACAAAACCTCACGGGGTACCCGGTCGTATGCCTTTTCGAGGTCAACGAACACCATGTGCAAGTTTTTATGTGCACCTCTGTATTTCTCGCACAACTGGCGGATTGCGAAAATGGCATCCGTTGTACCCCGACCAGGCATAAAACCGAATTGGTTCTGCGATATTTCACTCTCTTCTCTCAGCCGCCTTTCAATAACTTTCTCCCAAGCTTTCATACTATGTGACATTAGCTTTATTCCTCTATAGTTGTTGCACTCCAGCACATCGCCTTTGTTTTTAAAGATGGGCACCAGCGAACTATTGCACCATTCATCAGGTATGGCTTCTTCCCGTAACAACTTATTGAAGAATAAAGCTAACCACGTCCATCCATCTACGCGCAATATCTTCCACACTTCAACTGGTATTCCGTCCGGACCAACTGCCTTACCGTTCTTCATTCCATTTACTGCTATTCTTACTTCATCCATACTAATCATTCTCACTAATCCCTCATTCACAGGTTTATTTTCTAACATACCACTCCAGTTATTTTCCTTATTCATCAGTTTCTCAAAGTATTCCTTCCACCTATCCTTAATTTTTTCGTCATCAAAAAGAATCATTCCAGCCTCATCTTTTATACATCTTATCTGACATACATCTCTCGCACTTTTCTCCCTAGCTCTAGCAAGCCGGTACAGGTCCTTTTGGCCTGCTGGACTATCCAGCGCGTCGTATAGCTTGTCTTGAGCTTTTGCTCTCGCTATAGCCACAGCTTTCTTAGCGTTTTTCTTTGCAGCATCATACTCACCCTTTTTTGCAACTTTCAAACTAGCATTTTCCTGTTCTACACTTTGCCATTCCTTGAATTTTTTCTTCTTTTCCTTTAACACACTCTGTACTCCCGTTGACCACCACCATGTGTCCCTATCTATCGTACCCCTTCCTTTCGTCTCTCCCAAAATATCCTTCGCCGAACACCTAATACATCCAGCAATCTCCTTCCAACTTTCGTTAACACTTCGATCTTCCATGTCTCCCATCTCTATCATTTTATCTACGACTCGCTCTCGAAACTTCTTCGCACAATCATTATTCTCTAGCATATGCCATTTTATTTTAGGAGGGGGACGCTCTTTGCTTTTTGTACACTGTATTTTTACTACTTGTATCATAACCAGGAGTCTGTGCTGAGACACCAAGTCTTCTCCTGGCAGCACTTTGCAATCTTTGATGTGCTGTATGCTGCCACGTCTGACGAGAAGGTAGTCGATTTGGGTCTTGTGGTTACCACTTTTGTAAGTGATGAGATGTTCGTCTTTTTTTTGAAACCAAGTGTTAGCTACTGCCAGGTCAAATGCAGTAGCGGATTGAAGCAGCGACTCTCCCTCGTTGTTCGTACTCCCAAATCCCCATCCCCCGTGCACTCTTTCATAAATCCCTTTCATTCTACCCACATGTCCATTAAAATCTCCTCCAACTATCAATTCCTCATGCACAGGGATGGTCATCAAGGCTGTATCAAAATTCTCCCAAAACTTCTCTTTCACCGTTTCATCACACCCTACCTGCGGTGCATACACACTAACTACATTCAACATCACATTCTCTAACATAACTTTCACAACTATCAGTCTGTCATTAATCCTTTTTATATCCACCACACTTTCTTTCAAATTACTATCTAACACTATTCCCACACCATTCTTTTTCCCGTCGCTTCCACAGTAGAAAAACTTGTATCCCTCACCTATTTCTCTCGCTTTGGTTCCCCTCCATTTAGTTTCCTGCAAACACGCTACATTTATTCGTCTTCTTTTTAATACGTCCGCTAACTCTCTGGCTCTTCCAGTCATAGTCCCAACATTCCAACTTGCGTACCTCAATATCATTTCCCGAGCTCGCTTCTTCCGTTGCCCCCGCCCGGGGTGGTGCAACAACCCTAGTCCATTGCCCACAGGAGCCGGGTGCTGCCCCTGCGCGTCGCCTGTGGGGTACGCCCTAACCCTATCACGCATTACATTCATAGCCAACATGTTGCAGGTGATTTGGCAATTATTTTACAGTCGGCCGCCAGCCTGACACCAACCCTCCTTGGGAATGCTATTGCTGGTGGTTTACCCGCCATGCAGTATCTGGCCGAACGATAACTATATATCTCCTACCGCCGCCCTTAAGGACTTTTACTATGCCTGACTGCCTCGCCACCGATGGTGGATTGCCATTGCGGCCGAGACAGATCCTATGCACTATGCAGGGAGCAACTGCAAGACTTGAGTGCCGAAACACTTAAGCCCCCCTCTACCAGGTTTAGCCCACGAGCCGACGTGGTTACCGGGGTGTGGCCGCTGCGTGCATGACAGCTACTTGGAGCCACTGGTGAGAGTTTGTACTTTTGTAGGCTGTCAACGATTTTAACTACATAGAGATTCCGCCGCCTGTAAGGCCGACTGGCTGGAATTTGACGCTAACACCCCACTACACCCTATATAATTGATACTTGGCTGATGCCAAGTTTCAAATATATATTTATATAAAAGGTTTTTATTTTTTTTATTTTTTTTAAAGTAAAGGTTGTCATTACAAGTTTTTCAAAACTACTCCTAAAATACGATTTAAGGGATGTTAAAGTTTGTATGGAAAATCTCATTTCTTGGATTAATAAACTTGAAACTTGGGACAAATACTAACCTAAGTAAATAATAAAGGATATCTTTATTAGTTTTTCGAAACTACCTCTAAAAGATGATTAGGGGGGTGTTGAAAATCTTGGTTCCACAAACTTGAAATTTGGCACAAATACTAACTAAAAGTGGGTTGCTATTTATTAGTTATTCGTTTTTCGGAACTATCCCCAAAATACTATTTAGGGGGTGATCAAGATTTTTGAAGTATTTTATTACACATAGCTTCTTTTAATGATGTAGGTGAGCACTAAGGAGGGAGTTTTGGAAATTCAACCTTTAAAGAGACATTGTATTTGTATAAAAACCTTTTTACAAAAATATATTAATACTGACTTCTAACTAAAAACACTACAAAATATCTTTTTCGAAGTCGGTGTCTTTGGTTGGTACCAATTTTTTTCGTTATGGACACCGACTTCAAAAAAGATTGTTATTTTTCACTTTGAAGTGTTTTTAGTTGGATGTCGGTAGTATTTTTTTGTAAAATAGATTTTTTTCACTTTTTATTTTTCGCTTTTTAGGCAATTTGCCTTTAGTAAGGTACTTTATTTATTTTTTGTATATGTTCACCGACATCTCCGTCAAACAACACTGGACAAACGGTCCAGTTCGTTAGTTCCAAATCGAGGAAGAGGTCATCTTAGTGCCGTAAGATTCTTCAAAAAACCGTTGACACACCTAAAACATCTTCTAGGGGTAATTCTGAAAAACTAATGATGGCAATTTATTATTGCCCAAGGAATAAGATTTTTTACCGACTTTCCAAAAAGGTGAGGTTCTATGTCCTCTAAATCCTAACTTAAACCGTAGATATCAACGATATCCCATTTATTATTGATTTAACAATAGCTTATTTTTGATCGCCTTCACTAACTGCACATAATTTAGTTGAATAAAATACGAAATCATGCGAATGAAGTCGCGGGCGGAGTGCTAGTTAAATATATTTATATTTAAAAGGGTGATCCATACAAGGGTGTGCATTATGTTAAATATCCATAACTCATTTTAAAGCTGCCAACTGATATTTAGTTTTGGAAGATTAAACATAATTATTTGGAATGCTAGGAATATTTTTGAAGATGCGTTTGTTTCGTTTTATATGTCACTTTCTGTACCACCTTACGCAAGGCACATATTGTCAACACCATAGATATTAGCTAAGGGATCTACCTTAGCTTATACCATAAAACGCTTGGGATTGAGCTGCTCCAATGAATTTTGTTTTTTTATTATATTTTGCACCGTGGATTTTGTTATTACTTTTTTTTTGTTTTCTTGCAATGACAAGAATAAAAAATCATTTTTTTTTGTTTTAATTTATATTTATCTTAGTTTTTAATCATGGTCTGGCAGTTTGAGCAGTTTATGCGGCCTACCCGAATGTCCTTTCTTTGGTATTGTTCGTCGAATCGTTGAGCTCCTTAAATTCTGAGTTGAGCTGCTCGGTTATTGACAAATGCGTGCACTGACTGGACAGGTCCACTCAATCTGGCTGGGTCTTTCCTCAATAGACCATTTCAGACATCAGTCTACATGGTCTTTACATGATCTAACCAGATTTTGTCTGGACTTTAAAAGAGACTGTGACCTCTGAATTTGTTTCGGTCTTTCTTCTCAGAGTAGTCTGATAGGAAACGCCGACCTTATCTAGTTTTAACAAATATGATCGGCATGTAAAAGTGTTTGTACAAACCAACTTACTGAAATAAAATCATTTATCATTTAATACCTATTGTGTAGTCTTTGAAATATTACTGCGCAGTATTTCCTATATCTCATCTCATACAAAAACTCCAATTCAATTCAACTATCCTGTATGTTTTTTGTGGTGTACAATAAAGTATAAATAAATAAATAAAAACAGCACCGATCCGTGCCTTGCGCATCGGAAAGCCAACTTCAGGGCGGTCCAGAAGTTTGGCGAGACCTCAAGCTGCGGGCGCAAAAATGATAGGCAAATACCTATAAGCTTGTATTATTTCAAAAATGTGCCTTGCTTAAGACGGCTCTTAGTGACATGTAAACCGAAACCGATGTTCAGCAAGATAGGTATTTCAAAAGGTAAAAGAAAGAAAGAAAAGAAAGAAAGAAAAATTGTTTATTTGCGCCAGGCACGACGCATACCATAAAAATAACAAAAAAAACTTAAATACAATAATTAGAAAGTATGCGTCACAACTACGCAAAACGGTCATCGCTCAGCATAATGCTGGGACTCGTGTGCGAGACAGAGCCACAGCGCTGGGTTACAGCGATAGCCGGTGTCGACTGGGTGACTCCAAAACAAATAAAACCTAGTGGCAAGTGACGGAGCGAACAGTTTTATTTAAGAATAAAATAATAATAAATGAGTAAACGTAAATACGTAAATGAGCGTTTAAAAGTGCAGATATAAAAACAAAGGGTTATACTTTTTATTTAGTGTAGTGTGTTTTTTGTAGTGGATATAGGGCATTATAATATTCAAGCAAAGGAAGGTATTATTGTAAAGAAGTTCAAGATAGGTTCAATAAGAAAAAAATACTATGACACAACAGTTCTTCCGGACTGGGGACACAGATGGCAACAATAGAAAATATTTTGTGTAACACAGATTGAAAAGATAAGTAGGTACTGTGGACATCTTATAAAATTTAAATACTAAGAGCCACCATGTCTTGTTTCCGTTGAGCATCTATCAGATACTGCCGCAAACGTGATCTGAACGTATGGATTGTACCAAGCACCCTTAATGGTGGTGGAATATTATTCCACACCTTGGATGCAGCGTATCGGAAACTGCCAGTGAAAGCCGCCGTCCTATGAGACTGTGTTGAGAGCTGCTGCGCACAAAGTCTGGGCACACATTCCCGTTTACTAGCCATCCAACTGAGCTTGTCGTATAAGTACCGCGGTTTCTTAGTCTTAATCACACCAAAAAGTAGACAAGCCAGGTGCAACTTAAGCCTCGACTTCATTTTAAGAATGTAGTGTTTGTTTAGAAAGGGTGTGACATGACTTCTAGGGGGAACTGAGTAACAGAAACGAGCACATGAATTTTGGACTCTCTGTATAAGTCTATCAGTTCGAGCCAGCAAGCGTGGGCCGTAAACCGAATCAGCGTAATTCAATTTAGATAGAACAAGGGTTTCGACAAGCTGCTCGCGAAGCTTTTCAGACAGGAAGGGCCTCATTTTATAAAGTAGTTTCAGGCGATAGAAACAATTTTTTACTGAGTTACCAACATGCTTCTCAAATCTAAGGCTGCTGTCCATACACAACCCAAGGTTTCGCGCCTCATCAACTCGTTCAATAAGCTCCCCCATTAAAAATAAACCAAGGTTTGCAGGTAGCTGCCACAACTGCTGCCTCGTACCAAACAGCATATATTTGGTTTTTAATGAGTTTAATGCTAAATCAAATGCTCATTCCTTTTAATACGAATAACATCCTACACGATAAACAGTATGGTTTTACCAAAGGACGTTGTACGACTGACGCTTGTGTCACCTTAAAACATATCCTTGAGGCGTGGAAAGAGGCATAAGATGCCATAGGGATCTTCTGCGACCTGTCGAAAGCGATTGATTGCGTTAATCATGAAACATTACTTTTGAAGCTTGAGCATATTACGGGCTAGGCCAATTAGCGTTGAGTTTAGTTAAATCTTATTTAAATGATGTACAGCAATTAGTTCAAGTAAACGGTGTCAATTCGTCCGGGTTAACCGTGAAAATGCGGGTACCCCAGGGTTCAATTTTGGGTCCTTTCTTAAGTTTAGTCTAAATTAACGAATTACCTCTTCTACTGAAAAACAATCTAAACATGATGTTATTTGCTGATGACACTTCTTTGATTTTTAAGATAAATAGACGTACGAGTAACGTTGACGAAGTAAACCCATGTAGCAAAAACTTGCTATATTATCGTCATTAAGCAAAAAAAAAAGTATTATTAAAGTCATATTAGTGCTTATATGAGTGGGTTTGGGCACAACATATAAAGGCTGAAACCTTATAGAGATTATATAGTTACCATATAATAAGCTAATACCCCTTAAACACGCATGTATACGCATTCTATTTGGCTAATTGGCTACAAACACACACGAAATTTGCTTTTATGTAACAAATTACCCTTATAACTGCTAACAAAATTCGGCTATAAGGCCAGTTTCTCCTGTAGAAGCAAAGGCAATATGAATATGAGTTTATTACTTCATAATTATCTCAAACGCCTCCATTATTTATAAAATAGATAGTAAAATGAATGTCTGCCTTACTAGACATTCACCACATCGCTCATTTTTCGTTTTATTCTGGCAGTTTATGTGGGAAAGCAGTTTTGTGAGATTTGTGGATATGTTTTATGGCATATTTTTAATGGGCCTCTTTAATTTTATGGTTTAATTATGAGAAAAATAATTAAAATTTTGAGAGGCCTTGTAAATTGCTACTATAAGCATAATTAACAAATAATATGCTTTTATAAATCACCTATATGTCATCTACTCTTATTGTAGCAGGGTTGTGCTAAAAAGCTCAACCATATTGAAAGATTTTAGGGTTCATACTCCATTATTTTTATTAAAAAAATTGTGAATATTACTTTGAACTTTTTTTATTTTACGTAATCAAGACAATATCTAATGAATTGAATGTGGAGAGTTTCATGACAAAGATTATTGCCACGAATTGTGTACTGCAATGATATGTTAAACTCCATAGCCCAATTAGTTACAATATCATCTCTGAACCCGTCTTTTTCATGTCTCTATTTATATCACTGTCACGCTCATCAAATGATTAATTATCACATTGAATAAAGGAATATTTTTGGAAATCTTCATCGAAAGTGTCGTAGTCAATGTTTTGTGAAATTAGTTCTACGGAATCCATAGCATTTTCTTCCATCGTAGATTCAAAGTCAAGTATACATATAACAATTCTTGTAGCTGTTACATAAAGTTTTCGTCAAGACTTTTATACATTTAAAAGCCATATAACTTGCCATTTTGCATTAGCTTTAAAGCTGCATTTAAATAGTCTTTATAAGGGTATAGCTTTATAACAGCCATATTAATTTAAAAATAGTATGACGCCAAAGCGGCTACATGGCTAAATTATTATGTGTCCGAATAGCCATATTATATGCTTCTGAAAGTCCATTGCATTAAAAGGGTCATTTAAATTGGTTTTATAAACGTTTGTAAGATAAAATTATAAGACTAATTTACCATATTAGCAAAAAACACTTTAACATGCTGTTATAAAGAGAGTTGCAAAACTAATACTGTTACAAAACATGTAAAAGTGGAACATGTGTTGGATCATTCGGTTTCCTTCATTATGGTTGAGCTGAGTGGTGCCGATCCATGCGTCATGTTCGTGAACGGGCGTCATCAGTTGGGATTGGTCATAACTTACTGTCTCGGCCTGTTAAAGTTCCTTTTTTTATTGTTTGTTACTCTAGACGCTTTTACGTACACGTCTTTTTACATCGTTCTCACATACATGTATTTTTCAACAAGAATGATGTAACCAAAAACTTGAAATTAAAACTGATGGAAAAGAGTTTCCGTGAAGTTTCATGCAAATTCTTCTCCATTGAGATCTACAGACGCTTGCGAATTTGCAACTAGAGTCATCTTTTTATATTTTTTTTGTTTGACAATTCAAAAGTACCTCTAAGGTTTACTTGAAATAAACTAGGTACCTACTTGATTTTGATTTTGAAACAAAAATATCTTCAAATATTCCTAGCATTCCAAATAATTATGATTGATCTTTCAAAACTAAATATCAGTTGGTATTGGTATTGGCAGCTTTAAAAAGAGCTAAGGAGGTAGTACCTCATTACAGTACTATTTAACATAATGCACACCCTTGTATGGATCACCCTTTTAAATATAGACACGATTAACAGTCGCTGAATAAAATGCAGTAGTTCCTGCGATAACTGATAAAAAAACAATATATAATCCATTACTGTAATGACTTAAATAATTAGATAACATAAAAGTAGGTAGGTGACTAGGTACTAACAATTTAAGTTGCATACACTATCAGCATTTTCGATCATTTTGAAATAAATAAAAAATAAGATCATAAACTAAAACACGACTAGGTATGAAAAGTATGAATCAAGAAAATATTCGCATCTGAAATTGTTATGTACAAAACAATAAATTCTGCAAAGTAGCATACGACCACGGTTATCCTCTGAACACCACCTCTATGAATAGGTATGATAAACAAAACAATATTTATTACATGTAAATGTAAGGTAAGTTGTTTATTTAATACCCGATACATATAGAATATATTTTTTATTTTAAATATCCAAAAATTACGACTAAGTGTGTATAGAAACGAACCGTTTTTTCATTAATTATCATAAAGGGCGCCAAGTAATTGACAAAAACAAGATTTCGAATATACCTAAAGAGATAGCCACCAACCTTATTTTGCCAAACTCAAATCTATATTCGAGTCACTGCTTTTGCAGAACATCGGCAACTTTGCTAGCCGATTCTTGTGGCGATTTAACTGTCATTAAAAGGCATGGAGGTTGGAAGTCGAATAAAGTAGCTGAAGAACAAGAACAAGAAGAATCAGTGGAAAACTAAGATATCACCTCAGACCAACATTTTGTTGGTCTGAGGATATCACACAGAGTAACAGAAATGATAAATCTGCATGCCACTGACTCTCCACAACCTCACTTAAAACAAAAATATTGTTGTAACAGCTGAAGGAAATAGACAAATATCAATGTCCCCAACATTCACCCAAGAATCCCTGGATACTGTAGAAACTAGAGTTTCCCAGAAAATACCAGCATACCAGGAAAAATAAGCTTTCACTAACTGTATCTAATTGTTCTAATTTATACTAATATTATAAAGCTGAAGAGTTTGTTTGTTTGTTTGGACGCGCTAATCTCAGGAACTACTGGTTGGAATTGACATTTTATTGTGTTAGATAGTCCATTAATCGAGGAAGGTTATAGGCTATAATACATCACGCTACGACCAATAGGAGCGGGGCATAAACGAAAAATGTTGCAAATACGGAAAAAAAAGTCCTCTTTGTGAGCATCCGCTGCGTGCGCTGCGTAAGCGGTTAAAGTTACGCAACATTCATGTATGTAGGGTAGGGTAGTTAGGTAGCCAGTTGACGGGAGCGAAGCCGAGTGGGACAGCTAGTTTTACCATAAACTTTAAATAAATATCTCACCAAAGATCTTTTATTTGTATTCGTAATGGAATGCACAATGTTTACCTCGGGTTAAAGAATTAATTAGTTCATCGAACTATTGGCGCTACTATTATTAATTAATACTTAACTTTATGTTATTTCAACTTTACATCGCGCTGTAATTGAGTGGCTGTATAGAAAATTGGAACATGGTTCATTATAAATGTGAAAATAGAACTAGCTTTTTTTATAATTTGACATCGTTGCTGTCAGTTGAAAACGATTCTCCGTAGGGCAGAAAAGTATTACTTTCAACCCGCTCTTCAGTCAACTACAGACCTACTTTCCGCGTACATGAGTAATGTAATATTAGTTTTTATAACTTTGACGGGATTTATCTCGCGAACGGTACGCTTGACAAAAATATGATGTACCAATCCAAACCCTACCTTCATTTTAAAATGATGGGAAAGGGAGAACAAAAATTGTTCTTGACTTCGTGCCACCTAGAGGGCCCCATATTCAATTTAATGTGACGTCACATAGCCATAAACCAGCGGACAAACAAGACGCTTCCAACGACACGTCGTTTGTCAAATTATGATAAGTAGTTTAGAAGTTACGAGGGAACAGATGGACATACATACTGTTCAAAAACATTTAAGCCTCCCTTTGCTTCGCCGTAGCGAATAATAAAAGGAGATTATTCAGCGTATACATTTTTGGGCGAAATGTAAGTGTCGAATATAAAAATAAACATAAATTATTTTGCAAGAATATGTATGTATTATTCTGTTTAATTTTTACTTCTTTTGTTTGAAAGGGTATACTTCTCAGGAGGTCCCATGGTCATCAGGTGAGGATCTAATGATAGGATCCTGGAGGAATCGAGGGAGGGAACTCCTCGAATATTAAAGATATAAGCCTACATGCAGCTATTTTGGTATTTTCATCAACAATGCAGCCATTTGCACCCAGAAAGTATCATTTGGTGAAGTGGAACTGATGAAGAAGCCCACATAGGTCCACTGGAACTCCTTAGTGCTATGTATAACACGGATATAAAATCTCTAGAATAGTTAAACGACTATAATGAAGCAAATACTTATAAATAAATGGTACTGATGCAAATGGTACCATCGAAGTGATCTGATGATGCAACCGGAAGGTAGGAACTCCGAAATAAAACATTGTATCCCAGTCTTGTTTGGGCTTATTGGAATCGTCATGAGATGTACTTTGGTTAAAAATGATTTTCAGGGTAATTCGAGGTACCCTACCAAAACTAAAAAATCAAATCGACTTCCAAAACAAAACATTACTAAGCGAAAAATAACTTTCTTTTCCAAAGTCGGTGTCGAAAAAAAATAAAACAATAGGTACCAAATATACCAAAGACACTAACTTCGGAAAAGATTTTTCGCATTGTAGGTACTTACCCTAGTGTTTTTGTACCTTCGTAGGAAGAGGAATAAGACGAAATAATGTTGAATAACCTACAAGTAAAATTCGATATTGTTATGGGTGGTAACACAAAGAATTTACACAGGTAATTGGTACATAGGTAGCTGTTTGATGCTACCACAATAAGATGCTAAGGTATGTAGGTAGGGTAGTGATACCTAAGACGTTATAATTTTGTAGACAACATTTCTATCGTAGTAAGAACTTGCATAATGAATTACACAGGTAATAAATTATTGAAAATTTTGCAAAGGCTTTTGTGACGATCGTCGTCACCGTCACGCATACCTACGGTTGTATTTTGTTCTGTCTGTCAGGCACCGCGCCGCGCACCGGGCGGTATTTGTTTCGCGATCGCGACACAGCAGCCGCCGGCCGCCAGTGCCGCCGCACTACCCCGTGCCCCCGCCCCCCTCCGCCTGCCGCCCCCGCCGCCCCTCACTTCTCCCTTCATCCATCAGTCAGTCACTCTATCGCACGCACGAGAGACGGTCGCTCGATTTCTCTCGTAACTCAATATTCACGCGGACAAGTGGGTCAAAGGCTTCGTGCTAACGTTGAATCCTTTTACGTCCTGTGTTGTGACCGAATACAGTGCAAGTGAATTAGAATTACAGTTAGTGATATAATTATATCAAATAAAACCTGCGGCTCTTTTGATGTGTACGGGATGCGTGCGTGAGCGCAGCGCATGACGTGCTACGAAACGTTGCGAGCTCCGGCACCCGCGGCGGACGCCCCCATGGCGCACCACTTCGTCAAGTGGTGGCGCAACAAGTTTAGAAATGGATACAAGAAATTTAGCAGTAAGTTATTAGTATTACCATATGAACGGCTTCGTTACATGGATTTGTTTATAGTTGACAACACCATGTTGATCGTGTTGTCAAATACCAAGTTCTTGTTTTGTATGGACACACAGGCGTAGATTAAGTATAGGTATTCTGTTAAATAAAATACCAAGCAAGTACGAGTAGGACTCACGCTCTTGGGGGTTTCGTAACAAAACAGTACCGGGCTTTACTCAAGTAATAAAGCCTTACGAATCTCCGTATCAGATTTGAAGGACTAATCTTAATTAAAAAAAAAGTGACCGCCCAAAGTCGACCCATTGACTAAGATTAGTGATATAGTGGAGAGAGTTCGATTCTGGATTGAAAAACTAACTTAACGATGCATTTGAAAAAGTTCTCCCATAAATACTCGTATCTCTTCCCATCAAGTTCGCAAATCGCAACAACAAATACTTATTTTGATTGTGTTATGAAGGTATACTTTATATTTTGGAAAGTGTGATAATATTCAATATTCTTGTAGAATTAATTGACAGTAATTGCTTTGACTTTAAGTTTCGTTTCGAATTTTGTTATTGGTAGCTTAAATGCGATTGGAATCGAATGGTATTTTTTAACACTCCATTAGCCTGTTATCCACGGTTATAATACGAGTTTAGCCTCTAGGAAGGAACACAGATAGAGATAATACTACACACCTACCAAAACATTAGGTACCTCCCAATACCCCTCCTTGAGCTTCGCTGCAGTAGGTTAAAAACCGTTCAAGGGCGAGTTAAAATAGTGCAAGGCAAGAAGGGTTCTCTATATCATGTTGTTTATGTTGAAAACAACGCCATCTGGCGATTCGATACCTACTTACCATTCGTTTTGATGTTTAAAATAGGTATTATTTTAACATCAAGTATTTGCTATTGCAGTTCAATTATCAATTTGGGAAATAAATTCCTATGCATTACAAGGCCACAATGTTTGTCCTAGCTTGACAACTTTAGCTTGCATTTTGAATAAAGATATTCAAACATTACATTGCTAATAGATTTAACTAGTTATAGTTATCTATTAGTATTGTTTTGTTTGACTGTTGTCGTATTTAATAAAAACAAAGCAGTAACGTCAATGACAAAACATGTCGGTGGAGAACAATTGAATTATTTTGTTTCAAATCTACCCTCAAGTTTAGTGATTTTACAAAAGATGAGATATAAGAAAACCACAACATACCTACTCGCTCTTGCAAATAACTTTTGACTTTGGCAGAATAGTCAACATCAGCTTTGCTTGCCATATAAAAATATAGAATAGTTAGAATGTAATGTGAACGATTATATTTTAATACCGCACTTTTTCTCTTTAGTTTATGATAAAAGAATTCGAGTTACGGGGCGGGGGTGTGTATGAGTGTGATGTGATTATAGAAGGTCGTAAGTGCGACTGGTTGGCTATGCAATACTTAGCTTCGTAAAATTGAATAATAGTCGGTACTATCACAGTGAGAAGAGTTCCCATGTCTGTGATGGCCCTTCTATTATTCGTTATAATTGTCACCGGACTATTGTAAACACCGTAACTTTGTTATAAATCCAGAGATATTACAATTCGATATAGAACAGACAATTTCAAAAACTATAAATCCCATTAAAATTCGATCCCAAAAAACGGCAAAATAATCACGTTTGTTGTATAGGAGCCCCACTATTTTTTTTTTTTTAGTATTTGTTATTATAGAGGCAACAGAAATACCTACATCATTTGTGAAAATTTCAACTGTCTAGCTATCACGGTTCATGAGATACAGCCTGGTGACAGACAGACGGACCCCGAAGTCTTAGTAATAGGGTCCCGTTTTCACCCTTTGGGTACGGAACCCTAAAAAAGGAGTTTAAAACTCTAACGCGATTTATTATAAACTTACGGCGGTTTGCAATAACCCGGTGGCATAAACCCATTCAAAACTACTAAAACACTCAGAATCAACACTGAATTTCTCCTTTACACATAACCCGGTGGCATAACCACATTCAAAACTACTAAAACACTCAGAATCAACACTGAATTTCTCCTTTACTACGAGTATAGGAGAAAGAGTATAGCCCTCGCCAAACTTAATGGCCGCTCTGAAGTTGGTTTACCGGATGCGCGAGGCATGAAACGGTGCTGTTTTTGTATGAGATTTTCTACTGCGCAGCCATTGTAGCCAACTTCAGGGCGGCCAAGAAGTTTGGCGAGAACTATATCTACGTTAATAAACCTACCTAGTGTCTTGGTGTAAATTTTAAGTAGTTACCTACCTAGGTACTTAAAATTTATACCAAAACACAAAAATTTAAATTTCATACCCTATTTTGAAAAAATAATACCTATTGTAAATTTTTGACTATAAATAATTGCAACTCCCAAAAATCAAAATGCCTACAATAATGCGAAGCACCGGCCATTCGATATTTAATTTTGTAATAGGCCTCTTAGATTATCTTAGTCGCTATGTGAAATAGCTAAATAATGTAAAGGTTATTTCTTTATCGTTCTTATTATAAGATTTTACGATCTCGCACGATATTATCAACAGTCGGTGAGATCAAACACCGCCGGCTCGGCGACGCCCCGCGGTCCGGCCGATTCGTTTGCGGCAACATGAATTGAATGGAAAAAAAAACAAATAATGGGACGAGTCGTCTTCCGCTACACGGCCACGGCGCGCAGACACAGCCCCTCGTTACTTGTTCACAAGAATTACTTTATACGTTGTATTCATTTAAACTTTAGCGATATAAAACCTATTTTAAAATAAATGTTGGCAAATTTTGACATTGCAGTGAAGGTGGAATTAAATTGTTATTATGGAGCCGAGAGTGCTATGACAAATGCCCTCGCGTATCAAACATAATTTTTCCAACACACTTACGGAGAAACAACTATTTCACAACATAATATTTTTGTTTTGTGCACCGTGTTCGATTTTTGAACGAGAGGCAAGCTGCCAAACAAGCTAATATTAAAAATATAAAAATAATGTTTTTGTGTTTAGAACATTTATAAATATTAAATTGTTTATAACAGTAAATAATTTAATGAAATACATACCTATACTTATTATTTATTTATGATATTCAGTTTTTTAAACCTGTTAAATCCATACTAATACTCTGGCAGCCTTTTGTCTGTTTGTTACCTTTTCACGTCTTAACGGTTGAACGGATTTGGATGAAACTTGGCACACGGATAAACCATGTCCTGGATTAGGGCATTGTATACTTTTTATATCGGGAATACTTTCCCTTGCTATGATATCTCAATATGAATGTCAAGCGGGCGAAGCCTCTGGCAAAAGCTAACTATTTTTATTATTTTCTTCGCTGGGATTTAAAAAAAACACTCATCTCTGACAATAGGAATTTGTTCAGTTATCTGTGGCCAAAATAAAGCACTTGTAAGAGTAAAATATACACTGATTGAAATACACTGCATTAAAAACCTAAAAGCAGTGTTATAAGAGCCAGTTTACAAGGGAACGAAGTGTGTTGAAAATAAGATTACCGAGCGGACCAAACAAAATCTTCAAGACGTGCGTTATTTGTTTGACTTTCCAACTCCACAAACTCTTAACTCTAACCGTACTAACACTAAAATTAAAATCTTCAAAATGTTTAGGTACGAGTATACGCTAACCGCGTTAAGGAATCAACACATGAGTCAATCGTAAATAAATGATAGTGAATTCAGTCTTGTTAATAATAATAATTATATTAAGTGAGCAACAGAGCGCACACTTAACTAATCCAAACTAATATTATAAATGCGAAAGTAACTCTGTCTGTCTGTCTATCTGTCTGTCTGTCTGTCTTTGCTTCACGCCTAAACTACTGAACCGATTTGTGTGAAATTTGGTACAGACATAGTTTGGAACTTGAGAATGGACATAGGATAGTTTTTATTACAAAAAATAAAGAATAAAATAAAATTTATTCCGGACATACAGCGCCATCTATTGGTCAAGAGTGGAAGTCACTATTCCACGCGAACGAAGTCGCGGGCAAAAGCTAGTACAACCATAAAGCAAACAAAAATATAAATAGCGCTTTGATCTTGTATCTAGGGAAAATTATCCGCGACCGTTATTTCAATTCCCGGGATTACGGGACTAAGAGACATTATTTCAGGGACTTGTCCCGGGATTGATAAAAACTGTTAAACAGAAATATATAGACAATACAAAACTTTATAGTAAACAGAAATTCTAATATCTGTTTGATTTAAGTTTAAATTAACTTGCCTTTTCAAAATTTTCGATAAGGAACTCAGTAGGTTATTATAATTTGCATAAAATACATGTCTTATTTTTATGCGTGTATTATTGCTACCGATTTTGGGATCAGAACAAACCCTACTTAGATCAAAGTTATCTCTTTCGACCTCCACACATCATCACTCAACTGAACTGTTCACTTCCTGCGCTGATCCTTCTTCTCTGGTGGTCTCCTGTCTGCCTGTCGTGGTGCCCACTGTCCTCGGTGGCGCCATCACTCTGACTAACGCCAGGTACTAGAGTGAGATGACTGTTTGTGTATGATATCGAGAGAACAAGACGCATACGCAATCCTACACGAGTCTGCCGAGCAAATGGTCGCAATCACAATATGCACAGTTGCGTTATAGTGTGTAGAACCTTTATTATTTATAATGTGACGATCCCGAAACACTCGGAATTGAGAGTATTCCTGGAACAAAAGAAGTTTCGGGATCCCGGGATTTTATTCTTTATCTGTTTAGTTAGTGTTACAAATATTGGAAACGATGTACTTGATTACAAAAAAGGCTTTCCATTTAAAAAAATGTCCTGCTGTCTTATGTATACAGTTTGTTTAGTTAGGTACTATACTTTTAGAGTATACTGCTCATAATATGATCAAATTTAAAAGTTGAGAGGCGTGACGCGACAGTCGCCAGACAATGCGGCAAACGGCGACGATTTTTCGTAGTACTTAATTGTTCCAGTCCGTAGGACAATTTCTGTGAAAACGAGTCAACACAATGTCGCGGCGCTCCTGTCTGCGGGAGGCTTAGGTAGGTAAGTGAATTGTAAGAATTAGGTTTATGAAAGAAAACATTTGTTTGAAACTAAACGGAGTGATTGTTTTTTGTTAACCGACGAAAAAAACTGAGGAGGTTCTGTCGAACCGTTTTTTTTTTCTTTAAATTCTTTAATTAATTTAGATTCTTTCGCTTTCGTAGAATTGGCCACTTAGTGATGTGACCGGCCATATCGTTGAATATTCGACGTTTGATTATTTATTTAGGTCTCATACAATGTAAGTTGCGATATTTGCATTTGTGAAGCTCGCACAGTTTTCTAACCTGATTTCACTGACTTTTTATCTCTCTCAGTTTCACAATATTATTCATCCTGCCGTATGGCGTCTGCACCTGCTCAGATCAGAGTCCCTCTGAGTGTTTGTAATCTCAGTATCGGATATTTCCTTCAGAAAATATTTTTTGATTGATTTACATATTCTGTATGCCGTATCTGTAGACCTTTCTACCATAGAATTTCTGTGCAAAATACTTCATTATATTATTTTATTAGCGAAAAGATATCGTATTGTTAAATATGATTTCCGGATAAAAAAAAAGTGCACGAATTTGCACTTGCACATGAATCTAAAATATCTAGGTAGGTATTTTTTTAACTAAGGCGTTAGTTAATCAAGAGGTAGGCTTTAGAAAGTAACCGTTTAACGGCACTAAACGGGAGAAAGGGCCTTAATAACAAAGTCAATGAACTGAAAATAATTTCATACATGATCTCGATTTAAACATTTAAGCATTATTTTGTCGTAATGTAAAGTTAACAATTATACTAATATGATAAAAGCGAAAGTTTGAATGGATGGATGTTTGTTTGTTACTCAATCACACCAGAACGGCAGAACGTATCTGGATGAAATTTGGCACCGAGGTCCATTATAGTCTGGAATAGCACATAGGCTTTTCATCCCGGTATAAAGTTCCCCTGGGATAAAAACACGCTCGCTCGTGCAAGCTAGTATTCCAATAAAACAAACACATTATTTATTGGAATTTAACTATTTTACCATTTATTCGGTTTAGCATGGCAACATTATCTGCTAAAAACTGTTAATTCGTGGCCGTTTTCATTTAAGTTACTGAATTCCTACTCCTAAGAGTCGAAAAACGTCACGGTGTAGGAATGTGGCTTCGAATAGTATACCCGTATAGCTACGAACGAATCGAGTAGATGTTGTGTTACATTGTTTGGCACCCCGAGTCCGAGTCTACCTCTAATCAAACAAACACAACTGATTCACGTTCGAAATAATGAAAGATAACAATTGCATTTCGAAAACCATGCAATCATTGCTGCAAACTACTGCTTATTATTGATGATAAACAATAATGACGAAACTATAACTCGCGGAACGACAAAAGAATAAGAATGGTTCTGAAATAAATTTTGTAAGACATAAAGGAATGCCGCCTCTTTTGAGAGAAATAACATTAGCGGCAGATGTACGATGCTACGGTGGATCCCAAACGTTCCCAAGGGGACCCACTCGTAGGGCCTTCCAGGAAATGTTGAACGCTCGCCGTAACCTTGTGTCGTTAACATCTCTCCGTCGCCGACCCGGCCGCCTGGCCGCCCGCTCGCTCGGTCGGCTGAATCACACAAGCTTTTTGAGTTTCGCCGACAAGCTTTTGGGTATACAACTTTTTTTATTTGGCCATTATGTTACTCGCATTGTGTTTATTCCCCTGGCAATTATTACAATGACTAAAATACCATGAAATACGAATGTTATAAATGTGAAAGTGTGTTAGGTGAGGTTAAAAAAAAACCGATACGGTTCATGGTTCAAATCTTCCCATTTCAGAGTTGACTATAGTATTAAAACTTCCATATCTACTAGTATGGGCAAAAAAATTACAATGGGTACTTATTAAACCTAATTAAGTAAAAAAAAATATTATGATACTTTAAAAGTCATTAACAACTATTTCTTGTAAACAAATTCTTAATAAAATCTAAAATAAAAATGTAATAAATAAAGCAATCTTCTTAGTAAACTTATAAGAAAAAAAAAAAGAAAACAAATGAAGCTCTTATAGTGAATATCAGGGCAGCTGAGTATCTATCTACCCTTTTCGTCAAACACTTCTGGCGTTTTTTTTTTCGTTTTTATTATTGTATACTGCGAAGTAAGGTGGTCCTGTCAATCCCATATTCCACCGCAATTTTTCTAAGTTGACTTCTTGGAAAGCGTTTTGTAACTGCTTGGTAACTTTTTGCGGGTAGCATCTTTTATGTTAAATTGAAAAGACATAGCATTACTACCAGAAAGCAATTAAAAACGGTATCTACCCGACGAAAATATTTAATTATGGGACATTTGAAACACTGATCTTTTTTGATCTTCTCCCTAACCTAATCTTGTTCTAAAGGTCAGGCGTTAAAAAAAATCAAAAAGCTTTTATTAGTATCTTTTACGCTATACAGGATTATAATTATTTCAGTTTTCCTGTATTTATATAGAGGAAACAATATGGCATCTTCAAAGACAAAATACACTCCCAAAAAAAAGCCAGAAATCAACAGAAAAAAACACAACGACAGCGGCAAATGAAGGCTCTAGACTAAATGACATTCTACCTGTGACATACCAGCGATAACGAATGCCGAACGAAACATCAAATGCAAGGGATTGACCACGTGTCATTCCGGTAGCGCATGTCCAATCGGTAACATTTTAAACTTTTGACAAATGGAATTGCTGATAGAATGTTCAATAGAAAAAAAAGAATGGGGTCTCTGGTTTTTAGACATTTGAAAGCGTGGCATTAAAGGTATGATGATTGTAGCACTGTAATCTAGAGATCTTAAGATTGCCCTAGTCCACGGCACGAACTATTTTGTGCGTGGGCACAAAGTACATATGCGGCGGCGCGCCGCAGACAGAGAGTCCACTTCGAACAAAGCGCCATTTTGAACTCACACTTTGACATTACGATTTTACAGGGAATAATGGGCAATATTGGACCGAGAACAGTCGCGGCTGTCACGAATGCTTTGTGCGGGAGTTTGTCACGTCATTCATATATAAAGTAGGTAGGTACTGTAAAGAGGTTGCATTGGCTGGGTTACCTATATTAATTATTACAGTCCGAATATACTTTAAATTAGTTCTATATAATTTAAATTCGTTCTTACATTCATTTTAAGTTATAAAGGTCATTAAATTTTTCAAGATTTAGAGAAGAAGTTAGAAATTCAATATCTAGGAAAATAATAAATTATTTTAAGTCCGTAGACGAAATTGGAAAGGGTATGAAACTTGTCATATTAATATGGTTTAAGTCATCCAGCTAACAAATATGTTGCCTCCATTTGCAAAGCATATTTTTTTTTTGTTTAAGTACATACATGTTTTTAGTTAGCTTCTTAAGCAGTCGGGTTATTTGATTTTATTAAAAAAAAAACACTTTTATATTTTTGTCGAGCTTGGTGCTTTTCACATTTTATGTTTTTGGTGGGATCATTATTACACCATTGTTACGAACCTAATCATCGTCGTATGTGGAGTCTCTGTCTATCCTCTAAACCATGTAAGCATGATATGATGTTTGTTTAGACGAATAGAGGTATTTATGTTTGTAACTTAAACAACCTAATCTTTTTTTAAATTCGGTTTCAATATAGTAGCAACCTTAGTGAATCTGTCAAGTTTGGCTGTCAAATTTCGAAACGGCGGGAGTGGCCCTTCTGTATACTCTCTATTTTGTGGCGTGGGGTTAAAATGCATGCTATCTCATCTGACAACACGTCCGAAAGAGATGATGTGATGAGCAGTAAGAAGCTAGTTCGCATACGAATTAGCACTTTTGCAAGTTTGTAGCGAAATGGATGATGATTTAAGACGAGATTTTTGGGAGTCTAATTATCATGAAAAAACGACTAAATGTATATTTTCAAAATAAAATTATTTGCATTGTTAAACTACTAATCTATTCCTGTAAGGTGGCTGTTTTGCAATTTTCCTTCTTCTTATGGAATTTATTTCCGGCCAAAGATGCTTTAAAATTAGTGTTGAAATTGTTTCCATACAGGGCTAGATAATGATGAGACAAATTGATATAATTTTTTATTTTGCACGTACGTTCAAACAACACATCGTCAAAAAGTGGTGTAATCGCCAGACTACGTTAGTATGGAAGAATGATAGACTAGTGTAACCTTAAGGCACTAATCAACATGTATTTAATGAGTAATCAGGCATTGCGCCTGGTTAACTCGTAGCCGTGTTTTGGAAGATGTGGAATTTAATACTCCTCCCCATAATAAACTTACCTCTAGTTACATTTGGGCACAAATATTATAATCATTATTTTCAACAAATTCGCTTTCCGTGTCTGTTTACCTGTGTGAACCTTGTGTGCTGAGATCAATTGAACTTAGGTATACTTAAGGTTATGAAGCAATGTTCAGTATTTATTCCGGTCGCACAGAAATCTCGAGATTTTGACATGTCGCCGCATCCTTAGATTGCGAAGTAATTAAGGCCTTAATTGAGGCCTTATTCACAAAAATCTCCGAAGTGTTTAGCAACTGCTTAGCAAATTAAAATCCTCTGGAGAAAATTTGAAAATAGAATGGTATAGATTTTTAAAAACTTTTTGCAAAAAAATACTACCGACTTCCAAATACAAAACTACAAAGTGAAAAAAAACTTAATTTTTTTAAGTCGGTGTCTTTCGTAGGTACCATTTTTTTGCGTTATGGACACCGACTTAAAAAAATTAAGTTTTTTTTCACTTTGTAGTTTTGTATTTGGAAGTCGGTAGTATTTTTTTGCAAAAAGTTTTTTTATTTTTCACTTTTTAGTTGTACGGACCTAATAGGCAAGTTAGTAAGGGAACTATTTCGCCAGAATAGATTTCATGAAACTTGAACATAACCGGTAAATTGAGAGATCTGCTTACCCCTTAAGAGCGAACTGGCGTGATGTTATGTTATGAAATATTATAAACAACAAACAGACATGCGATTGCAGCAGTCCCGAGAGATTTGCCGTTATTTATTGAAGAGTTCTATTGTATATCTCCGAAGTTCTTCATCAGATCTTCACCAAATTAAAATGGGACCAATTTCGGAACATACTTTTTCAAACAAAAAAAGAATTTTCAAAATCGGTCCACAATTGACGGAGTAATCGGTGAACATACACAAAAAAAAAAAAAAAAAAAAAAAAAAAAAAAAAAACAAACATGAAGTCGAACATAGAACCTCCTCCTTTTTGGGAAGTCGGTTAATAAATAAGGGGGTTTTGTAGGTACATAAACTCAGTGGAACTTACCGACTTCTTTTGATTTTCAGTTGGTACGGAGAGTGAGCGAACGGATACAGAGGAGCTGGTGGGACGAGCCGCTTCCCAGTGCTCTGCACCCCCTGACTTGCTGCCCATCGAAGCTCGAGCGCTGCTGCGGCCGAACACTCCGCCGACACGCCCCTCGCAGGAGCCCTCCTACAAACCACTCCTGTCACCCACCCCGGCGAAGGACAACAATGATGACAAACAACCTAGATTACGATTTGAGGTAAATAAGGAAACAGTACCTAGAATGGTTTTAATGAATGCAGTAGATTTGCAACTCTTCTTTGAGTAGGTGCGCGTTTCATAGGTCTCATCAATCAATCATCTTTAGATTGTCATTTAGTTCAAGAGCCATAACTGTGTCTTTCGGCATCATAGAAATATAAAATACTTGTTTATTATAACTATGTTCGGCATTGATTTGGAGTTCTTCTTTGAAAAAAGTCTTAATCTGCGCTGTGGGCACGCCGCTCCTTCTGCTACATTTGTGGCCGGCAGTTTCGTGCCCACCTCAGACACTGCTATCGGATCACGCCGCCAGTCATCGCTCTGCCGGCGCCAGTTTCGTGCACGGGAACTTAGGGCAGGTGTCCGACACTTGTCTACAGTCATCACTACCTCGATAGGCGCCTACAGCGTGCGATAACCCGATGTTGTAGAAACAGTTTGAGCCACTGCGCGCTTCTAATTCCAACCCCTCGCCGAATTGCGCACCGTGAGTTCGTGAAGAAAATCAGAACTCGCGCATCTGTTTTATTCTTGTGCGATGTTTACCTCTGAACTCGATTGAGTTCAATCACTACTCTTTCTTATATTGCAAAACCTTTTCTTCTGTAGTTTCCCCAATGCTGGGAACGTGACCAAATCATGGTTTGCAAACCTTTTTCTTGTTTATCTTTCTCCACTTGGCTTCTTGTTCCTTTTCATGTTCAACGAAGTACGAATTTGGTCTGACCAGCGCGCGTTGGGTTGGGGTTTCTGTATCTGAGTAATTTTCTACGATTTTCCCAGTGCAGTCCTTCGGAAGGTTGTTATCACGAAAATCCTAATTCCTTGTATACTTACTTAAAATTCCGATATTTTAAATTATTTTGAAGAATTTATGACAATAAAAAAACTGGCAAATACATAACTATCGATGCTAAAAAAGATTGTTCTACAATGGGTACTTCAGACGTGGCAAAAAATATAAACAACACTATATCAAAGTACAAAAACATCTATACAACAAATTTGAAGTACAATAAATGTTACTTAGAACTTTGGTTTTATTTTACTTTGAATATCAACCCTGACGCTCGACCGGTCGTCTAGGTAAATTTTGAATACAAAGGAATTTCGCTCCAGAGCGCGTGGCGGCAAGGTGCTGTTTCGAATGAACGCAATATTTATTTTGTTGGCTATTAAAACGGCGGCATTCCCTCAAGATCATAGGAGCGCAACTTCTGTGCGTCAATAACTCAGTACTTAATACAAAATATTCTGTGGTATCGTGTTATGTTGTTACGTAAACTTGTCGAATGGTTTGTGTTGTGTATCTCTTAAGATTTACGTACATTGGCAATTAATTTCCTGTTTTAATCTAGATGGCAAAAAACTAAAATGCATTATGAATAGGTTTGGAATAAACACATCAAACCATGTAGGTAGGGTAGATGCAGCATGAGCGAGCGATTGAGTGAAACGAACGTTCTAGCTAGAGCTTTTGTAAAATTGTCCGGCCATACGGCGCACTTGGCACCTTAAATAACTGTTTTCTCCATTCAAGGATAGAATTCCTACAAAACCAAAACGACAACGTCTGTCTTCGCCGCAGCTCTTAAAATACTCTAAGAATTTATGATTATGTAGATTGTAAAGACATGAATTTGATTAGATGTAAAGACACGACTCTTGGTTACTTCGCCAGCGCCACTTTCTAATTCCCATACCTGCACGCATGGGTGAATATCGCCCATACCTTACAATAACAATATTTCGACTGACAAACTTAGTGGTATTTTTTCATTGATTTATCATAATTTCTGCCGAAAAAATGGGTAGGATCGTTTATTTATTATCGTCGTGTATTTTAACAGTGATCAAGCATGGGTCCATAGTCCTTCCATAGTTTTAGATGACCAGTGCACTATAGGCGCCCAGATCCATAGTCAAGTAGTCCTTCACCAAGGGGCGATTGTCATTGGGTGTGCTTGCAATCTTGCATAGACATAATATCTCTAAATAGTATAAAACAAAGTCGCTGTCCGTGTCTATCGACGTTATTTCTAAACTACGAAACGGATTTTGATACGGTTTTCATAAAAGAAAGAGCAATAAACGAGGTCGGTTTTTGAATATAATTTGTCCCGTGCAAAGCTGGGGCCGGTCGCTAGTACAGGAATAATCGTTGGTTGGTGTTTTATTAAATTTACAAATATCTAACGTGCCTTTGCGAGTTGGCTTCAGCCCTTCTTACGTCTTTCAAACGTTAGAAACTCCAGGGTCCCGAGATGTTACAAGACAAAAAAGAAATACTAATACTTCTTCTTGGTCGCTTTCTTCATTACTGATGGTCGTGTCCCTGAAAGGCCCTCGTGGCTTTATGCACGATGTTCTTCCACTTCAATCGGTTCTCAGTTTCTCGCAGGGCGGTTGTAACAGAGAGTCCAGTAAGGGCGGTTACCTGGTCTGATCAGCGGTTAGGTGACCGGCCGCGACGTCTTTTCCCATCCACCTTGCCCATTACCACCAACTTCTCTAGATTGTCTTGTTCCCGACGGGCAATGTGACCAAAGTAGCTGAGAATCCTTCGGTAGCAGAGCGTGGTTAATCTTTCTTTTATGCCTAGTTGATCAAGGATAGATTTGTTCGTTCTCTTGGCGGTCCATGGTATGCGAGGCATTCTTCGCCAACACCACATCTCAAAAGCTTCTATATTTTTCCGTTCTATTGCCCGATTCTTCCACGATTCCGATCCGAAAAGGAATATCATGAAAACATGTGTCCGAACTAGTCTCATCTTGGTGACATTGGAGACCTTTCTTTCCTGCAAAATACGTGTCAGTTAACTCATCGCAGCTTTGGCCATTTGAGTCCTTCTCCTGATCTCTCTTTTGCTTCTTCCCTGGTCAGTAGGTAGCGATCCGAGGTGTATAAACTCGCTGACAAATTCTAGGTCCGCGAGTTCTTTCGTTCTAGAGTTCCGGTTCTGTCGATAAGCTTGACTTTTGTCGTCGACTTATTAATGGTGAGTCCAACCAGTCCAATCTCATATTCTACTCTGCGAAACAGATCAGCTAGCTCCTTTTCTGAAGCCGCAAAGAGTGTAGTGTCATCCGCATATCTCAGGTTGCTGATCTTTATTCCCTCCCATTCTCCTAAGGCTTTAATCATTATGTATTCACCATATATATTAAAGAGAATAGGAGAAAGAATACACCCCTGTCTTACCTCTTTTTCTGACTTGAAAGGGCCTTAGAAGACGTCATTAACCCTCACCATATATACCCCGTCTTGGTATAGATTAGCGATCAAGGACACGAGGTGTTGAGCTACTCCTATCTCTTGTAATATGGTTCACAGGCAATCCCATCTGACGCAATTAAACGCCTTCGAGTAACTACTATTACAAATACCTACTTATAGATATCCGAAAGTATCTAACAAAATCTATTCCTTTTTTTTAAGGAGCTGACTTGTGATGTTGAGCTGCAACATCCAGAACCTTCGAAACAACAGCCGCTGCAGTTCTCCTTTACACTGTACGACCTCGATGGGCATGGCCGCATGACCAAGGACGTAAGTATTTTGAATATCCACGTAGGAATAGGAAAATAATACTAAGGTACTTAAATAAAACTATATCAACAATAACTTCAATATTATAATAATGTGAAATTTTACAGGACATAGCCGGGATCGTGTCTACAATATACGAATCTCTAGGGAAATCAGTGACAGTGCCACACTATGGGTCAAAAACAATACAAGTGCGGTTAACAGTGGTGCCAGAAGATGGCAAAAGTAGAAGCCATCGAGAGAGGCGAGAGGCCCGACGACGTCGACGTAGAGAGAGTTCGTCAGCTGCTAACGTGCCGCCGCCTCCGAGCATAGACCACAGCGAGGACGAGCAAAGAGGGAGGCTTTCACCTGACGATGACGTTTCTTCCAAGTCATCATGTTCAGGCGATCGAAGACCCGTTCACAATATACCAAGACAAACCACATACCTACAATCCCGAGCCCATCGTCAACCACGCAGAGAACGTCGGGAACGAAAACACACTAAGAAACGTTCCGGAAGTTTGCAAAGACGCGAATTACTAGAAATCATTCAAGCTAACATGGAAAAAAACCACATGAGCTTTCAAGCTTCAAGGTACGTTTTTTGTATTAACAGGTTCGATAAATAACAAATTTTGAAGCAATTAATTCATTGAATTAAATAAAAATACCCAAAGAAAATACAAAAAAACAAAGTTATTGACCTGATTGTATCTTTAGAAGCGAATATCTCACCTTGGGTTCTACCACCTTATTCCAGACTTCCCAAAAAGAAGTAGGTTTGCAATTCGGATGTTCCTTTTTTTTAGTTATGCCTACTCTATTAGAGTACGACAATTCTACCTCCAGGACCCATACTAACAACATCTTAATTTATTTTACAGGAAGCCCTGTGAAACTGTTACTGAAGAAGAAGTTACAAACAAATATCAAAAGCTTCGAGATAGATCTTACACGGTCAACGAGAAGCCAACAAATGCATTCCAAAAAAAGAAATCTGATAATTCTGGCAACGGATACCTAGATTTAGCGAGTGGCGGCGATTCACATCTATGCAGGTATGACCGTTACCTGCACGCGGTGATTTGTTCGTCGGCGCGCCACGCGAACAGCGGCTACCATCAGAAGCAGACGCAGTCCCCGCGCGCGCATCGGTCGCCGCATGCGCAGTCCGCGCGCTCCCGCTCGCACGACCTGCCCGCCCAAGCGCATACGACGCAACAACCTAGAGTATTACAAATAATATTCTTATAGAATTTAAGAAAGGGCATTACCGGTAACAGTTTTGTCCTGCTCATCGTCTTGAGTATGTTTGTTCGTGTGTTTGTGGTAGGATTGTAATTTTATTGTTGAGTTACCAAGCGCTTTTTGAAAGAATGTATAAAAAACATAAGTAACGAAGGGGGAGATGGCCTAATAAGGTTTTTTCACGCAATGTGCTAAACTATTCATAAAAATCCGTTTTTTTTAGTATCAATAGATGAACTAGAGACAACTGGGATATAAAGATCTAAACTTAAAAAAATCTTAAATACAAATTAATACAAAATCTATGGACGGTGGATGTGCGCGTCCGATTCGCGCATCGAGGGTTCCATACAAACTTAACACAACTTCTTTGTTGTTGTGTTGACCTTTCATAAGTGGCCGGCCATTTCAAGAAAAATAATTAGTTAGCCATAATATTTGGAGACTTGACCAGCGTCGTAATTGCTTAGCACACAATCAATGGCAGTGCGTTTTATTTTGACAGTTCAACAACATTCATTGCGTTCTTTACATTTTACATTGTAGCAAACGAATTTTATCAAACATGATCATGAAATAGATCAGGAATTTCTTTCAAAATCCTTCGACTTGTGATAGGAAGTGTGTTACGCACTTAGGGTCATCAAGCAGATCAATTAATGTTGCACAATACATATAAATGTTGTAGCCAGATCTTTGAATTGGCACTTTCATGAAGGGCCCGGCCATTTAGTGAAACGGCGCCTTATGAAATATTACTGTTACCCTTACCGGCCATAACTATCATTAAATGATTATTATTTGACGATTGGTTTATCGACCTTTGGCCATATTATTAAATGTTCAACGTTTGACGATTGGTCATCGACATTTCATTAATGTAGGTACTTAATACAAATAAAATAAAAACGGAAATCTTGAATTAATAGAAAGGAGAGATGGGTTTAAAAGAGTGGTGAATACCGCCTATAAATAATAATTATATTCAATTGCCACCGCTTTATTATCGAAAATATAAGTCGGATTGTAAGACAAAAATTTACTCGAAAATGAAAACCTACTTTATTGAAGTCGGTTAAAAAAAACTCCTAACACAGTCGATGCTCTAGCTGCAAGTAAATAAGTTAGTAATCGCGAATCAATATTATTATGTGATTATAACTACAAATAAACCGATTACTCTTCTTTACTTGTAGCTTTAGACCTTATTTCTTGCCAGCTTTCATGATTCTAGTTCAACGGGAAGTACCCTATAGCACAGATAATATAATACTAGCATAAAGATGCCTCATCCCATACAAAGAAACCATGCCGACCTTAGCATACAGATGCCTCATCCCATACAAAGAAACCATGCTGAACTTACTAGCGTTTTCCGTCTGATTATGATGATTATTTTTATAAGCACTTCGATCGGTACCATTCCACGGCTATAGATGGTATTAGCAGCGACTTGCAAGTAAAAGGGTTTTTCTCGGTTCGTGACTATTTATTTCTTTAAATACAGTGACGATTTTTTTTATAGTATTTTTTGCACGTTTTTACAGTCATTGTACCAAAATGTGTTACAATACAAAATTAAAAAATCGAGTGGCATGCCTTAGAAATTTAAAACCGCGCCATCTATTGGAATCAATTTTAAATGATCCGTTAAATAATCTTTGAAATGTGAATTAAGAGCCCAATACTCCATAACTTTGTGCTTAGGAGAGTTGATAAAAAAATAAAATAACATGAAATCTTTATGATGAATTCTAGATAATGTTAATTTTACACACAATTCGATGCATCGCCATCTAAAGACATTTATTTGATCCTAATTTTATTTGTAAGCGCCGAGACCCCATGCTTATAGGTTATGGTTTTCAAATACTCCACAGCCCATGTAGTCATGCACATGATTTTTATATCCTAGTTGTCAGTACATCGCAGTAACAAACTGTCGCAGTTGCGCATGTCGAGATGGAAAAGATTGCGACGTACTTTACGTACGTCGCAATCTTTCGCAGTTATACATGTTTAGGTCAAATTTCCGTGGGTACTTAAGGTATACTTGTACTGTAGATTGATATTTTGGATGTTCAATTGCCGTGTTATAATCGAATTTGTCTACTCGACTTATTCTATCTTTTGTAGCTTTTAACTATTTTCATATTCAGCATGTAGGCATTTATGCCGCTCACATACGAACTACAAAAGAGAGACTTTGACGTCACAAAAATCTTACATCGCGCAATCAATGTTCTCCCCGCGCGATTTGAACATATAGAACGACAGCCACCGGGCAATTTGCTCGGACCAGACAAATAACCTATCTGGTCAGAGGATCCTTCCTTTTCAATGGATAATGCGGACTTTCTATCCTGTTCCACATACATCCATAAGGAGTGCAGACTGCAATGTGTGCGTGAACTGTGTAATATGCATTTTTTGTTGTTGTTTACAAGTGGACCCTCAATCCTATGTATGGGATCTTGAACTCTTCAGTCCAGCTTTTCAGCCAATAACTTTTATTTGACTTTCTCAAAACCTAATTCCAACTAACACAATTATTTTAAAATGTTACTAAATTCTTAAGTCACACCACACGCATACATTGCATTAGGGATAGTTTAAGACTAATTTAAATGCGGCCTTAGATATTTAATTTGTCAAAAAGTGCCTTTACTTGGTAACTTGGGTGTTGAGTGGAATTTGAGATATAGGTAACCGAGTTCATGATGTAATGTATGTTGATAGGTAATAATGCTCAGTAGACTATGTACCTTTGGTAATATAATGCAAGACTCATTTTAGAGTTTCATAGACTGATTTTAGTTGTAAGTGTTAGGTACTCCAGTAATAGGTGATAACAATGTTATATGAAAAGTTGAAGTACAATATACATAATATACTTACTTAAGTTAAGGTTGCTCATCTACTTACTTTTTATACAACAATAGTCTTTTTCTCAGTGTTTGTTAAAAAACCCCTCTCATTACATTACCAATATCAGTATTCGTTATTTTTAGTTAATGAAAGAATCTCTGTTTTATCTACCTCTATTATGCTTTCATAATGTATTTATAACTTATTGTGGACGGTTGAATAATGTTAAAGTTAGCAGGTAGATCTTTGTGATAATTTGTTAATGAAGTAATTGTTTGTAATGATTTCAACTGTAATATTCAGTTATCAATGTACAAAGTGCTCTATCTTGTCAAAAATATTTATTGTCAAATATAATCATGAGAATATTAATTTACAAAGTATTTTTTTTACTTAGCACCTCATCTACCAACAAGTTTTCGACGTGTGGTCAGCCATATCACAGAGAACAGCATTAACACAGCTACTATTACAATCGTTGTTTCCTTAGGCAGTGCACATTTGTGTACTGAATAATTACTTGGTGCAAATGTCACCTAAAATAATGGCATGTTGTTAATGATAATAATTACTTAGTACATTATATTTTTAGAGTATACAAACGACAGATGTTAACCTACCAGCATATATTTGGGATCAGCTCTATTTCTCCATGAGAAAGATGGTACTGAATATTCATCAAATTCAAATGCTGTTGGTTTCTTATAGACATGATGCTGCAAGCATCCATGATGTGTGTGCCCACCGAATACAACTTTGGGCTTGATTTTAGAAACAAGGTATTCTGTAGCTTGCTGCGATAGAGCATCAATTTTTAAGCGAAATGGCTTATTACGTTCTGGCAACGGCGGCGCATCGGGTTCGGTACACACCGCGTCAGATTCTCTAAACAGCGGGAAATGCTGAAATGAAAAGTAATCCATCATTGTAGAGGTTTTATAATACGGATAAGGATCTTTGTGTCTCTGAATTGGTTGCAAGACCCTGCGCAGTAGCAATTTTTTTGTCAATTTTGAAGGTGAAGATAGCATTGTATAACTGTCTCTTTCACTCGCTTATGTTTGTCGCATCGTCCTATCTTGCTTACTCAATGCAGTATACTCGATGACAAACTGTTTCTTGCTCAATGGTTGGCAGCGCCAACTTCAGAGACACAAAGATCCGCTGTGACTATTATACCACATTTAAACAGAATCCTGCCTCATTATTTGGATGTAAGTAGTATCTGTTAAACATACCTGCATTAGTATTGGTCTACTATATTTAACTTTCAGGATACCATCGTAACAAAACTTCGAATCTTCTGCACATTTCAATATTCCTAGAACCAGAAAAACACTGCTTATTTGATTTAACACCACATGAGACATTACAATTTATTTTGTAAATGTACAATAAGTACCTGCAAATTTAACAATGTCGTTTCGTGCTTTAGTGCATAAGTTACAGGAGTCGCCTTCCATTGCCATAGAATTAATTAAAACAAAATGATTATCTTTTAAACTAAGAAACTGAACCGATGAAGAGTTCAGTAGTTTTGAGAATCTTGCTGCTGAACCCCTTCTTATGCTAAAAAAAATATATCATTTTACAGTTGAAAATTTACTTTAACATGTAACAAGCCCAGCCTGTAACTTGTCACCTCTTCTAACACAGAGAAGGCGTCTAACACAGTATCAATAAAAATAGCTATAGAACATGTGAAGCAGTATTTAACACGCAAAGCTTCTTCGTCTTTAAAGCATTCTCGATTTTCTATCAAATTACAAATACTTACTAATTATGGAAACCTATATCATGGTTTCCAGCAACCACATGCATGGGAGTATGACTAGGAACTGGGAACAATTGGTGGAAGCGATCAACATACTCCATAAACTGTTGGTCATTGCTCCACTCACCTTCATCAAAAAGATCTCCTGAAAATAAAGTAATATTTTATATTAACTAGTATTCATGGTGCATTAAGAATCTTTATGGAATTTTTTACAAAGAAGTTTACCTAAACGGTATACTTATACACTTGGTTTTACTTTAGAAGAACATAATAATGGCCTTATGTAAAACCAAGTCTATTAATTTGTTTGTTTTTAGAAGAACTAATCCCGTTCTTGTCATACCCATTTATTAACGGGATGGACTGAAAGTTTATATGGCATTTGTTTACATAAAAATTCATTGTTATTCAGTATATTTAACTCATGGAAATATCATGCAATACCAAACTTAGACCTAATAAATTAATGAAGCAATACCTAATGTTTTTCAAACTTTACCCAATACAAATACTACTTCTGGTTTGTGTATAACCATGATTGCTTGAAACGCTTGGTGCATCTGCCACTCTCGTCTCCATTTGTCTAGCCAGTGCCCTTTCCGAGGTCCCAGTAAATGTGTATCCGATAAGATAAATGCTTTTAGGGACTGCTCATCATTGTGTGGCTGCTCTAAAACAGGCCAAGAACACTGTAATGCAGAAGAATATTTATAATGAACAAAAATATAACCAAGATAAAACAAATAGCATGATGAAAAAGCGACACCAATTGAAGAACACACTGGCTTCTGTAACATAGGTTTAACTAATTCAGAAGTCAGGGCTTCAATTAACTTACTGTAACCATATTTACATGCCAATAAAATACATTTGATTTTGATATGAATAAAATTTGTAAGGAAAATAATATTTTAAGTATATTTACCTGTAAAGCAACCACATAGTAAATAAGATATTCACAATAAATTGCTGTGGATAGTACACCTAAAAGGAATATCAACAGTTTTTTTGTAATACGCCGCATTGTGGTCAGAAATCATGATCTTGTAGATATTGATAAAACTATAAACTGAATAGGATAGCCCTATTTAGCTTATCAAATCTTATCAAATATCAACTGTTATCAACTGACACAGAACAGACTTGACAGATATATTTTAATACGTTGGCACTCTGTGGACTGGACACAGTGTTGCCAACCCTGTCCGACACAAAAGTATTTTTTTTTTTTAATCTTCATAAACTCGCGTTTGACCACTATCTATAAATTAAACTGTCTATAAGTTTGCCGTCTTCTATGAAATTGCCGTTCTGCAGTCCGGCCATTTCAAAACAAAATAATTTTTATTTGGCTAAGAACATTGATATATTATAAAACCCAAGATTCTAGACTGTAAGAAACTTTTGTTCTAGACTGTAGGTCTAGAACAAAAGTAACACTCGAAACTGTCACGAAACACTAACCAATTAATAAGTGGGTAGTTATTATTATACCATAAGCATATTTTTTTGCAAATTCAACCTTACGCGGATTGTTTAAAGTTGTTTTTATAAAGCAGTGTACAAAAAGCAATAAAATTAAGCTGAGCCCGAAGTTAGCCGGTAGGACAAGGCATGGAGTGGACACGAATATTTTTTATAGTTTTTTTTTAAGGACGCTGTTACATTTTCGACGAACTCAAATTTAGGTATCTAGTCGCACACAGCAACATTACGCGCACGCACTCATTGAAACTACTGAGCGCTCGATTTTATACATCACTCAAATAATATTGGTCCTTGATATTATTTTTTAATTTTATTGAAGTTGATTCAGGAAGGTTAGTTGGCACTTTGAAAATGCATTTGGTAACTGTTACAAACCGTCGTCGTAAAAAGTAGGTTATTATTTTCAACAGACTTCAAAAAAAGGAGGTTCTTTATCTATTCGACCCGTATGTATACGCGATTTTCTTTAAAACTACTTACTATCCGATACTATCGGGTTTACGTCGATTAATGTATGTGTTTTCAGGGAAGGTTTTATTGTATAATATATTAGGATATGATAAAGATCTTCGGAGATAGACAATGGAACTCTTCAATAACAAATAGCAAATGACCTGCGATTAGTGTGATCGTATAGTTATGTTTTGTTTTCACCATACCATAATATAAAATCACGCTTGTACATTTTTAGGGGGTTAACAGATTAATTTAGTATACCTACCCAATATGGGGTACCAACAAAAACTAAAAAGAGAAAAATAATAACTTTTCCGTGTCGAAAAACGAAAAACAATAGATACCGACACCGACTTTCGAAAAGAGAATTTGCTTTCACTTTGTTGTAGTAAGTAGGTATTTTAAAAAAAACGCAACGTAAAATAAGTAGATACCTAAAACGAAATAATTTCCGGTCACAAGGATAAAAAAACCGGCCAAGTGCGAGTCGGACTCGCGCACGAAGGGTTCCGTACTATTATTGCAAAAAACGGCAAAAAAAAACACGTTTTTTGTATGGAAGCCCCAATATTTATTTTATTCTATTTTAGTATTTGTTGTTATAGCGGCAACAGAAATACATCATCTGTGAAAATTTCAACTGCCTAGCTATCACGGTTCATGAGATACAACCTGGTGACAGACAGACGGACCGCGGAGTCTTAGTAATAGGGGAAACCCTAAAAATGCCTTGAACATTTTGCATTACATATTATATACATATTATATAAAATATTACCATCAAAAATTTTTGGAGTATTACATAATGAGCATCAGCTAATGACATACTACCCAAAAACCATGAAAATGTCACCCATGACGAAAATATATAAAGAGTCAAATTTTCGTCGGCACCATCTTGTATTTTGGTTTTGACCCCGTATTCAATATGAGCGACCTCAAAATCCATGACAATGACACCCATGACGCAAAGATGTCAAATTTTACGTCGGCGCCATCTTGTATTTTGGTTTTACCCCATATTAGATATAAGCGACGCCAAAAACCATGAAAATGACACCTGTGACGAAAAGATGCCAAATTTTCGTCGCCGCCTTCTTGTATTTTGGTTTGACCCCGTACTCGTCATACATACATACATACACACCGGTTCAAATCATAAATCTCCTCCCACCCATCCACTTCTAACCTTCACCGCCGCCAGCTTAACCTTACCCATCCAAATCCTAACCTTACTAAGAGCTGCTTAAACCCACCCATCCATTTCTCAACCTTGTCAACAACTGCTTAACAATACCTATCCAAATCCCGATCATACCCAACATAATTTCTAAATCACATTCTAATAATAAAAGGAAACTCAAACATACTTTTATTTCGGTCCGGTAAAATATCAACTCCTTTCGATCACGACATACGACTCACGCATGCACACTACAATCTTTTCTATTACTTTTATCGTATTTATTTTTTGCAAAAAAGCGATACGCTCGTCCTTCCACGAGCGCTTCTGAGCGCGGAATGATAAGCTTCTAGTGCAAAATGTATGAAGAAGTCGGCAAGTCTTTTTATTTTAGCTAATAATTAAAATATATATTGATTTGGGTAAAAAATAATTATCTGAACCTGTAAAGGACTATATATACCGCAATTTTTTTATAATTTTGAAGATAAAAAATGCTGTAAAATTAACTAAACTGGGACCTATTCGGACCCTACTTTTTTAATATTTTTGCGATTATCGTGATGGGCAAAACGTATTTGTGCGAAAATTTTGTATGATGTCATGCAATTTTTCTGATGCCAATCTGGAGCTGAATATATTATCTTTAAATTAAAACCATGATATCTTCACAACTGTGATTGCATATACATTAAAATTGTACCTGAAAAGCACTGTTATTTGTAGAAATATGTAATAGCGTCCTTAAGTCATTGAGTTAGTATTTTAAGAGTATGTTAAATTGTGTTCTAAACGCATAATTATATACTTTTATCTGAGCGTAAATATGTTTTTGGGTATGACATGTGAATGAAACAAATATTAACTGCTAAAATCGTCGAATTGACGACCTCTTCTCCCTTTGGAATTCGATTAAAAACAATATTATATTAAAACGTATAAATATTTTTTTAAGCTATTGCATAGCTTCTATCGCAGGCCTTGAGCGCGGGGACCGAATCCAGAAATTCCGTAACGAAAAAACCTCACGCTCCCCACTGTCCATCAATGTGGACCTTATGTTAATGAGAATAAGGGTCACTTTTGCTTGTCAAAGAAAAGCGACCTTATTTCAATGTGAATAAGGGTATTTTTGTTTTGTTTTTTAGAGTTTTATTAATCGTAAATAAATGCGGGTTTGGCTCGCTACGTTTTCGAGTTTTTAACGTTTTTAATTTTTTTGACGCATTTTCCAGGACTGGATCTAGAATAAATGCTATGCAATAGCTTTACCGCGGCAGTCCCCGAGTGCCACACGTCTTTTTTTTTAAACTTAATACAAAAACAGTTCAAAAGTGAATAAACTTATTACTTAATAAAAAAATTAACACAATAACAAAAATCGACTCCATTGAATAAGAAAAGGGTCATGTTATATATTACGCGACTATAATAAAAGGAGACTGTAACTGTAATGCATCGTTCTAACTGACAAAGCGGCCATTAAAATTTGCCGTATTATACTTGGACCGTTGAGTGAAGTTTTGAGACAAATTAAATCAAAATCACATATTGCTTTCTAAATTATGTCATAAAAAACAACAGAAATAAATCAATAACTCGGTACCGAAAACACGGTATCCCATCTTTTTTTAACGTTTTTGACGTCACTTCGGTATTTTCAACGAGCGTGTAGAGACGCGAGACTATTTGAAATGAGCGCAAAATTTAAAATGTTGCGTTCGTTTTATGCGGACGGTTTTAAGACGCTAAGGCTTAGCACGCACTGCGATTTTTATTCGCGCGAATTTTTTTTCCGCGCGTTCTGTGGCCTATAGAGTTGTATGAAGCTGCACGCACTGCGGAAAAATAATCGCGCTCAAATAGTACTAAAAAATTCGCGCGAATCAAAATCGCTGTGCGTGCTATGCCTTAGTGTGTATCCTGGGTTTTTTAATATCTCAATGACTAAGAATTCTAATTACAAAAAAAAAAAAAAAAACGGCATCCTTTTTTTATTTTGCATAATGAGTCTTTCGTTTAATGATTAGCGTTATGTTTTCATCGCATTTGAATCTTTTTCGCCATCATGCATACCTTAATTCGAGTAGATAATTATAGAATAAGTATCGTCGTGGCAGCAACGCGGCACAAGCGGCACGCAACATCAACGATGTTTACGGAGCGAACGAACACACCAGCTATCGGTTTGCCCAATTCCGTTCAGGTAATTTCGACGCAGAAATGAACTCCGTGGTCGTCCGAAAACTTTGTTGGACAATAAGGAATTAAAGGCAATTGTAGAAGCTGATGATACTTAATCTACGGCTGAATTAGCAGCAGTTTTCGACGATAGCATCTGCAAATGGGTGTCCCACGAACTCAATGATCGCCAGCGCGAAGTACGCGTCGAGACGTACCTTGCACTGCTCAACAGGCACGTATCTGTTGCTGGTAAATAGACACACGGTAGTGGTAAGTCACCATGTTGGCTGACACACTACCGTGTGTCTATTTGTCTAGATATTTGTATTCGGGAATCGAACCCGTTGATTTTCCTACTGATACTTCCGTATTAACAATTTGACATACGACGAACATATGGAAAGACGTAATTTTTTACAAATATTTTATTGACATTATAATATCAGAGTCCATTTGTCACATAGAATATGGAGGACGCTCATACAACGAGAAATTTTCGGAGTTATTTTAACGGAAACGCAAAAAATAAAACAATATTTTATTGTTAGCCTCATTTATTGTAAAAGAATTATGATCATAAGAATACATCAACTGATAAATAGGTATATACAATTGAATTAATAATAGAGGGTAAAATAATGTAAAATGTCATATCGAATTAATAATTAAATGATAAATTATCACAGTTTTATTGTAACGTTTTTTCAAGTAGATATATTGAAAGGGAAAAAATACCGCATACGGCGAGTCGCACTCGCACAATCGAGGGTGGTGAGGGTCAATAAAAAATCTTGAATTAATTCATTCACTGACAGACAATGCACATACAGCCTAAGCAGCAGTATCGAATTACGCAAAATGGTTCTTTATTTAAATAAATGATGTCAAATTTTACACTAATATAAAAACTTTGTACCTCTTGTAAAATACATATTAATTAAATTGGTTGATTTAAAAACATCGCGCTTGCTTTTAACGACACATGAATCGAGCTTATTCCATTATCAAAACTCACCCCATTTAGTTGATTGTGACTTAACAAAGATTAACATAATTAATTATTAATACTAATAAAAAAATACAATCTAATTAGGTACCAATCATGTTTGTAGTGAGCGAGCTGTCACAATAATTAACAGGTGGGAACTCAATAAATATAAATATTTGGTATTTTAATACTTCATTAAAAATTTAGAATATTTGGTTTGTATATCAATATTAATTTTAAGTTTTTCGTAAATAAAACATCTTAAATCTAACCTTATTATTTTGATGAAAGTGCACATAAATGGGTCGGAAAACGAAACCTGTCGGTGCTAACTTTTTGTGTCACTTACAAATTGAGTACTTCGATTTGATTTATTAAGAATCAGCAATTGTCTTTCGACAGGCAAGAAATACTAGGTTGTGTCTCAAGATAATCCTTTTTTACTACTTTCAAGCTGTAAAGCTTTCCGTCTTTCGGTTTTTATTCATTCATAAAAAATACTTTGATAAAACTTTCATCAAAAACTAATTTTAGATAATTGTATAATTGACTCATTTAAATAAGTCACTGGCATATGATAATAGTAATTATTATGCTCAATATCTACTCTAAGACAAATAGGAGCAATTCGAACTAAAAATGTCATGGTCACAACACAGTGTAGGCGGATGTGTCACTAATAGCATAGTACTTACACTTGTACTTTATTGTAAAGAAACTACAAATAATTCACCTCTTCAGTAGCCACTCCAGCATTGCGTTCAGCGTAACGTAAGAACAATATAATATTAAGATCAACTACGACTTACCATAAAACTTACTATTTAACAAGAATATTAGTAGGTTAACATTAATTTTTGCTTTTCCAAACATGTCCATGACAGCACAACCTTCGTATTGTTTTTGAAGTAGATCTTGTATATCAACTTCAATAGTTTCCATCTCGACACCCATGAATTTTCCTTTAATAGTGAAGACTCCATTGTGGTCAGTTGGGGTAATGTCAAATTGGACGTTCTTAAACTGAGATGATGACAATCCATCTATTTCTAGGAGAACACCTCTCTCTAACAACTTAGCGCCAGAATACTTCACAGTCAATTTAGATTTCAACTTCTGCATGTCCTTTCCTGATCTTCTTAAGCAAGCATGCACGCTTCTGTAAACAACGAATATATCAATTTATCGTGATTCAAATGAGCAAACGCATACCGTGAGGGCTGGTTCTGGACTGTGCGAAAGAAGATACTTGGAATAAAATGCTTGTAATAATGCTTAAGCCCTCAGAGAGCTTCTGTGCTTATAGGTGGAGCATGGCTCATTAGCCAGGACTGAATGGGAGACTAAGTTCGGAAAATGGAATCCCTACAACAACGCGTCCAGTGGGTAAGACCATGAGAACAGAGCTCACTAAAACAACTTTCGAGATCCGAACCGAAGGTCTTCGAGATGACGTAGGAAAAGGCAAGCGCTTCCCCGTGCTTTTCGTTGGACCGGTTTCGGCGGAACCCGTATTGCCGGTTCCTTAGGACGTCGTTCGCTTCAAGGTATGCCAGGAGTTTAGTAGTTATTGTTAGAAAGTCCTTATGAAAAAAAAAAAAAACAAATGTTAGGGTAGGTAGGGTAGGGTAGGATAGGTAAGGTAGGGTAGAGTAGGTAGGGTAGGGTACGTAGGGTAGGGTAGGTAGGGTAGGGTAGGTAGAGTAGGGTAGGGTAGGTAGGGTAGGGTAGGTAGGGTAGGGTAGGCTAGGTAGGTAGGCCGGGTAGGTATGGTACGGTAGGGTAGGGAAAGTAGGGTAGGGTAGGGTAGGTAGGTAGGTAGGTAGGTGGGTTGATGAATGTTTGGTGTTTTTATGGCAAAACAAAGTTTGCCGGGTCAGCTAGTACCTTATAATTCTTTAATTTGAAACGGCTATAGATTGGTATTGCTTGAAATAAGCAGTCAGTCACACAGACAGACAAACAGACGAAGTCACAGCATAAGGGGTAATTTTTAACAATTTTAGTATGGAACCTTTAAGGGTTCCACACTACTATTTTTAAAAGGGCATCTTCATAGAAACATAATAAGTAATGTTTAGTGACAACTTACTTCTTGCCAGTATGTAGATTAGCAAGACAAGACTTTATGTACTGATCATAAGATTTGCATTTTTCTTCGTAATACTTCGTTTTCTCTTGTAAACTTTGTTTTGTACGCGTCAATGTCGCTAAAGCTCTTCTTTGCGCCTGTCTATATTTGCCTTTATTACATAGATCAAGCGCAATGGAAGTCACTAAAGCTTGGTAACCATCTTCTCGTGTGACATAGCCCTCGTCTTCAAGCATTTGTAGATTCTTACGGAGTTTCGCTATATGCTCCCGCAGGGTCATCGATTCGTCTTGTCGAGCCTGACCAGAATAGATACGTCGTTGTATTCTTCCAGCATATTGTTCTTGCTGGGCTTTTGTTGTACCAATACATAAGGCTTCCAAAAGATGTTCACCTAAAACACATAATTCTTTGTAGTATCCATTCTCTTTGATACCTGAAGGTTTCTATTAGAAGTATAATGGATTGAATACATACCATTTAAAAATGGAATAATAGACACACATAACTCCTTCGTTTTAATGAAGAGTTTGTTAACATCAGTCAAGTCGTCGGAAAGTGTCTGGAACTTATTTGTCAGTGCCAAACATACCTCTAGCCTCGCATTCTCTTCCGTGGTGTCGCCCATTTGCTATAAAAAAAGTATAACGCTTTTTAAGTTGCTGACAACAATAATAAAAAAGATAGAACGCAGTATCTCTACGTTCACGTCGTGGTGGGGCTTTCGCGCTTCAAAGATCCCTAGGGTTGTGCCGGTAGATTCTACTTTGCCGCAACATGGCCTAGGGTAAGGGGCTGGACTAAGAGAGATACAATCCGCAGGGCTGCTTTGTGGCGGTGGCTGGTGGGCAGTGGCGACCCCACGGACCTGATCTTCAGGGATTGGCCGATAAGAGTGAACACAGACGGGGAACAGAGCTCTCACCTCTCTCTTGTCTTAATTGGCCCTTCGTGCGTCTTTGAATGGACCGGGACACTGGGGGTGTCCCGAGATTGTCAAATAAATATAAAAAATGGAAAGGCAAGTTGCCTGCCTAACAGCCTATTAGCAAAAATATAGAACACAAATAAATACAATTTTGTTGATACAATTAAATACTTTGATGAAATTGCATATTTATTTCTGATTTTGTATTTATTATAGGAATTGGACTTTCGATTTAAGTTATCAGAGGCTACACAATTCCACTTATAATGATAAAAGGAGAACCCATTAATAGTAGTGCAATAAAATCTAGTTTTCGAGGATGAAAAAGTGTAGAAAAAGGGTAAGTAGAATTAGGTTAAGAATAAGTACCTAATACGAAGAAAATATTATTTATACATACTGTATCAACATCTCTGGATGCAAGCTGGGCGACTGAGGGCACATCGCCCAAATCATCCAGTAAGTCGTTAAGTCGGTCCCGAGGGTCGGGTGCAACGATGTCTTGATATTCAATCAAAAGCGCGTGCGTATCAACAATTTCCTGAAAATATTGCCAAAATTTTATTCGGCTGCGTTGCGAACTGTGAACCAGCCCATTTTGGCCTGGTATTTTGGTGCCAATGTTGAGTTTGATCCAAACTTTTGCATCAAACACCAGTAACAAACATACGCGCTAAGATTTGTTCAATAGTAGCTATTTTGGTGTCAGAAGCAGGTTTTTTTTTTTTATTTAATTATGATTTTATAAAAATATATCTTAAATAGTTGAGTTTATATTTGTTTTGTTGCTTATGTATGACAGTAATGTTCGTAACTATTCCGAACGGAAAATCAAAACATGTAAAATTTTATAATCCCCAGTACATTTATTTTTATGCAACATAATTTATCAAGTAGTAGATACGCTTCGATCGACAATCTATAGAACACACGTAATTATGACACTAACATGAAATCTTGCGAAATCACCCCAATTCAAACAGTAAAACGCCCATAACTTTGAACGGCTGATCCGATTTTCATCAAACATAGCTGAGAACACTCTAGATAAAGTCATCTTTCAAACAAAAAAAACCTAAATTAAAATCGGTTCAACCGTTTAAGAGCTAAGATCCCACAGACAGATATACAAATACACAGGTACACACGTCAAACTTACAACCCTCTTTTTCCGTCGGGTTTAAAAAGACTTTGTACGCGCGATTTGAGCATATACAAAGACCCGACAACGACCACCTGGCAGTTGCCCACTAGACACAAAATCCTCAGGACCGGCAGACTTATTACGTCAGAAACAGCAATCATCGCGCGATCAAACGCTTTATGTCATAAAAGTCGGCATTACCTACAGTGTAGGTATGGTAAGGTCCTACACAATCGTTTGCTTAGCGGTATCGGTCGCTGTTTGTCAAATGTATTTGAATCTAAAAAAACCCGCCATGAACTGTAAAACTTTTGTATTGAAGAGCAATTCTTGCTCAAAAATCGCTATCGTTTTGCCCTTGCAAGATACGTAATAAGCCTACGGTCCTTCTTTTTCTGTGGAGTTTGCGGGACTTTCAACCGTGCTCCGCATACCTCCATACCCTATTCTGGTCTTTTTTTAAACCAGTCTTTTTGCTTTTTGTAAAATATTTTTCATTACCTGAACAGTGATGTAGATGTGAGGATGATGCAGCAACGTGGCTTCTGTGTACTCGTCGACTACGAAGTATTCTTCAAGTGTTGGACCACGGCAGCATCGCCGGAATAACTCTTTCATTTTCTCATGACACTCCACGATAAACGGATTTAGGCAACGTAAATGTTTTGACTCCTCTCCAAACTTCAAAAAGTTAGAAATACATTAGAACAAAATACATATTCAAAATAATAAAAAAACTTGAGAGTTGAACTCGCGGCTTAGTAGGCGTTTCGGCCGCTCAGTTTCGTCCGATCCGGTCGAAACAGGAATTTTATTATTATTAATATTTTAGGGTGGTGTTTCGGACGAATCCTTTTTTTAGAGGTCAAAAACGTCAAAAACATAAAGTCTAAAAATATAAGTTCCGATTTTGATTTTTAATTATATGTTGAACATTATAAGCATTTATACCGAAACTACCAGGAGGCTGCTTGGCCGCCGAGGAAGTTTGTTCTTGAAAACATTTTCAATACATTCCAAAAACAAACGTTGTTTTTTTAATTTTCTATTTTTTTCCCAAAAGTGAACCTCATATTAATTTACGTTATTCGTTCGTGTTACAGATATTCTTCTGTATATAACATGTCCACCAGTAGATTCGAGAATATCGGCTGCGACAGACAGACGGACAGAGACACACGAGTCCGTTTTTCATTAGGACGCGGGACGTAAGCAACCGAAATTAGCAATATTCCCGCGAAAACTGAGTAATTATTAGCAATACTTACCCCTTTTTTCGCAGCAGAAAAATGTAGGATTTTGGCAACAGATGCAAGATTTTTGCGCTGATCTGTTGTTAAGCTTGAACCATTAGGCAAATTGATAATGTGGAATGCATCAGGAGCTACAATGGCGGCATTAAGAAACTGGTAATAAACGAGATTGCCGATAACCTGGAAATTAAGATTGATATAAAAAAATAGGACAGTTAGGTTCAAATAAAAAAAACACATTCACTGCCGCCAACGCGTCAAGTTGAACGATTCGCGAAAAATTTAGATCAGAGCCAAATATTCTCCTGGAGCGGACAATGCGCCAGGATTGTTGAAAATATCTCTAGTGTAGTAAAAATTGAGAAGGCAGTAAAAGTGTTAACACGCAAAAGGTCTACTTCGCAGACACAATGGTCACCCATTGACAAACGTCTTGGTGTTTCGTAGAGTCGTAAAAAATACTTTGTTTGTTAAGCATGTTTAGATATCGTTCTGTAGTTTCTGGGTACCCTCATTCGAAATGGTGTGAGTTATGTACAGATATCGATCGATACCAGGATGGGTATGCGAAGTTTCGCTAGCTAACTTAACGGTCTTACCTTTAAAATGTCTTTTTCAGGCGTATGAGGAAATTTTGAAGTAAGAGACCTATGTAAAACTCGGGCCATGTATGTTATACAAAACGGCAAGAGTTCAGTGGAATTAATGATTTCATCCAGGAATATGGTGACTATTGCCTTGAGTTGAGTTAGAGCTTTCTCAAGCCGGGATTTTACTTCAGGATAAGTTAGTGCTTCTTCTTGAGTCACATTGTACGCCAGTTTCCTAGATAAAGAAAATAAATTAAATAATGAGTACATAACATTGTACCTACCTGTGTGTTTGAGAATAATAAATTATATTATTTTAAAATGCATAAAGTTACTTATTAAAATAAGAATTTATATATAAAATTATACAAAAGAACAATAGTTTTATCGGAAACAGACGACCAAACGACCGGCGGTCAGGGCTGCAAAGAGAGGAACCTCGTAACAAACAAACTTGGTGATCCGTCACACAGGGTATCCTAGTATGGACTCCAGTCTCTCACAAATGATTATATTATTAACACTATTTTTTTGTTGGTATCATATAAATGTAGTATGTAAGTATATACTGATGTGAAACTTTGTATGAAAAAAAGGATCTATACTAATATTATAACGCTGAAGAGTTTGTTTGTTTGAACGAGCTAATCTCAGGAACTACTGGTTAAAATTGAAAAAATCTTTTTGTGTTGGATAGTCCATTTATCGAGGAAGGTTATAGGCTATATAACATCACGCTACGACCAATAGGAGCGGTGAATAAATGAAAAATGTTGCAAAAATGGGCAAAATTATTCCTTTTTGAGAGCTTCCGTTGCGTGCGCTGCGTAAACGGTTTAAGTTACGCAACAATCATGTATGTAGGGTAGATGGGTAGGTAGCTAGCCAATTGACGGGAGCGAAGCCGTGTGGGAGAGCTAGTTATAATTAAGACCGCTTTCTGAATCAATGCCTTCAGCAGCTACCTAATGTGAGCCGCCTCTGATGTAGGTCAAGGCTATGCTAGCCATTGGCAATGTCGACTCGATTCACATTTAGAATGTATTATTAAGTTAACTCACGATATTTGTCCAGTTTTCATTTCAGTTTCGTTCCTCCATGCTTTATAAATTTCGACAGGCCCAGTTTCAATATTCAACTCTTTATCTTGCAACATCTTATTAACAAGCGGACCAATTATTGTTTGTAAACTGTTCAGCCCAGACAGCTGCCTTGATAGGCTTACAGCCATTTTAAGCACTAATGGTGTTGATGCTATTATATCAAAGGGCTTGACAATTTTACAGCTTATTTCTTCTTCTAAGGTAAATCTAAATAGCTTAAGCAACAAATATTCATCCCTGGCGTATGCACCAAAGTTGTATAAACTTAAAACAACGTTTTGTAAAAAGAAATTTGTTTTGTTTTGGGGTATACAGAAAAGTAGCTTTGACAAATATGTCGGATTGGTTTGTAGCTCATAGAAAAGATGTTGGTATCCATCTAAAAGCCGTTTACTTTCTTTGGTGAGTGATTTTAACCCCTTTACAGCTGTTGAAACTGTCATCAATGATCCTTTACCATCTGGGCGTTTTTCTAATACGAGTTTTGTCATAGAATTGTGCTTAACTAGATTATTTAACTTTAAGCCATGAGCAGCTACTTCTTGCAAAGCGATGCGGTTTTGAACAAGGAGACCAATTTTTAAATCCATATCATCCAGTTGTTTGGATAGTTCCTGATTTTTTCTAATTGATTGAACCACTTCAGACTTCAGAGTTTGTAACTCTATTTCTCTATCATAATCTTCAGTTGAGAAATCCAACATAGGTATGAACTTTTTCACAACTTTTAGTGAAGGATTGTTGGAGTAAAACAAAGATGTGAAAGCCTCGCGTGCACGACGTCCTCTCCAAAGTGCCTGAATTTTAATTATTTTTGGTTCCTGAAATTAAACATTCCAGTCGTTAATAAAAAGGATACAAGAAAAACACCCAATTAATAAATTTTTGGTGTCACAAATTGGTAGGTAGCTAGGGTAGGATAGGTTAGGGTAGGGTAGGGTAGGTAGGATGGGCAGGGTAGGTAGGTATGTAGGGTAGGATAGCAACTTAAAAAAACCATTTCTAAATACTAACCTGTACTTTATACCAAGCCAAAGGATTTTCCTTTCTCTCCTTTTTTAATTTGGCTTCTATTGTTTTCATTTTTATTAAGGTTCCATATTTTCTTTCAATTGTAACTCTTCGCCACCATGCTTGAATTTTCACTATGTACTCTACATTATCCTTAAAAAATTCGAGTCTATCCCTGAGAACTTTCCGGAACAGGTATCCCCTACCATAGGCTTGAAGGTTTATTATTGCTTTCTCTATAACCATCTGCAGATACTTATTTACATGGTGTTTGTTAGTTTTCTCGATGATCACGTTGATATCTTTTCTGGTCAAGTAACGAGCATGAGGAACAAAATCCTTGGGAGTAGACCAGCAGTATGTATATGATTCTACATCAATGTAAACAGTATTACCAGCATTTGTATGGCAAACAATCCATGGACAAATGTGATGGCCCCTCTTTTTCAATGCTTTAGAAAACATTTGAAAATAAATATCCTTACACGTGCTTTCAACTGATGGAGATGTACAAAGAACAGGGTGCATGAGGGCATTCCAAAATTCTTCAACATTATTTTTCATTACAGCCAAATTTAACTGAACCAAGGATTCAGTAAGTTCCTTAGCATTTTGAGATTCTGAATGAACTTCGCTAGCTACTCCAACAATATCCTCAAGCCAAAGGTTTTGAGATTCTTTATGAACAAGAACTTTTTTTAGCATACGTAAATATAGGTGACTTTCTTCCTTCTGTAAGGGTGTGGATAGTTTCAAGCATGAGTGTTTCATCAGGATCATTAATGTGTCTGAATCTTCTTCAATAACTGCCTTATTGACATGCTCTATTACTGATACCACTGTAATAAAAGTATTTATTTATTCAATACAAGCAAATCATTGCACCCGCCACTGCTTCGCATTGTTTTACGAGTCGACAAAACAACGTGTTTTTTTTAGAGTTAATTGTCATTTATCATCAATGTTTTATGCATATGCATGAATTTCGGAATAAATGAAGCTGAAAACTTCATCTAATCCATTGAGAAGCTTGTCTCTCTGTATGACTGATGAGATCTCCTTCTCATCAGTCATACAGAGAGACAAGCGACTATGTTTTATGTTTATAACCAAGGTACAATCGGCCAAAGTTATATCTGATCACCGTAAGGACTATTTCTGCTTGCAGGGCTCGCCCGCTAAATTAACGCCGACTTATACTCATCACCCAATAGCATAGCAGCATCGGGTGACTGTTTTTCTAGTACCTGTCAGCCCCTTGTTTTTGTAATTTAAAAAAGATTGCAAAAAAAAAAAAAAATTGTCATTTGGCCATGGTCGACGCAAAAAGGGCGGACGCAACTTTGGTCATCTTGTGCACGGGATTTTGTTTTCAAAGTGATCTGATATAGCTTTGGCCCACAGTACATATAAATTGTACATACATATAGAAACTACTATAATTCTTGAAACTTGCAAGTAGCATGACATGCTATGTCAGTTAAAGAGTATACTTACATTCCTCATTGTCATCATCTTTCATGTTGACCATATCTATTGAGTCTCGTATATCATCCAGAGTTAACAATGGGCATGCACATTGCTCTCGTATTTTCACTTGCAAAGCTGTTGCCAAAGCAGACAAGTACCGGCGGCGACAATGCTGACGAAGTGCTTCGAGGTGTAACTGTTTCGAGTTAAGACAGTTCCACACAGCTGTGTCATCACCTCTGTCCACAGCTTCAGAAATAGAGGCAATCGCTAATAGATATGACACTGAAGCTGCTATTTCACTTTCATTTAAGTTCTTTTCTAATTCAAATTTCTCTAATTTCATTTCTTCATACAAAAGTGGTACAGCATATTTATTGATTTTGAAGTTTAGCTCCAAATTAGGATTATTCAATGCAACATACAAGTCTTCAGGGGTCCCCTCATCTAAAGCTCTGTTGACATCATTGATTGCTGTTTTATGGCCCTTATGTTCAAGTGCTTTCTGATTACCTTCATTGATAATATTTTGGAATATTTTGTGCCAATTTGTAAGACTCTCAACATCAACATCTTTATTGTATTCAATTATTTCTTTTACTGTATCACAATAAAAATCTAAATTTTTAGTGTTGTAATCTTTTATCTTTACCCAACTTTCTTTAAATACTTTGTCCAAAGCGATTATATCGCCATTTATGGATGCAGAACATGTTTTCTTCCATAAATATTTGTAATTAACAGCAGTTATGTGTCCTTGTATTTCAACAACAGTTAGCAATTCATCATACTCATCAGGAATATAGCTATCATTTAGTGAATGATTATGAGCTGCTTGGGTTTTTTCATGTTTGGCAGATTTCAAAACCTTCCTATACTCATCTATTAGCTTATTTTGTACATGTTTCAACTTCAGGTGTGGATTCAGTATAGACGAAGTTATCGATTTCTCTGAGTCTAAAAGTTTGTTGAGCTCTACAACAGCATTACGCATGGCAGCACCGTCATCTCCACTATTATTGTTTGATAAAATGTTCCCAATCTTTTGAAACATTGGAAGTGGGTGTTCACATTTTTGCAAATCTTTTGTAATAGAGTCTAATTCTTCATCTGTACAAAAGAACAAAATACAAACAAATTAGTATGAAAGGGTATAAAATTGAGCTAATTAAAAAGAAAACGCCGTACCTGTGAATATGGCTTTCCCATATAAGTCATGCATAAGCGGAGCTTTTCCCAGCTTAAATAAATGTGAACTGAGAGCATGAATGCAGTAAATAACTCTTGGCATGTTCTTTTTGTCATAAATATCAGTGGTCTCTGGCTGAAAGGTCTGCAACATACATTATAATTTTTAATAATTTTTACATTTGTTACTTTTTATGTTATTTGGTATTGGAGTTTTTTAATTACCACAGGTAGCTCTGTCTTTTTAAGAACTTGCAGAAACTTATTTATGTTATCAGTGTGCTTGAATTGAAGTCCCATTCTCTGAAACAATCAAATACATAATTAAAAAAAACAGAGTTTACCACTCACAAATTATCTTTTTTATTTTTTGTTGTATAACTAATATTTTAAAGAAGTGAAATTGTTAGTTTGTTCATACTTTTGTAAAAAGGTAATTTCAGGGAGTAGGTACTATTCAGACAAAGAAAATTCATATAACTTAACCCTGACAAACATAATTAATTAATTAAAGACAAATAAACCATTTTAGCTCTTTAAGAACACTCTTCAGAGAAAGGCTATCTTAATAAATTAGTTGATTTTATCATTATTTAATCTTTATTTTAAATATATTGTTTTCTAGGTCTGTTCATATTGTTGTGGTATGATATGGTAAGTACTAGTAATATTTCACAAATACTAAATAATATCTTTAGTCTTAACACATGCCACATAGTGCCAAAGGTTTCATGGTTTCCCATGAAAAGGTTAAATTTGTTCAGTGGAACACTACTAACAAGTAGTCTGCAACCTTAGAGCCAACACCAAAGAGGCTAGCACAGTCCAACCAAAGTCCAGTACCTGGTGTGATCACTATGGTGTAGTAAAAATGTCATGAATAAAAATAAACAATGTACATTCACCGGCTTTGTGGTTGTTAACACACTCAGATGATCTTAAGGTACAGTACTCCTGAGACATTCACAGTTACACTAATTTGATTTTGGGGAATAAGATAAAAGGAAATTATTTACAAAAATTGCCCAATACTCATTGAATCACCACCCGGTTATTTAAGAAGTCAATAAAGATGAAATCTTGCCAATATAATAAACACAAATCAAGAATCTAAGCATTAATCAATTATTCCTTACCTTATATCGTTTTTGATCGATGTCATAAATTTTATTTAAAGGAAGCAAGTCGGGAGACACAAAATTTCCTAATTTTGCCAAATAAACTCCGTTACGCAAACTTTCTTCAAACTCTGTAGCTGGCGGTAATTTTTCCCTTAGACATCCTTCCAGCCAAGTCTTAGCTTCTTCCAGTCGACATAAGTATTCATAGGCAATAGTTCTTTGTCTTATGGTGTCCATTTCCAGTCCCGTCATGCGAATATCTGAGTCGCCTAAATTATGAACAAGTTGTACATATAAAAAAGAACATGTAATATCAAATGTGTAATAGTTTATTTGTTTTTCGTGTAGTTAATCAGTGGAACTAGCAAGCCAAGGCAAGAATGTTAATGAAATTGAATATTGTACTTACAGTCGTCGATTTTTCCAATTCTTACTTCGTCGAAGTCCTTTCCCATATTGATAGAATTTTGCTAATGGTCACTACATTTATTATCTTTCAATATAATACTGCAGCGTCTGCAGCCTCCTCTTTGCCAATTTCATATAAGATCTTTGATCTGAGTTCAAAATTACAATCAAAACGTAAAGTTTATTTTCGGTTTCAAACTTTCGATTTCGACCAGCGATCGGTTATTATTTGATTTTGGTCAGTCAGTGTGACCAATTTTTTCTGTGAAATTAACGACTTAGCTGCAGAGGCCATTCAGTTAAGATTTAAGTTATTTAATACAATCATTAAAAACTTTGTTCTACATAAGATTACCGATTTAATACATTATTGAAGTATTTGGCAGCAAATATATCGTCAGCCCACAGAACAGGACGCACAGCGATTTTTATTAGCGCGAATTTTTCCCGCCCATTCTGCGACCTATGAAGTATGAAGTTGCATTGCGGTAAAAAAATCACGCGGAAATAATATCGCAAGAAATCTTTGACGCGGATTAACTTTACGCGATTATTTTGAGCTCTATGAACAGGTCGTCTACGGTCTGGGCCACTTACGAGCCGAAATCAAAGCCAAAAAGATCGTGCTTTTGATATCACTGGACATAGAGGGAGCCTTTGACAACGCGTGGTGGGCCGCACTCAAGAAGCAGATGGTAGCCAAGAGTTGTCCAGCTAATATCTACACTCTCGTCGCCTCATACCTGGAAGACCGAAACGTCAGGGTCAACTACGCCAGAGCGACTAGCGAGAAGGGAACCACGAAAGGATGCGTCCAGGGTTCAATTGCCGGACCGACGTTTTGGAACCTTATCCTAAATCCACTCCTACACAAAATGGCTAGTATGGGGGTATACTGCCAAGCCTTCGCGGACGACGTTGTCCTGGTTATCTCTGACTTCACAGCCGGTCCCCTGCAGCAATCAGCCAACAGCACGTTAGCCAAAGTATCGGAATGGGGCGTCCAAAATAAGCTACGTTTCGCCGCGCACAAGACTAATGCGATGGTGTTAACGAGGAATCGAAAGTGCGACGTTCCGGTACTTCATATGTCGGGCACGCGGCTAAACCTGGTTGAGGAAGTGAAACTGTTGGGTCTCACGATAGACTCCAAACTCACCTTCAATGCGCACGTGTCTGCAACCTGTAGAAAGGCCGCAGACATCTATAAGCAGTTGGCATGTGCGGCGAGGGTGACTTGGGGTCGGAACAGAGAAATAATCAGGACAATATACGTGTCGGTGATAGAGCCCATCGTGATGTATGCAGCGAGTGCGTGGGCCCCCGCAGCTGAGAAACTGATGACAAGGAAAAAGTTTGACTCACTGCAGAGGGGCTTCGCGCAGAAAATCTGCAAAGCATACCGCACGGTGTCTCTGACATCGGCACTTATCCCGTCAGGCCAACTCCCCCTAGACCTCCGGGTAATCGAGGCGGCAACCCTTTTCAAGATCAAAAAGGGACATTCCCAAGAGTTTATACCGCTGGGCCGCGTGCTGGAGTGCAACGTGCACCACTCCAAAAACCCCCACCCGGCGCAACTCACAACAACCGAGTATGAATGCCTAGAGAATTTGACTCCCGAAACCCTGGCAACCCACCAAGTAATCGGCCCCCAAATATACACCGATGGCAGCAAGATAGAGGGGAAAGTCGGAGCTGCCCTAACTTGGTGGGAAAACGGGACGGAGTCAAGGTTCAGCACCTTTGGCTTGGAGCCTCACAACACACTCTTCCAATCGGAAATGTACGCTCTCTTCAGAGCTGTCAGGATGGCAAGAGAATCCAAGGCGGCCTCCGTAAGCATCTTAAGTGACTCAAGATCGTCACTTGACCTGCTGAGGAGACCGTCTGTCACTCACCACCTGGCACTCTAAATCAAGAGAAGCGTCCGTGAAATCAGAGAGGAGGGCAGAGAAGTGAGGCTCTTTTGGCTCAAGGCCCATGTGGGAACTGCCGGGAATGAGAGGGCGGATGAGCTGGCCAAGGAGGCAGCCCTAACAAAACTCACATCAGAATACAGCAAGGTCCCCGTTTCGTTCGTGAGGAAGAAGATTCGGGAGGGGACTATAAGGAAGTGGCAAGCGCGGTACGAGTCTTCGAGTACAGGATCGGTCACGAAAGCGTTCTTTCCAGACGTCCTAGCGGCGAAAAGGACACTCAGAGACGCAGTGCTCACACCGGTCCACGTACAAGTCCTTACAGGACACGGCGGATTCTCAGCGTATCTCCACCGCTTCCATCTCAAAGATAGTCCCTCGTGCGTTTGTGACCCGAGTTGTGAACAGACAGTCTGGCATCTGCTGTTCGAATGCCCAAGGTTCAGCCAAGACAGAATGGAGCTCGAGGTAAAAAAACCAGAAACCCAGCTTAGCCAGTCCACACTCCACACCATCATGGGGAGACCGGCTACTAGGATTCCACTCTTGGCATTCGCGAGCAAAGTCGCCACAATCGCAGCAAAGGCCAACAAAACGGACGTAACCTTGCGAAGTCGACCACACAATCGAACACAAACAACCACAACCACAACTACACAAACAACAACAAGTACACCATTGACTGATACCCAAATTACACACACACAATCTAACCAACGGCCATTACCAACGGTAGCAGCAGCGGTAGCAGCAACAGCCAGCCTACAACCAGCTCCTAGCATGACTACCACACAATTCCTGGCAAGCGGAGAAGACGGAGTCCCTGGCATCAGACTGCGAGGCGTCGCTCTGTTCATGAACAGGGAACAGGAAAAGTTAGGCATAGGCTTCCGCATAGGCTCAAGTCAAGCTGCGGCCCGAATAGACCTTTCACCGGGCCTTGCCGCCCTGATTAACGGAAGCACCACCAAAACGAGCATAACAGGCAGCAAGTATGCTGCACTACCTCAAATGGAAGTGGCCACTCACCGATGCCGTCTAATGCGATTTAAAGGGAAAACAATCGCATTACTCGAGTGGGGAGAGGTTACTCCATTTAATCAGGCAAGCTCATTGCTTCAGAAGATTAGGGAGGCAGGAGACTACACGTCAGCCACGGCCCGAACCATAAGTGTGGACGCAATGGTGGTGGGAGGAGAGAGAGGAGACGTCGCAGACCGCTTTGGCTGTTTAAAGGCCTCAAAACATCATGAGGTTGTTGTCTACGAGGACAGAGGGGAAACCCTGAATTTCCTCAAAGCCCCCAGACAACCAATAGCCAGCGCAATGAGCCCCAAAACAAGCCCCACCACTCAAAGCGGATCGGAGAGGGCCCAGCAGAAGGCAGCAGCCGAAAAAGCCGCAAAGGTGCAGTGTAACACCATAAACCCGGAGGACCGGGCCCGGTCGAGGAGTCGCCTGAAAGCGTTTGGCACTTTCCTCAGTGCACTGCTCCCAAGCACCAGCTACGCATCACCATCTCACAAGCAGGAGACAGCACTGGAGAGGTTCTTCAGAAAAACACCAAAGGAACCAACCCAGCAAAAGCCTAAGCCAACACGAGCCGACAAAGGGCAAGTCAGCCCGCCGATCCTCGCAGTAAAGTCGGGTACCACGGACCACGTAAAGAGCGCGTTCCTCGAGTACGTAGCAATCGTAAAAGCGACCAGAGAGGTCAATCTTACGACATGCAGGAAGATCCTGCAGACCTTCCAGAGAGACACAGAGGGTCTGTTAAGGGTACTGATCGAGGAAGCAGGGGCAGCGGTGTATGACAACGTCACATCCCAAGTCATCAAAGGGGAAATGACGGGGTCATATATGGCAGCCTACAGCGCGAGGAGTGGCTTTGTGGCCCTGGACAAGGAGGAGACGGAGCGCTCAGGCAAACTCAAGTTCAGTGTGCCAAATGACGACCCGATAGTGGTTACCGCCAAATGTACCAAAATCATGCCGGACGATAAGATCCTGGAAATGGCACACTCCATTTCGGGGACCTCCGGTATCCCGGCATCACAGGAAAGTTGGGCGGTACCCAATATCAGGTGGATTAACGGAGTTCCGGGTTGCGGTAAGACAACCTGGCTGGTAAAGCACTTCGAAGAGGACAGGGACGTGATAGCAACCACGACAACAGAAGCTGCCAAAGATCTTAAAGAAAAGCTTGCGCGCCGCTTAGGAAACCGAGCAAAGACCAAAGTGCGCACTATGGCCTCAATCCTAGCAAACGGTTTCAAGAGCCAAGACAAATGCTACCGTCTTACGGTAGACGAGGCTCTTATGAACCACTTTGGGGCCATAGTCATGGCAGTAAAGTTGTCTGGAGCCAGCGAGCTTGTCCTCGTCGGCGACGTTAACCAGCTTCCATTTTTGGACAGGGAGAATCTTTTCGAGCTTAGGTATACCCGTCCAGACCTGGTGGCTGGCATCACCCAGGAGTTTCTCTGCACACACCGCAATCCAATGGACGTGGCGTTTGCACTGAGTGAGATATACCTCGGTATATACTCCTCCAAGTCGTCGCTGTCGCGGGTCCACTCCCTGAAGGTGAAAGGTTACACAGGGGCGCAAATACCGGGTACTGCCCAAAACACCCTGTTCCTGGTTCATACGCAGGGGGAGAAAGCCTCTCTTGCGAGCCAGGGACATGGGTCTGGCGAGGGGTCGCGCCTGCTAACCATACATGAGGCTCAGGGGTCGACCTACGACAGCGTTATCATCATCAACACCAAGTCCAGGAGGCTTCAGGTCCACGACAGCATCTCCCACGCGGTAGTGGCGGTATCCAGACATACAGTCAGTTGAGTCTATTACACCGACGACGCCGATGACGCCGCAGGCCGCCTTGCTAAGAGGGCGATGGATGCGCCGACTAAAACGGTCGTCAACTACAATCTTAAGACGGCCATGCAGCATCGAGACGTAGTCGTCATAGAGGCCTTGCTCACGCTAGCGAAGTCCCTGGTCAGCAGCCAAAACACCACCTAACAAGTCCCATCCAAAAACTCCAACCCAAACACCCAAACCATCACCCTGTCTAAAGAGAACTATATATATATACATGTGAAGCTGCATGGTGGAGCGAGTCAGTCATACTCACCTTAACGTCCTAACGACGGGGTTCTATAACCGGAACCGTCGGCCGGGGCTGGTCTACTCGCACTGCCATGCATCTTCCCACAAAGTGTACCAATAGATATAGTTAGTAATAACATAAGCAGTGTATCAATAGAAATAAGTAAACAAAATAGTTAATAACATAAAGATAAGAATAATAGAAACATAAAATTGTAATGCCAGTGTGTAATATATATATATAGTATTTAGTGAGGGATGAACTCACGTAAATTTAAGTTAGTTAAGTAAGCCTTAAAATAATGTCCGACGTAGGAATCCAACAATTGTAATAATTATGAAAAAAAAATAACAAACAAAATATACACAATAAAAAAGAGCGCGGACTGCCACATGTCTGCGGTAGAATATTTAATAAAAAAAAAACAGGTCGTCTATGATGGGTGATAAGTCCGAACCACACTTACGTGTCGGACCCTACTACATTTCACACACACATATGAAATAATGCAGAAAACTCAAACATAATTCTATTTATTTATTTTTATTTATTAAATTTTACTGTTGGCGGCAATATAGTATTATTTGTTATTAGAATATTAACTCAATTAAATTTTAAAATTGAAAATATTAATTTATATTTTATTATTCACCAAAATAATTCACTGATAAATTAAATTACGAATAAATAATTTATATACATATTGTGTCTAGCCAGGAAGGAACCCTGACACCTGAGATACAGGATATTTCCTAGTTTGGGTGTCATAAGTTTCTAGCTTTTTGCATGTTAGCCTCAGACCAACAAAAAAAGATAGACGTAACGTCGCGAACATCATAAGTGAAGCCACAAAACTATGCTCCTCCAAGTAAATATACACTCTCACGCATACACCTGCACTAAAACTATGCTCATCGCTCTTAGTACGTTACGAGTCGTCGTCTAGTTAACATATATTAAAAAAAAATAGAATTATGCCTTCCTGTGTAGTGAAAACTTGTAAAAACAATAGCAAAGCACATAAAAAGTCTCACGGAATCACATTTCACATGTAAGTACTTGAAATAACATCGTTTATTTATTAAATATACTATGAATTTTAGGTTCCTTGGAACAAAAAACCTCAACGAACGAAATCAGTGCCATAAAGTGCGTGGGTTGCCATAATATGATTTCAAATTACCCCATTCGATTAAACAAATTTAATATGATTTCTTACTTCGAGTTATATTCCTGTTTTCTTTTTTTATGTTATTGTAATATTTTAGATTTCCAAGTAATAATGAAACAAAAAGAAAATGGATAGTAGCTAAAAGAAATAGTACATGTATCTTTATCTAATAGTACCATTTATCTTTGTATTACTTTTTGGAGTCAGTGATTTTGTTATGGTGGTATTTTTGAATTTAATAAAGTTGATTAAATGAAAAATATAATTATCTATATTATTTCAAAACAATTTACATAATGACTCATACACTTGACGATGCTATGATTTACGCTTCAGCAACTTATAACCTTTAATAGAATTTCTATGAGCATGGTTATAGGAAGTAGCTGTATTTTACTTCTTCCGATCCCAAGACACTGTCACAGGCTAAGCTAACTTACACCTAAACATATACCCTAGAGTAGAACTAAATATACTAATTTAAACTCATACAAACTATATATCCTCACACATTAGCGCACTCCTCTATACTCCCACACATCACACAAATACGCGCATTTTTTTTCTCTGTATAACGCTCGTTCACATAAAGTTTTCTTTTTCTATTATTTAAAACTTATCTATTTATATTTGTATTTTTTTTTGCATTAAATTGCAAATTAATGGATATTGCTAAGCGGAAGAGTGAAGTCTCCTAACACAAGCAAGGATTGCATAAAAGGTGATCTCCAAATCATAAGCATGTATAGCCACTTTCTAATTGTTTATTTTTAAATAGTTTTTGCGATGTAACAAAAAAAAATCTTTTCGTGAGTTATAATTAATAATGTACCTTAATCGTTTACTTTTGAGGTTCAATACCATACTCAACAATATCTTACTCGAACAATATTATCCTACCCACACAATAATATTATTACCCATTTTATAGGGAAAAAAATCAACAAATGGCAACCCTTCCAAACACACATAGATAAAAATGTGGCTTCACTTTTGATGTTCGCGACGCTACGTCTATCTTTTTTTGTTGGTCTGAGATGTTAGCCTAATCAATGATTTCTTCCTGTTAATTCTCTCATTGTGTATAAGGCTTTGAATGAATAAATTATTATTTATTTATTTAAACAATAATACCCATGATAACTCAGATAGGTAATGTAGAAGGTAATCGAGGGGACTCCTGTGTATTTATTAGGTAAATAGTAGACAGACTGTCGCAGAGAACGTCATCATAGGTACGGTGTCGGTAACATGTCTTCCACAAGCCTAGAGCCTAGGATCATCAAAGTTGGTTCGATCCTACATCGCTGAAGCAACTTTTGTACGAGTAAAAATCAAAAACTCAAAATATTTTTATTTCAACTTGCAGTAGTTGAAATAAAAATATTTCGAGATTTTTATTTTGAGTCGTATAAAAGTTACTTCTGAATTGTCAGCAAAAATGAAGCTAGAGTCACGAGACTTAAGGGACAGTTGTCAAAAGACAAATCTCTGCCATCATTCGATTAAATAAAATAATTGCGTGTATGAAATGGAATAAAATAAAATAAGCCTTTATTAATAATATATATCTATAATTAGTTTTAAGTGAGATTTATATCGAAAGGAGATTCTTAAAAATAGAAAAATCGAACTTGGTTATCTCTTTCGTACTTACCTAATTTCATGACACAATGACATGAGTGCATAACAGGAAGCAATAAATTTCACATTAATTCTTTCTTTATCTAGTTGAGATGGCACGCTTTGAATCTTATGGCTCAGGCATAAGGTATAATTTGCACTGAATTGCATAAAGAAGCGAGCTGGCAACGTGTGGACATGGGGGTCGTAAATCTGTCGGTACTCACCTATGTTGGTGTGAAGACTGGGAATATCATGATTTATACGGAGTTTCATTTATTTTCATCTCTACCCTATAATAGTATAGGCAGGTTTTTATCAGACTGTAATCAAACTAAGAAGGCAAGAACCCAATTATGGACTAAGCTCGCATTTGTGCATTAACTGTCCTATTACATTTGTATGTTTATATATTTTGTGTACAATTACACGTGAAAAGTGTTTTAAAATTAATTGTTAGAATTGTACCATTATAAAAGATAAAAGACCTGCTGATTTTACGCGCTAAAAACTAATCGTCACAAAAGGTCAAAATATTGACACATATTTTTGAAAATAATTTTCTCATAACCTAGGCCCAAGTTACAAGTAATATTTTTATGGATGATAAACCTTAGTATAAGCAATCTGATTGTACCATACAGGTTCTACTTCGAGAAAGAAAAAAAAAAAAAAAAATGGTGATTTCGGTAAAACATTTTTTTTTTTGCGAGTTGTATTATAGTTTTTGAGAGTTCTATTATAGTTTTTGATTACTTAAACAAGGCATAATTTTCTCCTTAACTTGCTTCATAAAACTGCAATACGAACAAAGCTCAATTATGCCAGTTTTTTTATACGATTATTTTTTGTCTTTTTGACCTTAAAGGTCGAAAAATCTTTAAATACGATTAAAAAAAAAAACAATTATTCAAAATTGGCACATGCATGGCAGTTCTACTCGTGCATTTGTAATGACCTATTAGGTACAAATATCCAATAAAAAGCCGATGTCACTTTTTTTGGTCTATAAAACACTGTGCGTCTGTATATTCGTTTTACTATTGTTTCTGTAATTACGCTGGATAAAGCACCCATCAATAATACACTCGACCATCGATCAATAATACACTCCAAAATCGGGCCGAAAAATAAGGCCACAAATATGTTGTGGTTTTATTTCAAATTAGTATGGGGCAATCATAGCCAACATTAAGACGTTGAAAATGCCGCAATGTGCATTCAAAAATTGTGCAAATAACCACCGTAACACCTTGATTTTGGAAGGAATATCTTATTTTCGGTAAGTTCAGTATCATTAGGGCCGGTTTGTGAAGTAGACGTCACATCTCGAATCCGCTAACAATTTGTCAAAAATAAACCAGCCCTGAGTTGTCAGTGAGTTTCTCAACACTTCATCATCGAGAAATTAGGTAATCGCTTGTTACATTTAATAATTTATTTCGGTTGTCTATCCTAGCTGGTATTCATTCTCTACATAGACCTAATAAATAGTATGGACTCGAAATACCTACAAAAAAAACGTGCCTACCTAAACCTTAAAATGGCACTTAAAATGGCTGCCGATGCTATGGTTGTGCCAATCACGTAACACACACACATTAAAAATCAAACCGACTTCCAGAACAAAAAAACTACAAAGCAAAAAATAACTTTCTTTTCCGAAGTCGGTGTCTTTTTTTCAAAGACAAAGACAAAGATATTTTATTTCAACTAGGCCGCCAAGCGGCACTTTTGAACGTTATACATAAAAAATTAAAATGCATAAAAATTGATTCTACCGTGCATTCGGAAAGTAGCTTGTTATGGAGAAGAACGCACAAGAAACTCCATACTTACTCTTTTAAAAAAATATATGTTTTTTTTACAATATTTAGGTACATAAGTACATACATTAATAAATTCATATGTGTGAGGACAATGCACCCAGAATCACTACATACTATATTACGTACAGGTACAAAGTATTAAAAGTACCCACACATTTACCGTGCAGTTACACAATAGGTACTAGAAAAACACTAGCATCCGAAGCAGTTAAGTTAAGACCAATCCCAACTGACGGCGCCCGTTCACGAACATGACGCATGAATCGGCACCACCCAGCTCAACCATCATGAAGGGAACCGAATGATCCAACACACGCGCCACCATCAGAGAGACATTTGAGAGAGCATGACACACTCAACTGCCAGGGCACACATAAGTCAAAGAACGACACAAAGGTACAGCAAATGGTAGATCTACAGTTGGGTACATAGTACTCACACACGTGCTGCGCAGTTATACAATACTAAAATAAATTGAGTCTATATAATACAAATATATTCATACAGTCTTCAGCAGGTCAACAATACTTCAAAAACAATAATGTTCTGCATATCACTTGTTTTTGCGCCCTAGTGTTTGTGGAGCAAGACTAGCATTGAGCCAAGCATTTTTATCTGTGATGTAATCCCCCAACTTATAATATGCCTGCCTGCATAGTGTGCGTTTTATGCAAGTTTTAAATTTCGTCTCATTCAGTTCTAGAATGTGGGGAGGAATTTTATTGTAACATTTTGTACAGTACCCCATGAAAGATGAGGCTACTTTAGCCAGTCTGAAACCTGGTTGAACTAATTGGTCCCTATTTCTAGTAATGTAATTATGTCTATCGCCGTTTTTACTAAAAAGATGTAAATTCTTTCTGACGTACATGATGTTTTCATAAATATATTGACAAGGAACCGTCATGATGTTAATTCCCTTAAACAGTTCCCTTAGAGAATCGCGCCGGCGAAGATTGTATATCGCTCTGATTGACTCAATGTCTGCAGCCCTTCCCCATAGTAAAATACCGTAAGACATTATACTATGAAAGTAACTAAAATAGACCAGCCTAGCGGTATCCACATCACTAAATTGACAAATCTTTCTAACAGCATAAGCTGCCGAACTTAGTCGCCCTGCAAGTGGTATTAAATGAGGACCCCATTGTAACCTTGAGTCTAGCGTGATCCCCAGGAAAACCGTTTTATCGATGAATTCTAGCTTCTCCTTGTTTAATATAATGTCACAATCAGTACTTTTGACATTCGGCAAGGAAAATTTAATGCACTTGGTTTTTTTACCATCTAAAACTAAATTATTGGCAGTGAACCAATTCTGAACCTGCCGTAGCGCGTTATTTACGTCGTCAACCTGACAAGTACGTCTATTTATTTTAAAAATTAAAGACGTGTCATCAGCAAATAACACCATGTTTAGTTTGTTTTCCAATAAACGGGGTAAATCGTTTATGTATATTAAAAATAAGAAAGGACCTAAAATTGAGCCCTGAGGTACCCCCATTTTCACGTTTAACCCCGACGAATTCACACCGTTTATTTGAACTAATTGCTGTCTATCATTCAAATAAGATTTAACCAAACTTAACGCTGATTGACCTAGCCCGTAATGCTCAAGTTTCAGAAGTAATGTTTCATGATTAACGCAATCAAACGCCTTCGACAGGTTACAGAATATACCTATATGCCATAGGTACCTGCGACTCTTCCCACGCATTAAAAATGTGTTTTAGTAGGGTGACACCAGCGTCAGTTGTACAACGTCCTTTGGTGAAACCATACTGTTTATCATGCAAGATGTTATTCGTATTAAAATGAATGAGCATTTGATTAAGCATTATCTTCTCAAATACTTTGCTGAAAACCGGCAAGACAAATAATTATAGACCAGTATCCGACTGGTCTATAATTATTTGTGTCTTTACTGTCCCCGGATTTAAAAAGTGGTATAACCTTACTATATTTCATTAGATCCGGAAAGACTCCTTGATCCACACACAAATTGAAAATTAAAGCTAAGTACGGCGCTATAGTCTGAATAATGGAGGTACAAGCTTTGATAGACATTCCCCACAGATCTTCAGTCGGTTTGATCTTGATTTGCTTAAAAACTTTTATTACTGTTATGGGGTTTATATGTGAAAAGTTAAATACATTCGGGCAGGCTGAAACGTTCGCGTTTAATAATCCAAAAGCAAGCGAGGGCGAAGAATTTAAGGTTTCATTAGTTTTAATTGGGATGCTGGTAAAGAAATTTACAAATTCTTGCGCAACTTTTTTGTTATCTCTAAAGTCCGTGTGTGGTCTCGAGGGTGTAATCAGTATTATTTCTTTTATTCCTGTTCGTTTCATTATTTATAATTTTCCAAACCGTCTTGATTTTATTTTCTGCTAATTTAACCTTATTTCAAATGTACAAGGCCTTAGCTGCCTTACATGTATTTTAAAAAATTCTTGAGTAAGTAGCAACATACTTATTAAACGTTTCAGTGTTTGTACTCATTTTTCAGTTATTCGACACCGACTGCGGAAAAGAAACTTATTTTTTGCTTTGTAGTTTTTTTGTTCTAGAAGTAGGTTTGATTTTTTGTTAAAAAGTTTTTTTTTGCTCTTTTTAGTTTTGGTAGGTAACTCCATTTAACATGATAATCATTTATGGCCAAAGTACATCTCATGACGATTCCAATAAGCCCAAGCACGACTAGGATACATTGTTTTATTTCAGAGTTCCAGTGCCTACCTTCCGGCTTCATCATCAGAATGGTGCCATTTTCATCAGTACCATTCATTTATAAGTATTTGCGTCATCATAGTCGGTTAACTATTCGAGATATTTTATACCCGTGACATACTTAGCATTTAGGAGGAGTTCCAGTGACCATCCGTGGTCTTCTTCATCAGTTCCACTTCACCAAATTATACTTTCTAAGTGCAAATGATTGCATTGTTGATGAAAATACCAAAATCACTATATGTTTGCCTATAATATTTGAGGGGTTCCTTCGATTTCTCTAGGATCCCATCATCAGATCCTGACCTGATGACTATGGGACCAACTAGGAAGTATACCCTTCAAAACAAAAGAAGATTTTCTGAAATCGGTCCAGGCTTCTTTGAGTAATCGGGGAACATACATTTAAAAAAAAGATTCCGACGAATTGAGAACCTCCTCCTTTTGTTTAAGTCGGTTAATAATACAAAAAGTAAACAACCATTTGACAGCAGGACTAACACGAACACAACCACAAATTTCGGCAACTAATATGGTGAATATGGCACGTACGGACGTACCTACAACTGTCACTACGTCATAACAAAATGTTGCCATAATGAGCAACAACTGCAATATTGTTGTCTCTTTTGTCAAATACGATTACTACATTAGAAAAAATTAGACAAAACGATGTTTCACATTCTGTATCGTATTTCACTCATATTTGTATAAGCTAATGTATGTATAGAACATTGGGGCGCCTCCATGTTTTTCCTATATCAATGATTCGCTACTATATCTCTAAGTACTCTGTGGCTACTATAACGTAATCAGTAACTTTAAATAGTATTTTATCTTGAGCGGCTGGGTTGGTGTAGCCGCCAAGTTGAGTCCGTCGCTCGTCGTCGTTTTTTTTTTTTTTAAAACAAATCCCTAGTTTAACCGCTGCTGCGTATCGCAGTTTCGCGGGTATAGACCTTGTAGGATCCAAGAGTAGCAGCGTTGCTCATGGGCCCCAGCGTTGCCTCTTGGCTATAAGCCGCAGGCCTGTATTCAACATGTATGTATGTATGTTTGTTGCTATGTGGCGTTCTGGAGACTAAACACGTTGGCGAATTTTGATGATTCTTACGTCAATCGATTCGCCTTAACCCTGCGAGTGTCACTTGCTACATTAAAATTGGAAAATAAAAAATGGCGGATTTTGGGAGCCTTAATGTGGGGCACCAATTTTTTTTTCTCTTCCAGGTTTTTTATATTTTGATATTTTACTTGTAAGAGGTGATTTCAAAAATATATAACACTTTTAAGTATGTATAAATATAACACATTCAGACACGGGCTGTACGTTAGCAAGCATTCGGTACTTTTCCAGTTTCATACAAAGGTGAAATAGACGTGTCAAGATCGGAGAAAGTTCGGGCGCACAAGTTTTAAGGACAAGTGCTAGTATCCCGTAGGCCCCGTAGGGGTAACTAGCTTTGTTCAAGTTGAGGTTGCCCAGCAACCTACGAACGTCCTTTTGATGGATGCGAATGTCCGACATATGTCTCACATCCGCCAGGAGAAAGAAGGGGCCGCGCATCACCAGAAAGCAGACGCGAAGATTCCACGTCTGCATTTGCCAAATAAGTTCACCATCTCCACAGCGAAGCGGGCCAGCGACCTGCCGGGTTTCAGCAGTGGTGGTAGTGAGGGATGGCAGAAGTTTGACTCAACCACTTACCCAGGGACCAAAACGCTTTACTACCTGCTGGGTAAGAAGCAAGTTATGTCCCTATTTGGCCAATGTGTGTCGAACCGAGCATTTTGCAACACCTTCGTGCAGGACTTGGCAGTGCTGTTGAAGGCCTTCTTTTCTGACATACGTGACTCGCATTGCGCCTTCGAGCGTCGACCCATGCCAGGTACACCTCATGTTTAAGCGCGTCTGCGCGAACACAATCGGTGCCAAACCGAGGCCGGCCTTTGCTAGACATTGGTAAGTCAGAGAACGGAATGTAGTACTCCAATCTCTGACGCAACACATCCGTCACGGTGTCCGCGCATGATGACGGGTCAGCCGAAGAAAATCAAGTAGGCAGCCAAGGATATCATGTAAAGAAAGATCGTATCACATCCCAATCTGCTGACTTGTACTGATAAATCCGCCGGGTGCCTCTTGGGTGGACAGTAGACGGACAAAATCTTTAAAAGATAGCGGTCGGAGCTCGGACCTATCCAAGGTGAAGTTATCGACACAGAGTATAGGTCTAGATCTGTTGTCAGCAGAAGGTCCAAGCAATTGGCCGTATGCGAATCAACCTCCCCCGCTGCCGTTGCTCCCTGGAGCAGCTGGCTGATAAGCGCTAAGGAAAGCTTATACATCTCCCTTCCAGCATGATCAGCACTTGTATGGGAAGAGCCACTCCCGGTGGTCAGCATTAAAGTCCCCCCATATCACAAGTTGGACGGATGGGTACCGCGGCTGTACTGCATCAGCCGCTTCATTATGGTAATCTGTGAGTCTGCTTGCCTCCTGATCTCCGCTGTGCGAACGGTAGACACAGGCACTGATAATTTTATCCATATCTGTGTCCACCAGAACCCAAAGCGTTGTGAATATTAATTGAGTTACAATAATTATTAAAAAGCGCGTTTTATTAACTCTTCCATAGTACTTAACATGCCTTTTTATCCGAATGTAACATTGACATACATTGTAATTGCTTTTAAGACCCACTTGCGCTAAAAACTTAACTCAGAGTTGAGAGACAAAATTGTCAAATAACCTCGTGTTACCAACTAATTCTGAGTTAAGTTTTTCTTGCAATTGGGCCTTAATCAATCAAATACAGCATAAGTAACGCACGCTCTTGTTTGTTGCAACTTGCAAAGACCGAATGTAAACAAATAAACGCGCCGCGCGTCTAGCTGTCCGGCACCCGCCCGCCCGCGCCCGCGCTTTTCTCTGCTCTCGCACTTCGTTCGAAGAAGTCTAGTATTTTTTATATAATAAGATTTCGTAGATAAAAACGACACAAATTATGAATAGTGTTTTGTTACTTCATAATAACCAAAAACACGTAAACTCTAATAACTTGCATTTTCTTTTGTGGATTTTACAGGATGTTGTAATAAAAAAATTAAATATCTATAAAAGTTGTGGATGAATTTGACACAAAATCTTTTAAACAACAGATATCAGTACTCTAAAACGCGTAACACATATTTAAACTACTGTAATATTATTTTAGAGCTAGTTAGGCGACGTGTTAGGTACTGGTCAAGTATTAGTATTCTCGTGGACAGAGATGACACAAAATGCCTATGTACATTAGTTACTACTTCGTTAATATCATGAAAGTAAAATGTTCATCACTAATTTTATTTTCGTCAAATACTGGTCGAAAATACAAATATCTCAATTTCTACCTATGCAAATACCTAGGATGACACAAACTTTTGTATTAGGTTGGGGAAATGGTCCGGAAACTATATGCGAAACACAAACAACTTTAATATTTTTGAAACCTCAAAACCTAGCGCTAATATCGGTCTATATCAGTCGCCGCCACATCCGCTTTGACCAATCAGAAGTTTTATTTTGAAGATAACTCATGGCGAAGTGTGGCTTGTAATGGCCGTCGAGGCATTATGTTCTGTAATTCTGTTCAAAATCAATTTTTTATTTTACATAGGCCTACATGGGCACTTATAAAACGACGACAAAAGGTGCACGGTTCGGGTTGGTCGTTTCCTATGGAGAAGAACCGGCAAGAAACTCAATGGTTATTCTTTTAAAAAATGGTTTGGTTTTACAATATTTCCATGTTACAACATTAGTACTATGGGGAGACAACGTAGGCCCTACAATAAGTCGTAAATAAATATAATATATAACAAAGTTAACAAATGTTAACTAACATCTAGAAGGCCTACAATGTTCACACATTCACAAAATAATCGGTAAAAGAATCTATACAAATTTAAAAAAATATATATATATAACAAGACTAAATTTAACATGTGACACAAATGTTGTTATCAGTGCTGTAACTATTATTTGTAAAGGGCTATAAAGATGATTGCGAACTATTGTAAAAAGTCCAATTAAAAGAAGAAATAAAAAAATAAAATAAAAATTGAAAAAAATTAGATTGAGAATAGTTAGAGACACACATATTTGTGCCGTTTATGAGTTACCAGGGAAGCCGCATGCGCAGAAGGAGCTAACGCCAAATTTTTTATCTTCAACGTAGTCCTTGATTTTATAATATGTTTTTTTAATAAGGACACGTTTGATGTGATTTTTGAACTTTCCATTGGTCAGTTCTATAACTGACTTTGGCAACTTGTTATAAAAGCTTATACTGTTTATAAGAAAAGACTTGTTGTTCGGTTGTTTTGTGAATAATTAACTAAATAATGGCTGATATTACAAAGAAAATTGACCCTGTTGCCCCTGAGTATGCAAGGAAGAGGGGTGCGAACAAAGAAAACTAGAAAAAGGAGAAAAAACAAAGAGAACTGTGAGTAAAACTTTGATTGCATTTGCTTAATACAGGTCGTTTGTTTACAATGATGTAATTTTTATACCTACTACTTACCTATTATCTTATTAGCTAACAATAATTTGTGTATGTGCATTTTTATTTACTAGCATCACTTTATTGGAGGGCTAAGGACATTTTAAATTATTACAGGGATATTGAAGAAAGCAATGAAAATTTTGAAGAAAATGAGGAAATTGAAATTGGAAGAACTGAAAATTTTATAAAACTTTTTGATGCAACATTAAAAAATATATAATACTGTTAACTTACTTTTTCCCATTACATTTTAAAACAATGTTTTATTACTTTTTATAACATCCTGTACAATCATTAAGACTATGGGGTCGTGAGTACCAATATCCGCCACATCCATCACTGTGTGTATCAAAAACCGCCAGATCCATAACTCAATATCAATATCCGCCACATCCTTATTTTTTTGTCACAGATTTACGAGTATATTACCCAGACTAATAACAAACTAACAATGATATTCAAATTAACAGATTCGTTATACACTCACAAAACAATTGAAAACAAGTGTTCCGCATTCATCACCATACACTTAGGTTAGCTATTTCCATAAAAGCGGTAGCTAACCAAAAGCGGTCCTGGCGAGAGGGTTTCCGCTGGTAGTGTATCCTTGTCTGACCTCTTGCTGGATCAACTAACCATTGGCTTTGGTAGAAATGGTAGAAAATTTTATATTTTGCTTTCTAATTTATACCAAAACGAACAATTCAAAGACTTTTAACACGTATTTAAATATTTCTAGAAACGTATTTAAATACTCGTATTTCTACAGTTCCTATATTTAATCAATTCGTTGTATTTAAAAAAATATTCATTAATACTGAGTAAGAGTAGTACTTTTAAATGTTTGGGCCTGGTAATATTAAATGTAAGGTGACGGTTTGCGGAATATTCGGCGGACTTTTTTCACAGAACAATAACTTTGTTCGAGTGAAATTCAGCGGCTGTACCGCTGTACCGCTACCGTAGTGGAGGGTACAGGTTGCCGTGTTCTGTTTTGTCATGGTCACCTCATTAGAAAGAGACACACTACCAACGGGAGCCTTCTCACGTGGACCGGAATTTGCGTCATAGTGCACAGTCTAGTAGTAAGAAGTATAAGGTCTTTGGCTGATACAGTGTTTTGACATTTAACCGATTCAATCTTGTTATTATCGTCAATATATTGATGAAAAAACTTTTAAACAAAAAATCAAACCGACTTCCAGAACAAAAAACTACAAAGCAAAAAATAAATTTATTTTCCGAAGTCGGTGTCTTTTGTGCCTACCCATTCTTGCCCGTTTTTCGACACCGACTTCGGAAAAGAAATTTATTTTTTGCTTTGTAGTTTTTTGCGCTGGAAGTCGGTTTGATTTTTTGTTAAAAAGTTTTTATTTTTCTGTTTTCAGTTTTGGTAGGTACCTCCAATTAACATGATTATCATTTATAGCCAAAGTACATCTCATGGCGATTCCAATAAGCCCAAACACGACTAGGATACATTGTTTTATATTAGAGTTCCAGTGCCTACCTTCCGGCTTCATCATCAGATCAGTTCGATGGTGTCATTTTCACCAGTACCATTTATTTATAAGTATTTGCTTCGTTATATATAGTCGGTTAACTATACGAGATATCTTATGCCCGTGACATATTTAGCATTTAGGAGATCCAGTGGCCATCTGTGGTCTTCTTCATCAGTTCCACTTCACCAAATGATACTTTCTGAGTGCAGATGATTGCATTGTTGATAAAAATACCAAAATCTCTATATGTTTGCCTATAATATTTGAGGAGTTCCCTCGATTTCTCTAGGATTCCATCATCAGATCCTGACTTGATGATTATGGGACCAACTAGGAAGTATACCCTTTCAAACAAAAGAAGAATTTTTGAAATCGGTCCAGGCGTCTTTGAGTAATCGGGGAACATACATTAAAAAAAAAAGATTCCGACGAATTGAGAACCTCCTCCTTTTTTTGAAGTCGGTAAAAATCAAATATATTGATCAAAAATATTGATCCTTAAATGTAATCGTGCTTGCTTCATACCATTATGTACAAATACTATAAAAAATACCCATTTATGTGAATCGCGCAATAGCCAAGTACCTAGCAATCTATACCTACTAAAGTTTTGAGAAATGTTCTATGTCTTACTAGAATCCAACTAGAGTGTGTTAATTATTATGTTATCTTGTTCTAATTTAGTATTAGATTCGTTTTAATATATTACTATGATCATTACAGACTGAGATAAGTAAATTTTTATGGGAACTTTCGTGCAAAGTTGACATTGTTGTATAATTACTTAATTTGAAAACATGATTTTTTGTTTATGGAGATATATTCATTATTTTATTCTCAAATGATAGATATAGGCGTAAAACTAATATTTCTGTTTGAATTGTGAAAATCGGTCAACGCATTTAAGATATATTTACTGAAGAATTAGTGTAAAAAAATCTACCAAGTTAATATTTTCACGTTTTTGTTCTACAAAGTTTTTTAGTGTTTGTAAATATATAATATAGATATTAGTGTTTAATATTATTAAGAGATATGTAAATAATGGGCATTACCGAACATTTTAAGGATTTTGTGCAAAAAATAAATATAAATAAAGGCTGCACAGATTTCGGGTTGTATCATATTTAGTGGTATCTAATGAACTTTTTTGATATCCAAAGTCGAAATTTCGCGCCAATCGTGTTTGTTTACTTTTTATTTTACACCAATATCACCTACCCATAAGTGAAAACGATTACGTTATGACAATTCTGTTTCTAAATGTACCTGGTAAACAACAATAACAAACGCCGGTCCATTAACACGTAATATTCATTACCACTACTTTATTTATGCTCAAAACTGCCAAATCGTCCATCACGTGGGTATATTATCGAAATCAGCCTTTAAGAATCCTTTATCACACATGACTAAATAAAATTTGCTGTTATAAATAATATTTTTGCACAAATTTTCGGATATTTTAGTCAATTCACTTCTAGTTGACACTGTAGTACAAAATTCCTTGAACGTTATGACGTCACCAACATGGCGACCAATCATGGCCCGTTCGTAGACAGGTGGTTCTTTTGAAAATTTTATCGATTTTCAATTGCTTATAATAAATTGAAAAAAATATTTAAGAGATTTTTGCAACGACAATATAATTTATGATATGTAAAGTTTAAAAATAAATTTTAAAATCGTATATTTTTTTAAATTCAACAACCCAATTGTGAACTTTAGTCTTTAGTTTATGTCACGCATGGCGAAGAGCGATACGCTTTGTTGAAACAAAAACAAAATAAAAAAATGCCAGCGTGTGTATTTAGAAATTGTACCAATTATGATACCAAAGTACATAAAACAGAAGGGATCTCATACCGTATGTAAGTACGCAATACGCCTCAATTTACTAATTTATTTCATTTTTTTCCTAATATTCTGATATTTGGAGGTTAGAAAAGGATAACAACATTGGTGGTCAGAATAATGTTTGTTTACATTCACACGCAAGTGACAAACACTAGCTGTCTCTTTTTTTCTCGTTGGTTTTATCCAAAGACCTTATACTTCTTACTACTAGACTGTGCACTATGGCGCAAAAATCGGTCCGAGCGAGAGGGCTCCCTTTGGTAGTGTGTCTCTTTCTAATGAGGTGACCATGACCAAACAGAACTAGGGACAAATTGATTGTAAAAACGACATTTTAAGTATTCCGATATGTTGATGCTACCTAACAGCGCTACCTAAACCTATCTAATTCAAGGTTAATAAAAAAAAAGTGTTTATATTTTTTGGTATCTACATCACTAACCGTATGGTGTCGGGCGTAAAGAATTTGACCATCCCATGTTTGCCCGTGGGTGTCGTAAGAGGCGACTGAGGGAAAAACTAGAGAATGGGCAGCAGCGTTGTCTGTGCATTTGTAACAACCATACTGCGATCGCAAACCCGCCTGCAAAGCACTCCCCATGAATAGCACAAATAAAACATAGCCCCTATTGCCCGGCAGCCTGTACCTTCGATTACAGTAGGATCGAGGTTACGGTATGGTGCTAAGAATCCCGGATGAGATCCGGCTACCCCAACAAATACCGACGACTGGACCTGGCAACATACAACACGCGCACACTCCGGACCGACGAAAATATCACCGAACTCGAAGAGGAATTGAGCAGTTTACGATGGAGTATTAAAGGGTTATCTGAAGTTCGAAGAGAGTCCTCCCCGATTCAATAATCCTCAAATCCCAAGTCTCTTCAAGTTTCATTCTTCAAGACCATCATATAGATTGGAACAAAAAGCTCTCTGATCCTACTCTCAAGCTCATGAAGTAGAGGCGTTAGATGACCCTGCAGTCTTCTGACGGTGCTTCGAAATACCGGCAGCTAAATATACCTCAAAGGATCTCTATGATTTCACATATATTCCAGTTGCGTAGACAGTTGAGAAATAAAACTACACCAATTGTATTCCACTAGGAATTAATTTGTAAATAATATTAACAGCCGCTGAATTTTACTCGAATAAAGTCCGCCAAAAAATCCGCAAACCACCCTCCTACATTTAAGATTACCAGGCCCAAACATTTAAAAGTACTACTCTTACTCAGTATTAATGATATTTATTAAAAATACAACGAATTGATTAAATATAGGAACTGTAGATATACTTTTCTAGAAATATTTAAATAAGTGTCAAAGTCTATGAATTGTTCGTTTTGGTGTAACATAAAAAGAAACATATAAAATTTTCTACCATTTCTACCAAACCCAATGATTAGTTGTGCTAGCAATAGGTCAGACAAGGACACACTACCAGCGGAAACCCTCTCGCCAGGACCGCTTTTGGTTAGCTACCGCTTATAAGGCAATATCTAACCTAGGTGTATGATGATAGATTTCATTTTAGATAAACAAAAAATTTTGGTACAGTCTAGTAGTAAGAAATACGTATAAGGTCTTTGGTATCAGCTATGTGCTACAGTGAGTAAAAATGAATGTCGTGACGTCACACGGGCTCGGGTTTGTTCGGGAACTGTCGAGGTGTTTTCGGTACTGGATTCAAGAAAAACTTTTCAATTTGATTTTACTTTGTAATTACAGCGAAAAAAAAAAAAATAGTTTTGTATATAAACTTATCTTATCTTTCCATTTTCAACAAAAAAAAATTGATTCAACAAACCAATTGTGACCTATTCGAGTCTTCACAATGCGCACGCTCATAACATATCTGTTTATTCGAATATCATTGCAAACTAACGTATTTAATTATTACAATCGGTCTTACTTATTTTATTCCAAATTAGCATCAGAAAATTACATATGTAACAAATACTGAGGAAAAAGTGGATAAACGAAAAATATGGCTTTCTGGACTTAGCGGAGTTAGATTCTAGACGACACAAATGTCATATAAGTTTTTTAAATTAAACTTATTTAAAAAAGTATCGTAATTTTTATTTTGCTCCGCTAATTTTGATGGTGTGTGTAGTCGTCATTCGTGACTATACAAGCAAGTAGCCACAGACTACTTAGAGATAGCAAGCAGCTGGCTGAATGCACAAACCGTAAGTAACAATATGAAGAATATGAAAATAAAACATAAAAAATATCGATTCGATCCCTGTCACAAGCATTGGTACCTATTAAAAAAAGATATCATTAAAATGAATTCAACTAATAAATCCATCGATAATGGTTTATTACCAATATACACAGAAACGGAAGAGGAAGAAGTATTAGAAGCGTTATCTCGGTTACCATCTGGTCCTTCACTTGAACCCATATCAGTATGTAAATGTCTTACATCTGCTGAGTCATCTCTAGGAGAAATAATTCCAGAAAGGAAGAAAATAATCTACTCACAAGTAGCTCGAACGGAAAACTATTTGCGGGAGCGTCGTATTCCTGAGCTTGTGAGATTCCTTCTTACTAAAATATTATCAAGGGAAATTAGAAGTAATGTGTGTGATTACACGGCGAACCTTCTAGATGATTGTATGCTATTCCGTGCAGGTCACGGGGTTGCTCCGGTATTATTCGAAGAAAGGTAAAGGACAATCATGTTTACTGATAAAAAATTGAGCTCTAAAACCACAGAGGGCCCACTGCTAGATACGGTATGGTTCAAACATTCCAATACCAACCGTATCAGTAGGTGTTACCGATTACTTAGTCAAAAATTTAAAACTGAAACGTTCTGAGCACAGAGTACTTTTATTATATGGTTCTGAGCATTTTTAGGGTTCCGTACCCAAAGGGTAAAAACGGGACCCTATTACTAAGACTCCGCGGTCCGTCTGTCTGTCTGTCACCAGGCTGTATCTCAAGAACCGTGATAGCTGGACAGTTGAAATTTTCACAGATGATGTATTTCTGTTGCCGCTATAACAACAAAAAACAGAATAAAATAAATATTTAAGTGGGGATCCCATACAACAAACGTGATATTTTTTGCCTTTTTTTGCGATAATGGTACGGAACCCTACGTGCGCGAGTCCGACTCGCACTTGGCCGGTATTTTGGATTTACTTTCAACTGGCCGGCTAGTACAGTGATACAGTCGTAGAATATTTTTCAGATGCTGAACTCCTTATTTCTCCTCATTACTTATTATATTATTTTCGAAACTGTAGTATTCTTAATAGTAATAGATATTCTATACACAGTCGGAAGAACCGCCCGACGAAGGTGCGGAAGGTGCCCTTGGTTGGGACAACCAACTGGCGCGTTCGTTCTACACGGTTGCGTGATTGACACAGCTTTAGTTACTTTTTTATTCGTGGGCAGTCATACAAGCCAGAAATGGCATCTCATAGCCTTTCAAAATACATAACAGAAAGCTGGATTGGCTATAGCTCTACTCTGTGCAAAAATAAAATGGATGCCGACACAACGTCCTTGCATTTACCCTTGTCGCAAGCGCATAACCCAACCAAGGTTGCTGGAAGGTCAACTCAATTTGGTTGGCGAACCACCGTCTACCTACACGATATTTTTTGGTTGGGCGGATGTTCCGACTGTGTAGAAGGGAAACCTCTTCTACACAGTCGGAAGGGTTGTTGCGAACATAAGAACCAGCATCCTCAGAATACCGGCGTCATTTTCAATATCAGCATGCTGATTAATAATGCTGTAGTAGTTAGCACAACTCTGATCATATTTGCGAGCTGGCCGACCAAAACCAGATGTATGGAGGATACATCTGGCGTCATCTGGTTTTGGTCGGCCAGACTGCACAACATAATTTTCTTCTTGTTTACATCTAAAGCAGTCGGGTTTTTTTGATGAAGAAGACCACAGATGGCCACTGGAACACCTTAATGCTAAGTTGGTATGTCACGGGTATAAGATATATCGAATAGCTAACCGACTATGATGAAGCAAATACTTATAAATAAATGGTACTGATGAAAATGATAACATCGAACTGATCTGATGATGAAGCCGGAAGGTAGGCACTGGAACTCCGAAATAAAACAATGGATCCTAGTCGTGTTTGGGCTTATTGGTATCATCATGAGATTTACTTTGGGTACAAATTTTCATGGTATTTGGTGGTACCTACCAAAACTAATTACAAAATAAAACCGGCCAAGTGCGAATCAGACTCGCGCACGAAGGGTTCCGTACCATTATAGCAAAAAACGGCATAAAAATCAAGTGTTTTTGTATGGGAGCCTCTAAAATATTTATTTTATTCTATTTTTAACCGACTTCCGAAAAAGGAGGAGGTTCTATGTTCGACTTCATGTTTGTTTTTTTTTTTTTTTTTTGTTCACCGATTACTCCAATCTGGAGGATTGCTGCAATCGCATGTCTGTTTGTTGTTTATAACATTTCATAACATCACGCCAGTTCGCTCTTAAGGGGTAAGCAGATCTCTCATTTCACCGGTTATGTTCAAGTTTCATGAAATCTATTCTGGCGAAATAGTTCCCTTATTAACTTGCCTATTAGGTACGTACAACTAAAAAGTGAAAAATAAAAAAACTTTTTGCAATAAAATACTACCGACTTCCAAATACAAAACTACAAAGTGCAAAATAACTTAATTTTTTGAAGTCGGTATCGAAAAACGCAAAAAACAATAGATACCAAAGACAGGAAAAGATGAATGATTTTTATGTTAAAAAGCTTTCCAATTTTAATGTAGCCACTAGCAAGGTTAAGACGAATCGATTGACGCAAGAATCTTCAAATTCTGCCAACGCTTTTGGCCTCTAGAACGCCACATCGGAACAAACATAGGTACCTTGGTTAGATCATGTCGAAGATGAGGATCTAGGGAATTTGGTTAACTCCTGAAGTCTGGACGTAAATAGACTGTGACCTCTGAGTTTGTTTCGGCCTTTCTTCTCAAAGGAGTCACGATAGGAAACACCGACCTCATATAGTTTAAAAAAATATGATCGACATGTAAGTGTTTGTACAAACCAACTCGCAGAAATAAAATCATTTACCTCATGTTTTTTTTATCCCTTAGACACTTGGAAGCAGTTGTGAAAAGTTTTGATCCAGGTCAACGAGGATGGCTTAGTTCTGGACAAGTTCGCCGAGCATTTCGAACACTGGGTCTAACTCCACCATCAAATTTAGAAGAAAGGACTTCAACCGATTTGGTATTAAATAATTTGAGAGAAACACAAGAGCAAGAACTACTCGATTTGTTGTCTGCTGGTGTACCTGGATTTACAGGAGAAGGCAGTGAGGAAAGTCAGTCCCCTCCCGCTACCGATTAGGTAGTTTTACCAACTGATACGTTTTAATTTTTACAGGAGAGCTTAGATACATACTTACATGGCACCTATGTATTTGTATTACACAATTGAGTTTATTTTTTGCGTCATATTAAGGATATTATAGCTACTTACTTATGTTACTGTTTAAAATTTGTATTTTTGCTGTTTCAAAAATATAAACAATTTCGATTTGTTTCTTTTAAACATCTTTTTTTTTTATTTCTCCTGTATTCTGGGTGCCGCTCTTGGCTCAGCGCAGACAGAACTGAGCGCAGCGGAAAAGATTTTATTAACGCACTTGAAAATAAACTTTAAAATTATTAGAAGTGCATAAATGCTTGAACCTGACAAAAAATGCTCGCGCGTCCTCGAAGTTAAAACGATCCGTAAAGAAAATGCCCGAGAACGCGCGGGGATTATTTCCTCTGTCTGCTCTGCGCTGACCCTGTTAAATGCTCTAAGGGTGGTATGGCATCATATCTCTAAGCATACCAACATCAAAACAATTGCATCAAACATTTATCGTAGATATGACTACCTCACAGGGGTCAGCTTGCCTAGAACGCTAACTCGATATATTTGCTCCAAATACTCCACAAAATGGAGTGTGTAAACAGATAACATCCGCATATTAATGCAAAACAAAGTTTTTGTGGCGACCAAAAAATCTAGATACGTTACTTAAAGGCCTTAGTAGCCAGATTATTACATTCCAAAAAAATTAAATCATTGACATTTGATTGACAGTGTAGGTTAGTTATCTTTTATCATCTGTGGACTGATAAGAAATCGGTTCGGTCGGACAAGTATTTGTTTGTTTGTAAAATTGATTTTTAGTTTGTAAAATGGCAAAGCGACCAGCCTCAGAAGCTTTTCATGTTGAAGAAGTTATTAAGAAAACGGAAGGTAAAAAGCATTCGTTAGATTCAGATGAAGAGGACAGTGGCGCTGAGGAAGAGAGAAATAATGTTCTCCATGCAGACGACATTGAAGGTGAAGAAGATGGAGTTGCTGGAGTGGAAGGTGAAGTGAGTACTTAGTATTATTTTATTATAAATCTTAGATTTTCATTTCGACAGACAAAAAAAAAAGCAGAGCACAAAGATACTGGTAATTTTTTCCAACAGACCTGTGACAGGGGAGTTCGAGAAGTAACCTTAACTTAAAACATACCTAAATTACAATAAATATACAAATAAACTGATTATTGCTGCATTCATTCATCAATGGTTTTTTCTCAATGACAATGTAGGTACCTATATTTTGTATGTATGTGTTTATTTATTTATTATTGCATACCTTAAGTGCAAGTGTAGATATCATCCCATGTTTCATCACAAAATTTGTACCTGACAGACATAATATCACATATTAATGCTAAGAAAATTATACTATTAGATGAAAAATTTATCACTGCCCCTCTTAAAATTTTCTTTTCGATTTTAATAACCATTTTTACATAAAAAAGGAATTTTAATTGCATGTAGCATAGATCTTAATAAAGTTTGTGTAGGGTTAATCACTATAACTTTAATAAAATCTTATTATATACCCTTTTTTCCAATTCACTATGTAGCTTGATACCATTCCATTTAATTATAATACATTTTTTTTTGGTTAGACGCGATAGAGATTTGTTGTTTGTAGCATGTTTTTTTTTTTTTCTAAATGCAACTTGTAGGTAACTTATAGTATACATTCCCTAGTATACTGAACGTCGGTAATGGAGTATCTAATTTATTGTTCACCAATTCACACGGGAAAACTCAAATGAACTCGAATTGAATTCAATACTTTGAATCAATTTTTTTTTTATTTATTCCGTAATTAGTGTTCAGTATATGATGTTAATTTCTTAGTCTTGGTGAGGATATTTTAGTTAAGTATGTTTTGCAGACTTTGTTCTGGTTTTCACTCAAATATTGAATTGAAATTTTCTACTTTCTACAGAATTCTAATAAGCTTTGGCAATCAAAAAAATATTGTCCATCTTAATGGATACTTATTTTTTTTAAATACTGGTTTAAAAGAATGTTTGAAAATATATCTTTATGTTTCTTAATTATATAAATTTAATTGATATAACTCAATCTGTTCAATGAAAAATTATAGTATTTTAGTATTGATTTGACAGAAGTTATTGTCTTGTAATAAATTCCTGATAGTAGCAGTTTGTTGCAGGAATTTGCATTCAAGTCACCGTCAAAATGCTTTATCTACTCTCATATCGTAATATTCTAATTATAAAATTCAAAACGAGTTTATATTGGCATACTTTATAAACACAATACCGAAATTTAAAAATAGAATCTTATTATAACACTATTTCTCTAACAAAATAATGCTATAAAACAATTTTTTTTCTATTACGATACAGGACAAATCCAAGAAGTTAATCACTAAGGAGCTTCCATCAATATTTTTTTTGTAATGCCATTTTATAGTACCTATTATAAAAAGATTTGATTCCAATTTTAAATTGTCTATGACAATGCCCGCTTTAAGGTGGAAACAGATTAAGGTGGAAACAGATTACTGAAACCCCACCCGACGCCACGCCACCCGACGCCTTCTGACGCATTGAAGTACTAATCAAACCCATACATTTAGTATGGTCAGAGACACATAGTCAACACGCCATGCGATCACACGCATTCCCACGTGTCAACACGCAGTCGGTTTGGATCAGTGTGTTGCCGGGAGTGGGGAACACACGCCACCCGACGTTTCGACACAGTGTGTCTCTATTAACACCCGATCCCACGCGTCAGTCAGTCGAGTGGTGCCAACAAAGGGAAATTTACCCTAATTTAGAGCAAAGTTTCATCAGCACGGTCATTTTTAGGGTACAAAATCGGTGAGGGTAATTTTTATGTTTATGCTATAATAGAAATTAGTAACTTATTTGAGTCAAATTTGCAATGATATGGACTTAATTTAAACTTAAGTTATTACCCTTGAACCCGCAATTTCTTAAAACTTATTTTCGATACGCCTATCATAGTCTCAATGACGTAAATCCCAAAATAACCAGTTTTTTGTTATGGTTTCTATTATTGTTATAGTAAAACTGGTCTGTAATTATACGTATATTATAGATTATAATGTCTCGTCTTATGTATAATCTTGCATGAAATGTATCAAATATATATAGAATGGAGAGGGAAAGCAAATTAATAATTTTTTTTTTTTTTTTATGTAACTTAAAATCAAGACATGTTTCCAAATCTTTTTACAGTCCGTTCAACCGATTTTGGGTTCTATCCTGTAAACATAAGGATGACATAAAAAGCATAAAACTGTTACCAAAACCAACTGTTTACTGCAGCTATCATTTGTCGTATCACAAACGCAATAGAAGTTAAAATCGGTTGAATGAGCTGTAATATGGGCTAATTTAAACGTCTAATGTTATCACAAATGGAGTATAGGGTACATTGAGATCAGACTTGAGATAAAACAAAAACGAGATTTGGCAATACTGGCTATGACATTAGCTAACGTGTTGTAGCATCATGTGGGGTGTTGTATATGTGCACGGTGCGCGTCGGGTGTCGACACGTCGGGTGGCGTGGGGTCGCGTGGGGTTTCAATAATCTGTTTCCACCTTTATTGAAAGCCCACGCGACCCCACGCCACCCTTGTTTTATCCCAAGTCTGATCTCAATGTACCCTATACTCCATTTGCGATAACATTAGACGTTTAAATTAGCCCATTTTACGGCTCATTCAACCGATTTTAACTTCTATTGCGTTTGTGATACGACAAATGATAGCTGCAGTAAACAATTGGTTTTGGTAACAGGTTTATGCTTTTTATGTCATCCTTATGTTTACAGGATAGAACCCAAAATCGGTTGAACGGACTGTAAAAAGATTTGGAAACATGTCTTGATTTTAAGTTGTATGAAAAAATTTCATTTTTTTATTAATTTGCTTTCCCTCTCCGTTCTATATATATTTGATACATATCATGCAAGATTATACATAAGACGAGACATTATAATCTATAATATAATTACAGACTAGTTTTACTATAACAATAATAGAAACCATAAAAAAAAACTGTTTTTTTTTTGGGATTTGTACGATACCAAGTACTTGAATACTTCATTGAAACTATGATAGGCGTACCGAAAAAGAAGTTTTAAGATATTGCGGGTTCAAGGGAAATATTTAAACTTAAGTCCATATCATTGCAAATTTGACTCAAATAAGTTACTAATTTCTATTATAGCATAAACATAACAATTACCCTCACCGATTTTGTACCCTAAAAATGACCGTGCTGATGAAACTTTACTCTAAATGAGGGTAAATTACCCTTTGTTGGCACCACTCGACTGACTGACGCGTGGGATCGGGTGTTAATAGAGACACACTGTGTCGAAACGTCGGGTGGCGTGTGTTCCCCCACTCCCGGCAACACGCTGATCCAAACCGACTGCGTGTTGACACGTGGGAATGCGTGTGATCGCATGGGGTGTTGACTATGTGTCTCTGACCATACTAAATGTATGGGTTTGATTAGTACTTCAATGCGTCAGAAGGCGTCGGGTGGGGTTTCAATAATCTGTTTCCACCTTTAGACATAGCACGCACTGTGATTTTTATTCGCGTGAATTTTGTTTCCTTCTACCTGTTCATAGAGCTCAAAATATTCGGGCGAATAAAATTCGCGCCGTGGTGCGGTGGATTCTGTGGCAAAACACGGATTTCTTGCGGAATTACTTCCGCACTATTTCGTTACCGATGCGAACAACTTCATACAATTACATAGGTCGCAGAATGGGCGGAAAAATCGCGCGAATAAAGATCGCAGTGCGTGCTAAGCCTTAGCGCATGCGCGGTTAATGCGGTGATGTGCTGGGTTTCGGCGCCATTCATACGTTTTGCAAGTTTTGCTGTAATGAATTTCATGAGTTATTTAAATTAGTGTGTGTGAAATGTCTGATATCAGTGAATGTGAAGAAAATTTGACTCCGCCCGATATTTTAGATGCGGCGAAGGAAATTACTCTTAATTTATTACCAGCAAAGTCGAGAAAAGTATATGACAAATACTATCACGATTTTATGGCATGGAAAATGCAAAAAGAGGTATTTAGTAGGTTCCATCCCAATTTATGAGTGTAGATAAAGTAGTGTATGAAACTGCACATAACTAGGTATTAAAACATTCGTGTGAAAGCTATTAAAAACCTCGCCTACGGCTCGGTTTTTAAACACACACTCATGTTTTAATACCCCTCATTATGCAACAGTTTCATAAACTACTATTATTGATGAGTCCGACGACGTAATGACAAAAATTTAATAAATAAAATATTTTATCCTTACCAACGTTTCTCTACTATAATTACGTAATTTTAATTACCTTTTTTATGTAAAGCAGTATATTTGTTGCATTATGATATCTATTAGGTATAAAATCACCTATCTTTTCGATTCGAATTTACTATAAAACTATTTCAAAATAAAAAAATAATAAAAGAGCGAATTTGTGAAAAGCTAATATTATCGTGACCCCTCCAAATAAATTACGTGTAACACGAGCGCATAAGGCATGCATTTTAACAAACTTTTTATGCATTATACTCTAGCTACTCGTCAATGTGTAAAATCCTCAGATCAAATAAAAAGTCAAGATGGAAAGTTGCAAACAACAAAGTGACGCCGGTTCAAACTATGCCTTGCCGTACAAATACACAATTACACGCGCACACGTATAACGAAATTACACCTTAGCTTGTCATTCGAGCTCACAGATCAAATAATAAAGCTCAACTGACAAGCTAAGGGGCTTTCGTTTTATAATGATCAACAATCATTAATATGTCAAAGTAAATTATTTACTTAAAACTTATATTCCTACAGATCACTATCACTCCATTCAACATGAAAGAAGAACTTGAAGAGGGTCACTTTGATAACCAGGGTCACTATCACTGGAAAAAAGAGAAAGAAATAAGAGATGGATGGCTTGACAATATAGACTGGGTTAAAGTCAAGGGCAGACCAGAAGATAAGTACAAAGTGCACAAAAATGATGAAAGTAAGGGGCTTGGAGATGAATCCAGCAGTGAAGACGAGGAGCCAGAAGAAAAGTTTGATTTGCTGGCGAACTACAAGGAAATCATTAAACATATGCAACCCAAGGAAACAATTGCAAAAACACTTCAACGCCTTGGTGAGTTAATAAACAAGAATATTCAAATTTTTCTATATAATTTTGTAAATGATGGCACAAAAATCATCAGCTTTTGAAAGAGCTAGGAAGGCCCTGACCCAGAAATGTGTCACTCTTATATATAAGAACATCTTTTTTATCCAGACTGATTTTATACACAGAATGGTCCATTCACCCAAAGCATAACCAGATAATGATCGGCCCTACATTAACTCCCCTATGAACTCTTGTACCTGTAACTTCACTCTTCAATCTACAACAAAGTCAATCACACTTCTAGTTTTATTTTGCCTTTCTCACATGTATACCTATGAATCTTACTGTGTTCAGAAATTATGATGATTTGAATGTTTCTATTTCTAGGTGCCAGTTCGAAAATATCTAGTGCTGAGCGCTGGAAAAGGAAAAAAGCTGGTATTGTTGATGAAAACAGTACAATAGTTACAAGGGTAACAGAACTTGCAAACCAAATTTTGACCAAATTGGGTAACATGGATATATACCAGGAAACTTGTGAAAAAATTGGTGCAATCATAGCAAAACATGAAAATAAAAAAGATGATACTGATTTGGATATGTATGCTGATGATTTTGATCAAAAGGAAAAGAATGTTTTGGATAAAAACAATCCTGAACAGAATGAAAGTGATGATAAGGATGAGGAAGAACAGCCAGAAATGAAATGGGAATTCAAGTGGAATCAAAATGATGAGGAAATATCAGGGCCCCACTCTACTGAGCAAATGCATAAATGGTCAACAGAGGGATATTTCAAAACTGGTGTTTGGGTAAGGAAGCATGGAGAAGACAGACAGTTCTACACATCCAATAGAATAGATTTTGAATTATACATGTAAATTATGTACAAACAAAATCAAATAAACTTACATATTTTTATGAATATAAAATTGTTTATTTTAAACATATTTTTTTCGACTTTTAAATAACTTATCGGTTAAACTATGAATACTGATATCAGTTAACAATTTAGCTATTTGATTAATTAAAACAATAAATAATGTGATCACTTGAACAATAACAAACTGTGATATAGATGTGCCAATTTCCAACCAGCTTCCAGTATTTTTCACATTGTACAACAACTGTATTCCCATTAGATTGGAATATATTAGTACAATAATAATTAAATAACCAGTCGGTGCCTGAAAAAAAGTAATATGATTATATTATATAAATAAATATTATAAAGAGGAAAGATTTTTTTGCTTGTTTATACAGAATATGCTCCAAAACTACTGGAACGATTTAAAAAAATCATTCAGCTATGGACAGGTACATTATTCCGGAGTATAACATAGGCATCAAATATAAAGAAAAAAATAGAGATCCCTATGAAAATTGCAATAATGTAACCCAAAGTAGCAATATTTTGCCTATAAAATTCATTATTTGGCATGCGCTGAGAACTATTGATGATAAATAAAAATTATATACTACATGATTAAAGTCTTCATTATTAGCTACAAAAAAGTCTGCGAGAGAATATATAAGTTAAGTCACAATAGCAGCTTTTGTGTTCTAAAATTTTAATAGATCGCCGCCGCCCGGCAGAAAAAGAGTTGGTTGTAGTATTCATTCTTATTCAAATAAATAGTTTAACAAATTGGTAGAAAGGATAGGGTAGGGCAGGTGAGAAGGTTGGTGGGTAGGGTAGGTAGGTAGCTAGTTGACGGGAGCGAAGCCGCGTGGGTGGGCTAGTATAATTATATGTGACCTAAAACAAACTTCATTATGAAGCCTCTTCTTAAGGTTGTGATGACAACTCGTCACACTAGCTATTTCGTCGCTATCCTTAGTAAGTCACTTTAACTAATACGTCACTTATAATGGTAGTCAAGTTTCCCAACTCGTCTCAAGCCTTATTTCGTCTCTTTACGAACTTGTCCGAAGTTTAAGTACAATTAAGCACAAAATATCTAAACAAAATATTCGTATGATATGTTTTAGTTTATAAGTTTATTTTGGTAGTAATAAAATAAGATATTTAGGAAAATTTAATTTAATAAGATTTTTTTAAGATATTTAAGAAAAAAAACTAGATGGCATGACGTTGGTGTCTTGCAGGGTGGGTAGACTTATGTTGCGGGACGCAACCTGTGACGATATCCTTGCGCCTTCTTATGTTCCAAGCTTCAGCGCTGCCGCAAATACAGTGCGGACTAACGTCTAGGGTCGCCGCAGCTGCTTATTCTCCGCAGTATACCAGTACCTACATGTAGACCAGACGACCATGGCCCATCTAACGGAGTGCGCAGCATGCCCTGTCACCTGTACTTACGAAGACCTTATGACTGCGTCACCGAATGGTGTTGCCGTGGCTGAATTCTGGGCCAAACAAAATATTTTTTTTTTTATATTTGCCATCGACACGCTAAGAAGGAAGTACCTACAAAGGCCGCCTGCAGTGTGCGTGGACGCGAGGAACGGATGCATCGCAGATTTGCATCATCGCCTCGCTGAACCACTGCGCCTTCTCTTCGACGTCGGTAGGTCCATCTGTCACCGACTCCTGGATCCAAGCCTGTATGATAGCTCGAGAGTTTTGCCTGTCAATGCACTTAAGCTGCCAGCGTAGACCGACTTTTTACGGGACTGATTCCGGGCACGGTCTGAGCGGCAACGTAAAACGTAAGTACCGGTGGTCCGATAGTGTCTCCATTCACACCCAGGTGCCGCACACACGTTTTGGCCGAGCCCCGATTTATTTTAGTTAGACCCGTCGTAATAGCCTAATCCTCCAACACTTCACCTCTGGGAAACCGGGGATCCCCATGCCGATGATATCCTCGAGTAAAAGCGTGGGCGAGGTTTATAACGGCCCAAGACTGCTCCTGACTGAACAAGGAAACTCTCGAAAACGGCGAAATTCACTTTGGGCGAGAAGTATGCCCCGATGTTAATTATGGCATCCACGATGAAGGCAACCCAGCCGTGTCCTCGTGACGTGTTCCTGCCTATGATAGCCACTAGACCGTCAGGGTCTCCCACCCAGTTATCACGGGAGGGGACCAAATATGGCGCAGCGACCACTGCGCCATGCACTGGAGCATATGAATCTTGAGGACTGCTGCAGTGGTTAATATTTGAAATCTCTTATTCTTCTTCTTCTTGAATCTTTTATTTGTACCTAGTAATACATCGGGTATCTAGGATTATAATTTTGTACCTTACTGTACCGACATAGAACATAAGCGTTGGACGAGTTGGGCAAGAGACGAAATACGCCTAAGTTGGGAAACCGACTAAATGAACAAAGTGACGTATTAGTGAAAGTGACCTAGCGACGAAATAGATAGTGTGACGAGTTGTCATCACAAACCTTCTTATAATGTTGTCTCTAAACTAATATTAAAAACCTTTTTGATGTTTCTAAGGCTCAATTAACATTGCCGCGGAATGGAAGCGAATTTTGCAACGAAATTGTACATATCATAATGAACTTTATTGTCAATTGCGTAACGTACAAACTAAATAGGACAGTAGCTACGGGAATTCGTGACAACGCGCGAGGATTCCCCGGAAGACACGTGACCTCTGTTTTAGCTCGTATTTAGTTTGTACGTTACACAATTGGCTTAAAGTTCATTATGCTATGTACAATATCGTAGCAAAAATTCGCTTCCATTCCTTGAGCCTAAAAGGTAAGGAAGTACTGAGCTCACATATTTCTCAGAAATAAATCTACACTATCACAGTTCCTGTGGGTGTAGGATAGGCCATTGGAGCAAGCCGCTTGAAAAAATCTTGTACAATATAAATACCTTAGTCAAATGTTGCACTGCTCTGAAACTACAAGCTACACTCAAAAATGGAGCTAAAGTTTTCAGCAATATGAGCGTAGTTATTATAAAAGGCTGGAACGATGTTATGAAGCAGGTCACCCATCTGACTTCGAATGAGTTCAATGATGCTATGTTTCCAGTCCCGAAAAAAGCTAATATAATATACAATACCTGATGGAAAAGTTAAGGATTCAATTTGAAAATTTCGGTTTGGGTTATGCCCAAACCGAAATTTTCAGTCAATAAATGGAATCAAGCATTTTAATAGTAGGTATGTAGATTGTTAAAAAGGATACGAAAAAGAACGCTCTTCTAAAATCTTGGCTGCTAATTCCTCTCTCGATTGTAGTGAATGAAATCTCATTATTCTTCCTTTCAAAACTGCTTTCTATTAATCTGCTTCTACTAAGCTGTAAATAATACCGATCAAATTAGTAATCCATTTAGTTGACAAAATAAAACATTGTAAATATTTTTACTTTACCGTATTATTTATTAAATGCAGTTTACTCTCAACGTATATCCAGCACATAAGATTAATAATCAATGTAACGATAAATAGACCTTCATGTGAGACTGATAGCAGAAGGTAGAAGTTCAAGATGGAGGTGTTTATTGCAAATATGCGACATACCAGTCTTCTTGAAAACAATAAAGGTAGCACTAAACAAATACCTGCAATTTCAAAACTAAAGTAAATTAAATACTTAAGTGCCAAGTTTCGCCACTAGATGGTGACACTAGCAGCACAAAAATTAAGTAGGTAATTAATTTATTAAAATTTACCTGCTGTAAGCCATGATAATGTTTGATAAAAATATGAAACAGGCGTGCCGTGTTCAAACCTCTTTGATTGCACATAAATGTTATAAAGAGATATTAAAAGCAAAACTGCCTGTATTGCAAATAATGAAATTTCTCTCTTATTTTCATCATTCCTATTACAAAGTGGTAACAGTATTTTATAAATATACAACAAAATTGCTATCAACCAAATGCCACCGGCAGCTATGCTGAAAAAGGATAAGCATCATCAGTTTCTGGTGTATTATACTCAATTCCATTTGTAGAAAAATAGAAGAAACATTAAAATAACTTACACTAGCTCAATAAAAACATTTTTGCCTACAACAGGCATGAAGGAAAACACACTGAGTAATAAACACGCAGCAGGCCAAGCAATGAGTATAGGTCTTGATAAATGGTGTCTTGTTGAAGAGAAAAATGGCCAAATGCCCATGCCCAAAAGTGGGATGCTCAACATCCATCTATATGTAAAAGACAGACCCTGAAAATGATTATTATAAAGTTACGGATTAAATAATTAAGTAAAAACATATATGTAACAAAAAACTGCCTACCAATGCGATAGAACCCAGTATATAACTTATAATTTCAGCTAACAGTAAGCCGAATTTTCTGTTAATTCGAAATTGGCCATACCCCTGCATCCAAACAGAAAGTGATGATAAAGCATACCACCATAGAAATATAGGAATCATTGCATACAAATGAAACTGGAGTGGCAAATTTTGTGCTGAAATGAAAGAAAATGTTAATTGTACACCCCAATAATTTATATAAAATATATATATATACAGACGTTACTATAATCATACCATGTACTAAGTATACTGACAACAGGCATAAAGGGGAAAATACTATATTTAAGAATCTGCACATTTTTGATGAAGTTGTGCTTTTCAAGTTAGAAATTTCTGCTTGAGTATTGATTTTTTGTTGTGATAAAACTTTTAGCAAACATGCTATCCACCCCAAGAATGATAAAGTAACTAGTACTAGCAGTGTCTGCTGATAATAATTGTGATAGTATTTGAGGCCAGTCAGACTTAGATGTATAATTTCTTCACTCAACAATATCAGTTTCTCATATTCTTCTTCAGCTAGTAGCTTCTCAGAAAATTGTATAAGTTCTTGATACTTTTCTTTGCTGAATGGCTCATAAGGTTGATACAGATATGAGATTGCATTTTCTTCCACATCAAGTCTTTTCTTGTTATATTGTGATGCTAATTGCCTACAATTGCTATATATAGCTTTGGCTTTGTTAGTCAAGGTCATATCAAATAGTTCAGTTACTAGTTTTCCCTGAAATTCAAAACAGTACTTTATGTATGTATTTTTGAATGTGGTTAACACCTACAAATAATTTAAAAAAATATAGGTTGAGGGTTCCATACCTTGTAAGGTCAGATTCGGGATTTATTTGTGGGAGGAACACAAGGGTCAAACAAGAAAGAAGTGTGTGTGTCCCATATTATGGCACCATATCTTTGGAATTAATTCTCTTTCACAATAAGGGCAGGGCCTGTAGACAATTCTAATGTGGTTTACTTGGTAGAACTTACATTGTTTTAAGACAATAGCATTAGTTGTTTCTGATATAATCTGCTGTGATAGACAGACGAAATCACACCATAATGGTTCCTTTGTATGGAACCCTAAACATGGTTGTAGTAGCCCTTCTAACGTACATGCCTTTATTTGTAGGTACACTGCGGTACTATCAGACTGGTGGCTTTTGGCTGGTGGTGATTGACACATAAAGAGTAAAGATAATCAACTCCATTGTAAATTGACCTTGAAATACTTACTCTAGAATTAACAGGCACTGGAATAGAAAGAATAGTGGACATAAGAGGAGACAAATCCACTTGATTAATGTCGAGCCTGTGTTCCAAGGACATGCCAACAGTTTCAGGGTCAAGTTGATGCATTTCTGATTGCTTTACTCCTGAACCCCAGATTACATAGGGTGTTTTAGTTTCATGGTCATCCCCTGCTCCATGTGAGCCTATGAAAGACACATGAAAGATTTGTAAAACATAACATATTTCTTTTCCATTCTTAAATGAAAGTCCACATAAATATGTTCAAGAAGTCAGTTGTATTTATTGTACTAAGTTCTCTGTGGACGGTTTGTAATAGAAGACTTAATACTTCAAAAAATATTATAAAAGTTACCCCAATCTGTCATGCCGTGATCTGAAGTCATCAAAAAAGTGGTTTTCCCATCATCATTATAGTAATCTCTTATTACTGTTTCTATATCCCTTATACCTTCATCAACATGTTTCAATGTATCTAAGAAGTTCCTGTAATTATAACATTTAAGTGAATAATTATTCTAGACCCAGGGAGGTTTATACACTAATTGTAAATGAAACTTACGGTGTCTTTGGTTTATGAGTATGCCCTGCCGTATCAGTTCCCAGTAGATGTAAGAAAAATATTAGTTTATTACTTAGCAATTTTTCTATGATAACATGATCGTAGTTAGCTTCATGGAAAAACTTTTTCACATTGTCAAAAACCCATGCATCTAGTAATGTAGTGTTTTTGTCTGTACTAAAGCTTTGATCATAAGGGTCAAATTCATGCACAACTATGTGATCGTCAATATTAGCTTTAGTGAAAATATTCACAATGTCATAGGTACCCCAACACCAGGTGTATGATGTTTTATTAAAAACTGAATCAAAATCAACAGGGTTTTCCTTCCACCCTTTAGCAATAGCAGAAGGGTCTTCATAGAACCCTGCAATCACTGCCACATGTCCTGGACGTGATTCAGTTGGCACTTGAGTATTTGAAATGCCCCATCTACCATAAGAATTCGCCACAGACCTGGAATAAACAAATGATTGTATGGAAAATTAAATACTCTATCCATGTACCAAAGGTGTTGTGTAGACTACTGAATAAAAATACCTTTAATATTTAACTCTTACTCCCGCTGATGGCTAGAGACTCGCCACCAATTTCATGGGACTTAAAAACATAACTGGCACAATGTGGGTATATAATACTATAGGTGCACCACTCCCTAACCCTTCGAGAAATACAGGCGTGATGTTATGTTCATATTGTACTCTTACAAATAGGTTTACATTTTTCTTCCTACTATTGTTTAGGGCAGAACGTTTATGGATGTGTTACATAGCCTATGACATTCATGCAGCAAAAAACGTAGTAATTGCAGAACTTTACATATTTAACATTTCGTTAGATGATCATTTCGATAAAAAATACAGATTGTAACAATCAGTGTTTTGTTGTTTAGTATTGTATGGATTATGAATGGTACACAAACCTCAAGTAAGGCATTGTCGTATAATTAACGAACGATTCTGCTCTAAGTCCATCGACCATAAAGAGAACGAGTCTTTCAGCAAGGTAGTCATGCTGGGGCTGATAAGGCACCACATTCTTCACTATTGGTGATTTAAAATATATGTCAAAAATTGAAAACAAAAAAGTTATGTGTAAGAAAATTCCTACGATAAACATGGCTACTCTCTTTTTTTTATAAAACTTCTGGGTTATCAACGATTCCGGCAATCATTATAAAAATTTATTTAACTTGTTCATTCAAAATAACAAGAATCGCTTATTATCATCTGTCACTGACATCGACCACAGCAGACTACTTAGAGATACTACGTTTAGAGGTGGGCGTGATTTCACGTCACTAGTTACAATAACTAGTTACGCGGCTTGTAACCGAATCACTAGTTTCGAGTCAAACTAAAGCTGTGTCGAACCGTATGTATTCGTTACTGAGTAACGAGTATAACGCCTGACTCAAAGTACTGAATCGGTTCTCTCAAATATGTTTCGTTACTCGGATTTGTCGGTATTCGACGAGACGATTGACTAAGGCATGGCACGCACTGCGATTTTTATTCGCGCGATTTTTTTTCCGCGCATTCTGTGTCCTATGGAAATGACGTATGAAGCTGCACGCACTGCGGAAAAAAAATCGCGCCCAAATAGTACTAAAAAATTCGCGCGGAAAAAAATTCGCGCGATTGAAAATCGCTGTGCGTGCTATGCCTAACAAGTAACACTGCATAGTCTGTTTAGTGTATACCTTGAACGGAACGCAGCGATTCGATTCGACGATGATGATGAATGAATTGTGCGTTCGGTTTGACTCGGTATTTCATGACAAAGCACCAATTTGAATTAATTCGTTACAAATTTTTTATCGAATTTTGTACCGAGCGACATCATTACTCAAGTTTGTATCTATACAAAAATACAAATTGTTTTGTGGACTCTGGTTTAAGATTTATTATTTTAATTGAAATATGAGTTTATTTAATTTTCTGTGTCGGATAGACACATAAACACACACTCACACAGTTAACACTCTTGCAGTTTTTAAAAGAAGAGTGAAAGAACACTACCTTTCCATTCCGTCATAGTTGCATTTTAATTATGTATCTACGTATATGTATATTATCTTTTATATATATATATATATAGGTATTAGTATGTATTGCATTAATATTTATTTTACAATTATGTATGTATGTCTATATGGCAGTATATTTAATTTATAATCAGTATTGTTTATCAGCTATTACTTAGTTATGAATCGTTTTGTGTTAATTATTTTTCAACTCTACACACTATGTCTACATCTCTTTTTTTCATCTTTCCTTTCGCAGGTGTGGTGGAAGAGATTTCTATAGAAATAAGCATCACCTATGTACCTATTTTTCTGGTTCTTCTTCTTGTCTGTATATTATGTGTGTGTGCATAAATGGTTAAATAAATAAAACGTATAACATGAAAAAACATTAATTTTTCTGAATGGCATAAAATGTGAATTTTTAGTCTGTTGTGCGAAGTGAACAATTCTTTCGTACGAATTTTGTTTATAGTACACGTTAGATTTTAATTGATGTCGTCATAATTTCCCTGGATGTGAAATGTTCATTATAAAGAACAAACTTTCGTAACTAACTGCATTCAGACCATCATTCAAAGTCGGCACTGTGATCGTCACAAATTGCAATAAAGTTAGTACATTATTAAACTGCTATGCTTTAGTAGTAGATAAAAAAACTGACTGAATAGAAAGAAAGCAATCTTTGATTATACTGACTGCACGTGTATTTTGTTTCTGAGAATTACAAAAGCCTTAGTTTACTTTTCGATATTAATAGCCAGCCATTGACCATTATACTGTGCCAGATGTGGGAACTGTTACTTATTCAAATTGTTCAATACAGCTGAGCTTCGTGTGTAACTGTATAGTTGTATGGTATTTATGCAAACAATCTGACATGCGCAAACCAGTGCGTTCTAAAGTGATGTAATATGACATTACTTTTCGTACCGAGGAATATTACATTAAACCATGACTCCAAACATGACGCGTAATGAAGCGCTACACGATGGTTGACGTAAAGTGCGTGCAGCTTCATACATTTCCATAGGTCACAGAATACGCGAAAAAAAATCGCGCGAATAAAAATCGCAGTGCGTGTTAAGCCTAAGGCATGGCACGCACTGCGATTTTTATTCGCGCGATTTTTTTTCGCGCATTCTGTGGCCTATGGAGTTGTATGAAGCTGCACGCACTGCGGAAAAAAAATCGCGCCCAAATAGTACCTAAAAAAAATTCGCGCGAATGAAAATCGCTGTGCGTGCTATGCCTTATGGTACGCCATATGTCCCACCTGGTGGGGGTGGACCGCCAGGGTGTCGTGAAAAAGCGGCGAGTCGTTCAGAAACGCTCGCCGCGGCGCGCCTACAGTTACGTAACGTACAGCAGGCCAAACATAGCGAGCGCGAGATTAGACTCTTGCTCGCGTTACTTGTCAATAGCTTCTGAGTTCTGCCAGCGGCTTCGCCCGCGTCAATGTCGAACATTTGCCCGGGATAAAAAGTATAAATCTGTCTCTGTGCCAAACATCTAGATCCGTCCAGCTGTTTGAGCGTGAAAAAGTAACAAACATACACAAATACCTACACTCACAACTTTCGCCTTGTTATTAATAATACAGCGGCTTCGCCCGCGTCAATGTCGAACATTTGCCCGGGATAAAAAGTATAAATCTGTCTCTGTGCCAAACATCTAGATCCGTCCAGCTGTTTGAGCGTGAAAAAGTAACAAACATACACAAATACCTACACTCACAACTTTCGCCTTGTTATTAATAATACAGCGGCTTCGCCCGCGTCAATGTCGAACATTTGCCCGGGATAAAAAGTATAAATCTGTCTCTGTGCCAAACATTTAGATCCGTCCAGCTGTTTGAGCGTGAAAAAGTAATAAACATACACAAATACCTACACTCACAACTTTCGCCTTTTTATTAATAATATTATTATTAGTTTTTAAACTGTCATGGTCACTAACATTAAAAGCGGGATATTTACCATGTTTACTGTCTGAAGCGAGTTTCCCGCTTATAATGTTAATGTTATTATTAGTGTGATCTCGGATCAAATAAAAGTGATATTCTTCAAGGCTTTTGTACTTAAGAGTTAAGTTATGATAGACAAAGTAACTAAGAGCAATAAGGCTAATTATTTTTCTGAAAAATGAAGTAAATGTGCACTGCCATTATTTGATGTCTTACCACAAACTGCTTAACCATCAGTAATGAAGTTAATATTTACGTTAAAGGGCTTTTTGAGAACTTTATTATATGTGATGTTTTCATCACTTCTGAAATATTGGGTTGATTGTGATCTTCATAATTATATTTAGATTGGATAATTGGGTAAGGACAGTAACCAACAATTAACTTGTGTCAATGGAAATGAGGCACTATATTAATACAATACTTGGATGCATGCAAATGTTACACAGCAGAACAGCACACTTGTAATACCAAAAAAATAAAAGAAGTAATGTCTTTAGTAGATACATTTGTTACAGTTTTTCTTCATAGGGCCAGCACATTAATAGTGTAACACACCAAAACACAGTTTCAATCACAACTGAAAACAATTCTTGATTCATTGCTCCATTTGTATAAAAACTCATCTGCTCAACAAACAACAATGAATACTGTTGAATTAACAAAATTACAAAGATCATGATTGATTGTGTGAATTTGTGTGTTGTATTATAATTACCCCACAGATTAGGATCACATTTAACTTATATTGTACTTAGGCATAGCTTGCACTGCGATTTTAATTCGCGAGAAAAAAAATCGCCCATTCAGTGATTTAAGTCACTAAAATAATTTTCGCGCATTCAGCGAAATGTATGAATCTGCACGCATGGCGGAAAAAATCGCGCTCTAATAAGTACTAAAAAATTCGCGCAAATTTTATTCGCGCGAATAAAATCGCAATGCTCGTAGCCTTAAAGTGCTGTGTCAACTACCTACATAGAAAAGAGTAGAACAAAGACACATTAAAACAAATGTTAAATAAAATGTTTGGTCAGTTTCATTGCAAGTGAGTTGGTTGTTTGAATAGTTCTCGCCAAACTGCTTGGCCGCCCTGAAGTTGGCTACAATGCAGTAGCAGTAGTAAATCTCATACAAAAACAACACTGTTCCATTTGCACACGGGTCCGCATTGGAAAGCCAACTTCGGCACCCTCTTTTTTGTGTTTGTCTTCCTTACAATTTCAGGATTATATCTAGTTAACTATGCATTCTATTCTATTTAGGAATACATACAGGCAGTATTGCATATTTATTATAAATTCAGCAAAAATTTCAGTTTTTCTTCCATATTAAGGTTTTGTTATTAGATGGCATTTCTATTGTATCCATTAGTGTCAAATTATGTTTTTCTGCTAATTTTATTAAGTCTGCAATATCTCTTAGACCCCAAGCTGGATTGCGTCCTCTAAGTGATGCATCAAATTGGATATTACTCTCAGGTGTTATTACGCCATCTTTACTATAAGGGCCATAAGTAATCATAAGAGCATCTTGCTTTAAATAATTACCAGCATTTTCAAATAGCCCAATTGTGCAAGCATATGGGCTAATGTGCATCATATTACAATTATACATGTAGTCAACACTGTTTTCCTCAAAACCATAATTTGATAATTTTTGACTTATATCAATCAGTTTCGGTGGCAGTATGTTTTTAGTAGGACAATTTTCAGCATAGTAGGTTATACTGCCTAACAAACTATCATCCACTTCAGTTGGCTGGAACCTCACTCCAGGGAAGTGTGGTGCAAAATGCGCCAAGTGCTGTCCAGAGCCTGTTGCAATCTCCAAGAAGAATGGGCTCTCTTCATCCTGAATATTATCGACATCACAGATGAGAAACCTTTTCAAAACCTGAAGAATCGGATCTTGATTTCTTGATGCAGATGGATATATTAATTTATGATTTTTTATGCTGAAACAAACAATGATTAACTTTATTTTTTGCTATGTTTAATCTATTGTTTTCATGTTGGTATCCTAGCCCACTAATAGCTGAGTAAATATGTCACCATACGTGAATACCATGTAACCATACAAAGGAAGCAACGATGGAACCACGCGAAAATAACAAAATAAAGTAAATGTAAAATGAAACAAACCTTTCTTCCCCAGTAAAATGAGAAGCAACATCTTTAGCCATTGAAGTAGGTTTTAAATGTAAGCGTTTGGCAATCAGAAATCTTAGAAAATTAATTTTCATGGAAACCTTGTTGATTCACCGGGCGATAAATTTACTTTTAGTTTATAATAAAATTAAGGTGATCACTTATAAACTTATAAATCCATTAGGGATTTATTACAAAACGGATCTCTTTTACTTTGACCAGTTATTTAATCGAATTATAAGGTTTCCCTGGCCCCATGAACAGTAAAAATCGATTTATTTCTGAATTTCAGGGATTTCAGAAAAACAGCTGTGCCGCTGTTTGGTTGTAATGACAGTGACAGATGACACTGATGACAGACAGTTTTTTCATTCGGTGTTACCAACTTTTTCCCTAGTCCACCAGATGTGATTTTTCAAATCCAAGACAGTGAAAACATCTCTAAGTAGTATTTTAAATTACTAAAATGTTTTCAAACCACACATTCATTAAAAATACATGCAAAAGAATTAAATTAAATTAATAATTACATTAAAAGTGACGGTACACAAAAACAATTAATATTTAACTTGGAATAGCAAAGATTTAATTTATAGGCCTATATAGCGAAGACAAAATAAAAAAAAAAAACATACAAATATGTCAAAGTCAATCAAAGCAAACAAAACGAATTTCGTTTGCCGTGTTTGTGAAATGTTTTGTTTTTCAATTTGAATTTGAATGAATTTTATTATTGTGAACATCAATCGAGGTTATTCTTTATGTTGGTGTTTTAGAATTGAGGTTTGTTTTAACACATCCATACTAATAATATAAATGCGAAGTTTGTTTGTTTGTTGTTGTGTTTGTCTTGACTAAACGGCTGAACCGATTTGGACGAAATTTGGTATAGAGATAGTTTGAGACCCTTGGAAGGACATAGGATAGTTTTCATGCGGTAGGTTGTTCCCTTGGAATGATAAAACACTTTTGACGCGGGCGAAACCGCGGGTGGAAGCTAGTTAAATTATCATAATTTTTACCCAATATTCATATTGGATTCCGAAAAACCCCGTGATCTTTGATCTTTTTGATTCTATGTAGTTTCTATCTAAGTCATCAGTCTCTAAGTATTTTATTTTAACTAGCGGACGTCTCGCGTCTCTCTCTCTCTCACCCGCTTAGTTCCCGTTCCCGTGGGAACACAGGGATAAAAAGAAGCCTATGTCACCCGGGCGTAGTGTAGCTTCCCAATGGTGAAAGATTTTTTGAAACTGAAGTGAAACCAGTAGTTTTTAAGTTTGTTTATTACATACAAAAATACAAATCTTTCCTCTTTATAATATTATAAGTATAGATACCGATAAAACGTGTTTTTTTTTATCAACATCATCACCAATTTTTTAGTCTATGTAAAACTAATAAAATATTAACTATTGTCCTTACAGCTACTAACATTATCTACCAGAAAGTGTAAAGTTCAAAGGCTCTCCTCACCTCTCTGCCATCATGACAGGATGCTGGCAGAATAGTCAACATTGACTCAGTAAAGTAATAGGAGAAAATGTCTTTTTGTACCTACTAAAACGACACAATTTATAAAACGGAAACTATAGAATGGCCATTCCATTTAGCATAAATTTCATTTAAAAGAAGAATAAGTTACATGTTAGCTAGACATTGGCAAAAGGCATAGCAACTTTGACCATTTGATTAAAAAATTAACAATGCAGAAGTCTGCTCAGATCCTGACATGCTACAGGAAAGAATTTAAAAACTGAGGAAGGAATAAACAACATATAAGTTCAGTCTCTTCTTGTAATAGTACTAGAACTCAGCTGTACCTGGTAAGAGTGGTTGTTGAACCTTGCATTGTTGGAAACAAAGCTATCCTAGGAATATCACTGCTGAGTGATATTGATATTATAAAAAGCATATAAAATGAACAATTTCCAAAAAGAATTTATAATGGGCATGTTTTTGGACAGTGACAATGCTTGCACTATGAACAGATTGGTAGTTGCAGTGGCTAATACAATTAGTGAAAACAATGAAAATTTAAATATGTTCAGCACAGCTTTATCGCAGACTGTTGAAAACCAATGTCCTGGGACTGTTCCTGTTACTCGACGTATTAAAGGATTTTATGAAAATACTGTGATGAATTTCACGGACGAAGATTATGCTGTAACATTTAAAATGAAGAGGAGTACTGTTCAGGTTAGTGGAATGTTACCTAGCTTGCTAGAGCTGCCAATTTGTCATGAATGTGGGGCGTGAGATTCCTATGAGTGTTTTTTCGCTATAACTCATAGTTTCTTGTAACTTTGCACAAACAAGAATTTAAGTAAATTTAATTGTTTGAAATGTATGTCGTTTTTCATAACTATCCCTCAATCCGAGTTTGGAGATTGGTAACGTTAGTATGGCAGAATCCTAATGCATACTCGGAAATGGCGGTATTAATTAAGTAGATAAATAATAAAAAACAACAATTAGGTAGGTGATTTCGGAAACCAATCCCTAAATGGGTGAAAAAGGGTGATGCAGTTTTTAGGGGAGATTTTTACTGCTTGTTTCAATGAACTTGAAAGTTGGCTTGACCACTATCTCACCTGATGGTAAGCGATCATGTGGTCGACGGTGTAACACGCTTGCCTAGAAGTAACCTATTCACTCTTGACATAAAGACCCCGAGGTTGTAGCTATCTGGAAACACAGACTCCGGCAGGGAATTCCACTACTTAGCTGTACCTACGCATAATGAAAGTATTTCCAAAACGTTTATATGGGTGGGATGTCCACCATGTAACGATGGCGCATCGCCGTATGTCTTGTAGTCCGATGATCAAACGGGCTAGGCGGAATCAGATCATGAAATTCCATCGTACACTCCCCGAAATGTTTGTATGAAAAATCTCATTGCTTCAAGTTAGAAACTTAAGTCATACAATAAAATATAAATACCCTTTAAAGGGGGTGTAATAGGGGGTGATGAAGTTAGTACAGGAAAGAATAGAGCGTGGACGTAGTTTTGGGTGAAATGGTAGTACAAGCCAAGCTCAGCGCCTCATCGGTCCTTTGTGACCCCTTGACCAACGAGGCAGGCAGCATAGATACGAGTATACAGGGTGAGTATATCAAGTTGGCGTGGATTATCAAATCCTAGACTTTGAGAAAAAAGCGAAAATCACTCAAAGGCAGATTTTGAGCAAAACTAAAACTGTATCATTGGATTTTTTTAAAACAATATTCCTATCCAAGCCAGGAATCGAACTCGTTGATATTGGGGGGAAAAAGCTATAATATTACACCATCCGATAGTGTCGCTAATAAAGATTAAATTCTGCAAAGTAACGTCATACGGCAAACTTGAGGAATTCATTCGCCGGGACTTCGTCGAGCTTCATTGCCTCGGCGCATTTTTGGTGGTCGCCACTGTTGATTCTGGCTTTCAGGAGATGCAGTGGTTTGGTAATAGTGCGATGGGACTACGCCAATTAATTAAAAAAAAACTTGGAGATTTACCTAATTTTTAACAATTTATTCTTTTAAGTCATCCACGTAGTAAACCTAAAGTGATTAATTGTTCGAAATGATCGTAATTATTTCCAATATATAGCCGGATTCAATAATTCCAGCATTGTACTACAGTCTACAATTACCTATTTTGAGTTTCTAAAACGTTTTTACTCATGTCGAGCAAGACCAGATTTCCCGGCAAATTGGCAGAAACCCTATGCAGAATAAAAGCTTACCTGCATAAGTTTCCAAATAACCGATAACTAAAATATTTATTTCAGGAACTCATAAACTTTTTGAAGAACTATGTGAAGCCTGGCAACGTACCTCTTGATAAGAAAGTTCATGTGTTTCTTTGGCTATTGGTGAGTGATTGTTCTTATAATGAAGTAAGTAACCTGTTTGGTTTGCACAAATCGTCTGTTGGCTATATATTTAATGAGATAGCTACTCACCTTACTCAAAATAGGTATAGTTTTATTAGCTGGCCGTCAGTAGAGGAACAACATATTACTAGAATTAAGGTGAACAGCAGGTTTAAGTTCCCCAACTGTGTAGGTTTCATTGACACTTGTCGTTTTAAAGTGGGATCAAAAAGAAATAAGAGAGACAAGCCAGATATTATACTGTTGCAAGCAGTCTGTGATGAATCCTTGTTATTCCTAGACATTCACGTTGGTGAAATAGGAAAGACAAGAAAAAATAGAGTGTTTAAAGAAAGTTCTTTAGCACATGAATTAAAGAATTATGTGGAATTTGAAAATCATATTTTGGGGGATTCTGAATATAAATTAAAGAAAAACCTAATCACTCCATTCACAAGTGAGGAGTTGTTAACTAGTGAAGAAATGAAGTTCAATGAGTTTCACTGGAAGACCCGAAGCTATATTGGTCACGCATTTGAATTACTGAAGGAAAGATTTAGGAAGTTGAATCATATTGATGCTGGGAAGGCTGAGTCTGTTCGTCTTTTATTATCTGTGGCCTGCATACTACACAACTTTGTTCTGATGCATGAAGGATGCTCGGAAGTGAAAGAAGAAGCAGTGGCTTGTGACGATGGTGTTACTATTAACACAAGCATTGTTCAAACTGCTTTAGAAAAGAGACAGTTTTTATGTAACTATATTAATTATATTGACGCAGATGAAGTTCTCTCGACATAATTTTTAACGATTTATTATATCGAGTTTAATTTTAATTGAATTTACATTGAAATGAAAAATAAAATATAGATATTTTGTTATATGAGGGCAGATCAATAAAAACCATTTTATAATGTTTTAATACTTATATTTTCTCGTCTAGTACTGAAATTCATATAATTGCCAGCATATTATGATATAAAAAATATAAATAAAACATATTTTTGAGTGAGTAGTGTGTACTAAAAGATGTTTTGATGAAATTACAGTTTGTATTTGATATTATATAACAACATCAGTATAAATATATAGGGTGGATTATTAAAATAAAGAAGCAAGGGAAGGTTCCTTAACTGTTGTAAAACATGAAAACGTTCGGAGACTGCCCTTAACTTTCTGAGTTATTGCTAATTGCATTCAAGAATATAACAGTTCCTGAGAACATTTTCCTGTAATTCTAACTGTTAAGAGATCTGTCCTAGCTGTTTAAAATTAAAATCGCACCTCTACTTACATAAAAAATCCAAAAAATTATTAATATTTTATTATTTACTAGTTTTTTACTGCGGCTTCGCTCGTGTAGCCGCACTCAAACAAAAATGTTACCTCTGTATAACATTACCTTAGATTTAGATTAAACACACTAAATCATTTTGAAATAAAACATTTTGTGATACTCACTTTATTTATTCGTACAAAGATAAATTGCTTAGTATTTATTCATACTCTCTACTGCTTATTTACTTTTATGTACAGAAATAGATATATTATGTTTGCTTAAAAGACTTTTATTGTTTTACGGTGGGAATACTACCTCATTTTTAGATGTCTTGTCTAGACAGGTGGTTATTTCAGCCTAATAATATATATTTAAATCCACATTCATACCGACAATACCTTCTGAGTTCACGTTTTATGCAGGATTGGTTTTTTAGCCAGTATAGGTCTGTTCGAAACTACAGATCATAGAAAAAAAACACTGAAAGGAACTTTAAGAACTAAATTGTTAAGAAAATACCTCTAAGTTACATTAAGAGGGTTAAGGGAGGGTTTAAACTTTTTTCAATGGAAGCTTGCATAGTCACTTTGATGAATTCGTCACCCACTTCACCAAGGAGCGGAGGTACTTATTACAATTAATGCCGAGATAAGAATTCGTCACACTTCTTGTTAAGATTTTTCTATACAAACTTGTAACACCCCCTGACACCCTCTTTGGGGAGTAGTTATGAAAAACTATATATGTCATAAAAACGCATACAAAATGCGATCCCTATTTTTCAGCAGTTTCAGTGTTTTTATCTAGGACCAAAAATCTATGCCCACTGGCTTGAAAATAACTATACCGTATAAAACATGCAATTAAAATTAAGTCCATGGCATAAACGCAAATCTGCATAGGAATTTATATTCGCTACTCAAGCTTATTTGGTTTGACATCAGTACATTCGAAATTGAGAACGAATTAAGTTCGTTTTGTATTTTTCTTTAATAAATACATAAAATTTTCTCTGTCCTGATGTATCCTACATAACATTAGGCACTAAATTGGCAACCTACAAGGCACTATGCACTTAGCACAGCAGTACATGCTATAATAATTATATTATGATTTTATATTGTAACAAAATTTATACCTCTATTATAATTTAATTTACTACAGCTTATATTAATACTATTTTGCGGTTTTTTTTAACCATTGATTCAAAAGAAATTCATCGAGTCCTATTTAAAAAAAAACGATTTTTGAAAGCTAGAACAGCTAAGCTATTACTGAATCGAATTGTAATAAATTGTAGAAACATATTTTTTTTATGTTCGCTTTTGAGTAATATTCCTGCAAATAAATGTGCCTAACGTAATTTAAATACATAGTAAGTGAACTGATATTTAATATTATCTAATATTATTCATAACATTATGAATATCGATATAATTTCGCTAAATTCATTTGCTGACCATGTCAAGCCACAATATTTATGAGCCTGTATACTAGTAACAAACAATACAATACAACGCTATATACAAATTTAATTATATTTACAATTATAGCTGCACCTTGAATATTATATCCTACGTATTTTAGGATTATGGAATGTGACAAAATACCTAACTAATACTAATGCCGAATATTTACAATCGGTGTATATTAAAGGAGTCCTATCAGTCTGATTTATTGTTGTCCTTTAATTTTATGATAGATGTAAGGATTTTTTTTTCATTTACAATCGATATCATTTAATGATTTAATCTAAAAACAACAATAACACGTTTATTGAATAAGAAACATACACTTCCTTAATGTTTACAGTCATTCATTTATAGGTATATCATTTTTTAAATGCGGTATTCACCGTACGTTTACTTGAGTAAATAACAACATTAGCTATAAAGAATAACCAGAGACTGTACACAGGCAGGACACGAGACACGTTATGTACATAAATCCTAGTAAACACTGAGTCGATCACATTAAAACACTGTCTTAGCCGAACATTTTCGGAAGACTTGGCACACGCGACACGATACTATCGTCTCAATCACTTGTCAATGGATCCATACACGGTTTGTTTAGGTAATTTTCAAATGTAAGTCTTTTTAACCTTTTGTAAGGTTCCGCACTTGAGATCCTTGTCGAGGGATTCTGTAGAGTTTCGCAAGTCAAGCGTACGCTCCTTGCCGAGTTCCATGTGTAAGTTGTCCTGTTTGGGACAAACATTCGCCACCATGTTTACGTTTTTCGACCGAGGCATATACGCAGTATTTGCGTTTAACGGTGTCTCCAATGGGCTTAATCTGAAATAATGACACTTTAATTAGCATACACTAGATCATTGTGGTATTTATTACCTACTGTAATAAGTCGTCTGTGTTATTGTACAGTGATTTGCTAATGTGATCATATCATTAGCATATTTCTCATTAAGGTTGTTTTTTATGTAGATATATGTTACATGTGTAGTGCAAAAACGATTTGTGACTAAGCATGTCAGATCTTTACAAGGACAACGAAAACAATAATAAATAGTGCGAGGGCTTAATGTGACAAAAACTTTCAGCAAACATTTGCGGATTAGAACAACTATGACTCACTTCTGGAAATCATAAAAACTCGCCTGTAAAGAAAAACTGGGATGTCATTCATGCTAACTGAAAGCTTTTTATACAAATTCGTAATTGATTTTAGTTTATTAAAATATATGTGAGCAAAAGTACCTGTTCAAATGATTGTGTTGTTCATTGAAGGGTGAGGTATCGGTAAAAAACGGATGCCGAAATCGCCGTGAAAACAGATATCCGATAACGAATCCGACCATGAGCGTGACCAGGCAGGAAGCTACCACAGCGGTCATCAATGCTTGTGCGCTGTAGATGTTGCCGTCAGCGGCCTCCACAGTCAGCAAGTCTGTAGAATTATAAAATATCGTTATTTCAAACTGTAAACACAATATTGTTGCCTACTGAACTTTATTATTTTATAAAACATCAATTAATAGTTGTGTTGTATCTATATCTTTACCTGTCTCATGTTTGTTGTTAGTAGTAGTTTTATCGTCCGATAAAACATTAGTTTCGACGACTTCTATTAATATTTCATTTTGGATGTCGTCAGTTTTCTGTCGCATGTCTGATTCTGATTGGGTAGGCTTCTTAGTACCTGGATTTCTATTGCTATGTCTATCACCCGGCAAGAGAGCTGGCAACTTATTACATATATCAGTCTTTCCATTTTCTACATTTTGTAGAAACCTCTCGGGATTAGGAAATTGCCTGTTTCCAACCCAAGAACATACTTGCTGCTTGGAGTCCCACGCACAGTGTGGATCTTGCAATGCAACACAATCCCTGTAATCAAAGAATAATTATTTTTCTGTTTCTAAATTGAGAATAAATTATGATATTTTAAGTTAGGAGTTATTGATAATTCTTGCTGTTTTAAGTTAGGAGAAATAATTTATTTTTACCTGCACGATAGTACGTTTCCACAATGTGACAGGGTCACTGCTCTGATTATATCACCAGAGGCAACAATTAATTTTTCTGTAGTTAGGGCGACATGCATTTGTCTGATGGGCACGCCTTGAGGTAATACTTGTACTTCTGAAATCACAGCTGTTCTAACAGGGTTTCTACTATACTCGTCTGTGCTGGCATCAAAGTCGCCTTCATTAGCCGCTACATTAACAGCTTTGATAACTCTTCCGTCATCCGTACCGATGTACATGACGTCGTACTTGTTTCCATTCATCGCTTGAACTTGAGGATGCACCGCTATAGCGGAAAATCTATATTGTAAACTAACTCGAATGAGAACTGGCCGCGCCAGGAATGATGGAACAGCTTTATCCATTAGCGGATGTGTCTTTATAAAATTCACTGCCGAATCAGAGAGTGTTCTGCTGTCTTCAACACAAGACCCTGCTCTGTCTTCCGGTAATTTTTCTTTTTCTAGAGGTAGCCAGTTAGAGTTCATACCCTCTTGGCTTTTGAATGATCCCTCAAAAGCATCTATGATGTCCCTCATAGCGAAAGCACATACAGCTGAACCTCCTATTGCATTTTGAGGCGTAGTGAATACTCCGTATATTATATCATTTTTACTGCTGCTTTTGCCATACATTCCATTGATTAGTTCAGTAGTAGCCTCTGAAAAACAAAATATATTTTTTTACACCATCCTTTATAAGAAATAATCTGTAAGGAATATAAAATCTAATCGACTCAAGAAACTTACGAATTTCATCGAAATAGAAAGGATATTCTCCAGGCATGGAACAATTTAGACGGGTTTTCAAAAACGAAGTCCAACGGTCGCTGAACGTATGTGGACCTCCTTTATCGTTAAGGCATATCCTTGCTACTCTTGAGTATACAGCCTGCAATGGTAAATTTAAACAATGTTAATATATATAATATGAAATATTATAAAAAAGTGTCATCTGAGCAAAGCGTTCAAGCGCTTAGCAACCCTCTAGAGGATGACCTTAGCTTTAGCATTGTTTCCGATATAAATAGTTCAGTGTGTTTATTCCTTTCTTTTTTTCTATAATTGTAGCGCAAGAATATTCGGTAATAATATATTAAATCGTAAGGAGGTAAACAACACTGACCTTGCCACAGTTCATGAATTCGACAGCAGTTTCACGATAGAAGAAGTAAACATGGCTGGTAGAAGCCACAGCGCCCACAAACGAAGGATCGTTGAGCAGACGGAGATCCGAACGCTCAGTTCGTACAGGTTCGCGATAGATCAGGGGATCGGTTCCAGAGAAGTCAGCTGCCGTCGCTGTATATAATTGACCGTCTGAAAAGAAATGGAGGATTATTTTCACAACTAATTAATACTAAATCCGTAGCAATAAGTAGGTTATTGGTCCTAGTCGTGATCTTGTGAAGTAGCCGTTTGACTCTTTAGTCAAATTATGAAATCGTGTACCTAATTACGCAGAATCTCAATTTTACTCGCAAATATCTCTAGGCATCATAATAAAATATTGCTTACCAACAAAAATTGCAGTCGAATTATGTTGTGGATCGTAAGGACAGCGGCCTGATCCGTCGATTTCTTCAAGGTGGTGGTTCGGTGGGTGTCGAGCGTACCGTCGACATAACGGTTTGAATGCATTGGTGCCACAGACCAGTAGCCGTCCGTGCGACCGCGCCGCTACTCGCGGGTAATTCTGACATTCATCGGCAGACTTGCCCTTTAGTTGGCATAGCTCTCTGTGTGCGTCCGTTGATTGCCACTCCAGTCGCTGTGGACAAAAAAAAATACATGATATTGATTTCCTCAAATTCTATGCGTTCAGTAAGTCCAATAAAACTGTACCTACTTATGTATAAAGTAAATTGATAATATTTTAATTTGAAAGTAGAAACCAAGTCAAAAATATATTGCATTAAACAACGTGAACTCTCAGTCAACTCGCTTGGCTAAACATTTGATCAGACGGCTGCGACGCGCCGGGCTGCACTATTTATGGTACATAGTTACGTACCTACACGTCTGGCTGTCTCGTGCGTAATTCGTCTTAATTATGTTTATTAATTTCGTAGATACATTAGTATTTCAATAAAAAATGTTGTCTATTTGTTAAATAAAATTTATTCTCGGATTAAGGTCGTTCAACTTTCTCTGAGCATGGTAACTAATACATAGAAATAAATCAAGTGCGCCATAAGCAAATGTTTCGCCAAACTTGCATTGTTATCAGCTAAGTGTGCAGTTATCTTCCAAGATAGCCATATCAATATCGTCCATCGGCATCGTCGTCATTGTTATAATACTAAAACCGACTTAAATATAACAAAGCACTTGGCTAGCCAATAGATTATTTTTACGTAAAAAGGTGTAAGGTTAGGTTAGTTGCTTCAGGTTGAATAAAAATAGCAATTTACAGATGTGATTAATAGTTGGGGAAGGCGGAGTGGAAGCCCTGCACGTCGCCCGACTGTGAATAATTCAACGCATCACCGCACTGGCCAACTAATATGTGATGAGTAATTTAAACACCAAATCAAGCCTTTGAATGTTGGGTTGTATTTTTTACATTATTACCAAATAAGCTTTTCGTTCCTAAGCGTGCGTTGCTTTTGCTTTCGGGCTTGGAGTGTCTGTAGCAGAAGCTGAATACCATCATGTAATATTTCAACATTAAAAAATACATCTTATATTCCTCTTAGCGTGGCTTTATTGTATTTTATGTAGTTCAGTTGATTTATCTACACAGCAGCAGTTATCAAGGGCCTTCTGAATTGAAGTTTGCCAGGAAAATGTAGACTTTGATGAATGCAGTAAGGTGGGTAAGTCTCTGCATATTATTGATGTTCTATCGACTATGACCCACAAGGATTTACTGTTAACCTCTTTCTTCACATTTTATACAACTTGGGCCGAATGCAAAGTAGCTCCGATTCCATAGCGTCTACCTCATTTCAATATTTTCTTTTAATTCGTACTGGCGTGGAATTCGGACACAGATGTTTAATGTTAGGTTTATTGTATCTTAACATTGCGTCATACCTGAATATTACTATTTACCTGATTTCTATTGATCTCTGTAAGGGCATTGAACGGATGTCTGGGCCGTTTTTCATGAGTGTAACGTTAGTAATTTTTGGCTCGTGGCCAAACAATCTCTCGCCCTACGTTCGCGCGTCCATGTTGTTTCGTACTTATGTATTTTTATTTCTCAATCCGTACGGTGTCGTCAATCAGAACCTCAAATAACATGAAGTATTTTAGCTAGTACAATTTTATGTGATTTATCCAAATATTTGTTTAAACAATTTTCGTACGGCATGTTGGAAAAAAAAAATACTAAGTACCTTTTATTATATACTTGTATATAATCACCTTTGATTATATACTTGTATATAATCACCTTTGATTATATACTTGTATATAATCAAAGCTAAGTACATATTAAGGTGTCTCTATACTAAGTAACGGTAGATTTCAATAACGTATCTGTCATTACACTTGCCTTATAATATAGAATTTTGAGGCAATAAAGCCGCGTTTCCACTAGGCAACATTTGGCGCGCGACACGTGACGCTCGACATGTACGGCAACGCTGCACAACAGCGCGCGGCGTTGCCAGCTGGTGCGCAACATGACGCGCGGATTGTGAGCATCGTTAGTTGAGCATCAATTGTTATCGAGTGGAGACGTGACGCGTAATAATGTCCATAGTGTGGTGTAACGAACGAGTGTTCAAATTAATCGAACTGTACCAAAACTATGAATGTTTATGGGATACTACTCACAGAGACTATAAAAATAAATTAAAAAAACTAGATGCATGGGATTCAATAGCGAAAACACTAGATGTGTCTGTGAAAGAGGTTGAAAGCAAGGTACATACTCTTCGATCGCAATTCACTCGCGAGAGGAAGAAATTTAAATGTTCTAAAAAAACAGGAAGTGGCAGTGAAGATCTTTTTAGCACTAAATGGTTTGCCTATGAACCTATGCTGTTTTTGATAAAAGGTGAAACAACAACTGGAAATAAAGACACAATTGAGAATCATGTAAGTTTTTAATTAATATAAAATACTAACCTAGGTACATAATTGTTTTATTTAAGCACGTTAATTTTGCCAAGATTTTGCCCTCCCTTGTTCGCTAGAAAAATTATCTCTTATAATGGATGGAACCAGAGACGTGTCCACATTTTCATTCTCATCTTCTAAAGGATGTATATTATTTCCTGTTAGTTCATTACGCCAAGTGCCGTTTATTACATTAAATTCAGAATCTTCTCTGTCATAAGTTCCTGGTGGAGTATACAAGGCTCTGGAACGCTTATTTCGACTCAAAAAATATGCAAATGTACACAAGTCGTAGTAACAAGCTCAGCATTATTCGATTTAAGTTCAATTAGGCTCCGAAATATACAAAAAATAACAGACATCACACCAAAAATATTTTCTACGATTCTTCGTGCCCGCGAAAGTCTGTAGTTAAAAATTCGTTTTATGTTACCTTTTTCGTATGTTCCAGAGTAAGGTCTCATTAAATTTTCAGACAGCGCGAATGCACTATCTCCAACGAGTACTAGGGTAATTGCACATTAGTTGATTCTAAAGTTTCCACTGGTGGCAACGATAGTGTCTTGTCAGTCATTTTCAAATAGAATGCTGTTTCACAAATTAGTCCTCCGTCAGATATTTACCTTTAGCACTGACATTTGCATAAAGAAAATTATATTGTGCATCAACAATAGCTAAAAGGACTATACTAAACTGTTCCTTGTAATTATAATATTCACTTCCAGAGTTTGGTGGCGCTATAATAAGCATATGATTACCATCTATAGCACAGACACAGTGGGGAAAATTCCACAACATATTAAATATTGCGACTTCCTTCCATTCCTCTTCATTTGATAGAATCTGAAAAGTTTCATACCTGAGCTTAAGCTCATGTATGAAACTACTATATATCATTATTTTTTTAGGTGGAAGATCATAACTCTACGCAACATCAAAATGAAGATAATTCAATGCAACACCAAAATGAAGAAGCGCGAGCAGATCAAACCGAAACAATGCCGCAAACTGGGAAAACAGTAGCGAAGAAGCGGAGTCACGACGAAAAAATTGATGAAGCTTATGAAGTAATGAAGAATGTAAAAAAAAGATTGGAGGACAGAGATGAAATGACAGATGAATTTGATGTTTATGGAAAGTATGTGGCATCAGAACTTCGAAATGTAAAGGACGAATATTCTACTCTAATAGCCAAACAATTTATAAATAATATATTGATTGATGCTCGTATTGGAAAGTATCAACAAGATTATAATACGTACGGCTATAGTACAGGACGGCAAAGCACACCCGGCACATCAGCAAGTAATGATGGCACCACAAACCAGGACAGTGTTCAACAAAATAATGATGAAGATGTTGTTAAATTTGAATTACGTAATATCATATCAGATTTACAGGATTAATCCACAATTAAGGAATTCTAAATCATTAACAGTCGTTGGTTATTTGAATAGAGCTTAATATACCTATAATAATATACCTATCAAATCTTTTATTTTACATGTACTTACCCTTACATAATCTTTTAAACTCTGCAAACTTCAAAACGATTTTACTAATCAATTGTCTTGATATTTTGAAGGTGTAGGACAGTGAAGTATAGGAATTTCCGGTTGTCAAATATTGAAATGTAACAGCGAATCTGAGAGAAACACTAGTTGCATTTCGAAATTTTGTATCTTGCTTCGATATTACGGATTCAAGGTTTTGCTCATTCGGGTAAAGTTCGTAAAAGATCCATCAACCACACGGAGATCACTGAATACATTTTCTTTATTTTGTAGATATTTACTAACCCACCAACGTGGTTTTATTCTTTTTGATGCATTTTTCGATAAAATTATAACCACTGCCGCTGAAATCAACACAATTTCCTCTGGCGACATGTTGGCGACGACTGAGAGGAGACGAGGAGTAGACAGACAACGTTGTTCAACAAAAGTTCCGCGCTGACTTTCAACATATTGGGCAACTTGGTGTGCAATATATTGTGCGTCAATTGTTGCCTAGTGGAAACGTGGCTTTAAGGTTCATACAAGTATCTATTGTTAAATTCCTATATATAATGGGCAATTCTACCGACAGAAACCTACGTTATTGAAATCTACAGTATAGTAAACACGTTTGATCTGTGATTTGACAGTAGAAGTAGAATTTATGTTTTCAGACACTTCATCGTTGTACCTATTCATGATAATGATGCCTAATAACAAGATAAGTAATTTCTTATCAGACATACACACAAATAAAAATGTACAGCCAGATAAAGTGTGTAAACAAAATCGGAATCATTCACCGCTAAAACACTAGAACAGATTTTGTCTTCTAAAACCAAATACATAGAGTATTTCGCTTAGAGTATAATGTACAAAAAATACTTTTATTATTTGACTCTGATTTTAAATTCAATTGAATAAATTCCTGTCATTTCACTAAGAGAGTTTTAGTTCTCTATATTTGTCTGTGTCCTCTTTAAAATATGTTTGTACTCTATTTTTTCAAAGATGGTAACCCTAGGTGCACATATGACGGTAAATTAAATGTTAAACGATTTACACAATAAACAGTCTGCTGCGCGAAATGGGTCGTAACGTAACTAAGAATAAACAGCGAATGCACTAGAATACCTACTATATTTGTTTGCGCAAGCTTAGCTACATTACGCAGTGGCGGAGTAGGTACTACGATACCTCCTTTTCGTTACGGTACTGGTTCGTTCAGTGACCACTGCAGGCGGATTAACTGGTCCAAATAAAACGCGATATCAATCTGGACTATTTGGTTACAATCCTTGTAATGACATAAATGATTATTTATTTATTGACAGCAGCTTCGTCTGCGTGAAAGTCGGGCATCATCCTAAGGGAACACACACCCAGGATCCAAAATATCGAATGTGCTGTGAATTCTCCAAGGTCTAATTCACATATATAAATCTAACTAGATAACGGAACCGAAAAACGGAGTAAAATTACTCAATAATCGTACTTTGAACTTTTCATTTAGCATTATCGGCACCGGAAATTCACCGAAATCTAGAATGTCTAATAATGCCATATTGAGCCGTAAATACTGTATAGAAAAATTGATTGAGGCATTGGAAATGTTTTCTTTCATTGGTAAGTAAATTTGTTTTTAAATTGTGTGTGGAAAAGTGGCACGCTTGGTTTTCATACAGATTGAGGCACTTGCGTTATCTATGTCTGTGGTCTATTGGTCCAGCAATCGCTGTAAACGTGACAGACAGACAGCCAGAGTTACGTTCGCATAATTATATAATATTATAGTAGGATAACTAGGTCAAATGAATATGATATAATTACCTGTTCTACATTTTCTGACAGATCGTAGAGGCTTAGGTTGTACACTGTGTTCCTGCAAATACAAAAAATATAAGTATGTTGTAATGAACGGTCAATATTAAACTAAGTAAATAATTTCAAACAAAGTTTATTATTAAAACAAAACAAGTTCTTTCTGAGAATGTTCGCAGCTGATTACATAATACATATATATAGATAGGTATACTTGGAATACACACAGAGTGAATGGATTAGTCGAGTAGAATGACTACGTTTTAGAGTTATGTACTAAAATAATATTATAATGAAGTGGTAATTTACCTGCCGCCGACTATAATAGAGAAATCATCTTTGTCCAATATGCGGAAATGGTCCGGGGCCGTCGCGTTGCCTACGAATTGTTCTGAAGTTTCATCACCTGAAAATAAACGAAATAAAGTTTAGGACGGAATTCCAGATCACTCACTTTGTGTTAGAAATCTAATTAAAAACTAGCCACAGACTATTTTGAGGGGATAGCTACAAACACGACACTGTAAGATAGCAGATGCTGCTAAAGCCGGTGAATTATTCAGAGAGATCCGCTCCCAGTTCTCTAAAACACTGTTGTTACTCGTAAAGCTAAATTGCCTTTATATAATAGTATTCTAAATACTATTTTCTTTTTCGATAGGAATATTTTAAATAAAAAAAATGCTTTTTATCATAAGAGGAAATGCGGTCGAAGTAAAAGGTCATAATTCGAGGTTTGGCTGTCGCACATTTCCTCCGCCAATATTGTACCAATTTAAAAGATATTCCTCTATGTTTTCCTTTTTGATGATACATTATCTTTAGAAGCATTAGAACCCTCAAAAGATGCTCAAAATTGCGCTGTCAACAGAGGCCAGTGTACAAATTTCACAACTATAAATGAAAAAAACTTTTTAACAAAAAATCAAACCGACTTCCAGAACAAAAAACTACAAAGCAAAAAATAACTTTCTTTTCCGAAGTCGGTGTCTTTTGTACCCACTTGTTTTCAGTTTTTCGACACCGACTTCGGAAAAGAAAGTTATTTTTTGCTTTGTAGTTTTTTGTTCTGGAAGTCGGTTTGATTTTTTGTTAAAAAGTTTTTTATTTTTCTCTTTTTAGTTTTAGTAGGTATCGCTAATTAACATGATAATCATTTATGGCCAAAGTACATCTCATGACAATTCCAATAAGCCCAAACACGACTAGGATACATTGTTTTATTTCAGAGTTCCAATGCCTACCTTCCGGTTTCTTCATCAGAACAGTTCAATGGTACCATTTTCATCAGTACCATTCATTTATAAGTATTTGCTTCATCATAGCCGGTTAACTATTCGAGATATTTTATACCCGTGACATACTTAGCATTTAGGAGTGCCAGTGGTCATCTGTGGTCTTCTTCATCAGTTCCACTTCACCAAATTATACTTTTTGAGTGCAAGTGATTGCATTGTTGATAAAAATACCAAAATCACTATATGTATGCCTATAATATTTGAGGAGTTCCCTCGATTGCTCTAGGATCCCATCATCAGATCCTGACCTGACGACTATGGGACCAACTAGGAAGTATACCCTTCAAAACAAAAAAAGATTTTTTGAAATCGGTCCAGGCGTCTTTGAGTAATCGGGGAACATACATAAAAAAAAAAAAAAAAAAAAGATTCCGACGAATTGAGAACCTCCTCCTTTTTTTTGAAGTCGGTTAAAAAGGAAAACATAGAGGCACAGTATATGTTTTGCTTTTTCAGTTTATAGAATATTTTTTAAATTGATCCAATATTGGAGGAGAAAATAGGCGAGAGCCAAACCTCGAATTATGAATTTTTATTTAGGAAATTCAGTCAGATGTCTGCGACCGCATTTCCTTTTGAAGTGCATTTTCATCCAAGCCAAATGTGTATCCAACATTGATCAGCTCGTTCGGTTGAGGATAACTGTTTTAAAGTTCAGTTGCAAGGTTTGACCTAAACATATTCACTAAGAAGGCTTGTAATAGCTTGTAAAAACCGATTTATTAATAGGAATTTTGACACGCTTTTGTTGTCGATTTCAATGTGCAGCGTTGGAGCTTTTTTTGTGCAGATCAAACGAACAATGTTCCTATTGTGCAGCGATTAAACAACAATGATCGTATGCGATTTCATAACAATTGCTTGGGAAAGTTTCACATGTCACTATAAAATACTCCGAAATCGCGAGAGGTTTCTTCCACCTGGTCAATATAACAGGAAGTAAAGTTTAAAGCTTCTACTTCGATTAACAGTTTTTCTAATTATGAAACCGTAAAAGAACAGTTTTCACAACGAGCATACCGTTCTAGACATACATATATTAACGTTTTCCTTTCTTGTTTTATTTGGCATGTTTGAAGCCCTAGATCTAGACACAGGGGTTCAAATAATATCTATATTATGCACCAAGGGCATAAAGCAGTGTCTTATGTCACGGGCGCCATATTGGATCCCAAACTAATAAAAGATTCTAGAGTTAACGAGATTCGAGCAGAGTTTACAGTTAACTCACGAGCGAAGCAAGTTAAAACAAAAATGTTAAATGCAGCAAAGAATTCAAGATTGCCCAAGGCCAAAACAGCTTAATCGCCGAAAATAATACTATAGTTTTCATACCTGCAAGATAGTGTTTTTGCCCTACCTACGGGGAACCCGGGAACAGTTTTTTGTCCGTGCAGTGATGGGTTTCGTTCAAGGGTTATTAGATTTCAGGAGTAGTGGGTATTTGTAATTGTATGTGGCGTTACTTATTTGAATATTGACGGTTCCGAAGTTACTTGATAACAATCGATTGAATATATATATATGGAGGTATGCTCAGGGTGTGTCTCACAAACTTCATAGAAAAGGGAGGATCCTCCGACCAGACGGGTGTTGTGTCTGGAGTCTGGACCGGGTAACAGCCAGACGGTTTATTTATTTACGCGATGTAAGATTTGTGTGTCTGTAGTTCGTATGTGTATAGATCCCGCTACAAGTAGTATATGTAATTGTTATATTATAATTTTGATAAAATATCTTACCATATTTGACATGTATGCGTGCGTTAGCATCCGGCATCCAGGCTTGAGCCGTGGCCGCGAGGAGGACGAGGACTGCGCGAGCGACGCCCATTTTAACTTAATATCTCCTCTCTATGCGCGCCATGTTTCCGCTTCTCTGGCACCCTGTAATAAAAGATTTAAAAAAACGTTAGTTAACATACATAAACTTACGCCCTTTCTTCATGGGGTCGGTAGGAACTAGAGAACGCAACCTGTTACGATCCGTACATAGCTGGAGTAGATAATATATGTAAGGAATTAAGGGTTGCAAGTGTCGTTATAAAGTGGTTAATTTCATATTATTTACATATTAAAATTCAATATATGGCCGCACCAGTAATTTACTATTAATTTTAACCGGTAATTATTAATAAAAATCCGCTCTTATAATTTTGACCGTAGCATTAATTTATGTATGTATTCATATTCATAAATACTAAGATTTATGTATGTGCCGTCGTTATGCCTATTTTTTAAATTTATTTCCTGCTCAACGATATAATTGGTCATAAAAAGATAAGACTTATTTAAATATTAATAAACGAGTGCGTGAGATGTCGTTGAACGCAAGTAAATAATGTTGTGTGTGACTGGTCTGGTTCTCGGTCACACGGGACGCTTGCAGACGCACGCAGCATGCACACGCACTGCTCAGGATGGATTCGCATACTACTATTTTTAATATTTTTTTTGCTATTCTTGTCGATCGTGAGAAGCTAAACTTGATCGTCTCGTCCCAGTCGTGATCGCAGCACCCACCATTCACTTGTAACGATACCTTATTTTTAATCCATCTTTTTTTGGATCGTTGAGTTTATTGAAGACTTTTTGCCATTGCCCATGGAACTTTAAGGTTCCATGGGCAATGGCAAAAAACCGACAAGGAGCGCGTCAGTTTCGCACACCGAAGGTGTCTCACCTTGCTAGGAATCATAGTTTTCAACACGACATTGTATGAAAGTATAATTAATATGTTTAATATACTTATTCAAATGGCACGAAGGACTGAGTGCAAAGTGGGGAGGGCCACGCGATCGAAGAACGCAATTTTTGATATTTTCATGAGTCTGTTATGTTACACAACATTACACCTCTGCGGCAGTGTTGGCTTTTGGGACCAACTGTTCACTGATGTTGAACATTTCACTATTTACGAGTACCCTCCCCCTCGAAACGATATATTGCACTTCGAACATATTTATGCACGCCAAATGGCGAGTGTACCGGAACAATTACCCAAGTAAACAAATTAGCGATTACCGGAGGTTTAACCAGACGTTCATGTTGAAGTTATATTGTTTTACATAGTTATGGTAGTATATTACGGAATGCGTAGGGGTTTTTTCTGTGTAGGTACTGTATGGATCAGAAAGTTGGGCTGTGAAAAAGATGGATGATAACTTGATAAGAGATTGCGAGCATGTAGCAAAAATGACAATGTTCAGATAGATGTGTGGAGTGACGAGAATGGATAATATGAGAAATGAGTATATTAGAGGAAGTTTGAAAGTGGCGCCAGTGACAGAAAAGTTAAAAGGTTATTTATACCAGGACAAATGGTTTTATTTGTCCGGGTATATGTGATGAGGAGGGAGTTACAAAAAGAGTTATGAATATAAATGTGGATGTATGGAGAGGGAGGGGATGGCCAAAGAAAAGATGGATGGACTGTGTGAGAGTTATGTGAAAGAAAAGGAGTCAGTGAAGGCGTGACAGGGAACAGGACGGTATGAAAGAAGAAAACGTGTTGCGCCGACCCCAAGTAACATGAGACAAGGGCAGGAAGATGACGTTGACTATTATAATCATGGCTTCTCTAGTCGCTGCCGTACTCTGTGGTTTCACTCAACTACAACAACAACAATTTTGCGAGCCAACTCATGCGCATAAAAGTAGAGAATCCGCGTCAAATAATATCAAAATATCAGAAAAATGAGAATGAAAACGTGTAACGTCGAATTCGAAACAAGAATGATAATAAAAATGTAAAAGCGAGACCTATTCGAATGCTTATTTTATAGAACAAGTTAACAGTAAGTACCTAGAACATAACTACTGCGAGCAGCCAAGGTGTCGCGGCCAGGTTCTCATGTGTATTTCTCGTTAGCGTTCATTTTATGAAACGACATGTCTATGTATGTCCGTGTCTTGCTCATTATTATATTCCCTTGTGTTATTTTATTGGCATGAAGTCTCTGGCAGATTATGCGGTAAATAAGATAAGGCTTCTGTGGCGCGGAGCCGGTTGACACTTGAGCCAAGAGATGCGGTCGCGACGTGCTTGAAGACTTACTCGATCCCACGCGGATCAGGAAGCTGCGGTTCTTTTCTCCCACTGCCAATAAATAACCATTTGGAAGAGCGTGGGGCGGTTTAACGTTCGACTTTGAAGGACATAAAAGCTATTCTGAAACGTTAGAAGACAGTGTCTCGAATTTTTCATGACGGGAATCTATTGAAGCTTTTGACGGTTTCGCGATACAAATGTATGTTTTTAAACATGGACATTTGTTTATTTTGTCTATTATCGGGGCAATGGGTGTGCGGATAGTTTAGGGTGAATTCTGTAAGTTGGCAACATCGGAAATAGCCTGTCTTTTTTTTATTAATTGCTCTAATGCTCTATTTACTGATTTGCCAGCAGCTTCGCCCGCGTCATTGTTGAAAATGGAATTAAATATTGGTCATTTACCAAAAATCTTTTGAAATATTCACCTTTCTTTTTAAATATTCACGTGAGATTTTAAAAAATGTCCAACCTTGGCTATAGGCATTGGATACGTGGCTTTATAACAACATTGCACTTTTAAATATGATACATACGTTTAACTAAATTGTGACTGTTTGCATTCCCTTTGTTTGAATTTAACTTTGTTCTTTTTGATAAAGTAGGAGTGTGTATGGACTTCGTCATTAGTATATCAGAAAGTTATAATTACACTCATTCATAAAATGTAGAAATAATAATCTGGTGAACCTGAAAAACTGAATTTTGAAGTATGTTTTATTACTAAAGTGATTCATATGATACCTAATGAAACCCATTTGCTTTTAGGAATCTGTATATATTATATATTCGAGAAACGTAGGTAAAGTCAAGGTGCGATCTGTGAATCTTGTCCTCAGAAGTGAGAGGTTTGAATCATTAGGTATGATGAGCCATGTGCAAATCTTAGAAACGAATATAGATAGATTATATTTTATGGATAGTAAAGCCAAACAGTTCGGCTACATAAATCGACATAGTTACTCAGTTTGTTAGTTACATATGCACGGGGTCTCAGCGCTAAGAAAGAAAAATTGGTTCAAATAAACCTCACTAGATGGCGCTATATGCACCGTTCTGTTATTATAATTATTTATTATTTAATGTGTGTAAAATTAACATTTTCTGGAATTGAACATAAAAATTGTAAGTTGTTGTTTAATCAACTCTCCTAAGCACAAAATTATGGAATATTGGACTCTTAATTCACATTTCAAAACTTATTTGAACGGATCATTTAAAATTGATGCCAATAGATGGTGCGATTTTAATTTCCTGAGGCATTCCACTCGATTGTTTAAATTTGAATTGTAACACATTTTGGTGCAAAGAAACTGTAAAAATGTGCAAAAAATACTACAAAACAAACATTCACTGTATGTAAAGTAAACAATATTCACGAACCGAGTAAACGCTTTTACTTGCAAGTTGCTGCTAACACCATCTATCGATCGTCGTAACCGAACGCGATTGATGGACAAAAAATAATCGGTTTAATCAGACGAAAAACGCCAACGGCACGGTTTCTTTGTATGGGATGAGGCATCTGTATGCTAGTATTATATTGTCTGTGGTTACATTCAGCGAACTTCCTAGTGAGTACCAGAATCATGATAAAAATATAATTTGTGCCAATTAATGTTCGTTACTTCGTATTTACTGATTGCGGTAGCTGTGATAAACTGTACCCACAAATTTATCGTATCTTCAACTTGCTAGTGTTGCGATAACTTATTATCAGTAAGAACCTAAAATTACTATCACTTATTTACTCATTATTATTAGGCACTAAGTACACTACGAATTGTTCACGAATAAAAATTTTACCGAATTGAGAACGTCTTCCTTTGTTGAAGTCGGTTAAAACACGGCACACGTTTGAGTGTTACGACTTCGAGTATGGGTGATACTGAATGGACTGGTGAACATGATTATTAGGCCTGCCTTACCAAACCAACCAAACAAACCCATGACAAAATTACCTACCTACCTATTAGATTCGGACGTCATAATTACAAAAACTATTTCCCTTTAGCTTAACACTACCGAAAATGGTATAAAACATGTTAATTAAGGTAACTATTTAATATGGTATGAGGTGTTGTGGGTAAAATAATTGTAATTATGCAGGAATAAATACCGTCAAATAATTAACAATAAATAGGTAGGTAGCTACTTAAGCACCTATTTATTGTTAATTGGTTTTGACGGTATTTTTTAATTCACGTATTTTACCCACAACTCCTCATACCCATATTAAGTATTTACCTAAAATAACATATTTTATACCATATTCGGTAGTGTTATGCTAAAGGGAAAAAGTTTTTGTAATTATGTCGTCCGAATCTAATAGGTACAGGTAAAGACACAGATACCAAAGAGCAGGTATGCACTTTGGTAAACCCAAGACAAAACTACCTATTTCTATCGTATAGAATAACGCCTACAGTAATCGCTGTAAAGAACTCACCCTGAATCTTACTTCTTACTAATACATATTATAAATGCGAAAGTTTGGATGTGTGGCTGTATGTTTGTTACCTACTCAATCAAGCTAAAACGTCTTAACGGATCTATGTGAAATTTGGCACAGAGATAGACTATAAGACTACAGTCTAGAATAGCACATACGCTACTTTTCATTCCGGTTTAATATTCCCATGGGATAAGAAAACACTTTTCTCGCGGGCGAAGCCGTTATAATATATTATAATAAAATGAAAATATATATATATATTTTAATGCTTTATTTACTGATACATAATTCGATTCATTTGTGATATTTTAATTTATCGGAACATCGGGGCTAAAGAGCACGTCGCTTCACTATTGTAAGCGTCCCTGAAGTATTGCATTATGTTGTCTATGGTTGCCTATTAATAATTATGGAGCATCATAGGCGTGCTTATGTCAAATGTAAAATTAAAGGCTAGACGGAATATTGCGGTTTTCTTGCGGCTTTGCATCTGCTCGTCCCTAAGGACCAGTAATTTAGTAATTCGGGATAACAAGCCTTTTGGACCCTCAGCAATAGTGTAGTTTTCAATCAGTGAAATAATTTTCTAATCTGATCAGTACTTCCAGAGATTCCCCTTTACAAACAAACATACAATGTTACCTTTTATAATATTGGTTCAGATAATGTTTATTAGAATGGTCTGCCGGTGATCTGAAGGTATTGAGAGGACATACGTACTTTATCGATCGTTTATTTTTAGATATGTTAGGTGTCCCGGCTCGTGGCCCGTCTAATGTAACGTGTAAGAAGTTACGAACGAAATGGCTTCCTTAATGGAGCTCGCTAACGTTCGGTTAGCAACCTATAAATGTAATGTACCTACTTCCGAATTCAAAGGAATACTGCGAACCTTACCGTGTAAACTATTAGAGGGGGAACTGGCAGGGTTTTTAAGAAAGCATATTCAGGGCGATAAGTTGTTGAGAGAATACCGAAAATGTACGTCAAAACTTTCAAATAGGTCCACTATTTATCAGATTAAGCTTGAGAGTCCTTTTTGGAATGTTTTGCCCAGAAACCCCTACCAGCTCCTCACCCTCTATGTAGCCTTCTTTACTTGTATTTCTTGGTAAACAACTATGGAGAGATCTTTTATTTAATCCATGCCGATATGATTCTTAAATAAAGTGTTATAGTACCAAATCCTATCGAACTTTATTTTTCTTTCTGTTCGCGTTTGACCACTATCTCGCCTGATGGTAAGCGATGATGTGGTCTACGGTGAAGCACGCTTGCCTAGAAGTAACCTATTCACTCTTGACTTAAAGACCCCAAACTTAATTCAAAGTTTAGTACAAAAAATCGTGTTTTTATACGTACAGTGTTTGTTTACCTATTAGGGTAAGGAAAAATACAATTTGCATGTTACATGTTAGAGTAATTCACAGTTAAAAATACACCTATAAAATTCTAGTGATCTGGAAATTCCTGCGGGAATTCATGTCAACTATGGAAACTCCTTAGGAGCATGTAATTTCCTACTGGCATGTGGTAACGTGATAATATGTGAGTACATTGTGTTTATGAGGATGTATATAGCACATATTTTAGTCATGACTGATTCACCGATGAGTTCTACCCACATTAGCATCAATGACTGTAGTTATTAATGGATGCTCATTATATAAGTACGTATTATGAGAAATTGATTGGAAGACATAAATAGAGCCATTCTGAAATACTAAATTCCCTAGGTCATTAGATAGGTTTGTGTTATTGTCATAGGCTAGGTCTCGGAATAATTATTGTATAGTATCTTCTAGAAGAATCTTGAATGATTCTGTCAGAGGGGTGCTGTCAGTAAACATGTGTAAAATTGTCAGTAGCAATTGTATCATTCTTCTTTTTATGTCGCGGCCATTGAGATAATATGCGTAGTACATTATTACCTCAATGGTCGCGGCACATCCAGCAGCAGCAGATGTCTGTTTATTTCAGCGTTGGAGGTGCTCAGATCATCTAGGGTGCTATTAAATGGATATTTGGGGTACTCCAGCAAATGAGACGTTTGAGGAATTGTAATGAATAAGCAAGATGGCGGCATTAGTTCAAATTTTGGCCACGCGCCAACTGATCGCTGTGTAGCTGCTATAATTTGCTATTTTGTACTAATGCGTTGCTTTTGGTTCGATTTTAGCATTTTTGTTTTAGAATAGTTGTTGAATGTGTCATGATTTTGAATCTTTGTATATTTCTTGGATAAAATACTATCTGTACATATTATGGACGCTTTTAGCGTATGTCTGTCTGGCTGGCCGCGTTGCTCTTTTAAACTACGCAACGTATTTACGTTTAGATACTCACTACCTTTTCAAAAATTTATTTTGATATTTTTATTTATGTGTTTAAAGTCTTTTATCTACTTCGGTTTCGTTATATTCGAATTATAAAATTGACAGCGGTTTCATTATGATACCCATAACGACATCAGGTTGCATTATGCGAATCGTCATAAATTCTAAAACACAAGCAAAGACATTCTGAACATACAGCCAGGTACCTATACTATTACTTCGAAATCGAGACAATGTAAATGATGTTTTTAAAAATGGAACAAAGTATCGTATTCTATTTTGCTGTTGCGGCTACCTAATTGCCTTATACCAAATAAAGACTAAAAATAAAATAAAAAGTGGACGCGGGAAAAAAAATCTGAGTGGAATTTTATTCCAAATTTTATTAAAAATGTCTTCAACATCAAGTGATATTGAAAATACACCACCAAATATAACAAATAGAGCAGTTGCGGCTACAAATAATTTACTACCAGAAAAATCAAGACATGTATATGAGAAATGAAATACTTAAACACACTTTCTGAAATACTTATTTGTCTATATCTGTGTTTTATTCCTTCCTTCGTAGATAAAATCTTGTATGCAGCCGTACGTTATTGGTCTTTTAATAACTCGTGCCCACCTATTTCGGTACGCGCTACGCTTGTACCGAAAAATGGCACTCGTATTAAAAGACCGTCCATAACGTAACAGTTGCATAAATAGCTATTAAGATTAGGTTCAGGAGATATTTACAGTATCTAACATTTGGCAATAACAACGCAAATTAACTAGAAAATGAACTTTTATAAGTCGAACTGTTAATGCAAATAATTGTATTTTTATAAATCCGTTTGTTCCTTAAATGGGATCGTGATAACTAAATTATTGGGCTTGCGAACATGGTAGGATTTGTGGATACATACATTTTTTTAATAACATAGGTAAACATTTTTATCAGTAAAAATCACACCTGTTGTGTAACTAAATATGATATCTATCTATGTAGTAAGTACATTTTTATCTAGATTAACTTATCGATAAACTACATAAATGATTGTGGAAATCTATCGAACCAAGCCATGATTACAAGTGAAATCTTTTTTTAATTTCAGTGACGAAGTAAAAATTAGTACACGACTGATAGAGTAAATTTTTTTGTTTCGCTTTTAGAGGTAGGTTTCAGTCGACAAACAACTTTTGGGAATATTACTCTGACAAAAAAAAAAAATCAGAATCGGGAGGTAAAGGTTTTAAGTTCATCAATATACTGCTCTTTTTCTTATGCTAAGTTACAAGGAGTAAAATGTAAAATCTGACATCTTTGGCAACTACGATTTGGAGGCTTTTTAAAAGTCGTCAGAAAGCCCATAATTTCTTCGTCAGATTTACCTATTTTGCGCCAAGTCGTACCCGGTCAAATAAAATTAAACGTCCCTGCACGGTAGAGGCGTCCTAAGGAAATCTGAAAAAGGACGAAAGGGCTCCTAACTGAACCTTTTACTCACCTGTAGCCAAGTTGACAATCTACAATCGATAACGCTATATATTTTTTTTACATAACTATACTTTGTCTAACTACTCCCATGTACAGATTTTTATTGTGTTTTAATTAAGTACCTACTGTTGTGAAGGAGCGGAGTCTTTTAATACAGGCATTATTTGCAGACTCCAAACCCAAAATTGTTTGTGTACCTATATGTTTTTTTAGCCAAAATAAACGTTATTTATTATTATTATATATATATATTATTATTATTATCGATAGGCTCGCTTTATATAGTAGAAAACTAATCAATGTGTGGTAATGACACATCTGAACCTGAACGTTAAGTCACATGGTCAGACCATACAAATAGAAGGCGTTAACGATTGTAGAAAGAGATTCGAGACGAACATGTCTTTAACTAATGTAATTGGCCTTTGGCCGTGTTATGTTAAAATAAATAAATAAATAAGTAATCGAAACGTTTGTAACTTGGCTAGGAGGCAGGAATATTCTCGGTGTTCTCTAGCATTAGCTGCAAGTCGCACCTACTATCAACTTTTCGCCCTGAATAAGCTTGCTCAAAAACACTAAGAGGCTCTCACCTGCAAGGTCCACTTAAATGAATAAATTTAGGGAGCTAGCGAGTCCGTCTTGATCTTGCATTGACCTATTGGCCCCAGTTGCAATTAGTGACATTCGGTGTGTCTGTAGTGCATCTTGCGTATTTTCGTTGTTATCTTATGTAATTAAGTATGACACATGACGCACACGCAATTACGCAGGATGTTGATAATGAGCTCATTCATTGATATTGTAAACTGGAGTAATTGTCGCTATTTGTGAATCAATCGCTTAAGAATCCATTGTGACTTATGATTTTATAATTGGATTGGTCAATGACACTGATTTATTTTTAGTTATCATTTTTAGTAATGTTACTAGGCCGAGTTTCTCACCTTTAAATTATCGCAGAATTAATGTGACAAATTGTCAAGCACGCGTTATCTGCTGTGATTGGCTGTTGAAGATTCATTCAACCAATAGGCCTAATAAGGGTTTGACCAGAAAATATTGTGTCTAAGGTTGAAACTTTGAATTCCACGGCCTGACGACCCTGACATAAGAACATGGTAAAGTCAGATAAATTCATTGTTTCGAAAATCACGAGCATTTAATTGATGAAGGAAAAATTTGTCTTTTACAATTTACTGTATATCCTTCGATCGTATCTTTTAGGAGATAATACATTTATAGAACATAATGTAAGGAAGTTAAATAAGATGCGCCTTGGACACTTATGTGTAGTACCTACGCTAGATGGCGCTACTTATCTTAATAATCATGATTAGTATTTAAATTATTATTAAACTTAGTGTGTTAACTGCATGTTTTTAGATGTTTGTAATACATTTTTAAGTACATTTTGGGAGTCTACGTAGTATACAAAGTGTCTATGTAAAGTTTTTCTTGCCTAATATTTTGATAGTTTACAATGTGCTCGATAGATAGCGTTGTCTGACGCCGTTTTCTGAATACCGGGGTTTAAGATTTTCCAAAAATGACCCAAACTCAAACAATATTTAATCGCATTTTACATATAAAATTGAATTTCTAGGTCGTTTTTCGCATTTTTCGTGCGTTGGTCTTTGGGGATCTTGTACTTGGACGATTCTGAATCTTTCGGTTTCGACGTATCGAACAGATCGATTTGGATCGAGGCGATCTATAGCGACACGCAACGAATAAGTAAATGATTCCTTTGCTAGTTTGTCTGGACGTTTGTTATAGTAGTTTCTAGGATTTCGTACCCAACGGAAAACAACGCGTCTCTGAAGTGCATCAGCCCTGATTTTTATCATTCTCACGTATCTTTCTGATTCATACAATCAATATTTCGTGTAGGTGTAGTCATTTTCAGATTTTCAATTATTGTGCAGTTTTGATGTGTTTACAAACAGCATTTGCTGGGTATATAGATTGCTTAAGGCGAAGAATACTTTTAACACTTTGGATGTTAGAACAATTTTCACGCGGGAAGATGCAAGTTTTTATGTATTTTAGGCGTTTCCCTGCAATTATTTTTGGAAAACGTTCCTAAGATTGTTGTACAGAATACGTAGATGACGTCTAAGCTTTCTCTAAAAATAAAAGTTCATATGGGAGTGATTTTCGAAATTCTGGCTAGTTCACCGCTATCTTAAAGCGATGTTATGAATAAATACACATCCAAGTGTGTTGAAATAGTACATTTTGTAACAAGTGAGCGAAGTTGGGTATTGCGGTTGCCGTGTTCAGATGATGTTTTCAAGATAGAGGAAAAATAATATGTAGTAAATTTGTGTCCCAAAATGATGATTGTAAAAACGCTTTACGGTCTAACTAAGCTCAATTCAAAAGAATCGCTTATCAAACTGTACAATTTACCTAATTGATACAACGACGTTATCATTGAATGAATACTGCGTACATTTCTAAAAGAACGAACATTAGTTTGGCAAAATAAATTTCGGCTTTACAAAAACCAAGTTAATTTCATACTAATTTAATTATATTATTTGAAATTAGCAAGTATCAAGACCATCCAAATTAGTACAGTAAGTAAGTAACAAAATAGGACAACAGTGTGCTTTTGAGTGTACAATTTACACCGTTGGCGTCGAGTGTCTCTGTCTAGTAGAGTAGTCGAGTCGTTGGTAGAGCCCCTCGCTCGCTATGCGCTTGCCCTCCGTCAACAAAGCATGCTCTCTCCTTCTCTCCCCTATCCTATGGCCCTTGTTTGTGCCGCCTCCGCAACGCTATGGGCACAGACCCGTTACTTAAAACTGTTTAAACAACAGCTTTGAGTACCTAAATTTATAAAAGTTGCCACTGGACACTCACCAATTTAGAATATTCCCAGCTTTGTAATCCAATATTTGGTTTGGAAATCACGGTCACTTCATTGTTAAGATATTAAATTCAAGCACATTTAATGATCTACACTACACTCATTCATAAATATCTGTTTGATAGGTCAGATAAATCACAACGCTCACGGAAAATCACAGATGTAGCACTCGAGATCACAAAGGTAACCGGTTTGTAGAGAGTGTAGCAGAAGTGTGTTTACAGCGATCCGATGACGAAGCCAGCGCGTACGAATCGTGCGTGCTGTCGCGTCGCGCTTGGCAGGGGTACTGGCGAGTGGCGCCCCCCACTGCTCGCTCCCCGAACTGGCCCGACAGGCTCGTCTACTTCTTTTCCGAACTTGCGCGTGCGCTTGCTGCGTTGCGCCGATGCCACGTTTCGTCTCGCGTTGCCAGTTCTCCACAATGTATTTTTTTGTTTTGTGTTGACGCTTCTAAATGAGGGCCCATAAAATAGAAACGTAGTTCGTCGAATAAAAAGTAAGGAGGGTTATTAGTCGGTTAGATACTTGCTCTAATCTTAAGCTTCACGATGGTGCATACTGCGGTATTCAATTGAAATTTATAGCATAACTACGAGTATTAGGTAATAGGACCTTCAAATTTCACGTTCTTTATTTACTAGAGCCCGTAGTAAATAAATATTAGAGAGCTCAAAATGCCAATTGAGGATAAATAGATAGATGCTTAGAGAGCATAACTCTACTGTAACTATTCTATTTCGTGCACTTCACTGCAGCTGTTGCTTATTTTTATTGTTAGTAAGATTTAAACTCACAGAAAGACACGCACATGTCGTGGTCTCAGTTTACTATACGAAGCTACGCTCGCCCCACGGCCCCTCGCCGTGCGCCAGGTAGAGAACGTTGAGGGTAGGAACCGTCGCGTCGGGCCTATGAAAAAACGCCCACGACTACCTCGTCCTACATTGTTCGCTCTCTCGCTTGCTTCATTCTGTCAAATATTTATGGCCATTTTGTTTACCCATGAGACTCAGTTAAATGCTATTTATAATTTTGTTGGAATTCTTGAATATTGTGTTTTCATTTACAATGGTTTTTTTTTAAACATTTAATTCTTACCTTGTTCTCCTACGAGCAGAAATCAACCTGAAAAGAATATCAAAGTTCACTTTTCAAGCAATTTGAATCTGATGGAGTTGTCGGTGGTTGCTTATTTTATTTCAATCTCAGATTTGATGCAATCAATGCATTTTTAATTTCTATATTTTGTTGAGTTACGTTTTTAGAATCGCCTCGCCGAGACCTTTATTTTGTTAAAAAAAGGACTTTAACGACTACACTTTCTTGCTTCATGGCAACCGCGATCCGGCCGGTCACATAGCAAAAGTTGATCATAATGATGAATGCCTAATAAATCTAAATTCAAGTTATAAGTTCATTACAAAAGGCTTAGGCTCGGCGTGGGAAGGATTACGTTATTAATGAATTCGCTAACTATGCCATCCTTTTTCGTAATGGCAACTTTCCCTAATTATTCATTAGTGGCTAATGCTTACCAAAAACTCTGGAGTCGTTTGTTGGCAAGAGATGTTTGGCCATATCGTACCATCGTTAAGACTATAATCAGTCTTTTAGAGTGTCCACTGCTGGGTGAGACACAGGCCTCCTCTCTGTGAGAGGGATTGGGGCTTAATTCACGACCCGGGCCCAGTGCGGGTTTGTGGATGTCACATGAACAAATCATCAAATTTTTGGTTCTAGGACATACCTTGAAAATTGTTGAGAATTCTTAAAAGGATTTGCCAACGTGTTTGAAAAACAATGAAAAATTACAAAACGTGCCATTGTACGCTTATCTTGCCGAAGGTACGGCGACCAACATGAGATATTGTGGAGCTATTGAGGCATAGCTACAGGGCGTCGCACGTTTGTTGTGTTGGGGGAATATTTGTACGTGTCAGGTGCCCGTGCTACCTGGCCCCGTACTGCGGTAATGCTATTATACAGCCACAGCCTCCTGTCAAATGTACGGATAGTGTGGTAATATCACACTCGGATAAGTGAATAATTATGCTTTTGGTTATAAAATGTGGTCCATTCATTGTAATTTGTTACTTAATAAAATAAATAAAAATAGCTTTGTGTGTTAGTTAGACTACTATTGCGTAAAGAATTGTCTATAATTATTATTTATTTATTTAATCATTAATGTCCCAAAACCACATACATAAAAAAAACAGACAAGAAGAAGAAGGAACAGAAAATAGGTACAAAGGTATACTTTTTTCTAAAGAAATCTCTTCCAGCATAGAGGGGCAATAAAAGGAAAACATATAAAACAATTCACTATAAAGTATAATACAATATTAACTAATAAATATAAGTAAATAATAAAGCATATAAAAAAAAAACAAATACTAAATAATATCCATAAATAAATAATAATACATATTTATATTATAATAGACCGATAAAAACGGAAATACGTTAAGGGAATATTGAAAAACGACTAGTTTTTGTTCAAAGTGGTCCTGCCTGTATAACAGTTCTATATTTCTCCGCATTTCTTCCTATGAAAGCTAGTAACTCCCCGATGTTTTTTTATTGTTTGTACTAGGAGGTCTTTTAGACCAAACCTTAAAAAAAACCTAGAAATAGCAAAAGCATTTCCGTAATAGAGCAAAGATACTGAAACTGTGCGATCAATCGCAATTGGCATAGGTAGAATGGTATGGCCACGTAACGTCAGACTTTTTCCTGAATAACATATTACGGAAGATAAGGTAGAAGAGGTCCAAGATGGCAGATAGGCAGAGCAGGTACCCAAAGGGACGCGCGCCGGGGAACCTGCGGTGGGTTATCGCGAACATTTGTCACAACCGAAGCTATTCACCATTATGCTAAAATGTATTTCTGTAAGTGTATAGCTTAGGTACAAATACTGTCACTCGAACGTAAATAATTCTATTTTAACAAGCTTTGATTTAACGTGCAACGTATGTGTATGTTCGGGTCAAATCTTGCAACTGAATTTTAAAGCAGTTATGCTCAACCGATTAAGATGAAATTTTGCATACACGTTTAGTTTGTTGACAATGCATGGTTAGCTCAGATTAAGTATACTTAGTCTGAGATGGTTTGCTAAGTGACGTCATTCTAAATCCAATATGGCGGACGGCTTAAGATAACGGAATATATTTTTTTTGCTGCAATGCCATGTTATGGGCATCAAATAAAAGTGATAATAAGTTCTAATAAAACGAGAAGAATACGAAAAACTATTGTTTAAAAAAATATTTTTTAATGTATTAATGCTTCTTCTTTTTCTTTACGTGTCCACTGAACTCAAATTTTATTCGACCAGAATGTGGAAATCTGGCCTGGGCAGCTCTGTCGTTAGCCTCGTTCAAGTCTGGAAGTTGCAGGTTGTTCTGCACGGAAAGGATGTTGGTGCATATCCTGTGAAGGTGTTCCACACTGGCACCGTGCGATGACTCAAAACCATTTTTAATCCTAGCCCAAACTAATGAAGATCTGCCTACTTGCTTAGTGCGAGTGACACATGTACTTGTATATCACCTCCGAATAAAATTACTTTATCAGATCTAAAACGGTTTACGATCTCGGCATGGCCTATTTGCATATCAGTGAAGGTAGTTGGGGGTGAGCAATGCGGACTCGCTGCAAACCGGGAACAATATATTTCAGCCGAAGACGACGCTATCTCCCGCCATTGTACCAAAACACCGAGTAAGTACGTTTACAAATAACATTTACAACTGGCATTATGCCACAGGTGCCACAACAAAAAAAAACAATTTAGTTTTATCTGTAAAATTTCTAACTTGCCTGAAAATGTATCAATTCGCTATTCGTTACCTATAAATAGTTGAATCTAGTTACCGATTTTGCAAAATACTAAAAAAGTTAGACGAAATCGGTTTGATTTTAAAGGACAATCGATAGTGCTTGTTGTGAGCACTCCGTGTAAGTACAAAATAAGCTCTTCAGAACGAGTGCAGTTTTCAATATCTTCGATAAGGCGAAAATTGTTATCTCTGGTATTCAGTGAGCGGTGAGCCAAGAAGGGTAGCGCGATATCTATTAGATGGAGCTCCGCTAACGACATCGCCGTCATCTCCCTCGCCGAGAAAACCGCCACATCTTTTCTACATAGACAGCTTAGATAAGCAGAGAACGCCATTTGTCATTACCATATCCCGACTAAACGCTCGCTCCACTTTTATTAAAATAATGACTCACGATGAACTGCGAGGAAGAAAAAACCTACGTGATTGAATGCAGCTATACATCTGGAACTTGGGCGTGTAATCCACTTGACTTTTCTAAATTTCATCTCGAGCACGTCTTCTGATAAAATTAGACGGGTTGCAACCGCGTGTGATCCTCTATTATCGTATGCCCATAACATAAGCTGCGTGACCGGAGAATTAGGCCGGTATGGTAAAGACAGTTGTGTAATTTCGAATTCCATCGTAATGAAAGGCACGGCTCAATGATTGGGATGTCTCTATTGTACAGGTATTGTACTTGAATGAACTAACCTCGAAGATACAAAACAATGTATTTCTGAAAATTTGAATAAATAAATTAATGAGGCACCTTCACGTTACTAAAATCAACTTCAGAGGTCATCATTAACACAAACACTGTATTTCCCACCACCACTATCATTACCAAGCTATTGTAGTTCTTCCTTTGTGACAGAGCTGTCCTATTTACGGCCACATACAGTATGTGCAAATGGACAGCCTGCTATATCGTACCTGTAGCGGAATCGGTGACAATAGAGACGATTAGGTTAACCGCTCACATGTGATGTGTGGGACTGTGGGTATGTCCCTGAGAATTAAAACGGTTGACCGTATTATGCGGGGGCAGGTCTGATGGTTAGTGTCGTTACAGGTGACATAAAGCGGGCCGCGGATGCGCTCGGACTCTCGGACGTTCTAATTCCAAACAAATGCAAATTGGGCATAGGTACCAACCGCCGGTGCTGGTATGTGGTGGACATCCGCTCAATGGAGGCGTATTGTGCTCGAGCGCTAATGGCCGCGTAATTGGTACGAGGTTAATCGCGACCACACGATGACACGACCGTTTCACCTGGAATGTACTCTTTTATCTTTCTCTATCGAGACCACCATATTTACATACCAATTGGATTGTTAAGGAGTTTTTACATGAATGTTGAATGATCAATCTTTTATTTTCTGTGTGTGGCATGTTAATCCTAGTTTTAACAGACATAAATACTATCTATGTTTCCTTGCATTCGGCTTTTTTGTTTGACAACTTCAAAAGGTCATCACCATATCAAATGCGTTTGACAATTGCTTGACCCATTCTTTTATTATACCTACGCAAAATACACGCTTAAAGCCCCAGCCCGCTATAGATACAATACCATAACTGCACATATTTATTCTTAGTTTAGCTCAAGCTATCTCAGAGAATGCGAGTGCGGGTGGCTTGGGACTTGGAACCTACTCGTACCTATTGGTTAATGAGCGTAGGATCAGTGAGTTGGTGTCAGCTGCGTGTCCTTGTCCGGTTGGGTCGCTGCCTCGCCCGCTCTCCGCAGGAAGTCGCTCATTGTGTCGCGCTGACCCGTCACTTGCCAAACCACTGGCCACATCACTAGCCCGAGATCAAATGATAGCATTACACGATACGGTAGATACATCCACTCTAACATACTTTGTATTGAAGACACTTATTGTGGAAAGAATGTGTAGGTAGGGTTCCCGAAAAATCTATTCAGTCCGTTCGTTAGTTAGATTAACAAAAAACATTGGACACGATTTGAACACGCTTTTATTAGCTTGGTATAAATGTATCTATGTAACTATGTTTCTATGAATCTACGTAACGGAATCTTTGAACGTGATTTTCACCCCCTTCAAAATGTCGGACCAATTTGAAACTTTGCACACTTATCAAGGACCGATGACAATGCAATAATTTAAATAGTTTGTCCCATTATCCTTATCAGGATCTTAAGGATTAGTGATTAAAATAAAAAGTTAAAATAAATGATACCTAGTATAAAAAACTAAAAAACACGCTTTAATAGAAAACAAACCTAAAAAGTAGAACATAATTTTCAATAAATTTAAATTAAGAATAGAGTGATTAACAAAAAATATATTTTTCATCACACTTGCACGTAAAAAGTATCTAAACATACAGGTTAACTTGGCCTTAATGCCCCATATAAAACCATCGGGCTTTCTTTTTGTAATGAAACCCTAGGGCGGTAAGTAATATTTTTTAATTTATGGCACAGCACACAGGTCATGCAAGTTCAAGCAAGGAGTTTACACGCAATTGAAAAATTGTCTTAAAATGTTATTTAAACAGGAATTTCTTTGCAATCTCGCTACATGTTACTTAAATACTCAACTAATGTTCTTAATAATCGATTTTAATGGTTATAGTATGAAAACGTCGAAATTATTTAATTCTTTTTACACTCCGTCATGGCTGTATACCTACGTTAGTATTTGCCCTTAAAGTTTCTGAACGAAACACTTGTATAATCTGTGGTGTGGGCAAAAATTCGCCAACCGCTTAAAAAAAAGTTCACGTATTTCGTAATAACAGCTGTGCTGACTTGTGTATTAAAGCTATAATTCATAATTATTACTCGCAAATGTGATGAAAAACATTGTATGTATCACGGGCGGTACGGGAATTACGAACCTCGACTCAGAAAGCCCTCAGTCTTCGACTTCGGGCTTCTATTAGAGCCTCGATCGTAATTCCTTACTTACCGCCCTTAATACACAATGTACTATTATTGTAAAAAAGCGTGGGTTGCTTTGTAAGATATTTCCAAAATGACTCTAATTTTACCAATATCTGTCAACAAAATATTATAACATTTGACATCATGCACCCCACGCTTTTTTACAATACAATATTTTTTATGTTAGTCACACTATTCTTTATTTAAAATTTTGTAAATTATAATCTATTTTTTAGCTTTGTTTTTTAATTTTTTATACTATAATTTATTTATCTTTTGTTTGGTAATAATTAGCATTACCTACAAGAAATAACATAGGTCGGAAATTGGGACGCTGTAACAAACGCAGTGTAGCCATTTTGTCGCCAGTTTGGTTTCGTCATGTCATCAGATAGTTATTGGGATTGCAGCTATTATGCACCAAGTAGATAAGTGTGTTGTTTCGTTTCCTTTGCATTTCCTTCTGCTACGTTTCCAAAACGTGACATTTCACTGTAGTGTAGTAACAAGCAAAGCGTTAGTAAACAGCGGATATGACATTGCGTTTTTTTTTTGTTCTTTGGAGTAGGTACTTACCTAATATTATAAAAAATAAACATATAGCGACCGCTAAAGTAAGTTTGCTTGTAATGGGATTTTGCTAGGTAATTACAATAAACTGTCCTTTAATATTTACATAAATCTCCATCAACTACATAGATTTCTTTTAGATTTTCTAGTTTGCAAACTTCGGAGATAATATGACGAGACAATAGTATTTTACGGACATTTTTTATCATAAGTAATAAAATATGGGATATAAATGAAATTAAATTAAGATATATAATGTGTAAATAAAACACTTTTTACTTATTTCCTTAAAAATGCAAACCACTCAGCGTCGGGTATAGACCTAATAGGACCACGGATCTTGCATGCAAAAACTATGCAAAGTTCAGTAAACACCCGCGTCTACGGTGACCGATACCCGGTCACCGTAGACGCGGGCTTGCGGACGGCGAGTAAAGGCTAGCTCGCCGTCCGATAAAGACCAGGGGCCTACTCCCTAAGCACGAAGTCCGTAGTTTTGGCCTTCGTTACGAGAGTTGCCTACTCCCTCCCTATTACCTACGGACAGATGATTCGTTCGGTGCCCGACCTAAGAATGAATGACAACACAATTTTGCACTCGCGATGTGTTTTTACCGATCCGAAAAATTATACTGAACACTACTTGTTTTTTCACTCCGAAGTTTCGGAACACTTCGTTAACGGAGATAGGGAGTAGACCCGGGCCCGAGTCGGCGGCGCGTAGTGTTCCACGCGCGCCTCACAGAAATGTTAGCAAAACTGACGGGTCCCGCTAGGGCTGATGCCTGTCTGGGTCGCGTATAAATTTGAAAGAGAGTTACCGCGGCCCTAGCACAAGCAACTGAAGTAACACGGGTGGATTTTAGTCTGTAACAGTCTGACAAGGGAGGGCGCTCCCTTGAGTCATTGGATAATTTCCCAAATAAAAAAAGAAAAAAAGAAAGGGACCAGGGACTTTAGGTGAAGTGAGGTCGAATTGAGCTGTTACACCATGAAAATCTACATACACCATGAAAATATATTATGTGAAGTGAGCCCCTAGCAAAATGTAGAATGGCACCTTAGTTCACCAGGTTTCATGTTGAGATTTTTAGAGAATGGGCCGGCTAGTACCTAACTATCAGCTCGTGTAAACTTATCTGTGTTAGGTAGTACATAAAATAACTTGAACAACAATGATTTTCTGAAGTTTGAGTAAGGTTGGACATTTACACAAATGTGAGAATGTCTTGGAACATTATACAAGCTTTAGTAAGATTGTTAGCTATTTGTAGTGTAGATTATATTAATGAATAATTATTGAACGCAAATGTTTTAAGAAATACTATTAGTTGATTGAGTAAATAAGAAACTACGGTCAGGAATCATATTAGTCAATTGATTAAATGTGAATGACCGGTTGCAAATCCTGATGATGCTGTGACCTTTCAGTATAAATCAGGCAAAACACAATTCACGAAAGATGTAGAAAACCGTAATTTACTAGACCATGAGGATGATTTTCCACCAAAGATGCGCTGCGTAGCGAAGCTGCGGAACTGTGTGTAGCTAGGTGGTGCGAAGATGTGTAGCGAAACAGTGCAACAGTGTGCTGATAAGTGGTGCACATATCTCTCGCACACATCCTTCACACATCCCTAGCCCCGAGATGCGCACACATCCCTCGCACCGTCTCTTGTTTTTTTTGTATATCAAAATAGTCTGGTAGTCTTTTTCCACCAGATATGCACTATGCATAGTAGAGTTGTGTTGAGATGGAAAACTAGCCGCTTTGAATATTTGAATTAATGACTTGTTACGAACATGTCCTTAACGTAATTAGAAGAAAACGCGGTTAGGCAGTGAAACCGTTGGCTGAAAGGCGTTTTGCTTTTAAAAATATTAACGGTTAACTCTTGTTCCATGTACGAACACATCCGTAAATTCATTTGTCTTTGCAAAACCGAATTACCGGTAGGTACTGAAGAGCCCGGAACTCTTGCTGTAATTTAGGTACACTGAAAGACCGTATCCGGCTCGGGGTCCCATTTTTTATTTAGTAAGGTATGTGTAACAATATATCTTTGAGATATTTATTAAATCTAATTCAATTAATCGCGGTTAAACACAAGGCTTACCAAGCATGGGTCGACGCTCGAACGCGCAAGGCAAATGACGTGAGTCAGAAGAAGAGAGCCTTCAACACAGCTGCCAAGTCCTGCAAAAAGGTGATGCGAAGAGCACGGTTTGACCACATTAGCAGAATCGGGCGCAAACTTGCTTCATACCCAGCGGGTAGCAAAGCGTTTTGGTCCCTGGCTAAGTCGGTCGAATCAAACTTTTGTCGCCTCTCACTACCACCACTGCTGAAACCTGACGGGTCACTGGCCCACTCCGCTGAGGAGAAGGCAAACTTGTTTGCCTCCCTTTTTGCGGAATCTTCGCATCTGAATTCTGATGGCAGTCAGCCTCCTCAGTGTGACGAGTATGTCGGACATTCGCATCCATCAAAAGGACGTCCGTAGGGTGCTGCGTAGCCTTGATGTGAACAAAGCGAGTGGCCCCGACGGGATACCAGCAATTGTCCTTAAAACCTGTGCACCTGAATTGTCTCCGATCTTGACACGCCTATATCGCCTTTCGATAGAGACTGGAAAAGTGCCGAATGCTTGGAAGCAAGCCAACGTTCAAACCGTGCCCAAGAAGGGCAGTCGAGCTGACCCGGTCAACTACAGACCCATATCTATAACGTCCATCCTCTGTAAGAGTATTGCGTATTACTAATACTTTCATTGTGCGCACAGCTAAGGAGTGGAATTCCCTTCCGGAGTCTTTGTTCCCTGATAGCTACAACCTAGGGGTCTTTAAGTCAAGAGTGAATAGATTTCTTCTAGGCAAGCGTGCTTCACCGTAGACCACATCATCGCTTAACATCAGGCGAGATGTTGGTCAAACGCTAGCCTACAGTTTATAAAAAAAAAGAAACATAAATTGTCTGAATGTAAAAGAAAGGGGTGTGTGTCCGGATGTGCGCAAGAGTCGGTAATGACGCGGCGTGACGTCATGGTCTGTCGGCCGACTCCCACGCGAACCGCGCCTCTTATCACGACAATTAAATCGCACTGACATGCACTGTCCGACCCTTGACATCGCACAACGAGCTCTCTCAATTAAAAATGTAGAATATCGAATATCTCGTAACCCAACTTCTGTAAGTTACTTATGGTTCGCTACGCTTAACGTTCAACCCAATTTTTATAATTATGGACATTATGACAAATTACTGTGCAAACGATATACACATACATATATGTAAAGGCTTGTAATAATTGCCCTTGTTTTACATTAATAATTGCAGAGTGATTTTCAATCTTTATAGGTAACTTTACTACGGGTGGACGATGCTTAAGCCTTAAATGCGTGCTTTAGAGTCGATTTTTCAACAGTAAGAATATTTTCACCAGAGGCAGAGTAAAACTGGCGGTTTGATAGCTTTTCTGTAGAAAAGTTGACCAAAAGCCTATCAATTCTTCACTTAAAAGTGATCTTACTAATAATCATTATATTATCTCACCCGAAGAAGCAGTTCCTTCGCATAAGTCGGCTTCACTTCCGCGTATATCCACGGCAGTGCGACACAATCGGTATCTTGTGTAATGCCGCCACAACAGGAACTGAATGCGTATAATAATTAATCTCAAGTATTGAGTGTGAGAAAATAAAGCTAAATGAGTCGACACTCGTGAGATCGTAGAACAACAAGACTCGGCGACCGGCGACGCTACATGCGATTCCCACAATTGGCAATATATATTTGTTGGGAATTGCTTTGTGCCAACAACAAAAACATACATAGTGTTAGTTACTAATCAGTTAGGACAAGAATGAGGTGTAAGGACAATGGGCAATTTTGTTATTTTATTCCCAACGTACACGTAGATACTACAATGGAACGGAGTACATATGTAGCCGACGAGATTTCACACGATATGCAATGTGAGCGTTGTTTGAGAGTTGAGCCCAGGGTTGTTTTACCATTGTTTCATTCTTTTCGCGAGGGTATTTTGTCAGTCACTATAGATTCATAGAATATACTTCCTCTACTGACTAAGCCATTTCCCATCTGTTAGGGAATCGGCTTCAGTCTAACCGAATTCAGCGGAATGCCAGAATTTTGGCTCCATCTCCTTCACTTAGGCATTATTAATGTTGCTAATTATTGTTCTTTATTAGTGATCGAAGTTCATTATACGTATATTTTTAGATTTATGTAGGTACGGGTGTAGGTGGGGCAAATGGTCCAGCCTGCCCCACCGCGGGTACCCCCATGCTCATCATCATTTAAGCCTGGAATGGCCCACTGCTAAATGGGTCACTTTGCGTATATTGCTGATAAAGACTCATGTACTTTTCTTCGTCTCTGCCCAAGTCTACACCTCTATACCGTGATTGTTCGACTTTGAAATGGTAAAAAATATATGAAATAGTTAACTGACAAACTCCTTCAAAATTCAAGTACCAGTATAATGAGTTTTATTGAAGTACCTAAATGCTTTGAGACTGTGTTTTCCAACAGTGAACCCAGTTAGGTTAGTGTGAACAATGTATAAGATTTTATGTAAACAATTTTCACGTCACCGGTTTTATTACGAGTGTTACGCTTACGCCCCACAAGGCTACAACCAACTAAGTTCGGGTCGTTTAACAATAATACACAACGTTTGTCATGTAGTGGTGCAATGTTTTACATCCTGCTTGCCCTCTCGTCCTTTTTGTTGTGTAGTTATATACTGTGTATGTGTCACTGTAGTCAGTGTCGTTTCGTGTGTTTTGTGTTTGTACAAAGTGGCGGACACCGGACATCCGCGCGCGGCCATTGTGAGTGCGACGCAGATATAACATTAATTATACAGTTAAGATATTTGTTTTTATTTTTGTTACATAATATAAAAGTCAAATTGAAATCTTATTGCATATCACATGTAAATAGAGTAAATAGAGCTGAGACAGTGAGACGGGGTCGCTGTCTCGCAGACCACGAATGAGGTGGTGGAACGAACAAGACAGGTTTTGCCAGAACTGGAAAGGGCAAGCGCGGGGTCGTGAAAAGTGAAGGAGTGGATGGAGGCCGTTGCTCAGGAGAGGGACAGAACAGACTAGTAACATAAACTTAAGCTTATCCTGGACATCGGTGAAGGAAAATACCGTGAGGAAACTTAGACTTAAAAGTCTAGTATTGATATACACCTACTTTCTTACTTGAAAAGCAAACCCGCTTTGAGCAAGCCTGGTTATGAAAGAAAAGGCCTGTGCCCTGCAATTGGACAGTTACAGACTCCTATTATTATTAATTTAATTTTGCTTGTGATTGTTCCTAAAATTCTCACGCTCCTGTAGGCTCATATCAAATTATAATTTCCGTTAACGGGCGACTTATCATATATCATGTCGTCGGCAAATTGAATAATTCATATTTACCTAGGTACCTTTACATATCCTATATGGCATCGTCCGATTACATACCCTCGCCAGTGGTGTCATCCCATACAAAGAAACTGTCCCGACGTACTGTACTGATTATTTGTTGTACAACGATCGGGTTCGGTTTCGTTCCACGGATATAGATGATGATCTATCTATCGCCGTGGAACAGAACCGAATTCGATCGATTTACAAAAAATAATCGTTATAATCAGATGAAAAACTAGGTAGTTACGTGGCACGGTTTCTTGGTATGGGATGAGGCATCGGTATGCTAGTATTATATTATCTGTGCCCTCGCTTTAATGTGTAATGCAAACTGCAAAATGCCTCAGCACTATGTAAAAGTCTATGAAACCCAATTCATGGTCCGAGTGTGTTGGAAAGCGTCCTTTGATACACGTGGTCACGTGGACATTCTCATTGCAGTGTCTCGGCTCCATAACAGTCTTTTATTTGGCTCTGGCGTCTATCCCGCTTCTGCTGCATTGTCTATATTTGCCCACTTGAATCAAAATAACAACAAATCATACAATATATTTGCGAAATTTAGGTACAAGATGAGTAGATCATTATAATTTAAGTGTAACTTGAGAATCCGCCAGCTACCCAACGTAAAAATCGTGGGTTCATTTTGCTAAGTAGACTCTACTCAATACTTAAATAGATTTAGATATGGATGGACTATTCGTACTTATTCCATCATTGTTTGGACGCAATTATGTTTAGCGGACAGATGACGTCAAGAAGGTAATCACCGGCTATTTTAAAATTTGCCGAACAACAGACAGTAATTTTGAAATGGTTGTGTTACATTCAATAGAACGTTCAGGAATCCGCGTCAGAGTAGATAGGTAAATCAATGACCGTTTCAGTCCAGAAGTGGGATTTAAACGCACAAAGCACAAGACCGTACTTTAGAATTGATAAATACTGGAGCGTTGTGTATTATGGACCTACAACGAGCTCATTTTTACCCGACTGTCGAAGGAGGGTAATTTGTTTATCAGTCTATGTATGTATGTATGTTTGTTCCGATGTGGCGTTCTAGAGAACAAACGCGTAGGCCGATTTTGATGATTCTTACGTCAATCAATTCGTCTTAACCATGCGAGTGTCACTGGAATTACATTAAAATTGGAAAAGAATGAAATGGCGCATTTTGGGCGCCATCTTGTGGGGGTTTTTTTTTCTTCCGTACTCATCGTGTGGGGTATCAAAACAAAGGGCTGTACGGGGTGATTTCAAAAATATTTAACACTTATATGTTTAAATGTACCTAATTCTAAAAAAAAATAACTAGAAAGTTGTAAATAAAAAGTTAAATAAAAAAAGTCTAAAAACCCGACTGCTTAAACACAACATGATTTTCTTCTTGTTTACGTTTTTTTAGTTCGCTTTTTAAGCAGTCGGGATTTTTGTTTTTTTTAATTAACTTTTTTTATTTCCAATACTTTCCAGAATATATATTTGCACATAAATACCTATATGTTTTCAAGTTAAAACCATAATATATTGCGATTTTAAAATGCTTACAAAGATACACCACACCAAGAATATCAGGAAACGAGAGATTTGCAGAAACCCACCGAATGATGCAGCAGTATAAATACGGGGCCATTAAAGCTGTTGTTCCAGTAACAGGATTGTGTAACAGTATCTGAGAAAGTGCCTACAATAGTGATTTCACTCGGCTCGCTTCGTCTGCTTTGAGTTGTACCTACATTATTCGCATTTATTATTTATCAAGACAATATCACGCTAGTCTGGATTTAATGAGAGCTGTCTCGCCTCCCACTAAGAATTAATAACACTACGTAAATCGTAATTCAAAAATAGAAAGTGTTTGTAAGAAATGACACCAATTTGTGTAAATTCTTGTGAAATTACTTGACAATTGCAATGCTACCAAACGAGTGGTAAGCCATTAAATAAAGCATTAGGTAGGTATAGTCATGTAATTATGTTGATCAATTAAGACAACTCGTAAGTTTCGAAATTTACAATTTATGTAACAAATTGTCTCTAGTTTTTCATTCCAGTTTTATGTCTTACAATGTCAAAATTCATAGGCATAAATATGATATTACAGAAAAAACAAGATCCACAGAAACAAATAAAAATAGATTTTGGAAAAGGAATGATATGGCTCAAATCAATGGCTTAAATATAATAGTAGTTTATGCAATGGTCATATAATAGGGTTTATTAAAACACGAGCGTGGGTTTAATAATAACACGCGAGGGTTTTAATACCTAATTATATGCAGTTGCATACACTATTTTATCTTCACTCATACAGTTGAAATAAAACAAAAGTGGAAACAGAAAAAATATGTGGTATGGCGGGCAATTTAGATTCTCGTTGCGCAGCGCGCGCATCTATGACTATGACACTACTTTTCTACATTAATCCAATGAGCCCATAAGCGCCAATAAATTAAAAAGTAAAAGTGTGCTATAAAAATTAAAAAGTTATTTTATGATGCAGTTGTTTGAAAATCGAAGGGAAATGTTGCACCGTAATGTTTTTTTTTTAAATTTTACCTATCCACGAATATAAAGCATGTGTTTATACAATATTTTTTGAATTCATATTCGGAACATTACGTTGTGAGTGTTGATAAAGTTTATTTAAATTTATCCAAATCAAACAATTCAAAGAGACCTGTTTAATAAAACAGCATTTTCATAGCTAAATACCCTACGTGTAGTATGTTACGCATCGGAGAATTAGTGCAGTAACTTTAGTTTTGCCTCGCGGTTGATGAAATATTTTGTTTTGCGCTAAGTAGGTTAGGCACTGTTTACGTATCACTTTTAGATTGTGTTAATGAAAACGGCCATTGAACTCGTTAGCGGAATTTCAGACAGTGTTCTAGATTTGTAGCTCGTACCGGACAATATTCCTGAAATTGCAATATTTTTGCATATGCATAAGTTTTAATGAGTATTATTGTCGGTGTCTGTAATCAAAAACTTTATAATATCTGGTGGCAATGTAATAATAATTATATTTAATTAAAAAAATATTTTTTTATATGAAAGCTTGTTGTCATTAATCGAAAGTTTGTTGTATTATGTTGACATAATCGCAATAAACGTTTTGACATTGACTTTGAAGTTCTTTCCCCTTGTCATGGCGACGGAGTCTATTTTAGTGAAGTTTTCTTCAAAGGACTTGCTCAATCTGCACCTAAATTAAATAATTTCTGACATTTCATCATGTTTGAAATTGTTTCATTTCGTTGGTATTGTCAGTGAACATGCTTTGGAGTATATTTCAGTACCGTTAACTTTCTGTTTTTGCGTATTTTATGTACCCAAAATTGATAATATTGCTGTCAAATCATGAAAACATACCAGAAAACGTTACAATTTTAATGATAAACGGCTCTCACCCTCAGTTTCCCACCTTAAAATTATCGCAGAATTAATGTGACAAATTGTCAAGCACGCGTTAGCTGCTGTGATTGGACGAATGAATTTTCGACAGCCAATCACAGCAGCTAACGCGTGCTTGGCAATTTATCACATTAATTCTGCGATAATTTTTAGGTGGGAATCTGAGGGTCAAAGTAGTATTAAAACATAATTTGGCTAGCTTAAATTACCATACACAGAATTAGTACACAAACAATACAATAAAAAATAATGGCTCATAACTTGAAAACTAATGAACATTAGTGAATCTTATGTAAAACTTTTTCGTGCACAACTGAATAAGAAACTTGGCCTTGTACTCAATTTGCTGTAAAATCAAAACTTTGCGAGAATTAAGCAAAAAACTGATTTTTGGGGCCTTGACAACGCATTTTTATTTTTGATGTAATGGGATTTTTATGCACTTTTAAGGCAACATTACTAGTTCCATTATTAACTTAATACCGGTGAAAGAACTTAACAAGGATTTTTTTCGCAGTTTGGCCTCTAATTACATTTATTTTCCTGGGCTACTACTCTGAAGTAGATGTTTTACTATGTATGAACACCTTGTATAACACAAGGTGTTTATTACAAAACGCTGTGACGCTAAGATGGAACGGAGCACATTTAACCTTAATTGTTTGATTGGCTATGAGCCTCGTCCCGCGGGCCTCCTCAACGACGCCGTCTCAGCACTCTTGTTGAGCAAACTGTCGAGCACTTACTCAGTCATTGATCGGCTCTAGTACTTCGGAGTATTAGTGAGTCAACTACCATTGGACGACAGATCGATAATTCTAATGTAACAGATTGCCATCGAACTTTCATCGCCATGGTACCAATGCCATGTGTTACCCTGATAGTTGAATAGCACGGGCTATGTGGACCAAAAGAAGCACTTTCCTGAAAATATTCCTCCTCGCAATCACAAGTTGCAAACGCGCCTGTACAATCCCGCCTCGGCTGTAAGTAATGACAAACTTCGCCCACTTGCATCAACATGGACGTTCTGCAGCAGTACGAGTATGCAGGTATATGTATGTATATATCCATACTAAACATCTATCTTGTGATTTATAGGTTTCAGGATCTTGGTTCTTAAATATTCTCGGAACAAAATAATAAAAGGTGACTGTTTGGCCTCGAGTCAAGTTCTGCTCTCAAATAAATAAGTTATTTGCATAAGCGAATTCGGCGAACCACGACGCCGAGGTTCACCGAACATGACAATTACAAGAAATGGCGAGGTAAATTACCGACTTACAATTATGCCTTTTTTGTTTTAGGGAGGTAACCTTCAAAGGAGCTCTTACTTTGAGGATAAGACGGTAGAGTGTGGGATTCTTTCCTCACTAAAAGCACCCTGGTAGTCACCATCAGCATATATAAAATTACGCGACACGCATCGATGTTCATGCTCTGTTGGTACAAAGGTACAGAACATGAGCGACGGAACGTTTATTGTTGTGCTGCGCCATTCATATGTTTTGCTGCCCAACACGCACTATCTCGTTTGATTACATCCTGTAGGTTATCCTATCATAGAGTGTCCGTCCGCATTTGACCTGACTAATAATACTAACCGAACAAGCGTTCCACTTGTTCGCGGAATATCTAAAATAATCCGATGCAGAGCTGCATCGTGGCGTTTCCTGAACGCTTAGACTAGTAAGAGGCGCGTGGCTCAGCGCGCCGCATTCGCTAGTTTATGCTTCCCGAGACCAAAATAATTCTCAATCGACGGCATCCGTTATTGAACGGCGAGTATTGGTGCCGACTACCATGCCTCATATTATTATGACGATGAAGCAACGAGCCGCTATTTAAAAATATCATGCTCTTTAACGTCGTCGTGTTTTGTTTCAGGTTGGTAGTACGAGTATGTTGTAGCCTTTCATTTCAAACCAAATGGTGAAAAATTCATAACAAAAGCGGCGGCATTTTTTGTAAACATGGCTTTGACGCAACAATAACAGGGCTTTCAACAAAGTTATTCAAAACATTCGCGAGTTATTTGCAAAATAGTTGATGGAACGTGCGGTATGTGTCCACCCAGTGAGGTTCCCGCACGGAGTCATCTCGAGCGGGCGAACCGCGCCGCCATCGGAAGTGCCCGCCCGGTTGCGGGCATTCCTCAAAATCTTGCCGATGAACTGGCCATAGCGTGCATGTATAACGTGTCATTTAATGTTACGGATACAGTTTCATTCATGCTTAACATGAGCGGATCATTTTTTCATGTTGGAACTTATACTTTTGTCCGGATACTACGATTAAATCGATTCATCAAGCGTGTCTACACAACAGCAGTTCGTGGCCATTGAAAAGTCACAGTTTAATGAAATAAGATTCCATTCGATTTATGTCTGATGACGATGAGACTGCACACGTGTGCGCGTGATCAATTTATTGTTGCGTGACCTATTCGCCGCCTTTGTTCCTTCACCGTGACATTCATAATTATTAGGTAGGTATTTGGAGCAAAATGTCTGATCACTGCCTTCTATGTGTTATCTGTGATTTAGAATTCTCGACCATACCTACTACTATACTGATTAGTCGCTGCAGATTTTTTGCTTTGCATGAAACACGAACATAGTTTTCAATTACTTAACTAGGCATGCTCCGTCCACCGTTAAATAGAATTTAATGCAGTTTTAATGTTTGGTGTGAAGCGGCATGCCGATTAGCTTGAACCCATACACACAACGGTCGCGTGATGCCTTGCATTGCGATATATAAATTGCTGTTTACAGAGACAATAGAATAGCCCCCGGCATTAAGCCAGCAAAAAGATCGTCAGGCCAATTTTTATGTAGGACAACATACTATACAATTAGGGTTTAGTAACCATGATTATAGTTTAATAGCGTGTTTAAATCTTAAGCAAGCGTGTCTTATCTACTGTTGTTAAGTTGTGATTTGGGCAGTAAATACTCTTTGTAATGTTACAAATGCTTGGCCTTAAGACTGAATATTCAAGGAATTGTAGTCAATTTCCAATTACAATTACATATTTCGTTACATTAGGAAGATGAAATATTTTCTCGCATATAGAGAGACGGCGATACTTGAGGGACGGCGGCCTTTGTGCCGCAGTGGACGGTCCCTATCTCATCTCTCTATATCAGGAATCACCAAGTCCGTCAACCCAAGTACCCCAAGGCCTTACAAATATTATAAGTAGTTACCAAGATCTTTTTTCAAATATGAATGTGCTTTGGTGCCGGCTATTGCCATTAAATCTTGGAGATGTTCATCGGAAAGTTCATCTTGGAAACTATCTGGATGCGAGACGCACGGGACCGGTCAATGTAGCGACACTTGGCATATTCAGCAGTGGACGTCTTTCGGTTGAAATGATGACAATGATGGAATCTATCTTGGTCAGGTCCGCATAAAATAGGCCGGCGGCGGTCCGGATCCGGAGCGCGGTCCGCCATTTAGTGACCCCTGCTCTATATCATCTATCATCATCTTTCTGCCGAAAAGATGATGATAGATGATAAAGAGAGATTAGTTATACGGTGCGTTGATCAAATTTCCGAGTAAGACTGGTTAGTATAGTTGCGACAAGACGTTTCACAATTAGGTAAGTGACATAATCATAACGAGAGAACTAAAATTGGCTGGAATTCGTTCACGTTGTTATTGAATGAGAGCGTCGGTAGCATCGCGCCCGCGTCGGCTGGCGGCACAAATTGTTGATTACAAAAGAGCAGCAATTGAGACGTCAGAGCTCAGAGACGCAGGAAACGAACAGATTGAAACTTATGTCTGCATTGCAACTCGGCCAATCACTACTCATCTAGTTTATAAGTAGATTGTTTAAGAACTGGCTCGTTATAAATAACTAGAGAGAACAAACAAAGTAGCGTTGTGTAAAGGAGGGTACACAGTAGAAAACCACCGCTAGCATTTGCTTCACAATTATGTTTTCCAAATATTTATTCACTGCGCTTGTGAACAAATGTTCGCCACGTTTTGTTACGTGGCGAACATTTTTTCACAAGCGCAGTGAATAGAATTTGTTTTTCGTGTCAGGATTCGCCGGATATAGATCACGTACATAATGATCGCTTAGGAAATAAACGATGTTTGCAAAACCAATTCGTGTTTTTCAAATGATTGGTCGCGGTGAGTACCGTCCAATATAAAACTCTGATTACGTAAAGTTACAATTAGCTAGGTATAATTGATAGCATTTTTAGTAAAGAACAATGCTGACAAATATAATTAATAGTCTTATTTGTTGAGAAAGTTACTACATAGTAAGTGGTAGTTGTCCAGAACATTTCCGGCGAAGGTGCCATTGTTTGCAAATTATTCACTTAGGAACAGTTATTGTTGCTTAAAACAAATGTTTTGTAGATGACACTCATATGTCTCTGTGGTGCAAATTCAAGGGTATTGTGAGAATTATTTCACAGAAGATTGGAAAGCGTCGAGTGGTGGTGCCGGTGCCGGTGGGCAGATGAGAGAAAGCGCGGTCGTAGGTCGCGGGTCCCTGTCACCCGCTCAGCCGCTACAAACAACGAAATGATACCGCGAGAATTTATTGTAAAATATTCGTTGAATATTAGGTTATGCTGTAGCTTCGGTTACAATTACTTGTTCAAAATTATGTGCCCCACCATCCCCGCACGTATTAGCGATAAATATACCAAAAAAGTTAAAAACAAACACGAACATTCACACAAAGACAAAGTAGGAGTTCATTGAAAACAAATAGGACCGATGGGACCGATTGTTATCTAATTTATTAGCAGAAATATTCATGTTGTTGTGAAACTGTTTGTCCCGACAGTAATTAATTGTAGATCTTTGACAGTCGTTACGGTAGACAGAAACCAGAAAATCTTCCCAAGGCGTATCGTTGTTTACTGGTACTCAACTGCCTCCGGTTAGACTGGAAGCCGACCCCAACATATTTAGGAAAAAGCTCTCTTCTTCTTAACGTGTCGATAGCAAATATAGTCTCTAAATATTATGTTTGGTCCAGAATTCTGCGATGGCTATACCAACCGGTGACGCAGCCTTAAGGTCTTATGCACAGGTGACAGGGCAGGCTGCGCAAGACCAACGATGGACCATGGTCTGCGGGGAGACGCCGCACAAACACTGAAGGTTGGAGGCATCCGAGAATCCCCACCTGTGGAGGTTGTCTTTGGTGCTGCCGACCTGCGTGCGGAGTCTATAAAGAGTTTTCCTGGTCGGCCATGGCAACGCGTGCCAAGGCGGGAGACTCTCCGATGGCTCGATGAAGTAGTCAGGAGGTTATTTGATTGATTCATGGTGGCCACAAATATGGCGTTGTTTTGTTTACGCTCTAAAATGATTTCTATCAACGTTACTGCTCCGAAAATATTAAATATTTATGCCAGCAAATGCATGTTATGGTAATCCATTTACCGAACGGATGCAACTGCTAGAGATGGGATTATTTAATGCGCTGTCAAGCTTGTGCCTATGTATTTAATTAGTGAGGTGCAACGTGGCACAAATTGGTCGGCGCAGTCGCCAACGACCGGACGAATCTCATTAACGGGCCAGATTGATAGCCCTGGAAAACGCTTCAAATTATTTCACGCTACATTAATATTGAATATCACACCATCTGCGATGTATAGCACAGAGTTAATAATTATACGTGTAGGTCGTCTTCTAGTGGTCTGCAACTGATGGAGTAACGTGATAGCGTTGTTCGACTGGGGCATACCTACTTCGGTATGTTCGACCTTATTTTGCGATTTTCTGCTGAAAATGGGTCCAAAGTTTGTGTGAAATTTCTACAATTTAAGTGTGATACGTGAAATTAATGATTTTGATTTATAGTATTTTGGAAATTCTACCCCTAAGGAGGTGAAATGGTGGCAATTTGTTGGGCTAGCTAAGTAAATAGTAAAGGTTTTCATTATTAGTTTTTCAAAACTACTCCTAAAAGAAGATTTAGGAGGTGTTAAAGATTTTTGAAGAATTTTACTGTACAGGGCTTCTTTTTATGATGTAGGGGCGCCCTAAGATAGAATTTTGGAAATTCAACCTATAAGGGAGTGAACTAAAAAGTCATCTGTAGGATAAAATACGGATCACACGAACGATAGCCGTTGACGAAGTGCTAGTAAATAATAATATTTATCACCAGTGCTAACCGGCCTTTTTATAACCCAACACAAACTCATTTTTTTATGTCTTAAAGATAATAAGTAGGCAGGTATATTGCCCCAAGAAAGGTTAGCGGCAACATGTTTTTCGCCAATTATTTTTATATGTCAAATGTGGAATTGTTATTTGATAACAAAATCTAAGTAGGTAGGTAACATAAATGATAGACAAAACATGTTTTGCTACTTGTTAGCAATAGAGGTCATGTTGGTCATAAAGCACCTATCTATTATTATAATTATAATGTTTATAACTGATGTCGACGATTGTGTTGAACATAGTTATAATAAAATATAAGAGACTGCGCATATTTACATATTCAATATCAAAGTTCAATATTAGTCTTAAGTTCCATTATAAATTCAAATTATGAATAAGTATTTTGTATTCGTTACACCTACTTCCATTTGCATTATTTACCGTAGAACCTCTAACTGGGCCAATAAGCCTTTATATCAGCTAAAATCATATTTAACCTACCTACATAGAATTTTGCATTTGCGGTGATTCCGAAGCTGATGCTACGATATCTAACAGGTTACATTATTGCAAGAAGTGTTCTTGAATCACGTAACCACTGTGTAATTCGTACGTACTTATTGTACTTAAATTTAAGTTGAGTCAACACGTACGGGCCCAAGGGCCCTGTGCGTTGTGGGCTCTTGGTAGTACATCAAATATATCCGAACCTTATTTAAATAGATAGGTAACGGTTTGTTGTGCAATAGGGACATCGACCCGAGCCCGAGTGGAGTTCGTTTGATCAGTTATGCATCAAACGCGTTCCGACACTACCGCGGCCGCTACCATAGCAGCCTCGGCCGCACGTAAGTGGTAACAAAACCAGTGTAGGATGGCCACTTGTTCTATTTGAGCTCTATACTACGCTAGACCAGCTCAAAGTTGCCAGTGTTACCACCAACGTACGGTCGACGGTACCACCATACAATCAGACTTAATAGCCCCAGTCAAGTTCAAATACGTTTCAAATTTAATTGCCGGCCTGTCTCGTCGCAAGTCCTCAACCGAGCAGTATATCAATCACTTCTTGCTTTGATTTAAATTTTGGTCGTTAACACAGAAATATGCCAAGCCCTGTGTAACCTACCTACTTCATGCTGAAAAGACAGTTCGAGATGTTTTATTTTATTAATAAATGCCGTAGTAAACAGAACTTCAAAAAAAATCTCGAGACATCTTGATTTATGGAGCTGAGTTAATATTATTTTTACCATTTTTCTGTCTAAGGCGTAGGTGTGCAAAATGCTTATTGTGCTTACTGTTGAAGAGGTTGTTTATCGAAATACTTGTAGGTAAGTAGCTACTGGGCACGAAGCAAAAAAAAAAGACCACGACGAAAAAAAAATGTTTCCTCAAACGGAGCGCTTTGAAAAGAGATCTACCGCATCATGGAAATTCCTATAGCATGCACATTACTTCTCTAAGGTTAATAAATGATGGCTTACGGTTTGTGAATGCGTGCAAGAATGCTGCCCTTGTGGATTTAGTGGCATTAGTGGGCAATAAGTTGTTAGCCCTCGTTTGACAACTGCACCTTGGTAGGTTGATACCTACTCACAGGATCAAGATATACGATGATAGGTTTCGGAGCGCCATTCGGTCCTTTTGCGACATAAAGCGGAGTAATTCACATTCACAATCATCTGGTAACGATCTTTTGTTAGCATAAATCAACTCTATGTTGCGAAGTGTGTAACAAAGCTGACAGACATACAATATTCTTCATATCATTATCATCAGCTTTTTAATGTTCCCACTGCTGGGACTCAGGTCTCCTCTCTGTGAGACAGGGAATGGGCCTTAATCTACCACGCGGGTCCAGTGCGGATTGGTGGATGTCATATGTCATGAACTAATTCCTCCTAGTCCGTTCCATCATCGGACTACAAGACGTACGGCGATGCGTCATCGGTACATGGTGTACATCCCACGCTTACGCACCAAACGTTTTGGGTATACTTTTATTATGCGTACAGCAAAGGAGTGGAATTCCCTGTTGGAGTTTGTATTTCCTCGTCGCTAACCGTCAGGCGAAATAGGGGACAAGCGCAAGCCTATCAAACAACAAAAAAAATACATTGTTGAAAACTAAAATCGCTACATACTCTGTGCTTATTTTTAGGGTTTCGCAGTAAAACAACAAGGTGCCGAGGTGGTTCGCCGGCGGTTTAACTTAGTATCTCTTCGTACATAATTGGCCTTGGGTAGGTTAGATTTTTCTACTAATACAGAATTTGTAATAAAATATGCAGTTTTCTACATAAGTCCAAGAAGCTGTTAATGGTTCTTTAAGAATGTAGGATGCAAGAGCAATCGAAGCGAGTCCGATCATTTTAGCACCCCATCTAGAAAACGTTAGCTTTTTTTGGACAATTTGGGAACATTTTTGTTTTATGCTAAACAAGAGAACATAGACTGCAACAGAGCAAGCGAAGTAATATCGAAAACTTTAGCACCCCGCCTCGGATGGATTAGGTTATCTTTTGAACATTCAAAATATATTTTATGATAAGCCCCTCTCGGGCTCATGACAGTATTGTAATATCCGACACTGCAAACGCTGTGTCCCCCTTTACCTTCAGTGCCCTAGTACCTTGTATCACTTTGCATTAGCACCTTATAGTTACGCCACTGCATAAGAAGCGCGCATTCAATGATTCACATCTTTGATGTTTACGTCTTATTCTAAAATGTCAAGGATATATTTATGTTCTATGTTATCCAACCTCAACCTCAATAGTCCCTATTACTCTTTATTTACTTATATATACTAATAGATACTATAATAATAATATTATAAAGAGGAAAGATTTGTATTTTTGTATGTAACGAATAAACTTAAAAACTACTGGCCGATTTCAAAAATTCTTTCACCTTTGGGAAGCTACACTATCCCCGGGTGACATAGGCTACTTTTTATCCCTGTGTTCCCACGGGAACGGAACCTACGCGGGTGAAAACGCGAGGCGTTGCTAGTTAATTATTCTAAAAGCAGTTATACATTACCTACAGCATTTTAAATAAGTACGTACCTCATTATATCAAAGCCTACTTCTGATTACTTTTATGGGTTTTACTGTGTAAGAAAACAGCTAGACTTAAGGACGCTGTTACATTTTCGACGAACTCAAATTTAGGTATCTAGTAGCACACAACAACATTACGCGCACGCACTCATTGAAACTACTGAGCGCTCGATTTTATACATCACTCAAATAATATTGGTCCTTGTTATTATTTTTTAATTTTATTGAAGTTGATTCAGGAAGGTTAGGTGGCACTTTGAAAATGCATTTGGTAGGTAACTGTTTACTGTCGTCGTAAAAACTAAGTTATTATTTTCAACCGACTTCAATAAAAAGAGGTGCTTTATCTATTCGACCCGTATGTATCCGCGATTTTCTTTAAAACTACTTATCCGATACTATCGGGTTTACGTCGATTAATGTATGTGTTTTCAGGGAAGGTTTTATTGTATAATATATTAGGATATGATAAAGATCTTCGGAGATAGACAATGGAACTCTTCAATAACAAATAGCAAATGACCTGCGATTAGTGTGATCGTATAGTTATGTTTTGTTTTCACCATACCATAATATAAAATCACGCTGGTACATTTTTAGGGGGTTAACAGATTTATTTAGTATACCTACCCAATATGGGGTACCAACAAAAACTAAAAAGAGAAAATAATAACTTTTCCGTGTCGAAAAACGAAAAACAATAGATACCGACACCGACTTTCGAAAAGAGAATTAGCTTTCACTTTGTTGTAGTAAGTAGGTATTTTTAAAAATAAGCAACGTAAAATAAGTAGATACCTAAAACGAAATAATTTCCGGTCACAAGGATTAAAAAACCGGCCAAGTGCGAGTAGGACTCGCGCACGACGGGTTCCGTACCATTATTGCAAAAACGGCAAAAAAAACACGTTTTTTGTACGGGAGCCCCAATATTTATTTTATTCTGTTTTAGTATTTGTTGTTATAGCGGCAACAGACAAACATCATCTGTGAAAATTTCAACTGCCTAGCGATCACGGTTCATGAGATACAGCCTGGTGACAGACAGACAGACGGACCGCGGTGTCTTAGTAATAGGGGCAACCCTAAAAATGACTTGAACATTTTCCATTACATATTATATAAAATATTACCATCAAAAAATTTTGGAGTATTACATAATGAGCATCAGCTAATGACATACTACCCAAAAACCATGAAAATGTCATCCATGACGAAAAGATGTCAAATTTTCGTCGGCGCCGTCTTGTATTTTGGTTTTGACCCCGTATTCGATATGAGCGACCCCACAATCCATGACAATGACACCCATGATGCAAACATGTCAAATTTTACGTCGGCGCCATCTTGTCTTTTGGTTTTGACCCCATATTAGATATAAGCGACGCCTAAAACCATGAAAATGACACCCATATCGAAAAGCGGTCAAATTTTCGTCGGCGCCATCTTGTATTTTGGTTTTGACCCCATATTCGATATAAGCGATCCCAAAAAACAATACAATGACACCTGTGACGAAAAGATGCCAAATTTTCGTCGCCGCCTTCTTGTATTTTGGTTTGACCCCGTATTCGTCATACATACATACATACACACCGGTTCAAATCATAAATCTCCTCCCACCCATCCATTTCTAACCTTCACCGCCGCCAGCTTAACCTTACCCATCCAAATCCTAACCTTACTAAGAGCTGCTTAAACCCACCCATCCATTTCTCAACCTTGTCAACAACTGCTTAACAATACCTATCAAAATCCCGATCATACCCAACATAATTTCTAAATCACATTCTAATAATAAAAGGAAACTCAAACATACTTTTATTTCGGTCCGGTAAAATATCAACTCCTTTCGATCACGACATACGACTCACGCATGCACACTACAATCTTTTCTATTACTTTTATCGTATTTATTTTTTGCAAAAAAGCGATACGCTCGTCCTTCCACGAGCGCTTCTGAGCGCGGAATGATAAGCTTCTAGTGCAAAATGTATGAAGAAGTCGGCAAGTCTTTTTATTGTAGCTAATAATTAAAATATATATTGATTTGGGTAAAAAATAATTATCTGAATCTGTAAAGGACTATATATACCGCAATTTTTTTATAATTTTGAAGATAAAAAATGCTGTAAAATTAACTAAACTGGGACCTATTCGGACCCTACTTTTTTAATATTTTTGCGATTATCGTGATGGGCAAAACGTATTTGTGCGAAAATTTTGTATGATGTCATGCAATTTTTCTGATGCCAATCTGGAGCTGAATATATTATCTTTAAATTAAGACCATGATATCTTCACATCTGTGATTGCATATACATTGAAATTGTACCTGAAAAGCACTGTTATTTGTAGAAAAATGTAATAGCGTCCTTTTAAAGTTTTTATATAAGTGTGTGTGTAGTCGTAGGTGGTGAGCAGAGAGCGTGTCTGGTGGCACTTCCCTCCTCTCCGGGTCACTGCGCAGGATCGTCCGTTGACTTAGTATCCTGGCAGAATTGAACTTTTTGTGAGGTCAATTGCATTAAAATGTTGTGCACTTCGTTAGGTTTAACGTTAGTCAACATATATTAAGAATGCAATGTGTGACCTGAAACAATTTGTCGACTTATCTATATATATAAAACGAAAGGACTCTCATCATGAAATATAGAAAACCGCTTGACGTATACGGATGAAATTTGGCAAAGAGTTTCCTCAAGTGACGTGAGTGCGCACTAAGAAAGGATTTTTGGAATTTCCACCCATAAGGGGGTAAAAGGGGGGTTGAAAGTTTGTGTGAAATTTCTACGTTTTTAAGTGTGACATGTGAAATCAAAGATTAACGTTGATAAAAGAATGCATGTATTTATTGGTTATTGGAAATTCTACCCCCAAGAAGATGAATTGGTGGAAATTTGTTGGGCTTATATATTTGAAACCTGGAATAATACTAACTAAGTAAATAATAAAGGTTTTCATTAAAAGTTTTTAAAACATACACAATAGTGCAAACATAAATGTATGGGGAAGTTTATTATTTCTCCGCGACTTCAGGGTTGGTCCCATAGTAAAAGTTAGTTATAATAATGAGTACAATGACCTTTCAAGTTTTGCGTTTATTCTGTAACAAGTTGTATGTTACAGATTTTGTTTGTGCCTATTATGGAATTATTATTTTTTTGCTTTATATTAAATTTTTGCTTAACACTTTGCGGAAGCCACTCACATAGCACAGATCAATGTTGTCATATAAGTCGATTATGTTACCACCAATCCCGAGGGAAATAATGTCAATGTGGACATGGCAACTTCACGCACGCAGCCAGCAAATGGAGTTGGAATTTAGTGAGATGCGTGAGGTCACGAGTTGCACGATCACTTTATTGCTGGACCTACAACTGCATCAAAGCTGTGTAAAAACTCTTCCGACAAAACTTCTACCATCCTTATTAAACCACGAAAAAAAAAGGAGGATGTTCTCAATTCGACTTGTTTTTTTTATGTTTACCACGCATAACTTTTTATTGAGTGGTCCGATTTCAAAAATTCTTTTTTTTTAATTTGTAGGAAAGAGTATATATACCTCAAAGTTGGTCCCATTTAAATTTGAAAAATAATATCCATCCATAAGGTATAAAAAAAGGATTTATTGATAATTTGCCAACTGAAATTTTAATTGTAAACCGATTATGTTGAAATTAAGTAAATAAAAAGGGAAAAAAAATATTTTATAAAAAAATTAAATAACGAACCGAAAACAATGATATTCAAATAAACAGATACGTTATACACTCACAAAACAATCGAAAAAAGTGTTACGCGCAGAAGCGGCAGCACACATACACACTTTTCATTCATCTGACATTTCACTACAAGTCGAAAGGGATGGCTTGATAAAAGCAACAAGAAAAAAGAGACAGCTAGTGTTTGTCACTTGCGTGTGAAGGTAAACAAACATTATTCTGACCACCAATGTTTAACAACATTGGTGGTCAGAATAATGTTTGTTTCTAACCTTCAAATATCAGAATATTAGGAAAAAAAAAAAAAAAATTAGTAAATTGAGGTGTTTTGCGTACTTACATATGGTATGAGATCCCTTCTGTTTTATGTACTTTGGTATCATAATTGGTACAATTTTTAAATACACACGATGGTTATTTTGTTTTTGTTTCAACAAAGCTCTTCGCCATGCGTGACATAAACTAAATACTAAAGGTCACAATTGTGAACTATTCGAGTCTTCACAATGCGCGCGCTCATAACATATCTGTTTATTTGAATATCATTGACTGAAATGCAAAAAATAATAAATCTTTTAGTCTAGCATTTTAAGGCGGCGCCAAACATACTATCAACGGAGGTCAACCTAGCTACAATCATTCTACCTATGCTTTAGGTAATAAATTTGCATGTTTGTTTGTTTGGCACCAACTCAAAATGCTATAGGTTTTACATTTTTGCTTTTCAGTTCGTTATTTCGTCAGTATATTTTTTTATTAAAAAGATTTTTTTTTACATATATATCGTGCTTGTATTTTCAGAAGGGTTAGGTGGAGGTGCACCTATAGAACACACACATTTCGCCAGTTATCTTATTAAGACGACGCCAGTCGCCAACGAACTTCAGAGCAAAACGCGCACTCGATTCACACCCGCGCGACCCAAAATCCTGTAGATTTTTGTGTTTCCCTTATTATTCTAAGTACGACTTTAAAAAAAAGCCTCAGATCAAAATTAAGGTTTAAATTGTCTTGAGATTGTGACAATTTCATTAAAATACGCCTGGCGGTTTTGGTGTGACTGTCGATTTTTCGTCCGTATTAGACATAACTTTACAAATTAATTCCACTATGTTATACGAACAAAACTCAACATTTTCCTTAAATTATTAAGAAAATGGTCTAAAGTAAAATATATTTTTTTAAATTATGTCTAGGTGTTTAGACGTGATTCTTATTTTAAAATCAGCTACTGAGGGATATCTGCGCCTTAAGTCCCATGTAACAGGGGACTAGCATATTGCCATCCACAGACATAAATCTAACAAGCTAACGCAAGTCCCTCCGTCAAAACCAAGCGTGCCACTTTTTCACAAACAATTTAAAAACAAATTTACTTAACAATGAAAGAAAACATTTTCAATGCCTGGGCCAAATTTTTCTATACTGTCTTTATAGCTCCGTATGGCATAAAAAGGCCATAAAGGGTTTATAGATTTCGGTGGATTTCCGGTCAAAGGTCAAATATATTTATTCAACTAGGCCAATAAGCGGCACTTTCGAACGTCAAACACAAATTAAAATTTACAAGTAATAAAAGTTCATTCTACCTTGCATTCGGAAAAGTAGCTTGTTATGGAGAAGAATGCACAAGAAACTCCATACTAAATCTTTTAAAAAAAAAATTGGTGTCTTACAATATTTTCATAAGTATATACATGAATAAATTCATATATGTGAGGACCATGCACTGAGAAAAGCACTACACACTACACTACGTACAGGTATAAAGTATTAAAAGCATTAACAGGTAAATACATTAATTTTATAAATAGGAACATGCGGTGCCGATAATGCTAAATGAAAATCTCAAATTACGATCATATATCGTAATTTTACTCCGTTTTTTGACACAATCGTGTGTTCTAGTAAGATTTATACCGGTGTTGCTATCAATCGGTAATACATCGCAATATTCAGACTCCCGGGCTGTTACCGAGAAATAATAAATGTTTTTATTGAGAATCGAAAATGTTGAATTTAAAGAAGATGTCTAATTCCTCAGAGTCTCATTCCTTTGATCTGTTACTTTCACAAAGAAAGCTTCTTATTTTGGAAGCCACCATCATTACTGAAATTGGCGGAGATAGGTACAATTCATACTAATTTATTATTACAAATATACAAATAAAATGAGCTTGTTAGTATTTTATTATCAAGTAGCTGTGCCTGCGGCCGCTCAAATTTCTGGTCTCATTTTTGTCTTTCGCTGTTTTTCTCAAACCACAAAAAATCTCAACTAATCGTAAATATATTTTGCGTTAAAGAATCTGTACAGAAAATTTTGAGTTATTCGAAGTCAGACATGTAGAAAAATATTCTAAAGTTATTATTTTCGGCAGCACTATCGTTTCTATAGCAATTACTCTTATCAAAAATATTTAATGTTCAGTTTTGACTTATACGATTTTGTTGATAGATTCTTAAATCTTGTTGATTGGAGCTAATTGACTTTTTGATGGATTTAAGAGGACAATACCAGTAGAAAAAGTTCCAACGAAACGTCACGTTTGTAAGAAAAAGCATCAATCAAGTGTTACAAAAAGAAGGAATCCGCAACGGGGGACAATATCTCGGGCGAATTATATAAAAAAGAGCCGGCTAAGTACGTGTCGAGCCACGCAGTGTAAGGTTCCGTAGTTTCGTGTCACAAAAACCACGGAAATGACATTCGTGACAAAAAACTGCAAATTTCTGTTAGCGCTCGCGCCTTCGTCGAGTTTAATTACGAGCCCATTTTCGTTATGACAACAAGAAAAACTTTGTAGGCGTGATTAATATCAATAACAAGTCTCTTGAGTTTAGTCATGGACGGATTTGGCGTAACTATAAGTCATCATAAGCGTTCCTTGTTGTTTTACTATGGAACCCTAAATATATTTTTCTTCGGAGCTGACAGGCTATTGAAATGTCACAGTATTATTACAAAAAGAGAATAAATCAAATACGGGTTTTATAAAAATAATAGATATTATTATGTTTTAGTTCCCTCTCAACAAAGAAAATATAAAAATGCTGGTATGTCTATGTATGCCTATTATACAGCTTACACCATATAGTCAGAAATACAAAATGAAAATTTCAAAATATAAATATTAATCTAAACTTAAAAACATACAAAATGAAAAACAGACAGAATAAAAAAGGTGCAGGTCCCTCTTTCTATCAGGTAGTTACTTAAAAAAAACCTTTGAAATAATTTGTTTTTCAACACACTTGCTCATAAATTGGCTCTTATTTCACCGCAATTAGGCACATAATGACACCTGTTATCAAACTGTGACTTTTTATTACTATTATTCACAAGTGGGATAGAGTTCTTTTCTTAATTTATTGGTTGAGTTGCTTTGTTCTTAAAAAAGTTTCGATACAAAAAAGATCGTGCTCAATAGTACAAATGCAACACATTTCATGCAACTTCGTATTTAAATAGATAATTTCAACTTGTACGTGTTTAATAAATAAAACTTTCACTTAAATATAACTTTTGTTTTGGCTGTAATAAAGAAAACTTGAAATTCCCCATTTTGTACGTGGCTAAAACGCTATCCGCGAAAAGCAAAAAAAAAAGATATCTCATTATTTTTAGTCTATGGCCGATCGCCATTGTTAGATGCGCGCGCATAGGAAAACTGATTAATTTTGCCCGCCATTGCGAAAAAAAAATCACAACTCGTTTTCACTGTTGGAAATGATTTTTTAGTATTATTTTCTTCACAAGTGTGTTGAAAAACGTCGTATGATACACGTGTGTATTGATGATTACCGTCCTCGGCTCTCTTAAGACCCTCACCTAACGGCTCGGGTCTAAATGGCGCCTCAGCGGTAATCACCAACATTACACACTTGTACCATAATGTACTAATGTTTTCATCATCATCCTTTTAATGTTCTCACTGCTGGGACTCAGGCATCCTCTCTGTGAGAGGGAATGGGCCGTAACCCACCACGCGGGCCCAGTGCGGGTTGGTGAATGTCACCGTGTCACGTCATGTTTTGTTTTATGTGATACATAATTTATATACGAGCGAAGCGAGCTCTATATTTCTTGTGCATTCTCGGACAAGTTAGTTATTCTTGTGATCATTCATAAAGAAAATTAATAAGGAGACTCTGTCGACTTAGGTATGCAGAAAAGCTCGCTGGCTCCCGACAGCTTAAAATATTTCGGCATGGTCATGACCCCAGCGACCTCCCTTGGGACTGCGCCTGTACTGCTACGTAACCTAACAATCTAAATAAGTACCTACCTAGTTACATGTATGAGTTTTATTAATTAACACGTGTTACAAGAACCGACGAAGGTTACGTAATTATAGACAGAGAACTTGGAAGTGTAAGTAGTGTACTAGTTATCATACAGGCTGCCAGCGACGTGATGGCTTGCAATACGACCTGCATCGGGGATGTGTGCTTGCAAATAGAAATGTGATCAGAATACATAATAATAACACAGACACACACACAATGGCTCACGCTGCAATTTAGATAAGTGTTAGTATGTGACCTTAACCAACGGACAGAGCATTTATAAATGCCACAGTCAAACATGTATGTATCACATCTGGAAAAGATGAGATAATTCATCATACATATGTGACTGCTGGTTCAACTGAGCAGAATGCCTGTTAGGTACATAATTGGCTTGATGCAAAATTATTAGATATTTTTTTCAGCTTGTTTTCCGAAAAGCTGAGTGAAGTAGAAATACCGCACGTAACCGATGTCTTCGTAAGGTTTCGTCTAAAATACGTAACCTTTACGTAACATTGGTCATCTTTGTACCTCAATGAATCTGCCTAGCCTTTTACCAACTATATTGGGGTCGGCTTCCAGTCTTACAGGATTCAGCTGAGTACCAGTGTTTTACACGGAGCGACTGCCTATCTGACATCCACAACCCAGTAACTGGGTAACACGGTACACCTTGGCAAGACTCAGATCTCAAGCTTCTGACTACCCGTAACAGACAAAGATCTTCAAATGACAGCCGGGACCAACGGCTTAACGTGCTTTCCGAGGCACGGAGGAAACTCGGTATGTTGAAATGGTTACCCATTCACGTACCAACCTCGTCAAGCGTTGCTTAACCTTGATGATCGACCAGTGCGGCTGTTATTATTTAGCCACGAGCTCCTCGGTAATCTTTGTACCTATTTGATAATTTTAAATATATAAAATCTAAGTCCTTAACCTAGAATGTACACCCATCGAGATAAGAATGACGAAAATAATCCATTAAATTAATGATGGGCCGTGTAGAAGCCATGTCGCTCGTGACGCGGGCACCGGTTCCTCCCGCGGGACTCGCTCCATTTGCTGCCCGCTCCCGCTCCGCTTGTGCCAGGCTGAGCTGCTGTCACTCTCCACGTCGAATGAACGGCTCTTTGTCATTGATTATCCCAAAATGCCCTGATCGGTGAACTAGTCATCAATTACAAGGGGGAAAATTCTCTGAATATTGTTGGGTAGGTTGGTTCCTATAAATGCCAGCCTGTTTCTGTGCCTCTGCAGGTTAAAGGCCACTTGTCACACAGAATTCAACAGCATTAATCACCACGTTTGATCAATGCGGGTTGGCGATTTTAAACTTATATCCATACTATAATAATAATATAATATACATAATATTTTATATTCACATATATGCGAAAGTAACTCTGTCTGTCTGCCTGTTACCTTTCACGCTTGAACTACTGAACCGATTTAAATGAAATTTAGTATGGGGATAGTTTAAGACCCTGGGATGGACATAGGATTTTTATCCCGGAAATAATCATTGTGGGGGTGGAAAGAGGGGTGGAAGTTTGTATGGTGAACTAATAGATTCTCAAGTAAGGCAAGCGGCAGCGGCGCGGACGGCCTACAAAATTATACAATACTATTGCGCGATATAAAACCTTGGCTATTCCGGATACAAAGTTCCAATGATATGCAGACGAAGTCGCGGGCAAAAACTAGTTATTTATAAGTCCAGGTTTCCCCACGATGAAATCCTTCACCGTTGTCAGCGATATCTAAGATAAACTCTAAAATAAAGTGTATAATTATGAATAGAAAACGTCACATCGGTACTTGCCCGAATTTGAACCCACGACAAACCTATCCAAACTTTTAGGTAGGTAAAGCATTCATAGATATCCAGTTATTAATTGATAACGATCTCAAGTATAATGATAGACATCTTTATATCAAATTCAGAAAGTCAAAGAAGCGCAAACTGTGTTTATCAAACGTAAACAAGCTGGTCTATTTTCGTTTACCTAATCTACGGTGTGGGGTCTTAACCCTTTCTAGGGTTGTCGAGTAATCGAAATGATTCTTCACACAAAACATTTATGAATTTGATCAGAACTGTTTGTGCAAACCTTATTACTGATGCGCAATTGCGCATAAAATAATAATAAGGAATTCAAAGTTTCCTTAGGGAATTTAAAACTTCAGTCTGTCTAATATGTTTGATTTTACAAAATAAAAACTTTTTAACAAAAAATACAACTGACTTCAAAATAAAAACACTACACACACACAGTGAAAAATAACTTTAATTGCCGAAGTCGGTGTTTTTGTTTTGAGATCTTTGTTTTTTGACACCGACTGCCGAAATTGAAGTTATTTTTCACTTTGTAGTGTTTTTATTTGGAAGTCGGTTGTATTTTTGTTAAAAAGATTTTTTATTTTTCACTTTTTAGTTTTGGGTACATAACGGACCAATTCTCCAAAGTGAAGTCAGAATAGATTAACTAGGTTGAACTGAAACTTAAACAAAAACGGTGGAACTAGAGTATACCAGGGTGAACTGCTTACACCTGCGTACCTCTTTAGAGTGTGATAGTGTGATGTTATGTTAAGTAATCCGATTGCAGCTATCCCGAGTGATTTGCCGTCATTTATTGAAGAGTTCTGATGTATATCTTGATCAAATTTAAATAGGACCACATGACAAGCACCAGCTTTCAAATAAAAAAAAGGATCATTAAAATCGGTTCACCCAGTAACAAGTTATGAGGTGACACACCAAAAAAAATTCAGTCGAATTGATAACCTCCTCCTTTTTTGCGAAGTCGGTTAAAAAGCGTTGTCTTTGCAAGAAATGAGAAATTGGAGCGAAACATCAAAACGACATGGGAACTATAGCGACTGTGAAATTGAAATTACCTTGGTCCCGTAAACCTTGCAGTTAGGCATTCTGTTTACATTTCAATGAACAATTTTACAGATGGGAATATATAGGATGTATTTAAACATTACAAAGAATGAAATGTGAAAGAACAAAGGGAGCTTTTTGAATCCCCACTTGTATTCATCTAATCTTTCTGAACCATTGACGACTACGAGTCTTTTGAGCATCGGCATCTTTCAGTTGAGACTGTTTGAATATCTGTTGAGTGTCAACATTTAACAAGAATCTCTATTAGTCAAAGGTTTGCTGGTAGAAAACTAAACTTTCAGTTAAGCTCACCTTTGTGCATGAACTTTATTTTCCACGTGGTTTTTTATATTGTGAAGAATTAAGAATAAGAAACATTTTATCTAAATAAAAAAATCGTTTGGACCTTATTATGTGATACATGCTGTTGCCAATAAACAGTACAAATCGTAGAAGAACAATATGAATAAGAATGATAATAGTACATTATGGTACAAGTGTGTAATGTTGGTGATTACCGCTGAGGCGCCATTGAGACCCGAGCCGTTAGGAGAGCGGAGGACGGTAATCATCAATACACACATGTATCATACGACGTTTTGCAACACACTTGTGAAGAAAACAATACAAAAAAAACATTTTCAACAGTGAAAACGAATTGTGAAAAACATTTTCGCAATGGCGCGCGCATCTATAATGGCGATCGGCCATAGACTAAAATATGAGGTTTCTTTTTTTTTAGCTCTTCCCTTTTAGCCACGTGCAAAATGGGGAATTTCAAGTTTTTTTTATTACAGAAAAAAACAAAAGTTATATTTGAGTGCAAGTTTTATTTATTAAACACGTACAAGTTGAAATTATCTATTTAAATATGAAGTTGCATAAAATGAGCACGCAATATGTACATTAATTCATTTGTACTTTTGAGCACGATCTTTTTTGTATCGAAACTTTTTTAAGAACAAAGCAACTCAACCAATAAATATAAAAAAAAAACTCTAAGTGAGTTATTCACTTGTGAATAATACTCGTAGCAAAGAAAAGTCACAGTTTGATTACCTACATGTGTAATACTTTTATTATGCGTACAGCTAAGGAGTGGAATTCCCTGCCGGAGTCTGTGTTTCCCGATAGCTACAATCTAGGGATCATTAAGTCAAGAGTGAATAGGTTACTTCTAGGCAAGCGTGCTCCATCGTCGACCACATCATCGCTTACTATCAGGTGAGATAGTGGTCCAGCGCGAGCCTATGTTAGATTAAAAAAAGGTGTCGTTATGTGCCTAATTCCGGTGAAATTAGAGCCACTTTATGAGCAAGTCTGTTGAAAATAAATAAATGGAGTTAAACGGACCTTATTAGTGATGTTCTTCAGAGTGGATTGGTGCGTAGTATCTACTCATAATAGGCGTGCTTGTATAACTAACGAACTGAACGTAAACGAGACAAAAGGAGTACCTACGTAAGGATCTTAGCAGTTGTCGTTCTGTGTTTCTGCCTATCCCCATGGGAAAAGGCGTGACTTTATGGATGTATGTATCTATGTACAGTTATTTTCTCATATTAATAGGTTTCTGCAAGCAGTTTACGTCCAGCCCTACCCTGGTGTTAGCGAACGCAAGCCCGAGGCGCTGTTCCGCACGTGAATGGACGGGCCACGACTCACTGAAGACGCTCCCATCCATTCCGCTTGCATACTTGCATCATTGCCATTTTTGCAACCGTTGAATGTCAAACGATACGCCCAATCCCTCTATTATAAGCTTCAGCAGAATTTATATTTGTACCAGACATGCTAGCGGTACCGCCCCCTCCATAAGCTAAAGGTTCCCCCCTTCGGTTTAAAATTATTTAGATATCTACAGAAAGCGTGATATCTACTCATTATAGGGTTATTTAACTATAGAAAGTTTTCGATTGAATATTTAATTGACCTCTATATAGGTTTTCCATTTGCCTTTTGTTAATAAAAGTTGAAGAAACAAAAGAATTTCCATAAACACTTTGTTCGAGTTTCTAGTAAGCTATTTGGAAATCTTAAATTCATTCAATCGCTGATAGTACTAGACTGCAAAAACCTGCAGGTATTTTGTTTTTAATAAAAATTGATTTTAAACTATCAAGAAAGTATCATTCATGAAAATAAAGTTTAATAAAAAAACTGGCCAAGTGCGAGTCGGACTCGCACACGAAGGGTTCCGTAGCATTATAGCATTTTTGTATGGGAGCCCCACTTAAATATTCATTTTATTCTGTTTTTAGTATTTGTTACTATAGCGGCAACAGAAATACATCATCTGTGAAAATTTCATCTGTCTAGCTAACACGGTTCATGAGATACAGCCTGGTGACTCTATGCTGTTGACAAACGGACAGACAGACAGACGGATCGTGGAGTCTTAGGGTCCCGCTTTTACCCTTTGGGTACGCAACCCTAAAAATATCTGCAGGTTTTCGCTGTGCGATCTTAGGCTACGACAGACAACGTGTAGTCTAGTGTTTTACTGGATCTAAAAGTATTTTAGCACAAATGTCTTCTTATTGGTGTTGCGGGTACAACATAAGTACCTACATCAAGTTTTGTTGGACCATCACTTCGCCATTTACTTGGCGTCGTCAGTGGTAGAACAAAGTTCACAAGCTTTAGGCGGCGTCCTAATTGGCAATGATCTTACGATCAAAAGATGCGTTCATCGTCGTGCGATGAAAATATGTTCCTAAGCTCGCGCGATGACTTGCAAGCTTCAATTAGGAGTATTAGGACACACTAAAGAAATGTGTGTTTAATCTCGTCGTGCGACCAGAACGCATCGTTTGCTCGTACGATCGTCGTCAATTATTGAATTATGGCTCCGCCTTAGGCTTATCTTTATAGGTAAAGGTGAAAATATTTTTTTGAAATTTTATTCGCTTAGACTCCTGAGAAGTTGCCGTTGGGAAATCCCATCGCGCAAACGGCTTGTTAAGGTATCTCAAGAACGCTAGTTTCAGAGCAAAATATTCGGCCGATAGAAACAAAACTCCGGTTAAAACCATTTTTTCGGTCGAAACTGGCCGAAACCGATCCCTCGGTTGCACTCTACTTGTATATATTTTGGTTCTTGTTCGCGTTCATTTGTTCAGTCAATATTGTGACTTACATCACAGTTCTGGCCCTTCGTGGAAACCTCATAATCGTATCTAAGGATTCATATGTATAAGGGTGGTAGGGTAGATAAACAATGGAGGAGGCAAATAAACCAAATTTTGGTAAATAAGTACGACAAATTATATCTTCGTGTTTTGCCCAAAGTTGTTTAATTTAGGATATTAATTATAATTTAAGTTTCGAAATGTTCTATTAATTGCCATTCGAATGCTTATAAATGCAAATAAGTGGATATGTTCTTACTTAACAAGCAAGCAACCTTGTAAGATCATCTTCAGATTTTTGACATTCACTTTTTAAATGCCATGTAGGTAGTAGGTCAATAAATAGGATACAATTTCAATGTTTATGTACCTGTGTACATTTGATGATACTTATGTACATCCTAGAGTTGAAACAGCCGTTTTGAACGCTGATTCTACGTATGCAGTGACCATACGTCCCGTTTTGAAGAGACCATCCCTTTACTCAGTTATCTAGAACATCCCTTTATTCAATTTTGTGTCCCGAAAACAAGCTCCAGGACGCAAAATTGTGCCGTTTTCCGAAAATTATGGGGCCCGCCGGACACGGGCAGTGCGCGACCGCGTCTTCGACCTAAGTGAAACAGAACAATCACTTTCTTAGTTTAATGATGAAATTGAAAGATAATGGCACTGATATTGATGAAGAGTTTGTGAACAGTACGGCTACAGAATTTTATAAAATATGCCGTGAATATCTGGAACTGTGGACTTGGACTTGCTTTCCTACCAAAGAAATGGAGATGATTTGTTTTGATTTTATTGTAATAAAATACAGAAGTATTTCACGAATTCTACATCACGTCGTTAAGTATGCACCTAAACGTGGCATAGGTGGAAATGCCAAAATGTAAGGGATTCGTCACGTGACATTTTGATAGCGCTTGGCAATAAATTTTTGATATTTTTCCAATCGCTCTCGAGACGCTTTCTTTGTCAGAATATCACAACTCTACGGCCTGTCTCCAAAATCGGTCTCGGGACTAAGGTTTTAATGGGTAGTTATAGTTACTTAGTAGACCTAAGTAGTGAATGGGCACACTATCTCGAAACATTCCTTAACCTTCCTATACCCGCGACAAATTTTGTAACACCTATACTCGCGCACGGTCTCACAGACCGAAAGTTTGGAACGCAATTTCAAAATATTTTAATGAAAAATACTTGTTGTGGAATGATGTTTTCTATTCTCAAACTAGGTAGGTAGGGAATATCCTGAATAAGATTAACCCGCTTTATCTGTAACTAGCTGTCCCCGCGGCTTCGCTCCCGTCAACTGATTACGTAACTTTAACCGTTCCGCACGCAACGGAAGCTCTCAAAAAAGAATATATTTCCCGTTTTTGCAAATTTTTCATTTATGCTCCGCTCTTATTGGCCGTAGCGTAATGTTATATAGCCTATAACCTTCCTCGATAAATGGACTATCCAACACAAAAATAATTTTTCAATTCCAACCAGTAGTTCCTGAGATTAGCGCGTTCAAACAAACAAACTATTCAGCTTTATAATATTAAGTAATTAGTATAGATTTACAGTACTTTTACTAAGCGAGACTACTTTGTAACAGTTTCTGAAAAATATCGAGATTTTCGTAAGAGTTTACTAAATGCATGCAAAAATATATGATTCGTCCAAACAAACTGTTGAATATGGAATATTGCATCTCGAACAATAAACACACAAAACATTGAGTCCCAACAAAAATATTTCAATTTCAGTAAAAAGTCATAGAAAATCTTAGGTCCTCTACCCGCGTCGATACACACCCACAGACAAATTGTCACCAAATTTGACTACATCCTCGATGGCACTTTGCGCCCTAAAATTATTGTAGCAACAAATCCAGCAGCTAAAAGAAAGTACAAAATACCGTCATCTTTATTAATAATATAAAGACGAAAGATTTGTATTTTTGTATGTACCGAATAAACTTAAAAACTACTGGACCGATTTCAAAAATTCTTTCACCGTTGGGAAGTTACACAATCCCCGGGCGACATAGGCTACTTTTTATCCCTGTATTCCCACGGGAACGGGCAATACGCGGGTGAAACCGCGAGGCGTCCGATAGTTGATTAGAAGAGGAAAATCATGAAAGTGTTTCGTCGGTCTCACAGACCAACACGCGGGTATATATAGGTTAATAAGAAAATGATTTTTTAACGACGTGACGTGTTAACTTATTAACTAAGTGTTAAGATTATTACAAACAAATTAATATGTTTAACTTACCTAATGTACCAACATAATCAAATTCTTAAATTCATTCATTTACAGATGGGGAACGCAGAGACAGAAAAATGGGGTTGTATAGACCCGTCTGATACTAAAAGGAAAGGGGATTGCGGTGCCTTTGCACACGCATGCTAGAGTGCCCCTAGATGTCTTTACCGTGCCCGAGTGCCCATGCACCTGAACTTTAGGGGTCCTAATGAACGCCAAATACTATTCAATCGACACGAAAAGAAGAACGCACAGCCTAAACCGTAACGTGTACTAGATTTCCTTATGCACAGTGAACGCTTGGAAGGTTTTTTCAAAATGTATCTAGGAATAAGGGATGAAAGTTTCTATGGAACTTCAATGGGGGCTTGTTTTATATAAAACGTTATATTTTGTCATCTAAAACTTTGCCCCGGCGAGCTAACAGCTACGGTTTGAATTCATTTATTTCTAAAGATTACAAATCACTTGTACAGAAATAAATACTAAACATTACTTGTATTATAAATTTTTGTTGTCCAGGAGTAGCAAGACCTTTATTTACAGTGTTAACATTACGAATATTTATGAAGATAATTATTAAAAGTTAGCTCACCTTTAAGATGCACAGTTATCGGTACATAGCCTTGCTAGAATGGATGTTAATTTCACCGGTTTTTTGCAAAAACCGTAAGTTTTTAATAAATCTACTCGAGAAAATAAACTCTCGATCTTTTGTGAACAGATCATTTCAAATAGGTACAGTCAAAGGTCAAAAGTACAGTCCCAAAAACCCAAACCCAAAAGGCTAGTTTTTTGTAGAAGAAGTTAAATTATCCACAACTGATTTAATATATTGTATAGAAATTAAAGTATAGATTACACCTACTGGGTCAAAAGTGCAGTCACACTCTACCAAAACAGCAGCAGCAATTTTTTCAGGCAGAAGAATTTTGACCCTTAAGTGTAAAACAAAATATCCTATACAAGTTCGATAGCTTACAATATATCCGTGGGTTATTGACAAGAAAAATTTCAAGCGATTAATTACAAACTTACTGTGTCATACATTGTAATGAAATCAACTAATGTCTTTTAATTAATTCCATATTTCCTCACCTCTAATTTGACCACGATGGAACCAGTGAGTGACAAACAATGTAAGGAACCCGCATACTTACATTGGCTTCATCACAAAACTATTTTATCCGAATAAAACAATGAAGTCTTAAGTGTGAATAGACGTAAATGGATCAGTAAAAGAGCAAATTATCGGAAGAGTGATGTGGAGACAGTGACTCACAAGCTTAGAGCTGACTCACGGACGGCGCTAACAGATATTCCGGGAATAGCAAGTAACCTTGACAATTGTAAGTAGATTGTTCACTGGCCCATATCTCAGAAATTCGTCAACAGTAAGTGAGAAAGGATGATGAATGAAAGAGGAATGAATGTTCTAATTATTATCATGACTTGCCTCAGATAACTATGACACTGTTATTAAATGCAAATGGATTTCAAGAAGCTGCTTTCAATTGCAAGTAGATTGTTTACCGGCCCATGTCTCAGAAATTAGTCAACAGTAACTGAAAAAGAATGATGAATATGCTCTAATTATCATGAATTGCCTCAGTTATGACACTGATATTAAATGGTAATGAATTTCAAGAATCTGTTTTTTGCTAAATTTTTGAAGTTTAATTGCAAGAAGATTGTACCGACCCCATGTCTCACAGTTACGTCAAACAAGTGTGAAATAATGATAAATGAAAGAGTGATGAATGTAGGTATTCTAATTATTTATCAAGACTTGCCTCAGAGATTCCAAGTTTTGGAAAAATAGGTGCTAAGTGACTAGGTTGTACCTATTCTCAATGATCAGTTGGCATGCCACACGAATTCTGTTAAGTTATCGTATTTTGAACAGCCACTCTAATTACGGCATCTACTTTTTGTTTCAATTAGGTACCCTCAGTTTTCTTGTAATAGTTTTTTTTTATTAAAAAAAGAGATTCCCCATTCCCAGAATATGTGATAGTAAAGTAAAAAAGGATTTTCGTAGGACCTTAAATAAGATAATGAATAAAATACTTAATAATAAAAAAAGTAAAAAAATACATTATTTAGTTAATCTTTGAATTTTTGGAGTTTCTCCAAAAACTTCATCTTAGTAAATGGAGTCCAAAATCCAAAGATTGTTGACACTGCTGGGCCATTCAAAGGGATCAACCGGAAGCCGAATAAGAACAATACAACATAGCCCTTTTGGCATCATGACGAACCCTTTTGTTAACCAGTGTTCAGCCTATATTAAATACTGGTAGCACGAGTACCTATTATTACCGTATTCAAGTAGTCATTGAAACAAAATGAGTTATGTTAGAAACGTCTTAACATCTAGGATTGATATTTCTGTTATAAAACTAATAAATAAACAAAAAACTAATAAATCTTCTAGGATAAATATTTCAAAAGACATAAATCCTGCCATTGTACGTGTGTCACGACCAATCTCAGATATGCCCACCAAAATTTAGCGAACAGCCACAATCGGGCTCGGTATCGTATCGCTCGCAGGGATCAAATGCGACGGTTGTTCGATTCCATCTCGAATAAAGACAAATGGGTCTGTGAGTGCGTGTTGGGAGGGTGTGGGGAATATGAGGGTGCTAGGGCACGGGAGCACGGGGGCAGAGGGCTAATTGGCTGTCAGCTATGAGCCCGGTTGTACACGGCTCTCATGGCACGCTGAGTGGCACGGACGGTTAGCTGACGCCCCGGGCCCGTCCTGCTCGGTGACATGCGGCTAAAACAAAACAACGACGCCAGATTGGATTGGTTAGGGAATATCGCTGAAACATATCTCCTACATACGTAATAAGTAAGCTACCTACACCGACCACGAGTTTGGCAGGTGATGATACTCAAATTAGCGTGGGAGGTCAACCTAATGAAGTTTTACTCGGTCAACCAGTCTCGGTAGATGCTAACATTTAATTTTGGGTGTGCAGAACAGGGTATGGCATTTAAACTACACAATCGCTGCTTGGAAGGTGGATACGTTTTATATGTTACGGTTACGGTCAAAATAATAAATGCATTATGCAATTGGCATTAATAATTAGAACTGGTTATAATTTTCACACTAATATTATGAAGGCGAAAGTTTGTGAATGTTGATGGTTGTATGTTTGATACTCCTTCACGCTCAAACGGCTGGACGGATATGGATGAAATTTGGCACAGAGATTTATTATAGTCTGGAATAGCACATATGATACTTTTTATCCCGGGAATGTGTTCCCTTGGGATAGTTTTCGACATCCACACGGGCGAAGCTGCTTGCAGAAACTAGCAAATTAATAAAAACTGCAACAATTTACGAGGTGTGTTTGTTCTCTTTTCTCTCTCATTAGTCCTCGTCCTTCCCTTTGAACCTAACCGTCGTTCGTAGTCTGAATCTTGGTGTTCTAATAACCAAGTTCACTTCATCCTAGTTTCCCTTGATTATATCATTATCTTTCAAACTGGCACAGCTAATTTGTGAATGAATAGTCAAAATTATGACACCCTCTAGCAATCACAGTATACGTCTACGTATCGTGAAAAGCCTTAAGTTTACAAAATGTTCCAAGTGATTTACCGCCACAAGCTGTCACATCTCAGTTGTGATAAAGTTAAAATTGCACAGTGCGTGTATTGTGGGGTTAGATCCTGCATAAAATATATGCGTAGGTACTTAAATAAAAAGTTTGAAAATGCGTGGGTTGTACGTGACCTGAAACGTTAATAGAGACATCGCTCATGTTTACTGAGCCTCTGTCCTTAACACTTTTTTCATCAACATTTTTTGCGGGTTTGTTTACTCAATTTAGTATGATTGGAATAAATATTTACTTAAGCACAGCAAAGCTGTTCTTGAATAGGTATTCGAAAAAAAAACATTTAAAAGGACTTGGTCTGGACAAAAATGCACTTACACTTGAGGTAAAACGCAAAATACTAGCTTGGTCGTGGAGTTGCGGATACCAGCCCGTTTTAACCTAACCTGACCTACACTGGAGATGCAACAAATATTAATGACGATAACAGTAGAAATGAATGTAAAACGGATGATGCCGCAGCTCGCTGCTGGCCCCCGGGAGCCACGGCGTGGTCATCTCGCACAGGTGGAGCCTTCATTAGCATTACAAACTTAATAACGGGACAGTCCGGCTTTTAAACCGCTCCAAACCCGTATTTGACCAATAAACTTGAACTCGCAGCTTGTCTCTAACTAGTTATTAACAAAATCCCGTATCATTGACATCGTATTTAGGTGCTAGGTTTATTGCCCATATTGTCAACTAAATAATGTTTGTTAGTATTTTCAAATGGTCCATCAACCAATCAATAGTTTTTTTGGACTTTATTCTTAGTAAATAGGTGACTAGTTATACCCACTGTTTTTGTTTTGTAACTGTTTACTATAACACTTCAAGGTTCACCGCGTCCATTTGCCAAGGTTTTAAAATTAACGAATCGCATAGACCGTCGACAAAAAAAACGTCTTCGTCGGTCGCTCGCATGACTGGCCAAGGTGGGTTGTATTATTTTATTAACGTCGCCATTGAAACAGACGATTTCAATTAAATCATTTACAAGAGAGGATCGTTTGGCAAATGGATAAATGGTTTTTAGGTTGCTATTTGCGATGCCAAATGTTTCAAATCCTTCTTTATTCGGTTCTGTTAAAGAGAACAGATTTAGCGATTTACGAAGAGGAAAAAACGCAATTTCGCATTCACGACCGCAGCAAAACAGAGAGGCTCACATAAATCTGGTGAGACATACAAAGCGAGCAGGCAGCGTCCCGGGACAAAGTAATGAACTAATTACATTAGACTCAGGGTGGCCGGAAAATGCGGCTGAAATGGGTAAACCGCCCGACTATTAGCCGCGAGATACTCTGACAATAATGATGATTGTTAACAATGACTTAGACAAACAAAAACACGGTATTCAAAAAAGAGATATTAATAAGCTTTGTACATGATTGATGCAGGTTAATTTTTATATGTACCTAGATACCTATACTTCATAAAAGATAGCTTGATCTCTGCGACAGCTGTCAGTATCAATAGCGCTTGACAGGCAATGACGTAACATTAACGTATACGTCAGTTTGACATATGACGCAGAGATCAAGTTATCTTTAACGAAGTTTAAAATAAGCTTCAATGATAATAAAAACTTTGTAAACGTTAATATTCCGCATGAGTGTTGTATCTACCTTTTTGATGACAAGTAAGTACACTTGCGATGTCGCTAGCTGTTGCGTCTCCAAGTGACAGTCGCGCACACAAGTCATCTTTGACCTCGATTTCAAGCAATCGTCGAAATTGGTTGTAAACGTCTTGAGTCATTTGATTATTACCGCGGACCAATTAATTTGTCTACGCGATTGCGGTTTCAGAAATATCTTATTCGGAGATGATGTCACTTTTATGATATTAAAATTTCGACAAGAATGGGGAAATCGTCGATGATTTCCACAGATTGGGAGTTTAATTACAGTAAAACGTTTGTTGGTTTGTTTAATTGTACGTGAGTAGGTACCTAATTAAGGCTGATTTTATGCTTTTTGTTAGTACCTACCTCTGAGGCTCTAGACCAGGGGTTCCTAAACTTATTTTGTCTACTGCCCACTTTGAGAATAAATTATTTTTTAGCGCCCCCATTTTTTCACCTACTTAAAAACCACTATAACTTCAAATTAAATTAATCAATTATTGTGTTATTTAACACAAACTTGTTAAAACATGATTGCCCGCGGTCTAGTATCTTTGAAAATTACCTATCTAGGAGTACTAATAACTATTAAAATGCGAAAGTATGTCTGTTGCCTTTTTATTTGTTTGTGTCTACTTTCATTTCGAAAGGGAGCGACCAATTGACATGATTTTTATTTTATATATTCAATAAAACAGGAGAGATATATGAAATACGCGGAGAGAAATATCGAACCAAGGTTGAGCAATCTCTTAACTAATATTAGTTGATGGTCTCAAATTGTAGTTGAGAGTCGAGAGCACATGCAGTCAATGTCTAAGAGGCCTCCTATTAAATGAAATTACAAATAACCCCTCAAGCCTTTACATAACGCCCCCATTTTTTTTCTCGGTTTCTTACCGCCCCCCTTTAGGCCTGCAGCGCCCACAAGGGGGAGTTATCGCTCACTTTGGGAAAGGCTGCTCTAGACAGAGTGATATATCTACAATTACGATGGGGATGATCAAAATGCCAAAATTGAAGGGATTGATCACGTGAAATTGCTGTAGCGCTCGACAACCGCCATACATTATTGAGTTTTGTCCAATGGCTATGGAGACGCTTTCGTTGAAAGAATGTTCCTTGTCAAGAGCCTTTGGTCGGTATGGTTCATTGAGCGCGGAACGCTGTCTCCACTCTCCACCGCAAGATACGGAAGCCGGCGCGAGCGAACGCGTGTTCCGTTAGGCCGTCTCAGCAATAGACGATCTTGTGGCCGCAGCCAGTGTGAGACCGCATCACCGCACGAACGCTACCGAGCCTGTCAAAGGTCTTCAATCGCAACGTTGTGCTCGCATACCGTGTAACCGCATTCAAGAATTTGATTGATTCACGGGATCGGTCAATGTGGCTGCGCTTGGGGGAGGCCAGTGTTCAGCAGAGGACTTCTTTCGGCTGAAATGATGATGATGAGGTAGCAAAGAATTCAATCTGTGATTGGATATTGTTTTTACGACAGCTTTATTTATGTTAATTATTTTTATCATCTTGGCGAATATATAATTTATATTGATAGAATGTAAAGAGTGTTGTTAGCATGAATATAATGGTATTTTGCAATGCTCGATGCACTGTCCGTAGTTTGTAGGTACCTAACCTAAATTATTAATACCACAACGCGGTTACTAAACTTGAAATCATTATACGAAATTAATTGGTCGTTTTTTTGCACATAAGAACAAGTTTTGTTAGTAATTATTTTATAATTAAATGTTTTATTATGGAAACCTTCAAATTGGCTTTTTTATTCAACACCATCCCCACTCTGTTTACCAAGTATTTTTTAAAATTTATTTAACCTATTTTGTTGCACGGTTAGACCTATGCCCATAGATCTCCCCATAGCCTGCCTCTCTTCCCGTTGTTTAGCCTTCTTCGGACAATCGCCCGTAAAAGCTTCTAAGTGGTCACGCCAGCATTTCCTGGGCCTCCCTCAGTAGCGACGCCCGTTTTCTGGTTCCCACTGCGTGATGACTCTGGCCCATCTGTCATTGTGAATTCCAACCTAGCACGATGTTTCAGCCTAGCACGATTTTTAATACATACTTTATTTCATTTTGTCTGAATTCTTATTCTAATCTAGACACAGTTTTAATATTTAGTATTTTGTCAGTCAATTAAACATATCAGTATCCCTTTTTTTGCTGAATCCCATAACATGTTTTTGGGATTGTCCTTGAAAAATCATTTTAGATTCGAATGGCATAATAATGTTGAATAAATTATGTTTAATGGCGAGTGGGATGTTTTTTTACCGGAGACCGGTCGCTGTTGAGTGTTTCTTTTTTGTACGTAATCAATTTTAGATTTGGAGTGTACCTATGTAGTTGTGACCCGAGCGCGTGAGAACGGAGACTTCGTCGTGCGCCCTCGGGCGGTTCTCTGTGGAACCACGACACTGTATTCAGGACATTTCAGACACAATTAATTAAAACAATCATGTTTTTAGGCTCGAGTGTCGCATCCATACTGTCTACTAATTTTTACCCGACTGCCGAAGGAGGGTAATGTGTTTATCAGTCTATGTATGTATGTTTGTCACTATGTAGCGTTCCAGAGACAAAACGCGTTGGCCGATTTTGGTGATTCTTACGTCAATCGATTCGTCTTAAACCTGCGAGTGTCACTGGCTACATTAAAATGGGCAAAAAGAAAATGGCGGCTTTTGGGCGCCATATTGTGTGGACCCAATTTTTTTTTCTGCCAGACCCATCGCTTGGGGTGTGTATAAATGCACCTATATATTTAAATGCACCTAATTCAAAAAAATATGTTAACTATTTTTGGGTATAAATAAAAAAAGTTAATTCTAAAAATCCAAAGACCCGACTGCTTAAAAAGCGAACTAAAAAGACGTAAACAAGAACAAAATCATGCTGTGCAGCCATCATGCACCTGGTCTATTTTGGTCAGCCAGCTCGCGAATATGTATCCTCCGACTGCACAGCATGATTTTGTTCTTGTTTACGTCTTTTTAGTTCGCTTTTTAAGCAGTCGCGTTTTTTGATTTTTTTAATAAAGTTTTTTTTTTAAGTGTAATAAATACTTATTTCTCGTTACCGATTGGGATCTAAGGATATAAAACGAGAAGATTCCTAAGTTATTAATTGACGCAACCTATACTAGTGACAAGCTAAGAAGTCGGATTTGACAGCTATAAAAATACTTATTAATAATTAAACTTGAGGCTTACGAATGATACTTGTTGTTATAGTGTGTTGGTAACATAGTAATTAATTAGGATTAAAAATTTCAATTTTCAATTTCCTACGTAGAAAGTTATCGCGGCATGTAAAATTTGAAACGTTATCGGACTTGTTAGATTCTACTTTATATAAGAGAACTTATATTAATATAATTATGTAAACTGAGTACTTATATAGGTACTATATGCCACTACAAGGAAGCAACAAAATTTGTTGCCCACCCACCCACTATGCTTGCTATGTTTAAATAAATAAGTAATCGTTATTATTCCTCCACAATAAACTCAGCGGAAAAAGCTTGCCTCACTTTTTAGTACTTAATACACAAAACAGTTCTAGATTGTAAAATTTGCATACAAAGAAAGAGAGTAAGTACAAAACCGAGATGGTGCTATTTATTACAAAAACGTTTCAGAAGCGGCGACGACGCGGGAGGAAAACAGCTAGAATTAGGGTTGGCAACCGTACTCTAAAATAGAGTATGGTACTACCGTAACTACATGAAATAGAGTACCCTCTTTTAGTTGTACTCTTTAATGTACAAAAGCAATAGATTACACAAAAATACTCTATTTATTTAACTCTGATTTTGAATTCAATTGTGTGAATTTCTGTCATTTCACTCGAAGAGTCAGACTGTATTTAATACAGTCTCTTCAGTCATAATTGTAAAGCGATGGTGATCGCAAAAAAGGGCTCCATTGAAATTGATCGAAGTTGATGTCTAAGTAGCATATTTTGTAAAATAATTGCTACAATTTGCTATCGTTGCGCAGTCTGTTTTACAAATAGCGATAAAATGTTGGTACTCTGTTTTATATAAGCTTTTAATTTCATTCACCATTTCTAAAAAAGATAAAAAAGTGTTTTTGCTGTTGTATTATTTTATAATAGTATTTATTAAAAAAAAAATATGTTCTCAATTCGTCAGAATTTTATTTTTTAATACCTCTTTTTAATTCGGTTAAAAAGTTGGTAACCCTAGCTAGGATATACAGTGGAGTAAAGTCCCGGACAAATTGTCGCCGGCTCGCCGCGGCTTGTGCGGCTGAGGAGGATCTGCGAGGATTGTTATTGATGTGAGGGGCGAGCGCCCGCACTATCTGCTAGTCTTCATTATGGCCGATCATGCGTGTAGGCTGCCGGATACGCAACACTGAAGAAAAATCGTGAAATATAGTTGCAGACGTCACACTTAACGCGTATGAATTGCTTCAAATCCTATCCTGTCACATTTAGGGCTGATTTCACCACTAATCGCGATTAGTTCAACTAAACTCAGTTTATCCAAATTTGGTTTATGCAAGGTTGAGACCGCTGAGAAACTACCAATCAGAACTCTGTATTTGCATAAACTGAGTTTAGTTGAACTAATCGCAATTAGTGTTATTAGTGAAATCGGCCCTTAATCCTTGACTGCACGCTAAGCCGGATGTCATTTGACAATCGTTACGGTTAGCCTGGAGCCAGGAAATCTGTCACTAGTCTTGCCTAGGGATGGGGGGCTGTTACTCAATTACTGGGTTGTGGTGGTCAGATTGGCAGTCGCTCCATGTTAAATACTTGTATCCAGCTGAATGCTGAATCCGGATAGACTGCATGAAGAAGGCGACCCAATAAAGTTGGAAAAAAAAGTTTCATAAAAAAGAAACCCGACTGCTAAGAATCGAACTAAAAAGACGATAACAAGAAGAAAATCATGATGTGCCGTCAGAGGATAGGTATAAATATGTTAAGACCACCGAGAAACTACCAATCAGAACGCTGTATTTGCATAAACTTAGTTCAAAGTTGAACTAATCGCGATCAGTTTAATTGGTGAAATCAGCCCTAAATCAATGACTGTGGAACCTCGATGGTCTAGCCGCAAGCGCTACTTCGGAGCTTGAGGTCCTAGCTTCGATGCCTGGGTTGAGCATTATTGAGCAAAGCTTTTTTGGGTTTTTCCATCTGGAATTTTGCAGTAGCAACCCGCAGCCGCATTGCGTAAGTGCGCAAAGAGTTTAAACTCTATCCAACCGACCAAATCGACCAATCACACAAAAGGGGAATCCACATCACGTCATTCATCACGCATGCGATTCGTCGATTTAATAATTAATAATAGGGTAGATTATTAATAATTATTAATTAAATAATAATAAAAAAAAAAACTTTTGGAATGTATGTGTACCTACTACATGCAACTCATCAAAACCCTTCGGGGATAAGGCGTGATGTTACGTATGTATGCGTCATCGTATAACTCTGCGAATCAATACACAGATATTTCCTGTTGATTGCCGAATTGATACAGCGAAGAACCGTTCCACAGAATTCGTGTTAACGATTGTTATAAAAATAAAGGATAATATCCATATACCATGTTATGTATTCTGTTGAATATTTTGATGCGCTCTTGGGTTTTATACATGGTGTTATATAACGTGGTTTTATAGTTAACTATGTGGATCGCGAGCTCTCTTGCGTGGCTAACTATAATATTCGAACGACTTATTAAAGATGATCTATTTTTACCCGACTGTCAAAGGAGGGTAATGTGTTTATCAGTCTATGTATGTATGTAAGTAAGTATGTATGTATATATGTATGTTTGTTCCTATGTGGCGTTCCAGAGACCAAACGCGTTGCTCGATTTTGATGATTCGTACGTCAATCGATGCATCTTAACCCTGCGAGTGTCACTGGCTACATTAAAATAGAAAACAGAAAAATGGCGGCTTTTGGGCGCCATATTGTGGTGGCCCTATTTTTTTTCCATCTAATCCCATCGTGTGGGGTATCAAATTAAAGGGTTTTAAGAGGCAATTTCAAATATATAACACTTATATGTTTAAATGTACCTTATTCTAATAAAATGTTAACTAAAAAGTGTTAAATAAAAAAAAATATTCAAAAAATCAAAACACAAGAAAAATATCAAGGTTTTGGTCAGCCAGCTCGCGAAAATGTATCCTCCGACTGCACAGCATGATTTTTTTCTTGTTTACGTGTTTTTAGTTCGCTTTTTAAACAGTCGGGTGTTTTGATTTTTTGTTATAGACATAATCTTCCTACTTATATAGCGAATCTGTGTTTAAATTAGGCTAGAGAAATAAGATATTATATGTTATGATCAAGTTTAATAAAGTTCATTAATAGTAGTTCATGCAATGGTCATATAATAAGGGTTATTAAAACACGAGCGTGTGATAATAATGACACGCGAGTTTTTTAATACCTATAATATATGCCATTGCATACACTACTTTATCTTCACTCATACAGCTGAAATAAAACACAAGTGAAAACGGAAAAAATAAATAAATGTGGTGTGGCGGGCAATTTAGATTCTCATTGCGCATGACAGCGCAGCGCGCGCATCCATAGACAATGACACTGCTTTTATACATTAATCCAATGAGCCCATACGCGCCAGTAAATAAAAAAGTTAAAGTAAGCTATAAAAAATAAAAAGTTATTTTATGATGCAGTTGTTTGAAAATGGAAGGAAAATGTTGCAATGTAATGTTATTTTTTTTTAAATTTTCCTATTCACGAATATAAAGTGCGTGTTAATATTAATACAACATTTTTTGAATTCATATTTGGAACATTAAGTTGTGAGTGTAGATAAAAGCCCTTATAATGTGCCTATAGTCGACTCTATTAGTATTTATTCCTATTATCTTCTTGCGTGTGGTGTGTCGCAAGAAGCTTATACCAGGCTTATCTGACTACCCGTCGCCTTCGTCTACCTGTCATAAGAAGATTACCACAAGTGGATTGGGAACTACACAACCAATATTGATTATTGTTGATGTTCTTCAGAAACGCACCAAGCCGCGTAATAGCCTGCGTGTACGACCAGCATAATATGAACGTAAACGATGTAAAAATTATGTGTAAGGATCGTAACAGGTAGCATTCCGTAGTTTCTGCCTAGCTCCTTAGTAAAAAGGCGTGATTGTATGTCTGTTTAAATGTACTACAGATGTACATCGAAATATCCTTACTAATATTATAAATGCAAAAGTAACGTAGGTATGTCTGTCTGTTAACTTTTCACGCTTAAACCACTGAACCCATTTAGATGAAATTTGGTATGGAGATGGTTTGATACTTTGGGAATGACATAGGATAGTTTTTATCCCGAAAATCATCCTTAAAGGGGTAAAAGTTTGTATGGTGAACACATAATTTCTCAAGAAAACGCGATTTAAAAATTTGGCTATTCGAAGTTCTAATGCTACGTAGATGTAGTCGCGGGCAACACCTAGTATTGATATAAATACCTGCTGCGAAAATGGACAAAGAATTTTTCACGTCATTTTCTAACAACTCATTTTCTGTTTTATTTTAAAAGCATTTGTTTTCGAAATTATATAATTTTCACCCTCTCGTATAAGATATATTGCATTTACGTGTTGTCAATTTTTACCTTCGATAATAGGTACTCTATAAGATTGCTACCAATTAAGTGATATACCTAGTAAAATAAAATCTTACGCTTACCTACTCGTACCCAAGTTCCCAGCAATATTTATTCAGCGACGGTAATAAATGACCTTTTTTTTGAACGATCAAATCCCAGTTGATACATTTTTCAGTGTGTACCAACCTAACGTAATAAATATCTATAGACACGAAGGATGGATGTCTAACAGGACTGAATGATTAATCTGTTCTGTGTTCGCCATAGTGATATAATAATAAAGCTGAAAATATTTTCTTCATTGGAATTTATTTGAGAAAACACGCAAAATTACTGACTGATTTCGTGGAAAAATGTTATCATATTTTATTCTTGGATTAAATACCGAAGTAACGTAGCTATGTAATTATTTATTTTTGGATTATTTGAAAAAAAGTTAATGGATTCAGCGGTATTTAACAGGTGTTTAATAGTTTCGTTGAATTAAAGAGCAGTTTCGCAAACTTATCACGCGCGGCTACGCAAATATGTTTGAAAACCAGCGTATTGACACGCTTGGAATTACCTTTCTATGTTAGAAGGAAGCATAACGCATTGCAAAGGAGCTCTGATGGATAACGCAGCGGTCGGTACCGGGTACGGTACATCTTAACTTTGACGCTGTCAACTCTATCACATTCAGCCAGGGCCTCCAGACAAAAGACATTCCAGGCCGATTTTTCAATTGAGTATTTGAGGTTATGAAAGATAAGTTGTTTATAAAAAAAGATCTTGCTAAAACTTACTATCCTCGATAGATAATCACGACTTATTTCTACGCGATACCGTAGTATTTTCCCTTTTTTTATAAATTCAATCTTCTAATCAAACTTCTCTGCGATGCTTTTTCAGCGAGATATCGGGGATAACGTGTTTTACACCGTTTCAATGGCGCGGCCAGGGGTTTTAGTTTTACAGTTCCAGAAATATAAACCCAGGATCTATTGTGGAATTAAAAAAAAAATATAAATTCAAATCTGGCTTTTACAAAAAACTTCAGACGTCTGCGATGCTTTTCAATGGCGGTTTTAGTCTTACAGCTCCTAAAATATAAACCTCGGCTATTTTTCTATATTTTTACAAATTCAACTGTTACTTACCTAAATGTCAGGTTTCTGCAACGCTTATTTTTAAAGATATCCGTGGCCGCGCGGTTCGTCGCATTTCAATGGCGCGGCCACGTTCAAACCCTTAAAACTTTTTAACCATAACTTTGACAAATTTATGGTTTTGGGAATCAACTTCTATTTTTTTTTTACAAAATCATGGTACTGTTTTTTTAAATATCGCCGTGGCGGCGGTGGCCGCACCACCGAAAAGCATATCAAATAGTAAATTAAGAAATATGCCCTCTATCACCGAAAGCTTCGCGATAGCCATTGGAAAAATGTCAAAAATGTATAGGAATGCCAAGAGCTATCGAAATGTCAAGTGATAAATCCGTTACATTTTGGCATTTCGATCTTTACCATTGCTGATACACGACACTTTGTCTTTAGAGCCTCTCTAGTTGTCTATGGAACAGAACTTTTTAACTTTACCTACCTACTGGTTACTGTTACGCAGATTTTGTTAAGAAAAACCGGCCAAGGTGCCATGCTGAATGAAATTCTCCTTTTTTTAGTTTTTTATGTTTTTAACATACCTACTCTTAAAAGTTGTAGGTCGTGGGTTCGAACGGAGACGCCCTCACGCCCCTAGCCACCGCAGGAGACGCCCTGGGCGTCGGGAGTCGCAAGCCGATTCCCGGCCACCGTAGGCGCGGGCTTGCGGACGGCGAGTAATGGGTAGCTCACCGTCCGATAAGGACCAGGCCCGAGTCGACGGCGCGTTGTGTTCCACGCGCGCCTCAAAGAGATGTCAGCAGAACTGACGGGGTCCACTAGGGCCGATGCCTGTCTGGGTCGCGGATAAATTTGAAAAAGAGTTACCGCGGCCCTGACTCAAGCAACTGAAGGAAAACGGGTGGGTTTTAGTCAGTAAAAGTCTGACACGCCCTCCCGCCTCACCCAGAGCGGGAGAAGTCATTGGATGATTTCCCACCAAAAAAAAAAAAAAAAAAGGTCGTGGGTTCGAAACAGAATTTCGAAGTTCGAAGGAAAACATCGTGAGGAAACCGGCATGTCCTCGAACCAAAAATTCGAATACATAGGACATATACTAATCCGCACTGGGCCCGCGTGTTAGATACCCTTTCTATGAGAGGTGGCCTGTGACTCAGCAGAAGGTTGTTGATGATGATGTTTTTTATACATCCAATTTCTGAATTTCCCTACAGTTTTGCTGTCTTTCAAAGGAATAGCATTATAGTAAACAACACAACAAAAATGTGCCTGCCCTGCCTGCCCTGCTACCACCTACCTACCAATTTTTTTTTACCAATCATCAATCGTTTTCTCAGCGCACACCAAAGAATGAATTTTATAGGCAACAGTTTGCTACCTTGGGTTACTACCTTTTGTAAATATATTATAGCCTATGACACTCAGGTAGCTACATTAAGCTTTCTACTGGTGAAAAAAATAACTAAATCGGTTCAGTAGAACCAGAAATTACCCCTTACAAAGTCAAATCAAATCAAATAATTTATTTGCATAATACATGTTAAAAAGGTGTTACAGATATAAAAGGTACATTGTATTATAACCCAATGAGGGTGTGCAAATTATATGTTAGGTACTATGGCAACATTAAATATTAAACAGACAAAATTTTACTAAAGACAAACTAAATAAATTTTAAATGGGGTTACATTAGAAAATAAAAATGTCAAATTAAAAATGTCACATAAAATAAAAAAAACAATAAAAAACATTCAAAATAAATAGTTAAAAATGTAAAATAAAAAAATCGAATCAAAAATGTCAAATTATTATAAACAAGTCAAATCAAACTTCAATACTCATTAAATTTGTGATGAAATTTCAGATAAAATCAATCATTCTTCACTCAAATAATCATTAATTGAATAATAACATTTTGAAACTAGGAATTCATGCAAACATAATTTGAATTGGTACATTTTGTGTAGGTCTGTGATACTTTTTGGCAACTTATTGTATATTTTGGGTGCCATGCCCAAAATGTTTTTACTAAATACTGCTTTTCTATGACTTCTTACGCACATTTTATTTTTGTGTCGTGTGCTTCTTGGATGAGTATAAAGATGTAAATTCGCTTTGACAAAGATCGCCACTTCATATATATAAAGACACGGGAATGTTAATTATTGGAACTCTTGGAAATGTGGCTTTCAGCTTTCTGTACGTTGTATGCCACACATTGCCCTTATGCATTGTTTCTGGGTTTTGAACGCCATTTCTCTGTCTGGCGAGTTCCCCCAAAATATAAGTCCGTAGCGCAAAGTAGATGCCGATGCCGGCCGTGATACGCCGTTAATAATGTTGCACGATTTGACACTTTTCTTAGGTTATGGAGAGCATAGGAATACTGGCTAAGTATTTTTCCAGCTCATATTTTTATCTATCCAAATACCGTCACAAACTTTACCTCTTTATAATATTAGTATAGATTAAAAATATATGCACGGCTACGAAAAAAAGCTGGTTGTAGCACACGCGTAGCAGTTCAGCGTCTGTTTGCCGTAGCCTATGATAATAATGCAAATAAAGGAAAATCAGGGAGACAAGTTTATTCTGTCCCAATCCGAACTATTCTCGGCGCAGAATGTAATCCATATTCAATTCATAATCGGAATACATTATAGGTCTGCGGCGAGTGCGCGTGCGAGCTGCGAGCCCACTGCTGCGCAACGAGCCACATTCTTCCTTCGACAAACGAGCGACTGTGGGCCCTCAATTATTCCGCCAGCATTGTCCCGGAATGTCTAATTTGCTCACGTAATTTTGGTCGGAATTCGTCCCCGGCCGACGGATGCTGGGAACTATTTTTATTGCTTGTTTCCTATTTTCTGTAGTCCATCGGGTACAATATAAGTTGAAGCTCGCGAACTCTAACCAAGTTGTCTCCGAACAAGTGTATTGTGAATTGCACGTCGTCGACTCCTGCACGCGCCCGTGACGGCATTAAATATGTTTTCTTTAACTTAGTTGTGGGTCCCCGTGAGAAACATTCGTGTTGTATGCGTACCTACACTTTGTTCATCGAAACCTATTGTGTTTTAGCGTATTGTAGAAGGTCTTTATTCATGTGGAATACTTGTGTGACTATTAATCGTAACAGCGGCGGTGCTGGCTTGTTATACTCTGGTAACAACGGTCACGTATGTTCCAATATCCAATATTGTATGTATTGTATTTCAGAATTAGTATGGCAAACCACTTCAATATTTGTTAGATCTTGTAAATTTATTCGCATAAACTTTCAGCCCAGTAAATTAATCCTTTAATGACTTTTACAACTTCGCGGTACATTAAACATTTTAGGATAGGCACCTACCTATCTAACATTTTCTTTCCTTACAGCCTGCGATTAAATTACTTTTATATTCATGATCATTGATCAGCCGCTTTGAAGTTCAAGTAGAGATTCTTTATTATTCTCTTTTATTGTCTAGGTCAGGGCTTCTCAATCTTTTTTACACTGTGCCTCCTTATACACAGTGAATTTTTTTGCGACGCTCTTTTATCTTAGTATTGATTATTAACTGTATTTTCTAGTTGCTTGACAGTAGTCAATGAGCTCTCTTTTCTGAGCATAACTTTTCAAAAAGTTACTCTCGTTTCATTTTCTCAATTAAAAAAAACAGATTTTACTTATTTAGATATATGTTATTGTTACTTAAATACAGTTTATTTTAACATAAATCCGACATGCAAATACAAACGAAAACTCATGAATTAATGCTGGTTTTGCTCGATTAATCCAATCAATTTTGTTAGACGTTGTGCCAACCAACAAAACAGAAAAAGTACAAACATATTCCAAATCTATATGTTTATTTATGTACCTAAGTTTAAAAGACAAAAAAATAAAGTTAATTAACAAAATAAAATAAAAACCCGACTGCTTAAAAAGCGAACTAAAAAGACATAAACAAAAGTCGGAGGATGTATCCTATTCGCGACCTGACTGACCAAAACCAGATGTATCCTCCGACTGCACAGGTCCATTTAAACATATAGGTGTTATATATTTTTGAAATCACATCTTAAACCCTTTATTTTGATACCCCACACGATGAGTTGGGAAGGAAAAAAAAAATCCCCCACAAATTCGAGCCCAAAATCCGCCATTTTTTTATTATCCTATTTTAATGTAGCCAGTGACACTCACAGGGTTAAGACGAATCGATTAAAGAAAAAATCACCAAAATCGGGCAACGCGTTTGGTCTCTACAACGCCACATAGGGACAAACAAACTTACATACATAGATTGATAAACACATTACCCTCCTTCGGCAGTCGGGTAAAAATAAAACAACAAAATTCTTTTCTCTTTTGAGATAATGCCCTATGCAAGACAGACTTGACTATATGTATTTTTTACTTCACGATGATCATAATTTCATAAACCAAAGGTAGTCATTTCCATGTAACACTGATTGACAACGCGCGACTTCGCTCCGAGTTCACACGGGCCGAGCCGCTGCCGAAATAATCTAGTATGCAAAAAAAGTGTAAAGGACGTTGTGCACAGTGATAGATGTAGGTAATTGAACACGTTAGCTATAGGCGTGGTGTTAACGGTACGTATATAGATAAGTGATTTTGGAATGATGCCAGGACGTGGCCTGGGCGGCCTGGGCCCGTGCAGCCCCACTCCATTTGCTCTTTACATAACTCAGTATTCAAGGGATCATTAATCTTCCTAGTTCCACGCCAGACCGAGTTTAATTTTAATAAACGGCTCTAGCCATACTACGGTATTAATTTACATGCCTTAATGAATGGAACTTGTTATTTGGATTGTTACGATTTTAGTCGTGATATCTAGAGAGCAATCAAAAATGTATTAGTGTAACTGTAAGTGTTGGTGTTGCGCAATGTAACTATTCTGTTTATAGAGGTAACTGTTAAGTTTGATTGGTATGGTAAGCGATAGTTGGTAGGTAATACAATTTATGAACGAAGAAGTCAAACGCTTTGTAAAGTTCTAGTCACCACTAGCTTAGTGATAAGACGTCACAAGTGCTTCAGGTCGACGCGACAGCCTTATTGCGAAAGTGAATTCGGCAAGGAAAAGAGTATGAAAAACCGGCCAAGTGCGAGTCGGACTCGCGCACGAAGGGTTCCGTACCATCATTGCGAAAAACGGCAAAAAAAAACACGTTTGTTGTATGGGAGCCCCACTTAAATATTTATTTTATTCTGTTTTTAGTATTTGTTGTTATAGCGACAAAAGAAATACATCATCTGTGAAAATTTCTGTTGTCTAGCTATCACGGTTCATGAGATATATCCTGGTGACAGACAGACAGACAGACAGACGGACCGCGGAGTCTTAGTAATAGGGTCCCGTTTTTACCCTTTGGGTGCGGAACCCTAAAAATCGAAAAATCACATGCGAGCTGAATGACGCGATGTTAATTTCCGTCGATGTTATTGGTCGATTGTTCATAAAATTTGTCCTTTGCCTTGCCGAATTCACAATTACGCAAAAAGGCTGCCGATTTATTGCTATCGTTGCGTTGAACTGCAATCTTAAACAGTTGTAAAAATATCACCAATTCTGATTACCTACTATAAGTACTTGTCATACTATCTATAGTTTCGCCTGACATTTGTTCCTACTTTAGGTTCTATAATAATCGTAAATGAGCCCATAACTCAAGAGAAAGCACGACGCTCGTAATTCTGTTCCAAGTCGCTGATGTGGCACGTAATACAAGATTTTAGAAGCTCCCAAGCCCCGAGGGAATGACCCTTGAATGTTCGAATTCGTCCTTCATCAGACCCGCGCTGGGTACCTATTTTATGGCCCGGGGTCAAAATTGTACTAGAACACAGGTGTGTGATTTTGTTATGTCAGACGTTAGGATAAACGGCTGAGCGGACTCTGTTTTTGTTCGGCTAAGCTATATCTATTACTTACAACGTAATTATAGAGTGCCTGTGTCTTGTTAGATGGCTGCCAGCAATACGGTTGTCGTTTATAAAAACTACCTTCCAAAATAATTGATTGATGTTCACATATAAAACGATCTGCGTAAAAAGCTATGTGTAATGTTGAACACCTGATGAATTCGGCGAAAAATAAATGCCACGAGCAAAAGTCGCTCCATAGAAATCGTGAATTATTTACTTGTGTTCACATTTCAGGGCGTTTGGTTCCGGCGTGTTATACAATAACACTGAAACATTTGGAAAAACAGGGCGAGTGGTCCGTTCCAAACGTAACCATGAAATGTGTGATTTAGCCGCCTTCTGGGAAATACCGTGGAGCGCCCGCGCTGCCGATGCGGGTGTAATACCTTAATTCGGCTAATCTCGTTTTGGACCGGAGCCCTGTGGGCTGCCTCGCGCCTGATCCTCACTCAAGCGCAATCCACTAACGTCTTGTTACATCAGTGCTGTCAGCCCGTCCTTATTAATCAAGCTCTTTAGTTAGCCATTTGCTTTTGCGGGGAATATACTGAAACTGTGCAAAATTACAGAAGCAAATACGAACCCATTTTTTATGGCAGTCATAATTTATATTATGAACAAGTTATTTCTGGAAAAACGGCTACTGAATTTACTGCCGAAAATTGTGTTTAATATGAAAAAATAAATAAACCGGTGCATATATCCCAATGCGAAGCAGGTAGACCGTATCGTGGCGAGGTAGTGTGCGGACAGTTTTTTATCGCAAGTGTACATCGACATGCAAATCTCCATCACGACACTCGCTAGTCGCCTGCCGTACCTACTTCTAAAAGTAGTTTCAAGAAAAACTGACTTACAAAGTGAGCAGTGTAGGTAATAATCCATGTTTCTGCAAAAAACTAGGTAACTAGTTAGCTTGTGCAATGAATAAATTGTATCTAAAGATCTTTATCTCAAAAAGTAGCTTTTCACGAATTCTGTCTGGAATGTAAAGCGGAATATCTCAACATCTAATCTTTTATACGAAGAGACTCTGACAAAGAGCAATTAGGACGCTTTGTAAATAACTTCAGTAAGGTTTTATGGTTCTGCATCATGAATAAACTAGCATTGACTCATTTGAAAGTAGCGCAGACCGGGACTGGACTTTCTCTGGCGCCGGCTGTAGATTCGACTCCTTATAAGGAACAGGTAAGTGAAGCCCGAAGAACAACGGACTAAGCTCTATTTTAATGACGCTTATTACGTGCCAGAGCAAACAACATGGACTTTCCTATTGAATCACATAGTAAGAATATTACACGAAGAGCATGAAGTACAAATAAGGAAGAAGACGTATTGAACGATTGACGCTTGTGTTCTGTTTCATTATCATATTGACTATGTTACGTGCTTCGATTGTACACTGCTTCTCCTAGGAACAGTAAAACGAAATGTCTATAGTGTGGTTGCATTCTTCTTTATACCGGTGCTAACACGTTTAACGTCTGCCCATTTCTCACTATAGCCATTTCAGTAGGACACTTTTATTTGTTGTTCTCTGAAAGCTTGATTTAACCATTTGAAATGTTTGCAGAAGCCTGGGCTGGATAAATGGCTTCTGTAAAAGCCGCCACTCAAAAAGTTTAAATGATTCGATTACTTTTTTATGAGGGCAGATGTTCTGTGTCAGGTCTCGTTTTATGTGCAGTGGAAACTCTGTTTACATTAATCATTTCTTAAATGTATTTATTAGTAGCATCATCTTGAGTATTATTTGGGTCAAGAAAGATTCTATCGTCGTTGAATTGTATATCACATGTGGGAATATAGATTTTATCGACGACAGGTTTTTTCAAACAAATATTGTGTGAGGCAACCCGTTTAGAGAGGTTATCTCTCGCAGAAAATTGCTTTGCATCTCCAAGGAAATATCACGGACAGGAAAACGCTTCCGTTAGTTGGGACTCACTTGAAATAAATCTTGCAAAACTGGTGAAGAATTGAAGATGCTTATAGAAATACATCTATCTATTCATGTTTTTGTGTGTGTTTGCTATTTTTGTTTTTGTATTGTTTATGTTGCAATGTTCTTACTATGTCATTATTTTATTAAATACAGGTAGAAAGATGCTGATTTTGATTTCGACAATTTTCAATGTTTTAAGGATTTTCCAGTTTAACGTCATTCTCTTGAGTAGTAGGACTTAATAGGTACTTAAGTAGATACTCAGTATTAAGTGTTACCTATTCTGATTTAATACAATTTAACGTTCATTCTCGGACAGACAGTGCACAGCCCACCGCTGGGTTACTATGACCAGACCAAAATTACATCTTCATGGTCTTACATAAACCCAGTGATACCATATTCGTAATTAAAACAAAAACGTTAAGGCGTTGTGATATCAATAACATATAATTAAATCAAATCAGTATAATTAAATCAAAAAGCATCCGGGCCCGAATTGGGCCTGACGAGTGTCAAACGGGCCAGGCCAATTTGGTGCGTGCGGGGGGGATAGCAGGGGTGCAAGTCACGCGAGGGACAACCCCAACCAATGCATATTAATACTCGGCGTGACATTACCAGCCATAGTTCATCATTCACAGCAAGCACGAAACTGCCGAGCTCAGCAAATTTTTAAAAATAAAGCTAGACGTAACAGCCATTTAAAATATTTGTTTTTATACGAATTAAGCATTAAAGCCGGCTATTTCTCGTTGGTAACAGAACGTAGCGAATGTGAAGCAGTTTATTTCGGACTTTTTATGTATAAAAATAGTTAATGATGAGTCATTTGCACTTCACATGTAATAAAACATAGTCCATTAAAACATTGCTTTCGTTTGGTCGTTTGCATCAATTATGGGGTAAAACGCGAGCCGAATGAAAGGGGAGTGAGTGCAGAACGAAACACGGAGAGCCCAGTGAGTCAGCCCGGGCGACCAGACGGCGCCACGCACTGTCTTGCCCACCCGACACCCCTCCTCGCTTCAAACCTGTAGGTACCGTACTGCCGATGCAATAACATAGCTGAATTATTATATTCGCCGACGGAAGTCTATTTAGCATATTAAAAGGGGTGCCTAAATTGGTGAGGTGGGTGAAATATTTAATTAAGCTCGTTAAAATAGGAGTAATTTCCATCTGCGTGTTGCCAGCACATAACATATTATATCTATTACTTATTTAATCAATATGTTATACGCTGTGGTTTTCAATGAAATATCTATTATGTAAAGAATAACACAGCTTTCAGAATAAACGCAGAACAAACCCAAATAATGACAGTTTGAATTGTTTGTGCAGCTTTTTATACGAACTAGCTACGATTTAAAATATTTTATTTCAGTTTGAGTTTCCAACACGAGACCGTGTCGCGTTGGGAGCTGAGAGCCGGCTGTGACCGCACTTTGGGATAATGTTACATGATACAACGCAAGCCATCCCGTGGTTTGGCACTCGACGCAAGAGGCATGGTCTGGCAGTATTCGCTGCGAGCTGCGACCACTGGGGGCCCGAGCTAGTCTCTTGTACTATCTTACAGTGACGTCTCTAAGGAGCATCAGCTGTTGTTACAAATATTCCATGTTCCGTTACTAGATGTTCGTCCTCTTAGGAAATATCGGTATCAGCGATCGTGAAGACCAACCCTAGATGGGACTTGTTTGCTGAAGTACGATTATGTTGAGAATGTTTGCGGTTCTGTGAGAGGACTAGAATGATGGGATTGATTGAATTTTGTATTAATGGCTATTTGCTGTACTTAATAATATAAATGAAATGACTCAATAATTTCGATGGTGTTTCGATAATCAAATGAAGAGAGCTAATCTACACTTAGTTAAATATACTTCTTAACGGTGCCAGAATAGGAACTAAAAGGAGACAGTGCGGCAGACGCACATTCGGTACATCTTTTTATAGCCAAGGCGCCGCAAATAAAACCGAATCAGACGCATAGCGGGCGAGCGGAGCCGTGTTCGACGTCCGCGCTTGTATGTACCTAGCGGGTAAACAATAAACTTACTATACCAGTATATATGTACTTATATGTTTACAACTTCAAGTCAAGACTGTAGCTTCGACCGCATGGCAAAGTTGTGTTTGTTCAAGCACAACGTTCGTATCGAAGCTTTCACTCGGTTCGATGCCCCGTCATCCCGGCCGGCGCATGCGCCAGTCGGAGCTAACAGAGTGAAATAGCGGTAACTGTAGTTTTAGTTCTAAACGATCCAGTTGATTAAGCTTGGCTTATTTCTTACCGGATTAACAGTTAATTAATTTATTAACTTTGGCAGCTACCTTATATACTTATATATACTAAAAAATGCTTTTGTATTAAAATTGCATTGTCACAAGAAAAAATAAAAACAGCCAAGTTCGAGTCGGATTTGCGCACGAAGAGTTCCGTACCATTATCGCAAAAAACGGCAAAAAAAACACGTTTGCTGTATGGGAGCCCCACTTAAATATTTATTTTATTCTGTTTTTAGTATTTGTTGTTATAACGGCAACAGAAATACATCATCTGTGAAAATTTCAACTGCCTAGCTATCACGGTTCATGAGATACAGCCTGGTGACAGATAGACAGACAAACAGACGGACCGCGAAGTCTTATTAATAGGGTCCCGGTTTTACCCTTTGTGTACGGAACCCGAAAAACGTGTGTACCTTCAATATTTTAGCTCAATGAAACACCGGGTCAAAGTGGGTCAAATTTAATTTGTATGCTTTGATTTTATACACACAGACACCGTGACAATTGAAACTCAATAAAAGCTTGTAATTAAGAAAACTTTCCAAAAATAAATAAATTCTTGATAATTAAATAAATAAAGGATATTGTTAACTTTCATTGAACTATGCAAAGATTTTCATTAGTCTCTAAAAATAGTTGTAAAGAGTGCAGTCAAGTGTCTGCGTCGCTGTCACCGGCGACGACACGACAAACTCGCGGAGCGCGCGACAGCCCGCCCGCCGTGTGTTGCTCCATTTACATTCCTCTTGTGTCCGTATGAACCCTGTATCTACCTCCACTCCAGTTAACAAAATACCACACAAAAGAACAGTTCCAGCCCTATGAATTGGTATTCTTAAGACCTTCGTAGGTTAATGACATTCACGCACGGCCTTTTTGTTACTACAAAATGGAGGGCGCTTAATTGTTTTTTTTTTATGAAAAGCTTTTGTTTCTCGTACCCTCAGCCTTGAGACGGAAAATTGAAGTATTCCGGCGTCTCTAAATAAAAAATGTGAGGCGAGCGAGACGATTGTCGTTCCGTTATCATCCACAAGAAAAGTAGATATACTAAGCTTTAATAAGGCAAGACGACCTCCGTCGCCTAATGTAGCCCGGGCCATTACTTGGCTCCCCCTAATGGATATTTACTCTTAAAGCAAACATAAAAAGTCACATCTTACAGACAAGTCGATAGTGTGAGCTTTAGTGCTTGCCCGGAATATTTATTTAACACAAAACATATGCTTAAATTTTCTCTATATACGTCGATAAACCTCTTTAAAATATTAACTATACTTACACACTTAACTTAGAGCACTTTTACAGGTTTAAGGTCACTTATCATAACTGGATTATCTTAAATTTCGTTAGTTTATGAGAAGTAAAATTTTGATCGGTCATAAAAAGTTCATTAATTTATGAACACGCTAACATTATAAACCTGATGGTAGATATCCTTTTTAGGGTTCCGTACCCAAAGGGTAAAAACGGGACCCTATTACTAAGACTCCGCGGTCCGTCTGTCTGTCTGTCTGTCACCAGGCTGTATCTCAAGAACCGTGATAGCTAGAGAGTTGAAATTTTCACAGATGATGTATTTCTGTTGCCGCTATGACAACAAATACTAAAAACAGAATAAAATAAATATTTAAGGGGGGCTCCCATACAAAAAACGTGATTTTTATGCCGTTTTTTTCTATAATGGTACGGAACCCTTCGTGCGTGAGTCTGACTCGCACTTGGCCAGTTTTTTATTAAAAGTATAACTTTTAACATAAAACGATTGAGAAATACAAAAATAAATGAAATTCCTTTTGGTTGTAAACATTTCAATACATAATATTTAGCTAACCTGCTGGGGTTGTCGGTCTATATTCTGTAGTATCTACTATTCTGTAAAGATCTCACCATGCAAACTTAAGGTTGCCCTAGTCGACCATTCTTCCATACAAACGTAGTCTGGCGATTACTCCACTGTTTGACGGTGTACGCTCAAAATAAAAAAATATATCAATTTATCTCATCATTATCTAGCCCTGTATGAAAAACAAAAAGAAAAAAAATCTTGAAAGTTATGAGTGTCGAAAGTTCCATAATTTAACACAAATTTTATCGCATCTTTGGGTGGAAATAAATACCATAAGAAGAAGGAAAATTGCAAAACGTTCACAATACAGGGATATATTAGTAGTTCAACAATGCAAATAATTTTATTTTGAAAATATACATTTAGTCGATTTTTCATGATATCCATATTCCCAAAGGTCTGTTTATAAAATATCGCGCGCTCATTTTCGTCCTAAATCATCATCCATTTCGCTACAAATTTGCAAAAGTGTGTATTCGTACGCGAACTAGCTTCTTACTGCTCATCACAGCATCTATCTCTTTCGCACGTGTTGTCGAATGAGATAGCATGCATTTCAACCCCACGCACAAAATAGTTCGTGCCGTCGACTAGGGTAACCAAGTGAAGCGACAAGGAGCGAGTTGTCAATCCATTTAATCAAGGTGAAACGACAGTTCACTTCAAGCTCACTCCACCTATGTTTTCACCGTGAGCTGTTTTCAGAATAGACCGGCTGTTATTACCTTACCAAATGCCGATGATACGATGTAAAAGTTCACATTAAAATAGTCGGCGACTAAATGTTGTTGGCGTTGTTTTAGCCAGTTCTAAATCAGTGAACCGCCCGTTGGGGGGAGAGGGGGAAGAGCGTCAGACGGCGAACATTTTCGATGCCCTTGAAATTTATAACTGCATAATTATTCCTGATCTAAAACGTATTCGTTTGATGATCATAATATAATATTTAAAAGAAAATGGATTATATTGCTTTTATGTGCGCATCTGTTATCGTCTGACGCATAAAACGCCTGTATTTGATAGATACGATGAATTTCATGTGTTTAACTGCCCTCAGCGATTGTATATACTATCTGTGCTAGCGGCTTCGTTCACGTGAAATTTGCATTATATATAGGTAGGTAAGTTAATAACCCTAGGCAACTTAGGGTTGTTGTTACACCTGCAATATTACTAACCTGTACAGAAGCGGTTTAAGTTGGCATTTTTAAGGCGTAAATGCCAACTTTGCCGACTGATATACGTACAGTTACGAACTCTGAGAAGAAATTATCAAAAAAAGATAGTGCACCGAATGTGTTTCTTTTATTAAAATAATTAATTCAACTTTTGGTTCTGGTCAATCAAATGTTTCTAAAATAATTAATGGTATTTTTTTAAATATACATCCCGACATTGTGTAAAGTTACGTTTAGCTCAAACGAGCTAAAAGTAAGCCACGTTAATAAAAAAAGTAGGCAGCAAGGAGTGAAACGGCTAGTAGCCAGATACGCAGGTATAAGGTAGGCAGGAAGGCAGGCAAATCATAGACAGTATAACACTCACAATATATATTTTAAATAGTGCACTTCAGATATTATTACTCATACACAAGCTGGATATTAAGGTTTAGAAGTTGTAAACTGACTTTTAGCGGTCGGTGCCAGAATAAAACTAAAAAGTTGACGACTGTTTTTCCTCGTTCTGTGTCATATTTTCTGAATTTCAAATTCAAATATCAATTAAGAAATCAAGACCAGAACGAATAAAAATCGGTTTAAAGAGGGGGCAGTCTGCCGCTGCCCTTATTATAATGTAGAACCAGCTTAAAGAAGGTCTAGTTCATGGTATGTTATGTCTATGGCTTAAGAAAATAAAATTGGACAGACAGATGTCAAATCAGATGAAAATGTCAGAGTATAAAATATTCTAATAGTCCGGATTTGGTCCGGCCGGACTGACTCCGCCCACAAATCCGTCCTCGCTTACACACGTTCGAACCTGGTTCGGCGGACCGACCGGACGGCACAGGGTTGCCAACTATTGTATAGCCAAAAATATTGGGTCCTAATTTAGGGTAAAAAATTCCACGTTGGGTTTTTTAGGGACATAAATAATATTTCATGCATTCTTAGCGAAACCGATTTTCCCTTGTAATGCTGCAAATTTTGCTGCTTTTGAAGACACTATTCATTCTAAACCGATATGGTGGATCATTTGAACATTTACCCCATTTCAGAAAGTTGTTTATTGTAAACATGTTTGACCTCAAGAATGCCGAAAACTCAAACAAAATGCCAAGTTGGAACTAAAACAATTTAATAACAATTAATAACTATATCAAAATTTAAAGTTCTAATAAAAGTAGTTAAATCTAAGTTATATTTTATTTACCCTAGTAAAACGAGATACTATTTTTTTATCATATTTAATCTTTTCAGTCAGGTTTTTGGGTAATCCAGACCACGGACATCGGCAACACTGACGACTAGTCGTAGTTGGTACGGCCAAACCAGCCGACAACCCTACACACGTCCGGATTTGGTCCGGAGCAGACCATATCCGATGGGAAAACAAGCGGACCGACACGGACTCAATTAATAATAATAATGTCCGGCGGACCACTCTACACACGCTCGGATATGGTCTGGCCGGACTAACTCCGCCCACAAATCTGTGGTCCGGCCGGACCAAATCCGAACGTGTGTAAGCACTATAAGAATTTACAAATTAGCAGTAACAATAAATTGTGGATATTAAATCAATCAAAGATAACTAAAAGTAAGCTTTTCAGGTGCTAACAGTATCAAAGAATACATAGAAGTGAGTCACATGATTTGATACAATATCAAAAGGTAAAAAGGTGTAGTTTGTATAGTGTTATAAAACGTAAATAGACTAAAAGATGTGGATCCGTACACCAGAATTGTTGTAATCTTCTCAAACAATGTTTTTTTTCCATTGTAACATAACGTCTGCGGTCAGTTTTCACCTCATTACGGGTACATTCACAAACCGCTGAATCGTTCATTTGGGTCCTTCATTTTGTCGAGGAACTACAAATCACAGAGAGTAGTGAAGTAAGGTAGAGATCTGGTTGCGGTTAATTACGGCGACACAGTTGTGGCGGGCCGGTGCCGTGTAACCGTTACGGGTTCACGACACCCTCCGGATACCGGCGAAGTTGCCGGACGGCGGACCAACCCGTGCCGCCGCCCCTAATCGCGCCGACTAATTGCGCGTTTAGAAAAACCCCTTAATGATCCCGCATTACGTAATGCTTGTCGTGTAACGGCACTGAACTGCCTCCATTAACATTCTCTGAGTATTCATAACATTAGTGACATCTCGCCTGTGGCAAATGATAGGTTTTGCACTGTTATTTCCTTATGCAATATCTGTTAGAACAGATCATATGAATCACTGTTGATTGCACTTGCAGTGCCTCTTCCATTATCTTCTGTTATGTAAACCTTTTAGTTGCCTACTCTTAATGATTTCTGTAATGATCCCAGGAATTTACAGTTAAGTACATACTTTCGATTTGTGTTCAAAAGTAGAAACTGCATGAGACCACAGACCTACATTTAAATCATTGCCCATGAGTCCTGACAATTCCTGAGACGTCGGACTGTATAAATAAATACTCACATGCCATGTCAGTTATGTAGAAAATAGTCATAATTTCTTACATAATGCATACGGGCGAGCACGGACTCTGTTACTTGCTTGAGTCATGGTTTTTGCTCCCAAACAGTGATAAAAATGTGTCATCCTGTCACAGTAGGCCAGTAGGCCGTGCTCGCCCCGCAGTAATTTTATTACCGCCTGGACTTATTTGTCCAGAAGGCTGCAAGTCAGTGAAAACACTTCAACCTTGATATTGGGCTGGCCTAAATTTGGGACATTCGTCATTCACTACCTGGAGTATCAGATGCAATACCAGCTTATACTGGTTTCGTTACCACTAACACGCGGCCTAGGCAATTACTGTACTAGCATCTGCCATTTCTTATCGCATTTTAAATGGAACAAGTCAGGTGTGTGGTGTGCTGCAGAGTCAAACAGCACCATATAAAAGGTCAGTGGGGGTCAGTGCCCTGCGATAAGTTTGCAGGTGCCGGGGCAGCTGCGACCGCGAGATAATTAGACACCATTGTGCCATGCATGACACAGGAATTGATAATAAATATTATGTTACTGATGAAAACATGAATGTGGACGAGAGATTAGTTTGTTTGTGGCTGCGAGCGAAATAGGTACTGTTTGTCTGTTTCCAGTGGCCAGTGATACAATGTACTTATTTGCAACTGCTAGATTTTTCAGATTTTCCTGTCTTAGACCAATCAGTTAAAATATCTTTGGTTGCAGAAATTGCACAGTACGGAAAACCGATACGTTGGGATGTTGTTGGGATTAAACGACTAGTGGAAAACCTAGTATGCAGCTTCCATATCCCAGGGGGTGACCAGTTCTTAGAGTCAGGTTATTTTGAGTGTGCGTAAGGGACAGATGTATACAAGTCATATAAATCTGTCCTTTATATAAATATATATCCTTATCCTTATACATAGTATAAAACAAAGTCGCCTTCCGCTGTCTGTCCCTATGTATAAAATATATATAAAAATAAAACTACGCAACGGATTTTGATGCGGTTGTTTTTTAATAGATAGAGTGATTCAAGGGGAAGGTTTATATGTATAATACACGTAGGCGCAGCCGCTGGCAGTAGCTAGTAATATTATAAATGCGAAAGTAACTTTGTCTGTCTGTCTTTCTGTTACCTTTTCACGCTTACTCCACTGAACGTAATGAATTTGGTATGGTGATATTTTGACCCTGGGATGGACATAGGATAGCTTTTATCCCGGCAATCATCCTTAAGGGGGTGGAAAGGGGGTGGAAGTTTATAAGGTGTATCAAGTAAGGCGGCCCACATATTTACAATATTATTGCGCGATATAAAAAATAGGCTATTTGAAGTACCATAGCTACGCAGACGAAGTCGCGGGCAACAGCTAGTTGAAATATAAAAATGCTATTGTTCTAACTAAGAAATGGAGTAATTGACCATCTGACATCAAAGATAGACAATAACCTGAAAGAAGGTTCTACCAAGAAAAGCTTTGCAACTTACCTAGATAATTAAGTGTTACTGCGAAGAAAATTATGAAACCCGACATAATGAAAGCGCCTTATCGATGTATAATTATTTAATAAAGGACGAACAATCGGATTACAGGAAACAAATTACATTACCTGCTAGAATGCCGCAAGGTGCCGATTAAAAACCGATTTTATCCTGCTCATTCCACTAAGTTTTACGACAAATCGTTTACGGTCCAGGCTGTGCGATTGTGGAATGAGTTGCCGTTGTCAGTTAGACAAGCCCAGTCACTGGTTTCTTTTAAAAACCTGGTTAAAAACCATTTCCTTTCTCTCTAACGCTTTTCTATTCTGATCGAATCTCTGTCATCATTATTTAACCGTTTTTCTTTTTGTTTCTCTCTCTTTCTATAAATTTCATGTAATATTATGTATGCTTATATATAGGTTTATGTATAGTATTTATTATAGTAATATAATCTTGTATATATTTATGTTTTTATCTAATAGCAGTACACCGCAGACTACCCCCCTTTTTTATTTTAAGTTTTTTTTCAGTCCATCCAAAGGTTGTCTGGTAGATATCGCTGTCAGCGATAAGACCGCCTTTGTACCCGTTTTTATATGTTTTTCTTGTAATTGTTTATATTTTTATGGTGTACAATAAAGTATATTCTATTCTATTCTATTATATTTATCAAGCTTATGTAGGCAAAAAAATATTTTTTTATTAAAAACTGGAGTTATAGATAGATAGAGATATAGCTTAATCCAAATAGGTAATCGATCTGGTCAAGGTTGCGGGCGTTCGGTGGATGCGAAACGCACAGCACCGATCAGTGTGGCGACGCTTGGGGAGGCCTATGTCCAGCAGTGGACGTCTTTCAGCTGACATGATGATGATGAAATAGGTAATATTTGTTATTCATACTATATATGTGAAAGTAACTCCGTTTGTTTCCTTATCATTATCACGCTTAAACCGCAGAACCGTTTAGATGAAATTTGGCGTGGAGATAGTTTGAGATCCTGGGAAGGACATAGGATAGTTTTTATTCCAGAAATCATACTTAATGGGGTGGAAACGGGGGTGGAAGTTTGTATGATGAACTAATAATTTGAGAAGTAAGGCGGCCCACACCTACAATATTATTGCGCCATACGAAAAAATAGGCTATACGAACTACTTAACGCTATGCAGACGAAGTCGCAGGCAACAGCTAGTGTACTAGTAATAAATGCGAAAGTAACCCTCTCTGCCTTTTTGTTGCCTTTTCCTTGTCTTAACGACTAAACGGATTTGGAAGAAACTTATTTTATTTTATTTTATTTTTATTTTATTTAAAAAAAAAAAAAAAAAAAAAAAAAAAAAAAAAAAAAAAAAAAAAAACGTTGCCCCACACTAGGAATTTCTTCCTGTATCGTGGGTGCGTTTACAAACATATAAATTCACATACACAACACCCAGAGCCGGAACAACTATCTGTAGGTAATACAAATATTTGTTCCGTGCGGGAATCGAACCCGCGACACGTAGCGCAGCAGTCAATCGCTCAACCACCGCGCCAACCGTGCACTTGGCGCACGGGTAAACCCTTTCCGGTATGAGTACACAGGATACTTTTTACCCCGGGATTAGGTTCTCTTAGGATATTTTGCAGCTTTCTCTCGGGCGAAGCCACTTTCAGAAGCCAGTATATAATAAATATATTTGCATGATAATCTATCATCTCCTATATTTACCACAAACCTAGTCAGGCTCACTCCATTTGGTTTTGACTACGTATTTTAGAGAAGTGAACTAATCCTTTATGTTTTTAACCGACTTCCCAAAAAGGAGGAGGTTCTATGTTCGACTTTATGTTTGCTTTTTTTTTTTGTGTATGTTCACCGATATCTCTGTCAATTGTGGACCGATTTTGAAAATTATTTTATTGTTTGAAAACGTATGTTCCGAAATTGGTCCCATTTTTTTTGGTGGAGATCTGCTGTAGAGCTTTGGTGATATACAACAGAACTCTTCAATAAATAACGGCAAATCTCTCGGGATTGCTGCAATTGCATGTCTGTTTATTGTTTATACCATTTCATAACACAACCTCACGCCAGTACGCTCTTAAGGGGTACGCAGATCTCTCATTTCACCGGTTAAGTTCAAGTTTCATGAAATCTATTTTGGCGTTATAGTTACCTTACAAACTTGCCTATTAGGTAGGTAACTACAACTAAAAAGTGAAAAATAAAAAAACTTTTTTGCAAAAAAATACTACCGACTTCCAAATGCAAAACTACAAAGTGAAAAATTACTTTAATTTTGAAGTCGATGCCTTTCGTAGGTACCAATTATTTGCGTTATGGACAACGTAGTACGTAGTAATTTTAGGCAAAAAAGTTTTTTTTTCGAGTGATTGGACTAATGGTTTATCGCATGATCATTGACCTGCATTTAATCTCTATTTATTTACTGCATTTGTTGACCACAAATCCGGCCTTGACACTATAAACAATTGGATTGTGAAGGCTTTGTTTAATCAATATTAAGCTATCCTAGCTCTTTTTTTACAAGCTTTTATTTAAAACTTGCAATGTATGTATGTATGTATATTCGGGTCAAATCTTGCAACTGAATTTTAAAGCAGTTATCCTCCAACGATTAAGATGAAATTTTGCATACACAGTTTGGATGACAATGCATGGTTAGCTAAGTGACGTCATTCTAAATCCAATATGACGGACGGCCCAAGATGGCGTACTAGTTATTTTTTGTGCATTGCCATGATATGGCTAAAGGGTTTGCAGAGAAGAATACGAAAAAAAGATGTATTAAAAAAGGTTTTTTAATGAATAATTTATTTATAAATGACTTTGTCTTCTTCAAAGAGCTATCTACAACAAATCCTTCAGTAACAGCAAAAGTATGATTAACTAAATACAGGTAAGCATCCGGTTTCTGTCAGTTTCAATACTTAATCATCATCTTCATCAGTATCTCCTACGTCTTTATCTGTGCGGTACATTATTTGCAGAATAATCTATCGTGGTACAGTACAGCACTCGTTTTTAGGCCTTCAATCATAACCCCGCAGCAGTTCAACGACTCCCACGAAACACATGATCCTGATTGTGAACGTCTCATCAATATTAATAAAACATAATGATTTTTTCTATCATTTGTTCTATAAATACATAACGTTATTGTCTACTTTAAAGAACTATCTATAACAAATCCTTCAGCATGATTATGATTTCTAAATACAGGTAAGCATCTAATTTCTGTCAGTTTCATTACCTACTTAATAATCATCTTCATCAGTATTGCCTGCGTCTTTCTCTGTGCGGTACGTTATTTGCAGAATAATCTATCGTGGTACAGTACAGTACTCGTCCTTAGGCCTTCAATCATGATCTCGCAGCAGTTCAACGACTGCCACAAAATACATAATCCTGATTGTGAAGGTGTCACCAATAAAAATAAAAAATAATGTTCCTTTTTGTCATTTGCTCTATAAATAAATAATGTTGTTGTTTTCTTCAAAAAGCTATCTACAACAAATCCTTCAGCATGATTATGATTTCTAAATACAAGTAAGCATCCCGTTTCTGACAGTGGTATTACTTAATCATCGTCTTCATCAGTATCTCCTACGTATTTATCTGTGCGGTACGTTATTTGCAGAATAATCTATCGTGGTACAGTACAGCACTCGTCCTTAGGTCATCATTGTCATCAATCATGAGCCCGCAGCAGCTGTACCCACAAAATATATGATGCTGATTGTGAAGGACTCATCAATATTAATAAAAGATAGAATAGCAATGTTAGTCCTAGATCTTTTTCATTTGTTCTTTAAATACATACCTAATGTTTTTGTATTCTACAAAGAGCTGTCTACAACAGATTCTTCAGTAACAGCAAGATTATGGTGTCTAAATAAAGGTAAGCATCCTGTTTCTGACAGTTGTATTACTTAATCATTATCTTCATCGGCATTGCCTACGTCTTTCTCTGTGCGGTGCGTTATGTGCAGAATAATCTATCCTGGTACAGTACAGCACTCGTCCTTAGGCCTTCAATCATGAGCCCGCAGCAGTTCAACGATTCCCACAAAATACTTGACCCTGATTGTAAAGGTTTCAACAATATTTAAATATGATTTTTTTTGTCATTTGTTCTATATATACATAATGTTGTAGTCTTTTTCAAATAGCTATCTACAACAAATCCTTCAGCATGATTATGATTTCTAAATACAGGTAAGCATCCCGTTTCTGACAGTGGTATTACTTAATCATCGTCTTCATCAGTATTGCCTGCGTCTTTCTCTGTGCGGTACGTTATTTGCAGAATAATCTATCGTGGTACAGTACAGCACTCGTCCTTAGGTCATCAATCATGAGCCCGCAGCAGCCGCCCGCTCTCACAAAATACATGATCCTAAGAAAAGTATTACGATATCTACATAACACGCTAAGCCTCGATTTATGGCTCTTCGCGTTATTTGCCCACATTAATCTATCTTAGCTATAAAACGTTGTTGACAAAGTTCATTTCGTATATGTCTATATATACTTATTTGGAACAGATTTAAATTTGTATAAGCCTTTCTGGAAAAGCGTAGGAAATTTTGTGTACAGAGAATATTACGATTCTACGAAGTTGTAATAGGTGTTAGGGGACGGTGTAGGGAGATTATGATGTAGGATTATATGAAAAAAATATAATAACTAGAATTTCATTCAATTTAGGAATAAAATTCGAGGCTTTCTTCGTTTTGTAATAATGGGAATTAAGTAGAGATGAACTAGTTCCGCCAGAGCACTGATAGTACGAGATTCCGCCGCAGATAAAACTTAATTCCCATGAATGATACTTGATATTAGAATACTTTACTCCAGGGTTGCCTGGCAATATCCAGCCACAATAACAATTATTGTTTGCAAGAGAACAAACAATGTCGCGACCGATCGAAAACCTATAATCGTTAGTCTTCCAACATTATTTTTAATTGAAGGGCGTTAAATGCCAACGTGTGGGGTAAACTGCCCCTACGAGGAACTAGAGGTAAACGATCGTGCAGCCTTGTTGTATCCTCAGTCATTACGAACTTACTTTAAACCGCTCACGTCTCAGTCATATTCTAAGAATACGATATTGGTATAATTGTTGGTACCTAGTTACTTTTACTATTTTCTATGACTGTGTGCCTTGTACTTAGAAACAGTTTAATTCTATAAATAGTAAGCAATTTAGGCATCCGATGCAAACCTCCCTACTTGTTAGGTGTTTTATATTCCAGAATTTTATGCGCCATGAAGGCACTTCCTCTATTACCAATATGAATCGTACAATGGGTGTCTATGTCCTACAGAATGGAACGATTTCTTTGTAACTATTAATAAATGCTTTCTTATAAAGTAATAGTTACCTGTTAGATATACTATTCCTTTCATTGTAATAATATGTTCTATGTAAGTTGTAGGTACCTCGAACAAAGCGTATGCTAAACCCGACATTTTGATGTGACCTCTACATTTGATTTCTTGCTCAAAATAAAAGTTATGTGTCACGACACCATTTCGCAATTCGATCTACTTTGAATTGAATTTAAATTATTCGAATTGTAAATTTCGCATAAATTCATATTTATAAATGATTAAAGATGTTTACTATGCTCGAGTGGTGTCGCCAGTGAGTCTGTCAGAATATGTTATAACAAAATATTCCTTGAGTTTAACTTTAAGCCTTATGTAAGCAAAGCAACAAAAAAGGCCAAGTGCGTGTCGGACTTCGCACAGTTAGAGTTCCATACCAAACCACTAAATAAAGTTGGTTGTAATAGGAAAAATGAGGGATTTCAAAGACAACACTGATTAATAAATATATTGGTATTTTTTTTAGTAAAATATACGTAATAATAAACAGGTCTATGGAGGGTAAAACAAATCTTCGGAACAAAATTTTGTAATAAAAGCTGACTTTGAGGGCTTTTCATTCTTTGTTTTTTCAATATTTTTTAAAACAAAAATTTAATATTATCTACTCAAGGAGCTCTAAACAACGATTCCCCACTCGATGGGGTAGGTCAATTTCGTTTTTGCCCCCTTCCTTTGCTGTATGAGGAGCCCCCCCGTAAAAACATTTATAAATATTTTTTGACAATTTGTATGGCTTTGGGTCAACAAGATGATTATACTGTGAAAATGAATGTCTGTGTGACAGATGACGGACAGACAGACAGACACGCGAGTGACAGTAATAGGTTCCCTTTGGACTCTTCAGATACGGAACCCTAAAGAGAAACAAAAATATCTTAAAGTTTAAGGTATTTTTGATTTCTTACTCCAATTAAAAGTCACGACACCATTTCGCAATGCGACCTACTTGGAATAGAATTTAAATTATTCGAATTGCAAATTACGCATAAATTCATATTTATGAATGATTAAAGACGTGAACTATGCCTGAGCGATGTCGCCAGTGAGTCTGCCAGAATATGTGATAACTTAATTTTCCTTAGGTTTAACTTTAAGTTATTTTCCGAGGTAATGATGTCAGCGGCTTGCCTTGAGCCGAGTCGAGCCTACATTCCGCCTCATTCCGCAGTGTACTATGGGCCAAAGCTACATCTCATCACTTTGAAAACAAAATCCCGTGCACAAGATGACAATAGCTGCGTCCGCCCTTTTTGCGTCGACATTAGCCAAATGACTTGATTGTTTTTTTGCCGTCTTTTTTTAATTGCAAAAACAATGGGATGACAGGTACTAGAAAAACAGTCACCCGATGCTGCGATGCTATTGGTTGATGAGTATGTCCGCGTTAATTTAGCGGGCGAGCCCTGCAAGCTAAAATAGTCCTTACGGTGACCAGATATAGCTTTGGCCGATTGTACGTGGATAACTGTGTAATTATACATTTGCTGCAACGAAACGTATGCGTCAATCAACTTTAATAGTGAGCGAGACCACGACTCCAATGCTCTATTAATTTCGTAAAATGTTCGTTGGTTCATTAATCCGTTGTTGTTGCTAAAACGAATCGCAAAATTGCTACATTTCCTGGTATAGATTTGAAATACCTACAAAATTAAAATTCAATTTTTTTGCAATTTTAAAAGCGATTTCTATGTTATTGCCTTCGGTAGGTACCTATTATAGTTACTTATTTATACTTGTGGTAATGTCAACAGAGGAAGACGAGTTCTGAGAAGTACTTAATATGAGACCAAGACTGAAATGAAGCAATACGTGTATTTCTGTGAATCAGCTTGATTCATAGAAATACTCGTATTGTAATCACTCGAAGGTGGAGATTTATTTATCTCGTAAGCTGTTGTATGTACATAATCCTATCTGGTATTCATATTAACTGGGCCATGTTGGGCCACTCTGAGTTGGGAATATTTTGACAGTTGATGTATAATACTGCGTAGATTACACCTCCCCTAATCTACTAACTTACCAAGCGTAAGTGGAGGAATAGAATAGATGTTGATTTCTTGAAGGTGTTATTTTTCGGGCTCGCGATGGATTATCGGCGTGGGCGAGCCTTGGACCCTCGGCTTACCTCTGGCTGAGCGCACTTATGAATGAACAGGTGCCTTCGACTACGCCCACAGACTTATCGGCGATTCTTATCGATGTTACCTCATTAATGTTACCTACATTAGTTATCTAAGAATTAAATAATACGGTGATTTTGAGATCTGTTGTTAAGAGATGTGATACAGTAAAGCTAGGAATAAATCTGTACTTACATAAAAATAATAAAAATGCCGTGTTTTTTTATATAACCATATCGCAGCGGATGTGTGTTCAAGAAGATAAAACTACAAAGTCACGTCATAAAAGCACAAAATAAATATATACCCAATGAAACAAGGTTAGGGAATTCCCTCGGACATTTAGAAAGAAATACAATTTTTCTTTGTTACTCAATTATGACGAAGCAATCGTGTTCTCTGAAACCCTGGAGAAAGGAGGTCAAGCCACAAAGAAGGACATAATTAGACGAATGTTTGTCCCGAGTCCGACAAAAACTACAAATCATACATATAGTAGCGTGTTTTGCGGTACCTATAATACTCAAGTACCAACAAGTACCAAGTACTTACCTATAATAGTCACAACGGATCTTTGTGTCTCTGAAGTTGGCTCTGCCAAGCATCGCCCAAGAAACAGTTTGTCATCGAGTATACAGCATAGAGTAAGCGAGATAGGACGATGCGAGAAACGTAAGCGAGTGAAAGAGACAGTTATACAATGCTATCTTCACCTTCAAGATTGACACAAAAATAGCTACTACTACGTCCTGTTTTTTCTGTTCCGTGACTACGTTGAACATTCTTTCATACAAACGTAGTCTGGCGATTACTCCACTGTTTTACGATGTACGTTCAAAATAAAAAATATATCGATTTGTCTCATCATAATCTAGCCCTGTATGGAAGCAAAAAAGTTAAAAATTTAAATATTTGAAAGTTATGAGCGTCGAAAGTTCCATATTTTAACACAAATTTTAACGCATCTTTGGGCGGTAATAAATACCATAAGAAGAAGGAAAATTGCAAAACGGCCTCCATACAGGGATAGATTAGTAATTTAACAATGCAAATAAGTTTATTTTGAAAATATACATTTAGTCGTTTTTTAATGATATCTAGACTCCCAAAGATCTGTTCACAAAATTTCGCGCGCTCGTTTTCGTCCTAAATCATCATCCATTTTGATATAAATTTGCAAAAGTGCTAATTCGTGCGCGAACTAGCTTCTTGCTGCTCATTTGAGCATCTATCTCTTTCGCACGTGTTGTCGGATGAGATAGCATGCATTTTCACCTCGCGCACAAAATAAGTTCATGCCGTCGGCTAGGGGAACCTTAAGTCGAATTAATATTAACATTTAAATAGCTTAGTTAAAACAAGAAATCTGAGTAAATGAGGGCACTAGAATTAGTGTAGGTACTTGACTTACCCATTACTACTAAAAGTAAACCAAGTATTGGTGTTGTAGCACTTATAGGTCGATTTCGCACTGTTTGTACTGAAACAAGTAAAAAAACAAAAATTATTTTAGGCCTGTGTACAATATGTAAGTACTCGTTAATTAGTTTGACCATGAACCTTTTAGAGTGGGCACAATTCGACTCCACAATCGGGTATCGTGAGTTCGTGACTACTGCATTACTGTGACGACTGTCATGTATTTATCTGGCTGTATCTCTGCTGCCTACAGTATTTAGCGAATAAACAATATGGACCTTATTCAAAACAAAAAAACTGTACTGTTTAGCAAATGATTATCTAGTAGATTCTAATTTCAAATTGTCAATATCTATTTAGAAAATTTGAATTAAGTATGCATCTGCTCAAAGGTACAGCTCAGTTTTTTTTCTATATTGTGGTCTAAATAACTAATATGTGATTTTTAATTTCTTAGACTAAACTGACAGCTGCTAATGAACTTATTTTTTTTAAATGTTGCAAGCGCGGAGCATAGTGTTGTAGGTAAGGCTCAATCATAAGTGATTCATCGAATCGATGTGACATGACTCCTTAATATAATTTCTTAGACTAAACTGACAGCTGCTAACGAACTTATTTTTTTTAAATGTTGCAAGCTCGGAGCATAGTGTTGTAGGTAAGGCTCAATCATAAGTGATTCATCGAGTTGATGTGACATGACTCCTTAATATAATTTTATTAATTGGTGTAAATAAATGTTTTATGAATATAAACGTAATACTTTTAAATATAACAGTATTCATACACATAGAACATAAACCTTTATTGTGTTAAATCAACAATAAAATAAATGCGATCGATAAAATGAAGTCTGACATAAATGAGTTGAAACTAAATAAGGGCCGCTAGTTCCTAAACGAAATATATTTCCTGCTGGAAATTAATTCATTTTCGATCTACTTCGATTTTCGATTAACTTTCGATCACTCAGGATAGTCAGGATACGTCACTATTTTTATTTAATAATAAAGTGACAACCCCCCAAATGTCAGTTTTACGAAATAAAAATTCACATTATAACCTATAATTACCGTACAAAATGTCACATACTTAGTGTAAAGCTAGTACGTATTGTGCTTGTTAGGTCAGAACTTGGCCGACTGAGCGCCTGCGTTTGTGCCCTCAATGCCCTCAGTAAGGTTGTCAACCGTACTAGTATACGGTATACCCCGTACCGTAAACCGTAGTACAATACTCTATTTCACATAGGTGTACCGCCGTGTGTACTATAAAAGTATATTATCTAATAAAAGTAATAGAGTAGTTAGTTATTTGGCTTTGATTTTGAATTTAATTGAATTAATTCCTGTCATTACTCTGAGAGAGTGTGTCTTTTCAGTCATAATTACAAAAAGAATAGCTTATTTTTCGTAGAAAATTTGCATTTAGAATAACAATAAAATATACTCTTTTATTAAGTCCGTACTTTTCAATTGCTATTGAAATCGGATACACTCTATTCAAAAAAAAAAAGTTTTGACCCTAGACCTAAGTGTCCTCTTTCGAGTGACACAGATGCGACAGCCATGTCGAAAGTCGAAACCGTAAAAAATTGACGAGCACGCTTTTCAAAATGTCTTTAAAAATCTAAATTATGCAATTGTTGTTACGCAATATTTGTAAATGTAGGTCAGTTTTCATAACTCGTAACCGTGATTTACCGTGTTTTATTTATGAGATGATGATTCGCTTGTCGCGGGCAATGGCGAGATGTCGGGGGTCACTGATGACTGTACATTCATACACTGCCTCTATTGTGTAATATGTTGCCTAACGAGTGTCACGCGACGCCGGCTGTGAGCCTCTTCTTCATCGTACATCACGAACGATGGCTTGAACTCGAACAACTATATGGAATATGGATACGTCTATGTCATAAACTTGTACAGAGCGTGTCATGTGTTGTAAATTTAAGATTGATTTTGAAATAACAGTGTCTCCAAACTAAAGTTTGCTTGGCTTATAATTGGATTGCTATCGTGGTGCAAAGAATATTTTGATAAACAAACTTGGGGTACTTATCTGGTGAAATAAAACCGTTAAACCGGACAGACCCGCAGTTAAAAACTAGTTAGTCTGAATAATTATAATCTTGACTATCGCGGCAAGTAATTAAAAGATTTGTAGTCACACATCCCACTCAATCAATTTTTATAATTCGTCAACCTGTTTGATATTGTTAGCTAATAATTCTCCTTGATTGTTTTTAGCAGTTATATTAATATTTTCTATGTATATATATATTATTGCATGGAACCCGAAATACTTCCACTAAAACCTACTGGTGTATAAAATCAATCCAGTAGATATTGCAAGCCAACGCACTTGGTAGATCATAGAAAATATAAGAATGCGAAGATCGGATGAAGCAATTCAAACAATCAATCGTAGAAGGTAGTTAATTAGCAACAGTTAATTATCTTATTATTCTACGAGGCGTGTGCCAACCGCAAACACAATGAACGATAAAAAGAAAATGACTACTAAGTGTCAATAATTACGCAACTTTTGTTACTGTTACTACGATCAGTAAAAGGTATTGTACTGATTCTACGACAGGTACTCATACGGAACAGCAATGCAATACCTCGTTACTTGTTAGGCAACTGTCGTTTTCATCTCAATGTAAACGTTGTAATCAAATTTAACGGTTATTGAAGACAACAATAAAAAAAGTTTGCAACGAATTGTGACGGAGTGGTGAGCCGTGTCAGGGCGGCCGCGGCCGTACCGATTATTATATTATTTTGTAATAAAAGTTTATGTAATTTCTCGATATGGACGAGCGGATAGGTTGATAAGTTTACCTTAACCAACTGCCTAAGGAAAGAAAACAGAGTTAGAGTGGATTAAACTAATAAAACATTCCAGTTACAATATTATGCAACTGTATTCATGGAATGCTTACTTGGTTGTCGTACTTCTTGTAGGTACGATACCGCGAGTGTAGCAATGTGATAAATAAACTCTATGGCGATGTGTTATACAAATAAATTTATATTAGTGTTGTGTTAGGAATCTTCAAAAGCGCTACTTGATGCGTCAGTGTGCGGACTGCGATTTGTAGATATACCATACTTATAAATATTTACTCAATACAGTCAATACTGGCGGTTTGCAATCATTTCTTATTAACTCAAATCATTGTTTGCAGTTATGGCCTCAGATCAAATAAAAAGTCAAGATGGAACGTTGCAAACAACAAAGTGAAGCCGGTTCAAACTAAGCCTTGCCGTACAAATACACAATTACACGCAGTCACTAACAACGAAATTACGCCTTAGCTTGTCCTTCGAGCTTACAGATCAAATAATAAAGCTCAACTGACAAGCTTAGGGGTAGTTTCGTTATACGTGTGCGCGTATAATTTTGTATTTATACGGCAAGGCTTACTTTGAACCGGCTTCACTTTGTTGTTTGCAACGTTCCATCTTGACTTTTTATTTGATCTGAGGTTATGGCACAATACTCTTGTTATCAATTGCGATTTGTAACCAACGACAGTTATACCATTCCATATCTTTAATTACACCTATCCTTTACTAAATAATATCTGAGAAAAGTTTCAGATCTTTAAGAGTACGAGTAATGATCGCCTTGGGATACAGTAGATATAATGACGGTCTTAATCGCTATCTGCGGCAAAATCGAGGTGTAATTAACATTTATCATAGAGACTGAAGACTCCGAGGACTGATGGTGAACATCAGTCATCAGTCCTGCAGCCTTATTGCGTAATTAATTTGGGCAAGGTAAAGGACAAAGGGTCTGAAAAATCGACCAATCACATAGACGGACATCGCATCTTTTATATCGCATGTGATTGGTGGTTTTTTCACATCCTTTGCCCTTTGCCTTGCCGAATTAATTACGCAATAAGGCTGCTGTATTGGAGTCGGTGTCCAAAAGATGAAGTTAGTTGCACATTCCATAGCGAAGGTAGAACTCTATGGCGAGGAACGCGCAATAATCTCCACGGACACTTTTTTAAATCATTTAATAATTATAGAGTATTGGTTAGATCATACTTGTTGGAAAATCAGGTAGGTATATGTTAGCACGATCAAAAAGGCGTATACGTTAAAAACGTCTACAGTATAACAAACAATTCAAAAATACAATAATTAGAACAGTCGAGGGTGCTAATGACCAGTCCCAACTGATGGCGCCCGATCACGAATATGACGCATGGATTAGCACCACTCAGCTCAACATGGAGGAAAGCATGACATACCTACAGTTTTCAGTACATGCTAGTTTCATATCACCTTACCTTCGTATTTTGTATGTGTGTCCGCCAATTAGTAATATATTTTTTAAGCATTGCCTGGAATTCGATTAAGATGAAACTCGGTGTTCTTATGTATCTTTAGAAACATTGCAATAATAATGTTCCTATAGAGCCGGAAGGTGGCCATAGCACCTCCTCAACCAGATAAAACAGCCCCATTATGTTTGGACTCATTGGATACTTATATATTGACAAGCGATATTACATTTAGTTTTTTTAGTCCATTAAAAGCTTGTTTTAAAAAGATTTTAAATTCATATTATACTGTGTGGACTGATGTACGGTACGGCGTAGCGTCGGACTCCGGTCGAACGCCGGTTATGAATGACGCTGTGACAAACGCGCTGCAGAGTGCAGATGACGCTGACTAATAGTCGAGAAAGAATGGCTGCTGCGATTTTTTTGTCTCCACGACTAATTAACCAATGCTGTCATGAACGTACAACACGTTTGTTGATAGAGTTACATCAATAAGGAAGAAGGAACTAACATTTCCGAAGTGTTGCTACGATCCTACTTCCTATCGTACTACTACTTAAATATTACTTAATGTGAAAGTTTGTGTGTTTGTGGATGTTTGTTACTGTTGTAGCGTAACGTAAGCTCCGGAGAGCTAACGTTAGCCACGTTAGTAAAAATAAAAGGTAATATAAATTAAAACTAAGAAAAAGGTTAAAGATAATAAAAACTATGATCCGGCTTCGCACGACGTGGGCAGCTAACCAGGCCTACCTTAAAGGAGGTTTAGTCCATGGTACCTATGTTACGGTCTATGGTTTTAACAAAAATAAAATAGACAGACGGATCGTGATGAAACTTTACAATACAATAGCTTAGCCATTCCATTATCCCTGATGTTGAGTTTGTTTGGCATGGCTCCGAAAATTTATAATAATATACTCGAGAGCATAAAAAATTGTCCCTATTAAAATTGAAAAATGTTATTGTACTGTAGAATTAGAAGATTTTATAAATGATAATTTTTAATATTTCATGTGCAATAAATATAAATTGCTTCTGAATTCTTAAATATTTTTAAGAAATCTGTTTCTCTTTTTATAGATATTTAAATAAATTTAAAAGTTTTTTTTCTTTTCATGTACTCAAATAATTGATTTTGTTTTATTTTCTTTTATTTTTTGCTTTTATTTTCAACAATATTTGTTCGCTTTCACGGCAAAACATAGCGCCCATTATAATTAACATAAGATCTTTATGTAAATACCTATGTTTCACAAGTAAATATACTGATTCTGATTCAGATATAAAGGCGCTACATACATCATAAAGACACTAAAGCCTGTTGCAGACCAAGAGCTAAGCTAAGTTAGTTTATCTTAGCTCGCATAGCTGACGCAGTTTTTCATACTTGTGTACGTAGTTTGCATAGTTTGCAGTCTGTACACAAGTATGAAAAACTGCGTCAGCTATGCGAGCTAAGCTAAACTAACTTAGCTTAGCTCTAGGTCTGCAACTGGCGTTAGGCTATCTTAATTCCTATTAATCCTACTAATATTATAAATGCGAAAGTTTGGAGGTATGGATGGATGGATGTTAGTTACTCAATCACGCCGAACAAGAGCAGCTGAACGAATATGGATGAAATGCCGGAATAGCGCATAGGCTACTTTTATCGCGATATAATGTTCTCCCGGGATAACAAAACACTTTTATAAGCGGGCGAAGCCGCGGACAGAAGCTACTAATTCATAAAGATATTCGGGGAAGTACTAATTCCACGCTTGCGGAGCCGCGGGCTATAGCTCGTATTCTCATATTGTTTCCGTATTTTTTCAGTTCAATTTATTGTGCTGACATCGCGTGTCGGAAGCGGGGCCGTGCCTGGCTCTGCCTGTGCGGCGCTCGTCGTCGCTGTCGAGTGTCGTGTCTCTGGTCACGCCAGCAAACAGCCCGCCGCCACCACTGCGCCGCATGTCGAAGGGAAACTACCCATGTCCCGTATTATTACCAAGCCGAAAAACTTATAAGTCACAAAAATGGCATCGCCCTGACTTCTCTTTGTGCCTATCTGATGAGCTCTAAGACCTTACTGCGACGTCTTAATACGACGACCGTTATCAGGTACTTTGTACGAGGATATGATAGAAACGCGGAAAGTCTTTAAGGGGAAGCTGAAGTGGTGTCAAAATCACCAAGACGCAATTAAAATGGACACCTTAGCCTCACATCACACAAAGTCAGATTTTCGTAGTTTCTGGAAATATACAAATAAGATGAGCGCGGCCCAGACCCTCCCTGTGAGCGTTGATGGGGTTACTGAACCGCAACTCATAGCCGAGGTGTTTAAGGACCACTTCATGGTTAGATCACCGTTGGGACCTGCGCAGCGGGTGATTGATGCTGAAGCACAGACGGGACCCATTTCCACTTTTATCACAGCTAAAGAAGTTAAGATAGCTCTTAAAAATATGAAAATAGGGAAATCCCCAGGTCACGATGGACTCAGTATCGAGCACTTGCAGCATGCGGGTTGCCACTTGCCCAGAGTTTTGGCATTACTGTTTAATCTTTGTATCGCACACTCTCACTTGCCTGACAGTATGATGAGGACGGTGGTCGTGCCAGTAATTAAAAACAAAACAGGAGACTCATCAGATCGGTCGAACTATAGGCCTATTTCTCTGGCAACGATTGTCGCTAAGGTGCTTGATAGTGTGCTTAATGTACAGCTAGAAAAATATATATCTATGCACGATGCGCAGTTTGGTTTCCGACCTGGCTTATCCACCGAAAGTGCAATCGTGTGCCTTAAGCACACTGTCAGGTACTACGCTGACAGGAGTACACCGGTTTACGCGGCTTTTCTGGATCTCTCCAAAGCCTTCGACCTAGTCTCATACGACATTCTCTGGGATAAATTGAAGGCAACAGGGATACCCAATGAGCTACTGAACGTTTTTAGGTACTGGTACGGCAACCAAACTAACGTAGTAAGGTGGGGGAACAACTGTTCTCTACCGTACAGGTTGGAGTGTGGAGTGAGGCAGGGGGGCTTAACCTCCCCAAATCTTTTTAACCTGTATCTGAACGCATTTATCGAGGGACTCAGCAGTGCGCATGTGGGCTGTTTTGTTGACGGGTTGTGTTTTAACAACATCAGCTACGCGGATGATATGGTGCTGCTGGCTCCCTCGGTCTGTGCTCTGAGGAAACTGGTCAAAATATGTGAGGATTATGCTGCCGGCCATGGGTTGCTATATAATGTGAAGAAGTCCGAACTCATGGTCTTTAAGATAAATTGTCACTAACATCTTAGTAAGTAAGCACTAACATAGGTTATAAGTTTTTATATTGTTACTAACACCCTTTTAAGTATTTTATTTTGTCAGTGTGGACCTTTTTGTTGTCTGAAATAAATAAATTATTATTATTAATACCATCATGATTCCGTTGTAAAAAAGTATAGTACTATGCGTTCTCCGTCTCTCTCTCTCACATCAGAAACATGATGTTTTTAAGACATTATAGTAAGTACACTGTTCTGCCTCCTGCTTGATAAGGAGAGAAGAAGAAATGACTTTTTTCTTTCTTCTCCTCTGATCTTTTGTAATTAATTTTGTATTGTTTCTCTGGGACTCGATGAGCTTCATTGTCATGACTTTTTTGGGGGTCACCGCGTAGATATTTCAGAAATTTCAATAGTAATAGTATGGTAGTGGGCTTGTCCCAAAAGTTGCGTTCCGAAAATATTAAACCATTACGACTCTTTTGTATCTATTTGTGAGTTCGAAGTACACTCTCTGTTTTTTTTCTTGATGTGTTCCTAACAATGTCTTGAACAGGTACCTAGGTAAGCAAAAACACGTCCGGCCTATTAAAGAAAGGCGTTTGCACCTTTATATTTAACACCTTGCCATATTTGTATAACAAGATTTTTAATATTGTCTGCGAGATCTTGTTTCTCGACTTCCCTTTAGGTGCATCGTGTCTAAACACCGGCTTCTTATAACTGACTAACTGTAGTGTAGTCGCAACGCAACTGTAGTAGGACAGCTGCGTGAAGCCGGCTCTCGTAAATCAGCGCCTGCGCATCGGCTTGAGTAGCCAATAGCGAGGCGCGTCGCTACCACGCCGTCACATGCACCTGCCTCTAAGAGGAAGCTCTAATGAAGCCGATGCATCTTGCCTTTAATCCCTGATAAGTTGATAGTGCAAGAGAAACGAAGAACGAAGTATATCATTGAATATTAAATTGGAACGATTACTACCTACTCAAATTTAAAATATTCTTGCTCTGTGTCCTTGGTATCTTATTTTGGTATCATTTGCAATTCAGTATCAACCTCTAATTAATTTTTACTCACTAACTTCAATGATTTGCTTGCGTTGTAAGATTATTTTTTTAGGGTTCCGTAGTCAAGGGTAAAAACGGGACCGTATTACTAAGACTCCGCGATCCGTCTGTATGTGTGTCTGTCTGTCCGTCTGTCACCAGGCTGTATCTCATGAACCGTGATAGCTAGACAGTTGAAATTTTCACAGATGATGTATTTCTGTTGCCGCTATAACAACAAATAATAAAAACAGAATAAAATAAATATTTAAGTGGGGCTCCCATACAACAAACGTGTTGTTTTGCCGTTTTTTTGCGATAATGTTATGGAACACTTCGTGCGCGAGTCCGACTCGCATTTGGCCGGTTTTTTATTGTACAAAGACGCACCCTGTATGTGTCTGTTTAGCCCGACACAATATCAAATTTTCAATCAGGTTGGTAAAGGCTTACATTTTCAGAGAAATTATAATATAATCTTTGATTCCATTAAAGTCGGTTATTATTTCTATATAATAATTCAAATTCCAAATGGCTCACACAAATCTATTCATATTTCTTAATAGAGTTCCTTTCAATGAATTTACTTAGTCGGCAAGTCGCCACGTATAAATAGATTGTAAGAAGCGATCCTCGGGGCATGTGTGCGAGTGCTCTGGGGTGTTAGGGTGGCCTGCAACCCCCGCAAACGATTAAAATTCAAAGCTTGTAGAAATGTAATTACTTCCCAGTCTGGTCAGAGTTTCACCGACTTTTATTCGGAGTAATTAAGTTTAATGTCGGTTTTACATCTCAAGTCGAGTTCTGAATCGTCTTTCGAATGAGTCAGTGAGATTAAGGTGATCAATCTCGTGATCTTTATTCATATCCTCATTAAAATAGCGTAAAAATTGGGTTAGGGATTATAAGATTATGACAAAACAAATCCTTAGTGCGAATTTTTATACACACTCGAGCGCGTTATCGTAAACAGTCTTCCGATAGTGTCATCAGACAAAGCTTATCCTGCGAGTGTATTCTGTAAAATATACTCCGTGAAAACTTAGCTAAAGGTGCAGATACCCCTGAGTAGCTGGTTTTAAAATAAAAATCGCGTTTAAACGGCTAGTGGATATTTTTTGGCAAAAATATATGTTACATTAGACCATTTTCTTAATAATTTGATCTAAGAATATTTTGAGTTTTATTCGTATAAAATAGTGTAATTAATTTGTAAAGTTACGTCTAACATGGACAAAAAAATGACAATCGCACCAAAACCACCTATTTTAATGAAATTTAAGACAATTTAATTACCTACATTTTGATCCCAGACTTTTTTTAAGTCATAGAATAATGAGGAAAGTACAAGAAACTTCAGAATTTTGGGTCGCGCGGGTGTGAAACGAGAGCGCGTTTGGTTGTTGGCGACTATCGTGGTCTTAAGTGAATTGTCATTCCATCTTGATTACAAGGGTTGACAGCTTCACTAAACCTAAGTTCCACGGTGAGAATTTTATAGAATAGCACTACCTACATTCTCAATACACTCGATCGAGTACGTTTAAAAACTCGCAGTAAGCCTACTGTTTGTGAGCCTCCCATCTGGTATGTTTGTAGTTATAGGCACGTGTTATAAGACGCTCTCCGGCAACAGTCGGTATTGTTCATCTCGTTGTTGCTCAGGTGTTTTCGCCGCACAATCAGCAGTAAAAAGGAACGAAGCTTTCATAAAAGATTTTCCGGACTGTTTTTATGCTTCTTAACAGCCTTTTTTAAGTTTTGTAAGCCGGCTTATCTTGAGATTTTGAATTAATTCATCTGGTCCATTGTGATAATGAAGTACCTACCTACACAGGGACGGTAAACTTGAGCATTTTTAAATAATCTGATTTAGTAATTAATTATTAATTTAATGGACTTGTGTATCAACAACAACTGCAATATTCGAAAAGTTAGATAACTAAATGTCGACAGGGTAACAAAAATGCATACAAAATCTATTATGACCGTGGGTGTGGAAAATGCAACAATAAACTGTAGAGAACAAGCTAATTCTTGTTTTCCATAGGCAGTGATGGTGTCTCATACCATATAAAGAAACCGTGCCGACGTATTGTACTGATTATATATATGATTATTTTTTGTACATCGATCGCGTTCGGTTCCGTTCCACGGCGATAGATAGATCACCATCTATATCCGATTGATAGATTTACAAAAAAAAAATCGATATAATCATATGATAAACGTTAGTTACGTCGGCATGGTTTCTTTGTATGGGATGAGGCATCTGTATGCTAGTATTATATTATCTGTGCCCTAGGTAGTAACACTAATCTTGAAGGGAGTTTTTGGCGGGCTTTTTTCGGGTGAAGTTCAGCGGCTGTTAATATTATTTGCAGATTGATTCCTAGTGGTTATTGTGATATATAATTGGTGTAGTTTTGTGTCTCAATTGTCTAAGCAAATGGACAATATGTGGAAATCATTAACAGTAGTGATCTCGGGATAGTGGTGCGGAGAATTTTATTGTAGTATTGACTACCTCCGCAAAGTTTACTGGGAAGCCTGACTCGATACAATTTGCTGCCAAATACTCCAAAAAGCATTAGAATATGTTACATCCGCATTCTAATGCATACTAAAGAACATTAAAACTCCCAAAGACGTGGCTAAAAGGTCCTAGCAACCAGGCCATAAAACTTAAATAAAAAAAAAAAACGGGTCTTGAATGTTCATTTATGTCACCGGACATTGCACGGTAGTTTACATTAAATCGCTTGATATTGTGAACTCTTTTTTCTCAATAACACACGGAACACGAATTTGTTGGGGGATCTTTGTACTTATTTGAAATAATCTGTTCACAATATATCGAAATATTAAACTTACGGTGCCCTGTGTCTAGCGTCAAATTAGGTATCGAATATAATATGTACTAGAGTAGTCGAGTAGTTAGTAAAATGGGTATCGGTTTTCTTTCAACATTACTGTAATATTAAGGCTAAATCAATTATCAGAAAAGGTAGGCAGGCGTATATTTTTTGGTTTAGTTAGTGAGTAGTTTTTGGTTTAAGTGTATATGTTTGTAGTCTTAGTTAAGTATTTTTTACACTGTATATACTTGTATCTATGTAAATAAACGATATTATTGCCTCAGAAAAGTATGTTTATCTTATCTAATAAAATAACTGAGTTTTAGTTGAGAGGAGCACATACAAGATACATATGATATTTACAAAGTTAATCATACCATTTAATATCAGGTTTAACTGTGGCTCATGTATTTTTGGGAACGCGCGTGTTGTTTTTAGCTCTGGCCAGGTTTACTCTTAACATTATACCTACGTATATCCACATTATTTACACCAAAGCTTCATGTTTAAAGTGGAATAACAAATACAATGTGCGAACAAAGTTTAAATGGAATTTTCTAGGAAACTTCAAAAGATAAAACGGATTCTTGTAACTGAAGAACTCTTGAAAGATACAAGCCGTGTTGGACCGGTAATTACACAAAGAGTTAGCACAGCAGCTACTGACTATTTGTATTTACTGGTAGTTACTAACAATAGTCTAGGTAGGTACATATACTGCCTTAACTGGAGGAGGTACCCACGTATAAAAAAAAAACTACCGACTGGCAAATAATAAAAACACTACAAAGTGAAAAATAACTTCAATTTCGGAAGTCGGTGTTCATGTTTTCGTTTCATCGTTTTTAGACACCGCCTTCCGAAATTGTATTTTTCACTTTTTAGTGGTACATAATGGACAAGTTCTATAGTAAGGTACCTATAATGCACACAGTGATGCCAGAAACGATTACTCGAATAATATGTAACTTGAACATAACCTCTGGAATGCGAGTGTAGCAAGGTGAACTGTACACATCTGCGTACCCGTTTAGAGCATACTGGCGTGATAGTATGTTATGAAATGGAGTAAACAAACATGCGATTGGAGCAATCCCGAGAGATTTGTCGTCATTTATTGAAGAGTTCTGTTGTATATCTCCGAGGTTCTTCATCAACAATCTTGCAAATCCGTTTATATATCGGAGTTATGCCAGAACGGACAAAAAAATGTAAACATCCGAATTGAGAACCTTCCCCTTTTTGGGCAGTTGGTTAAAAATATGTTTCTACCGGCCATTCTGTGATTTCTGTGAAGCAGATACTATCTAAAGCTTATTTCAGAAAACGATCATAATATTTTATCTCTACGGAGTTAGCTTTACCAGCATATCTGCTATTACTGTTCTAATAACGGACTTCCAAGATCGTTGGTGCTATTTTATGTGTGCATAACTTCCCAGTTGGCGACTGTACCAGTGTGGCTGGTCGATGTGGCCACTCGATTAAATTGGAACTGAGGCCTTAGTAAGAGTTTTTTATACTTGCTTGATCGTGTTTACTTATTAGTTTTCATAAGTAAATTTTTAAATACCTACAATAAAACGGGTTTCCCCTTACGGTCACCAGATGGTGTTTATCCATTTTCAACACCTATACAAATTGACAAATTCACTTTTGCCCACTGCAGTGATTATATATATTCTGTACCAATATGACGTAAGGTGGTAAGAAAACTCACCTCAAGCTTACTTCATCCAAGTTTTCATGGTGATATGTTTACAGAATAGCACTCTGGGTAAGGATAGTCGTGATGTGCGCATAATATCTAAGCAAGCATTACTAGATCACTCGATATCGATAGGTACTCGATTATGGTTAATGTGGCTGCTTTATGTTATCTATAAATTTATCACAAGCTATTTTTGACTTTATCGTGACTAGATAAAGGTCAAAGTTTTATGAGTAAATTGAATGACTGCGGTACTAACAATTATGAAGTTAGCTGATGATTGTCAACGATAATGAAGTGCTAATCAAGTACCTACGTAATGATTTATATACTTACCCGAGCAGTCTTTTGACACCATTAATATCAAAAGACTGCTCGGAAAAGTCAGTAGCCTTACTAAGGACCAGGGTTTTGTATTTATACTGGGTGAACTACTGCACAACCGCCGTTTCCAGGTGTGCTTACTGTCGACTAAGAGTAGATGGCAACGGCAAAAGAACGGTCTCCCTCAGGGCAGTGTGTTGACGCCGACGCTTTTTAACGTTTATATACGAACGACCAGCCCATCACCCAACACACGGAACAACGAACAACACACTATAATATGCGGATGACTTGGCTTTAGCAACGCAAGCAGAGACTTTCGAAGACTATGACCGCAATGTTTTGCCAAGACACAGTCGAGCGCATTCCACCTTCGCAACTTGCATGAAAATCGGACATCTCGTCATCGTCATATCGTGGCGAGGAACTAAAGTCTAACACTACTCGAACCCTAAATACCTGGGTGTGACGTTGGACAGGGCCTTAACATATATATAAGTCACAATGCTACGTAACAAAGCAGAAGGTGGGGAACCGTAATAGCTTGCTACGTCGCCTTGTTTCCACCAACTGGGGAGCGGCACCTGAAGTTCTCCGCTCAACCGGTATGTCTCTATGCTTCTCTCCTGGTGAGTTTGCGTGCTCAGTGCGGTGCCGATCCACTCAAGCCAAGCAATTTGATACTGCACTAGATGAGACGTGTCGCATAATATCGGGCTGCTTAAAATCAACTTCACTTAATAAGCTCTACCCGCTAGCATAGCACCACCAGCGTACGAAGAGATCTTGCATGCGCGATGGATAAAAGGACCTGGAATCCGATTCCCGACATCCCCTCTACGACTACTCGGAAGATCCGGGAAGACTAAAAAGTCGTAAGAGTTTCCTACGAATTACACAGGCAATCCTAGGAAGAGAGGAGAAAGTTGTGGGTAGAGAAGTGGTGTCCACCACCTCATGACTTTGTAGAGCCCAAGGAACCTGATGCTCGGTCATGAATTGCAGTGTCCTATATGGAAGCCATTGATTGAACCCTATTGGCTACGAACCCTAGAAGACCGTTGCAAATATGATTTGGCAAAATGGGAGATTATTGATCCGTCCAACACCCGATGCGAGTGTGTTGTCACTGTACAGATTATGTCCCACTTGCTGGAGTGTCCTGGCTGTCCATTCAATTGCACCCTGGAGAACCTGTACAGTGCTTCTGACGCTGCAATAAGCGTGGCCACCTACTGGGCTCAAACAAATTAAATAAGTGTGCCATCGAATCCAAAAGAAGAGGATGACTAATATAAGTACATATTATGAGAACTAATTAAATAATTACGAGTAAGTATATACGCGAGTAATCCTGTCTGGGGGGACTTACAAAGCTCCATAACCTAACCTACCTACGGAACAAAATCTGTACCGATTATTTGAAGCTAAACTAAGATTGTAAATACCTGTACTTTCTTATTGGCAATAAACACAGTAACTTGTAAAGCTAAAATTATCCTGCGGGGCGTACTGTGACAAGCTTGAGTCACACATTTTTATCACAGTTTGGGAGCAAAACCCTGACGAAAAGCGGGACTCAAGCCACAGGGATAGAGGCTGTGCTCGCCCGGCCGCGTTTTGTTCCTGACAGCCTCAATAAAAGCTTCGAGGCAATCCATTACCCAGAGCATAGTTTTGCCACGATAGGAACACCATCTGTAGGAGGCTAATACTAATGGACTACACAAATATGAATCAAAGCACCTATTTGGGGCAACCAGTTAATCTTTGTTATTTGGTTAGGTTAGGATAAGGTACGCTATATCACTAAACTTAAGTTGGTAATCTAATTGTAAATCTATCTTGTATCGTGTCAAACCATCACCGGAGAAGTATATTGTCTGTACTTATTTAATTAAAAGTATTCTTTCTTTAATGATGCTTTGGAAAGGTTTTCTAAAAAGGTTTCGAAATAATTCCACTGCTGAGAATTGCAACACCCCCGTGTCGCCACATCGACGTCTTGTATTCAGCAAAATCTCACATTCAGCGAATTCTCGCATTCAGCGAATTCTCGCAGTCTTCACCAGGTAAACGTTTTAAATTCAAAGATTTCTAGAAAGACGAACAAAACAATTTCTAATTACTTACTCATTCAAAGATATCTTATAGTGCTTTATGTTATTTGCTAAGTATTTATCGTTATTTTACTATTTATTAACGAGTTAGTAATAACGGTTACTTAGAAACAATGCTAATGGGACTTTAAATGCTAGCACTTCACTGAACCAGCATGGTTAAATAATGATAAATAGTCTATTCAATAAATAATATTTATTATGTTCGTCCCAAAACGTTACTTACTATAAGGGATGTTACGGGGCGCGGAGGTTCGATTCCGAAACCGAAAAGTCGGAACTGCCGATTGTTCTTAAACCTCCGGTTTCGATTTCGGATCCGAAACTTTTAAAACAGAGATTATTGAAGGTCGATTTGGAGTCAACGATTTAATTTAATTAACTGCTACACTTTTATTTTATTTACTAATAATACTGATTACGATTTTAGAAAGGTTTCTTTTTTTTCAACGCCTAGTTAGGTGTATTGTTTTTGAGCTGCAATTAAAAAGGTTGATTAACAATGTATGTAGGTATTATTTCAATAATAACGCTTTATCTTAACACGTGCATATTATTACTTCAGCCTCCGCCTCCAATTACGATTTCGGTTCCGGTTCCGATGTCGATAAACCAAATTTCAAACCACCGAATCCGACTTCGGTTCCGATATCATCACTGCCGTAACATCCCTAGTTATTGCCGTCTATTAAGGTCTCTTCATGACATAACATCAGGCATCTATTCTCCGAAGGGATAGGCAGAGGTGCACCCATAGGTACCACATTTCACCAGTTATGTTTAAGTACCATGCAATTGGGAGCGTTCCTATTTATATTTGGGTCAATCCCACCGCACTATTCCCAAACCACTGCAACCCCTGAAAGCCAGAATCAGCAGTGGCGACCACCAGAAAAGCGCCGAAGCAATGAAGCTCGACGAAGTCCCGGAGAACGAATTTAACTGTCTAGGATCCCGCAACGAAATTCCACATTCAAACATAATTTCCACTTTCCACATCAAGCAGGAGACAGAATAAAATGTTATATGAGAATTACTACAGCGCAGCCATTGCAGCCAACTTCAGGGCGGCTAAGAAGTTTGGCGAGAACTATATAGAGGGTGAGCCTTTTGCCAACACCCGGGCATATTCCGCGCTGCTGCCGAGGAATCTACCTGGAGGATATCCCAATAACACTGCCCGATCCGGGGAGCGAACCCAGGATTTCTTGATCAGCAGTAGCGCTTGCGATCACTGGAACAATGAAGCTGACACACAATTTTGGGCAATCAGTGTATCTGATAGACAATGCGCATCCATTTGAGAGAATAACTGCCACCCGCGGCTCCATCGCGTGGTAAGTACTTCTCCCAATATCTTCATAAATTACTAGCTTCTGCCAGCGGCTTCGCCCTCATGGAAGTCGAAATTTATCCCGAGGGAACATATTCCCGGGATAAAAATATCCTATGTGCTATACTTGACTATAATCTATCTCTGTGGCAAATTCCATCCAGATCCGTCCCGTCGTTTGAACGTGAAGAAGTAACAAACATAACACACACACTCACAAACTTTCGATATTAGTGTGATGTGGTAATCTATGTGTTATTCTGATGTATAAGCTAACTAAGCTATATTTCTGTAAAGTTTCATCCAGACCCGTTCAGTAGTTTTTGCGTGAAAGAGTAACAGATATACAAACACACTCACTCAGTAGGTATAGTAGGATGTATATGAGAGATGTAGATACTATCTATATCTGTTTCGACTTGTGACGTCTATCTTGACAGACACGTTGTCTCACTAAACAGTTTCATTAAAATTCTATTTACTGCGGGCAATTAAGGTCTCAAAGCATTTTACACCTGCAAGCCGTTTCTTACAAAACTACTTGTTTCACAAGTTCACTTGTGTGGCAAGAGTTTAATTCTCTATTTTATTATTATGTCACTAGGTAAGTATCTATTAGATCGTAGGAAAATTCTTGACATGAGATTAATTGCCGTCAGAAGACCGCTTGGCGACTCACGCGCAGGTGCGGTCTATGTTGCGTTGCATAACACTCAAGCGCATTCCTTGGGCTTAGGGTAACCATTCGATGGGATTTCCTGTTATACGATGGTTTAAGATAGTGTCAGAAATTTTGAAATACCGCAATTTCAAAATAACTGATCAACTTCATAGTTACTCGAGAGACTTTTAAAGTAACAGAGTAGGTACCAATGTTCTTCTTTTTGTTCATATTATGTTAAATTTTACTATGATTTTCACAGAAAAGTTAGCAAAGAAGGAACAAATTAAAATTGATGCTGTATCTCAGATTCTCAGACAATATTTAAAAAGCCCTAACCTAACCCTAACCCTATCAAAGGTCAATCTAAAGTCAAACGTAAGTACTAGGTTGCCTTACATACCGCGTAGACGTTTCGTAGTGGTTTCGTAGCAGTCTTCGAGGCGTCATGTAGAGGTTTCGTAGGCGTCTCGTAGCAGACCCGTAGGCGTCTCGTAGCAGACCCGTAGGCGTCTCGTAGAGGTTTCATAGATGTCTCTTAGCAATCTTGCAGACTTTTCGTAAAGAGCGAAGAGGTAAACTAGTAGGTCATTTTCAGAATATGTCATTCTGCTCATAAATCGTTTTGCGAATAGGACATTTTGATACGTTATTATCGATTGCCACTCTAAGTTGATTGAAAAAAGATGTTACTATTCTGGTCACGTTTCGTGAAAAACTGTAATGTTGTTTATCCACAGAGTTATGTTTTGTGAAACTTACTGAGTATAGAACATTATCTTAGGGTGCCATCCTTTAGTTCATTGAGTTACGGTAAGACTAGTCACCTTTCCACGAACTCGACTCATCTTTGAAAGCAGCTAGGGACCTATTATTAGTACTTGCCTGTTCGTTTGTTTTATGTTTCGTATTTATTTTCACGCAGAAATACTTGGAAATCCTAATGATGGTTTTATTTTTAGCGATTTTGGTACTTGTTTCTGCTACATACTCAGATCAAATAAAAAGTCAAGATGGAACGTTGCAAACAACAAAGTGAAGCCGGTTCAAACTAAGCCTTGCTGTATAAATACACAATTAAACGCGCACACGTATAACGAAACTACCCCTTAGCTTGTCAGTTGAGCTTTATTATTTGATCTGTAAGCTCGAAGGACAAGCTATGGCGTAATTTCGTTGTACGTGAGTCCGTGTAATTGTGTATTTGTACGGCAAGGCTTAGTTTGAACCGGCTTCACTTTGTTGTTTGCAACGTTCCATCTTGACTTTTTATTTGATCTGAGGCTACATATGAGAGACATTATGAGTACCTATAGTCTATACTATTATTTATGATAAATGAATGTTTCTTTTTCTAAGTTGTTTTTTTGCCTAAATGGGCGGTTCTGTATTACCATCCCCTTTTACACTTCTTTTTCTACAATCTGAGACACAAATCATTCGTGTTCACAAAAAGGGAAATCCACATCGCGTCTTTCTTCTCACATGTGATTGGTCGATTGATGGCGGTCAAACCCTTTGCCTTGACGACTTCACTTGCGCAATTAGGCTGCTGAATTCATTTCGGATCGTCTCCTTTCTTTAATTTCCAGTAAAATATCATCATCATCATCATCACCCTTATTAATGTTCCCACTGCTGGACACAGGCCTTCTCTCTGTGAGAGGGAATAGGCCGTAATCCACCACGCGGGCTCAATGCGGATTTGTGGATGTCACATGTATTCGAATTTTTGTTTCTAGGACATTTCCTCACGATGTTTTCTTTCACTGTTTTGAGAGAATTGGTGGTGCAATAATTTACACAAAGTAGCGCCTGCCTGGATTTGAACTCACGACCTACAACTAATAAGTCGCGGCCGATACCAATAAGCCACCACTGCAGTCAGTAAAATATATCCACATAAATATAAAGAGGCAGCTAAATTAAGAACCTTATAACCTTGCTCAACTTTTTGCTTTGCCGCGTTTTTTCTCAAGTTGTACTGACCTTGCTCTTTAATCTTTATTAACGCAGAAGAAAACGAAACACAGCACTAGCAGAGACGCTACAAATAACACATATTATTGCTTATACATAAATGAAAGTGGCCGGCTGATGGCAATAAGCTCAACCCTTATTACATGGGACTAAACAAAACTGCGCAATGTGTATGCATTGTAAGGTGCGACTCTGCCAGTGCTGCCATTTCGTCTAAGCAAAAACGCGCTGTTAGCTCTTTAATAAACCGCTAGAAAGTGCTAAATTCAAACAAAACGCCCAATAATTTGAGACAGGGATGTTTGTTTTTTTTTTTTTTTTACTGAATCAAAATCCAAATCCAAATCCAAACTAATATTATAAATGCGAAAGTAACTCTGTCTGTCTGTCTGTCTTTCTGACTGTCTGTCTGTCTGTCTGTCTGTCTTTGCTTCACGCCTAAACTACTGAACCGATTTGTGTGAAATTTGGTACAGACATAGTTTGGAACTTGAGAATGGACATAGGATAGTTTTTATTACAAAAAATAAAATATAAAATAAAATTTATTCCGGACATACAGCGCCATCTATTGGTCAAGAGTCGGCATCAATTCAGTACTGAAAATTCATCGGAAAAATGTAAATAAATAGTAAAAAGGTATGAAAATATAATATAATATAATACAACTTTTAGTACACGGAGTATAGATAATTCTATTAGTACTATATGTCGAGTTGGTGATCGCGCAATGGTGTCGATCGTTACACGAGTTCGGTTCATGTTATTGTTTTAATTCATCGGAAAAAGTAAATAAATAGTAAAAAGGTATGAAAAAATAATATCAATATAATAAAACTTTTAGTACAAAGAAAATGCCCGAACGGAGTATAGATAAATAATCCGAGTTGTCACTATGCTCGATAGATGGCGTTGGGATCGAAATAGATCGCGCTATGGTTTCGTTACACGCATTTGGTTGGGTATCGGCCGAACGAGCGCGTTGATTTTTGAAGAGTTCCCTAGAATATCTTCCACATTTCATTTTTGAAGAGATCCCGCGGGATCGGGAACTATGTGGGTAAAACCAAAAATCTGCTAAAGTCACTATTCCACGCGAACGAAGTCGCGGGCAAAAGCTAGTATGTCATAAAAAACAGTTACTTACACAGATATAAATCTAACTAGATGACATACAATCGTATGTACTTCGCGTGCCAAAAATCGGAGTAAAGTTACGATCAATGATCGTAATCTGAGCTTTTCATTTAGCATTATCGGCACCGGAAATCCACCGAAATCTATAAAAATGCCTTTTATGCCATACTAGCTGACCCTCGGGGCTTCGCTCCCGTCAACTGCCTACCTACCCTGGCTACCCTGCCTACCATGCCTACCCTGCCTACCCTGCCTGCCCTGCCCCTACCCTGCCTTCCCTGCCTACGCTGGCTACCCTGCCAACCCTGCCTGCCCTGCCTACCCTGCCTAACATGCCTACCATGCCTACCCTGCCTTTCCTGCCTACCCAGCCTTTTCTGCCTTTCCTGCCTACCCTGCCTATCTTGCCTACACTGCCTACTCTGCCTACTCTGCTTACCCTGCCTACCCTGCCTTTCCTGCCTACCCTGCCTTTCCTGCCTACCCTGCCTATCCTGCCTACCCTGCCTACTCTGCTTACCATGCCTACCCAGCCTACCCTGCCTACCCTACCTATCCTGCTTACCCTGCCTTTCCTGCCTATCCTGCCTACCCTGCCTACCCTGTCTACCCTGCCTTTCTTGCCTACCCTGCGTATCTTGCCTACCCTGCCTACTCTGCTTACCCTGCCCACCCAGCCTACCCTGCCTACCCTGCCTATCCTGCCTACCCTGCCTATCCTGCTTACCCAGCCTACCCTGCCTACCCTGCCTACCCTGCCTTTCCTGCCTTTCCTGCCTACCCGGCCTATCCTGCCTACCCCGCCTACCCTGCCTGCCCTGCCTACCCTACCTACCCTGCCTTTCCTGCCTACCCTGCCTATCTTGCCTACCCTGCCTACTCTGCTTACCCTGCCTAACCTGCCTTTCCTGCCTACCCTGCCTTCTCTGGTTACCATGCCTACCCTGCCTACTCTGCTTACCATGCCTACCCTGCCTACCCTACCTATCCTGCCTACCCTGCCTTTCTTGCCTACCCTGCCTTTCTTGCCTACCCTGCCTTTCCTGCCTATCCTGCCTACCCTGCCTAACCTGCCTGCCCTGCCTTTCCTGCCTACCCTGCCTATCTTGCCTAACCTGCCTACACTGCCTACTTTGCTTACCCTGCCTATCCAGCCTACCCTGCCTACCCTACCTATCCTGCCTACCCTGACTTTCCTGCCTACCCTGCCTTTCCTGCCTTTCCTGCCTATCCTGCCTATCCTGCCTACCCTGCCTACCCTGTCTACCCTGCCTTTCTTGCCTACCCTGCGTATCTTGCCTACCCTGCCTACTCTGCTTACCCTGCCCACCCAGCCTACCCTGCCTACCCTACCTATCCTGCCTACCCTGCCTATCCTGCCTACCCTGCCTATCCTGCTTACCCAGCCTACCCTGCCTACCCTGCCTACCCTGCCTTTCCTGCCTTTCCTGCCTACCCGGCCTATCCTTCCTACCCCGCCTACCCTGCCTGCCCTGCCTACCCTACCTACCCTGCCTTTCCTGCCTACCCTGCCTATCTTGCCTACCCTGCCTACTCTGCTTACCCTGCCTAACCTGCCTTTCCTGCCTACCCTGCCTTCTCTGCTTACCATGCCTACCCTGCCTACTCTGCTTACCATGCCTACCCTGCCTACCCTACCTATCCTGCCTACCCTGCCTTTCTTGCCTACCCTGCCTTTCCTGCCTATCCTGCCTACCCTGCCTAACCTGCCTGCCCTGCCTTTCCTGCCTACCCTGCCTATCTTGCCTACCCTGCCTACACTGCCTACTTTGCTTACCCTGCCTATCCAGCCTACCCTGCCTACCCTACCTATCCTGCCTACCCTGACTTTCCTGCCTACCCTGCCTATCTTGCCTGCCCTGCCTACCCTGCCTACTCTGCTTACCCGGCCTACCCTGCCTTTCCTGCCTATCCTACCTACCCTGCCTACCCTGCCTTTCCTGCCTACCCTGCCTATCTTGCCTAACCTGCCTATCTTGCCTACCCTGCCTACCCTGCCTACTCTGCTTACCCTGCCTGCCCTGCCTAACCTGCCTATCCTGCCTACCCTGCCTATACTGCCTACCCTGCCTACCCTGGCTACTCTGCTTACCATGCCTACCCTGCCTACTCTGCTTACCCTGCCTACTCTGCTTACCCTGCCTACCCTGCCTTTCCTGCCTTTCCTGCCTTTCCTGCCTACCCTGCCTATCTTGCCTGCCCTGCCTACCCTGCCTACTCTGCTTACCCGGCCTACCCTGCCTTTCCTGCCTATCCTACCTACCCTGCCTACCCTGCCTATCTTGCCTACCCTGCCTATCTTGCCTACCCTGCCTACCCTGCCTACTCTGCTTACCCTGCCTGCCCTGCCTAACCTGCCTATCCTGCCTACCCTGCCTATACTGCCTACCCTGCCTACCCTGGCTACTCTGCTTACCATGCCTACCCTGCCTACTCTGCTTACCCTGCCTACTCTGCTTACCCTGCCTACCCTGCCTACTCTGCCTACCCTGCCTAGTCTGCCTACCCTGCCTAACCTGCCTATCCTACCTACCCTTCCTACTAATTTGTATCTATCATCAATAGTTTTCTCAGCGCACGCCAAATAATGTATTTTACAGACAACATTTTGCTACCTTGGGTTACATTATTGCAATTTTCATAAGGATCTCTATTTTTTTTGAAAATATTTTATAGCCTATGACACTCAGGAATAATGTAGCTTTCTACCGGTGCAAGAATTTTCAAAATCGGTTCAGTAGATCCAGAGATTACCCCTTACAACGTCACAAACTCACAAACTTTACCTCTTTATAATATTAGTATAGATTGAGCAGTAAAGTATGTATAGAAAAAGTTGACCGAGGCATCGGAAATGTTTTCTTTCATAGGTAAGTAATTTTTTTTTTATTGTTTGTGAATAAGTCTCTCACTCTTGGTTTTCATACAAATGGAAGGATTTGCGTTATCTAGTAAGAGTTATGTCTGTGGTTACTTACATTATAGTACTTGTTAAGTAAAATAAAATAAAGTAGAAACGTGTTAATGTAATTACTTTATAAAATAAAGTAATTAAATTAATTCATCATCGTGAATTTTGAATTTTTTGAATTTTTTATTCTATAACAATTGCTTCTGCCGCCGAATTATATGGTTGGTCTAGATCAATTTTGGACTAGAATATACATTTATCTGTGAATGAAATTATCCTCAACACATCGTTTGGAAGTTGATAGCTTGCCAACAGTTACTTTTTTTTAAAAGAAAGCCCAAAGTTTAAAAGCGCTAGATTTAGCGCTGAAAGCGCTAATTTGGCAGCACTGGACTCTGCCCAACCGTACCGTACCGTCCGTTTGTGTCGCAAAAGAGAGCCCTTGGATAAAGTACAAAAATACCTACGTATGATTAGTTATGTACCTACACGTAGTTACACAAACATAAGTATCGTATCGTTTGTCAACCATTCAAGAGTCGTAGCCTTGAGTTCACAGACTGCCTGGCCCCATCCGGACGATGACACGTCCCGATGTAGATATGCCTAAAATAAACAAGCATGTTATCTTCTCAAATTAGTCGCACATGGGCCTAACTGCCAAGCCCATTTGACGATAGATACATAAATAATGTATATGCATGCAACTCAATGACACACAATGGGATGGGTTTTTACAATCACTGTTCAATATAATATTCAATCAATCTGCCCAGCCTTTTGCCAACTATGTTGGGGACAGCTTCCAGTCTAACCGGATTCAGCTGAGTACCAGTGTTTTACATGGAGCGACTACCTAACCGACTTTCACAACCCAGTAAACGGGTAACACGATACCCCTTGGCTAGACTGGTGTCAGATCTCAGGATTCTGACTACTTATAACGACTTTTTTTTTGGGGCAATCCCAACGCACTATTCCCGAACCACTGCATCTCCTGAAAGCCAGATTCAATAGTGGCGACCACCAGAAAAGCGCGAATGAATTGGAAACTGTCTTGGATCCCGCAACGAAATTAATCAGAAAAGAATAATGGAGGAGTACGACAAAATACAAATTTCTACTTCCCTCCATATCAAGCAGGAGACAGAACAAACTAGGCCAATAGGCACAAGGGATAAGCCCAGTTGCCTAGCACCACGGATAAAAATTATCATTAATATTAATGGGTCCTAACATTGTGAGCTGTTATATTTGATTCCAATAATAGGTCGTACCCGTAACGACTATCAAAGATCTTCAAATGACTAGCCGGGACCAACGGTCGAGGCATGGAGGAAACTCGCTATACATAGACGGTCACCCATCCACGGACCGAATTCAGCAAGCGTTGCTTAACCTTGAAGATCCATCCATGTGACATATATTATTTAGCCACGAGCTCCTAATAGTTAGTAGTTTTTTGTCTAGTTCAATGTAATACTCGTTGACCTTAAATGTCCTGGGACGAGATGAGTAAAAAAACGCTGATCAAAACACTTGATTAAAATATCAAAGTATCTATTTAATAGAAGACATCATTAAATAGCTATACCTACCTACTTATTGAATCTCAATGTCAATACTATCAAAGTTTTTACGCAAGTTACAAAACAGACCGGTTTTTTCCTTAAAAGTTTTTCACCATGTTTGAGAAACTAGACACTTTTTGGTTTGTCATAGCGAATCGATCTTAAGGAAAACTGACACCGATAAAGGCTTGTCTCGGCACTAATCGATTGCCAATATTGAATTATAAGTTTGTCGCGCTGTGAAACGTTATATTTTACGGTTAGTTTTGCACTGAACCGCAATTTTCTTTTTACTGCGGCTACGTAAATAGAGTAAGTACAGATTATGAAAATAGTTTATTGAAATTTCTGTTTTAGTTTAGAACAGTTTAGCAATAAATATATAGGATCGCCGGTTGCAAGACGCACAGAACCGGGCGATGTAGCCACAGTTGGGGAAGGCCAATCTTCAGCAGTAGGTAGACGTCTTTCGGCTGAAATAATGATGATGATAATAGGATCGCTGAAGACCACAGACATACATCTAACTAGATAACGCAATTAAGGCCCTCCATCTGTATGAAAACCAAGCGTGCCACTTTTTCACAAACAAATTTACTTACCAATGAAAGAAAATATTTCCAAAGCCTCGGCAAACTTTTTCTATACATTCTTTACAGCTCAATATGGCATAAAGAGGCATTTTTCTAGATTTCGGCGGATTTCCGGCGGCGATAATGCTAAACGAAAACCTCAGATTAAGATCATTGATCGTAACTTTACTCCGTTTTTTGTAACGCGAAGTTTATACAGTCGCGTTATCTGGTTAGATTTATATCTGTGCTGTAGACTGAGTGGCAACAGCACCTTTGCATTCATTAAGTATATCTATCGTTTTGCTAAATAGTAAAGTATGTTAATAATAAGTAATAGTAAGTAGTATGGTAATAGTAAGTTGTGTTTGCTGAGAGTTCAGTAAAAGGCTACCTACTGAATATCACACTAATCGCTTAGCTAAACATCACACTAAAAGCTGCAGTTTGTTATCTGAAGTTTAGCACCTTCCACATTCGACGCTTTACAAGCTCGAGGTGTTATTTTTAGTCTCATCCATTCCACCAAATGAATTATTTACTCGACTTTGTTGAGTGGAAAGAACTCCTCACTTATCGGAGTTAGGTCTTGTAAAGTACATCGGCACACACTACACAAATGCACAATGTAATACATAAGAATACTAAGTACATTATGCGTTCGTATGTGTAAAGTGATTTAGAATAAGAATATTGTGTGCCTTGTTACCTTATTTCCTCGAGAAAGAAAATGAATTAAAAATCAAATATCCCGACAGCTTAAAAAGCGAACTAAAAAGACGTGAACAAGAAAAATATCATGATGTTTAGTCGGAGTAAGTATATATATTCGCGAGTCGGCTGACCAAAATCAGAACTATCCTCCGACTGCACAGCATGTTTTTTTTCTTGTTAACGTCTTTTTAATTTGCTTTTTAAGCAGTCGGGATTTTAGATTATTTTATTTTTTTATTTAACACTTTTAGTTATTTTTTTTTTGAATTAGGTACATTTAAACATATAAGTGTCATATATTTTTGAATTCGCCACTTAAAAGTCTTTATTTTGATACCCACACGATGGGATAGGAAGAAGAAAAATAGGGCCACCACAATATTGCGCCCAAAAGCCGCCATTTTTCAATTTATATGTAGCCAGTGACACTTGCAGGGTTAAGACGAATCGATTGACGTATGAATCATCAAAATCGGGCAACGCGTTTGGTCTCTGGAACGCCGCAAAGGAACAAACATACATACATATATAGACTGATAAACACATTACCCTCCTTCGACATTCGATAAAAAAACAAATCAAACGAAATAATTCGCAATTCGTTAATTGTTTCGAAATTAAAATTAACGATGAAGTTCAATACGTTAGTCAATTAATACTTAAACATGATACAATAATTCTGAATTCGTAACACAATGGAGAACCCTATCTTACTGGCACCGAGATAACTAATTGCTAAATCTGTGTACTATGTATATGAAAATTAATTTCGAACTTAAGATGTGGAGCACGAAGTACCAAGGTTAACGTTGATTAATCGTGGTTTTGCTCCCGACTTCACTCACACAACACGCAACATTGAGATGAATAATCAAGGGTGCTTCATATTCATAATACATAGATAAAACCTTGCCATATGAGTTGTAATATTCAGACAAATATGAGTATTTATGAACCTTGTAATATTTGTTGCTCATACAAAGAACTTAATTAGTCTAGGAATAAAAAAAGATAACCTACAACGTATTGAGTCACCTTCGACTTTTAAGCCAAGTATATGTACCTCGTGACGTGTTCTACCTTTGTATATTGTTAATCACAAAAACATGTGGGGTACATGCTCTTGGTACGAGATTAAAGAATCGAAGCATATATGTTAATACTGTACCTTAGGATTTATTTATTTGTGGTGTTCTCTCCGGCGTCCCATTACGGAATCGATATCAGTTCAGTCTGAGTCCACAGTTCGTACATTTTACTTTCAGAGAGCGGTATGTAAATAGAGCTTGTTCTCTTACTGTTGTTTGTGTCGGCCGATATTGTTTTCTAAATAAATGCTTAGTAACAGTTACGGTCTATGCCCCGGAGTATTAGATTTGTGAGCTCAATATAAACTCGTTGAACAGTGGACTATTAGAGTGCATGTTTTCATAACTAGCGAAAAGGATGGCAAGGCATGGGCAAGAATGGTGTGTTTATATTAAAACACTTGCTGGACAGACAATGTGGCTCAGGTGACACCCACCCCTACAACAATAGCCTCGTTAACTTCAACAATAACAGTTCACCCGCGCCCCGGCTTGCGACTTTGTTTTTATAATCGATACAAAAATGAATCAAAGTCTTTCAAATAGATGCATATGACCTGATACCGTTTTATTTGTGGTCCATTTTGTTCGACGGACAGCATTTAGCATTGTGACAACCGGTCTACCGAGTCTGTGCTGTGTGTTATCTGTGTATTTGTTTAGTTAAAGCAGGGCACATAAACTAGCATGTTGCAGACTAGTTGTATAAACATCAAGTTTTATTGCTTGGCTGTGTTCCACGCACGGACGTTAAACCCGCTTGAGCCCTAGAGCTGTTAGTGTTAGCAGTATAGTTGGCTGTGGGGTTGGCGCTGTAGTTGTAGGTCGTGGCTCCGGAGAGTAGTAGGGGGGAGCAGTCACCAGCGCGCGCGCCGCCTGCCTCCCTCTGACCGTTTGGCGCACTCACTTGTCTGGATAACGCTATCCTGCCAACTAGATAATTTGTGAGTACCTTTGTCCTATACCTACATTATATTACAATAAGCTTTCTCTTCGCGAGATCTTCAAAGCTGGTACCTACAGTCATTAAACAACATGTATGACTACATTTGTTAGCTTGGGTTAATAATAAATAAATAAACATTCAATTTCCTTCTTTCGTACAAATCTTGCTTGACTATTGACAGGAACTGCAGTCGTTTCGTCATATTAAATATTTAACTAGAAACCATCCTTCATATCAACTAACTAAGAAATTTGAAAACCCCGCGAGGTTTTAATGTCCTTAACCTTTTGTGTGTATAGGATGTCATTCACGACAGGCTCTATTGTTTTTCTATTGTTTCGCTAATTAGTGGCACACGAAAGATTAAGCATGTAAGACAGGGTTTATGCCAATATTTAGGTTCTACTTAGATCAAAGGAATCCTATGAACGTTCATTATGGACTTGAAAAACTGTGGGTAAGAAAGAGTTGAAAAGTCAGACCAGGATATTTTGTAGAGTAAAAACTCAACTGTTGTTCACAATTTTCATAAATGCGCTGAGCTGTATTATCTTTATCAGGAATATAAGAAAATCTTTTCATTCTTCCTTTTGTGTTTCATGTGTTAATAATGTGAAAATATTTTCTTATTAAAGATATTTAGGCTTCTTCGTGGGTAGGAAAAGAAAATAATGTTTTCTATTTGCCTCCGCTGTTTTAAAATTCGCTTTGTAAAACAAGCTTTACCTCAGCAAATTTTCAGTGTCTTCCTTATAATATATTGATGAGAACTAAATTGAAACTGCGAAGCATACAACAGTTAATAATTGATTTAGTTAGCTCAAACAAATATTGTTCGCGAGATGAAGTCCGTGATTAAGTCTGTATTGTTTATTACCCACTGGCTCGGTTCTCCTTGTTTAGAGTCCTAGTACTTAACTGATGGACGCCTGCCAAACCCAACAAACACAATTTAATTTCATGTAAAAACAGAACTCATATAGGAACCTCTCTACAATATTTCGTTGCCCTTTATCAGACTTGTTTCGCTATCGTAAATTCGTACAACCGTTTCAAAACTTTACTTAATAACTAAATTTTTCATAACCAATAAAAACCGGCCAAGTGCGAGTCGGAATCGCGCACGAAGGGTTCCATACCATTATCGCAAAAACCGGAGAAAAAGCTTTCGTTTGTTGTATGGGAGCCCCACTTATTCTGTTTTTAGTATTTGTTGTTATAGCGGCAACAGAAACACATCATTTGTGAAATTTTCAACAGTCTAGCTATCACGGTTCGTGAGATACAGCCTGGTGACAAACAGACAGACGGACAGTGGAATCTTAATAATAGGGTTCCGTTTTTACCCGACTGCCGGAGTAGGGTTATGTGTTTTTCAGAGTATGTATGTATGTTCCTATGTGACGTTCTAGAGACCAAACGGGTTGGCCGATTTTGATAATTCTTACGCGAGTATTACTGGCCACATTAAAATTGGAAAATAAAAAAATGCGGCTTTTGGGCGCCATATTGCGGAACACCAAACTTCTTTTTTCTTCCATACCCATTGTGTGGGGTGTCAAAATAAAGAGTTTTACGAGGTAATTTCAAATATATATATCACTTATAAAATGAAAAAAAAAAATGTTAAAATGAGCGCAATTTAAAAAAAAAAAACAAAAAACCCGACTGCTTAAAAAGCGAACTAAAAAGACGTAAACAAGAAGAAAATCATGCTGTGCAGTCGGAGGATAAGTCTGCTTTTGGTCAGCCAGCTCGCTAACATGTATCCTCCGACTGCACAGCATGATTTTCTTCTTGTGTACGTCTTTTTAGTGCGCTTTTTAAGCAGTCTGGTTATTTTATTTTAAATTATTATTTTTTTAACCTTTGGGTACGGAACCCTAAAAAAACAAATTTCGCTTTATCGCAATATTTGGCCGGCTCAAATACCAACAAACATAAATATGTACCTAATGATATGGGTGTCACAAAATGCTCCACGGTAGCTATATATTTACATAAAGCTTAGGCATATAACCGTGGCACAAAAACAGTTGTCCATTATTTATGTTAAGTATAAACAAGTTAAACGCTGCATATGTATTCAATGCTGCGTCTGATGCTATTGTTTTGAAACGAATTACTATCCAGAACATAAAATTAAATCGTCATTGGTAGGCGGCGGGTGTGGCGGTCGCTGCTTGGGATGCGCAGGCGCATAAGCCGAGCGGGGTCGGGAGCCGTGTGCACGCGATCTTAATGCGTATGTCTTTGCTTGAAAAGTAATAATCGCGCGTTGAATTAACAGAAACTGTGTCACGGCGCCTTGTCTCCGTCGCGAACACCTCGGTACCACATTATCTGGTTGTTCCAAGCTGTAATCAACTTTCAAAGCGCCACAGCCGCATTCGTCTGCGATAACTGCGCCTATATACATTGTGTGCGTTTCGATGGCGCGGCCACGGAGATATTAAAAAAAAAACCTATGCCAAGTTTTTGTAAAAATTTGTATTGTTTTGATTCCCAAAATTTGTCAAAGTTATGGTTAAAAAGTTGTAAGGGTTTGAACGTGGCCGCACCATTGAAACGCGGCGAACCGCGCGGCCATGGAGATCTTTAAAACTAAGCGTTGCAGAAACCTGAAATTGAGGTAAATTACAGATTGAGTTAGTAAAAAAATTTAAAAATATATAAAAAATAGCCTAGTTTTATATTTTAGGAGCTGTAAGGCTAAAACCCCATGGCCGCACCATTGAAATGGTGAAAAACACGTGGCATACTTTTTAGGGTTTACCGCGAGACCCTATTACTAAGACTCCGAGGACCGTCTGTCACCAGGCTGTATCTCATGAACCGTGACAGTTGTACTTTTCACAGATGGTGTATTTCTGCTGCCGTTCTAACAACAAATACTTAAAACAGAATAAAATAAATGTTTGAGTGGGGCTCCCATACAACTAACGTGATATTTTTGCCGTTTTTTGCGATAATGGTACGAAACCTTTCGTGTGCGAGTACGACTCGCTCTTGGACGGTTTTTTTTTTACAATATGTGGCCATGCCGTCGAAACGCACACATATATATTACGTAGCCGTGACACTCGTTGAATAATAAACCAAACCCCAGCTAAAACGACCGCGCTTTAATCTCTGCCCCTGATCTCTATTTCGGATCACCGATTGTTGATAATGGACGATCCGATATGTTATTAGTGCTATCTATGTATGTAAATATCTCCTGGTTGCCAGAACTTACGGCCGAAGTTCAGCTTCACTGGCAACATATTGAGGTTGAGTGCACCACGCTTCAATAACTTGCTTTGGTCTCCCAAACTGCTTGATTAATTACAAGGGATTCAACTCACAACATCTTGTGTACGTAATATAATGTATGAAAGTTGTGTGTCATATAAACGTGTTATTATGTAGATATTATATTATTACTTAAATATACATGCCTATTTTTAGAAGCCTGCCAATTCAAGTTTGTGTTAGGTAATTAATTGCTTCAAATCCCGACTGTCATTTTTGGTTCTTATTTTTTAGGGTTCCTTACCCAAAGGGTAAAAACAGGACCCTATTACTAAGACTCCACTGTCAGTATGTCTGTCTGTCTGTCACCACTTCACCAGGCTGTATCTCGTGAACCGTGATAGCTAACAGTTGACATTTTTTCATAATTATGATGTATTTCTGTTGCCGATATAATAACAAATACTAAAACAGAATAAAATAAATATTTAAGTGGGGTTCCCATATAACAAACGTAATTTTTTGACGTTTTTTGCGATGAATGGTACGGAACTCTTCGTGCGCGAGCCCTTTCTGCTCTCCTTTCCAAAATAAACTTTAACTAGGTACCTACTTAGGTATGGAAAATCGAACACTTCTTTCCTCATGCTAAACAGTAGGGGTAGGTGCTAAGATTTTCCTCACGTTTCATATACCAACAATGCGTTCAGACTATTTTTTTCTTTCAATGAGCTTTTTCTATTATTAAGCCTAATATACAGAGTTATAAATTATGTTAGGTATTTATCAGGAGGAGCTCGTGGCTAAATAATTACAGCCGCACGGGTCGATCTTCAAGGTTAAGCAACGCTTGACGAGGTCGGTCCGTGGATGGGTGACCATTTCAACATACCGAGTTTCCTCCGAGCCTCAGAAAGCACGGTAAGCCTTTGGTCCCGGCAGTCATTTAAAGATCTTTGACTGTCGTTACGAGTAGTCAGAAGCTTGAGATCTGACATCAGTCTTGCCAAGAGGTACCGTGTTACCCAGTTACTGGATTGTAGAGGTCAGATAGGCAGTCGCTCCATGTAATACACTGGTACTCAGCTGAATCCGGTTAGACTGTAAGTCGGTCCCAACATAGCTGGGAAAAGGCTAAGCAGATTGATGTTAGCGTGTTTATCAATGGGCACCGACTCCGTAACTATTGCTGTTACCTAACAATAACATGTAATAACTAATGGATAAATGCTATCAGTACTCAAGGTTCAAGTTAACTTGCATTTTATACTGCCTAAGTAACGTACAAAGACATGCATAGTTTGTGAGCAGAATGTGATACCGATCGCGATGTGATAACGCACCCTTAGAATGAAAGTAACCTAATCCAAAATTCTTGTAATTTCTGATTTTGTTATAAACTGACCTTAAAAAGCCTACTTTAATACCCTGTGACGAAAAAGAGCCCGAATTATGAGTAAAAAAGGCATAACCTAACATCGATTACTTTAGTACAAAAAAGTACAGGTATAACCACAGAACAGTTAAAAGAGGGTAAACTATATTTTTTATTGCTCACTGGCAGTTGCTCGTGCCTTCGTCCGCGTATAATTCATTGCGCACTGTTTAATGGTTAATAAAATAATCCAAATATTTTTCTCCCATCAAAACAGGTAAGTTTACGTAAGTAGGTGTAGTAGCAATATACTTTGAAAAAGAAGTTAAGTAGTAAAGTAAGATACATTAAAATAAGATACGCTACAATATAGTAGAAAACACACATAATGCAGTATGGCAGCATGGTTCAGTAGTTTTGGCGCCAATTGAATGCATTGTAGCAGCCAAACAGAAAAATGTCTAAAAAAATAATTACTTTTGTATCCTTCATATACCCCGTAGCTTTTCATCATCATCATCATTTCAGCCGAAAGACGTCCACTGCTGGACATAGGCCTCCCCAGGCGTCGCCACATTGACGGGATCTGTCAATGTGGCGACGCCTGGGGAGGCCTATGTGCGTCTCGCATCCAGCGCCTTCCCGTAGCTTTTACTTTTTCTTAATATTTTATTCTAATATTCTAAATATTCAATGTACAATTTTAACCTCTACGATTTCATCACATCATACTTCACATTATTTTAATATTATAAAGGCAAAAGTTTGTGAGTGTGTGTGTGTGTTTGTGAGTGTGTGTGTGTGTGTTTGTTACTTCTTCCCGCTCATACAGCTGGACGGATCTGGATGAAATTTGGCACAGAGATAGATTATTGTCTGGAATAGCACATATGATACTTTTTATCCCGGTATAATTTTCGACATTCATGCGGGCGAAACCGCTGGCAGAAGCTAGATATAGGTTTGCCCAAAAATTGCATGTTTTGAGTTAGGTCAGTTTTGTTCTGAGGGTGCGATACGTAGAGTTAAATTACAAGTTACAACGCAGAGAGTTAAATAATACAGGCTATATGTGTTGCATAGCAGGCTAGCAGTACAGCTACATGTGAAATGTAAACAGCGGGATGTACCGCTATCGGCGCACCTCCAACCAGTTTAATGAAGAGATTTGGCACGACGGCGACTGCACGACCATAACGGTGTCTCCCTAACTCCCTAGCTAGACAAATGCGTTGATTATTGCACACGACATAAATAGGCTTTACGTAAACCAACATAATTATTCAGTTGCCAAGGTATTTGTAATGAATGCCCAATTTCGGTAAAACTACCTACAAATATAGTCCAATTTCGGTAAAACCTAAACGTTATTTAAGCGCTTGTAAGACCCTAGACCAGCCTTTCCCAAAGTGGGCGATAACGCCCTCTTGTGGGCGCTGCAGGCCTAAAGGCGGCAAGAGACCCAGAAAAAAAATGGGGTCATTGTGTAGAGACTTGGGGGGTGATTTTTTATTTCATTTAGCTAGGATGCCTCTTAGACACCGACTGCATGAGCTCTCGACTCTCAACTACAACTTGTGAACATCAACTAATAAACTAATAAGAGATTGCTCAAACTCGGTTCGATATTTCTCTCCACGTAGTTCTTATATTTGTCCTGTTTTATTGAATATATAAAATAAAAATCATGTCAATCGGTCGCTCCGTTTCGAAATGAAAGTAGACACAAACAAACAAACAAAAAGGCAACAGACATACTTTCGCATTTTAATAGTTATTAGTACTCCTAGATAGGTAATTTTCGTAGATAGTAGACCACGGGCAATCATGTTTTAACAAGTTTTTGTTTAATAACACAATAATTGATTAGTTAAATTTGTAATTATAGTGGTTTTTAAGTAAGTCAAAAAATGGGGGCGCTAATAAATAATTTATTCTCAAAGTGGGAGTTGACAAAATAAGTTTGGGAACCCCTGCCCTAGACGAAGAAAGAGTGGCCTGGACCTGACACTGACCAGGTCGTCAGTGAATCCGTCAAAGCTTTTCAGGACGGGCCTTCAGCAGTGACAACAACGAATAAGAAGAAGATAGCTGTGTATTCAAGATGGACGGAATAGCGGTGTCACATATAGGACATAAACGTAGAATGCATCAGTATCCGGAGCAAGAACCCGCACGAGCGTCGATCATGACTCGAAACAAATACTTAGAGGGTACCGTTTTGTTATGCAGCAGTCGCCGCAGATTGCCGAGCCTGCCCGCAGCCCGCACACACTGGGTACACATGCATGTGCCACACTGGGCGCACACACAATGGGATGGGCGCGGTTGACAATAGCGCTCTCCCCCGCCGTCACCGCTACTCCCGAATACTCCCGATATTCCTCATTTGCATACTCTTCTCTCGTCGATGCACGTCTACCCCGACATGGCTCTTTAAGTCGCAAGATACCACCTGAACACTATACACAAAACTTGATCGCGCAAATTACTTCCAAAGAACTTGTGTTTTAGCGCTGACGTCTCTTTACATAACAAATATGTGTTCTCCGGGAGTTATTAGTGTCGTTGCGGCTTAGATACGAAACAAGCAATTCTGTGGACAATTTTGGATAATAAACTATACAGTTATCGTCTCTTGGGCTTACATTAGAGCTACCAAGTATAATTTAATCGTTGGGGCTAAACATTGACTTCTGAATAGTTTTGTGACCGCGTGTCCGGTCCGCCCAAAGTCTAATAGAGTTTTAATACGAATTGTCTGTAATTACAAACCCACTGAAACACCAATTTGCTGCTAACTACACAATCATGTCGCTTTTGTAAACTGCAGAACAGTTAACTGTAATGCCGTTCGAATTTATTTTAGTTGGTGCTAAGTAAAAGTTACAAATTGAACACAAGATAGGGGAGGCGTTTCCGATGGCACTTTGTAAAAAGAAATGTGCGGGAAGAAATTACAAAAACGACAAAAACGCTGGTCGCAATCCAGCGGGCATGCTCTTAATTGGATGAGACTACTTCCTCTAAACGACATCTCGCCCTGTGCGCCGACACGCCGCGCGCCTCCTTGTACGACTAGCGCAGCTACTCTATAGCTTTCAAATCCAACTAACAAGGCATTTGTAAATTGTATTCTCTTGTTGTATCATAGTAGACAAACGAAACCAATAACAGCCTGCGTTTGATCATAGTAGAAACATTAGCAAAGTGTGATCGGACCTTATCTGGACGCACACTAAATAATCTGCGGAATATATTGCGGCCGCCCTGGAGTTGGCTACAAATGGCTGCGCAGTAGTAAATCTCAAACAAAAAACAGCAACGATCCGTGCCTACAACCAAAGCCAACTTCAGGGCGGCCCAGAAGTATGGCGAGAACTATAGTTGTTAGTCCAAAATCTCACACAAACTGCTTAGCAGCGCATTCATTTTCTAATCAGGTAGACAAATATAATAACATAAAACGTTCACGTATCACTGTAATACCGATATAATCTCCGAATACTATTTCCATATCGTAATCACGTCACGCGACGCGGTCCATTGTTCTAGTCGATACTACATCAAAATAATGGCCACGAGAGATTAACTTTTTGCGCACCCGTGACCAACTGGCCGTTTGCAAATTAATGTGACAGCACTGTAAAAACATTGCTGTTGCGTGTCTCCAGTATTTTTACAATGAGTTCGCTTAGCTTTTACGAGCTCTCGATGCCATTGTGAGCGAAAACAGCGAGTAGTTAACCAACAGTAAAAACAAATCTCTTTTGTTTATACTGCACGAAGATCACTCAAATAGACATTGATGCATTACGTAGATAATTACAATTGAATGCGGGGTAAATATCGCAAGTAAAGAATGGAGTGACAATTTGCTTGATAGCTCGTCGCTCTCTCCTTCATCGTGAGAAAGTAAATCTTTGAGTTTCGTTGACAATGGCTGTCTCTTTTAGACCATTTGTGAACAAATTATTGAAAGTGCCTTTTTTGTACACTTAATTACTAATTCCAACGTAGCAATAAAATTATTGTGCATAAGTTTTATGCGTTTCACTGCCTTCTTGCCGTTGGTACTATTATACTACTAAAATATGACTTGATCTTTATATAAAGCTTAGGTACCTACGTTTTATATAAATTTGAAGTCCTATTTTGATCCAGCTATCTGGAATAATTATAAATAATTATCATTAACTAGCTTTTCCCCGCGGCTTCGATTCCGTGGCCTATAATATCACTCAGGAATAATGTAGCTTTCTACTGGTGAAAGAATTTTCAAAACCGCTTATGTAGTTTATCCATTACAGACAAACTTACGAACAAATCCTTCCTCTTTATAATATTGTTATTGTATATACAGTTGGAATTTTGTAATGCCACCTGAAGGGCAAGTGCTCTTAATACTGAAGATAGACAATTTTACTCCAAGAAAACATTCCTTTATGTATGAAAATAAAGAGAACTGCATTCAAAGATTTTTGTAAATTCAACAATTAAGGATGAAATCTCTCTAACAAACTGGTTTTCCTTTCATTTAACTTATCAAGTTTGTTAGAGAGATTTCATTCTTATAATTGACCCTAACGATCGATGCAATAAAAGTACAGGATGTAATTTTTCAAGATTTTAGTCGGTTGTGGCAAGCGAATTTTCGAAAATCTTTGAATGTAGTTTTCTTTCTTTTCAAAAATAAAGGAATGTTTTCTTTGAGTCAAATTTTCTGTCTACAGTATTAAGAGTACTTTCCCTTCAGGTGGCATTACAAAATTCCACCCTGCATAGTGTAGATGAATACCTCTAGAAGTTTTCAGAATGCGTTTTCTAGAACAGATCGATCGATTTTACTTTTTTTAAATGTTATCTTTAATCAAGCATTCATATTATACTTAATTATCATAGCCATGACTTGTAGAAGTTGTAGATCATTCCTATGGTATGACGTCGCTATTGATTACCATGAGTATTCTATGAACTATCTAGTTACACTACATATTACACATATTGCATTCTACATATTGCTATATATACTTTTTACGTAGTTTTTTTTATGCACCTGCCATGTTGTCTCTCCACTAACCTTGGTAGACTGGTACAGAATATACCTTTTCGTACCACTTGCTCAAAAAAGAGACATTCAATGCCACAAAAAGGGAACATAACAATAGTCATTTTTAATCTGTTAAAAACAGGGAAAGAAAATTGATGAAGAATGTGATTTAAATTTGGAATACTTACCGAAATTTATACTGAACTACATCTGTGTTTACACCATTGAGTTTGTATATAAAGCATTATACATCTTTTTGAAAAAGGAATACGCATTTATTATGCAGTTATGATTATTAAATAAAATTACGAAAACCGACAAGGCCGTATGAGCTTGATGCCTTTGCTTTTCCGACAAAAAAATATTAGTCTAGGAATTTCCTGCGTTTTTGTTTTCTTCAATTATTTTAATTGTCATTATTTTTAATAAATGCTTATCTCATATTATTATTGTGTTAATTTTTTGCAAATGGTACGAAAAGTAGAGTATTTTCCTCGGTGATAAAGCCGTCTTAGTCTTGGGTGAACTTAAATCCCTCGCTACACTCAGGACTCGTCTTAAATCCCTCGCTACACTCAGGACTCGTCTTAAATCCCTCGCTTCGCTCGTGATTCCAGTTTTTAACACCCTCGCTACGCTCGGGAGTAAACCTCGAGTCCTTCGTTACGCTCGCGATTTAAATCGTCACCCGCGACAGAAGACACTGCTTTATCCCCTTGGTTAATAATCTACTATTTCTGTTGCATGAAGTTTTAATAAACAAATAAATATAAATTATTCCAACATCAATAGCGATATTGGGGGACAGAAATGTGGAGCTGGATTAGTTTTATTGGACAAAGCAACGTTATCATTTGGTCATTTGTTTGAATGTCATAATCACGATTGACTTGCAATCAATCAGTGTCTAAGCACACGTCATCGGTAAACTGTAGGTGAACTACAATACGCCTCTGACAAGACTATACGGCTGTCGGATTCTCAAGGGACTCACAATGACTCATATCAAGGCTAAGCATGTGTGATGCTTGCTATATGCTATAGGTAGGTACCTATTAGGTAGCCACGTACACTTGTACAGTTTGTTCACCAGTCTGTTTCAATTAAAACCTCCACAAAATGTACTCATTACCGCCCAGTTAATTCAATTAGCCGGCACTGCCAGTGTCGGTCCGTAAGACGAATTTAAAGTGTTTTATTAAAAGTTTCGCCTAGTCTATGACGGACGTTACTCCAATTCTTTTGTCCCTTTCCTTAGAAAAGTTTATTTAAACGCTAACTTAGTGTCTAAGTCACGTCGCTTTAGAAAACTTAACAATGAATTCAATCTTTTCCTTTGAAAAGTGTCAATTAGAACACAAAAGGTTAACTTTCTATCCCAAAGTGGCTACTTTGCGAAGCAGTAAGTATAATGATAGGTAGGCTTTAGTTGAAAGAATTGAATGTATTCTACAATTCGAGATTTTCTCTCTCCTAAATAAAAAAGAGACAAGAATATTGCCTCAAAGAAAATGTAACACCAAAGTTGAATACGTTTGTATGGATTAAGGTCCGAAAACTTTCATGAAACTAGCAAAAATCTCGAGAAATTTTCTTTTCTACAATTAGCAAAAATAAGGTGACGAACTTTTTAGGCTGAATCGACATAACAAAAAACAATTCTCAAATCAAATTAAAGCATTTTTGCTGACACCGTTCGAAGAATGACAAGTTAAAAAAACAAACAGGGTGAACGAAATGCCATTGAACGGGCGGCAGTGAGCAGTGTTTGAACAATAGGTATAATTGTCAGCGCTGTCTTCTTCGATCGAAAGTCGGCCAAGTATCGTCAGTTACGTGACCCATTTAATGCAATTGCCACGAATTGAACTCCATCAGTGTTACAATAGACTACAGATACCAATCGATTGCTAAAGTGTGTTCAAGGCACGAAGATTTGGGCCTCATTTTTACACTCTACTGCTCTAAATTGTATTACTAAACGTAAGCCGGTAACGAACGAAGGTTCGTCTATGGAAATGGGTACGTTGAGATACACATAGTAACAATGCAAGCTTAATTAACGTGAACAATCACATAGCTGTATATGTAATGAATACCTGTTGTTTTAAAGCAAGTCAAGGGGAAAATATTGTATGGACGCCGAGCCTGGATCCAATTGTGTTATTCGGCAAGCGACACTTGTGCGGCCTCCCAGAAACATTAGTGATGGCATTGAGTATCGTTAATTTCAATGATTTGTTGGCCTACTTGCGTTTCGTGACCATACCCACATCACAGCATAATTATATTCATGTATACTTAGTCTATGACCAGTGTGTGTTGCCAATGATGACTTACGGCTCTGAGACGGGGTCGCTTCAATGGGCCGCATCAGAAAGCTTACAGTCACTCAAAGGGCAATGGACAGGGCTATGCTCGGAGTTTCCTTACGTGATCGAATCAGAAATGTAGAGATCCGCAAGAGAATCAGGGTTATCGACATAGCTCGAAGAATTGCCAAACTTAAGTAGCAGTGGGCAGGGCACATTGCTCGCAGAACGGATGGCCATTGGGGAAGAAAGGGTCTGTAGTGGCGACCACGAACCGGAAGACGTTGCGTTGGAAGGCCTCCCACCAGGTGGACCGATGACCTGGTGAAGGTTGCGGGGATCCGCTGGTTGCGAGACGCACGGGACCGGTCAAAGTAGCGACGCTTGGGGGAGGCCTATGTCCAGCAGTGGTCGTCTTTCGGCTGATATGATGATACTTAGGCTTGCACGTTCGATACTAACTTTAATACAAAATGCTTCAAATGTAATATCCAAAATAAATCGCATATCAAAGACACGTAACACATTATTTTATTCAAATTATTTATTAAACAAATACTTTATCGGCGAACTTTATGCATTTAATTTTCTATCTGTGTTTTTAAATCAACTTTTGAAAGTCCAATTTAAAAAAAAAACTATTTATATAGGTATACAACAAATTAAACCGGTTTGATTTGGATTTACAATAAATAGCCAGATTAACGAATAAATTGATGTATTATTATAAAATGTCTATTTAGTATGCAACGCAGTCGCCATTTAAAGGTTCGACCGGCCAAGTTCAACCACTCTTAATATGAAAGTATTCGATACACAACCAACCACCTACATTGCTGCGATCAACACACATTACATTTATCCAAATGGTTTGACCTTGATATCGTGTCATTCACAAAACGACTTTGTTCTAAACTACAACATGAACTTCTAAGAATAGGTAATGAAAAACATTTGCTTTAAGAATATTCCAAAGTGTTTAGTATTCATCTTGAGTTTCGAATGAATACTTAATATTCAGCTCGAGAATATTTAATAATAAGTAACTGTAATAAAATTTTATTTTGATCTTGGCATTATCTTATTAATTCATTATTTAAGTAGGTGTTAAAATAAAATAAAATATTTTATAATCTAGACCAGTTGCAAGTTTTAATCTGTCTGCACGGTAGCAAAGACAAGGTTATGTTTCTCATGCGTAGGATCCCGTAACACGCGTTTTCACGAAAATTCCAGGGGTTTACATTATTTATTCTGTGGTTTTACTAAAAACCGGATTATCGCTTCAAGACAATCGCTTTACTCGTTCGGGCTTTTTCTTACGACATTAATAAAGTATTTCACTAAAACGCGATTGGAATCCTGCGTTTACTTGAAATAGTAGGCTTTACGACAATAGTTTGGTGGAATGGCAAAACTACAAGTTTATAATATCATGCACGTGGACTGGCGATAACATTAATTTTGTGTCAATTTCTCTGGAATATCGGTAAATACTAAAGTAAAGGTTGTTCGCTAGCCCGTAACCTCCGACCCTCATAATCGTTAACCCCTTCTGAGTGTACAACTCATACCTTCATATAATATGTGTCTGGTAAATGGTGACGTCATCCGCTTTCCCGCGGGGTCAGATGGTTGCAGGATAAGTGGTACAGTGAGTCGCGACGGGCCTTGGGCTCAGCAGAGTTACGGTAATGACTGCGCTCCCCGGCAACTTTTACCCATCTACTGACGTTACTGTCAACTTATCTAAGACATCAAATGTACATTTAGTTCCTAGGACCTAGATGAAGATGGCCGATATAGTTCTTCGAGATATTTTAGTCAAGCATTCAGTGTGGTTTCAAAGGTAAAGTATGATGCATTATTCAGCGAGTTTCGGCTTACAGAGATGACAAAATACACTTTCGGTTGTGCTGGAATTATTTTCAGTTTCGTGTTCTGTTTTATTGCGTGGACTGGGTCATTTGGGTCTTATAAATATCTCTCTTTTCTCCTCTCCTCCCTCCTTTCTCTCCGATCTCCTTAGTATTTGGAGTGTTTGTTATACGTGATTTTATCAGGCTTTATGAACGTTCGACGGTTGTCGTACGGCCATTTGCAAATATTTTTCGTATCTATATAGATTGCTGAAAATAACTTACCCGGTTATATTGGCAATTAAATGTTTTACTTTTAAATAGTACTTTAATGATAATTACGTAGGTACCTACGACATTTCAAGAAATAATTACCTACGTAGATATCTGTTGGTACTACTGACATTTTATTAATAACAAAGTTTTTTTTCTTGAGTAATTAACGTGTGCAACAATTTAAGCTTAATAATAATTAATGACTCGTGTAAGTAAAAGTTGAATAATTAAGAGTCCTTTAAATAAACCTTAGCGCTATTGTAATATGTAGTTAATTGGGCCTTACCTTCACGTTCAATGGTAACTTGAGTGGTGCAACGTTCACCGTTGTTGCGCACTCAGCTTTATTCTGCCGCGGATTTATACTGACAGTCACCCACTTTCAATCATACGAACCGGTCCGGACAAAGAGTTTACAGTTTTTTAATACATTGCACCAAAATGAACAGAACAAGCGTTTAATTAGTTAAAGAGAATATTTAACAACATCTCACAGTTACCGCCAGTTCCAAAGTTAGGTGAGACAATTTTTATTTACCTGAATTAAGTCGTCAGCCATCATCCAACAGGGATAAGCATTGTTACATAATGATTTGTACACACTCGTGAAACGAGATTGCATAATACAATACGCGACAACACGTCAAATTCTACACAAAAGTAACAAATATATCAATGAATTCACGTCATTGAATAGAAACGTCACACAAAACATAGTGTTGGCGTAGTTACCCGGTAAGCGGCGCACGCGCTTCGGGAACACTCGGCGAAGCTCGGCAAAGCTCGGTTTCGTGTGCGAGTAAATAAGAAAACAAGTTTTCTCTCTCGCTCAGACTCAGGGCGACAGGGGAGACTTTAGATTAGATCACTGAACTAAAAAGAAACAGAAACTTCGTCGTTCGTCCGGTTGGCGTCGACGTTGAGAACCGGTTTTATTGTAGCTTTTTAGTCCTTTCAATAAAAGTCATGCATAGATAATCGTACAACACACTCGCAGGGGGCTTTACGTAAGGGATTGAGTGTTATAGCGATGGAAGGAAACTGTTACCGAACGGAAATGGACGCCAGCAGTGGTACCATTTACATAGGACCAGAATATACCATTCGAGACTCAATTAAATGTGTTTAGTGTTTGTGTAGGTACATTTGTGTGGCTCTATTTCCGCCCATAAATCAAATTTATTCCTTGACGTGTGGGAGCCAGGAAAACATTAATTTTAAAATGGCTTTAGTACCTACCATTAAATTCATTGTTGCAAATTAGATATCAATTTTTTATTACAGAACAAAAGTTCTATGGAGATGGCACACAATATTAAAAAAAAAATGTTTTGTGAGAAAACCGTGAAAGTGCCGAAACATGTATTAAATCATTAGGTACATGTTTTCCGGCATGTTTTAGATCGTTACGGTACTGTCGTTAGATTTTACAGTCCTAAACAAATTATACAGGACTGGACATGGACATAGAGCAGTTCATTTAAGACGCAGGCATTACGTACTCCGTGTAATTTCGACGTAGAGTTGAGATTTGAATGTGTCCGGGGACAGCTGCCGAAGTGCTACTCCGGTCCGGTACAGGACAAGAGCCCGTTAACGAGAATCGCGGTTGTTTGTTTTCCCACGCCTATACAGTCTTAACAAGCAACCGGAACCGCGTCCAAATTGTCCACCAAACCGACAGACGAACGATTTGTTTACGGTAATAATTAAACTCTGACGAACCAACAATCTCCGTGCCAATGTACCCTCAATATAAATAAGTCGACACATTATTAAACTTTTAATAACCTAAACATCAAATGAATTCAGCGCGCCCTGCGTAAAAATGTGCCTCATTTTCCTTAATGGTGATATTATATTAAATGAATACTTAAGAGGCTAAGTATTAGGTAATAAAAAATAACAAATTAGCTAACGGACGGTATTTTAACAATTCGTTTTGTACCTAAAGGCTATCCCGACATTTAATTATGTAGGAAAAAAATTGAGGATATTAATAAAATAAATTTTTCTCCATACCTTTTTTTCAGAAGGTCCCGCGACGTTTTTTGTGGTAATTAATATATTTTTTTTATTATAGTTTTGTTGCACAGTCCATCCGAAAAGTTTTATATTCACTAATGTCTCAAGAGTGTACTTGAGAGTCCGATGAAATGAAGTAAAACTAACTCGTTTGTTGAACGAAATTCTCTTTACTTCTTCAAAGTAAACAGATTCGTGAAACAAGAATACTTTGCTAACCAGAACTAGCTTTACTTGGAAAAGCAAAATGCGAAAACGTTGTAGGAAAACTATCAGTTCTCAAAAGTCTTCAAACATGTTAGTACCGTATAACGTAGTTCTTAGTTCTCGGTATTCGCAGGCAACAGTCGGCATCCACTGACATCACTCACTGTAAACTACACGATCATCGACAACATTCACGATAGCGCACAGTTTCAGGGATGACGTGCACGTTCGTCCCGTTGGGCGGGCGGCGCGACACTGGGCGGTTGTCCTCCCGCCCGCCCTAGCGAAAGTTCACGGCAACATTGTGACTTTCTTTCTGTTTAGTGACATTATTACATTTCAATCGTGCTTAATAAATATTGACTTATTGCTAGAGTGACCTGAGTACCCACACCACACGTCATTATTACGAAATGCCAACAAATTAAATTGTTACGAGACAATCATTAAAGAGTTTATTGAACTCGTCTGTGAACTTCAAGTCTTCGTAGAATACACTAACCCTCTTATTTGAAAGTTCAATCCCATCTTCGTGAGCTTTTCACAAGTTTAAGAAGTCACCGAATTTATTCAGACTAACTTGAGCGATATGTTAACGAATTTATTTAGACCAACTTTAAACCAACAATTTGTAAATATTCACGTTTAATTAATTGCTGTGGGGAACGAGAACCTATGATCGTTGTAGGCACCGTGCCATACAACTGTTCTGTTTGCCAACTTCCAATGAGCGTGTACTATCGTTCTACTGTACATAGTGACACAGCTCACACTAGAAGCTCGAGATTAAATTGTAAAAAAACACACTGGACAATGTTCTAGTTTAAGCTAGCCTAAGTTGGTCTGTGGATATTAAAAAACGAATCTTCGATTTTTACGTCTTTGACAGCCGTCACGGGTAATCAGAAGCCAGAAAATCTGACTCCAGTCTTGCTAAAGGGTATCGTGTTACCCAGTTACTGGGTTGTGGAGGTTAGATAGGCAGTCGCTTCATGTAAAATACTGGTACTCAGCTGTATCTTGACTAATAGAATGGTAACCGACGCTAACATGATTGGAAAACTGCTCGGCTCATTGTTTGAGTAGTGACACGAAGAACCACCCCACAGGAACATGTTAGTCACTATTACAATAGCCCAGCCGCTTGGTAGGAATATTTCGTACCACACTATGCGCAGAGGCGACGAGAATCTGGAAAGACTGATTGTGATTGGGAAAAAACAAAAGATCACGCGGTGGTTCACCAACGAGATGGACCGATCTGGTTAAAGACTCGTCGTCCTCCAAATTATACACGGTCGTAAGGGACGCGATGGATAGAAACCATTGGAGGCAGATCATCCGCAGATGTAACCCTGATGCTGACCACGATCCTTAGAACCGACTAAGAGAGGGTAGGAAAAACCCCAAGAAAGTTACTGTGTTATGTCGGGGAAAGACGATATTATTTTAGTTTTCCGTAAAGATTTTCCAAGAAATAGCCTAGGGCAGAAAGTGCCCGTAATTGGTGATTAGACTCCATATTAAAGCAAATAACGAAAAGCCACCGATGTTAGTACTCCTACACCATTTCAGGGATCACATTTCTTTTCTTTTTTTGTATTCTCTAGGCTCTTACTTGACCACTATCTCACCTGATGGTAAGCGATTATGTGGTCGACGGTGAAGCACCCTTGCCTAGAAAAAACCTATTCACTCTTGACTTAAAGATCTCTAGATTGTAGCTATCGGGAAACACAGATTCCGGCAGGGAATGCTACTCCTTAGCTGTACGCTTAAAAAAGTTTTGTGCGTATGGGTGGGATATCCACCATGTACCGATGACGCATCGGCATGCGTATGGCAATCCGATGATGGCGTTCCATCAGCCCGTTGTCTGGGCGGAATTAGATCATGCAATTCTATCGCACACTCCCCGAAATGTAACCGATAAAAAACCGACAAGCTTGCAACTCGGCGACGATGCTCCAGGCTCTGGAGCTTTGACTTGACCAGTGTTTCATTGCCGATGAGTCTCTTGGCACGCTTTTCGATCGACTCTAGTGCATCAAGCTGGAATTTGGCGGATTCGTCCCAGAGATGAGAACCGTACTTTATGCATATGCAAGTTACATACTTGATACAAGTTGGTCAAGGTAACGCCAAGAAGCTCAAGATGGTCCGTTATTGGCACGGTTACACCACGGAAAGTTGGAGCCGGGTGAAATTGGCTATTTTTAGCGTAAAAAGACACGACTGGGTTTTGCAGCATTAAAGCTGACAAGATTGGCATCGCCCCATTCGGAGACTGCTTGCAAGGGCAGGTTCAAACGCTCTACCATGGCTTCACGGAGAGACCGGATTTGCGGCCCGGTACCCCGTGGGTTGGACAAGTATCTCTCAGAAACAATGCAATCGTGTGCATACCCAAAGGTCCCGGGTTTTAGCAGCTCGTTAATGTGCAACAAGAATAATGTTGCTAAGAGTACCGAACCCACAGATAGCTTTAATATCCAATCGGTCCGACAAGCAGCCATCGATAACAACTCGCATGGACCGATCCCTTAGGAAGTCTACAAATCCAATCACGCAGACCACCGGGCAGACCGAATGAAGGAAGCTTACCAACGTGATTGCTTTATAGAGGAAGAACTGAAAGGGTTTTTGAGCAAGCATATTCATGGCGAAAAGTTGACAGCAAACTGCCGCTACTCAGATAGTAGCGGCAGATTGTTGCGAGAACACAGAATATCAAGCTGAAAAGTTTTAGATAGGAGACCTTTGGTCAGGGGTCAACTGGCAGATTTTCAAAAAGGATTCTATAGATGCTCCCTCACATGGAGCATTCGCCTGTAATGTTACGTTACAGAGTCGAGCATAACATCAGTGAGGGAGGAGAACCGAGCCTTACAAAATTAAAATCGGATCTGAAATGTTACATTACAGGCGAATGCTCTTCAAGTCAGGGAGGCAGTACTGTAATGTAATGCTCAAAATAGAATCTGAAATGTTACATTACAGGCGAATGCTCTTCATGTCAGGGAGGCAGTACTGTAATGTAATGCTCAAAATAGAATCTGAAATGTTACATTACAGGCGAATGCTCTTCAAGTCAGGGAGGCAGTACTGTAATGTAATGCTCAAAATAAAATCTGAAATGTTACATTACAGGCGAATGCTCTTCAAGTCAGGGAGGCGGTACTGTAATGTAATGCTCAAAATAGAATCTGAAATGTTACATTATACCTAGGCGAACGCTTCAGATGAGGGAGCATCTTTAACGTACTACAGGGTCGTGGTTCTAGTAATAACTAGAATCATATTATGGTAATAATACCTACCGTACCGTACAGAAGTGAAGCAAAAAGAAAACACTATCCTAGAGTTCAATCCAACTACGTCAGGTATTAAATTAGTAATTCTAAATGGATCTAATAGATCTGCGGTAAAATGAACCTGAAATTGAAAATTACCTAGAGCTTCAATTTAATTTAGTTTTAGAATGATAATACACGTCATTTTACAGAGTTCGTAATGTTTTTATAGGTAGGTTGAATCACATTTTTCAGAGAAATGAATTGTTTTCTGTAGCACATTATGTCGCTGGGTTCCAGCAAATAAATAATATTAACCTACAGTTGTGATGTGTTTTCCTTATAACAAAGTTATTTTAGTTTTAATGAAAAACACGAGTTTTTTTTTGTAACCTGCTTGTTTTACTTTGGCCCACATGTCTGTCTCGTTTGGTCACTTTGGTGGTTCTTTCTAATATTATTCTAAGTCCTTCTGCCGCTGCCACTGCAAAGGCAATTTGGCAAAAATACCTGGAAATCCCTAAAAAGGCTGCGAAGCCAAGTGGGCCGCTGTAGGTACAATCTGGTCTTTCCATCTCAAAAAGAAGAAGTCTTTCTTAAGGAAACCATGTTCACTTCGCTCGACACAGGCGCCATAATAACGGACAATCTCTCGACTCAGTAGGTGGATGCTATATAACAGTCAATTTTATTGATAGACACTGAGTCGAGGTTTAGTCGAGTGATAGACTCAAATTATGGTTGTTTATGTTTGCAAAACTCGACAAAACTGTACCAAGCATATTTTTGCGATTTCATGTTTGATATCACAACAAAAGTTGTTCTCAATAATTATGAGTACAATGGGTATAATGTGTACCCTTTTCAGGTTAAGCATTATTTCTGCCACACCTTGTAAATAGGACCCTAAGAAATTGTTACCTTTGTCAATAAAATGCCTTATGCAACTTCAGTGTAAATCGCTTAATTATAACAAATACAGCAAGGCGACATTGTATATATTTGGGTAAGTAAACTTGACGTTAAACCAGCTGGCAGGCAACCAACACAGATCCTAGAAAGATATTCAAGCTATTCGGCGATCGACGACAGCAGCTCTAGGCTGGCATTCTGTTGTGTTTAACAAATGTTTGCTCCTACACTGCGGTATGTAGATCGAGCTGAAACTAAGAGCTTAATCCAACAGACACTGTTCTAAGCCTCTGGGCACATAGCCTTTGTATTCCAGGAGAGGAGCTGTAGAGAATTAGTCTAAAATTAGTTCTAAAAACATTGTTGAGTAGGTACTTAATACCACTGAGAGGATGGGCGTTAAGGCTTCTGAATAAAGCATAGGGAAGATTACTGAGTGACGTGGCGTAAAATAAACTTCAAATGCAGGATCTTCTCCCAATAATTTCATGAGTTGGTTGATTCTGGTGATAACTTTTTATTCAGGTCAAAATAATGATCCTTTGTTTGTATTTCTATGTTCAGAAATAAACATTTGTCAAGTGATATTATTATGTGATGGTGAAGTTCCGAGGTTGAGCTCGCAGACCTACAAGGCCACATAGCGCGGTTGTAAACGTCGTCCTCACGTAACAGTTTTCTATTTTCGTTTATTTGCACTAACATTTTCAGCTTTATGGCATTCAGGGACGGATTTCTGTCAATAATATCAATGGAATTTACGAGCTTCACCTTATAGATAAACCTAGAAGGAGATATGGCGAGGCGACACGCAGATGTTTTCAGGAACATGAAAATACAACTATTTTTTATTATGTCATAGTAGTGTCCTACATTTTTCCTGTCTCTACAAGGCGCCACTCTTTTTCATTTATTTAAAAGTGCCTGGTACGGAGCAACTTGGCCGTTATTTACCTTTGAATTTTTCATGTTTTAAAATTCAACTCGCTAAAATTTTGCACAATTTTGATACAGATATCATTATGATTCAGTTAATCACTACATAGTATAAAAAATAACTTTTTTACAAAATAAATACTACCGATTTCCAAATAAAAAAAACTACAAAGTGAAAATAACTTTATATTTGGAAGTCGGTTTCCATATCGCAAAAAATTGGTACCTACGAACGTTTAGGGGTCGTGGTCCAACTATAATGTCCAACTAGTTGGACTACGGGTCTTCGGCAGGAGCATTAGTCCAACTAAAATAATGGTTAGAAAACTGCCCCTACCGAAGGCCCGTGGTCCAACTGCTTTATTTTAATTATTTATATTAATATTCATCAGCAGCCTTTTAATGTACCCTCTGCTGGAACACAGGCCTTCTCTATGTGAGAGAGAATGCACCGTAATCTACCCGGCCCAATGCGGGTTGGTGGATGTCTTCGAATTTTTGGTTCAAGGGCATGCCGGTTTCCTCTCGATGTTTTCCGTCACCGTTTTAAGAGCAGTGGTGATGATTTAATTTACATGTAAAGCGCCTGCCTGGGTTCATACCCACAACCTACAATTTTTAAGTCGTCGCCGTCAGAGCCACTTTAATTTTAGTTATTTATATATTAATATAAATTAATAAAATAAGTCAGTTGGACCACGGGTCTTCGGTAGTGGCAGTTCTCCAATCATTATTTTAGTTGGACAACTGCCCCATCGAAGACCCGTAGTCCAACTAGTTGGACATTATAGTTGGACCCTACGAAACGCCTACGAAAGACAACGACTTCCAAAAATAAAGTTATTTTTCACTTTGTAGTTTTTTTATTTGGAAGTCGGTAGTATTTTTTTTGTAAAAAATTCTTTTAAGTTGTACTATGGGCCAAAGCTACATCTGATCACTTTGAAAACAAAATCTTATTTGATTTTTTTGCCTTCTTTTTTAATTACAAAAACAAGGGGCTGACCGGTACTAGAGAAACAGTCACCCGATGCTGCAACGCTATTGGTTGATGAGTATGTCGGCGTTAATTTAGCGGGCGAGCCCTGCAAGCTAAAATAGTCCTTACGGTGATCAGATATAGCTTTGGCCGATTGTACCTACCTAATAGGCAAGATTTTTAGTAAGGTACCCATAACACCAGAATAGATTACCCGAATATCATGAAACTTGAAGATAGCCGGTGAAATGAGAGATCTGCGTACCCCTTAAGAGCGTACTGGCGTGATGTTATATTATGAAATGGTACAAACCATAAACATACATGCGTTTGCAGCAATCCCGAGAGATTTTCCGTATTTTTTTGAAGAGTTCTGTTGTATATCTTCGAAGTACTTCATTGAATCTTCACCAAATTAAAATGGGACCAATTTCGAAACATACTTTTTCAAACATTAAAAGAATTTTCAGAATCGGTCCAACATTGACGGAGATATATATGTATGTACAACATAAAAAAAAAAATACGTAATGTCGAACATAGAACCTTCTCCTTTTTGGTAAGTCGGTTAAAAACAAAGTCGCTTCCCGCTGTCTGTCTGTCCCTATGTATGCGTAGATCTTTAAAACTACGCATCAAGAGTGATTCAAGAGGAAGGTTTATATGTATAATATACTAGCTGACCCTCGGGGCTTCGCTCCCGTCAACTGGCTACCTATATACCTACCCTACCTACCCTGCCCCTACCCTGCTAACCCTGCCTACCCTGGCTACCCTGCCTACTCTGCCTACCCTACCTATCCTACCTACCTACCTACTATTTTTTATCTATCATCAATAGTTTTCTCAGCCCACGCCAAATAATGTATTTTACAGGCAACATTTTGCTACCTTGGGTTACATAATTGCAATTTTCATAAGGATCTCTAATTGTTTTGAAATTATATTATAGCCTATGACAATCAGGAATAACGTAGCTTTCTACTGGTGAAAGAATTTTTTTAAATCGGTTCTTTAGATCCAAAGATTACCTCTTACAACGTCACAAACTCACAAACCCACAAACTTTACCTCTTTATAATATTAGTATAGATGCATAATATAATAGTGAAACACTGATACTTTTCGACATTCACGCGGACGAAGCCGCTCACAGAAGCTAGTAGAGAAGAAACCACAGGTGTGTGAGATAACCCAGACATTTGATACGAGGAAACACGCCAGCACGGTCCCACGTATATCTTGGTTGAGATAACCCTTAAGTTGACATCTTTCTGATTTACAATCGTATAGACGCTTTTCTCAGGCGGTGAAGTGACGACAGTTGTACGATACTGTCTCTAATACTCAATATACAATATAGGTAATGTACAGGTAATGTGTTACGTGTATCTCATCGAAGGATCTGTTAGTGTTCACTTTCGTTGTGGACAGAAGACTGTTCAACTGTGAGAGACTCTATTTCGACATGGTATGATAAATTCACTACAAAAACGCAGTTAAATTTTGCCATCATGGCACCCACATTACTTCCGGTTGGTTTCAGTATGATTACAAAGGTGTCATCAATGATAGTATTTTACGACTATTTACCACATTTTGTTGTGAGTTTTATAACTTGTAGGTACTGGCTGTTAAAATACAGCTCACCCATTTAGCAAGCTTTATTTTAATGCTCAGAAGGACTATATTTAGAACATCAATACATTGTTGTATAGTACACTAGTTTTGGTAAGCAACCGCTTTAAAAAAGGCCGTTCTAATTTCACGCTCGTGCGCTCCACGCATGAAGCTTTTCGTCGGCAAAAGCTCCCTTGGCACCCTCATTCCCCCGTTCAATTAAGACGAAACTAATGATCTAGGAACTAGTTAGCTCTACTAAATGTTATATTACTGTTGCTCTATAAATAGCTTCTTAATTGTTGTGAGACTCCATTCTAGTTCATTACGACCCTATTGTATGGCCTTCTCTATGTAACTATCCAGTATAAGAATGAAAAAACGTCCGTATCGAATTGATAAGTCGTTATAACATTCCTTTCGTGACCATAATCTGTATGAGCCGTATCAGAAGCCGAAAACAAATTACTCTATATAGACCATTAAAGTCGGTAGACACCCGCCACGTCGGTCCCGTCGTGTGTAATAAAACTATTGGGAATTTTAATAATAAAAGATTGTGTTACTGCCTCCGAGCAGACGAGGAATACTTTCAAGCAAGATTTCACTTAAGGTACTTACATTGAAATGTAACCTTGTTACTGGAATGTTTTTAGTTGTAAGATAGCTACTATCTTTGCAACTGGCGCGTTCTAGACATTCCTTAGTGTTATACCTAATATTACAGCGTGACACATTTGTATGCAGTTTTTGAGTCTGTAATTCGCCAAGTAAGGTTTTTGTTTTCTTCCTCTCGCATTCGTACCGATCTGGATATCTTTCATTTGAGATTTTTTTAATGCAGCCATAATAGTCCGTACCGTTTGTGTAACAATTAAGAGACTTTTATTGAAAGCAGGATGTATGGTGCTGTGTGCAAGCGCTTGGAATCTGCGAGACCAGTAATAAGAACCGGTAACAATCTACAGAGATGGCACCGGATGCCCATGTGCCGCAGGGAAAACCCATAATTGGTTCTGCGTATCGTTCGCGTTGTCGACCACTCCACACGCGGCCGCTTCGCATGCGCGCCCTCTGTGCGCTATTACAGGAAATAGCATGCAGTTACCTTCAAATAAAAAATATGCTGGTCGTGGACGAATGATCCTGATTGACGTATCAATTAAAATGGCACAGTCGGACATGTCGGTGTATATTGGAAATTAGACAAGTTTTTGTATCTGTAGGTACAGTTAAGGGCTAAAAGTGCAGTCGCACTCTACCTAAACATCAGCGGCAATATATTTTTTTAGGCAGAGGTTTTTCAATTTTTTACGGTTAGTACCTAGGTATAATCTACACTTTAATTTCTATACAGCATATTATATTGAATCAGTTGTGGATTATCCAACTTCTTCTACAAAAACTAGCTATTTGAGTTTTGGGAGAGTAAGACTGCACTTTTGACCCTTGACTGTACGTGGATTAATTCATCGGATCTACCAAAAGTGATCACATAACCTCTCTGATGTAACTGGATTTATAAATGCTAGCTCGATTGGCCAACTAAAACACGCGAAATAAGTGATACATACATTACCCATACAGTTTGTATGAGCCGACCTTTCCATGGACACCGACTGGTTAATTATTCAGTTTCATACTCGTAATTTGGTTAATTTTAGTTCACTAGTCATACTTACGTTACGAGGGGCGTTTTCCTAACTTCATAAACAAGGGCTCGCTCACACAAAATTAATTACATTGTGGATTAGATACACGTATTGAATTTTAACTAATTAATTTAACTAATATGGAACATATCGGGTCACAAATGTTCCGAGAACATTGGCGCTTCGAAGTAAGATAATCAAATCACGGTAGGTTCGACAGTGAGTATCCTGTGAGCTCTGAGTAGTCAGGTAGAAGCTCTCACTGCTCCAATGAATGGCAAATCACTACATCTTGTTCGATAAACCATTGTCTAACAGTCGATGCTTGGTATTCATGTGACGCTCTGCAGGACCAGTTCGACAATCGATACCTATTCTGGAGGGCGGCGGCGACCGCGTCCCGGTTGTGCGACCACAAAGGGCAAGGAGACATGCAAATTGTAGCTGTATTATCTGGCGTCGGATGCGGCACCAGGATTTACATAGGAATGGAGGTGCCGTTAGCGGTAGTTAGACGTGGACGGGACGGGTCGGGAAGAGCCGGGGCGCGCAGCTAGTGCGGGTCGTGCGCACCGCCACACACCAGATGATTACGGAAGCAAATCTACGACGCTCGTTCATAACTCGAGCAAAACGTTCACGAACTAAATCTGCATAAACGTCCCATTACGGTAGTGAAAATCTAATATTAAGATCTAGTTTCTGTAGTAAAAGAAAATTACAGAGTCGAGCTCATTCCCTGCATTAAAAGTTATGTAAGAATTATGATAGCTGAAGCTAGGCAATTTATTACTGCAACCGATTTAGCAAACGTACGTTGCACACAACTTGGAAATCAAAGGTAACTCATACCTCATACTCATCTAATAGAACTGTCAAAAATTATACAATGTTTGTGTAGAAATTATAGATGTTCAAAACATAAATTGCATAAACGTGGCGGTTAAAGTTCAAACATCTGATTAATATTGTAGTTAAAACACAGTATTTCATCATTGTAATCTGTGTAAATGGTTGGTCAGTAATTAATTTGGCTGGCGGTCAGCTAATGTTGACAAGACGCGTGGGTTGTGCAACTCGTGACGTAGTGCCGCCTGCGCCCACGCCGGTTCTGCATTAACCTTGGACTGCAAGCGAGCAACTAGCTATGCGTGTGCCGCAATTTGTACGCGAAAGATAGTAAGCCTCGATTTGAAAATTGATAACAAAAATTTGCTCATGTTCGAAAAATTAATTAAGGCTAATCTAAAATCTTAATATTCAATTTGTTCGAAATCTAAATTATTTTGCGGTGACAGGCAAATGTTATCTTTATCTACTACAAATAACGGCAAAATTAGCGGAACATAAAGAAAACGGTGAATATGTTTTTGTGGACCATTTTAGTGCAGTTTTTATTTTGATTTATAAGTAAATCAATTTATGTTATTTACATCTTAAATAGCAGTGATTAAATGAGTTCTTCTAGATACAATTTAATATTTTGTACCTATATTTTTTATTATTGTTTAAATTTATGCATATTTCTCGTGTCTCCTGTGCGGGTCACAAATAAATATTTTTTCTTTCTTTCTATACATATTATGTCATTGTTTCTTCTCGCTTGCGTCCAAATCATCTCGGCAAAAATCTCTCTCTTTCTGGGACGGCCTCGTCGACTATTATTTTAAAGTTATTTAAATAATCAATAGATGTTTAGAATAGACTGAGATGATTAACATTTTAAAGCAATCGAATTCCGAATAATTTTTCGTATGATAAAGTATTATTATTAAGCCTTTATTGCTGATACTAAACTTTATACATAGTAACGATAGTAACACAATGGTTTCTATACTATTATTATAAACAGGAAAGATTTGTATTTTTGTATGTAACAAATAAACTTAAAAACTACTGGACCGATTTCAAAAACTCTTTCACCGTTGGGAAGCTACACTATCCCCGGGCGACATAGGCTACTTTTTATCCCTGTATTCCCACGGGAACGGGCACTGCGCGGGTGAAACCGCGAGGCGTCCGCTAGTAACGTATAATTTAGAAGCTAGCATTTCTGATTTCCTGGTTTAGTGGCGTGACCTGTGACGCCAGCTGTTCCTATTCTAAGCTTTTGTGTCCAGATTGATAATCTATACTTATATATCTATACTAATATTATAAAGCTGAAGAGTTTGTTTGTTTGTTTGTTTGAACGCGCTAATCTCAGAATATACTGGTCCGATTTTAAAAATTATTTCACTATTCGATAGCCCGATTATTGAGGAAGGTTATAGGCTATAAAACATCACGCTATGACTAATAGGAGCGGAGTAGTAATCAAAGATGCGAGTGAAACCGCGAGGTTCAGCTAGTAATATTATAAAGCTAAAGAGTTTGTTTGTTTGAACGCGCCAATCTCAGGAACTACTAGTTGGAATTCAAAAATATTTTTTGTGTTGGATAGTCTATTTATATGGAAGGTTATAGGCTATATAATATCACGCTACGACCAATAGGAGCGGAGCATAAATGAAAAATGTTGCAAAAACGGGTAAAATTATACCTTTTTGAGAGCTTCCGTTGCGTGCGCTGCATAAACGGTTTAAGTTACGCAACAATCATGTATGTAGGGTAGGTAGGGTAGATGGGTAGGTAGGTAGCCAGTTGACGGGAGCGAAGCCGCGTGTGACAGCTAATGTATCATAAGACACGGCAAACGAAAGTCGCTAGACCCTTGTGCCTTGCGCCGCCAAATTGTCTGTCCGTTCACTTATCTTACTATCAGTCCAAAGCGTTACTTCACAATGTTAATAAACGGACAATAAAATCTACAATCTCGATTGTGTACTACACATTTATATTTACTTCCAGATGCTTTAGATAACATTGACAAGCAAATATTTCGGTGCTCTATCATTATCGCAATTGCAATGAAGTATTATGTCCTTACAGTTGGAGGTTTTCCCCTTATATTTATGTATTTTTACTTTGAATATTCGAGTGTACAAGTGTGCTTGGCAAATAACAAAGTCCTTAATAACGTGTATTTAATTATACAACTTCACAAAGTATTCATTGTCTTCTAAAGGTCAATTTAGTTCTAAAATAAGCAATTTGTGTTGTTATTTTTGGTCTTAAAATTAAATAATGAATTTCAATGTTAATATTTGAGTGAAGTGGACGTTTGAAATTGACTACTTATTATATTATGTGAACCAATCATATAACAATCTTTAAAGATTTAACAGAGACCTTCATTTTAGTTTATAATCAGTGTATTCAATTGTAATCTCAATAACAAAATTCAAATTATAAGACTTGCAAGTCTCTGAGTTGATTTTGTATGCTTTGGATATAATTTGACACCAAGTGGCAGGGCAGGTTGGTATTTAACTACTTTGTGCACTATATCTAATGGAAACTCAAAATAAAACACGTTTAGAGGTCCATGGTCAACCAAAAGGTAGAGCTAGTGAAATAGACTCAAATGATTGCATAAAACTTGTTCACAAAACCGATTGTCCGGTGTGAAGTGTATCGGAGATTTGAGTGAATGGCCTAATAACAGCAAAATCTAGAATTTTAGTTGAGCTCGATGTTTAGTTGGCAGATAATGTGCGCTATTATTGTGTCACCCAAGTAGTGGTCCGCCCAAGCAGCGCTGCAGCGGGTGGACCACTTCTCGGGCGATAAATAAGTAAGACTTGATGGTCCTATAAACCCATGCTTACATAGGTCAGGTGCTAAGCCAATAGACTTCGATGAAATGCTCTTTACTATTACATGGAACGCTCTTTACAAACATGAAATGCTCTTTACTCCCACATGGAACGCTCTTTGCAAACATGAAATGCTCTTTACTATTACATGGAACGCTCTTTACAAATAAGAAATGCTCTTTACTCCCACATGGAACGATCTTTACAAACATGAAATGCTCTTTACTCCCGCATGGAACGCTCTTTACAAACATGAAATGCTATATCAACCACATTACGAAAAGTTGATGGAACAAAGGTAGAAAATATATTTCATACAATAAAAATACATTTATTGATTGATAAAAATATTATTTTAGGTACCTACATCAACAGCAGTAGATATAAAGCTATATGTAGGAAACAATTACAGGTACACCATGATTACGAACAAAAACGTTAATTTATTGTTTAGAATAGCTTAAAACGTTTAAAATGCATTTCAGACAAAATTTTATTAACCGCTGTGTTTATTTATGTATTTACACAGATTAAAATGTACACAGTGAATAATTGAATATGTATGAAGTGATAGTAAATTAAGTATTTTTTACACTGTAGACAAAATAAAATACTTTCTACAAAATCTGCAGTTTCCGCATGAATAATATAATTCGCATACAATATCTATCTACAATTTTAAGGCACTCCATGGAAACAGAAAGCGAAAAAGCAATTTTTGATTATCGAAGGCATTTTTGGCGTATCTGAAAGATTCGTTTCGCCAATAACTCGATTTCAGTTGCTAATGTTCTAACAAATTGAATGAAATGGTATTGAAAGTCCTTTCAATTGCTTGATCCAAAAATAACTAGAATTGTTTTCGTTTATTCAAAGTTTCGTTACGAAATCAAAACTTGTGGGTGGTTGACCTAAGGCAGGGGTAATTTTCCAAAATCCACACGCTATCGTGGCGATATTTCACGCCAAAATTATTCGGTCGTCGACCGGCTCACGAGCCAACTTATTGATTATTGTTTGCCGTAACTTTACAACCTTTGATAAAGTTAAACAAAATGTTACGTTGACATTGCATTAAGTGGACTGGAAAGTTGCTTTCTTTTTCTAAGTTGCGCTCTATTATCTGAAACAATGCTAAATTATGTATGGTTTCTTCGAAGTTTGAAAATAGAAAAATAATTAATTTATAAAAATTATTACTTTTAAAACTCTATTTGAGCCTTTTTGGTCTCGCACGGAGTTTTAATTTTTTAATATTGTTTAATTTTATGCTTATTTCTCGTGTCTCCTGTGCGGGTCACAAATAAATATTATTATCGCTTACCATCAGGTGAGATAGTGTTCAAACGCGAGCATATAGGATAAAAAAAATAAAAAAAAATCTTTCTTTCTTTATTTGCAGTTAAAGTGGTATTTTTAAGAATAAATGAGATGCCGTTTTGAATGCAAATACGAAAAGTAGCTTTTAAACGTTTGCTGAATGAGGAAGGTACACTTTTATGCATAATCTTCTTGATGGACTGCCTTGTTGGTGTAGTAGCCACAAGTAATCCTGCTGAGCACGAGGTTCTGGCTTCGGTGCCCGGGTTAACCAAAGTGTTATCTGGAAGTTATTAGTGAAAGTCCAGAGTCCAGATTTGTGCCGAGTTGATGGAAGTCGTCTCGTCCCCTATTCCACGGGACATAAATGGCGAAGTATGGTATATTATTGCCACTCCACTATACATACACCTCTGCCTAACCCTCGGGGAATACAAGGGTGATGTTATATTACTTTATAACCGACTTCAAACAAGGAGGAGGTTCTTAATTCGTCGGAATCATTTTTTTATTTATGTTTCGCGATTACTCAAAGACGCCTGGACTGATTTGGAAAATTCTTCTTTTGTTTCAAAGGGTATACTTCCCATGTAGTCCCCTGGTCCTCAGATCAGGATCTGATGATGGGATCCTCGCGAAATTGAGGGAACTCATCAACAATGCAATTATTTGCACTCAGAAAGTATCATTTGGTGAAGTGGAACTGATGAAGAAGACCACAGATGGCCACTGGAAATCCTTAATGCTAAATATTTCACGGTTATAAGATATCTCGAATAGTTAATCGACTTATTTATTTATCTATTACTACTAATGTTTAAATTTTTTTTATTATGTTTTACTAGGTTCGTGTTTAGGGTTCCGTACCCAAAGGGTAAAAACGGGACCCTATTACTAAGTCTCCACGATCGCTCTTTCTGTCTGTCTGTCACCAGGTCCGTGTATCTCATATGAACCGTGGTAGCTAGACAGTTGAAAATTTCACAGATGATGTATTTCTGTTGCCGCTATAACAACAAATACAAAAAAAAAGAATAAAATAAATATTTAAGTGGGGCTCCCACACAACAAACGTGATTTTTTTGCCGTTTTTTTGCGATAATGGTACAGAACCCTTCGTGCGCGAGTCCGACTCGCACTTGGCCAGTTTTTGGTTTCATTATTGCACTTACCACTATTTGTCTCTGCATCACCCAGAGGTCGACTGGTAGAAAATGCCTAATAGCCTTAAGTCCGCCTCTGTATGTTTGTGTCCAAGAAGTATTAATTATTTAATTATTTAAGAAGATATAAGTCTTTATTTATATAAAGACTTATATCTTCTTGATATTTATGAAAAGTTTGGTGGGTGCAGTCACGCACGTTACGGCTCGACGGTTACCGCGTCTGGGTATCGGCAGTCCCCTCTTAACTGTGACCAATTCAATGTTTGATGTAGAATTGATTGGAACTGTGATTTATAGATTCCGGTACTGATTCAGAAACAATTTACAGCGAGAATGAGAATGTTTGTAATGTGTATACTACCTATGCATCCCACGTTTTATTTACTCGGCCGGTTATAGGATATAGAGGTGACTTCCATATAAGCCCCAATGTTTTGGAGGATTTTCCAAAAGTTGCGAAAACATATCGTGTTGTTCATTATTTTTTTAAAGCAAATCTAGATATTAGTTACACGAAAAAACCTTGTGTTCAAAATTATGTGCATGAATCTTTTTTTTTTTCAGTCCGTAGCTGTTACTAAGGAGTATGCTTTAGAAAGTTACCGTTTTACGGCACTAAAGGGTATTTAGGCCCTTAAGTAAGGGACGCTAGGGCAACATGTATATGATAAGGAACAATTATACATATTAACATCATCTGATAATTAATGCAACTCCTCTTATTCTTGTTCGTCGTATCGACGATGATTCTAAATTAGATGAGCTTTGACCAAAGTTCCGCCACGTCGACAGTGTAAACGTCTTTCAGAGTGCCGACGGGCGAGCACGGCCTACTGTGACAGGCCTGAGTCACACATTTTTAACACAGTTTGGGTGAAACCGTGATAAAATGCGTGATTCAAGCCTATTACAGAGGCCGTGCTCGCCCGGCAGGTGTTGTTGCATAGAGAGCACGACAATAGGTGAGGCATTGTTTGGGACAATTATTATTAATTAATTAGTCTTAACGAGAAACAATGAGAAACTAGTTAGCTATTATAATATTTTTGTCCAAAACTCATTTACTGCAGAACTTTAGTGAATAGCCAAGTGCACTAGTAAAGCTTCTTTATGGCTTACTAGCTGACCCTCGGGGCTTCGCTCCCGTCAACTGGCCCTGCTACCCTGCCCCTACCCTGCCTACCTTGCCTACCCTGGCTACCCTGGCTACCCTGGCTACCCTGCCTACCCTACCTATCATACCTACTAATTTTTATCTATCACCAATAGTTTTCTCAGCGCACGCCAAATAATGTATTTTACAGGCAACATTTTGCTACCTTGGGTTACATAAAAAATTCCAATTTTCATAAGGATCTCTATTTTTTTTGGAATTATATTATAGCCTATGACACTCAGGAATAATTTAGCTTTCTGCTGGTGAAAGAATTTTCAAAATCGGTTCGGTAGATCCAGAGATTACCCCTTACAACGTCACAAACTCACAAACTTTACCTCTTTATAATATTAGTATAGATTTTTGTCAAATATGTCGCCCGAACTAATGTCGGCCAGGCGTAACGTTCAAAGACATGCGATGAATGTAATGCCAATTTGAAATTCAAAAACTTAGTCAGTCACGTAAGTGGCCACAAGGCATAAACTTGTAAATATAAGTCAGCACCCTAATAGCATAATTCGCTAAATTACAGTTTTCATCCAACACATTTCTGAAAGGAGTTCGTAATCCATTGCTTCATATGTTTTAAAAAACCGGCCAAGTGCGAGTCGGACTCGCGCACGAAGGGTTCCGTACCACTATCGCAAAAAATGTCAAAAAAATCACGTTTGTTGTATCCACCCATTTAAATATTTATTTTATTCTGTTTTTAGTATTTATTATTATAGCGGCAACAGAAATACATCATCTGTGAAAATTTCAACTGTCTAGCTATCACGGTTCATGAGATACAGCCTGGTAGATAGATAGATAAATTATTTATTCAGTGCACACAAAAGACAGCACAACACACAAAATCACAATAACATTATTTTCAACACACTTGCTCATAAAGTGGCTCTAATTTCACCGCAATTAGGCACATAATGACACCTGTTATCAAACTGTGACTTTTTCATTACTATTATTCACAAGTGAAATAAAGAGTTTTTTTTTTTAATTTATTGGTTGAGTTGCTTTGTTCTTAAAAAAGTTTCGATACAAAAAAGATCGTGCTCAATAGTACAAATGCAACACATTTCATGCAACTTCGTATATAAATAGATAATTTCAACTTGTACGTGTCTAATAAATAAAACTTTCACTTAAATATAACTTTTGTTTTTGTCTGTAATAAAGTAAACTTGAAATTCCCCATTTTGTACGTGGCTAAAACGCTATCCGCGAAAAGCCAAAAAAAAAAGAAACATCATTCTTTTTAGTCTATGGCCGATCGCCATTGTTAGATGCGCGCGCATAGGAAAACTGATTAATTTTGCCCGCCATTGCGAAAAAATTTTCACAGCTCGTTTTCGCTGTTGGAAATGATTGTTTAGTATTATTTTCTTCACAAGTGTGTTGAAAAACGTCGTATGATACACGTGTGTATTGATGATTACCGTCCTCGGCTCTCTTAAGACCCTCGCCTGGCGGCTCGGGTCTCAATGGCGCCTCAGCGGTAATCACCAACATTTCACACTTGTACCATAATGTACTATTTAATTTACATGTGGGTATTTAGAAAAAAGGTGCCAACTAAATTGACAGACTGACGGATCTTGGAGTCTTACCGTGGATCGTGGAACCCTACAAACAAATGTTTACGTATGAATTGTTACCCAATTGCTAATAGTGCTACAAGTAGCCCAAAACCAATAATATAATGGCGCAATTACACTTGGCCGTTAGCTCGTATTTAATTGCCTATGGAATTCGGACAAACGACTGTGTAAATGAACGGGGTTGAGTACCGCCGTATTCGAACAGCTTTCGTTTTGGTTACCCGACGCAGTTTTCCTTTCAAGCAATACTTCGCTACTGTGTTGCTCTCCGAAGAAGCATACTTATTGTTTGTGATATTTTATCCATATAATTGTCTCGCAGAATGAAAAAGAATGAAGATTGTGGGTTCGAAACTTATTCAAACAGAGTGTCAACTTCGGCGCCTCCTTGACGCAATCTATCTGCCTAGCCGATTCCCAACTATATTGGGGTCGGCTTCCAGTCTAACCGGATTCAGCTGAATACCAGTGTTTTACATGGAGCGCCTGTTTATCTGACCTCCACAACACAATAACTGGGTAACACGATACCTCTTGGCTAGACTGGTTTCAGATTTCAGGCTTCTGACCACCCGTAACGACTGTCAAAGATCTTCAAATGACATCCGGGACCAACGGCTTAACGTGCTTGCCGAGGCACGGCCTCCTTGACGCAATGTCAATGTAATTAATGCATCGGGTGCCCGAATGCGAGTAACGTCTTTCGTGCACCCGAATACGGGCTAACGACCCAGTGTAATTGCGCCTTAAGGCGTTTTTTTATTGTTGTTAGGCTCGCGTTTGACCACTATCTCACCTGGAGGTAAGCGATAATGTGGTCGATGGTAAAGCACGCTGAAGTAACCTATTCACTTAAAGACCCATAGATTGTAGAGCTATCAGGAAACAGACGCCGGCAGCGAATTCCACTCCTCAGCTATACAATATACGCACAATGAAAGCCGAAGTACACACAAGTAGGGAGTAGCCCAATTTTTTTTTGTTTTAATTTAAATTTATCTTAGTTTTTAATCATGGTCTGGCAGTTTGAGTAGTTTAGCGGCCTACCCGAATGTCCTTTCTTTGGTATTGTTCGTCGAATCGTTGAGCTCCTAAAATTCTTATTTGAGCTGCTTATTGACAAATTACTGACTGGACAGGTCCACTCAATCTGGCTGGTTCTTTCCTCAAAATACCATTTCAGGCATCAGTCTACATGGTCTTCACATGATCTAACCAAGATTTTGTCTGGACTTTAAAAGAGACTGTGACTTCTGAGTTTGTTTCGGCCTTTCTTCTCAGAGTAGTCAGATAGGAAACGCCGACCTCATCCAGTTTAAAAAAAATAAGTTCGACATGTAAAAGTTTTTGTACAAACCAACTTACAGAAATAAAATCATTTATCATTTATCCCATAATAATAAGAGTGTTAAAATAACACCGTCATAAAACTATATCAATGTACATTTTATTAAAACAGCCTACTGTACCACAGATGAGAATTTCTTACCCAGTTTTATATAAGAAACTTCTGCTTAAGAAAACAATATCGTAGACGGTCGGCCACGATTCCAAAATGAACAAGTAGAGAGGTGAAAAAACAAGCTTGTTATCTTCAATTAGTTTTCGAAGAGAGAGAGATCGGGGCCGGAATCATAAAGAGGGAGCAATATAATCGGGACGGATAGTTCGGTACCACGAGAACATGCTTTAAAAAAACACGCTATGGTCCAGTAGCCGAGGACGAACTGCAATGCAATACAAAAAAATAGGGAAAATGGTTTCTTATGGAGTCGTGTGACCACCCTACGTTACGCCTCCGTGGAGATCAAGGTTACCATGTGTAATAGAATATCTACTCAGGCTCAAAGGATGTAGTTTACCTTTTGTGGTTCCGTGCTGAAGACTTAAGGCGACAAAACAAAAAGAAACATTAAAAAAAGGCTTGCTTAAACAAACTATTTAGTGATTTTGATGCGCAAAAATCTATACCAATATTTTAAGAGGAAAGACTTTTTTGTTTGTTTGTACCGTGTGGCTCTGAAACAACTGGTCCGATTATAAAAATTCTTTCACCTATGGAAAGCTACATTATTCCCGAGTAGCCTATGGGCTATAATTTTGTCGGCAGCGAAGTCTTATCTTGAATATATTCTTGAGAAATTTAAAAATACGTGCGAAATACGTACGTCTAACTTTGATCATTTATAAATGATATCTGGTTTACAGACCAATTCAAGTCTGCGGAACGACAGATTGGATTTGGATGAGGAATACGAATAGACTGGATATAAGATATATTTTCGGTACCCATGGCTACTGTTATAAAAAACTCGTCTAAATTATCTTGGTTTAATACACAAGAAATGCCGAAAAAAAAAAACTCTTTTTATTAAAAAATAATATCATCATAAGCCTTGTATTTTATTACTTATCCAGGCAAAGTTAGTCTTAGTATAAAAAGTTTAAAACAGTTGCGAGTATGCCTACGTGGCATACGTATATGTATCTACCTATTACCTTCACCTGCCATTCCAGCGGGGTTGATCCTGCACGTCAGCCCTTCTAAACAAAGGTACCTAACCAAAACGCAAACTACCTGAATATTTTAACGCGTTGGTACATCCCTCAAAATGAACAACAAACCGCGCTTTGACCCGCATATTAAATTTAAAAAAAAATCTTACCTTCATCAGCATTTAGTGTTTAAAAATAAAATTAGACATTGTGGTAATGCATTCGTGTTACTATCTGATTTAAATTCTACTTGAGATAAATTTTCTTGTTTCATTATTCAGTTTTAGAATCTATTTGCGTGACAACTTGTTTATTGTATAAATTAAGCAACATTTTTATTTAATTTTTATTACTTTCCACATTCTTTGCCAAACTGCATTCTTTCTTTCTAAAAGAGTTTATTGCTCTTGTTTTTTTTAGGTCTTAATTAGATTAAAAACAATTTAATTTATTTTTAGCAAATTCTTGATCGTTCATTGCTTTCTTAAAGAAGAAATTGATCTTATATTTGCCAGTTGGCACTATATGTAGAGGCTTGATATTAGCATTTTTTTTTAAATAATAGTAAGCCTTCTTTAAAAAAAAAATAATTAATTAATAATATAACCATCTATTGGATGTGATAAGCACCTACCTAATGGTGGCTACCGCGATTCCGCTATGGGCGAATGTAGACTGAGGCCTTCAAATGATCAAATTTAATAGTTTTTGGCTTTTAGCGAAACTTTATTTACGATTTTTTTATTGATGTGTTTTTTTTTTTGCAAATATAGCAAATTAAAATAGGTATTTGATTTACCAACTACTGCTTTATTAATACAGTTTTATGTTTCGAAAAATGTTATAGGTATTCCTTTTTTCGAAAAAAAGAGCTGCGCAAAACTGCGGCTTACTCGTTTTTATATTTAATCGCACTTTTATGGCATTATAAATGAATGTTAATGCAAACTTTAATTCCGTGCGCGTTGTAAGAACGTTTAACAGCTGTATCAATAATGGACCTTAGACAGCAGTGGCGCCAACTTGTGAGCAATAAAACGTTAGACCCCATTGTCTATGCGCAGAACATACAATTTGGAAAACAAAAGAAAAAGTAGGTTGAGTTTTCCAAATATGTAATATCAAAAAAACGTTAATTTCAGAACAGAAGTAGAACGAAACACTTGTTAAAATAGCTGCTGTATGTGAAATTTGTCGCCGCCACTCAAAAAACAATAAAATTGCGATGTAAGTCGATTTGGCTGAGTCAGTGGCGCGACTTCCGTTCGAGTCGCCACGTTCTGGGAAACTGGCCACGCTCGACATAGCCTGGCTTCACTATAGGTACCACGTTTTCGTGATTCACTATCTGTTACTCATATTTTAACCCTATTTTACCAAATCCAGTCATACTTACATAATCTTTTTTTTATTTCAGCTGAGCACTGTTGCTGAATGACATGCGTTGGCTGTGGTACATATTAAAATGGTAAGTGACTCTTTTTAAGTTTTTTTTTTTATTAAATTGATCCACGAATATTACCTACAGAATGTTAAAAGTAAAACTAGAAGGCTGAAATCATAATTACATCTTAGATTGTTCATCCATTGAAGAGAAAGTGGCGCTTAGTCACTTTGTAACCAAGTTGATTCAACATTTGCGTAAGAATTCGCGACGGATTTGGCACACAGACTGCTAAACGTAGTGATAGACCATCAGCAATTCAGAATCCAAGTTCACACCAAATGTTTATTTTGTTTTCATTGAGATCTTCGTCAATACATGAAACAATTTGGTTTTGCTTTTTGAAACAATTTTATTTTTCCAAATAGATGAGGGAAGCGTTGCTTAGATAACAGTCTGACTTGCAATACAAATAGCACTCGTGTCGAAACAATAATTGCGCTGTATCCGGGAAATGGTAATTTACAGCACACAACGGAAATAAGGACCTATAAAGATTAATATTAGACTTGTTAGAGTTCTAGGATTATAAAATAAGCAAATAAATATAAACAAAATTAATCATCTCCATGTTACTATTTAAGGTTGTCCTAGTCGACGGCACGAACTATTTAGTGAAAAACTATTTAGGAATGGAATTTAGGACGAAAACGAGTGCGCCAAAATTTTATAAACAGACCTTTCCTTTTATGGATATCATGCAAAAACGACTAAATGTATATTTTCAAAATAAAATTATTTGCATTGTTGAATTACTAATCTATCCCTATATGGTGGCAGTTTTGCCAAGTTTTGTAAGTCGGCCAAAGATGCGTTAAAATTTGTGTTGAAATATGGAACTTTCGACGTTCATATTTTTTTTCCATACAGGGCTAGATAATGATGAGACAAAAAGTTTTATATTTTTTTTATTTTGAACGTACATCGTCAAACAGTGGAGTAATCTCCAGACTACGTTTGTATGGAAGAATGATCGACCAGTGCAATCTTAAGTCCCTAACCCGTGTTAAAGCCCATTTTATGAACATGGTTCTATTATGTTTTTATGTAAGGTGTTACATCACTACACGTTATGACGCCCACGCGACGCCCGCGCAACGTCCCGCTCCCACACATCGTCACAAGCAACGCTTGTTAGTCCCTTGCTTTCGTTTTTCTATCTCACACAGTCAAGATAGATGTGTCGCAGCGAATTTGTAGAATACGCCGTATTACATTACGGCTAGCCGTTTTGTAAATTGGCGTTGTTTTATAAAGAAAGTATTTAAACAAGGGAAAATAAAATCAAATAAAAGATTTAAAAAATACTGAATATGGCTTACTGTAATATTAAGTGGACGACAAACACTGGGCGAATAAAAATGTTTAAAACAGTCACTTGAAAATAAAAGTTTGTCGACGGAGCCCCGCTACACTGGGCTCCTTTTTCTGTCTGCAGGGTCTAAAGTAACCTAAAATGAAGGAGACGACAGGAGCTGAGTTCGCTCGCTTTGTCATCTCCTTCGAACCTAACCTATCCGTGTCGGGGCTCACAAAGCTCCAGTTCGCTTCGCTCGCTCTTGAACTAATTCGTTGAAAACACGAATATATTCCCGCGCTGCACAGCGATGCCGCCTCGATGGCTGTTCAGCTATTTTCAAAAGAATAATATGCTAAAATAGAAAAATAGAACCCGAAAAACAAGTATGTAACAATATTATTACCGCTGCTCACATAAACCTCCTAAAAGGTATTACTCAAACCGGATAAATAGTTACTTACTTAGTATAATAGTCGCCCATTCAGTATATTTCTCGCCCGGTTAATAATTTCCCGTTTTATACCTCGTATTCAGACGGATTGTAGTCGCGATAAGTTGTACGAAGCGGCATCTAAAATTAAGCTGTATTGTTGACATGGGGAAATATAGAGTGACTATGAATAAAATTATGAACAACGGTTATAAACAACGTTCATGTATTTAAAAAATCTTTGAAAAATTGAACGCTTTGTGTAATTTCACTTTTACTTTACACTAGCTTATTTACTACGACCAACGTCAAAAAGTCACCGTTCCAACGAATTGACAGTTAGAAAACAACGACCGTTATGTAAACCGACTAGCCGTATCGTAATTCGACGTATTCTACAAATATTCTCTGCGACGTAATTATGTTAATGCATAATAATTATTACGTTAAATATAAGAGACATATTACCGTCTAATTCTTTATTTATTTTTATATTCTTACTCGTAGATACAGCTAGAAAGTGAAACGTGTTTAAACGACACAGCTGCTATCATGCGTTTGAAGTATCTAGCATAAAAACGTGCACTCATGCAAGTTGCTATTAAAATATAGCGAATGTAAATCAACTTTAGGACTGTATTGGAAAGATCTGAAGATAATAACAGCAAGGGACGTGCGAATGTATTTATGCGTCGCACTCGCCTCCGCCGCGCCGGTCAGCAAGCGCCACCGGGCCCACCGGTGTATAATTCATTTCGCTCATACATAGCTTCCGACGAACGAACACGATCGATTTACATCGCAACGATACGTGAACGGTACAGCGCCAACACATAAAACATTGTGTTTTTTACTGACGTTGTTGGATCGACACGCCCGAAATTTAACAAGCAACATTTGTGAAACGTATTTAAGTTTGAATAAGTAAAGACAAATAAAGGTATCCATTTGTAAATATTCAGTGTAGATTCTCAACATCTCTACGCTCAAGGAGCAGAGGCCAGAATTAGTAAAACAAACGATACCTAACTTCGGTGTACCAATAAGTTAAACGAGGAGTGTAATTGAGCCCAAATTGGGTGTTGGGAAAAATATGGGAGAGATATTTTCTTGTTATAAGTTACTTATTTCCAAAAGCAGTCCGAGCCTCGTTCACGGTCACTTGCTATATAAATAATGTCCCCTGGAAGGCTAAAAGTTTGTATCGCAGCCATTGTCGGTTTACTGCTCCCCAGTGCATTGTTAAAGCCAAAATCAGATTAAACTTAACCTTTGCAGACCACTATTTCAGGCTGGCGGCGGCAACGTGATTATTGAGTTTAGAGCATTTTGTACCGAAAATATTTAAAAACCGGCCAAGTGCGATTCGGATTCGCGCACGAACGGTTCCGTACCAGTGTCGCAAAAAACGGCAAACAATCACGTTTGTTGTATGGAAACCCCACTTAAATATTAATTTATTCTATTTTTAATATTTGTTGTTATAGCTGCAACAGAAATACATCATCTGTGAAAATTTCAACTGTCTAGCTACGACGGTTCATTAGATACAGCCTGGTGATGACAGACAGGCAGACAGGCAGACGGACCGTGGAGTCTTAGTAATAGGGTCCCGTTTTTACCCTATGGGTACGGAACCCTAAAAACAGACAATACCTAAATATAAACGTTCTCAAAAAGCTTAAAAAAATTCTAAATAACATGTCTATGTCGACGAACTTATTGTGAAGGACAGAGCAGATAAAATATTGTTAGGTGAAACCTACAATGGAATTGAAAATAATATGTCAAATTGTCAACCCGCCTCTCGATGGACTTATGAATTCTACTTATAAATAGATCAGAAAATATATTGTAGCGAATATAATACACGATATTGTAGACGTCGGACCATAAATTAGAAACTTTATATTTATTATACGTCAAGACGAGAACTAGCAGTCATCATCATTAACTATGTCTGAGAGATATGCCTACTATTAGTACCATTAATTAAAAATAATAATTATTTTTCTATTATTCCGTTTCTTTTCTTTATATCTAATGAGTGGTGTCTAGTGTTATTGTAGCAGTGTTATAAAAGTGTACCGATTTTATTTATACGTATGGACAGCCTGCTCATTTATAAAGATAGGTTTCCTATTTGACTTGTAATGGTGATTTTATGGGTTATTCGACAATTCGCACGAATTTAACTCGCCCGAAATGTGCGAGTCGACCCTTGTTAACAATATTATTTTTTCTGTGAAGATTCGCACGAAGCTTATTTATTGGTGTGCGAATCGACAACTCTAAAGTTAGTAGTAGGCAATTGGCACATATTTTATTTTAAATAACAAAGGATATAAAAAATATAGTTGTGCTCAAACGTCTCAGTAATAATATGAAGAATTAATCGAAGTTAATAGATATTTAACTTGAGTCTAGGAAAGCAATGTATGTATATTATATTATTATGTTTGGTAATAAGTAATTACCACTTAAAACTTGGAGATTTTCAAGTTAGATATTATAGAAAGGCGACAAAACAATAAGAGGGAGACAGCAAAATTCGCTATAAAAAAAATCTATGTGAAAGCTCTATATGATTTCAGCTCATTTCGGTACCGGTAAAGACTAATGTAAGTACCAGGAGATTATGATCATGAGGAAGCTAGGCTGGAATCATGAACGGTAAAATGAGTACGGGGTGTTTTTCGATTCTGAAGTCCTAGTACTCCGTTAGTCTCTACCGCTTATGATTCAAGCCCTGCAAATACTTCTTCATGATTCTGGCGTCCTGGTAGTTTGCCTCCTGGTAGTAGTAGTTATTCTTTACCGGTAATGATTCCAACCCCGCAAATACTAAAACTTCTATATGATTCTGGCCTTCTGGTTGTTTGGGTATAAAGGCTTATAATGTCAACATCTACCTGAAAAGCAAAAGAGGAAGTTATATTTATATCATGTTATTAAACTCTCTACTGAATTTAATTGAATCTTTGATTTTGACGTCCTTAAAAAATAAACTAATAAGTACCAATTGATCCGTAGGTGCCATTTAATTTTGTGGAATAAAATTGCGAAAAGTATCGATAGGTGCCGTATGTGGCGTACCTCAGGTGCCATTCAATCAGTTTCCGTTTAAGTGCGTGCCCAATGTGAAATACGTCCTCAAATCATATAGTAGTTATTTTAATACATACATTTTTGATTAATTTGTCACACATTTTATATCTATAACAATATTTAATCCATAATACTTCTGTACTTGAGTGTTCTTTATCTTAATGGTATTGCAAAAAATACAATGTGTGTGCCAATTGCCTACAACATAATTTTGGATTGGTCGATTCGCACACCAATAAATTAAATTCGTGCGAATCGCCAAAGAAAATAAAATAATATTATTAAAAAGGGTCGATTCGCACATTTCGGGCGAATTAAGTTCGTGCGAAACGTCCAATAACCCGATTTTATTTCAGAGTTAATATATCATGGTGATCGGCATGTTTTTTTATTGCTATTAGCAAAACTTGTGTTTTATATTTGGAATAAAGAAAAAAGAACCAGGTAACTATTCTGTTTTTATTCCACCATAAGTTTATATTCTATCGATTAGGACTGTTTCTAGGGAAATAAATATCCAAGCAAAATACAACCGTAGAAAAAAATACTCAAAAGATGGTAACAAGTTAATCGGTACCTATTGATTTCTTTGACTAAGTAGGCCACAACGACTTCCCAGAAATTCGTTTGAACACTTATTCCGCTCAAAAATCATTCAAAGACAGAGTCAAAAATATTTATTTCAACTAGGCCATTAAGCGGCACTTTTGACCGCCAGCAATTACAATTTACAAGTAATAATAAATGATTCTACCGTCCATTCGGAATCTTTGCTTGTTGCATTGTTTTGGGATCCATCTTGGTACATTTTAACTCCATTGATTGCAAATGTCCGATTAGATAGTGTTTATAAATCCGGATTTGGGATACAGGTATCATTTAGAACCGGTTGTTGTAGAAACCAGCATCTTTCCGTAGCATCAAAACGTCGCAAAAAGTTACGATTTGTATAGTAACGATCCGTTTTTGGATTGAATTTTAGGAACCGAACAACTTCTTGGAAGTGACTTATACAAACCTGCTCCTGAACTTTGATGCGCTTTATCTTTATCAGTTACTAGCTGACCCCCGCGGCTTCGCTCCCGTCAACTGGCTATCTGTCTACCTACCACTACCTACCCTACCCTACCTTACAAACAAACAAACAATCTCTTCAGCTTTATAATATTAGTATAGATTTTAAGAGATAAAGAGAAAGATATACGCGGTCGTGAACTTTTTTTTATAACTTTAAAGAGGAACAATTCTATTTTACATGATATACCGTTTACGCAGCGCACGCAACGGAAGCTCTCAAAAATTAATAATTTTGCCCGTTTTTGCAACATTTTTCATTTATGCTCGGCACCTATTGGTCGTAGCGTGATGTTATATAGCCTATAACCTTCCTCGATAAATGGACTATCCAACACAAAAAAGATTTTCTCAATTCCAATCAGTAGTTCCTGAGATTAGCGCGTTCAAACAAACAAACTCTTCAGCTTTATAATATTAGTATAAATTATTGATTTTATATAGCAAAAAATACATTCCAATATTTTTTTGATATTCTAAGTGGTGAACCAAATATAATTAACTATTACTTTTTAATCCTGTTGACATAAAATCACGGTGTACTAAGTATAGAAACGAAATGGATTTGTTGTGTATAGTTGTTTTTATCACTTAGTGTGCACCGTTTGGCAGCAGTGCCAGATGTTAAGAGCACGTTTAAATTAGGCCAGTACCAGCGAGTTGGTCTCTAAACTTGTGCACCGTTGATTTGGTAAATTGGCACCGCTTCTTACAAATTTAGCACACGTTAGAAGTTGTGAAAATTATTATTAAATTTTGTAAATTTTAATAATAACAGCCGCACGGGTCGATCTTCAAGGTTAAGCAATGCTTGCCGAGGTCGGTCCGTGGATGGGTGACCAGACCATCTTTACATAGAAAGATTCCTCCGTGCCTTTTTTTTACGTGTAGAAATGCTCATGCATACTGCGCTACCATGGGGAGATAGCGAACTTATGTGAGACTCCAACCCACTAAAACTTTACGGTGTCCTCCTGTGCCGCTTAGCAACACGGGCACGCGTTAGCACTCACGAACCCGCCGCGGCTGTCCGTCACCGGACCCTCCTTTGGAGTGTACCCCCCATCACCGGCGCACCAGAACACATGAGAAAGCATCAAAGCACGTTAAGATTGCCCTAGTCGACGGCTACGGCACGAACTGTTTTTTGTGCGGGGTTAAAATTCATGGTATCTCATCCGACAACACGTGCGAAAGAGATAGATGCTGAGAAGCTAGTTCGCGTACGAATACACACTTTTGCAAAGAATCATGTCCAGCATTGACCTGAAAATTTTCTGTGATGTAAAATATCTTAAAAAAATGATTTTTTTTGCTCATTTCGTATCGCTTAATTAAATTTTAAAATAAGGCCAGGAAAAAAAAGCAATGTTAATATGTATCTCATTAGTCAATACAGTTTTGGAAACGGAACGTGTGTTACACACGTTTCGTTTCACAGAATACGAAAAACTAGTTCGTTCGTCATGTGGATAAATGATCTAAATAACCAATTGCTACTTTATTTTTATTTTAGTAATTATTTTATAACTAGTTAAGATTTTTTTATGGTTTTATGTTAAGGAGTGGAAAGAAAAATAAGTGTAGAGTTGACAGGTTGTAAAACGAACTTCATAAGCGGTAACGTTTAGTGAATGACAGGCTGTCATTTGTTTGATGTTATGACGTTGATGTGGTACCTAAACATATGATGGGCCAGGCATGCAAACAACATTGTGGCTCCAGCGACATTTATAGATTAAGTGTTTTTACGAGATGACATAGAATGAAATATAATAATAAATCAAAGCCAGATTTTTATTTAATTACCCTGCCCTCGCCAAAAACATGTAGGTAGGCAGCTCTTTTCGTTACCTATTTATGTGACTAACTCCGTGTTAGAGTAATCCTTAAAGCGACCACTCTGTTGCTTTAGATTTTGCTGCATGTGAGTTTAGATTTGTGTGTGATGTGTAGTAAACAAGGATGGCAAAACATCACGCGTGAAGTCTTTAAAACTCGGCATCGGCGGGATATTGCGAGAATATAACTACTGTTTGAGACCGCGCGCCGATTTGATGATGATATTACGTTAAAGAGGTATTTATTTCTGATTGATTGTAACTCTCTCAACGAATATGAAACAATTTGATTTAAATTACTAAGTATCGTATAGTTTTTTATGGTTATAACAGCTGTCAAACCTATAACTGACAGCTGTTATAACCACAAAAACTTATTTACATAATAGCATTTTTCCCTGGCCTTTAAATGAAAAGATGATAAGTTATTGTGTTATTATAAACAATAATTGATTTTATACAACACTAGTTGTAGGAAGACGCGACCTGTAAAACGAATCAAGTGACAGGTCAAGCAATGTATGAACAGTGGGCATTGTTCTTTGTAGAGAAATGGATGATGATTAAGGACGAAAACGAGCGCGCGAAATTTTATAAACAGACCTTTGGGAATATGGATATCATGACAAAACTACTTTTTGTTTGCATTGTTGAACTAGTAATCTATCCCTGTATGGCTACTATGACTGTTTTAATTTTTCTTCTCCATGTGGTATTTATTTGCGCCCAAAGATGCGTTAAAATTAGTGTTGAAATATGGAATTCTCGACGCTCATAACTTTCAAATATATTTTTTTTACTTTTTTTTTTATCCATACAGTGCTAGATAATGATGAGACAAATTGGTATCATTTTTATTTCGAACGTACACCGTCAAACAGTGGATTAATCGCCAGACTACGTTTGTATAGAAGAATGATCGACTAGGGCAACCTTAATATATTGGTCCCGCCTGTAATTTGTAGATCTTTGGCAGTCGATACGTATAGTCAGAAGCCAGGCTATCTGACACCAGTTTTGCCAAGCGGTACCTATCGTGTTACCCAGTTACTGGTTTATTCGCTCCGTGTAAAATACTGGTACCTCAGCTATATCTGGTCAGACTGGAAGTCGACCCAATATACTTGGGAAAAGGCTAGACTGTTTTACTGATTATGTTCATTTGAAATATCGTGGCTTTTTGTCAAAGGGTGACTCCGCCCGCCCTAGACATCAGCCATGTCATCCTTATTCAAAGAAGGCACCTCTGACTCATGCAAGTCTGACATTAAGTAAGTTGGTTACACAGCCGAGCAAGTGTAAAGAAAATTAATGATTCATAAATCGAATATAGTAAGAAAGTGTCAAGTATGAAATCTTATTTATTTGGAAAAAGTAGAACTATTATAAATGGCTGGAAAGCTAGTCTTTGGTAACTGCCAATTTAAATCCCTTGTTATATTGTAAGACGATACGCAAGCTCTATTGAAATCTAGTTCAAGCCTTACATCGATCTAGAATACGTGCCTTTTAACAAGCTTTTATTTAACTTGTAATAATATTTATGTAAGTGTGTTCGGGTCAAATCTTGCAACTGAATTTTAAACCAGTTATCCTCCACCGATTAAGATGAAACTTTGCATACACGATTAGTTTGCATGACAATGCATGGTTAACTAAGTGACGTCATTATAAATCCAATATGGCGGACGGCCCAAGATGGCGGACTAGTTCTTTTTTGTGCACTGCCATGATATGGGTATCAAATGAAAGGGTTTGCTGAGAAGAATACGAAAAAGATAGTTAAAAAAAAATGAATAATTATATTTATTGTGATATCTCTTAAATACATGACAGTAAGTAACCTTCCAATAACTGTAGTTAAACGTGTAGGTATACACATTTAAAACAAATATAATACAATAACGAACATCAATCCAAATACCAATATTTTACATGCTCTCTAAAATATGAAACTTCAAACACGAACTCATAAATATTTGCAAAATCAAAGCCAGTAAATAAAACACTGAAAACGAACAACACAGATGGTTTCGCATATATTTCAGTTTCAACTACGGAACTGAAGCACTTTTTCGGTCTGACAGTGTCGTTTTTCATTTGTTATGTAGGCACTATCTTTATTCATATACCGTAGTAGTTTATAAACAAGTATTTTGCAGTTTGGAATAGTCTTCATTTTTCAGTGGAAGCGTGGCTGGTCGAATTATTTTGTTTGCCATCGACAGTTGGTGATAACGAGACTCGAGTGCGCCAGAACAAGTTGGAATGGAGACTCTGATTTCGGATGGAGACTCTGATGGAGATTCTGAGAACTATCCATAAAGAAACAGAAGTGAACTTAATTAAAAAAAGTTTTTACAAAAAATTACAATCGACTTCCAAATAAAATACTACAAAGCGAAAAATAACTTCCATTTCGGGAGTCGGTGTCAAAAAACGAAGAAACGAAAACAGGAACACCGACTCCCGAAATTAAAGTCAGTTGTATATGTTTGTAAAAACTTTTTAGTTGTGGACTTGTGGTACATAATGGACCAGTTCTTTAAGATAGGTATCTATATATAATGCCCAAAGTGATGACAGAATAGATTAACCCAATAACATGAAACTTAAACAAAACCGGTGGAAAGAGAGTATATCAGGGTGAACTGTTCACATCTGCGTACCCCTTTAGAGCGTACCAGTGTGATGTTATGTTATGAAATGGTGTAAACAATAAACATACATGCGATTGCAGCGATCCCGAGTGATTTGCCGTCGTTTTTTTAAGAGTTCTGATGTATATCTTCGAAGTTCTTCATCCGATCTTGATGAAATTTAAATGGGACCACGTGACAAGCACCAGCTTCAAATAAAAAAAAAGAATCATCAAAATCGGTTCACACAATAAACAGTTCTGAGGCAACACAAATAAAAAAACAAATTGATAACCTCCTCCTTATTGGGAAGTCGGTTAATAAGGGAAGTCCATGGGCTGCGGCCGCGACTTGTCTATGTTCTGCATAATTAATTCACAACTCAGAGCACGAAATTGCCGAACAACATGACAAAAAAAGTAGACACACTCGTTGAATATTACTGAAATAGTCATGAAAGGCGTGACAACGATACAACACTGTCTAATCTACTTTTTATGACACAAAAATATTCAGCTATTCCCAGAAATATCTAGCACGCGTCTAGAGGTCAAATCTGTGAGACAATTTTGAAGTTCAAATTACTAGGTCGACCATTTCGTTCGACACGCGTTGTAAGTATGGCAATTTGAGCAAATCAACGCAACTAGGCCACATTATGCGATGACCGCGAAGCGATGTTAGCTAGAACATCATATGTCATGGACCGTTAGCAAATTATTCTATCTGTACCCATTACGGTAATGTGTAATTTGTACACGGTACTCGTTAAACTAGAAGGTGTATTACCTAAAGAACGCTCAACGCGAAAAGGTCTTATACATTTTAGAACACCATTTTCATGAGTACGCCCGTAGCCTGCGGAATCAAATATATGATTAGTGTCGTGACTATGAACTGCGGTTCTAGCAGCACATGCATCTCGCTTGGTAGCTTATATAATAATAAAATATAATAAAATCGTCGAATGCTTGACGAAGCACTAGCTATTTTCCCATCCCAACCACTAGAATATAGTAGGATGTACGGTTCTCTGAATTGATTGGATTTCTTTGTATGACGCGTACAGGCAGTTAACACCTCAGCGATATTACTTAGTGCGTGTTATTTTTGTCCCGTTGGAGAACCTCCATTTACGCTCAGCAAGGAGCCTTATACGTACCGGTCTAACCTTCGCAAGTAAAGACGTGTACCAACCTATATTATCACGTACTGGGACCAACACCTTAATATATTGCCTCCTCAGAATTAAAGTGACCTAACTCAAAAAATTCAATTTATGGGCAATGAGCAAAATAGTCTTTTAAAAAGTAAAATTTTTAAATTTAAAAAACCCTCGACACATTTTCATTTCATGCTACATAAGTTATATAGTACTTAGTAGATACGCTTCGATCGGCAATCTATTGAACATGTAACTATGACACGATATCTTGCGAAAACACCCCGATTCAAACTGTAAAACATTCCTTTTTTATCTGGAAGGATGGATTTAAATGGAAACGATAATATTTAAAAGTAATAGCAATATATTTAAAAATATAAAAAAAAAACAACGAGAGTGTAGGAGGTAAGGCCGGTCAAAGTTCGGACTACGTAGGAGGCCGTCAAATACCGCACTCTCCTGCTTGGTGCCAGTCTGTGACGTCGGTGATGGCTTCGGAGTCAGTCCGGCAGGTGGTCCAATAGTGCCGGATGCCGGTCCAAGGGTGCCGTCCAGCCAGCTACGCTGATCTTCAATCCTATAGAAGTTCCTAGTACGGGAAAAACACTAGGCACTTACTAATTACTTCAATAACGAAATATATTTATATTTAGGTGAGGTTACTAGGTGGTAACTAGTTCCTATAATTAAAATTATATGAATTACGAGGGATCAGAGGTTGGTACCCTTCAGAAAACTTAGTACGTGGTTCCTCGATGGCCGATTGAGTGTCACTCAACCGATTGATTGAACGACTCAACCGATTTTATTCAAACATAGCTAAGACCACACTCGATTAAGTCACCTTTTAAACAAAAAAAAACTGAATCAATATCGGTTCACCCGTTTGTACGCTATGATGCCACAGACAGGTGTATCTGTCTTTAACACCAACTTTCAGCAACAAACGTCAAACTTATAACACCCCTCTTTTGCCGGCGGGGGTTAAAAGTATAGTATTGAGTTATTGACTGTTGTTTGTACTAAAGTAACCGATGTATACACATTATTCGGGGTTTTTTTTTCGGTCTCATAATTCGAGGCTTTCGGGATTTTTAAAGTAGGCTTTTTAAGGTCAGTTTATAGCTAAATCAGAAATTACAGGAATTTCTAATTAGGTCACTTTTATTCTCAGAGTGCGTACTTATGTAGATGTACGGGATATATATAAGCGGTTTGCAAGGAAGGAGACATACATTAGTCAACATTAATAACTTTTGATCGTAACATAAAGGTACCTATATAAATACACTGCTTTTATTGTTTCAACTCCATAGTACACCTACAAGGCAAGTACACTTCCTTTTGTATCACATAATAGCGTAGTACTATTATTAAAGCAGTAGGTACGTATGTACGAGACGTGCTCAAACTACAGGTGGGTATGTCAGTAGAATTGTGAAGTAGGTGCACATAAGTCTGCTAGACTTCACAATGAGCAGTTTTCCTCGTACAACATCTACTATAAAATGCATGAGGTACAACAAATCCATATAGAATTCATATGCAATTCGCCGAACACAGATTGTTGGTTATTTGAATATTAATTAATGGTTTCGTATTTATGGGTACAAGGCAATGCTTATGATGGAGGCAATGGTTCTTTGTTGTAGATACCCTGACCATGTTCGGGAAGGAAGTGCGCGAATTTGTTCAGCAAATGGCGCTAGAAATTTAGGTTACCTACATAAGTATATACTGTGGTTTTGGAAGTGCACTGCGACATACAGAAAGCGAAATGCTCACGTTTCTACACGGATACACACTGAGCTTGGTGAATTAACAGCAGTTGGTTCAGTAAAAACCGACATAACTTTTTAAATGACTTGTAGGTATATTGATACAGGGGCCAGCCTGTATCTATACTAATATTATAAAGAGGCAAGATTTGTATTTTTGTATGTTTGTATGTAACGAATAAACTTAATAACTACTGGACCGATTTCAAAAATTCTTTCACCGTTGGCCAGATACACTATTCCCGGGTGACATAGGCTGGCCAGATACACTATTCCCGGGTGACATAGGCTAACCTTTTTTTTGGAACTTCGTTCCAAAAAAAAGGTTAATTCATAAAACCCGACTGCTTAAAAAGCGAACTAAAAAGACGTAAACAAGAAGAAAATCATGCTGTGCAGTCGGAAGATACATATTCGCGAGCTGGCTGACCAAAACCAGATGTATCCTTGAATGAAGTTTCTTATCGCGCGTTGCGAAAGGGGGCTAGACGGCAAAAATTAAGACTAAAAGTTGAAACGACACTTTTTGCTATAGTTGTAAGCCGTACCTACTACTAACCTTTTTTTAACATTTTTTAGTTAACATTTTTTTCGAATTAGGTACGTTTAAACATATAAGTGTTTTATATTTTTGGAATCACTTCTTTAAATCCTTTATTTTGATAGCCCAAACGATGGGTTTGGAAGAAAAAGAAAATTGGGCTTCCGCAGTATGGCGCCCAAAATCCGCCTCTTTTCTATTTTCCAATTTAAATGTAGCCAGTGACACTCGCAAGGTTAAGGCGAATCGATTGACGTACGAATCATCAAAACCGGCCCACGCGTTTGGTCTCTGGAACGCCACATACATACATACATAGACTGATAAACACATTACCCTCCTTCGGCAGTCGGGTGAATACGAGACCAATATTTTTTATTAATCTACCTGACGGACAAAAGACTAATGTTCACCATTATACAAACGACAATTTCCAGATATTTTCCTATACTCAATTAAATTATTCACACTGGAGTTGGGCATCCTATATTTTGTTATTCGCCTATAAGCTATAAAGCGAAACTCTATTACAGTGTCACAAAAATATCTCATCAAAATTCGACATCATAACATTTGCGGTCATCATATTTGGAATCGCTAGGAAAACATAATTTACCCGAAAGTCGCGCAATATCCCATAAAATAAGTTTTATTCGAGATATAAGAATTCATGAAGGTCGATGTAAGTGCGGGCCAAGTGCCTACTTATTCAAGACTAGATTATAACGTCGTCCCCCAGGAGTGGCCGCGTCCTCGTTTCTCTTAATAGTGTCATGATTCGGTTCTCTCATGTATTGTGTCCTGTCTCCGCCCACGCGTGGGCTTCATTTGAGCGACGGATGAACGCGTAAAGAAGGATTAGAGCGATCTTGGAGCAACCCAGTTTAGTTCCTATCTGTTTGTTCAATCCATCTTTAACTGAATTTCATGGCCTTCTCTTACGTCATGCGTACTTTCATTGTTGTTTGCTAGCGTAATCTTTTTCAATTGTAGAAAACCTTATTTAGGAGTTTGGACTGGTATGCTTTGTCATCATAATATCGGTCGGATGACGGAGGTCTTGAGAGTAGGCAGGTAGCCTTTTTTAACCGACTTCCCAAAAAGGAGGAGGTTCTAAGTTCGACATTATGAATGTTTTTTTTTGTATTTTCACCGATATCTCCGTCAATTGTGGACTGATTTTGAAAATTCTTTTTTGTTTGAAAAAGTATGTTCCGAAATTGGTCCCATTTTAATTTGGTGAAGATCTGATGAAGAACTTCGGAGATATACAACAGAACTCTTCAATAAATAAAGGCAAATCTCTCGGGATTGCTGCAATCGCATGTCCGTTTATTGTTTATAACATTTCATAACATAACATCACGCTAATACGCTCTTAAGGGGTATGCAGATCTCTCATTTCACCGGTTATGTTCAAGTTTCATGAAATCGATTCTGGCGTTATAGTTACCTTACTAACTTGCCTATTAGGTAGGTATAACTAAAAAGTGAAAAATTAAAAAAAAAAATTGATAAAATATACTACCGACTTCCAAATACAAAACTACAAAGTGAAAAATAACTTTATTTTTTGAAGTCGGTGTCCATAACGCAAAAAAATGGTACCTACGAAAGACAGAGTTTTTTTTGGTTTTTGTTTTGGGTAGTAAATCATCCAATGACTTCTCCCGCTCTGGGTGAGGTGGGCGGGCGTGTCAGACTTTTACTGACTAAAACCCACCAGTGTTCCTTCAGTGCCAGGGCCGCGGTAACTCTCTTTCAAATTTATCCGCGACCCAGACAGGCATCAGCCCTAGTGGACCCCGACAGTTTTTTCTGACATCTCTTTGAGGCGCGGGTGGAACACTACGCACCGTCAACTCGGGCCTGGTCCTTATCAGACGGCGAGCTACCCATTACTCGCCATCCGCAAGCCCGCGCCTACGGTGGCCGGGAGGCAGGCAGGTAGCCTGGCCATTGACTTCAAGCAATCACTGGCAAATGTACTGCCTCCAGATACCCAGTTATATCTATCTGTTCCTGTCCTGTCCTGTGTGTCCTATCGCTTTCAATGCGAGCATTTCTACGAAGACTTCCAACTGAATAGAAATAAGCTTTTCATAATTTCAATAACTTCTTAGGTTAATATTAAATCTCATTTTGTCTGAGCTCTGTTTTGTGGACTAACGAGTTAACAGCTCCCTATTTGCTCAACAGATATCTAGCAAGGCACACTCTCTGCCTCGTTACCCTTTGTTAACTTAACTGCATCCCACTGCATGCTACAAATGAGCTGCTTGTGACGTAATAACTCCATTCCCCCAACAGTCAGCATTAATTGGGCACCCATTGAAGGTTTTGTTCTGAAGCCGCCTACGAACTAATGTTAAATTCATTTGACATCATTAGCGTGATTAATGATCAATAAAACTTGCATTGGCGACGCGAAACAGGAGAAAGTTTTAGGTCACTAAAGGTTATCGCTATTAATATAATCCGGCACGCAAACCAATATTCATCTCAAACTTAATCACCGTCTCTACGCTCTGCTCACATTAAAACTGAATAGAGGTTACGATAGTGTCAAGTCATGTATTATAACAACTACAGCGTTGTCCTACAGAAATATTGAACTACTTTGGCAACTACGATTAATTAATCATTTCTTTTCCATTGGCCCTTGCAGGTACTCGTATATGCCAACCAAATGGTTAGAAAACTCAACAAAAACCATGTTTACCCAAACCACGTATAAAAGTGACACTTACAAATAACTTCGGTAAAAACGTCGAGAGATAGCAAAAAGCTCGATGAGACAGTGACATTTTTATCTCGACGAGTAAGCGTTCTTGTCCCGTCCTGCACGAAAAAAATGGCGTATTCTCTCTCGCAAATGACGTGACAGAACCTACCGAGTTCCGGTCGCCCGCAGCCATAGACGCACGAACCTTTCCGCTGACGAGCCCCCAGTACCTAACGACAGTCAGCAGAACTGAAAGCGTGTCATAAAAGTTACAGATTTTTACTGCGGCTTTTTATGTTCCTGACAACATTCACTAACTTTAGGAATGGCAGTAGAGAAATTAATATTTCTTCATGAAATTTAGAGACACAATGTAATGTAAATGGTCGTTAAGTTTCCGGATTCATAGCGCGGTTAATATTAGTGGTGTAGAGATAGGAGGCACGCGTCCAGACCGAGCAAACAAAGGGCGCAGCGCGGTCAAGTTTGGCTAGCCACGCCGCCCGCCGTGCACCGCCGACGCCGCATTGCGACTCACCATTGTTGCGCTCACCCAAACACCATTATGCAAAATAAATAGCTTTTAGCGTAAGTAATGACCGGGCTAATTATTATGTTTCTATGGAAATTAATGTTTTAAGCCACTATCATCGTGTAGCGTTAACGATTAAACTATAACGCGAGGAGAAGTACCTACGATTAAATAATATCACCTCATCAACCAATCTATACTAATATTATAAAGCTGAAGAGTGTGTTTAAACGCGCTAATCTCAGGAACTACTGGTTGCTTTTTGTGCTAGATAGTCCATTTATCGAGGAAGGTCATATGGCCATATAACATCACGCTACGACCAATAGGAGCGGAGCATAAATGAAAAATGTTGCAAAAACGGGCAAAATTATTCCTTTTTGAGAGCTTCCGTTGCGTGCGCTGCGCTGCGTAAACGGTTTAAGTTACGCAACAATCATATAAGTAGGGTAGGTCGAGTAGGTAGGGTTGATGGGTAGGTAGGTAGCCAGTTGACGGGAGCGAAGCCGCGTGGGACAGCTAGTTACTTAATAAACTTATAGTAGGAAGTGGTATGCTAGTATTTTATTATCAGTGGTAGTGGGAACATGCATCTTGTTAATCGCGAGGTGGATAACAAATTCAGATCGCGCGACAATGTCATCACAGTCAGGGGACACGCTGCCGAGGAAATGCGAAAAGTTGGCAACTTATCCGTTATCTGGAAACTATGCCTCACATCTGCCTTGACGCCGAGCCAAATCGAAAAAGTGGAGTTTAATAACTGTGATGCTTCAGTAAGTATGCCACACGTTCACTTGTTTGATTGATTTTGTATTTTCGTTTGATATTAAAAAATCATTATGCACAAGTAAAAATCACTGTACAAATGCCCGGCACTTAATGCATGTAATGACTTGAACTTATTCTACTTTTTATAGAAAGAACACGTCAAGAGCAACTTAATAGATAGACAAAGAGAAATATTTACAATAATAAATACACACGTAAAATAACTGTAAACAAGTATAATTTCAAAAACCCCCGACACATTTTTATTTCATGCTACATAATTTCTCTAGTACATAGTAGATACGCTTCGATCGGCAATCTATTGAACACGTAATTATGACACGATATCTTGCGAAAATACCCCGATTCAAACAGTAAAACGTCCATAAGTTTTGAACGGCTGAACCGATTTTATTCAAACATAGCTAAGAACACTCTCGACAAAATCACTCATCAATCAAAATAAACTAAATCAAAATCGGTTCATCCGTTTAGGCGCTATGATGCCACAGACAGATACACAGCAACACACGTCAAACTTATAACACCCCTCTTTTTCCGTCGGGGTTTATAGATGTTAGTAAGCAGTTCAGAGACAAAACAAAGCGGTTTTAAAATCATGGAATTTCATTACAATCGTAGATATAGGTAGGTAGTACCTAATGTAACTAATTTAATTTGCACTCCGTTTCCAAGGTTCTCCAAACATACAAGTTGGCAGGTACTTAAGTGGGCTAGTGATACAAATAGGAATAACAAAATACAGGGACGAATCAACTATTACGTAGAGAATTTAATTAAACTACCTATCTGCTAGAATACCTAAACTTATTTAACTTTAAATAAATACAGTGAGAGTTATAAAGGGAAACACCTAATCGTAATTACCCGACTGCCGAAGGAGGGTAATGTGATTGTCAGTCTATGTATGTATGTATGTTTGTTTCTATGTGGCGTTCTAGAGACCAAACGCGTTGGCCGATTTTGATGATTCTTACGTCAATCGATTCGTCTTAAGCCTGCGAGTGTCACTGGCTACATTAAAATTAGAATTAAAAAAATGGCGGATTTTGGGCGTCATTTATTGTGAGGCATCAATTTTTTTTTCTTCTGTTCCCACCGTGTGGGATATCAATATAAAGGGTTTTAAGAGGTAATTTCAAAAATATATAACACTTATATGTTTAAATAAATAAAAACCAAAAAGTTATAAATAAAAAAAAGTTAATTAAAAACAACAAAAAACCCGACTGCTTAAAAAGCGAACTAAAAAGACGTAAACAAGTAGAAAATGATGCTGTGCAGTCGGAGGACACAATGTTCACTAGCTGGCTGACCAAAACCAGATGTTCGCTTTTTAAGCAGTCGGGTGTTTAGTTTTTTTTTATTAACTTTTTTTAACAACCGCGAATGGAACAATAAAAATCAACGAGAAGAATCAAAAGTTTATCTGAAGCTTAGCGGCGGATTTCAGAGATTTATAACGAAACTCTTATCTATTCTCGTAAACACTTTACACCTCCAAAGTTTCGAGTGAGCAGATAAGTTAATGCCTCCTATTTTTTGAGTGTGACAACACTGGAGTGTTGTGAAGTGAATCGTAGCTATATTTAGGAACCGGTCTCGGCACTCAACTCAGCTAACTAGTCTCTCAAACTTGTCAAACCCGATTTCCGTGTGCACCTGAGTTTTGAACAGTACCTACAATTATCGAAGTCAGTATAATACTTACAGCGGATCTTTGTATCTCTGAAGTTGGCTGCAAGACCTTGCGCAGTTGCTGTTTTTGTGTCATCTTTAAGTAGAAGATAGCATTGTATATCTGACTCTTTCATTTCACTCGCTTACTTTTGTCGCATCGTCCTATCTCGCTTACTCTATGCAGTATACTCGATGACAAACTGTTTCTTGCGCAATGGTTCGCAGAGCCAACTTCAGAGACACAAAGATCCGCTGTGACTACTATATTTGTATTTTTTTTATAATATTTGCATCCGATGCCCGCTCCCTGCTAGCGTCGTTTTAGCAAACTGGTTCAAACATTATACTCGTACACCTTGGAGATTTTTATTAACATTATTGGTAACCTAAATTATTATTATAAAGAAGTTAACTAATATTCTGGGTGCATGGTCCTCACATATATGAATTTATTAATGTATATAGTTACTTATGTTAATATTGTAGACACCTATTTTTTTTAAAAGAGTAAGTATGGAGTTTCTTGTGCATTCTTCTCCATAACAAGCTACTTTGCCGAATGCACGGTAAAATCTACTTTAATTACTTGTCAATTTTGATTTTTAATTTGTGTTTGACGTTCAAAAGTGCCACTTTTTGGCCTAGTTACTTAAATATATTTGACTTTTGACTTAAGTAAAGTTTGTAAGACTCATTCCATTTTAAACACCTTTCACTGGTAGACAGCTAGACTATCGGTGAGTGTCATAGACTACTTTTTATTTTGAAAATAGATCCTATGAGAGTAGACTACAGGGAAGAAGCCACGGGAAAAAGCTAGTCCAATCTAAAATATGAGACCTGTTCCAGTAATAATCAAGATAAGCTTGTTTGTGTTCATATGTAAATGAGTAATTTAGTGGAATTAGTTGCACAAACACAATTTATGGACTATAAATCATAGGTGTATTAAACGAGATTTTCGGGTTTTTGAAATACTTACCTAATTGTATTTTAGTTATTTAATAGGATAACGAATAAGAATGGTGGCGGTAACGACTCTGGCTACGTTCTAAGAGGCTTTGAATTATTTTTAGCTTTACAAGTGAGCTTGCTTTTTGTAAAGCAGCCGCATAAAAGGAAAACATATTTGAAGCTTAGTGCTCTTTCCAGAGCAAAACTAATAGTCTTATTAAAAATTATTTTATCTAGAATGTAGGGCGGAGATTACATTCTTGTGTGCTGTGGAGAACTTTCCTTGTAGGGTTCCCGTGGCAGCAAAACACAAGTAAAATTTAAAAATTTAAAAAACCCCCGACACATTTATCTTGCGAAAACATCCCGATTCAAACATAGCTAAGAACACTCTCGACACAATCACCTTTCCAACAAAAAAAACTAAATCAAAATCGGTTCATCCGTTGAGGCGCTATGATGCCACAGACAGACACACAGATACACAGATACACAGATACACAGATACACAGACACACAGATACACAGATACACAGCAACACACCTCAAACTTATAACACCCCTCTTTTTCCGTCGGGGGTTAAAAACGGGGTTCGTTGCTACGATATTATATGCAGAATGGTGGACAGGGAGAGCGGAGCATGCTTTAAAATGTCCCCGTTAAGGTTAGGATTTCTTTTGACCTGTTCTCCTTACAAAGTAGGGAAATATTAATAGAGGATGATAGATTTTTTTAATGGTTTTTCTAGGTTTGGACACTGCCAAGGGCCTCCAGGACAGGGGACCGAAACAGACAACTTCGGTTGCTCGCCCCGTAGTCTACTACTTATGTTTTGGATAGAACTACGAGCACCAATAGAACTAAAAGGTAGTAAATCTTGTTCAAAACTAGAAAATTGCCTAAACACCGTATTTATTTAAGTTTTTGAAATATAATTAAAAAATTAAACAAGTGTTTTAATAGAAATTATTAAGATTAAAATAAATCTGAAAAATAAATAAGTAGGAACAAAGCATTTTGGCTACTGGGCACAACAGTGCAGTAGTTCTTAAACATATTTTGTCTTTCGTTAAAAAAAAAGATGCCTCGCAATTTTCTTGAATTATGATCACTTTTCGTTGCCCGATTGATATCTACAATTATTTTGCCTTTCGATGAAAATCTTTTTTTGATATTGTTTTTGGAGCTTGAAGTATATATATAGCATTTGTGGCCTCTGCTGAAAATACCGTCAAACTCCAATGGACACCAAAGGTTAAGTCCATACAAATATTAGATAGCTACTATGTCAAAGTATTGGTTACGTGACAGCATTCACCACGATAAATCTCTTGTAAGAACCTACATTAAAAATAATGAACTTGCCTCACACATCAAGTAATTCGAATGGAAGTGAAAGTAAATACAACCTGACTGAAGTAGGTCCAGTTAAATTGTAAATGCTAAGTAGGTAGTTGATTGAAGCTGATTTTTTTTTGAGAAAAAGGAACTGGTGCATGTTTTGTTTTATTAATACGTCATGTTTGCACAACTTTTATGAACTTTTGATTAGCAATCGAAACACAAATATTCCTTTCGACACACATCGGTAGTTTTTGTTTTCTATAATAAAGAATCAAGTTCTTCTAAAAATGGAGAATAGAAGGATGCAAAGATCTTATCGTTCATGTTCTTCAAAAAGGTTGGATTTGTAGTACTCATAATCCTATCTAATGTTTAAACGAGCAATTCTTGTATTTACGTATGTACATATTATATACCTAATCTGAATCTCGGTAACGGCTCCGACGATTTTCATGAAATTTTGTATGCAGGGTGTTTTGAGGGCGATAAATCGATCTAGATAGGTTTATTTTTTAGAAAACGTCGCTTTCTCTATTTTCAGCCAAGCAGAGCTCGGTCGTGAAAGTTTGTGAGAATGGATGGATGGATGTTTGTTACTCTTTCACGTATTAAAACTGTAAGCATTTTGATGAATCTTTTCAGATATATAGCTAAATACATCAAAATAACATACCTATAGGCTATAATTTATAAAGATATTGGCAGAAGTACTAATACCAAGCGGGCGGAGCTGCGGACGGCAGCTAGTCGGCAATAACTCATAAACGAAGCAAAAGCAAAGGAGTATGTAAGGATCCTAATAGCTTTCGTTCTGTAGTTTCTGCCATCTCCGAGGGAAAAAGGCTAACTAAGAAACTTATAATGGTGTTAGAAAGACGAAAGACCTATAACCTGTCATTACTGTACTACTACTGTACTTATTTGTAATGCAATCTTACCCATTACAATACGTTATTGCTTCACTTGCTTCAACCGTCAGGAATCTGTACAAATAATTGAATTGTTTGTTTGTAATGTCAAAATCACAGCTGTTTGCTAAATGTACAAACAAAACACACGGTAATTATACAAAAAAATAGAATAAAATAGAATACTTATATTTTATTGCACACGTAAAAGTAAATAAAACAAAAAGATAAGAAAAATGAAGAAGAATTTTTTCTTCTGAAATGAGTGAATGGAATGACTTCGATCAATAAGAGTGATGAATTTCTTGTCGGTCTTTTTCTGAGATGCCCAAACCATGAATACGAATTCACACTCACAAATTTGCATTCTATCTTTTTAAATATAATTTATGCAACTATTAAATTATATTTTCATACAATAACATTAGCGATTGTCTGTCTACTTTAACGTTTCAATGGCAACTCACAAACCGAGTGAACGCGCCACATCTTGTTTTTTTAATTCATCTACAAATTTTAGCAGAATTATTCCAACTCGTGTTTTTTTAAGGTAACGTTATTTTTGACTCGGATCTCGATATTGGTGTAAAAACTCGGTACCTATACTGTTATAGAGTTTTCTCCAAAATTAAATTTTCCCGGAGATAACATGGCGGCGGAAACAAGTAATAATTGTTATCACACGTAACTGTCTGCGCTCCACATACTCGGAGCTACATCGTGGAGCTAGTCTCAAGTATTACGACGACACGTATGAATGTAAATAGTGTAGTGAGGCAGCATTGTCTTACTAATGCACTATTATGTTTACATAATGCCATCTACTTGATCATAATGCCGTAACACTGACGTTTGCTGTTATTTTTCATTAAACAAGCTAAGGTTCTAGAACAGGGGTCACCAAATGGCGGATCACGGTCCGTGTCCGGACCGTTGACCAATTTTTTTGCGGACCTATCCAAGATAGATTCCATCGACATCATCATCATCATCATTTCAACCGAAAGACATAGGCCTCTCTCAAGTGTCACCATTGATCGCCGGCCCCGTGCCTCTCGCATCTAGATTCTCGTTAATATTTGAAAAAAAAAACTTGGTACATAAACAAATGTAATTTGTTTATTATTTAATTAAATATTTATAAGGCCAAAAACCTCTGCCACCCGGGGAAGAGGTTTTTGGCCTTATGGGCATATTATTTTTAAGAAACGGACCCCAAATAAAAGTAATAGGTGACACATCCGATATATTGACACTTTGTATAGTCAGAATTTATCATTCTATTAGCGATGGCGACTGTCGAAATGTCAAAATGTACGAGGTTGATCACGAGACATTTCAATAGCGCTTGGCTAATCGCTGTTGCGACATTTTTATTAATAGAATGTCTAGAACAGGGTTCACCAAATGGTGGATCGCGTTCCGGATCAGGACCGCCCGTTTTGCCCGGCCTATTTTATGTGGACCTTATGTAAACAGTGCAATATAATTAACTTTGTTCGTAATTTAATTATTTATCTCGCATTTTGTCCTTACTGCAGTAATTTCGACAACGAACGAATCATCTTATCAAAATCTTCATTGATATTGTATCTACTCGTATATTTACATATTTAAGACGTGTATTATTTCAATTTTAACAAAGTAATAATACGTGACGATGTAAATGTGGCATTAAACCTTATGGACCGCGTATATTATTTAAAAAAACCGGCCAAGTGTGAGTCGGACTCGCGCACCGAGGGTTCCGTACAAACCTCAGCTTAAAGGTATTATAGACCTGAGTAATTGATATGAATTTCAATTTAAAATCTCTAAGCGTTCATGAGGGGGAAGTAAGTTTAAAATTAATAAAAACATTTTTATTATATATGATGTAACTAAAAATTTACGGTTTTCGTAATTTTTCCTTTATCTGCGCTATAAGACGTTGCTTCGTACCAAATTTCAACATTCTGTGTCCACGGGCCTGCCCTGTAGGTTTTGATTCCCTTGCGAGTGTCGAAAATTTGCGGCATAAACGGTTGTATCTTTGGATGGCGTTGACTTTAGAAGTTTGATTTTTTTACAGCTTTAAAGGACAATAGAACTGAGTATTTGTAACCTCCAGCTTGATACCATCTTGATACTTCCACGCGTTCCTGGTAAAAAAGAGTCTTGATAGACAGACAGACGGACGGACGGACAACAAAGTGATCCTATAAGGGTTCCGTTTTTACCCGACTGCCGAAGGAGGGTAATGTGTGTAGCAGTCTATGTATGTATGTTTGTTCCTATGTGGCGTTCTATAGACCAAACGCGTTGGCCGATTTTGATGATTCATACGTCAATCGTCTTAACCCTGCGAGTGTCACTGGCCACATTAAAATTGAAAAAAAGAAAAATTGCGGCTTTTGGGCGCCATATACGTCTGTCTGTGTTTCCGAACGCATACAACCCGAATCTCTTCAAAGTTAGAGTGAACAGGCATCTTCTGGGTAAGCTCACTCCATCGTCGACTTTGTCTCTGTCACCTCTGAGTCCTCTGACCTAGACTAGAGTCAAGAGCAAACCCGTCATAAATAAAATAAAAAAAATATTGTGGTGGACAAATTATTTTTTTCTTTCAAACCCATCGTGTGGGGTAACAAAATAAAGGATTTTAAGAGGTTATTTCAAAAATATATAACACTTATATGTTAATATGTAGCTAAATCTAAAAAAAAATAACTAAAAAGTTATAAATAAAAAAGTTAAATCAAAATATCAAAAAACCCGACTGCTTAAAAAGCGAACTAAAAAGACGTAAACAAGAAGAAAATTATGCTGTGCAGTCGGAGGATACATCTGGTTTTGGTCAGCCAGCTCGCGAATACGTATCCTCCGACTGCACAGCATGATTTTCTTCTTGTTTACGTCTTTTTAGTTCGCTTTTTAAGCAGTCGGGTTTTTTGATTTTTTTAATTAATCTTATTTCCTTTCGAGGTAAGGAAACCTAAATAACCCCTGGTCAGGAGCCTCCGGTCATATTGACAAAGTTGTTTCACAAATAGCTCATCCAAGAATAGTAAATCAGATTCAATAACAAACTCCCACGATGACATCTCACAGCTGACCTTTGCCCGCAATTTCACTGTCATTCATAACCATTAAGTCCAAAATTGGAGTGTTTAAAGTAATTTGACCGTCAGCGTCGTGATACAACAGTTAACCGAATTTCCATAGTCGTGGGGGTCGATTATTGAGCAACGTGCGACCGTCACGAGCCGCTAAATTTCTACTCTACGTTAATTAGATTCAGGGGCGTAGCTACCGCCGTATCTGCCGTATCAATTATACGGGGCCCCGGGCCACGGAGGCCCCCGACGTGCGCAAGCAAAAATTAATAAAAACTTCCCAAATTTCTTTTTTTGACCTGTCACTATTGTCCATAGAGGCAGAAACTTTAGAAAAACTAAAGTCATCATCGGCTATAAATGATTTAATAAATCAGTTTGCCGAAAAAAAGGCAAGAGAGTGTATATTTAATTTGAATTGATTGTAAAAATTTTGGAAAAGTGACATAGATAATTATGATGAATAAATATTTCTTTTAACTTTATGCAAACATTTTTTTTTTCTTTTGTGAGAAATCTTTACCCTTATAAGGACCCCCAAACAAATTTTTATACGGGGCCCCGCCAAGGCACGCTACGCCACTGATTAGATTGCAATTTGCTTAGACTAATAAAGCAAGCTCGAAGAGCGCTTACGGGGGCATAACTTACCGTTAGCGCTGTAAGTAGCTGCTTGTTACAGCGCTGAAAAAGCGGTGCTGTTATAACTGCTGCACTTAGCATAAATACTAGTGTAATGTTCCAGGAAGTCGTTGACCAATTACGTGTCCGTGTTTGTAATGATCTGCATTCGTCTTTACGCAAGTTAAACCTTTCATTTTTAACTTTTTTTTTGTTTTTATGGACCACTTGACATTAAAATGGACTCACCATCTTAATGCGATCTGGTTTCTTCAATTCGATGTCTGACTTCATAACTATTAATTTTATTATTTTTAAAGATTAAAACTTTGATTGAATCCAATTTGAATCCAATTAAATTGGGTAACCTGCATAAGCGCATACTAGATTGCTTGCTATGTTACCCTTTAGTTTTTTTTTGTTTTGATGGTATATCATCCAATGACTTCTCCCGCTCTGGGTGAAGCCGAAGGGCGACTAAAACCCACCCGTGTTCCTTAATTTGCTTGTGCCAGGACCGCGGACCATTTAGATACCTAGACCTACTAACTAAGGATGGGTGAGAGTAAAGGTTTTTAACGTGAAAACGTTTTTGAAAAGGTTTCCATACATACCTACGAGTACTAAACCCTCGCCAGAATTCGCAATGGAACGGTTTTGGTGTCGCCAAAAGATTTCTCCCTTGTATCTTACTTACTTGATAATGTATTTGCGCTATCGCCTGCTTACGTCATCCATCGGGACAAGGATCGAAAAATAACCTCGAACTTGAGCTATATTTCATTTTTTGTCGATACCAATCACCAAAAGCACCAAAAACCAAACCCACAAAAATAAGACAGTTACTGATAATAAAAAAAGGTCCTAGCTAGTACTTTCAACATAATTATGTTTATTATGATGGTAATAGCTGTGTAAAAAACATTAAATGCGAAAAAAATAATGACAAAGTTCCTAAAAATCTGTATTTTTGATAACGAAAAGTTTCAAAAAAAACCCTAAATGACATTTGCGTTCTTGAGGTATAGGGTTGAGATAAGTTATTGTGTGTAGCGATTTAACGAAGCACTTCTATTTTCGAACTTTAGATTCGATATATTGATTTAAATAAATCTGCACATTCGTAATTTCGTACGGTTCGTCGTTAATTCCTTTGTAGAAATGAAACCCAAACAACGATTTTCGGACAAAACGTACTTAAACATATACACATAAACCCGTTGCATTAAACAAGAAACGTATAGGTAACCTATTTTAGAGAAATTCTCGCCCATAAATAGTCAATGTAAAGTCTGGATGCCGCTGCAGACAATCTCTATCAAAGACGCCTGGTAATTCAGTGTCACCCGCAGAGGTAGCCCATATGTTTTACTGCTTGCTTCAATGCTCTTTGAACTACGAAATGCTTCGTAAATTCCCTGCTTTACGGCCAACGCGACCGAGCCGGTCAAGACGGTGCGATATCATTTTTACTATCTCCGGAACAAAAGCTATGCTTAAGGTACACTAGTCGAAAATTCTTCCATACAAACTTAGTCTGGCGATTACTCCACTGTTTGACGATGTACGTTCAAAATAAAAAATGATATCAATTTGTCTCATTATTATCTAGCCATGTATGGAAACAGAAAAGTAAAAAAATACAATATTTGAAAGTTATGAGCCTCGAAAGTTCCATATTTCAGCACTAATTTTAACGCATCTTTGGGTGGAAATAAATACCATAAGAAGAAGGAAAATTGCAAAACGGCCTCCATTCAGGGATAGATTAGTAATTCAACAATGCAAATAGTTTTATTTTGAAAATACACATTTAGTAGTTTTTTCATGATATCTAGACTCCCAAAGGACTGTTCGTAAAATGTCGCGCGCTCGTTTTCGTCCTTAATCATCATCCATTTCGCTACAAATTTGCAAAAGTGCTAATTCGTACGAGAACTATATAGCTTATTAATGCTCATCACAGCATCAATATCTTTCGCACGTGTTGTCGGATAAGACAGCATGCATTTTAACCCCGCGCACAAAATAGTTCGTGCCGTTGACTAGGGGAACCTTAAATAATGCACTGAGGTTACGGAGTGCAAGATGAAATCCGATAATAATTTTGATCCAGTTATTGCTTGCCTGGCCTTCTCTTTTTATTTAGCAAATTGATTGCTTACATCGAGTTCGTTATGAAATAGTTTTTCTATGTCAAAAAAAATAATATTTCGTAGCGCTCTGGCCACCATTTTCCTTTTTCGTTGACCTCGGCGTTTATTTTTTCAGTATAACATGCGAGATTGTGATAAAAACCTACTGCAAAAACCGTTAGAAGTTAGGTATGTGGGGGAAAGGGGAGTTTTCAAAAAGAAAACTCAAACAAATTTCAATTAGTACCTAGATTGCGTTGCCGTGTACGTCGTAGGAACTAAAGAAAACTTATTGAAGTTGGACGTATCAAAAGTCCTAATAGAAATGAATTTTGTAAACTTTAACATGATCGTATCTTGTGTAGAATATCTGTTTCACATTTTTGTAAACAAATAATAATAAAATACCCAGAAATTTACCAATACAGAATCGTCGAATCACATTTTGGTCGGATAAAATACCAGAGATTCTACTTTATGTGGGTGAAGTAAATAGAGTTATTTTTTGCTATGCCACCCGCGGTCTCTCACTCCATCTGATTCGGCGTTTATAGCTGGGATAGTGCGAAAAGAATCGTAAAATCCACGATAAAAGCTTTTATCGAGTCCACACTTCAGCGATTGCTTCCTTTTTCGTTTTGTAATTCAGACATGATTACCTAAATTCACATTACCTAAGGCCGAACGATATCCGCTAAGAAACTTTCAATAAGTTGAAAAATTATCTGAATCAAATACAATATTTTACAGCAATAAAAGCCATTAAGCATAATTTATATCGCCCGTTTTAGAAGATAATTCGCCCATGAACGCTCCCGAAGGCATCCCGAGTCACGACGCGATCTCGCTCAGCTCCAGGGAGAGCAGCTAACCTCGTTACTTACCGATACGACTGCGACTAGATTTTGCAAGCGAGCAATGGCTCTGTAATTCATTATCGGCGCTGCAACCGGCGCGCAACGCGGTGCGGTGACCGCGCGGTGCGGCACGGCGAACCGCGATCATTTGTGCGCGCTCGTGATTACGCCGCCGCTCAATGGGAACCGATTTCCTCTCATACACTCTCATTGAGCGCCACTTTCTGAACGCATTATCACGCTAAACTATCACGACTATAAAACAGGGCTTCCTTAGCTATTGCAATTGGATGTGAAATTTACAACTTCCGCTGTCTTTTACTGGTTAAGCAGGCGCAGGGAGCATCTCCACGGAAACTTAATAACTGTTGTTAAGAGTACCTCGCAAATTTTCAAAATGTGATAGTAGCTGGCAAATACGAAGATTGAGCTTTGTAGACTGGCTTCCTCCCTGACTGACTATGATAATATTGACGTAGAGAATTTGCCGACGTTTGCGTCGCTGTTTCCGTAGTCCTACGCTTACGAAGCTACAAAAAGCAGTTAGATTTATGTCCAGTCTGTGTTGTCTGGCACCATGCATTCACATGCATCGACTTCCAATGCATCAGTTACAGCAACATAAATTTCGCGTGCGTTCACGTTAACAGAACGGATGTCAGGAGATGAAAAATATAGTCGCGCCGGGTATGGCGGCGGCGCGGCGCGGCGGCCCGTGTCAATGCGACTGATTGCGACTGCACCGCGGACTGAATCAACCCGCGTTCACAATGCCTCATTTGCATACACACACGTCTACATACGTGAACAGCACAATTTTATCAATGATTAAGCTCAAGCTACTGACGCATCTTGGATAAATAACTTCCCTGTCACGAACAACGCGATTTATGGAAGGATGTTTTTTCTTGAATCTACTTTGTTGCATTTGTTGAACAGTCATCGTTTACAAGCTATTGTTAACGTTTAGTGCTCACTTTGTTGTAAGTACACAGCACTTTGAGCTGATGGAACACCCCTGTACTTTGCTCTTCGCTGATTGTGTCTGCACTCTACGTGTGTCACAACACGCACGCACCCTCCGCTCTATGTACAGACGTATAAATTCAGTTAATATGATTATGGAACCAGCAAATCTCTGCACGTGATATTCATAAGGGATTATTTTCTAACATTAGGAGGTACGTGACTTGTGCCAAATTAGTCGGTTAAAGGAACAAGTACCAGTGTATTTGTCTTTAGTAATAGCATTGTAGATTGTGTCGCTTGCAGGCTTATTATGGAATAACATCAAATTGTACTTAGCTTAGGACCGTTAGTGCTGGTAAATGTTAAATAGAGCGGGAATGAGGGGAATTATATGTAGTTGGGCGATTTCGATGAAGGTCGGTTGGTATTTGCTCGCGAGTGGCGGCACCACGCGTCGCTGAATCGCGCCTCAACGCGGCGACTACGAGAGAACGATTTGCGTTTTAACCGGCTGTTTACACGTTCGAGACCCATTCGTACTTTTGTACTTTAATATAAATGGGACCCTAATTGGAAAACTCCAATTTAGATTGTTTGCAAATTCCCTTATTTAAACAGTTACCAATTTTATTGTCAAGATCGCGGGTTTATTTATTTTTATACTTCCTTCGGAATTGATCGTGCTCGCCGTACTTAGTGACATGTTCATGTTGCGTCTACCCATTCCCAGTAGAAGAAGTTTTAACTGCACCATTGTATTCTAATCGCGTTTAGTACAACTATTTACTTCATTGTTTTGATGACAATTGCGTGCTAATTTACGAGTTAGTTCGGATAATTAGTCGTCTTCAGTATTCACTGGCGTCTCAATGTCTCATCATGACGATTAAGTTTTTTCGTGTTCAATTTTAAGATGAGTTTTAATTTTGAATAAAAGCTGCTTAGTTATAACTTTATAAGTCTCTTCTTCGTGTTACCCTACATTGAAATACTTAGTTCTTTGTGTGGCAGTTGATATATACCTATCTACTAGTTAATAGTCCAAGAAAAATTGTCAAATTAGGCCAAGAATTTCGGAATGAGAGATAGTTGGCTATAAACTTGTATAAACCTTTATTTTGACACCCTAAAACTTGTCTCAAAACCTAATTTGTATGTATAATAAATATTGTAGAGAATATAATCCTATACAACTCCTCCGGACACCCTACGATAAGTAGGTTTTGGGACAAGTTTTAGAGTATCAAAATAAAGGTTTATATAAAATTACTAGCTGACCCGGCAAACTTTGTTTTGCCATAAAAACACCAAACATTCATCTACCCTACCTAACACTATCTACCCTACCCTACCTACCCTACTCTACCTACCCTACCCTACCTACCTTACCCTGCCTACCCTACCTACCCTACCCTACCTACCTTACCCTGCCTACCCTACCTACCCTACCCTACCTACCCTACCCTACCTACCCTACCCTACCTACCCTACCCTACCTACCCTACCCTACCTACCCTAACCTACCCACCCTACCCTACCTACCCTATCCTACCTACCCTACCCTACCTACCCTACCCTACCCTACCTACCATACCTACCCTACCTACCCTACCTACCCTACCTACCCTACCTACCCTACCTACCCTACCTACCCTACCTACCCTACCTACCCTACCTACCCTACCTACCCTACCTACCCTACCTACCCTACCTACCCTACCTACCCTACCTACCCTACCTACCCTACCTACCCTACCTACCCTACCTACCCTACCTACCCTACCTACCCTACCTACCCTACCTACCCTACCTACCCTACCTACCCTACCTACCCTACCTACCCTACCTACCCTACCTACCCTACCTACCCTACCTACCCTACCTACCCTACCTACCCTACCTACCCTACCTACCCTACCTACCCTACCTACCCTACCTACCCTACCTACCCTACCTACCCTACCTACCCTACCTACCCTACCTACCCTACCTACCCTACCTACCCTACCTACCCTACCTACCCTACCTACCCTACCTACCCTACCTACCCTACCTACCCTACCTACCCTACCTACCCTACCTACCCTACCTACCCTACCTACCCTACCTACCCTACCTACCCTACCTACCCTACCTACCCTACCTACCCTACCTACCCTACCTACCCTACCTACCCTACCTACCCTACCTACCCTACCTACCCTACCTACCCTACCTACCCTACCTACCCTACCTACCCTACCTACCCTACCTACCCTACCTACCCTACCTACCCTACCTACCCTACCTACCCTACCTACCCTACCTACCCTACCTACCCTACCTACCCTACCTACCCTACCTACCCTACCTACCCTACCTACCCTACCTACCCTACCTACCCTACCTACCCTACCTACCCTACCTACCCTACCTACCCTACCTACCCTACCCTACCTACCCTACCCTACCTACCCTACCCTACCTACCCTACCCTACCTACCCTACCCTACCTACCCTACCCTACATACCCTACCCTACCTACCCTACCCACCCTACCCACCCTACCCTACCTACCCTACCCTACCTACCCTACCCTACCTACCCTACCCTACCTACCCTACCCTACCTACCCTACCCTACCTACCCTACCTACCCTACCCTACCCTACCCTACCCTACCCTACCCTACCCTACCCTACCCTACCTACCCTACCTACCCTACCTACCCTACCTACCCTACCTACCCTACCTACCCTACCTACCCTACCTACCCTACCTACCCTACCTACCCTACCTACCCTACCTACCCTACCTACCCTACCTACCCTACCTACCCTACCTACCCTACCTACCCTACCTACCCTACCTACCCTACCTACCCTACCTACCCTACCTACCCTACCTACCCTACCTACCCTACCTACCCTACCTACCCTACCTACCCTACCTACCCTACCTACCCTACCTACCCTACCTACCCTACCTACCCTACCTACCCTACCTACCCTACCTACCCTACCTACCCTACCTACCCTACCTACCCTACCTACCCTACCTACCCTACCTACCCTACCTACCCTACCTACCCTACCTACCCTACCTACCCTACCTACCCTACCTACCCTACCTACCCTACCTACCCTACCTACCCTACCTACCCTACCTACCCTACCTACCCTACCTACCCTACCTACCCTACCTACCCTACCTACCCTACCTACCCTACCTACCCTACCTACCCTACCTACCCTACCTACCCTACCTACCCTACCTACCCTACCTACCCTACCTACCCTACCTACCCTACCTACCCTACCTACCCTACCTACCCTACCTACCCTACCCTACCTACCCTACCCTACCTACCCTACCCTACCTACCCTACCCTACCTACCCTACCCTACCTACCCTACCCTACATACCCTACCCTACCTACCCTACCCACCCTACCCACCCTACCCTACCTACCCTACCCTACCTACCCTACCCTACCTACCCTACCCTACCTACCCTACCCTACCTACCCTACCCTACCTACCCTACCCTACCTACCCTACCTACCCTACCCTACCTACCCTACCCTACCTACCCTACCCTACCTACCCTACCCTACCTACCCTACCCTACCTACCCTACCCTACCTACCCTACCCTACCTACCCTACCCTACCTACCCTACCCTACCTACCCTGGACAGCTACCTCGAAAACCGAAGGGTCAGGGTCAGGTATGCAGGAAAGGAGGTCGTGAGGGAGACTACCAAGGGATGCGTACAGGGATCAATTGGAGGACCGATCCTCTGGAACGTCCTCTTGGATCCCCTACTAAAAGGGCTGGCGGAACGGGGAGACTACTGCCAAGCCTTCGCTGACGACGTGGTGTTGATATTTGATGGCGACTCAGCGATCGAGATCGAGCGGAAGGCGAATGACGCCCTCGCCCATGTTAACCAGTGGGGTGTTAGTAACAAGTTGAAATTCGCACCGCATAAGACAAATGCGATGGTAATAACGCGGAAACTGAAATACGACACCCCGCGGCTGAGCATGGGTGGGGTCGCCATTGGCATGACGCAAGAGATCAAAATCCTGGGACTAACTATCGACAACAAGCTTACATTCAACAAGCATGTAGCGAATGTATGCAAAAAGGCGATTGGTTTTTACCATCAGTTGTCGAGGGCTGCGAAGGTCAGCTGGGGCCTCCACCCCGACGTCATCCGCACCATGTATACGGCAGTAGTTGAACCCGTCATTTTGTACGCGGCAAGTGCGTGGGCATCAGCAGCCACAAAGAAGTGCGTAAAGAAGAGGCTAAATGCGGTCCAAAGGGGATTTGCACAGAAACTGTGCAAATCCTACCGCACCGTTTCCCTGAACTCGGCACTGGTGTTGGCTGGAATACTGCCCCTCGATCTCCGAGTGCAAGAGGCAGCTGCCCTGTACGAGGCGAGGAGGGGGGTACCCCGGTCAGCGCTAGGAGATAGGGACGTCGAGCGACGTACCGCATTTGCCTCCACACCCCACCCGGCAGAGCATATGAGCCTGCAGTTCATTTGCCTGGCAGACCAAGAATCACTCAGTGACCACTGCGCACTAGCAGTGCAGATCTACACGGACGGCAGTAAAATTGAAGGCAAGGTGGGGGCGGCATTGTCTCTCTGGAGCAATGGCGCTGAAACCAAAAGTCTGAAGTTGAAGCTGTCGTCCCACTGCACGGTCTACCAGGCCGAACTGTTGGCCATATGTAAAGCCACGCGGGAAATACTTAAGAGCGCTAAAGAGACCTTTGGCATCTTTAGCGATTCTCGATCGTCACTCGAAACGGTCGCAAACCACCGCTCTTCTCATCCCCTTGCAGTCGAAACCAGAGAGAATCTGCGGCAGGGCAGATCCCAGGGCAAAGATATACACTTGTTCTGGATCAAGGCCCATGCGGGACTGGAAGGGAATGAGAGAGCCGACCAGTTGGCTAAGGATGCGGCGCTCAAACTGAAGAGAAGGCCGGATTACGACCAGTGTCCGGTTTCATTCGTCAAGCGGCAAATCCGAAAGGATTCGCTTGACGAATGGAACCGGCGGTACAAGATGGGCGACACAGCCGCGACCACAAAATTGTTTTTTCCGGATGCAATTGACGCTTATGGGCTTGTCAGAAAAATTCAACCGACAGGTGTAATTACACAGATTTTGACTGGCCATGGTGGGTTTTCCGAATACCTGCACAGATTCAAGTGTAAGGGAAGCCCATCATGCGCATGTGACCCTGACAAAGACGAGACGGTGACCCATTTACTGACTGACTGCCCGGCCTATGGCCTCGAGAGGTACGAGATAGAGCAAAGACTGGGAATAGAAGTAAATATTGAAAATCTAAATAAATTAATTAAAGGTATAAAATACAGAACAGAATTTTTAGAATACTGTAAGAAAATAGCGGAAAAAACGATTCACAACAATAAATAGGTGCATAATTATGCTCGAAATTATATATATCATATATAACAGGTAGCATTAGTAAATAGATCTAAAAAAAGAGGATAACAGTAGATTAACATAAAATAATAATAGATTTGTAATTATGTATGTATTAGTTTTAAAAATTTGAAAACTTATCATGTAGTAGTAAGTAAAATATGTAATAGTGAAATAAGAAAGTTTATAGTACCTAGAAATAAAGATAAGTCTCCATAGTCTCGGATTATGTCCGGGGAACTATTAGCTCGCAGACTCCGCCAAAAGCGCGGAGAGGTAGGCGCCATAAAAAAAAAAAATAAAAAAAAAAACCCTACCTACCCTACCCTACCTACCCTACCCTACCTACCCTACCCTACATACCCTACCCTACCTACCCTACCCTACCTACCCTACCCTACCTTCCCTACCCTACCTACCCTACCCTACCTACCCTACCCTACCTACCCTACCCTACCTACCCTACCCTACCTACCCTACCCTACCTACCTTACCCTGCCTACCCTACCTACCCTACCCTACCTACCCTACCCTACCTATCCTACCCTACCTACCCTACCCTACCTACCCTACCCTACCTACCCTACCCTACGTACCCTACCCTACCTACCCTACCCTACCTACCCTACCCTACCTACCCTACGCTACCTACCCTACCCTACCCTACCTACCCTACCTACCCTAGCTACCCTACCTACCCTACCTACCCTACCTACCCTACCTACCCTACCTACCCTACCTACACTACCTACCCTACCTACACTACCTACCCTACCTACCCTACCTACCCTACCTACCCTACCTACCCTACCTACCCTACCTACCCTACCTACCCTACCTACCCTACCTACCCTACCCTACCTACCCTACCCTACCTACCCTACCCTACCTACCCTACCCTACCTACCCTACCCTACCTACCCTAACCTACCTACCCTACCCTACCTACCCTACCCTACCTACCCTACCTACCCTACCCTACCTACCCTACCCTACCTACCCTACCCTACCTACCCTACCCTACCTACCCTACCCTACCTACCCTACCCTACCTACCCTACCCTACCTACCCTACCCTACCTACCCTACCCTACCTACACTACCCTACCTACACTACCCTACCTACCCTACCTACCCTACCCTACCTACCCTACCCTACCTACCCTACCCTACCTACCCTACCCTACCTACCCTACCCTACCTACCCTACCCTACCTACCCTACCCTACCTACCCTACCCTACCTACCCTACCTACCCTACCCTACCTACCCTACCCTACCTACCCTACCCTACCTACCCTACCTACCCTACCCTACCTACCCTACCCTACCTACCCTACCCTACCTACCCTACCCTACCTACCCTACCCTACCTACCCTACCCTACCTACCCTACCCTACATACCCTACCCTACCTACCCTACCCTACCTACCCTACCCTACCTACCCTACCCTACCTACCCTACCCTACCTACCCTACCCTACCTACCCTACCCTACCTACCCTACCCTACCTGCCTCGGGTATGGGCATAGCCGACGCACTTGCACGGATACCGTGGCAAAGTGCAGCCACTGTGGCGGACCTCACATGAGGACGGAGTGCGCGGACTGGAGCGCTGGTCTACCACCGATCTGTAGCAACTGCGTAAGGGCTAAAATTGAAAACACGCATCATCACGCCTTCAGCTCAGAGTGCACAGTTAGGAGAAGATGGGACGCGATAGCCCGCTCATCCGTAGCGTATTGCTAAGGGCGCCCCGGAGACTCCTGCCCAACAAACAGCAAGACCATACCGAGTGGCCCAAGCGAACCTTCAACGCAAGGAACTGGCGACCACCGAACTCTTTCTAGAGGCCAGTGAACGAAAGATCTCGTGGGCACTGATTCAGGAGCCTTACGTGGGGGGAGCACGAAGTATGAAGAGCTACCGTGGTGCGAGAATCTACCAGTGCGAGGTCGATGGAAGTGGGAGGGTTAAGGCTGCGATAGCCGTCTTTGATCATGACTTGGACGTCATACCCTACCCGAAACTTACTACAAATAACATCGTTGTGGTGGGGATCCGAACTAAAGCCTGGGAAATCGCAGTAGTCTCTTACTACTTCGAGCCAGACCAACCCATAGGGCCATACTTGGACCAGATGACCCGGATCAATGCGGAAGTGGCCAACGGTAGGTTGCTGATAGGTGGCGACGCGAACGCGAAAAGTGCCTGGTGGGGCAGCATCAAAGGAGATCCCAGGGGAGAGGAAATGTCCGCTACCCTGGACGAACTCGAGCTTCAGGTACTAAACACTGGTGACGCTCCCACCTTTGACACCATCAGAGGAGGTAGAGAGTATAAAAGCCACGTGGACGTCACGGCATGTTCGCTCGACCTCTTTGACCTGGTAGACGGCTGGCGGGTCGATACAGGAGCAACATCCTCGGACCACAACACTATATTTTTTAATGTAAATGTAAAAAGGGAAAAAGGTGTTAACATTACTAGAACAACTAGGATGTTTAACACCAGAAAAGCGGATTGGGAAGCTTTTAAAAGTAAATTAGATGAATTTAAAATTAGAGATGATGTCAATTTAGAAAGAATAAAACAGATAAATAGCAAAGTAAATTTAGAAGAATTAGTAGTCAAATATATAAATATTATCTTAGAATCAAGTAAAATCACCATCCCAAAAATAAATATTAAAACTAAACTTACCTGTCCGTGGTGGTCCGAGGAGCTCACTGTGAAGAAGAGGGAGGTTATGACGAAGAAAAACCGCATCCGCAATGGTCGTTGGCGAGTACCTGAAAGCTAAAGAAGAGTATGAGATGCAGGCAAAGAATGCCCAAATCGCCAGTTGGAAGGAGTTTTGCCGGAAGCAGGATCGTGAGGGAGTTTGGGAGAGTTTCTACAGGATCATTGGTAGGACCGCCAAAAGGCAAGAAGAACTGACCCTTTGCAGCGATGGTGCATTCCTCAATCCGAGTGAATCGGCCGCCCTACTAGCGGATACGTTCTACCCCGAAGACAGAGTAGACCAGGACAACGCTGACCACAGGCTAATTAGAGAAGCAGCCAGCCGAGTAAATGAGTGGGCCCATGATGAACATCATGATCCCCCATTTACGACGCTGGAGCTGAAGTCCGCCGTGGCGGGTTTCAATCCCAAAAAGGCACCAGGAGGGGATGGACTGACTTCTGATATCTGCAGTCGAGCGATCCACCAGGACCCGGACGCTTTCCTTGCCCTCTACAACAAGTGCCTCGAATTGGCACACTTCCCGACCACCTGGAAGGAGGCTACAGTCGTAGTCCTCAGAAAGCCGGGCAAGGATAGCTACACCACCCCTAAGGCATACAGACCAATAGGTCTACTGCCTGTTCTGGGGAAGGTCCTGGAGAGGATGGTCGTAGCGCGTCTAAAATATCAGCTTGTACCGCGGTTTAGTACTCGTCAGTTTGGCTTCATGCCCCAGAGGAGCACCGAGGACGCCCTCTATACGCTAGTGGAGCACGTAAAGGACAAGTTGAGGCTGAAGAAGCTAATTGTCCTGGTGTCATTGGATATAGAGGGCGCCTTCGATAGCGCCTGGTGGCCAGCCATAAGGGTCAGACTGGCTGAGGAAAAGTGCCCGGTTAACGTCAGGAGGCTAATAGACAGCTATCTCGACGGTAGGAAGGTCAAGGTTCGGTATGCCGGGGAGGAATGCACGCGAGAGACTAGCAAGGGCTGTGTCCAGGGGTCGATCGGTGGTCCAATTCTGTGGAACCTCGTTCTCGACCCACTACTGCAGGACCTTGAGCAGCGTGGAATCTTCGTGCAGGCGTTCGCGGATGATATCGTCTTGGTCGTGGATGGGGACACGGCGACTGAAGTCTCAAGCTCTGCCAATGCAGCCCTCGCCCATGTTCAGGGTTGGGGCGTCCGAAATAAGCTGAGGTTTGCACCGCACAAAACCTGTGCGATGACCATAACCAATAAGCTTAAGTACGACACTCCAATACTGAACATGGCCGGGGTCGACATCGGTATGGTCAAGAAAATGAAGTTGCTGGGTCTAACCATAGACGATAAGCTCACTTTTAATGAGCATGCCGCGAACGTCTGCAAGAGGGCAGCTAACGTATACAAGCGACTGTCCCGAGCCGCAAAGGTGAGCTGGGGATTAAACACGGAAGTCATACGCACAATTTACACAGCAACGATTGAGCCCATAGTAACGTATGCAGCCGCAGCCTGGGCACCCGCTACAAAAAAGTTGGGTATACGGAAGAAGCTAGGCTCTGTTCAACGAGGATTTGCTCAGAAGCTCTGCAAATCTTACCGTACTGTCTCTCTGAACTCGGCACTGGCGCTGTCTGGGATACTACCTCTAGACCTGCGCATACAAGAGGCAGCCGCCCTGTATGAAGCGAGGAGAGGGTCATCCCGGTTTGTGCCAGGAGACAGGGAGATTGAAAGTGCGGTAAGGTTTGCAGAAGCCCCTCATCCAGCTACGCAATTGCCCCTGGAGTTCATGTGCCTGGCAGATCAAGAGTTACTAGACAGTAACAATGTGCAGGCGGTGCGAATCTTCACCGACGGCAGCAAGATTGAGGGGAAGGTCGGAGCCGCATTATCCATTTGGGATAATGATGGTGAAGTCCGGAGTCTCAAGCTTAGCCTTGCCGCGTACTGCACAGTCTACCAGGCGGAACTCCTGGCCATTTGCAAAGCGACCGAAGTGATCCTCGCGCGGCAAGAGGCGAGCTATGGTTTGTACAGCGACTCAATGTCAGCATTGCAGACGCTTGCAAACCATGGCTCTCTCCATCCCCTGGCAGTTCGCGCGCGCGCCAACCTGGTTCATGCCCTGGGCCAGAGCAAAGCTGTGTCTTTGTTCTGGATCAAGGCCCACGCCGGCCTGCCGGGGAATGAGCGAGCGGACGAGCTGGCTAAGGAGGCAGCATTGTCGTTGCGGAGGAAGCCGGACTACGACCAGTGTCCGATTTCATTTATAAAGCGACAGATCCGTTTGGAATCGCTTGATGAATGGAATCGGAGATATGTGTCGGGCGAGACTGCCTCGGTGACGAAAATGTTTCTTCCGGATGCTATAGCGGCTTTCCGTATTGTACAACAGGTGCGGCCCGAAGGCGTCCTCACGCAAGTTTTGACGGGGCACGGTGGGTTCTCTGAATACTTGAATCGCTTCAAGTGTAAGGAGAGCCCATCGTGCGTCTGCGATCCAGGCGTGGCAGAGACTGTCCAGCACATACTTGTAGAGTGCCCGTTATTTATCAGGGAACGCTACCGACTGGAATGTGAGCTGGACAGGAAAATAACGAGGGAGAGCCTGCATGGGCTCATGGACAAGAAATTTAGGGAACGGTTTTTGGAATATTGCATTAGAGTAGCCACTGCGGTTATACATCGAAATAAAACCTGAGGCGCACCGTGCTTCATTAATATTTCTGTATGATATTTAAATGGAAGCACGGAATGCAGCAAGGACATGTATAGCCGGCAGTATTTCATATTAGTACCTAAGTTTATAGACTGTGTAAGATTACTGTGATATTTTTTTGATTACTGAGCTTTTGTGTTTTGTCCCTAATATGTATCTCTCTGTGATCGCCTTTTGTATTACCTGTGATAAACAGCACTATTTGCACAATTTTGTTATACCGCACTTTTTGTATTTTTGAACTTCTTGTATATTTCTTAACTTTCACTGTGATAATTAGTATATTTTTTTTGTATTTTATTTTCTGGGATAAACAGAACTTATGTATATTTTATTGAAATTTAACCTGACAAAATAAAAATGCCCGAAGTTATTTAAATAAACCCACACAGTATACAAGAAGATGAATGCACGATGAACCATAGTATGAAGAATAAAAGTGCGAGAGGCATGAAAGAGGAATTGTATGAAAGAAGTTTGCAAAGAATAGGCACCAATTTCGTTGGTGGGGATTAGATTTAAAAAAAAAAAAAAAAAAAAAAAAAAAAAAAAAAACCTACCCTACCTACCCTACCCTACCTACCCTACCCTACCTACCCTACCCTACCTACCCTACCCTACCTACCCTACCCTACCTACCCTACCCTAACTACCCTACCCTACCTACCCTACCCTACCTTCCCTACCCTACCTACCCTACCCTACCTACCCTACCCTACCTACCCTACCCTACCTACCCTACCCTACCTACCCTACCCTACCTACCCTACCCTACCTACCCTACCCTACCTACCCTACCCTACCTACCCTACCTACCCTACCCTACCCTACCTACCCTACCTACCCTACCCTACCTACCCTACCCTACCTACCCTACCCTACCTACCCTACCCTACCTACCCTACCCTACCTACCCTACCCTACCTACCCTACCCTACCTACCCTACCCTACCTACCCTACCCTACCTACCCTACCCTACCTACCCTACCCTACCTACCCTACCCTACCTACCCTACCTACCCTACCCTACCTACCCTACCCTACCTACCCTACCCTACCTACCCTACCCTACCTACCCTACCCTACCTACCCTACCCTACCTACCCTACCCTACCTACCCTACCCTACCTACCCTACCCTACCTACCCTACCCTACCTACCCTACCCTACCTACCCTACCCTACCTACCCTACCCTACCTACCCTACCCTACCTACCCTACCCTACCTACCCTACCCTACCTACCCTACCCTACCTACCCTACCCTACCTACCCTACCCTACCTACCCTACCCTACCTACCCGTGTCAGGTAGTATTGAGGGTCGCCACAGAGGTCTGGCGACGCATGCTCGAGGTTGGATCGGTGCACGTGGACCTTCAGCGGGTTAGGGTCGAAGACCAGTCTCCGCTCGTCCAGTGCTCGCTCTGCCTCGGATATGGGCATAGCAGACGCACATGCACGGATACCGTGGCAAAGTGTAGCCACTGTGGCGGACCTCACATGAGGACGGAGTGCGCGGACTGGAGCGCCGGACTTCCACCAACCTGTTGCAATTGTGTACGTGCAAAACTAGACAGTACGCATCACCACGCCTTCAGCTCAGAGTGCACAGTTAGAAGCAGATGGGACGCTATAGCCCGCTCATCCATAGCGTATTGCTAAGGGCAACCCGGGAACTCCTGTCCAACAAACAGCAAGACCATACCGCGTGGCCCAAGCGAATTTACAACGTAAGGAACTGGCTACCACCGAACTCTTTCTAGAGGCCAGTGAAAGAAAGATCTCGTGGGCACTGATTCAGGAGCCGTATGTGGGGGGAGCACGAAGTATGAAGAGTTACCGTGGAGCGAGAATCTACCAGTGCGAGGTCGATGGAAGTGGGAGGGTTAAGGCGGCGATAGCCGTCTTTGATCATGACTTGGACGTCATACCCTACCCAAAACTCACCACAAATAACATCGTTGTGGTGGGGATCCGTACCAAAGCCTGGGAAATCGCAGTAGTCTCCTATTACTTCGAGCCAGACCAGCCCATAGGGCCATACTTGGACCAGTTGACACGGATCCAAACGGAAGTGGCCACCGGTAGATTGCTGATAGGTGGCGACGCAAACGCGAAAAGTGCCTGGTGGGGCAGCATCAAAGAAGACTCAAGGGGAGAGGACATGTCCGCAACCCTGGACGAACTAGAGCTTCAGGTACTAAACACTGGTGACGCTCCCACCTTTGACACCATCAGAGGTGGTCGAGCGTATAGAAGCCATGTGGACGTCACGGCATGTTCGCTCGACCTTTTTGACCTGGTGCACGGCTGGCGGGTCGACACAGGAGCCACATCCTCGGACCACAACACGATATTTTTTAACGTTAATATAAAAAGGGAGAAAGGTGTTAGCATCACTAGAACCACTAGGATGTTTAACACCAGAAAAGCAGATTGGGAAGCCTTTAGAAATAAACTTAACGAGCTTAAAATTAGAAACAACGTAAATTCGGAAAGCATAATAGAAATAAATAGTAAAGTAAATTTGGAAGATACAGTAGTCAAATATATAAAATAATATCATTACAGAAGCAAGTAAAACCGCTATCCCAAAAATAAATAAGAAAACTAAAATCACCTGTCCGTGGTGGTCCGAGGAGCTCACTGTGAAGAAGAGGGAGGTGATGACGAAGAAGAACCGCATCCGCAATGCCGCGCCGGTCCGGCGAGCGAAGGTCGTTGGCGAGTACCTGAAAGCAAAAGAAGAGTATGAGATGCAGGCAAGGAATGCCCAAATCGCCAGTTGGAAGGAGTTTTGCCGGAAGCAGGATCGTGAGGGAGTTTGGGAGAGTTTCTACAGGATCATTGGCAGGACCACCAAAAGGCAAGAAGAACTGACCCTTTGCAGCGATGGTGCATTCCTCAATCCGAGTGAATCGGCCGCCCTACTAGCGGATACGTTCTACCCCGAAGACAGAGTAGACCAGGACAACGCTGACCACAGGCAAATTAGAGAAGCAGCCAGCCGAGTAAATGAGCGGGCCTATGGTGAACATTATGATCCCCCATTTACGACGCTGGAGCTGAAGTCCGCCGTGGCAGGTTTCAATCCCAAAAAGGCACCAGGAGGGGATGGACTGACTTCTGATATCTGCAGTCGAGCGATCCACCAGGACCCGGACGCTTTCCTTGCCCTCTACAACAAGTGCCTCGAATTGGCACACTTCCCGACCACGTGGAAGGAGGCTACAGTCGTAGTCCTCAGAAAGCCGGGCAAGGATAGTTACACCACCCCTAAGGCATACAGACCAATAGGTCTACTGCCTGTTCTGGGGAAGGTCCTGGAGAGGATGGTCGTAGCGCGTCTAAAATATCAGCTTGTACCGCGGTTTAGTACTCGTCAGTTTGGCTTCATGCCCCAGAGGAGCACCGAGGACGCCCTCTATACGCTAGTGGAGCACGTAAAGGACAAGTTGAGGCTGAAGAAGCTAATTGTCCTGGTGTCATTGGATATAGAGGGCGCCTTCGATAGCGCCTGGTGGCCAGCCATAAGGGTCAGACTGGCTGAGGAAAAGTGCCCGGTTAACGTCAGGAGGCTGATTGACAGCTATCTCGACGGTAGGAAGGTCAAGGTTCGGTATGCCGGGGAGGAATGCACGCGAGAGACTAGCAAGGGCTGTGTTGAGGGGTCGATCGGTGGTCCAATCCTGTGGAACCTCGTTCTCGACCCACTACTGCAAGACCTTGAGCAGCGTGGAATTTACGTACAGGCGTTCGCGGATGATATCGTCTTGGTCGTGGATGGGGACACGGCGACTGAAGTCTCAAGGTCTGCCAATGCAGCCCTCGCCCATGTTCAGGGTTGGGGCGTCCGAAATAAGCTGAAGTTTGCACCGCACAAAACCTGTGCGATGACCATAACCAATAAGCTTAAGTACGACACTCCAATAATGAACATGGCCGGGGTCGACATCGGTATGGTCAAGAAAATGAAGTTGCTGGGTCTAACCATAGACGAAAAGCTCACTTTTAATGAGCATGCCGCGAATGTCTGCAAGAGGGCAGCTAGCGTATACAAGCGGCTGTCCCGAGCCGCAAAGGTGAGCTGGGGATTAAACACGGAAGTCATACACACAATTTACACAGCAACGATTGAGCCCATAGTTACGTACGCAGCCGCAGCCTGGGCACCCGCTACAAAAAAGTTGGGTATACGGAAGAAGCTAGGCTCTGTTCAACGAGGATTTGCTCAGAAGCTCTGCAAATCTTACCGTACTGTCTCTCTGAACTCGGCACTGGCGCTGTCTGGGATACTACCTCTAGACTTGCGCATACAAGAGGCAGCCGCCCTGTATGAAGCGAGGAGAGGGTCATCCCGGTTTGTGCCAGGAGACAGGGAGATCGAGAGTGCGGTGGGGTTTGCAGAAGCCCCTCATCCAGCTACACAATTGCCCCTGGAGTTCATGTGCCTGGCAGATCAAGAGTTACTAGACAGTAACAATGTGCAGGCGGTGCGAATCTTCACCGACGGCAGCAAGATTGAGGGGAAGGTCGGAGCCGCATTATCCATTTGGGATAATGATGGTGAAGTCCGGAGTCTCAAGCTTAGCCTTGCCGCGTACTGCACAGTCTACCAGGCGGAACTCCTGGCCATTTGCAAAGCGACCGAAGTGATCCTCGCGCGGCAAGAGGCGAGCTATGGTTTGTACAGCGACTCAATGTCCGCATTGCAGACTCTTGCAAACCATGGATCTCTCCATCCCCTGGCAGTTCGCGCGCGCGCCAACCTGGCTCACGCCCTGGGCCAGAGCAAAGCTGTGTCTTTGTTCTGGATCAAGGCCCACGCGGGCCTGCCGGGGAATGAGCGAGCGGACGAGTTGGCTAAGGAGGCAGCATTGTCGTTACGGAGGAAGCCGGACTACGACCAGTGTCCGGTTTCATTTATCAAGCGACAGATCCGTTTGGAAACGCTTGATGAATGGAATCGAAGATATGTGTCGGGCGAGACTGCCTCGGTGACGAAAATGTTTCTTCCGGATGCAATAGCGGCTTTCCGTATTGTACAACAGGTGCGGCCCGAAGGCGTCCTCACGCAAGTTTTGACGGGGCACGGTGGGTTCTCTGAATACTTGAATCGCTTTAAATGTAAGGAGAGCCCATCGTGCGTCTGCGATCCAGGCGTGGCAGAGACTGTCCAGCACATACTTGTAGAATGCCCGTTATTTATCAGGGAGCGCTACCAACTTGAATGTGAGCTGGACAGGAAAATAACGAAGGAGAGCCTGCATGGGCTCATGGACAAGAAAACAAGGGAAAAGTTCTTAGTATATTGCGTTAACTTGGCAAATGTAGTCATTGCACGAAACAAAAGCTGAAGCGTCACTATGTTTCACTTTTATTTTGTAACAATAATAGCTTAGAAGCATAGGAAAACACGCACAAAACTGCGGTGGCTATAAAGTATTAAGTAGTACCTAAGTTTACTGAATGTCGTCTCTGTGTTGATTGTGTGATAGACGGCACTATTGTGTTTCTATCCCTAGCTGTAATTCTTGTACCTATTTTCACTGTGATAACCATTTGTATACTGTGATAAATAGCACTATTGTACCATTTTATGTAATAATAGCACCTTTTGCGCAATGTTTTATAATAGCAACTTTTGCTCAAATTGTTTTAATATAACCCTTGTATTTATTGTGTTTTATTGTGAACCTTTTATCTGTTAAATAAATAAATTATGCCCTTAGAATAGATTAAATAAAAGTGGGAGTCCTACCCACAGAATGCAAGATGATGAATGTAAGAAAGAACTAGTATGAGGAATGAATGTACGAGAGGCATAAAAGATTGACCGGAAAGACAGAGGTTAAGCACATAAGGCGCCAATTTCGTTGGTGGGGATTAGTATTAAGTAATTTAAAAAAAAAAAAAAAAAAAAACCTACCCTACCCTACCTACCCTACCCTACCTACCCTACCCTACCTACCCTACCCTACCTACCCTACCCTACCTACCCTACCCTACCTACCCTACCCTACCTACCCTACCCTACCTTCCCTACCCTACCTACCCTACCCTACCTACCCTACCCTACCTACCCTACCTACCCTACCCTACCTACCCTACCCTACCTACCCTACCCTACCTACCCTACCCTACCTACCCTACCCTACCTACCCTACCCTACCTACCCTACCCTACCTACCCTACCCTACCTACCCTACCCTACCTACCCTACCCTACCTACCCTACCCTACCTACCCTACCCTACCTACCCTACCCTACCTACCCTACCCTACCTACCCTACCCTACCTACCCTACCCTACCTACCCTACCCTACCTACCCTACCCTACCTACCCTACCCTACCTACCCTACCCTACCTACCCTACCCTACCTACCCTACCCTACCTACCCTACCCTACCTACCCTACCCTACCTACCCTACCCTACCTACCCTACCCTACCTACCCTACCCTACCTACCCTACCCTACCTACCCTACCCTACCTACCCTACCCTACCTACCCTACCCTACCTACCCTACCCTACCTACCCTACCCTACCTACCCTACCCTACCTACCCTACCCTACCTACCCTACCCTACCTACCCTACCCTACTTACCCTATAAACCTCACGGAGCCCGAGACCTTTCCAACGAATGCAAAACCGTGGAAATCGGTTCGTGCGTTCTGGAGTTATAGCGTCAGGTTATTGAGACTGTCAAATAATAACAGACAAATAATTAGCAATAAATTAAAATTGCGACTATAATTTGAGATTTAAACTATCCTATATCTCAAGTTGGATCGAACTGCACATGGTGTGCGAATTTTATTATAATCGGTTAATTGGTTTAGGAGTCCATTGAGGACAAACATTGTGACACGAGATTTATATATATTAAGAAGATAAGATAGCCGACTATCTCTCATTCCGAGTAATAACACTGGAGTTAATGACCTAAACAGGAACAAAATTTTGCAGATATTTTAACACTTTTAAGATATGATATCTGATGACGTGAGGGAAACAGCTATAGGTACCCGATGGGTTCAGGATCTCATAGTCTATAGCTTGCATAAGTAGGATATTCAATCATTTATATAAAAATGAAACTCTTTTTCTCCTGGTCAGGCTATAACGGCTTTACCGATTTCACTAAGTCTTTTTTTGTTGTATTTGATATTGTTAGGAGAAGGTTCTTAGATAGAAAAAAAAATAGCAGTTAGGTAGGGTAGGTCTTTTGGTAGGGTAGGTTTGTAGATAGGGTAGGTATGTAGGTTGGGTAGGTAGTAGGTAGGGAAGGTAGGATAGGGGAGGTAAGGTAGGGTAGGGTTTGTAGGTTAGGGTAGGTAGGGTAGGGTAGATAGGATAGGGTAGATAGCTAGGGTAGGGTAGGCAGTTGACGAAAGCGAAGCTGCGGGCACAGCTAGTTATTAATTAAATATGAGTGTAGATCTTATCCATTGCCATACTTATCGCAGTAGCAATAAAAATTTGGCATCTAAACATGGCCTCTTGATGAAAGTGGCTGGGATCGTGGGAAATAGCGACACAATGACTTTAGAGAACAATATGTAGGTACGTACAGTGATTGTTAAGCACATGATAAAAGACAGAACATTCTCAGGACTATTGTCTGTTTGTATCTAAATAAAATATTCTTCTGAAACTTCGCTTTAGACATCAAGGTTACGCACTGCGATTCATTACATCGGTTTAACGACTCGACGAAGAAACGTTCGAAAAGTATTCCTCAAAGAGTTAAGCAGAGCTGTACCCACCTATGGTAAACCCACATTTTGCCTGTTAGGTTTTTGAGGTAACCACTTCGGTACCTATCCGGCAGTACTTCATCACCATCATCATCGGCATTTTAACGTTCCCACTAGTGGGAAACAGGCCTGCTCTCTGCAGTACTTATATTGTAAGTATTTTTTTTTTTACCTAAAAAAAACCCTTTTTAATGTAAATTTGAAATCACCAAAACCCGCAAAATCATTTGGTGACAAAAAAAAATCGCTTTAAGAAAAAAATGAAAAATCTCATATTATTTGGCAGGACCAGGGTGTGAGGCAGGATAGGGGTTCCCCCTCTCCTCTGGCATCACTCCCATGAAAAGGTCCCGTTCTTGAGAAAAACAAATTATTGTAATCTATCCTCAAAACACTATAAAGTTGCTCCTGCATCGTCTCCGGCGCTGCGGGAAGTGCAACCCCTGCGTTCTTAAGTAACTAAGTATAGGCACCTATGCTTACCGCCGCAGCTTCCAAGCCTCAGCCTCAGCTGCTACGCTCCCATCACGCTTCCGGTTTTTATATACACTCTAGGGGTAGCAACCAAAAGACTGGGATCGTGAAGTCGGGGTGCCCCAATTCGGTTTTGGTACAGATTCGACCTAAATTATTGAAACTTTAGGCTTTTTTCTCTCGAAAACTATAAGTCCGGACTGGTACTGAGAAATATCTAAATGGAAAAACCCAATAACACTAACAACTGACCCGGGAATCGAAGCTAGGACTGAAGAAGCGCTAGCGACCACTACACCAACGTGGCAGTTTGTAATTAATAATCTATTAACAGAAGAGGAGTTCGGTAAGTACACAAATCATCTGTTTTATCTTTATTGACAATCGAGAAAATGATACCGAATTCCAACTTTCAAACTCAATCAAATTAATTAAGATTGACGGTTTGACGGCTGTCGGGTGACAATTTTCATCTGTTTCGCAGCGTTTCTAAGCATTTCTGCTTACTGTTGATTCACAAAATGACAATTGTCCAACTTCTATCTAATAAATCATGTATCGCCACTATCCAGACTAACTGTTTCAAATAATATTCTAAACTTAATCCTCAAATGATAAACCTGAGTAATCTGGTGGTGAAGGATTGTCGTAGTTTTTACCCGGATGCAAGGAAAGGGTAGGTTATGTATGTTTGTATGTATGTAATATTCTTTATTACCTCATATATTTCAAACACAAGACGGATTTTTATAATTAAGACATCGTTAGGTATTGACCGCCCAAGTGTACAGATAAGTGACGTTAAAAAAAGGAACATGGCGGATTTTGGCCGCCAGATTGTGGAGGTAGCAATTTGTTTTTTCTTCCGAACCCATCGAGTTGAGTATCAAAATGAAGGGTTTTAAAAAGATTACAAAAATATATACACTACTACTACACTTATATGTTTAAAAGTCATTCGAAAAAAAGTATAATTTAAAAGTTGTAAGTAAAAAAAGTTAATAAAATCAAAAAACCCGCCTGCAAAGATGTAAACATGAAGAAAATCATACTGTCGGGTTTTATGATTTATTAACTTTTTTTAAAGTAATTACCTATATCAAAGTAAAACCAACCGGAAACGCAAAGTGAATACGAGTTATTTCATAATTACCGTACAATAGATTCATATCAAGAACAATCAAATGTTGTCAATTAATTCCAAAAATAACTATCACTCGGTCGAAAGTCGAAGTTATTAATTTCGGTCGACGTGTTATTATACCAATCCAAAACAAATTACAAAAGTTGATTGTACCGTATGTTTTTGTTTCGTAAACCGTAACCGTACATATTATAATATGTAGGTACTTTTTAGGTTTCCGTACTCAATGGGTAAAAACGGGACGCTATTACTAAGACTCCGCGGTCCGTCTGTCTGTCTGTCTGTCTCTCCACCTGTCACCAGGCTGTATCTCATGAACCGTAATAGCTAGACAGTTGAAATTTTCACAGATGATGTATTTCAGTTGCCGCCATAACAAAAAAATACTGAAAACAGAATAAAATAAATATTTTAGTGGGGCTCCCATACAACAAACGTGATTTTTTTGAGATAATGGTACGGAACTATTCGTGCGCGAGTCCGGCTCGCACTTGGTCGGTTATTAAGTTTATCTTGGAAATCGCTGACAACGGTGAATGAAAACATCGTGTGGAAATCTTGACTTTATCTTACTAATATTATAAATGTAAACATTAGGATGGATATGTGTGTGTGGATGGATGTATGTTTATTACTCAAACACGCCAGAACGGCTGTACGGATCTGGATGAAATTTGGCACAGAGATAGATTATAGACTGGAATAGCACAAATGCTACTTTTTATCCCGGTATAATGTTCCTTTGGAATAAGAAAACACTTTACACGCGGGTAAAGTAGTTATTATTATTATTATTTATATTAAGTACTTATTATTATTTATTATCATACTAATCATTGCACTTATAAAGGCGAAAGCTTGTGAGTGTGTTTGTTACTTCTTCACGCTCAATCGGCAGAACGGATCTGGATTAAATTTAGCACAGAGATAGATTATGGCCAGGAATAGTACACAGGATAGGTTTTTTCCCGGGAATATGTTCCCTCGGGATAATGCCCGACTTTCACGCGGGCGAAGCCGCTGGAAGAAGCTAGTTATTATTAAACCGTAAAGATAGAATGATAGTAGTTTCGGATGCTGATATCATTTTATCTCCGGTTATTTGCTACATTCACACGTTTGCTAGTGTTATGGGAAAATTTGACTATCAAAATTTGACTTTCACAACGTCCATCGCATCGTAAGTATATTCTTTGGGAATATTATTGATAATGCTATCTCCTACACTTAATATGTCTTTACAGAAAGAAAGAAAATTTGTTTATTTGCGCCAGGCACGACGCATACCATAAAAATAACAAAAAAAACTTAAATACAATAATTACAAAGTATGCGTCACAACTACGCAAAACGGTCATCGCTCAGCATAATGCTGGGACTCGTGTGCGAGACAGAGCCACAGCGCTGGTTTTCAGCGATAGCCGGTGTCGACTGGGTGACTCCGAAACAATTAAACCTAGTGGCAAGTGACGGAGCGAACAGTTTTATTTAAGAATAAAATAATAATAAATGAGTAAACATAAATACGTAAATGAGCGTTTAAAAGTGCAGATATAAAAACAAAGGGTTATACTTTTTCAGAAGTCCGAAGAACGTTTTGTTTTTAGGGATACGTGCCTTATAGGATCACTTCGTTGTCTCTCTGTCCATCTGTCAAGACCTTTTTCTCAGGAACGCGTGAAGATATCAAGTCGATATTAATATCAAAAAGATACTCAGGCCTGCAATCCCTTGGGGCTGTGGAAAAATCAAACGTCTAAGTCATCATCATCATAAGTCTTTTAATGTTCCCACTGCTGGGACAGAGAGAGAATGGGCTATAGTCCACCACGTGGGCCCAGTGCGGATTGGTAGATGTCACATGTCTTCGAATTTTTGGTTCTAGGACATGCCGGTTTCCTCACGATATTTTCTTTCACCGTTTTGAGAGCAGTGTTGATGAATTAACACAAAGTAATGTGCCTGCCTGGGTTCGAACCCACGACCTACGACACGTAAGTCGGGGCCACTACCACTGGGCGACCACTGCTCTAAGTCAACGCAATCAAAATGATACTGCTGTTTATGCAAATTTTGACACTCGAAGGGAATCAAAACCTTTAGGATTATTTCCGTAGATCTAGAATTATTATAAAAAATTGGTCTTTTCGCATTATAGTATGTATGAGCTTGTAATAAAATCTCTTTGGCTATACTATTATTTTGTATCTGGCTGGTTTTGGTATCATTGAAAGTTTAAATTTTAAAGAACATAATTCCAAATTTAAATTAGGAAAATTTGTGATTTTCATTTGTTTTTCGTACCGTCAAGATGAGTGAATCTAATGAAGAAATTCGATCAATTTTAAAATTTTACTACAAAAAAGGTAAAAATGCAAAGCAAGCCGCGAAAAAAAATAGCGATTTTTATGGACCTAGAGTGCAGTGTCTGTGAGAGTAGCACAAATTTGGTTTAAGCGTTTTCAATCCGGAAATTTTGATGTCAAAGATGCACGTCGCTCTGGTCGCCCTATTACGGATAAAATGGATGCCGTTTTTTAAAAACTGGAGCAAGATCGGCATATCAGTAGTTACGACGTAGCTGAAGAACTGGGAATTGACCACAAAGCAGTTTTGGCGCATTTGAAAAAAAACTAAGTACACAAAAAAGCTCGATATTTGGGTACCTCACGAGCTCACTGAAAGAAACCTAATGAACCGTGTACTCATTTGTGATTCTTTATTACGACGTAATGAAACCGAACCATTTTTGAAGAAGCTGATAACTGGTGATGAAAAGTAGATCACGTACGACAAAAACGTGTGAAAAAGGTCGTGGTCAAAGGCCGGTCAGGCTTCACAGACTGTGGCGAAAACCGGGTTAACTCGCAACAAGGTGATGCTATGTGTGTGGTGGGATTGGAAGGGCCTTATTCATTATGAGCTGTTACCACCAGGCAGGACCATCGATTCTGAACTCTACTGCGAACAACTGATGAGATTAAAGCAAGAAGTTGAGAGAAAGCGGCCGGAATTAATCAACAGAAGGGGTGTGGTTTTTCATCATGATAACGCTAGACCTCACATATCTTTAGCCACTCAGCAAAAATTAAGAGAGTTTGACGGGGAGGTGTTAATGCATCCGCCATATAGTCCTGACCTTGCACCTTCAGATTTCCACTTGTTTCGGTCTCTTCAGAATTCTTTAGGCAGTGTCAGGTTAACATCACGAGAGGACTGCCAAAACCACTTGTCGCGGTATTTTGATCAGAAGTCCCAAAATTTCTAAGCAATGGGATCATGTCCCTACCTACAAGATGGCAAAAAGTTATCGAACAAAATGGTACCTACATACTTTAGTTAAATGTAAATAAACTATATTAAAAATTGTTTTGAATTTTCTTAAAAAATGCGAAGAAACTTTTTCCCCAACTTATTACTATAGCACAAAAAGTAAAGAAAAATAACCAAACACCGTAAAGTACAAACATAAAAAGTATATATGACAGAAACAAAAAGCTCAAATTTACAAATTCTGTTGGAACATCATTCATAGATAATAGGAAAGAAGTGCGTAGATTAGATACTAACGTTGTCGTATAAGTGTCAATACTAGGTTAGTACTGTTTTAGTACACATTTTATTTTACGGTTCCCAAGTTACGAGCGCACAGATTATATATTGTTAACGATAGGAATCAGTAACTCCGACTTTTCGCGCGGCTGTCATAAAAGCCCAGCCACCGTAACTCCGTAATGACTTTTGTCACGGCTGCCTCGTCTGCCATTATTTATTTCTAGAATTTCTAACTGCAATCTATTTAGTGCTTCCTGCCTTGGAAATAGTGCCTAATGTTGACTGATCTTTTATAAATCTTTAGCATCTGTCTGTCCTACTTCCAACATGAATCTGAATACTAACTTGCAGTCATACAATTCTCTTCTTTGCTCTTTTTACCAATATATTTGGAGTAAGGGCAAGTATATTAGGTGTTTTTTTTATATCCCATAACTCTAGGGTATGAATGCGACCATATCAAAGAATCAACTGGCAGATGAATAATTGTTCATTTTTAATTTTTTTTCATACATTTTAGTGATTATGCCCAATATTAGTAAGGTGTTAAAAAATTAACTCTATGAATTTCGTAAGGATTTTCGATATCGATAAACAAAACGATAACAAACAAAAAAAAAAGATTCTTCACAAAAACAAACAACCTACGAAAACTACCTAAGTATTCTAGTACCTATTCTCTGACCGCCAGACCGGCTGACTGCCTGGGCGTCGTTGTATGGTGCGCAAATTCAATAATTTACACGTAATATAACAAATAGTTGCATATCTTTGGAACGGCTGCTTTTAAAAAAAAACATTCTGCGTGATTATTTTTTAAAGTTACACAACTCCTTAAAATTCTTAGAGTTAATTTATTAACACCATATATAATGTATTTGTCTTCCAGACTTCACTATTGTTGGTCCTCAGATCAAATAAAAAGTCAAGATGGAACGTTGCAAACAACAAAGTGAAGCCGGTTCAAACTAAGCCTTGCCGTACAAATACACAATTACACGCAGTCACTAACAACGAATTTACGCCTTAGCTTGTCCTTCGAGCTTACAGATCAAATAATAAAGCTCAACTGACAAGCTAAGGGGTAGTTTCGTTATACATGTGCGCGTATAATTGTGTATTTATACGGCAAGGCTTACTTTGAACCGGCTTCACTTTGTTGTTTGCAACGTTCCATCTTGACTTTTTATTTGATCTGAGTGTTGGTCATGTCAGTAGTCACACTCTTTCTAGACATATCATCCTTCATATGATCTATTTATATTGTTTCTTTGGTGTTTTTCTCCTCATACCAGCCATCCACATCACACTCAGAACTTTCCTCACGACATTTTTCTCATTCCTCCGTATCACATGGCTATCCATGACATCGGATTTCTTCATAAAATTTGAGTCACCGGTGCCACTTTCAGATTTCCTCTTATATACTCACTAGCTTTTGCCCGCGACTTCGTTCGCGTAGAATAGTGACTTCAACTCTTGACCAATAGATGGCGCTGTAAGTCCGGAATAAATTTTATTTTATATTTTATTTTTTGTAATAAAAACTATCCTATGTCCATTCTCAAGTTCCAAACTATGTCTGTACCAAATTTCACACAAATCGGTTCAGTAGTTTAGGCGTGAAGCAAAGACAGACAGACAGACAGACAGACAGACAGACAGAAAGACAGACAGACAGAGTTACTTTCGCATTTATAATATTAGTTTGGATTTCATTCTATCCATTCGCGTTCACCGCACGTCCCTCTCAATATTTTCATCTCAGCGGCATGCACTTGTCCTTCATACATCTTTTTTTATGGCTCAGCATCGTGATGCATATAGAACAGCAGGTCTAACTATCACACTAATAACGGCGAAAGTTTGTGAGTGAGCGTATTTGTATGTTTGTTTCTTCTTCACGCTCAAACGGCTGAACGGATCTGGATGAAATTTGGAAGAGATAGATTATAGTCTGGAATAGCACATGGGATAATTTTTATCCAGGGAAGATGTTCCCTTGGGATAATTTTGGACATTCACGCGGGCGAAGCCGCTGGCAGAAGCTAGTTGTTTAATAAATCTTAAGTTTAATAAAAAAGTTTTATGAATCAACTTTTTTTATATATAAATTCTTAGTTATCTTTTTTTAGAATTAGGTACACTTTCACATAAAAGTGTTATATATTTTTGAAATCATCTCTTAAAACGCTTTATTTTGATACCCCACACGATGAGTCTGGAAGAAAAAAAATTTGGTGCCCCACAATATGGCCACGCCATTTTTTTTTTCAATTTTTATGTACCCTGTGACACTCGCAGGGTTATGACGAATAGATTGACGTAAGAATCAACAAAATCGGCCAACGCGTTTGGTATCTAGAACGCCACATAGGAACAAACATACATACATAGACTTATGAACACATTACCCTCCTTCGGCAGTCGGGTAAAAAGAATGGGGGTGAGACAGATTGCTCCCGTGACTAGCCGCCATTTCATCCATTCAGTTTTCTTTCTTTGCGTTACTATCACAGTGTCACTGAGATGTAGATCAATATTTCTCAAATGTTTTCATACACGTTTTTATGAACATTTATTATAATAATAATGAAGACAGATATTATAAAACACATCGTCGCAGTGTCTCCCGTACGTACAGTAGGTATCATGTCATTTATCATCGAAGTATTGTTATGCAAGAAGCAGTCAGTCGGCACCAATTAAATACTCTTGATTGGTACAAAAACAAGACTTAAAATTAATGGACCGATGCAGGTAATTATTAAGACAACCGGCTTAATAAAAAAAAAACTTTTTAACAAAAATACAACCGACTTACAAATAAAAACACTACAAAGTGAAAAATAACTTCAATTTCGGAAGTCGGTGTCAAAAAACGAAGATCCCAAAACAGGAACACCGACTTCCGAAATTGAAGTTATTTTTCACTTTGTAGTGTTTTTATTTGTAAGTCGGTAGTATTTTTGTTAAAAAGTTTTTTTATTTTTCACTTTTTAGTTGTGGTTCATAATGGACCAATTCTCCAAAGTGAAACCAGAATAGATTTACCCAGAAACATGCAACTTGGACAAAAACAGTGGAATTAGAGTATACCAGGGTGAACTGTTCAACCTGCGTACCCCTTTAGAGCGTGATAGTGTGATGTTATGTTATGAAATGATGTAAACAATAAACAGACATCCGATTGCAGCAATCCCGAGTGATTTGCCGTCATTTATTGAAGAGTTCTGATGTGTATCTCCAGAGTTCTTTACCAGATCTTGATGAAAATTAAATGGGACCACATGACAAACACCAGCTTTCAATTAAAAAAAGTATCATCAAAATCGGTTCACCCAGTAACAAGTTCTGAGGTAACAAACATAAAAAAAATATATCTACATTCGAATTGAGAACCTCCTCCATTTTTGAAGTCGGTTAAAAATATAAACGGTCTCGGTAGATAGGTAGTATCATCTGAATAAAGACAAATGCACGAAGTAACTCAGACATCGTAAATTTTTATTAAGATTATGACACAAAAATCCTTTTTATAAACTTTCCATCTGATAAAAACTGACTATCACTTCAATACAACAGAAAATCAGACATAACACTATTATTACATACAGGGGCAAAACCGAGCAACCGACTCAAACTGGCTCTTTACTTTTATTTTTTCCTTTGGCAAAATACAGTTCGACACGATTTCTCGATTTTATATCTCTTGAAAATAATATTTTTATGAGGTTGTCTCCGATCTGGAGTAAAATCGACGACTATAAAGAAAATAACATAGTGCGTCGTTGGTGTCCTCGATAGCGGTGCGCGTCGGTACGAAGAAGGCACTTCAATCAGCCTTAATGTCAGGTTATGCAAAACAACAGAAATGTCAGCTGCAAACGCCATTGATCACGTCGCTTCGATTTCTCACACTTTTATACTTGCGCAATTGTAATTATTGTTATCCAGAGCTGTTTTTAAACTGGTTGTTGAAATGCTCTAACACTTTACCTTCAGTAGTTGCATTAGGTAGGTATACAACATCGCTTTTTCATTAATGATTTATTTGTTTATTTGTAACTTCATGAAATACAATACAATATCAGCTTTTAATGATCCCACTGCTGGAATAAATGCCTATACTCTGGGAGAGGGAATGGGTTGTAGTCCACAACTGCACTCGTGTCTAGTGCGGCTTTTTTGGATTTCACATGTCTTCTAATTTTTGGTTCTAGACTCAGATCAAATAAGTCAAGATGGAACGTTGCAAACAACAAAGTGACGCCGGTTCAAACTATGCCTTGCCGTACAAATACACAATTACACGCACTCACGTTTAACGAAATTACGCCTTAGCTTATCCTTCGAGCTCACAGATCAAATAAAATAGAGCTCAACTGACAAGCTAAGGGGTAGTTTCGTTATACCTACGTGTGCGCGTGTAATTGTGTATTTGTACGGCAAGGCATAGTTTGAACCGGCTTCACTTTGTTGTATGCAACGTTCCATCTTGACTTTTTATTTGTTCTGAGTTTCTAGAAAATGCCGGCTGCTTGCGTTTTCAGGAGTTCAGTGGTATCGGAATAGTGCGGTGGGAATTGCTTGCACGCTGTTAATTTTGTATGAATTATGATCAGAATGTGGATAAATAAGTGTGAAATATTGACCGAAGTTACGAAATTACGAATGCTAGATACCTCTATTCTTATTATTTAAATTATATCTGCACTAATCTCACTAATATTATAAAGACGAAAGTTTGTGAGTGTATGTGTGTGTCTGTATGTTTATTACTTCTTCACGCTCAAACGTATGGACGGATCTGGATGAAAAAGCTATGCCTGAGTGAAATAGGATATTTTTTTGCCCGAAAACGGGTACTTTGGGGTGTGTCATGAGAGCGAAGCCGCGAGGAAAATCTAGTTTAGTATAAAGCCAACGACCACACAGTCTGAATCATAGTTTGTGTAAGCGAATGAAAAAAAGAACAATGTACCAAATTAGCTATACCTTATTAGGTTATAATTTGGTACTCTTTAGTCACAGTCATGGTGTAAATCAACGTTAATAAAACTGAGTGCGCATGAGCTGTTCGAAGCTACTGTACCTAACACTAAAACTAAATTAGTTTCAGCCGAGTGTTATTCTTATGACCGTTACTGTACGTACGCAATACACTCATTTGTGTGCAAAGGCATACTGCACACTTGAGCAAATACCACCCTTTTTAAAACAGTAATTGGTCTCTGAAGGCATCTGGGGGCACAGCAGTGCCCCAACAAGTAGAGCAAACGGTACAGCCGTACCATACTTTTCTCGAAGCCTTTCAGGACATTTTCGAGCCCCTCTTTGTGCATAGAATCCTGAATGTTGAACAAGCAGATTAACTAACTCAGTTTTACATAAGAGGTCGACATTATTTTGTTCTTGTGTATGTAAAACCAATTCGCATAATTTGCTGTTTGTTACGTAATTAAATTATTAAGGTAAGTACTTACCTACTGAATAAATTATCCGACTTGGTTTTATATTCTACTAGCTTCTGCCAGCGGTTTCGCCCGCGTGAACATCGATAATTATACCGAGGGAACATATGCCCGGGATAAAAAGTATCCAATGTGCTATTCCAGACTGTAATCTATATCTGTTCCAAATTTCATCCAGATCCGTCCAGCTGTTTGAGCGTGAAGAAGTAACAAACATACAAACACACTCACAGACTTTTACCTTTATAATATGAGTGTAATGATTCGATCTTACAACTGTTTGCGGTAGAAGAACTGGTTTGCGTTACTTGGATTTTTTTACATTTTATGTTTTGATGGGATTTGGTTTACTTCAAAGAGGTCACACAGGTCGTGTCCGACAAAGGGCACGTGTCGTCACGTGCGTCTATTTCATAATTAGCGTTTGAATGCGAAATCTACGCGCCTGCGCCGCCTAGACAATTATCAGCCCGTACACAATAACAAAAATCAATAGCAGAATTGGTATTCATCGCTTAGTTTAAATATTGTGTGATAATCGTGGATGAACTGGTTATTAACGTTTACACAGTATTTTGAGTCGAGTAGCCGTACGTAGCGCGGTCAATGCCTCCTAGTGTCAACAATGCCAGCGCCCCGGTCATAATAACTTCAGTTTCATGAACGCAGTTCTATCAAGGTAAAGTTGAACCTGAGTTGAACGTATAATATACACAGTAAACCAAGATTAGTTTCTATAATGGGTTTCTACAAATTCAATGTTTATGTCGAAACAGATCGATTTGTGTACTTCGTGAAATGGCGTTTTTCCAGGAAATACTAAACTGTTAGTTGGCCATATCGTTGAATGTTCCACATTTGAGTTGCAATTCCCTTAAGAAAATTATATTGTAGCTAATAAAAAATATATCTATAAATCGTAATGTGGTTTTTAACCGACTTTCCAAAAAGGAGATGGTTCTATGTTCGAATTTATGTTCTTTTTTATGTTCCCCGATTTCTCCGTCAATTAGTGAACCGATATTGAAAATTATTTTTTTGTTTGAAAGATTATAGTTATTTGGAAATTGGTCCTATTTTATTTAATTTGTTTTGTGTGTTGATGAAGAACTTCGGAGATATGCAACATAACTCTTCAATAAATAAAGGCAAAACTCTCGGAATTGCTGCAATCGTATAACTGTTTATTGTAACATAACATCAACTGTACACATCTGCGTACTCCTTTAGAGCGTACTTTAAAGGGGTACGCAGATGTGTACAGTTCACCTTGGTACACTCTCATTTCACCGGTTATGTTCAAGTTTCATGATATTCGGCTAATCTATTCTGGCATTATAGGAACCTTACTAAACAACTTGCCTATTAGGTAGGTACAACAAAAAAGTTAAAATATAAAAAAAACTTTTTCAAAAAATAATACTTCTGACTTTCTTTTTATTAGAAAGTAGGTAATATTATTTTGAAAAAAGTTTTTTCTAACGACATTTCACGGGATTAATTTCTTCAATAATCATTAAATTATTTACTTTTTAAAGCAAGAGAATAAGTATGGTATCTGTACCCCAATGCTGCATCATTAACAAAACCCACACAGAATTAAATGACTCTCTTAAAATACATACCTACTCCTATTTAAAAAACCGGCCAAGTCCGAGTCGGACTCCCGCACGAAGTGTTCCGTACCATTATCGCAAAAAACGGCAAAAAAATCACTTCTGCTGTATGGGAACCCCACTTAAATATTTATTTTATTCTGTTTTTAGTATTTGTTGTTATAGCGGCAACAGAAATACATCATCTGTGAAAATTTCAACTGCCTAGCTGTCATGGTTCATGAGATATAGCCTGGTGACAGACGGACCGCGGAGTCTTAGTAATAGGGTCCCCTTTTTACCTTTTCGGTACGGAACCCTAAAAAGGGACAGATGTATACAAGACATACACATCTGTCCCTTACGCAAACTCAAAATAACCTTACTATAAGAACTTATGGTCACCCCTTGAAATATACTCTGCATTCATTTCTAGTAAACTCTGTGTAATGAAGTAGATTAAACCCTTTTATCCCTTAGTGCCGCGGTCGTGTTCAGTGCAAATTAGCAAATAATTTCACTAATGAAAGTGCGATGGCCCCACCACGCTCACTAATTCAGGTGTACCTTTGTAATGTCTGCCAACGTTAAATGTTCTAGTTATGAGTCTAGTACAGTGATTCGAGCAATTGAGCCTTTATAGTATGAGAGCCCACTGCAAAAATTTGCAGGTAATTATTTTATTTTTGATGAAAGTTGATTTTGATGAAAGATTCTTGATAGAATAATAGATTGATGCAGGGTTGCCTGGCCGAATCTGGCCGCAAAAATATTTTTGTTTTTTTTTTTCAACTTTGTCTTACATTAGGAATTTCTCCTGCATCGTAGGTGCGTATGGTACACCATCTAGGTCTCTGTTAGCCGCCATTTAAGGGTTACCAAGTTTAGCAGGTAAACTGGCGGCTAACTGAGTAGGGTCATGTGTTCAACAACGAAACACAAAAAATTCAAAGTCTCGTGCACCTTTTCTTTTTACAGATAGAAGTCTATTTTTTTACAGGTATGTAGGCAATTTTATTGGGTATCGGATGTCATTTATGGTTTTTAAATTTATGTGTAAATAATCAGCAAAAAAAATAAAAACAAAAAAGTTGGAAATGTTTTATTGTGTCCACAGTGGTGTACACAATGAAACACCACAAATTCAACAATGAAACATAATAATTAATAGTGTGTTCAATAATGAAACACTAAAAATTCAAAATCTCGTACACCTTTTGTTTTTACAGATAGAAGTAAATTTTTTACAGGTATAATGGGCAATTTTATTGGGTAGGTATCGGATGTCATTTATGATTTTTTAAATTAATGTGTATGTAATCAGCATTAATTTAAAAATCAGCAAAATTAGAGATGTTTTATTGTGTCCACAGTGGTGTACAAATGAAACAACACAAATTCTATAATGAAACATAATAATTAATAGTGTCCTCATATTTTGTGAAATGTATGGTGTAGGTGAATGATAAAAAATGCTTGAGTTGAATCAAGAAGGTTTTGTTACTAATTTCGCTCTAGTCAGACTCTTCAGGCTATCTATAATAAGTAATAACGAATTAAGTTAGCGCCTTACAATTTATAATTAACATTAAGCAGCAAAATTATTGAGTTTGCAATATTTATCTATAAGTCTAGTTAAGCAATAATGACTTACGACTATTTAGGCACTTAGATTCATCTCAAAATTATAAGGATAGTACACTATAAAACAAGATAGTACACAATGAAACAGTGTTTCATTGTGTCCATTGTGCAACTGTTTCATTGTTGACTACATAGGGATTATTTTACAAAACTCAAAAAAAAACTGAATTGGAACACTTTTAAAATAATAATCTATTAAATCTATTAATATACGAAATATTTTTAATGCTAGGTTATCATTAAAAACATTAAAATTAATGTTTTTAACCATAACTTAATGAAAAATCTTTAAAGAATGCTAAAAATACTTAAATTTTTGTCAAAATACTTAAAAATGCTCCACAGACATGTCTTCCCCACGTGGAACCGACGAAAATTGGGGTGGGGCGGGGGGTTCTCAAGAGTGACCTTTTGCGATATAATGCGCGATCTGGCAACGCAGCATGTTAGAAATATCACAGTGTTTTATTGTGTACCACTGTTTCATTGTTGGACATCTGACCCTACTGGAAACTTTATTTTTTCCTATTTTCTACACCACTTTCTTTTAAATGACTTTGGCTTCACTTGACGACTTGTATATTTGGGATTAGAGATATCAAATATATATTGCATTTTTTTTGATTAAGGTAATCTATTCTACTATGAAGAATATTAGTAAAAAACCGGCCAAGTGCGAGTCAGACTCGCGCGTGAAGGGTTCCGTACCATTATAGCAAAAAACGGCATAAAATAACGTTTTTTGTATGGGAGCCCCCCTTAAATATTAATTTTATTCTGTTTTTAGTATTTGTTGTTATAGCGGCAACAGAAATACATCATTTGTGAAAATTTCAATTGCCTGGTGACAGACAGACAGACAGACAGACGGACCGCGGAGTCTTAGTAATAGGGTCCCGTTTTTACCCTTTGGGTACGGAACCCTAAAAATCAAGTTTAACCAGAAAAAAAAAATTATAATAAAAAAACCTGCAGATTATTGCAGTGCGATCTTAGGCTAACACGATAAATGCAAGGCGACGGGAATGGCGTAACTGTGACAATGTCCTCGAACCGAGTGAATTATAGATGTTAGGCACGATATCAGTAAAAGCAACGACTTTCACCCGCCATTTTTATTAACAGGTGTGACGTCGACTACCTGTTTAGATATAGACATGCACATAATGAAACAACATGGAGCTAAGTAATTACACACTTACAATATGCGCGCAATTTAGAAAGTGACAATTTTAAATCCATTTGAGATTAGATTGATTGATTGCGAAACTTATTTACAGCAAGATAGATATGATTTAAGTTAGCCAAAACAGATGAAAAACAGCTTTTTTGTATTTCAATAACAAAAAAAGCTGGAGAAGGCCTATACCCAAATAGGATCCAGAAAAAAATTTAAAAATGTATTAGTGCAAAACCATAGGTAAAAAATAAAATATGCAACCACAGATTACCCCCTATTTATTTTAAGTTCTTTAGGTCCATCCAAAGGTTGTCTGGTAGATATCGCTGTCACCGATAAGACCGCCTTTGTACCCTTAGAAATAAGTTTTCTTGTAAAAGAGATGCGTAACTTTTTATTTTTGGTGTACAATAAATGTATATTCTATTCTATTATAATTATGTAAAATTACGTAATACGTATATAGTACGCTTTTGATTTAACAATAAATTGTATAAACTGGACGTGGTATCACAGAATCCTGAATAGTAATACGGGTTGACAGCAAATCTCGCCTGTCGAGCTAAATTGACAGGTATGAGCGGTGCTAATCACCGTCGCCGTCGCATAGCCTGCCTCCCAGCGTCCCTCGCAGTTCGGACACACCGGCCGCCGCGTGCATTTACATAATGAGATTACAATACATGACTGAGTGCAGCTCTAATTGCACTAACTTTATATTCTACATGATTACCACCCAACTACTAATGTAACTGGAATATGAACATGGGGGTGACCATAAGCTCTTAGAGTAAGATTATTTTGAGTGTGCGTAATGGACAGATATTCAAGTATACAAGTCATATACATCTGTCCCTTACACACACTCAAAATATACTCTAAGAGCTTATGGTCACCTCCACAGACATAAAACTAACTAGATAACGCAAGTCACTCCATCTGTATGAAAACCAAGCGTGCCACTTTTTCACACACAATTTAAAAACAAATTTACTTACCAATGAAAGAAAACATTTCCAATGCCTCGGCTAACTTTATCTATACAGTCTTTACAGCTCAATATGGCATAATTAGACATTTCCCTAGATTTCGGTGAATTTCCGGTGCCGATAATGCTAAAAAGCTTGAAGTACGATCATTGATCGTAATTTTACTCCGTTTTTAACACGCGAAGTACATACAATCGCGACATCTAGTTAGATCTGTGGTCACCCCCCAGCTTTACACTCGATGTAGCTGAATATCCTAACTTGCAAGGAAATAAAATGTCTTGCCAAATTTTCGCCAATAAGTTGAAATAAATGTTAATCTTGCTTAAGTCAGGCCCAAGTTTCTTTAGTCCTTAAGAAGTCCATACTAATAATATTATAAATGCGAACGTTACTCTGTTTGTTTGTTACCTTTTCACGACTAAACGGCTTAACCGACTAAGATGCAATTGTATGAAGATAGTTTAAGAACCAAGGAAGGACATAGGATAGATTTTATCCCGGTATACTACGTTCCCTTGGGATGATAAAGAAGTTTTTACGCGGACGTAGCCGCGGGCAGAAGGTAGTTTATTACAACAATTCACGAAGCAATACATAATATAGGTACCTAGTCTTGCCATAAACATATTAACAAAGAGAAACAATTTTTTTTCTATTGCAAATAACATTTATTAAACTATTATAATGTGTTCGTTTAATAATAAATATAAAACAATTAATAGCTATTTATGCAACTGTTACGTTATGGACGGTCTTTTAATACGAGTGCCATTTTTCGGTACAAGCGTAACGCGTACCGAAATAGGTGGGCACGAGTTATTAAAAGACCAATAACGTACAGTTGCATACAAGATTTTATCTACGAAGGAAGGAATAAAACACAGATATAGACAAATAAGTATTTCAGGAAGTGTGTTTAAGTATTTCATTTCTCTTACATGTCTTGATTTTTCTGGTAGTAAATTATTTGTAGCCGCAACTGCTTTATTTGTTATATCTGGTGGAGTAATTTCACACTTTTCACTTGATGTTGAAGACATTTTTAATAAAATTTGAAATAAAATTTCACTCAGAAAATTTTTCGCGCGTCCTCTTTTTTTTTTTTTTTTTTGTTTATTCTTTATTAGGTATAAGGCAAAGATCTTGTAGCCGCAACTGCCAAATAGTATACGATACCTTTTTTCTAAACTTGTTCCATTTTTAAAAACATCATTTACATTGTCTCGATTTCGAAGTAATACTCTAGGTACCTGGCTGTATGTTCAGAATGTCTTTGCTTGTGTTTTAGAATTTATGACGATTCGCATAATGCAACCCGATGTCGTTATGGGTATCATAATGAAACCGCTGTCAATTTTGTAATTCGAATATAATGAAACCGAAGAAGATAAAAATATAAAAAGCTCATTTGAAGTGGTCTCCATTGGCTGCAATACAGTCCTTTAAACGTTGAGGCCAGTTACCAATGGAAGCACGCACTCTTTCCATGGGAAAATTCTTGACTGCCAATCGTATGGATTGTTTTAGGGACTCCAAATTATCATGGCGTTTAGAGCAAGCCGTACTCTCTAAAATCATAATCCAGCGGATTAAGATCGGGACTAGACGACGGCCAGTCTTCAGCTCTGATGAAGTCGGACACGTTCGATTCTAACCAAGACTGCGTGGACCGAGCTTTGTGACCCGGCGGCGGCGCCGAGTCTTGCTGGAAGGGCTATTCTTGGTTATTGAACATGGTGTTGTCAAGGGGCTTAACTACCGTCTCTAGAATGGTATCTTGATACACTTGTGCCGATGTTTTGATACCTTTTCACAAAATATGGCTCAGTCACTCCTTCATAGCTGACACCCCACCAAACCATCACTGAAGTCGGATAATACCCACGTTGCACTCTGTCAGTCGACTATATTGGGAAGAAGCCTTAGAGCTTTGAGCATAAATACGATCATTTTGTTTGTTAAAATGTTGCTCAATTGTATAAAAAATCTCTTCCGTAAACAAAAATTTTCTGTGACCTCGCTTTGCGTACCGCTTCAGTAGTTGTTTCGATTTTACCACCCTATTCATTTTTAAATTACCAGTTAAGAATTGAATCTCTTATAGGCTGCTTCAAAATAAGCGACATGGTTCTAGGTGCTATCTTCATCTCCCGAGAAAAAACCTTTTGCTTCCGGACAGGATTTCTTCAAATTCTTTCCCTTACTGCTTTTACCACCTTTTTCGTACGAACACTACGTGGACGGCCTGATCTTTTTCTGTCACAAACAGAGGAGGTCTCATTGTACCTATTGATAGCCCCGTACACCAACATTTGACTAATACCAAGCGTATGGAGAGTTTTAAAAATTTCATTTGGCTCCATACCTACTTTGTGTAATGCAATCACAGCGATTCGGTTCTCTTTATCCCCCCACTCCATTTTAATATCGCAAAATATTGTACAATGTATTGGCGCCAAACTAAGAAAACACAATGAAAAATCATATAAAAATGACAGATTCCAAATTCAAATATAATATTTTGTTTATTTTTAATTCTAACAGGATTTATGGCCAGACTAAGTATATTATATTTTTTTATATATGTATTTATATTTTAATGTAGCAGTATACCATAGACTACCCCCTGTTTTATTCTAAGTTCTTTAGGTCCATCCAAAGGTTGTGTGGTAGATCTCGCTGTCAGCGACAAAGACCGCCTTTGTATCCGTAGAAATAAGTTTTCTTGTAAAAGAGATGTGTAACTTTTTTTTTTTTTTGTTGTCCAATAATGTATATTCTATTTTATAATATAAATAATCACGGTGACGCTAGCAGAAGGTACAGTAATCATTTATATACACAATAGTTTCCCACGTCGTTAACGTCAATAATAAAATACATTTTCTATCAATATATCTAATCTCGGCAGTTGCCGGCTCCGGTCGCAGGAGCGGTCTTTGGATCCAGTTTTTCTAGCACTCGGGAATGCAGTCCATTGCACCTGCCGTACAACTACTACCTTGAAATAAATCGTAATTGATAGCTTACGAATCAAAACAGCGCAGGTTTAAAGCTCCACTGAATAATGGTACTGCTTTCGAATGTAGGTACATACCTACCCGTTAGTCAATAATAATATGGTAAGTATGTTTACTGGAGTATTAGATACCTATCCATTAACATGATGTAATCAATTTAGATGTATAGAGTTAATTGTACAAATGTGTCGTTTCTCGAGCCGATTCCATTTATTATTAAAACTTGGATAAGTTGTAATAAAAAAATAAAGTAAGTAGTAGTCTTTTTAGGGTTCCGTACCTCGAAAGGAAAAAACGAAACCCTTATAGGATCACTTTGTTGTCGTCCGTCCGTCCGTCTGTCTGTCTGTCAAGACCTTAACAACGCGTGGAGGTATTAAGCTGAAATTTATATCAAATACTCAGGTCTACTGTCACTTCAAGCTGCAAAAATCAAAATCAAGCTGTGAAAAGATCAAACTTCTAAGCCAACGCAAGCAAAAGATACAGCCGTTTATGCCGCAAATTTCCGTAAATTGTCGACACTCGCAAGGGAATCAAAACCTAAAGGGTACTTCCCGTGAACTCAGAATCTTGTAATTTGGTACTAACGAAGCAACGTCTTATAGCACAGATAAAGGAATAATTGCGAAAATCCTAAATTTTTAGTTACATCATATAATAAAAATATTTTTAATGATTTTAAACTTACTACCCCTTTTCTCATGAACGCGTTGAGGTATTAAATTCGTTTTTATCTTATTTGCCTGATCTGTCCCACACCAAGTCAAAAGCCTCTACACATTCCTTCCAATTTTCTCTATGTTGTCGTTTATTTCGTAACATACATCGAAAGTTGTTACGAAATATCGAATCGTGCTTCTTCGCGCCATATCTGCCGGAAACCCTCAAAGTAATTATCACCCTTATGGACAAAACAATTAAAAAACCGAACGACACTATTGTTCTGCAGAACTTAGTAAAACCTGCTAAATTACATGACTGGAGTAAACGGTGTAATAATTCATTTTTATTTATAAGCCAATAAATGTAAATATCTAACAACTACAACAATAAAAGCTTAGACGGTTTCACATTTTATGGTTAAACCTTGAACGAAACTACATAGTTGTAATTTGGTTTAACATTAGCGTCGCGTGCGACATCGATACGTAATAAATACATTAGCTGTTAGTGAACTTGTGGGGAACACTGAACAACACTAAACCAAGCTAGCTGGAACGCGCCCTGAATATTATTTGCATGTCACCAGACTACATTTCTCTGTCCACAAAATTTTCATAAAACTTGCGAGTTGCGTGTCACCGAATTTATATGCATGTCGGTGTCTCTTTGTCAGAAAAAGTAGTTCACATCCAACAGCTCTTTGTTCAAACAACGTCTTCAATTTAAAAATAGGTACTATCAAAAGACCTTCAAAGATGTAATCAAAAAGACTCAGTCATGCTCCTGTTTTTGAAGAGGACGCGAACTGGAAGACTGCTGATAACGACAACAGTCTATCAAAGAAATTAAAAGTACCTTCGCTTGGTTTCTTGGCAGACGGAACCATTTACCATGCCGTAATCGCATTATCGCAGCGGGTGTAGATAATGTACTTACATTTAAGATAGGTTTTAAGAGATTTAGGCCGCAAAATTGTCCACAACGACAAGCTATCAATGCACTACCGTGGGTACTTACATACAGCATGCAATCTTTACGTTACGTGACAGCAAGATTATAAAAACTGCACCAATTAATTTCAATGCAAATAAGGTGTGACTGGTGCGAATAAGTGCCTTATTGTCTGAAGGATACTAACGCCAGCCTACGTAGCTGTTTCAAGACAATACTAATGTCTTCACCCACACTAAACTTGGGTGTTTCAAACAAACTAACATTCGACAAACTTCACAATGGCAAAGGTAAACAGGATACTCCATTGTTTTAACTTCGGCCAATAAATGATTGTATCTTTGTCGACTGAGCAAGTTTCCGAGAAGAACTTTTAATTAAAGTTGAAAAGCCCAAGTTATTTCGCATTAGGCACAACTCATTATGCGTTGGAAATTTAATTCAACTAGTATACTAAGGGAATTTAGCGGCCTATATGCATAATTAATTTCACGATTCACATACTTACCCAGCACTCATCTCCAGCCAAGAGCATCACGGATCATCACCTGTTGGCATAATAATAATGAAGCATAATTTTATAATGTTATAAACGCATAATGATATTTACGATAAGATAATTCATATAAAACAAACATGTTCCCGGCTCAAGGGTCGCCCCCGCCGCACCTTAACCTAATTCGATAGAGTAATGCCCAAAATATAATAAAAAATAATTTAAGTACATATCACCATGCAACTCCAAATTATACCAAAACAAATTAGACCAAATGACAGATGCCAAATACTTTGGCATAATGCTAACCTTTGCATTATGCCAAAGTATTATTATGCCACAGTATTATTAAGCTAATAAAAGTTATGCGAAAATGTTATGCCAAACCATATTATGCCTTAAAATTTTATGCCATGAGGGGGCAACACCCTTGAATATGCAGTATCCTAACAGGATAATGTACACAGCATCACGGTTCAAACTGCACAAGAGGACATTTAACTTATTGGAGGCACGTTTATGAATACATGGGCTTTTTAAATGTACGAGTATTCCAAGAAACACCACGTCATTTCCTTCAAATTCTTTGTTGCGAATTAAATGTACAGAATTTTGAAGATGTTAACATAAGGTAGGTTCTTAGAACTTAGCTTAACTTACTTCCTTCACGGTCCTTGCACTTGTGCACCTGGAATTGCCAATTAAGCAGAAAATGGAGTAGATGCATTAACTTTTCCCTTGTGAATCAATTTCGTACCTACACGATACTGTGATTGCTATATTCTGTTCGATGAGGAATGAAGGATGGAAGCCCTCAGACTGAGAGCGGAATGAGACAGGAGGATATACCTATCGATACATATATATGTATACATCAAGATCGAAAGCAAGGGTCAAATCACGATTTCGATTGCTACATTTAAAATACTTATTGTAAACCTGCTACCCATAAATTATTACACAACATGCCACTTGAGACGACAGATGACAGCTCCCGAAATAAATCAATTTAAATAAATGAGAACTTAGCAAGGATTTACAGGACTTAATAACTTGTACTGTTGTACGAAAGTCTCCAATTTCTCTTAGTAAGTCTCGTGTCAGGCCCGCGCCCGGCGCGCTCTGCAAACACCGCCAAGCCCAAAGTTTCCCGAGAGGCGTGACATTCATATTACAAAAGTTATAGCTCAATGAAATATGTGGTAAGTTAGTTTTTACCACTTCCAAATCCTCGAATCCGGCGTAACTTACAGCAAAAACTAACTCCGGTAAAATTAATTTGATGATGTTAGCTACAGTTATTACCGCCTCGAGTAATCCGATGGTAACGTCCATTAAAATATCTAAAATGGCTGTTTTATAATTAAACGTTATCGTTTTAGAAACTACCGCATTCAAAATGTGCGGTAGGTACCCAAACTGGTACTTTGTAATTTATGGTGACCTTAAAATTAAATCTGAAGCTGGATTCGAATCACACAGAGTAATTAAGCGTGTAATGTAACGAGATATTCCGCGCCCTCATTCCGTTTAATTGCTTATAGCTATTTTAATATGAGTATCAGTAAACGGTCATGCGCAGCTTGTGTCGACCATTATGAATACAGTGACTATTTTACATATATTTGAGACTGCTCAAATTCTGTGCGCGTGTGTGTAGTGATGATAACAAATGGTTGCCTCGAGTTAATCGCGTGTGTCTTTTAAGGTCACGCAATGGGCTGTTAGAAACCGTCGCATGACTTTATTACCTTGCAAAATGTAGCATATCATATTCAAAACGCACGCATTAGCAATTTTTAAAGCAGTTCTCGAGAGGCTGGATGGTCTTGCAAGGGGTTTTATTTTTATGATTGTTTAATTTTTTTCTTATTTCTCGTGTCTCCTGTGCGGGTCATAAATAAATATTTTTCTTCCTTTCTCTAGCTCAAGAACACCATAGTACAGTCCTTATTTTTTTAATTTCAATGATATTTTTTTATTTTATTGTAAGTACCACTGTACCAGTACTGGCATATCTAATTTGTGAGGCTAAAATTTTATACATTTTGTACACCATTAGGGTATATAATATCTACAGTATATCTAATATTATTAACACCTTTTTTACCTGTATTATTATGCAAATAAATGATTTGACTTTGTAGAATCTTTACCAGAACTTGAGCTTCTCTTGATTAATTCAAGGCAAATCAAAATATTCATCATCTTCCTGAAAATATTCTTCAAACTATTTTGACGCCAAGTGTTACCATAGTGCAAAATTTATGGTGTTACGGCTTTATCTAAGCAGACACTTTGTTATCTGCTGCAAATAAATGATAGTGCGTTCTTGGCCTTATGCGAATTGGAACGGATAACGCGTGCGTGACCCACATGCGAACGATCTCCATCAACCATTGTTACTATGTTACTAACTCAGCTATCGTATTTTTGGACACCCATATTAGTATACCGATAACGGCACAATGCTCACTTTGTGCACGTATAGGTTTGACTACAGTAGCCTAAGAAGCACAAGACCTACATTTATGTCGGTTAGGTACTCTCATTCATTCATTCTTATTCTTTTTTGCACTCAAAACATAAAATGAAGATACAAATACAATGGACAGCTTATGTACAAAGGCGAGCTTAACCCATAATTCGACCCTCTAACAGCAAACCTCAGTTGTTATAGGAAATTTTCGTATGAGGACAGTGATCCAAGTGCACAACAAAATTCCAAGTAAAAAAAAAGAAAACATTGAATATAGGTAGGTACTCTGTTTTCCGAATGATAAAATATTTGCATGAACGAGTTGTATGCAAATATTTTTTCATAAAGATATCTTCTTTGTGATGATAATCATTTATTAGATAGTTACTTTTTGTTACACTGTAAAGATGTCAAAATTTATATTAATAAGTATAAAGTAATTAATTGGATTAGTCTGCAAAACAGGTTAAACATGTACAAAAAAAATTGTTGGTTTTGTGAACCATTTTGTGGACAGTTGACATTTTGACATCTACATAATCATATATTATTAATATCTTATTAGGTACTATAAATTGTGTTGTTGTAGGTTTACAGAATATGTCTAGATTTCATTTGCATAGGTAACAAATGGGCAATCATTTCACCAATAAAATAAATATTTAATATTGCCGCCATTTCCTTAATGTGAACAATATTATGCACGAATATATTCTTCAAACGACCATTAGTATGTTAATTTGCTGTGACACTTATTAACGCTGGGTATAAAATATTGATAATTACCGTGTTAATGATTTGTGTATCTTGAATAGCAGAGTCCACCGGCGCCACATAAACAAACGTGCAAAATTATCGAATTTATAAAACGAGTGTATTTCGATGAACCGGTACATGTGTTCGTCTCCCGCACTTACGACGCTGTAGGTATCCTTAACGAGTTTATAGACCTATCACGTGTAAACCGGGTCACGTTGTACTAAAAATAAACATAAAAAAATGTTTTAATCCAGCGTCTACAGCGTTTTTGCTCGAGTTGCGGCACTTGGCAATAGCCAAGTTTACGGTATTGCCTCCCTTGGATTATGACCTACATTTAATGCTTCAGCATCTAGTTAGTTTAACGATGACAATATCCTCATGTTTTCATACACAACATTTTATAAACCAGTACGACGTAGACTCATCTAAGTTATAGCAACTTTTATGTAGGTGCTGAGCTGGCCTGGCGGTGATCAAACGCCCCATCGGGCCCGTCGCTTAGCTGTTATATGTAATGTATGCCTATCTACAAACTAATTTGCCTGCAAATTGTTAGGGTGCGATGTTGTTTTAGCGAAGGGTGAGGCTAGAATCATTAGCCAAGATTACCTTAAAACGTTGTACGACCTAACAGTGGAGCGCAGAATAATCAAATTGTTATCAGGGGTCCCACGTCTTGCGCTAGTCGTTTGTACTAATATCGCTCCGTGTATGCAGAGACACGCGCCACTGCGCACCTTATATTTATGTGAGGTGTATAAATCTAACATAATTATTTAAATGTAAACTCTTTGATGTGGAAACCCAAAACGAGTGCTGTAAAACTGACGCCTATTGGTATCCAGCGGGTTGTTAGCTTCGGATTTAGAATTTTTGATACTTACACATTATTTTCCCTAGTAGGGCAATATAATAAACTAGCGACCCGCCCCTGCTTCGCCCGTGACAAATTATACACCAAAACCTTCCTCGTTTCTCACTCTTTCTAATGGTGAAAACCGCATCAAAACCCGTTCAGTAGTTTTTGAGTTCATCGCGTACAAACGCGGCGGGGGACCTTATTACAAGCTTTTTATTAACTTGTAATGTATGTATGTAAGTGTGTTCGGGTCAAATCTTGCAACTGAATTTTAAAGCAGTAATCCTCCACCGATTAAGATGGAATTTTGCATACACGTTTAGTTTTGATGACAAATATGACAATGCATGGGTAACTAAGTGACATCATTCTAAATCCAATATGGCGGACGGCCCAAGATGGCGGACTAGTAATTTTTTATGCACTGCCATGATATGGGTGTCAAATGATAGGGTTAGCTGAGAATAATACGAAAAAAGCTTGTTTTGAAAAAAGATTTTTTAATGAATAATTTTATTTTATAATATGTTGTAATTAGTCATTACAAGGATGTGCGTTAGTTTGGTTTCAATATAATTATGTACAAAATCTGTTGTAGACTTGCATTACCGTGGCCATACTACTAGGCCCAAAATCTTTAAAGAGTTTACCATTGACTCGAAAATAAAAAAATTGTTGCGATTCCGTGGAGTTCGTTTATTTTGATACATTGTATAATTGTATTGTATTACCAATAAATGTAAGTTAAACTGCAATAAATGAATTTGATGAACAAGAAATTACATACAAGCTTTTGAATTTATTCTGATCCTTGTCATGTAAGCATGTAAGTATGTAAGTCGTTTGTACGGAGTGGCGCGAAGTCGTAAGCATAGTCAACGTTTATACATCCCAAGTCCTAAATTATTGGAAGTTTTGTTTGAATTTGGCGCCAAATATAGCGCTTTTTTTGACAATGACCATTTAGCGCTTTCTTGCGTTTTTTTGAAGAGCTAACAGCACGTTTTTCCTTAGAAGAGTTGACGACTGAGTCTTGAGTTGACTGATGCCGGGGATTACACATACACTAGTCCCTAGTGAAACTGTAGCGACGTAACGTGCAGGCCGTGATCAGCTTTACTTACACCCCTGAGGATTGTCACATGTGACAAGTTCCCCACAGGTAAACCATAAATCGCATTACGGCTTTAGCTTAATTCCTCAATCTAATGTCGCTAACGTTTAGCTATATTTGAATACAGATTTCAGGCTTGAGATTTGAAGACACCGTCATAAAATCCCGTGATAGAGGCAAAGTTTCGGAAATATGGCTTCATATGAAGACCGCAAAATCTCTATACCTACCATGACTAAATATTTTTTACTATTCTAAATATTTCTTATCACAATATATTGTGTTCGTTTTTAGGGTTCCGTTATTCCGTACCTACCCATAAGGTGAAAACCGGAACCCTACTTAATAGTAGACGGACACACAGTGAAGGCGTAGTAATCTACGCCTTCACTGTGTGTCCGTCTATCTGTCTGCATACTTTGACATTGAAACAGTTATAAAGGAGGTGTGTGATTATATAATAAGTTTAATCCAAATATTTATGTTGAATATAATTGGTTAGGCACCATAATGTCTGAAGCTATTGTTTGCTCTAACTAACAATCATATTGCCAAATGTAATAAATAATTCATACAATGGGCCTAAATACATAATAGCGTCAAATGCTATAATTTAACACGTCCGCCCACGCTTGCGTATCCGCTGCAAGTGACATACAACAGCAAATTACGAGTAGATGTTATGCAAATTTTAGCAATGCAAGATGAAAAATCATTGTCTCGCACGCATCCTTCGGTTGGCAATATCCTGTGTGCCTTGCGATTATTGATGATACATTGATAATCCATAGACAATACACTGATACAAGTTATTAGCAGATAAATTTGGTACCTATATTTTATTATTTACAACGTATGCAACTAAAAATGACAGACTAATAAATAACGTACCTATTTACATACTTAAATTAAATGAAATTATTATACAGAATGAGTTTTTTAAGTGGGCGTGGATGGCCAAATCAGAAATTATGAGGAATAGCGGAAAACACCCAAAGGAATTACGAGGTCGGTTTTGATGAAAACTAAAACAGCATCATTGGATTTTTGAAAACTCAATATTCCTATCCAATAGGTGGGCGTGGATGGCAAAATCCGAAACTTTGAGGAATAGCGGTAAAATAAAATCTCAAATATGCTCTTGCTTTCCATAAATTGATCCTTTTTAGCGACACTATCGAATGGTATAATAATAAAGCATGAGTTTTTTTTTTTAATCATTGGTTTTGCTTCCTGGCTAGGAATATTGAGTTTTCAAAAATACAATCATGCTGTTTTAGTTTTCATCAAAACCGACCTCGTAATTCCTTTGGGTGTTTTCCGTTATTCCTCATAATTTCTGATTTGGCCATCCACGCCCACTTATAAAACTCACGCTGTATACCTATTTAATATACTAATAATAATAATTATGTAGGTAAAAGTTCGTAAGAAAAGATGAGAGGGGAAGGGTGTTCATTGGACATCAAAAAATTCATCCACATCATAGTCAATGGAACAGTGCCCAGAAAGCTGGCAACATTGTAGCGTTGAGTAGCAATGCTAATTGTTTGGCCGAGGAAAAGCCCAGCAGCCCTCTGGTCACGTGAAGAGTTCACTAACTGTTTACTGATTGCCCGAAAAACTCGATGAGATTTGTATATATCTACGGGGACAACGGGAATACATCCTACCAACCAAATATTTTAAAATACTTACAGCCACAGATATACATCTAACTAGATAACGCAAGTCTCTCCATCTGTATGAAAACCAAGCGTGCCACTTTTTCACAAATAATTCAAAAACAAATTTACTTACTAATGAAAGAAAACATTTCAATACCTTGACCAGCTTTTTCTGTACATTCTTTAGAGCTCAAATAAAAAAGGCATTTTTCTAGATTTCGGTGAATTTCCGGTGCCGATAATGCTAAATGAAAAGCTCTGATTACGATCATTTATCGTAACTTTACTCCGTTTTTTGGCACGCGAAGTACATACAGTCGCATCATCTAGTTAGTTGTATGTCTGTGCTACTTACCAATTATATAAAAATACATAAAGCACTTTTACTTCAAAACGAAAATATTTCGCTACTTTAGCAATTAATTAGAAAGTGTCAGACCATTTTATTAATCATTCTTCTAATCCTAATTAATTACACAACTATTTGTTAACTTCAAATTATTATTTTGGAGACTGTGAATAATTCTATATTTAAGGTAAAAATATTTTAATCAATCATTATTAATTTATTTAAATTAGATTATATTAAAATGTTCTCTTAGCTATGACATAGATAATCTCAATTTAATAAATCATTGTTACGATACTTACCATTTAAGTTTAAATGTGAAAAGTTTCTTGAAATTATGGCTTAGTATAAGGTAAAGTTAGTGGACTATGCTGATCTTATTCATATTACGTGCTAAAGTCATTGAAACTAAATATTCTTTGAAGAAATTATATAGAATAGACCACCATAAAAGTTATAAACATTTACATGAAAAACTTATTAATTCGGGTACAAAGGCAGTCTTATCGCTGACAGCGATAGCTACCAGACAACCTTTGGATGGACTGAAAAAAACTTAGGGTGAAAAAGAAGGTAGTCTGCGGTGTACTGCTATTAGATTAAACCATAAATACATACAAAATTATATTACTATAATAAATACTATATATAAACTTATATATAAACATATATAATATTGCATGAAATTCATAGCAAGAGAGAGAGACAAAAAAGAAAAAGGGTTGAATAATGATGAAAGAGATTAGATCTAAATAGAAAAGCGTTAGAGAAATGGAAGTGGAAATGGTTTTTAACCAGGTTTTTAAAAGAAACCAGTGACTGGGCTTGTCTTATTGACAACGGCAACTCATGCCACAATCGCACAGCCCAGACTGTTAACGATTTGTCGTAAAATTTTGTGGAATGAGCAGCTGCATCAAAAGTTTCAAATTCTCCGATGATTTCAACTACCTATTAAGTATAGGTACTTGTATAACATAAAATAAGCTAAATATAGGTATGTTAAAAATAATGTATTTGAATTTTCTATTATAAATATAAAATACTAATCATTTTAATAATGAGGAGCTCGTGGCTAAATAATAACAGCCGCACGGGTCGATCTTAAGGTTAAGCAACGCTTGACGAGGTCGGGCCGTGGATGGGTGACCATTTCAACATACCGAGTTTCCTCCGTGCCTCGGAAAGCACGTTAAGCCGTTGGTCCCGGCTGTTATTTGAAGATCTTTGTTACGAGTAGTCAGACGCTTGAAATCTGACACCAGTCTAGCCAAGGGGTACCTACCGTATTACCCAGTTACTGGGTTGTGGAGGTCAGATAGGCAGTCGCTCCATGTAAAACACTGGTACTCAGCTGAATCTGGTTAGACTGGAAGCCGACCCCAAAATAGTTGGGAAAAGGCTAGGCAGATGATGATGACTAATAATTTTAATAATATTGATCCAAAAAAAAAATTTTGATATCAACGTCCAAATCCAATACCATCCCGAATCTTCCCAATACAATATAAAAGTAGGACTGTATGTAAAACAAACATTTGAAACAAAACACATTTACTTACAAATGGATACGTTTATAAGTTTTAGCAGTTCAACAACAATCTTATTGGGCTTTTGAAGGCTTTCTTTGGAACCAGTTTAAAGTTTGTCGGTAGTCGGCAGTTCTTATTTGACCTTTCCTGAACGACAGCCGTGACTGTCGTTTTAAAAGTGCCTTGCTCCTTTTTATAACCTTGGCTGCATTTTCCTGTTCGCACGGTGAATGTTATCAGGTACGATAATGTGAACTAAAACATAATTTTTTTGAGCTTGTATAATAAGAGGGGTTAATCACCGGAACCATCTATTTAAAATATTTTCATCTTAAGTAAGGTACTACATTATAACAGATGGACATAGGCCATAATCTATACTAATATTATAAAGCTGAAGAGTTTGTTTTAACGCGCTAATCTCAGGAACTATTGGTTGGAATTGATAAATTATTTTTACGTTGGATAGTCCATTTATCAAGGAAGGTTATAGGCTATATAACATCACGGTACGACCAATAGGAGCGGAGCATACATGAAAAATGTTGCAAAAACGGGCAAAAAAATCCTTTTTGAGAGCTTCCGTTGCGTGCGCTGCGTAAACGGTTTAAATTACGCAACAATCATGTATGTAGGGTAGGTAGGTTAGGGTAGGTAGCCAATTGACGGGAGCGAAGCCGCGTGGGAAGCTACTGTATTATATCAGGCCAAACCCGAGGCGGGACCCGAGAAGAAAACTAAAACATTACTCTATCAGGTCATAGAAATGTTATTTAGGTTGGTAATAAAGTGAGTAGGTCTACATATAACTAATCCCTCAAACCAAATGTGCACTCTCTGTTCCACATTCGCCACAACCGGTCTGAGATCAAGTGGCGGATACACGGGGGTGTCACACGTCAACGATAATCTTAATAATACTGGGAATCTATCCCAACGCTAACCATTCGCGCCTGCGATCGCAACACCAACAAAGCAGTTTGAGAAAGTATCTAAGTACCTAGAGAATATTACAAAATTATGTAGGTTACATATAAAACCTAGGAGTATTGAAATAACTCCCAGAGCACACGCGACACAGATTCTCCAACTGAAGCAGGCATAATAAATCGAAATTGCTATTAGTGCCGCTATATCAATTAATGTTGGATTTAATTATCTGCAGACTGTCTAGTCAGATAGCACCGCTGGCTCATAAATCACCGACATAGGCCCAGTTTTTGATCCGTAGTTAACTCAACCAATGGTTAAATATGCTAACCAATGTTTTCAAAATTCGGCAAAAAGCGTGTTTTCTTAAATTTTTTGTCCAACAAAATTTATCAAATAATTAACTCTCATTTTTTTTACACAGTCTTATAAATACTTTATTTTTGATACAACGACATTTGTCTGTACTGCTGTGTTGCACAGACAAAATTCTATAGAAGTGGATGAAAGTCTGTGTAAAAGAGATTTTCTTGTGCGTTCTTCTCCATAACAAGCTACTTTTCCGAATGCACGGTGGAATAAATTTTTATTACGTGTAAATTTTAATTGTTGACGTTTAAAAGTGCCGCTTAATGGTCTAGTTGAACAAAATATTTTTGATTTTGACTTTGACCTTTTGTTTACGGGGGGAAACCTTCAAAAGGCGCCAGGACTTTTGGGGGAAAGACCAGGGAGTGTGGGATTTTTACCTCACTAAAAACACCCCGGTGATCATCAGCACGTAGAAGAGGCCCCGTGAACTCTCAAAAGACCATCCCAGAGGCCAGTGTAGTGTGGACCTACCATAAATTACTTGACAATTTGTGAGACTATCAACAAGGATATTTAAACCATCGGTTGAGTTAACTACGGATCAAAAAATTGGGCCATAATCACTGTGTGCAGTTCAGTGCAGTCGATTGTGACCAATCGTGATCAGTCCGTTTTTAATCTACTTCAGCGTTGGAACAAAAGGCTCAGACTAACATGCCTTTGCACTTTGATTTCAGACATTATTGGTGCAGTAGTAGGTTACGATCGCGTTCCTGCAGTTTCCCTTTCACGTTGGACATTGTATCTTGACTGGTTAAGTTGACTCACTCTCATTAGGTTAAGTAATTTTTATCAATCCTATAAAGCAACTATGAGGTACTGTGAATTTTCCTACATTTAGTGTTAAGGTTGCACTAGACGATCATTCTTCCATACAAACGTAGTCTGACAGGCGATTACTCCACTGTTTGACGAGGTGTACGTTCAAAATAAAAACATATATCAATTTTTCTCATCATTATCTAGCCCTGTATGGAAACAAAAAAAATAAAAAAGATATATATTTGAAAGTTATGAGCGTCGAAAGTGCCATATTTCGACACTAATTTTAACATTTTAACGCATCTTTGGGTGGAAATAAATACCATAAGAAGGAAAATTGCAAAACAGCCACCAAAGGGATAGATACTCGTAGTTCAACAATGGTAATAATTTTATTTTGAAAATAAACATTTAGTCGTTTTTTCATGATATCCACGTGTTGTCGGATGAGATATAGCATGCATTTTAAGTTTAACCCCGCGCACAAAATAGTTCGTACCGTCGACTAGGGCAACCTTAAGGTCGGTAACACTAAATATAGGATAATTAGGAAAAACAATAATTTTATCAGCCTAGGCTATTCTAGGAAAAGTCACAGTAGGTAGTACCTACCTACTTACAATTTTCTTAACATAAAAAACCGGCCAAATGCTAGTCGCACTCGCGCACCGAGGGTTCCGTACAAACAGCTAAATTTACCAAAATAATTTGGTAATATTACTGAAATCCATAAACAATGAAAGCAAAGAGAGATTGATGATCAAAATTAATTTTGTCGTTGGAAAACTGGTTGTCCCCATACCGTTAACGTACATCGCCATGAGTCGCGGTCAGTTTACCAACTGCAAATAAGTTAATTAGCTCTTTTTTTAACCGACTTCCCAAAAAGGAGGAGGGTCTATGTTCGACTTCAAGTTTGTTTTTTTTTTTGTGTATGTTCACCGATTACTCCGTCAATTGAGGACCGACTTTGAAAATTCTTTTTTGTTTGAAAAAATATGTTCCGAAATTGGTCCCATTTTAATTTGGTGAAGATCTGATGAAGAACTTCGGAGATATACAACAGAACTCTTCAATAAATAACGGCAAATCTCTCGGGATTGCTGCAATCGCATGTCTGTTTGTTGTTTATAACATTTCATAACATAACATCACGCCAGTTCGCTCTTAAGGGGTAAGCAGACCTCTCATTTCACCGGTTATGTTCAAGTTTCATGAAATCTATTCTGGCGAAATAGTTCCCTTACTAACTTGCCTATTAGGTACGTACAACTAAAAAGTGAAAAATAAAAAAACTTTTTGCAAAAAAATACTACCGACTTCCAAATACAAAACTACAAAGTGAAAAATAACTTTACAAAGGATACATCCGGTTTTGGTCAGTCAGCTCGCGAATATGTATCCTCCGACTGCACAGCATATTTTTTTTCTTGTTTACGTCTTTTAAGTTCGCTTTTTAAGCAGTCGGGTTGTTTTGTTTTTTTTTTATTCATTACGTTTTAGTTTTTTTTTATAGAATTTGGTACATTTAAACTTATATGTGTCATATATTTTTGAAATCACCTCAAGTAAAACCCTTTATTTTGATACCCCACACGATGGGTTTGGAAGAAAAATTTTGACACCCACATTATGGCGCCCAAAAGCCGCCATTTTTCTATTTTCCAATTTCAATGTAGCCAGTGACACTCGCAGGGTTAAGACAAATCGATTCGGCAGTCGGGTAATTAGTAAAAGATGAAGGTATCATATGAAAGAGCGCTATTTGCACATTCTCAAACAATTTTTTTTTTTTGTAGACCGCAAAGTTTTCGACTTTTGACGAAAAGTTTAAAAAAATACCGTGCCGCTCTCCTTCTAATCTCCGAAGTTTGCACAGAGATAATCTGAAATTATTCTATGTGGTAGATAGGTTTATGTAAAGATTACAGGAAAAATAAAACGATGTCTTTAAATAGCAGACTTTTTCAGAAATCATCAACATAAATTGCAGTACAAGTAGTTCCACTGTCGGTCAAGATTTGGCACTGACCTAAAACTGCAATATTCTACACAGCAGTGTTAACATTGTCTGACGAATATAGGCATGATGAAAATTTAAAACATTTCACGTTACATAACTTATTTTTTTGAAGTCGGTGTCTTTCGTAGGTACCATTTTTTTGCTTTATGGACACAGACTTCAAAAAATAAAGTTATTTTTCACTTTGTAGTTTTGTATTTGGAAGTCGGTAGTAGGTATTTTTTTGCAAAAAGCTTTTTTATTCTTTAGTAGCGAGTAGGTAGGAAGGAGAAAATTTTGGTTGTGTAACGTGAAATGTTTTAAATTTTCATCATGCCTATATTCGTCAGACAATGTTAACACTGCTGTGTAGAATATTGCAGTTTTAGGTCAGTGCCAAATCTTGACCGACAGTGGAACTACTTGTACTGCAATTTATGTTGATGATTTCTGAAAAAGTCTGCTATTTAAAGACATCGTTTTATTTTTCCTGTAATCTTTACATAAACCTAGCTACCACATAGAATAATTTCAGATTATCTCTGTGCAAACTTCGGAGATTAGAAGGAGAGCGGCACGGTATTTTTTTAAACTTTTCGTCAAAAGTCGAAAACTTTGCGGTCTACAAAAAAAAAAAATTGTTTGAGAATGTGCAAATAGCGCTCTTTCATATGATACCTTCATCTTTTACTAATTACCCGACTGCCGAATCGATTTGTCTTAACCCTGCGAGTGTCACTGGCTACATTGAAATTGGAAAATAGAAAAATGGCGGCTTTTGGGCGCCATAATGTGGGTGTCAAAATTTTTCTTCCAAACCCATCGTGTGGGGTATCAAAATAAAGGGTTTTACTTGAGGTGATTTCAAAAATATATGACACATATAAGTTTAAATGTACCAAATTCTATAAAAAAAAACTAAAACGTAATGAATAAAAAAAAAACAAAACAACCCGACTGCTTAAAAAGCGAACTTAAAAGACGTAAACAAGAAAAAAAATATGCTGTGCAGTCGGAGGATACATATTCGCGAGCTGACTGACCAAAACCGGATGTATCCTCCGACTGCACAGCATGATCTTCTTCTTGTTTACGTCTTTTTAGTTCGCTTTTTAAGCAGTCGCGTTTTTGTTTTTTTTATTTTTTTTTTTAATACTATCTATCAAATGCCCTATATAGTAGCCCCACTTCGAATTTTTAAGGCACTCTTCAGACACTGTCGTTAAAAGAAAAATATTTCGTTTTTATTTGCAAAATAGTTGGGCAAACGTCATCTAAAACTATTCCAAATTTTAAGTTGATAGCATTAGTAGTTCTTGAGATATTGTGACAGACGGACAGACAGACTGAGTCGCACCATGAGGGTTTCTGTTTACCATTTTGGTACGGAATCCTTAAAAAGAATGTGTGTTACAAAAATGAACAACATTCACCACCAATGAGAACACCTTCTTTTTATTGACGCGGAGAACCCTCAAAAGGCGCCTGGACTTTTGAGGGAAAGACCAGAGAGTGTGGGCTTTTTACTTCACTAAAACCAACCAAAGCACATCTACTTACAAAATTTCATACAAGTTAACGAAATAGTGCCAATAAAGTTATATCTTACAAAATTCATAAAGGTGCCTGCACCTCAAGCTTTGTTAAATCACCTAACATTGTTACAAGAAGACAATGTATAGTAAATAACAATAGAAACACCACACGCGGTCCGAGATTTACCTCAGAGACCGCTCTTGAAACCTTCCGTTTTTGTTGAGTCCGTCCGTGAGTTAAGCTAATGTTTAGTAATTCACACAAACAGTTCCTGCGAGTTCTTGTTTTTGTTCCATGAACCTTTAAGAAATGACAGTTTTTGTAGATTCGAGCAAGGGACATTAATACGGTTACGTAATACCTGAAAAGTACTTTTTATAGATATCTAAGAGCCTCTCAGGCTCTTAGGATCTGTCACTTCAGTCATGCTCTTATTGACTAAGCTTAAGTCAAGAGTGAATAGGTTACTTCTAGGCAAGCGTGCTACACCGTCGACAACATCATCGCTTACCACCAGGTGAGATAGTGGTCAAGCGCAAGCCTATTAATATTAAAAAATAAAAGTTGGTCTAAAGAGGTCCTAACCCTTTGAGCTATTTGCATTCGTGTCTGTACAAGTGAATGCTTAAAGCATGAATTTCGCCTCATAAAATGCATAAAGTTGTCTTACTAGTACAAATTTAAATTTTATTAATGAATTTTAAAATTAGCTTAAGCCGGAGAGCGAAACTATTTTCAGTCGGAAACTAAACTGAATTTCACGTTAGATCGATGATAAAAATACTATATCTTCTCATTTTTACTATATCCCTCGGTAAAAATTTCAACTTTTTACACACAAAGTAGGCACATCCCGAGGAATTTAATTATCACATGAGCTCGCTGAAAACATTGCATAAATAACGAAAAATATTTTAATGGCCAGCGTGGGTATCGAAGCTGGCCACAACTTTTTAATTTGGTTCGTTAAATTTATTAATTTAATGGTATGGATAAACCTACATACATTAAATATATACTTAATTAACTCGATGAAATAACATGTTTAATAAGTTGTATTTATTGTCTCGTTGGTCTAGTGGCTGTGAGCTCTACTGCTGAGTGTGAGGTCATAGATTTGATTTACATTTTGAAAAAATGTTATTGGGTTTCATAGAATAGAAGAATAAAATAGATTAAAAAACATTTATTCGACATAGACACAACACGACAACAAAAATCACAAAGTAACAGAGAAGAACAGTAAAAAAAGTACAAACAAGGTTTAAGAATAATTGCGCCGAGCGTGCCCATGCCGAAAGGGTTACCAACTCAGCATTTTCTGGGCATCAGACACCAAGCGCTGATTTTCAGTTGGCACCCCGCTAGTGACACACGGACGTGGTTAAATAAAATAGATACTACTTTATCATTGTATTTCCCATATGGAATTATTCAGTAGCAGGATTGATAGGATTAGGCTTGCTCACCTCCTATATAGGCCGGTAGAACGGGGTTACATTGCAATCTGGAGCAACTTTGATGAAAACTTTTTTTTTTCTAAAGCTCAAAAACGGAACGCACCTCAATTTTCTTTTTAAAATTTGCAACACTGCCATGTCAGCCATGTTTTGCATCAACGTCAGCGCAAGAATACGTAAACACTTGTTGCAGAATAATATTTTAAACTGTACAGTGAGAATTCATTAAAAATAAATTGTTTATTTGGGTTATTTTATATTGCAATGAAAAAACAATAGGGTATCAAAGTAACCATTTTTATTTTAACATTGATATGTTCTTTCTTTTTATTTTCTCCCAAAAATATGGAAAATAAAAATAATAAAATGTATTCTAACTTTAATTAAGTAAAGTCGCCAACACTGCATCTTTTTTCATATTTTTCAAAATATAATTAATCAATTTAACCCCGTTTTACGCTAATTAAACCAGCGGAATAAATCGAGTTATACGTAGGTATAACGAGTAGTCGTAATTAGTGTAAGATAAGTACACTTCTGCGGCTGCCTGACCCTTCAGGTACAGACTAACACGAATTATATAGGTAACGTTATAATCCGCTCAAATCCAGTATATTTGATCACGAGTGTTATATTCATTTGCACTTGAAGATATATCATTACAAACTCTTGAAAAGAGAACATTACCTACTAGTATATAACGCAGCCAGATAATTGTTGGTCATTTCATGAAGCCTTTTCATGAATCATGAAAAGCCAGGCTACTTCATTAAATATTACTCTGTAAGTTGTAATTTTCCAGTTGTTTTACGAAATCAGCCTTTATTATCTTAATAGCAATCTCTTTAGGGTTCCGTACCAAAAGTGTCCAACCGGTCCCTATTGCTGTCTTTGCTGTCTGTCCGTCGTCTGTCACACAAACTTGTTCCGAAGATTTTTTTAACTTCCCTTTGATCTACGAACTTGAAATTTGGTGATGTTTAATAATGCGTATTCTGTACTAATAAATACCAATATATTGATAAATCATATTTTTCTTTGGTACGCAACTCTAAATTGCGAAGACCAACACGCACTTGGCCGGTATTTTTTATTTCTATCACTCTGCGAACACTTCCCTTTCAAGACAACCAGTTACTAACTAAGAAGAACTAACTAACATTCAGTTCATCTACAGAGATAAAGAGAACGCCATAAAAATATGCTTTAATTCAATATCAACAATTTTAGTCTTACCCTCAGTTTCCCACCTTAAAATTATCGGAGAATTAATGTGACAAATTGTCAAACACGCGTTATCTTCTGTGATTGGCTGTTGAAAATTCATTCAACCAATCACAGCAGATAACGCGTGCTTGACAATTTCCACAATATTTCCACAATACATACTCGAAGCGCCATCTGTCGTCAAACGAATGATTCATTTGAGCGGATAACTTTGCGCAGTGTTCGTTTGCTACACGTTCGTCTCAGTACATAATGACAGATATGACGCAGGCAGTTTCGAGTTGTAAAGCATAGATGGCACTGCGCTCAATACCATACCATCACGCTATTAACAGGTAAGCAAAACTGAAACAAGTTGAGAAAACTGTAATCATGATCGTTGCGTGATTCGTGGTACTATTCAGGATTTTGGGTCCAGTATTTAACTCATTCGCAGATAGTGACATGATGAGATAAGTATGTGATGGTAAGTAGATATTAATGTTTATTCTTGTAATATTTTTATTTCAACCACTCATTGTTTTCCTAAGAAGCATCGGTATAAGTAGTTGGCTGTTATTTAAAAACAAAAGCCAATTCAAATTCTTATAGGCTGTTGGTTAGTGACGTTACTAACTGGAATTTCGATCGATTCGAATTTGGATTCCATCGCGATCGGAGACGGCGGAGGGATTCTAAAGCTAATGTAGCTTACCTATCTAAAACGAAGCAAAAGTAGAGATCGTAGCCGGTGGCGTTCTGCAGTTTCCGCTTACACTGATGGCAAGATGACGCGAGTTTATGTGTGTCGTGGCCAGATCGTAAAATTGATCACTTCATGATGTGGCCAATCATTTCACGAAATGGCTGTATTTCATCAAATGGCAAATATCCGCTTCCCACATCATGACATTATGGTCTGGCCAGATCAATGAATAATCAGCGATTGACGATATGAACATCTAAGCGCACGGCTACTTCATGATTTGGTCAAACATTAGTGATCATATCGTAAAATAGTTTCATTATCCACCGTTAGAAGCGCTGATATCGTTTTCTTTTTGTTATTCACAGAGTCGGACTGGCCCCATGGAGTACCGGGTCTTTGCCCGTTGGGCCGGTTCCTCCTTGGATGTGGTTATGGCCCGGACTGGCCCCGGCCACAGCCTGACCAGCCCGCGGAGTGTGCCGGGGCCGGACTCCAGCTCATTTTCCCTTCATTTTTATATAAAGCCAAATCTTGATTAGGGAGATAGCTCTAGGCCGCATTGTAGTTAACTACTCGCGGTTTTGAGCCGCGTTTTTTGTGACGTTTCTATATCAATATAAGCGACCGCACTGGCGATATTTTTCTTCGACTGATTTTAAAACAGCAGCTAGCTACAAAATATGCGCGGTCAGGCTGTGGCTCGGGGCGATCCAGCTGGTGGATCGGACCGGCCCAGGCCAAAGCCTGATTCTGCCTGATCGGCCCGCGGAGCGAGTGAGCGACCCATTTCGCCCGACCGTCGGTCGTGGAGATTTTTTTTTTACTATCTCACCTGACGGTAAGCGATGATGAGGCCGACGATGAAGCATCCTTGCCTAGAAGTAACCTATTCACTCTTGACTTAAACATCCCTAGGTTATAGCAATCAGGAAACACATACTTTAGCAGGTAATTCCACTCCTTAGCTGTACGCACAATTAAAACATTCCCAAAACGCTTTGTGCATATGGGTGGGATGTCCACCATTTACCGATGGTGCATTGGCGTATGTCTCGTTGTCCAAAGATGGAAAGGGCTAGGCGGAATCAAATTGTGCAGTTCCAACGCATATTCCCCGAAATGTAACCGACAAAACACCGACAGGCTGGCAACTCAGCGCTGATGATATCCTCTTGGCCCGTCTGTCAATCGTCTCAAGTGATAATTATGATGATAATGGAGACTCCCTTTTCCACACTTAGACTCTCATTCGGTCCGTTGTGCGTGGGGGTTCTGGCTAACAAAACCAGCCTAGCTCCGCCCATAAGCACAGAAGCTTCCTGGGAGCTTCACAGGCTTCGTGGAGCGACCTCACTGTGCCGAGGATTTCTTAACTTTTAAAACTAAACTTAAACTAAACTTTTTAAGTTGAGAAGCCACGGCTTCGCATTCGAGGATGACGTGGGTGGCTGTTTCCTCGGCGTCAAGGCAGCCCCTGCAAAGCGGGCTGTCTGTGGCGCCTATATTAAAAAGATGTTTATTAAGGAGGTTATGGCCCGTAATTGTTTCTATTATTATTATTCTTAGGTTATTTCTGCTCAGGCTGAGAAGTTTATTGGTAAATCGCAGGTATACATCGGGTATAGCGAATTTTGACTGACTACAGCGACTATGGTCACGGGCTACAGCCTGTGACCATCTGTTGTTATGTAGTTCGGTCGATCTTTGGCGAATCCACGCACGAATTCGTGAGTAAGGCAGGGGGAGAAGTGGTTACGGGCCTAGCACTATCATATCGGAGCTTCTCTTCGCATGTTCATCTGGCGCATCATTGCCTAAGGATCCACTATGCCCTTTGATCCACTGGAGGGTAATACGATTAGACGTCGATATACTCTCCAGTGCTAGATGGCACTCAAATATTAGTTTCTTTGTTTTCTAAAGCTTTGCACTGCCAGACTGTTGGATAGGAATTTAATGCCGTTGATCTGGATGCCTAAGCGCTTTACTGTTGTTGCGGCTTGTGTTAAGGCAACACATTCACATTGAAAGATTGAACTGTGTGTGCCTAGCGGTATGTGAAAGTTTATGTTAAGGTCAAGGGAGTCTACTCCAGCATCTGAACCTTTTTGTGTTTTTGACCCATCTGTGTAGATACCCACTTCATTTGCTCCTGACTGATCCCTTTCTTCTTTTTTTTTTTTATGTGGCTTCTCGCAGTTCGGCCAAAGTAGCCGTCCACTGCTTAACCGGACTAACCTGTGGAGACTAAGCTATGTAGCCTCCGGCCAGGCTTAAAAATTCTAAACCTAAAGCGACAGCACTAAGGGCTACCCCAGTTGGGGTCGGACCTCGGCTCAGGGCGTCGCTGGGGGGATGGCAAAGGCCGGATCTAATAAAGTGATTCTACCATCCGTTCGGAAAAGCCTACGTGGAGAAGAACGGACAAGGATCCCTTTCTTCCTCTGCTATTTTTATATACCTACTCGTATATAATCGACTCAAATGCATCAAACTGGTATTTAGCATATTCGTTCCAGGGGCGAGAAGCAGTACTCCATGCATGACCAAACCAGCGCTTTAGTTGAGCAGCTGTTCTTGCGTAAAGTACCGTCTCACATTTGCGGGGACCCCCAACTTTTTAGCAGCCAGCTGAGCCTTTGCCTTAATGAATATACCAAAGTTGAGTGTTGATGTCAACGTAACACCAAGAAACTCTAGATGGTCCGTTATCGGCACGGTTACTTCTCAGACAGATGGAGCCGGGAGGAATAGGCTCTTTTTAGCGGCAAAAATACACGCCTGGATCATAGCATCATTAAAACTGACCAGATTGGCATCGCTCCGATTTGATTGGTTCAAGCGCTCAACCATGGCCTCACGGAGAGACTCAGTAGCCTGTGCGCTGGAAACGTATCTCTCAGCAATAGTGCTGAGTCGTCTGAGTGTCTAACATACTCGTCACGCATCCATCAGGAGAAGGAGCCGCGCGTCACTAGGATTCAGACGCGAATATGCCGCAAAAAGAGTGGCAAATAAATTTGCCTTCTTTTCAGCGGAGTCTCATCGAAGTACACTAGTGGAGGGGCCTCAGAAGTTCGATTCGACCGACTTAGCCAGGGACCAAAACGCTTTGCTACCTGCTGGGACCGAAGCACGTTTGTTCCGGATTCTGCTAATGTGGTCAAACCGAGCCCTTCGCAACACCTTTTTGCAGTACTTGTGACTTACGTCATTTGCCTTGCGCATTCGAACTTCGACCCGTGCTATAGGTACGCCTTGTGTTTAACCGCATCAGGACATCAGGTCAAGTAAGTCAATGTAATCATTTAATTTCATAGAGGCTCTCGTGGCTAAATCTTAACAGCCACACGGGTTGATCCCAAAGCAAAGCAATGCTTGTAAAGTTTGGTCCGTGGATGGGTGACTATCTTTACTTAGCGAGATCCTTCCATGCCTCAGAAAGCATGATAAGCCTTGGTCTTTGACAATCGTTATGGATAATCAGAAGCCAGAAAACACCAGACACCAGTCTTACTAAAGGGGTATCGTTTTACCCAGTTACTGGGTTGTGGAGGTCAGAAAGGCAGTCGTTTCATGTACAATTCGGGTACTCAGCTGCATCCGGTTAGACTTGATGGCAACCCCTACATTAATTAGGCTAAAGGCTAGACAGTACGGTAATGCGTAGGTACTCGTAAGTGTCTAATCATCATCATCATTTCAGCCAAAATAAGTCTGGACCACCCCAATTTTTTGTCTTTGCCTAGTGTGGGCCGCAGTTTAAAAAATGTCCCGGTAGTTTTTGGATCCAGTCCGACGTTGGTGATTCAACATGGCGGCGGACAATTATCCTGATAAAAAAGTGATGTAAAATGTCGTTACGTCTCAAAACTACTTGAATTTTATGAAAATCACTTAAAAACGAGCGCAAAGTCAAAATACCTTGGAGTTAGGAATATTAATGACACAGAGAAACTTATACGGAAAAATAATTGTATGGCCAACGTTTAAACGATATGGTCAGTTTTAGCTGGCCATTGGTCACTTCATGAAGTGATCAATTCTAAGATCTGGCTGGATAATAAGTATATAAATAGAGAATTGAAAAATGAATACAAATTGAAATAGCCTTTATTTACAAACATATAACAAGCATATAACTAACTAGCGGATACCTCGCGGTTTCACCAGCGTAGTTCCCGTTCCCGTGGGAATACATACAGGGATAAAAAGTAGCCTATGTCACCCGGGGATAGTGTAGCTTCCCAACGGAAAAATAATTTTTGAAATCGGTTTAGTACTTTTAAGTTTATTGTATTTTCATTTTGACCCTATATTAGCATATATCCCATCCCAAAAACCATGAAAATGACACCAATGACGAAAGTTTCAGAAATGTTGGTCGACGCCATCTTGTGTTTTAATTTTGACCCCAAATTAGCATTTAGCGACCCCTAAAATCATAAAAATTACACCCGTGACGAAAGTTTCAAAAATCTCGGTCGGCGCCATCTTGGCATTTAATTTTGACCCCAAATTCGTATCTAGCGACCCCAAAAACCATGTAAATGACACCCATGACGAAAGTTTCAGAAATTTTAGTCGGCGCCATTTTGTATTTTCATTTTGATCCCATATTAGCATTTATCGACCCCAAAAACCATGAAAATTACACCCATGACGAAAGTTTCAAAAATCACGGTCGGCGCCATCTTGGAATTTAATTTTGACCCCAAATTCGTATCTAGCGACCCCAAAAACTATGTAAATGACACCCATGACATGCCATTTAGAATTTTTATTTTGACTAATATACGCAATTTTTTTTTTTTTGTCTAATAATCCAAAAAAAAACAAAATAAAATACACCCATGACGAATATTTCGGCTTTCTTTGAAGTCTGTTAAAAAACTTTCCTAACCTACTGATTCTGTTACACTGTGGTCTCATAATAAATCGGTCGATAAATTAGCGAGAAGTCCAGCACGAATAAAACTGGCATAGGTCCTGCCTCGTCAAGGCCTCGCGGGCGACTGAACTGAAGACTGAAGAGCCGTACAGAGGTACGGCGGCCGCTGTGTTATATATAAATTTATTATTAAAACAATTAAACTATTTTATAAATTCTACTCTGAGAATAAAGTTCTACAGGTTGTTAACTTTTTTTAGATATGTGTTTTAGGTACAAAAAAACATCGGTTTAGAGGCCTTTTCAGTTTTTTTTTTGATCGAGCGAAGTTTTCGATATCATGTTTTGAATCTCAGAAATGAAAAGTATATGTAGTCAACTACAATATACATATTTTTTGCATTTAAACTATCACTATTTGTATGTTTAATAATGAATCGAAGAGTTGTAAATTTGAGACTACCTGCCCTTCCGTTGTTAATACTTTTATGCTGTTGATCATAATTTCGTTTTCGATGTGTTCATCTGGTTGTTACTATCTGTTACTAGCTGTTCAAGCATTTCCTTTCCTTTTGGGTTATTGGTAACGAGAATGAGATCATCAGCAAAGCGCAGATGGTTAAATGTTGCTTCTTTTATTTTAATCCCAAAGCCGTCCCAGTCTAGATTTCTGAATGCCTGTTCCAGAGTGGCAGAAAAGAGTTTCGGTGGCAGTGGGTCTCCTTTGTCTCACACCCTTCTTTATTTTGAATTTTTCGTCCACTCTTTCTGTTTTTAACCCCCGACGGAAAAAAAGGGGTGTTATAAGTTTGACGTGTGTTGCCGTGTATCTGTGTTTCTGTCTGTGGCATCATAGCGCCTCAACGAGTGAACCGATTTTGATTTAGTTTTTAGTTTGGTAGGTGATTGTGTCGAGAGTGTTCTTAGCTATGTTTAAATAAAATTGGTTCAGCCGTTCAAAAGTTATGGGCGTTTTACTGTTTGAATCGGGATGTTTTCGCAAGATAAATGTGTCGGGGGGTTTTTAAAATTTTGAAATTTTATTTGTTAACCTAACTGTCACATTTGTGCAGACCAGCGAGCATCGCCTCTGTGATAGGCTTGTGTCACGTATTTTATGACGGAATTTGGTACTCGGTGTATTTCTCAATAACCTGTTTTATCGTATCAATGTGGTCTACCGTAGAGAATCCACTGCGGAATCCTGCTTGTTCTTTCGGTTGGTTTTCATCTAATACCTCTGTAATTCGGTCCACAATTACCTTAGCAAATATCTTATACAAGTTCGACATCAAGCTTATCGGGCGGTAGTTACCGATATCGTCCCTACTACCTTTTTTGTTTAGTAAGATAATCGTTGAAGTTGACCACTGAGGAGGTATTTCTTCCTAATATTTTGTTGAACAGGTCCCGCAGAGTTTCCAATATGACGTGAGCTGAGCCTTTCAAGAACTCGTTTGAGATACCATCTTCGCCAGGTGATTTTCCACTCTTTTGAGATTGTATTGCTTTGTCTATTTCAGAAACCAAGATTGGAGGGACTTCGTCTTCGCCATAGTTATCTATTATTCTCGCTGTAGAGGTCTCTGTAGAAGTTAGTTACTCATTTTTCTGTAACTTCTACAGAAAAAAAACCGGCCAAGTGCGAGTCGGACTCGCGCACGAAGGGTCCCGTAACATCATCGCAAAAAAACGGCAAAAAAAATCACGTTTATTGTATGGGAGCCCCACTTAAATATTTATTTTATTCTTTTTTTATAGCGGCAACAGAAATACATAATCTGTGAAAATTTCAACTGTCTAGCTATCACGGTTCACGAGATACAGCCTGGTGACAGACAGACAGACAGACAGACGGACCGCAGAGTCTTAGTAATAGGGTCCCGTTTTTACCCTTTGGGTACGGAACCCTAATGAATAGGAATATGAAAATAGAGTCAGTGACAGACAGCGTGACGGTTAACAGGACGAAAAGGATGTAGGGAAATTGTTGCTTCAAGCCCAAGTCACATGGGACAAGGGCAGGCAGATGAAATAATATTGTACCTATAAAAAATGTAACAGAACCACCGCGAAACCTGAAACGGACTTATTGTACAATAAGGCCTAATTTTATGAGAACAAACATGAAATCACTCCAAGAAAAACTTGTCCATAATTATGAGTCTTTTCTGGACGTACAACAGGCTTTTGATAAGGTTTGGCATCAGGGACTATTATTTAAGATGAAGAGTCAGCTTCCTCACAATTTATACTTCCTTCTGAAATCTTACTTGGAGGATAGATTGTTTCGAGTAAGAGTAAACGACGACTACTCAAGATGCTACAATATAACAGCAGGTGTACCTCAGGGCTCGGTCCTGGGCCCAACTTTATATCTGATTTACACTGCAGACATACCCACGTCTGAACATGTTGTATCCGCAACCTATGCAGATGACACTGCCGCCCTTTCCAGTGATAAGGACCCTCATGTGGCTTCTGCTATACTACAGGAACACCTTGACAAAGTGGATGCATGGATGGGGAAGTGGCGTATTAAGACGAGTGCAAATAAATCAATGCATGTGACATTCACTTTACGAAAGGAAAACTGCCCCCTGTTAAACTTGGCAATGAAGTGTTGCCTCACCAGGAAACGGCGAAATATCTTGGCATGCACCTGGACAGGAAACAGACGTGGAGAGTACACATAAAAAAGAAGCGTGATGAGTTAGATATTCTACTCAGAAAGCTTAATTGGCTTCTAGGAAGGAATTCATGTTTCTCTGGAAAACAAACTCCTTATCTATGAAGCAGTATTAGTACCCGCCTGGACATATGGTATAGAACTGTGGGGCTCAGCAAAAAATTTCAATGTTGAAATATTGCAAAGATTTCAAAACAAAGCCCTTAGAAATGTATCAAATGCTCCTTGGTTTCTTAAAACCAGTGAACTACACGAGCATTTACAAGTAAACACTGTGAAGGAAGAAATTGAGCTCAAGACAAGTAGATACAAGGACCGTATAGAATCACATACCAACAGCCTGGCCACCGCTCTAAGTATAGTACTTCTGTTGTGCATGCACAACAGAAGGCTTAAGCGCCAGTATATATGGGATATTGTTTAATAGAACAAGTAATTACTAAAGAGGTGGTTTCTTCCGATGGGAGGGCGAACCTCACTCGCAAACATACACACATCCCATCTGCTAATGGCCTGGTAGGCCGATCGCACTATAAAAAAGAGGAAAAAAAAAAAACAAAAAAATATGAGTCCAATGACCTCCTCAGATTTTACGTTGTTTCTGTTACAAACTCCTTAACAAAATTGTGAACCCGGCCCGGCAGTCGAACCCGCAACATGGCTGGTACGACACCGCTGCGGTCGCATGCACTACAGCTCACTGACCACAGGGACCACTGCTCTTGTGACAACGATGTGGTTTCAGAGCCATTCACGTTAACACACGACACTTTCCACACAATGTTTTTTCAACAAGTCACCGATCTTACTTTAATGATTCCAGATATTAGGTACAATACTTGGAATCTATAGTGAAGGCATCTTTAAAAGAACAGCCCAATGTCAATAGAAGACATGGTTTTGATTTCTATTTCATAATTAAGGTTGCCCTATATAGTCGATCATTCTTCCATACAAAAGTAGTCTGCCGATTACTCCACTGTTTGACGGTGTACGTTCCTAATAAAAAATGGTATCGATTTGTCTCATCATTACCTAGCCCTGTATGGAAACAAAAAAGTAAAAAAAAATATATGTATATTTGAAAGTTATGAGCGTCGAAAGTTCCATATTTCAACACTAATTTTAATGCAACTTTGGGCGCAAATAAATACCATAAGAAGAAGGAAAATTGCATAATACTCACCACACAGAGATAGATAGGTAGTTCAACAATGCAAATAATTTTATTTTGAACAGATACATTAAGTCGTTTTTTCATGATATATTAACCATTCGATATTATGAACGTTCGAGTATTTAGGCATTCGATTTAAAGTGTTCGATTAATTGTTATTCGATTATTTGGCATTCGATTTGGCATAGTACACCCCACCCAAAGGTCTGTTTATAAAATTTCGAGCGCTCGTTTTTGTCCTAAATCATCATCCATTTCGCTACAAATTATTAAAAGTGTGTATTCGTACGCGAACTAGCTTCATACTGCTCATCACAGCATCTATCTCTTTCGTACGTGTTGTCGGATGAGATAGCATGCATTAATAAAAAAATTAACCCCGCGCACAAAATAGTTCGTGCCGTCGACTAGTTGAACCTTAATGATAGGAACTTGTTGCGGTTAATCTGTTACCCACGTTTCATTGTCTTTTATGTGACTTCGTGTCTTTCAGCGCTACTACTACTACTGCTGGACATAGGCCTCTCCCAAGCGTCGCCACACTGATCGGTCCTGTGCGTTTTGCATCTACCGGACGCCCGCAACTTTGACTAGGTCATCGCTTCCGGTACGCGGTCGCCATTCTAGAACTTTTCGGCCCCAACGGCCATCTGTTCTTCGAGCAATGTGCCCTGCCCACTGCCACTTAAGTTTGGAAATTCTTCGGGTTATATCGTTAACCTTGGTTCTCTTGCGGATGTCTTCATTTCTGATTCGATCACGCAAGGAAACTCCGAGCATAGCCCTCTACATTGGCCTTTGGGTGACGTGCCGCGCGCTTGGGACAGACTATCCAGATGGACGTTTCCAGCTCCAATATTCGCGATATTTACCGATTGCCTGACAGACCTGGCCTCACCCGCTCTATACTCATTGAATTTTCTACGGTCTATACCAAAAATAACTTCTTAAGTGCAGTACGCAGCTACTACAAAGAACGTAATATCAAGGAGAAGTTAAACACTGAGAGTATTGGCATTGCTGGAGAACGTAAATCCATCTACGTTGATGAACATCTCTCTCCAACTTTAAAGAGATTATTCTATCTTGCTCGTGAATTTGCGAAACGTAACAAATACGATTTCTGCTGGATATCGAATGGGAAAATACTAATACGCAAAAATAGTGATACAAAGGAAGTATTTCTTGTGAAAACTGAGCAGTGCCTGTTGGCATTAGAATCCAAGCCATGACTATTCGTCTCAAATCGAACTACTTATAATAATGTCAATAATGATCATTGTAGGTATTTTCTTATTAGTAATAATTATTTTAAATGTTTATGTAGTTTGAATATTCGTAAGATAAGAGTAAAAACATGTAAATCTAAATTCATAGGTGACTTCAGCCAATTACACTTCGTAACTTATAGAATGACATATTGTTATAGTGAGATAAATAAGGTGACTGACATTTCCCTGTACATGCATCTGCAGCGGAAACTTGTAACATCGTTTAATCACTTAATTTGTACCATTTTTGAATATCGCAAAATACAGGTTTCGTTGCTTTTTGAAGTTAATAATAACGTTAAAAATGACTGATAATATAAATAATATAGCCAATGAAATTGACACCCTCAAAGTAGCTAATACCCACATTTGCACACCGGATGAATGTTCTGAGCTCGTCGAAAATCCTAACACTAATTTAAAAATTATACATATTAACATCAGAATTAATAAAAAAAATTGACCAATTTGTATGTATGCTATCTATGATAAAAATTGATTTCGATATAATCAAACTTTCAGAATTTTGGCTAAAAGGGGCAGTCTCTCCCCCTTATCTTGTTAACTACTCATCTCATGCCACAACCAACCACCAAACACAAAACGATGGACTTGTGATATATGTTAGAAATGAACTTGAATGTACAATATCTGAGCCATCTTTTCAGGATGCCAATTGTCTAGTCTGTATTGTGGGTAATGCAATCATAGGTCTGTATCGGTCTCCATCTCATCCGGATTTAAGCAATTTTTATTGCAGTTTAGAGACAGTAATGTGTAGCATAAAATCATAAAAAAATGTAGTTGTGATTGGGGATCTCAATGTTGACATTAAGGAAAAGAACAATGTTGATCGAAACTCTAGTGAATATCTTTTATTTACCTCTTCTTTAGGGTTATTACCAGCATATGTATTTCCTACTAGGCTTGGTAATTGTCTCGATCACATCTTGCTAAAAACTGAGACAATAGCAACAGCAATAGTACTCGAGACCCATATCACAGACCATCTCCCCATAATGTTATGTATGAAACATCATAATAAAATGCACCGTAATTCTCAAAAGCTCATAACTCGCTTAGACTACGTTTCTATTAAGGAAAATATTGACAAATGTGATTTCAGACCGATTATGGATGAAACTGATGCTAACAATGCTACTGATAAGTTGATTTCGATCATTCAAAATGTGGTTACCAAGTACACAACACAAAAAAAGTCAGCAGGCGTACTCGTATCTTGAAACCATGGATCACTGAAGGAGTGCTTCGTTGTATCAGAAACCGCGATAAAATGCATCTTAATGTTAAAAAGCAAATTAATAATAACATTCTTCTTATACCATACAAAAGATACCGCAATTTTTGTAATACCCTTCTTAGAAAATTAAAACATGAGTATGAAAAGAATCAATTCCATAAAGGTCAGAATAATCCAAAAGCAATGTGGGATGTTATAAATTCAATTTCAGGCAGGAAATGTCAGTCACCACCAGCAACAGAACTCTTGCAAATGTCAGCTAGTCCAAAGCACTCTGCGAACTGCGTCAATAGATATATGGTTAATATTGGAAAAGACCTGGCTTCTAAGTTGGTCCCTCCTGGTTCTTCGACAACTTGTATCATTCGAGTGACAGCTTCACAATGCAATTCACTTGGAATTGAACCGGTTAGCGAAGAACAAGTGTCAGCGATCATTACATCGCTTCGGAGTAACTGTGCAACTGCTTGGGACAATATCCCAGCCTCAGTTATTAAACTTTCACAGAAAGTCTTGGTAGGACCCATTACACACATACGAGTATGTAACCTTTCAATAACTACTGGTGTTTTCCCAAAAAGCTTGAAAAAAGCTTTAGTAACTCCTGTGTTTAAGAGTGGGGACAGGGAAGATGTTAATAATTACAGACCCATTTCGCTGTTGAGTGCATTGTCCAAAATTGTCGAAAGAATACTCAATAATTGTTTAACGAAGTACCTCACAATTTTTCCATAATCTCCAATAACCAGTATGGATTTAGATCTGGCATATCAACTGAAGACGCTGTAACAAACTTCAGTAATGCGGTAGTTGATAGACTTGATAAGGGTTACAAATGCTTCGGTATATTTTTGGATATATCGAAAGCGTTTGATACGGTCTTTGTTCCAATACTCCTAGCTAAACTAGAGGTCATTGGGGTTCGCTGGATATATTTAAGGATTACCTATCCAATCGCACTCAGGTAGTGCAACTTGACGATGTTGTGAGTGAGGCAGAACAGATCGAATACGGAGTCCCACAGGGAAGTATTCTCGGCCCCACATTGTTCTTGATATATGTCGACGACCTATGTGGGATGAAGCTCAATAGTTGCGATATCTTTACTTATGCTGACGACACAGCCTTATTAATATACGCAAGGAGCTGGATGGAGGCCAAGTCTTTGGCCGAAAATAACCTGAGAGAAGTAATGTTATGGTTGTCTTCGAATCTACTTACTCTAAATATAAATAAGACAAAATTCATACGCTTCTATCTCCCAAATTCTCCTACACCACCAATTGAAACCACAACCATCACGGCCCATTTTTGCAATAACTCGACAATCACCTGCTCGTGTCCACTTTTAGCAAATGTTGCCAGCGTAAGATATCTGGGTGTTATGATTGATGAAAGGTTGGACTGGAGCATTCAAGTTAAAACTCTAACCGGGCGTGTAAGAAGATTACTCGGTGATGCATACAGTATATATTGCACTGTGTCAATCAATACTTAGTTATTGTATACCTGCATGGGGTGGTACTTATAAAACTTTGTTTCTGCAATTGGAAAGAGCCCAGAGATACCTCCTAAAAGTTATGCATTATAAACCGCGTTACTACTCGACTGCGGACCTATATAGGGAATGTCAGTTATTAACCGTTAGACAATTATTTGTCCTCCGTACCATACTTCGGTGACATTCACAACTTCCCCTTAGTAACCAGATTTTACAAAAACGACGCGGAGCACTTGTTTGTTCTCCTGTACAATGCAGGACCAGTTTCGCATTACGTCAATATAGCGCGTTGAGTTCTAGAATTTATAACAAAATTAATAGTATAATCTCACTGTATAAACTTAATAAATATGACTTGAAAAATAAATTAACTAATTGGCTCTACTGAGGTCATCGAGCATTGTACTGAGGTCCTCCATAGTCTCAGCCATGACCACTATATCGTCGGCGAAGGTGAGTGATGTACTCGCCATTGACGTTGATACCTAGCCCTCTCCAGTCCAGAACTTTCAAGACATCCTCCAGTGCAGCAGATAACAGTTTTGGAGATATGACGTCTCCCTGTCTTACACCTCGCTGCAGAATAATAGATTCCGAAGTCTGATCTTGAAGTCGGACTGACATGGTGGCGTTTTTGTATCGCGTAGTCGATTTGGCACCATTGGAGAGAATGCAGTACAGCCCAAGTCTCGATCGAATCGAAGGCTTTCTCGTAGTCCACAAACGCTAAACAAAGAGGTAGGTTATACTTTTCTGTCTTCTGTATAACTTGCCGTAGCGTTTGTATGTTATCTACGGTGCTCCTTTTCGGAAACCGGCTTGTTCGGGAGGTTGGAAATCGACAAACCTGCGCGCGAGACGATTCGTGATGACCCTTGAAAACAGCTTGTAGACATGGCTAAGAAGTGAGATGGGCCTATAATTCTTCAAACGGGCATTGTCGCCCTTCTTGAAAAAGAGTACCACCACACCCCTGCACCGTGCCTGTTGCGTTTTCTCTTCAAGTATGACGGAATCAAACAGCTGCTGCAGGGCTTTAAGTACCGGTTTTCCACCCGCCTTCAGAAGTTCTGCCGTAACTCCGTCATCACCCGGCGCCTTGTTGTTCTTAAGTTGTTTCAGAGCCATCCTAATCTCGTAGAGGCTGACATCCGGGATGTCTTCGGTATAGTGCCGGATCAATGTAGCTCTTGGGTCGTTTGCTAAATTCGTAACAGGTTTGCTGATTGACGTGCCCATAGAACCCCCCGATCTCCCTCAGAAGTTCCGGTTTTTTTTGAGCCGCCGATAGTTCCACGTATCATCTGAAGACTGCAGGATCATTTCACGCCTCTCCTTCTTGAGCTTTAGAGTTGGATCGGATAGTTTCTTGTTCTTATTTGCATGACGGGTCTTGAAAAACTTAGACCCGACCGTATGGACAGTTTCCACGAACCCATCGTTGTAATCGTCCACGGAGCTACCTCGGCACTCGAAACGATTCTGGAGTTCGAGCTGAATGAAAGCTTTGGGGGTTTTGAATCTGAATCTGTGCTGGACGGAGCGTAGACTTCATCAGTCGAGATCTTTGCAGCTTAATATTTAAGTTCAATGTGCCTCTTACCATACGGTGAACCTTCCGGTTTTAATCGCGTTGATCACAGAGACATCATTGAACACTTGCTTCTTCGTCGACATGATGAAGTCTATCTCATTTTTCGTTGCACCATCAGTGCTCTGCCAGGTCCATTTCCTGTGCTCACGTAGTTCATCATATAGAGACCCTCCTTCTCCATAAAACTGGCCAGTAGGTGTCCCCGGTGGTTCCGTCGTCCAAATCCAAATTGCCCCACTCGCAGCTCATTATCGTCTCGTTTACACAGTTTCGCGTTGAAATCCCCCATGACCACGGTGAAGTGAGTTTTGCATGGCTCTGGAAATGTCCTCATACATAGTCTCTACTTCGTCGTCGGGATGTGCCGAGGTTGGGGCGTAGACCTGTATGACCTTCAGCGAATACCTTGAGGATATTCTGAGTATAAGGTACGCCACCCTGGTCGACACACTCTCGATTCTCACTACGTTGGCCACAAGGGACCTGTGGACGATAAACCCGACACCACCCTGGGACTGCCGGTCGCCCTCTCGGAAGTAGAGCAGGTTGCCGGAATTAAGGATTATCGAGTCCTCCCTCTCTCTTCGGACTTCAGATAACCCTATGATACTCCATTGTAACCCGCACAACTCTTCCTCGAATTCGGCTATCTTCCCGTCGGTCCGGATTGTTCGCGTGTTGTATGTTGCCAGGTACAGTTGTCGGTTTTTATTGGTGTAGCCGGGTCCACTCTGGGGATTCTTCGCAACCCTTGCCACGCCATCGCCTCTACCGCTACCGTAGTCGAGGGTAGACGGGCTGCCGGGCACTAGAGGCCATTTCGTGGTTGCGCTATTCATTGGTTGCCACGCTTGGCAGGCGGGTTGGCGATCGCAGTTTGTTATGAAGTGCACAGAGAACGCTGCTGCCCATTCTCTGGTGTGTCCCATATTCGCCTCTTACGACACCCACGGGCAGATATGGGATGGTGAGATTCTTTACGTCCGACACCATACGGAACAGCGCTACCTAAATAGTGTCATTCATTATAATTAAACTAACTATTGCCTGCGTCTTCTGCTGCATAAAAAGTGTATTATCATCCCAAGGGAACATTATACCGGGTATCTTATTTTCTAATTCAGGTTCTGGGGTATATCCATTTGCCAAGTTTCATTCAAATCCGTTCAGCAGTTAAGGCGCGAAAGCGATATAAAGAAAGTCACATTCGCATATTTTTAATACTAGCAGTGGTCCGCCCCGGCATTGCCTGGGTCAATAATTTATAGATATAGGCTTATGAATTAAAAAACTCGTACAACAATTGCTCGTTTAAAGGTATTAGACCTTTAAACGAGCAATTGTTGTACGAGTATATGCATAATCTGAATCTCGGAAACGGCTCCAACTCCAATTTTCATGAAATTTAATATGCAGGGGGTTTCGGGGCGATAAATCGATCTAGCTAGATTTCATTTTTAGAAAACGTCGTTTTCTCTATTTTCACCCGAGCAGAGCTCGGTCGCCCAGGTACTGATATTGAAAGATGAAAATGGTGAAAGAAGTTTTCAAATAGATATGCTGGTGCCAGAGATTACCCAACACTTCTGAACAAACTCACAAAATTCGAGATCTCTCTTTATCTATACTAATATATATATATATATACTAATTAATATTATAAAGAGGAAAGATTTGTATATGAGTATGTAACGAATAAACTTAAAAACTACTAGACCGATTTCAAAAATTCTTTCACCGTTGGGAAGCTACACTATCCCCGGGTGACATAGGCTACTTTTTATCCCTACATTCCCATGGGAACGGGAACTACGCGGGTGAAACCGCGAGGCGTCCGCTATTAATATTATAAAGAGGTAAAATTTGTGAGTTTGTGAGGTTGTAGGAGGTAATCTCTGGATCTACTGAACCGATTTAGATGACATTTGGCATGGAGATAGTTTGAGACCCTGGGAAGAGCATACAATAGTTTGTATTCCCTTGGGATGATGAAACACTTTTTACACGGGCGAAGCACGGGCAAAAGCTAGTGATATTATTAAAGATAGTTGGGACTAGGTATTCCCACACTCCTGGTGTCAATTTAGTCAACATCTGTAAGACTTTATTATGGAAAAAAAATATTCAAAGATATGAAAACATCAAGCAAGAAGTGATTTGATATCGTTCATTTAATCAAAACACAAAATAGATTTCACGAGTTCATTTTACTAGAGTATAATATAGCCAATAGGTGCACAGGTAGGTAAGTAGGTAGGTATGTAGGTAAGTACACACATGTTCGTCATAGATGTAACACACTCGGTCATTGTCGCCCCAACTATTTTTAACAGCACGTGTTATATCAATAAGATTAGGTGCTGCGTCAATTTTTAAATTTAGTCGTATCAAGCAAAACATTGAACAGGTGGAAATTTATGGAACATTGAACGCTTGCATCCTTACATAGTATACAAGTAAAATTTCAAAATTTAAAAAACACCCGACACATTTATTTTGCGGAAACATCATGATCTAAACAGTAAAACGCGCATAACTTTTGAACGGCTGAACCGATTTTATTCAAACATAGCTAAGAACACTCTCGATACAATCACCTTTCAAACAAAAAAAACTAAATCAAAATCGGTTCATCCGTTGAGGCGCTATACACAGATACACACACACACAGATACACAGCAACACACCTCAAACTTATAACACCCCTCTTTTTCCGTCGGGGGTTAAAAACAAAGTCGCTTCCCGCTGTCTGTCCCTATGTATGCTTAGATCTTTAAAACTACGCAACGGATTTTAAGCGGTTTTTTGTTTTGTTGATAGCGTGGTACAAGAGGAAGGTTTATATGTATAATACACGCGGGTGAAGCCGCTGGCAGAAGCTAGTAAAATATATTCTGAAGAAAATTTATTTGTTGTTATGCAAAGTTTAGACGATAGGTCTGTTTGTCTGTTTGTGTCTGTTTGTGTAAAAATGTATAATGGTTCCCTGAAACTGAAAAAAAACTATTATTCTTCACAATCAACTCTACGTCAAAAAATTGGTCATGGAAAGATTCATGTCCTTTCCTTTTCAGAGTGTAATATGCAATACGTAAAGTCGTTTTTGTGAAGGTTCCAAACTGTTTCCTTTGCCGAATTCACTTACGCAATTCGGCTGCCGGTGTGGGATTTTCACCTCAAAAAACCACTCCGGTGATCACCATCGACAAATGGAATTCCTACTGGTCATTTGAATTGACTGTGTAATGTTTCCAACATTAGGAATTTTTCTTATTGCATTTTACAAGCAAGATGCGAAATGTGAATCATTCGCCATAAAAAATACTCTAACTGTCTGAATTCGGTAAACGATATAAAAAACAAAATTAGCTAATAGGTAACTAGTAGATACCATAAAATAACAATTTGTGAATATTTTTTGCCCATTAACAGGCCATCATTAAAAAACTGGAAGGTGTTTTTTTTTTATTTTTTTTTTATTAGTATTTTAATACAGAGGTGTTTCTTAATTCTAAACTCGCCAAACTTTTACGTTTGATGGCGAGAGGCGCTCTTTTACATCACAATGCACCACCTTACTTACAAACTTACTACTTATATATTATACTGTTACTTACATATTTAGTTTTATTTGCTATCCTGTATAATGTTATGAATGTATAATATTCTAAAGTGTGGTTTAGTTCAACATTAGGGTCAGTATACACTTAGTTAGTGAGGCATGAACCGCGGATGGAAAGGAAACCTAATACCCACGGAAGCCACTGTATAAGTAGATATTACGCACACACATGTAGGTGGACACTGGACACACTGTTAGTCCAATTTAACGTCTGCCACAACCCACGATCATTCTGTCGGAAATCCAATTTTTTCATAATTAAATAGCAATAAGTATGGATCCTTTCTCCATTTTAAAATGATGTCGGTTAGCATAGTTTCTCCAGGACATAACTCTGCACATATGAAGGTATAGTATGCAGCGGATTACATATTTAGTAAATATATAACTTGGATAACACGTTTTGTTTTCTTAGGTACAAAAACTTCTTCATACCAATAGGTAATTGTTTAAATCAATATTATTGGTAACAAGATAGACGCTGAGAAATTCTTCTTCACATTAAAATAAAACAATCACCTTTAAACAATTAAGAACAGTTCAAGTCGTTATCTACAAAACATTACATTAATTTTTCGTCGTCATTAGGCTTGTGGCATGTAAAAAAGATATGCTTTACTTATCTTTTTATGCAACAGCAATTTATTGCCAATTAATTGTTGCAATTTGTAAGCATACCATTAATTTACGTTCAGAAGTTTAACAAACAATGGACAGTAATCAGTAATTTAGAGATCCCTTGGCAATTGAGTAGGATAGTCTATAGAAGAGCAGTTGTCTTATATTACTTCTTTTGGTGTAGAAGCTAATTTGATGTCACACAAGTCGAGTGCTCCATTCAAAGCACACGCGGCGACACCCGCGCAGAACTCGATACAAATACTTCTCAATAAATATATTAAACGAAACAATAAAACAGTGTAATGTTAGCACAGATGTGAAAGTGTATTATTTTACTAAACATTGTGTGTATGGTGCCTCACCGCTGGTGATAAGCGAATGTTACAATTTGTGGACGTTTTCTTCGAGGCTCGCACAACACAAGCGAACTGCACATAAGAGACCAGAAAAAGAAAATGAGTGTGAAATATGGAGCGACGGATGTGGACAAAAAAATAGAAGAGACCGACAAAGAGGAAGCCAAAGAAGTTGAAATTAATTTAAGGTAATTTGTGTACGAACTCGTTAGCATTCCTTAGCGGGAGCGTTTATCTTATCTCGTGCAATTTCAGATTAGTGCAACTTATCCAATTAGTGACATACGAAACTGAATGGAGGTAAATGAGAAAAATGGCCCATCAGCGCGCGTTTGGGGCCAGGAACGAAAATCGTTGGTTTCGCACAAGCACTTGAGAGAATACCTCTAACTGCACGTTTCCCTCACTTAGAATATCCTCTTACGCTCCTTTCTTGACCAATTTGTCTAATTTAGCCACAATTTAGCGTACAGGCAGCTTCGATCAACTCTGATAACAATAGCAGTGTAATGTTCGTAACGCTCAAGTGCAAATCGAACGTCTTGGGAATTCGCTACCTACTCTACTTTTCAACACGGTTTTTGTTACTGGTACAAGTAACTTATATGGCTTATATTGCTAACATACACTGCACTAAGTGCTCTGTACGGCTTTAAATTGAAACTGCTTTATTATTGATGTTTTTATTAGGATTATAAGTCTCCCTGCGCTAAAAAAATAACTAGGTTGGTTTCTACATCACCACGTGGTGCAGTCGCTGATTGATCACTACCTACTTAGCTGAAGCATTCAGTCAATTCAGTCTCATTCCCTACTGTTTGTTTGGCAAATCAGAATAATCATAAATAACCTGAAAAACATTTACCTTAAGATTTTCTTCTCGATATAGATACTTGTTGACGAAGTTGGTAGAGTAAAACATACTGATTTAGTGACGTCTTTTTTTGTACTTTCACAGTACTCTAGTTAGTTTTACGTTGAGAATATAGCATTGTTTAGTTTTTAGAACGTCTGTCTACTTGTAAACATTAGCTCGGCAAGATTAAGAGCTGTTCCATTCACAATTGTCTTTGTTGTTCCAGTGGCTCGTTCAAAAGAAAATGGTGGCGGGTCAGTCAGCACGTGCTTTTTGGCCTGGGGCATGTGTACAACGACCTCTGTGCAGCTATGTGGTTCTCATATATGATGCTGTTCTTCCAAGCTGTGCTGCACATGAGAGCGGCAGTGGCTGGTGCTATGCTGCTCTTAGGTAAATATATCTTGATTCTTTTTATATTTCTTATTCTTTATTGTACACAAAACAAAATACAAAAACACGTCTAGCGGACGCCTCGCGGTATCACTCGCGTTGTTCTCGTTTCCGTGGGAATACAGGGATCAAAAGTAGCCTATGTCACTTGGAGATAGTGTAGCTTTCCAACGGAGAAAGAATTTTTGAAATCGGTCCAGTGGTTTTTAAATTTATTCGTTACATACAAAAATACAAATCTTTCCTTTTTTCTACATTATATAGTTTATTATAGATTATTAACAATTAATATTAGTATAGAAACAAATACAATAGGTCAGCTCATATATACAATGGCGAATTTAATCTAGAATGGGGTTCTCTAACATCAAATTCAGAGCCATAGAAAGATTTGCATAAGAGCACAGTATATGCATATCTTTATGCACATATAAAGCTATATGCACAACAAAAAAATTATTGTAAATTTTCTTAATTTTAAATCCTTAAACCAAACAAATATGTCTTCACTACAAAATGCTAAAAAAAAATTAAAAAATACATTGAACTTGAACAATATTTTTTTGTTTAGGAAAGTAATTACGATAACCCAAAGGAATAGGCAACAGGACCACGTGTGTCGGTTCAGCTAGTTCAATATAAATATTACCAAAAATCCTAAATTGATAACTTATTTATGCATTATGTTGATAGGGAATGTTTCCTTATTTTACTGCCATTATTTTAACGTTGGCCAAAACTAGTCGCACTCCCAAAAAGCTTGAGCTATTTACACGGGAACCATTGACAATCATTTATCGGGTTACCTACGCCTACGGGGAAGTTCGACCCATTCCAATGCATTAAACAGTTGGTAAGATACAAGAATGAGTCCATACCTCAAAATAATTTTTAGGGTTCCGTTCCTCAAAAGAAAAAAGGTACCCTTATAGAATCACTTCACTGTCTGTCAAACAAGACCTTTATCTCAGGAGCCTGTGTAAATTAATATCAAATACTCAGGTTTGCAATTCCTTGCAACTGTAAAAAAATCTAAATATACGGCTGTTTATGTTGCTTAATTTGATACCCGAATGGAAATCAAAACCTATAGGGTACTGTCCGTTGACCTAGAATCAGAAAGGAAAAAATGCGAAGACTGTTTTGTACCGAACATAATCACTAAATAAAAAAAAGTTAATAAAAAAAAAAAAAAACAAAAAACCCGACTGCTTAAAAATCGAACTGAAAAGTCGTAAACAAGAATAAAACCATGCTGTGCAGTCGGAGGATACATGTTCGCGAGCTGGCTGACCAAAACCAGATGATTTTTTCATTAACTTTTTTTAATTATAACTTTATAGTTAATATTTTTTTTTGAATTAGGTACATTTAAACATACAAATTTTAATGTTATATATTTTTGAAATCAACTCTTTATTTTGATACCCCACACGATGGGTTTGGATGAAAAAAAAAATTGTGACCCACAATATGGCGTCCAAAATCCGAATTTTTTATTTTCCAATTTGAACGTAGCCAGTGACACTCGCAGGGTTAACAAAATCGGCCAACGCGTTTGGTCTCTAGAACGCCACATAGGAACAAACATACATACATATATAGACTGATAAATACATTACCCTCCTTCGGCAGTCGGGTAAAAAAATGCGATTATAAACTTATTTGCATTGGTAAACTAACCGCGACCGTCGATGTATAAGGACAAGAGTAATTTTCCAATGGCAAAGTTAATTTAATCCGACAATCCAGTTTATCTTTTCAATAGAGCAATGTTTGGTACATCCATAGTTTATGAGCTTCACTAATCTTACCTACCTAATTATTTTGGTAAATTTAGGTGTTTGTGTACGAAGTTACCAACCTTTACCAACCCTCGGTACGCGAGTCCGATTCTCTCTTGACAGTTTATTTTTATTACTTCGGTAGTACCTTTTTTCCTGTAATTGTATACATTTGTTCTGTATTTTTGTGGTTAAACGAGCAATATGCTTAAAATGGCTATTTTCATATTTGTTATTCAGATATTAGTGGGTATAACAAATTACTGCTTGCAAAGCAAAAATTAAGAAAGTATTTATTCTGCCAAAAAGCGACATTCTATCGGCGCGGCGATAGCATTGTCGAAATGCCAAAATTTATGTAGCGATATACACATGTCAATTCCATAAATTTTTGACGTTTCAACAATAGTTTTTCTTTTGTTTATTCAAGAAGAATGATATTATTAGTAAAACTAAAGCGTGGATTATTCATATTGTTTTGTTTGTTTGTATGCATTGCTGTGCAAATGCAGAAATATAGCTAGGTATGTTTTTTACATTCTAAAGGGAGGGGCAAAAGTAAAGAGAGGCTTGCAACTAATTGTAATGTCTAAAATGTTATCTTATCATCAAATAAATAACAAAAATAGCATCCCAGCGCGGCTTCACCCGGTAGCAGCGTTGTCAGACGTCCCGATTTTTATGTGTCGGGCGGGATGTCCCGCGCGGGATAGGGTCAGTCCCGCTTTTCGGGGAAACTCGGGATTACTCGTTTTCACCCAGATGAATTTAAAACGGTGGGATGCGAGAAATAAAACCTCAGAATTACTTATCCAGATTATCATCATATCCTGTGCAGAGTTCTTCACATATATTAAAGAGAAAAAGAAAACTTTAAAAGAAGTTAAATCGTCACAGAAATCTCATGAATCTTATAAATCATTATTCTACTATTGTAACACTGACTTCCCAGACTATTGTTTGAAACACCACATAATAGAACTTTTTTGACTTGAATATTTGTTTTATCTTTCGAAGTTTTTTGAAGTCGAAGCAGACTCAACTACCTAACGATAGTGCAAATCTGATTTAAAATATCATAATATTTTTATTAAAATATATTTCTGCAATCTATTGTCGTGTAAACGTAATATAAAACTGAAATAGTTGCAAAGATTAATATTTAAAAAAACTTCTGATTATATGTAAGTACGCGATTTTGCTATGTCCCGCTTTCGACGAAAGAAAGCTTCAAGCTTTTCACTCAAAAAATTTCAAAGTCCCGACTTGGCAAAAAAATAATCTGGCAACGCTGCCCGGTAGGTAGGTACAGTTCTGTTTTTAAAGTAATACCTATACACACTGTAATATAAATATATTTCAGAATACATAAGGTTATTTATTACGAAAAGCCGGGTTGTAAAACTCTATACATTTCACACAACACCCCCCCCATCCCACCAACATCTCACATCTCTCTGTGCATTTAAAGATAATTGTATCAATTATAATGAATCTGACTAAATGGTCTTTATTAATTGTAGTTTAATGGTATTTTTTGTAGTATTTATAGTTATAAAAAATACTAACAAAAACCAATATCAATTCCATTAAAATAAAAGGCATTGGATGTGCCTTTTATTTTGTAATATACGATCATCATGCATCCACATGTGATCATGAAAGCATACATACTTCCCCTAGTTTACCTATTTGTATTTAAGGCCCATATTCCGCAGCATGACTCAAGCTCAAATCTAATTCAAGTTCGAAATTGACAGTTATGGCTTGATATTACATAAATTAACTTACTCGACTGTGCAGTCAAATGTCAATGGGTTTGGTAGATGGTTCTCCAGCTTGACATGACATGTGTTAACTCAGTTCGAGCACGCTAATGTCAATTTATAACAAGCTATAACTGTTAATATGAGTTTTCGAGTTGGAGTTGAGCATGAGTCATGCTGCGGAAGACTGAATTTTTGGTTGTGGTATCATCCAATGACTTCTCCCGCTCTGGGTGAAGCGGGATAGCGTGTCAGACTTTACTGACTAATACCCACCCGTGTTCCTTCAGTTGCTTGAGCCAGGGCCGCGGTAACTCTTTTTCAAATTTATCCGCGACCCAGACAGGCATCCTAGCGGACCCCGTCAGTTTTTGCTGATAACTCTTTGAGGCGCTCGTGCAACACTACGCGTTGTCGACTCGGGCCTGCTTCTTATCAGACGGTGAGCTACCCATCACTTGCCGTCCGCATGCCCGCGCCTCCCGAATCGGCTTGCGACTCCCGACGCCCAGGGCGTCTACTGCGGTGGCTTGGGGCGTGAGGGCGCCTGCGTTGCGTCTCACTCACGCGTTCCGCCTCCTCCTTCGCGAGCATTATTGCTTCGCAGGAGTAAGTGACGGCTTCCCATGCCCTCTCGCCCCGTACCATGGCCTGAACCAGGGCTAGACGCGTTAGATCGCCACCGCCGATCGCCTCCACGAGGACACGGCGTTGCTCCGCCCAACAATGTTGACACCCGGAAGTTTCCTGCCGCCTTATCCTGAACAGGAACCTCCTGAAACAGCCGTGTCTGATGAGGACCTGCTTCAGGCGAAAGGTGAGGACGCCGTGACGCCGCTCAAGCCACTCCTCAAAGAGGGGCCTCGACAATTGTGGAGTGCCCACCGCTAGGTTGTGACAGTCACCATCACCATGTGGCCATGAGATCCTGGCGGAATACGGTCCTAAGATTTTCTTTTCGTTTTTTTTTTGTTTATGGTATGCGTATACCTGGCGCAAATAAACCCAAAGAACTTTCACAGTCCAAAACTTTAGTTTTGACACAGATAATATACGTAATACAAGTAGTAAGTAGCTAGCATAGTTTTGATAAGATTTATGAACTCTTTTTCAAGATCTTGCTGTGGCTTATTAGCATGAAGCGGCAATCAGCATGCTAAATTGCTAATCATATTACATCGTTCAGATGTGAGTCCTTGACTGACTTTATTTGTAAATTGATTATTATTTTATATTTAAATAGATACCAAATTAACGTGCCACTGTTGGTAATTATAATAAATTAGTTCATTGTAATGCAAGTTGAATACCTAGGTACTGTCTTGTTTAAATATCGACTGCGTACAAATATTTTATGTTATGTTGAAGTTGACTATTATTACTTTCATTGGGCATGTCGGGCGGTTACGCACTATATCCGATCCGTGTCCGTGATTTGAGTTCCGAGTCCAAAATGTTCTGAATTATGACGGATAGCGTTCGGCTGTAGACTTTAGTGCGTAAGCTTCCCTACAAGAAATACTACGGCTACTGCGGAACCGAAATTTCACGGACATGCATCGGATGTAGAAAAACTTTTAAGTTGACAAGAACCCAATTACGGGTTAAGCTCGCCTTTGTACATAAGTTTTCCTTTTGTATTTGAAATGTATATTTTGTGTACAATAAAGAATAAAGAAGAATTTAGTCTAATTAAAATAAAAATTATAAAAAAATCTGTCGACTAAACCTTTAATTGCTGCTTAACAATATTTGCCCCGATACCAGGCATTTTTTGTGTTTGTCTTTTTAGTTGTGCATGCATCAAGTAAAATGTACGAAACCAATGTAGATAAGATTTATACATAACAAATGTGCGTAACTTGAAGCATTACTTAGTTTTTGTTTTATCGAAATCGGTTCACTCTATCAAAAGATTTATGAATTTAAAGTGTTCAACAAGATCGGACAGTTGAACTACATATTCGGTAGATGGCATTGTGCATTTGACGTCATTTACTGAATTAAATCGGCGGCAATAATGCTGTATAATTAAATAATGAAGTGAACATAAAAACCGCATACAAATTATTGCAATAAAAGGATTTGGATACAATATTCTTGTATTTTATTATAATTAAGTAATGTATAATTAATTAATTCCACGGAGTAGAGCGGGAGCACAGATTATACAGACTAGTCTATAGTTGGAAGACGCAAAATTTAAATTGTACAGATTATATAGAAATACTTTAACACAAATCCATTTCTCTAAGACTTCCTCTAACGCTGTTATGAAAATCAAATTAAACTCATAAATACGTAACTATAACAAATAAATATTATTTTACGTAAATTACCATCATGTGTGCCTTAAAAAAGTTCAAAGAACAGAGACAAAAAGTGGGTTTTTTTTTTGAAATATATGTTGAATTTCGGAATATTACTTAAGTACAGCTAAAATTAATAAAGTAAAACAACTATCGAATTAATTGCCTGTTTCTGTTTTTAAAGATTTTTATTGTTTTCAAAAAAAAAAGGTGAATGCAATTTCAACAGCCAATCACAGAAGATAACGCGTGCTTGACAATTTGTCACATTAATTCTCCGATAGTTTGAGCTGGGAATCTGGGGGTTAAGGCGAGATATACGCCCCAATGTAACGCAGTACTGGCCGTGCGCCCGCTCGATGCCAAAATATCAAAATTGAACCTCCTTTTGAACAGTTTTGTTTGCAAAATATTATTTGATTTACATATGCTATGTTAGGTATGAAGAAATTCCAGCCATAAATTTTTCTGTATAAAAATATTTTTAAACATCCAAGTCATTTTGGAGGAGTTTCCAAAGGTTGCGCAAAAATATCGTGTTGTTAATTATTTTTTTAAAGCAAAACTATTAGTTACACGAAAAAACCTTGTGTTCAAAATTATGTACATGAATCAATAGTAAATATATATTTTTTTCAATCCTTTTAACCTAGCTGTTACTGAGGAGTATGCTTTAGAAAGTTACCGTTTTACGGCACTAAAGAGTATGTAGGCCCTTAATCTTTAGAATGTCTTAAAAGTCATTTAAAATTCACAAACTTACCAAGCAGTTTGATTGGCACAGCAAATGTCGGTATGGCAGTTGTGGTAAAACGTATTCCATAAAATCAAGTAAAATGTGAAGCAGATCCAATAAACGAAAACTGGCCAAGCGCGAGTCGGACACGTGCAAGAAGGGTTCCGTACCATTATCGCAAAAAATAGGCTTCCATACAACAAACGTGATTATTATACCGTAATAATCACCTTTGTTGTATGGAAGCCCCACTTAAATATCTATTTTATTTTGTTTTTAGTATTTGTTGAATTGTTGTTATAGCGGCAACAGGAATACATCATCTGTCAAAATTTCAACTGTCTAGCTATCACGGTTCATGAGATACAGACGGATCATGGATTCTTAGTAATAGGGTCCCGTTGTTACCCTTTTGGTACGGAACCCTAATAAAACAAGTACAGGTAAAAAAGAACAATTCATGAGTCAAATATGCGTACACAACTTGAGGAATTGTTGTTCACTCCTGTAGGAGTGAATGATGCGCGCACGACAAAACTTGGAATGCGAAACACCCCTCTACCCGTTTGTCATTGTTTACCAGTGACAAACAAAAGATAGAAAGAGACAGCAAATTTTGGCTATTCTGGGAAACGAAAACATGAGGCGGAGGCTCGCCGCGTTCTTTACCTGAATTAATAACAATAGAAAACGTATCCACTAGTTTTTTGAAAACGTTGTCCTTGTTCTGAAGTCGGTTAAAAAGGAAAATGAATTCAATTAGTTTACTGTATTAATAACATTAACATTAAATTACTTACGACTTCAAATTCCAACTCATTGGACGACTTTTTTGGATAAATCCTTTACTGTCCAGGCTACTCGTCTGTGGAATGCATTGCCAGAACTAATCAAACGTGCTCAATCATTGCCTGTGTTCAAATACCTTTCTGTCGCTGTCTTCGTCTAAGCGTATTGATTTCAAACAGACACTGTGGTTGGTCATTATATTTAGTATTTATGTATATATTACATAGCATTTGTATTTATCTGTGTATATATTATAATATAGTATTATAAAAATGTTATTGTCACACCAATAACAACCTCACTTCATGTCCAGTCCAGACTATTACTGTCCATACCAGGTTGCCTGCGGAATGCGATAAGGCCGCTCATTGTATGTGTATTAATTTTAAGTTTCTTTATATAATTGTATTTAAATGTGTACAATAAAGCATATAACAAATAAATTATATGTACTTAACAAATATTCCGAAAAAAATATTGTCGTAAGGAAGTCTCCACTTTTGTCTCTGTTCTTTGAAATTTAGGTACATTAGCTCTACCTATTCCGATCACTGGTAGTCACACAAAAAATTCTTACCGCGACTTTTTCAGAGCATTTCTCATTTTTCACCTATCTAGTATACATACTAAGCGATCCCTAAGTTATTTGATTTATTTTACATTGCTGATAAAAAACTTTAGGATAAACATTATCATTATTTTAATCATTTAAACAAGAAGATGGATCGGTTTCATATAAGTAGGTATCACAATATTCACAATGTCAACAACAAAGCCTTACCGGCTCTATAGCACATCTATAGTATAAAATATTCTCTATCTTAATATAATTTATTCGTTAATTCCAGGTCAAGTCGTAGACGCCTTGGCTACTCCGGTCGTGGGTGTGTTAGCTGACAGATTTGGAAGCTTGAAGTCCTGGCATTTAACTGGTAGGTACCATTACGAACTAATAATGATGTCTTTCCCCAAATACGTTGGATCGGCTTAAAGTCTAGCCGGGTGCAACTGAATACCAGTTTTGTAAAAACGAGCGACTACCTGTCAGAAGACCTCCGCAATCCAGTAACTGGGTGACACGACACGACGTTGTCAAACTTTCAGGCTTCTGTGTAATCACACTAACCACTGTCAAAGGTCTACAAATGTCAGTCGAAAACAAAGGCGCTTTCCGAGACGCGGAAATTTCACGGAAGACAAAGACGCTTTCCGAGACACGGAAATTTTACGGAAATCAAGGCGCTTTCCGAGACACGTAAATTTCACGGAAAACAAAAGCACTTGCCGAGACACGGCAATTTCACGGAAAACAAAGGCGCTTTGCGAGACACGGCAACTTCACGGAAAACAAAGGCGCTTTCCGAGACCCGTAAATTTCTCGGCATGTAATACCATCCCATTCCCAACCACCCATCAACGGACCGACCACGGCTAGCGTTGCTTGGCCTAGCCTACTAAAAGATCGACCCGTGCGACAAAAATTATTCAGGCTCGAATACCTACGAAAAAGTTTGTGAAAATTAAAGAAAAATATATATGATACTTTCTGAGTGCAAATGCTTGCATTGTGGATGAAAATACCAAAATCACTATATAATATTTGAGGCATTCCCTCGATTTTCCCATCATCAGATCCTAACCTGATAACCATTCCAAATCGGTCGAGGCGTCTTTGTGTAATCGGGGAACATAAATAAATAAAAAGATCAAATGAATCGTGAATGATCAAAGATCTGATGAATTGAGAACCTCCTCCTTTTTTTGAAATCGGTTAATGAGGAAGTTGGTACCTTATTTTCCACAATTGCTAACATAAACTGAGGATCTTCGTTCCCATGCATTGTACCTTCTGGTCATAACTCCCTCAAATAGTTTATAAAGCCATTCAAAACACCTTTTGAGCTCTTTGTCAACTGCAGGTCGCGGTAGTTCTAAGTTGTGACCCAGCACAAACTGTTTGCTAAATACCAAACACACAATTTTGGCATTCGACGCAAAGAGCAATGTCAGGAAGTCCAATACATACCTATCTAAGGACATCCCTACTCATAAACAAACAATATTTCCATTGTTAGTAAATGAGTAGAGTAAAGTAGTAGCTCTATATCTCTATAGGCACAATAAAATTTGTGCCTTTTACACATAAGTTTTATCTAACTACCCCATTGGTCTTGTAATCGCAAACGCGACAGCCGAGCGTAGTTCCTGGGTTCGATTCCCAGTTCGGGTAAAAAGTTATTGGTGGATTGGTTGTATTCTTTGTTTGTGTTAGTGTTTTTGGTGTGTTGGTGTTGTGGCATTCGGCATTTTTCAGTAGCAAACTTTTTTTCTTTGTTTGGAGGAATGCTCATGCATACTTCACTACCACGGGCATATAGTGCAGTTATGTGGGACTCTAACCCACTAAAACTCATCCTCCTGTGCCGCTTATGGCGGTAACACGAGCATGCGTTAGCACTCACCGCTCTGGCGCTCCAGAACACAATGTACGCCGTGACCACCCCAGACGCCAGACGACCCCGTGTATGGCACCCCTGGTCCCCCGTGACGGGTCAAGGTTAATGGCCCCGCCACGTACCATTTTTCAGACGCAGGGGATAGGGAAAGCGGTTAACGCAATACCGACACTCCTCCCCTGCAGCCCCACCGCGTCCGCCATCAGACGGTGGCGACCCTGTCCAGGCCGCGGAAGGTAGAGAGAGCAGAGAGCGGCGCACCGCAATACCGTCACTCATCTCCCGCCACCGCTGCCAACGGCCGTCCCAACGCGGCCCGCCTTCGTTGCGATGTCGCCTGTTACCAAGCGGCACCGCAACCTACTAGTTGGCCGCTACGTCGTCGGTTTAATCGGCAAAAGCCCTGACGAGCGGCCCATCCTCGTATTCCTCTTCGCTTCACCGTGAGTGACCAAGCTACGGCTACTGAGCCCCCCCGTCTCGATAATGCGGGAACCCACCGGGGGGGTCCCAGTAGCAACCTGGATTTCAAAAGTTGGTGATGTTACACTACAATCCCGTGCCTCGGAAAGCGTTTAAAGCTTTTAGTTCTGCGCCTGATCCCCCCAACGTCATGTTGGATTGCTGTTCGATAGGTCTATGAGAGTAAAGGAACAGAGAGTGCACCTATGTTGGCACACAGACTTGTACACTATTATATCTCCTGCATACTTAGCAAAATTCCCGTCACGAGTAGCTATGCGATTAGCTATAAAGTTCTCGCCAAACTTCTTGGCCGCCCTGAAGTTGACTTGCCGATGCTCAAAGCAAGGCGCGGTGCTCTTTTTGTATGAGATTTACTACTGAGCAACCATTATAGCCAACTTCAGGGCGGCCAAGAAGTTTGGGGAGAACTATACGTAGCGACAATTCATTTAACTACAAATAATCCCAAATTCAATCCACTCAAAGTAACATGTACCTACGTGTAATACGAAACTAACGAGCAATTTGACTTGGTCGGGTTATATTTTAGCGATATAAAGCGCTCCACAGGATCGTCCGATTAAGCAGTAGCCAATCACTATGTTTGAACTGTGAGACGCCACAAACTAAAAAATAAAAACTTCTGTGGTATTGGAACGCGTCTGACGCATGGAACGTTCCACTTGAATTTGGGATTATTTGTGTCGGAGACTTTAGTCTCCGTTTAGATCGGTCGTCATGACAGAAATTCGGTCGGAACCACTAAATCAACCTTAACGTCCACTGAAGTTGGACATCCCCAAAAACAACTAGAATGAGTAATATAGATACGAGTATGTATAGCTAGGTAGTAGATACTGCATGGATATCGATCGCATTTCGCATTCGTGGAAGGCATAGAAATATGTAGGTACTGTACAGAAATTCCACATTCATTGAAATATACTCTAAGTTTAGCTAATGTTTTTTACGAATTGGTTAATCACAACATTCGTTTTGTTGTGATTAACCAATTCGTAAAAAACAATACATTCTTAAAACAGCTATCTTGACGTAATGTTGTGGAGGGCCTGTATTAGGAATACAGTGTGTCAGGGCTCCACCTGCTACAAGCTCTCAGTGCAATGTTATCGAACTAGCAAAAAAGTCATATACATATATCTCTTACGCACAATGTAAATAACCTTGCTCTAAGAGCTCATGGTAGGGCCCCAGGCCTCCAAACTACCCGGATAAATGACAGCTGTACAAACATTTATTACTAATGCTTGTACAACAGAATGATAATTATCATCGGACTCGATTATATTAAAATACCCATTTAAAATTTCAGGGTGCGCCTTGGTGACGTGTACATTTCCCCTGCTCTTCGTGCGCTGTTGGGGTTGCTGGCTGACCCATGACCCCGACTACCTGGACTGGTGGATGCCGGTCTACTACAGCGTCCTCATCACCGTCTTCCAGATCGGATGGGCTGTGGTGCAGATATCTCACCTGGCTATGATCCCTGCCATTTCAGATAACCTACAAGTGCGCGCTGATTTGACTTCAATCAGGTAATTTTTATCACAAGTGTTTATAAAAGAGTATTGAGTCATGTCGTGGTGGCCCAGTGGCGAAAACCTCGCCTCTCGTGCTTGAGGTTGTAGGTTCAAATCCGGGCAGTAGGTACCAATTTTTCTCTTCTTATCCATTATGTACTTTCTAAGTTTTCTTGGATATCGCTGACAACGGTGATTGAACACAGGTGAGAAACTGAGGAAGCCCGGACTTTATTTATTTTTTGTTACTATCCCACCGCACTATTCCCAAACCACTGAAACTCCTGGAAGCCAGAATCAACAGTGGCGACCATCAAAAAAGCGCGAGGCAATGAAGCTCGACGAAGTCCCGCAGAATGAATTTAACAGTCTTGGATCACGCAACGAAATTAATCAGAAATGAATAACGGAGGAGTAGGAAAGTATACAAATTTCCACTTCCCTCCATACCAAGCAGGAGACCGAACAAACAAGGATAGGCACAAAGGGTCATTTACAACTGGGATAAGCCCAGTTGCCTAGAATCGCGGCAAAAAAATTGCATTCATATTAAAGGGTCCTGTAATTACTCGTATGAGCTGTTATATTTGATTCCAATAATAGGTATGGCAAAAACGCTTGAAAGCACGGCAATTTGTTCTAGTTTCCACAACGTCCGTATAGTAAACAACTCCAGATGCAGCCTGTATATTATTCAACATAATATTGCGTTCATTCTGCCAAAGAATACACTCCCATAAGATATGATGTGCAGATTGTACATATTCGCAGTCAGATGTAACAAGCTTGAAGGAAAATAATTTACTTTTTAAGTTACCATGCCCTATGAGAAATTGGGCAACACAGTGATCCACCTCCAGCCACGTCCTGGCCAGCCGCACGCGAACGGATGGAAAGAATTGGTGAAGCACGGACTTACAGTTAATATAAGTTTGAATTCGCAAACCGGCTTTGAGCAAGCGTGGCATGGCGTGGTGGTCTTTGTATGAAAAGAGTCCTTTGCCCTACAGCGGGACGGTAACAGGTTCTTATTATTAAGTAATTATTGCCTGTTTCAGATATATGGCTTCAGTGACGTCAAGTTTGGCTGTGTACCTAATAACATGGGTGGTACTGAGGGCGAGCAACTATAGCACGTTCATAGGACCCATGGATGACTACAAATTCAGGGTAAGAATCAATTTACCATAATTTGGGATTGATCACAACGAGACTGCCTCGGCTTGTTTTTAATTAATTATTTTATTTCGGGATTATTTGTTTTATTCTACACGCTTTTATTTGCACGTCTTTTTACATCGTTCTCACATATATGTGTAATTTTGCAACAAGAATAATGTACCTAACGTAATACTTGTAATTACAATTTATTGATGGAAAAATTATTCTGTATGGTGTCGGACGTAAAGAATTTCATCATCCCATGTCTTCCCGTGGGTGTCGTAAGAGGCAACTAAAGGACAAACCAGAGAATGGGCAGCAGCATTCTTTGTACATTTGTAACAACCATAATGCGATCGCCAACCCACTTGCGAAGCGTGGCGATAATGGCAAAACCCCCATGAAGTTCTTCAAAACCCGTCGTACAGATAGAAACAAAAAGCTCTCTGATCCTATTCTCAAGCTTATGAAGGAGATGCGTGACATGATTCTGCTGTATTCAGATGAGGCGTGCAAATACCAGCAGCTCAATAGACGGATATCTAAATCCTTAAAAAGAGACCTCTCTTGAAAACAGGCCGCTTTAATACCGAGTGAAATAAAGGGTCCGAGGTGTTTTCAACAGATCTGGCTATTAGGCAGACCCAGCTCACGTAACTGTAGACCAACGATGGCAGGATCGTATCCGCCAAACTTGAAGCTTCTGATGGAGATCAAGACATTCTATGGACATTCATTCCATTGTACACATCAATCAGCAAACCCGTTGCGAATCTATCAAATGACCCAAGAGCTAGATTGACCCGACTCTATACCGTAGACATCCCAGACGTCAGCCTATAAGGATTTAGGATGGCTCTCAAACAGCTTAAAAATAACAAGGCACCGGGTGATGACGGAATTACGGCCGAACTCCTGAAGGCGGGAAACCGGACCTTAAGGCCCTTCAGAAGCTGTTTGATTCCGTCATACTCGAGGGCAAAACGCCACAGGCTTGGTGCAGGGGTGTGGTGGTACTCTTCTTCAAGAAGGGCAACAATGCCCGGCTAAAGAACTATAGGCCCATCTCACTTTTCAGCCATGTCTACAAGTTGTTTTCAAGAGTCATCACGAATTTTCACGCGCGCAGGTGTGACAATTTCGAAAAGGCTTTAGCACCGTATACCACATACATATGCTGCAGCAGGTTTTACCGAAGACCGAAGAGTATAACCTGCCTCGCTGCTTATAGCGTTAGTGGACTACTAGAAAGCCTTCGATTCGATCGAGACTTGGGCTGTACTGCAGTCTCTCCAACGGTGCCAGATCGACTACCGGTATATAGAGATGTTGAAGTGTTTGTACAAAAACGCCACCATGTCAGTCCGTCTTCAGGATCAGACCTCGAAACCTATCCTTCTCAAGCGAGGTGTGAGACAGGGAGACGTCATTTATCCGAAACTGTTCACTGCTGCGCTGGAGGATGTCTTCAAGGTTCTGGTTTAGAGAGCGCTAGGCATCAACGTTAATGGCGAGTACATCACTCACCTTCGGTTTGCAGACGGCATAGTGGTCACGGCTCGATGAGTAGAGAGTAGAGCTTCCGAAAGAGTGGGTCTTAAAATGAACATGGACAAAACCAAGGTCATGGTAAATGCGTATGTAACACCCAATCCTATTAAGATCGGAGACTCTACACTCTGAGTAGTAGACGATTTTGTCTACCTGGTACAAACGGTCCAGTTGGGTAGGTCTAACTTCGAGAAAGAGGTCAACCATCGAATTCAACTCGGACGGGTGGCGTTCGGGAAGTTGCGCGGTATCTTCACGTCCAGTTTACCGCAGTGTCTCAAGACAAAAGTCTATGACCAGTGTATGTTGCCAGCGATTACCTATGAGACCTAGACGTTGTCGCTCACAATGGGCCTTAACAGAAAACTAAGCCCGAAGAATTGCAAAACTTAGGTGGCAGTGGCACACTGCTCGTAGAACGGATGGCCGGAAGACGATGCTTTGGAAGGCATCCCACTAGGTAGACCGATGATCTGGTTAAGGTTGCGGGCATGCGCTGGATGCGAGACGCACGGAATCTATTAATGTGACGCCTGGGAGAGGCCTATGTCCAGCAGTGGACGTCTTTCGGCTGAAATGATGATGATGGAAAAGAGTTTGTGTGAAAAAGTAATTTTTCTGTAACATTTGTAAAAAAAATGTTACTGTGCCAAGTACATTTTATAAGTTGGTCGACTATTACTCGTAAACTTGTAAAGCCTACTTATCTGTGATAGTTTTCCTTTTAATTTTGTTATATTTACTACTCCGTGAATTTTTCACACAGCCAAGAGCAACCAGTTCTCTGGCAGTGCGGGGACACTTGACTCTAAAAAAAATTTGCTTAATTTTACGCAAACGGATCTCTGAATCGAAAAATGGTTTTAACAAACCCATAGTATTTTTGAATGGCCTTACAACGATACCCCACATCATGGGATAGACGAGAAAAAAAACATGCCCACCCACTTTACGTCTATATTTATTTTATTTTACCACTTTGTCGGAATTATTAATATGTATATCCATGCCAAATTATAGCTTTCTAGTACTTAGATTCTCGGAACTAAGCTGCGGACGGGCAGACGGACAGAGCGAAACTATAAGGGTTCCTTTCATAAAGCCCGGTCAATTTAATTATTTCAATAGTTTTTATTATATTGCCTAATATTCTTATCGGGCATTTTTCAAATTGCCCGGGCATTATGAATAATGCCGTATTAATCACTTGGGCCATACTACGCACTAGATTTGGCGATCCGAGCACTCACTCTGTTCACCTGAACTGTACTGCAATCCGAACACCTTACTTTACACTATGATGAAAAAAAGGCGTAAGCGCCATGAATTCAGTTTTAACTCACCATCGACATAGATGTCGATGTCCTTAGGTTTAGGGTGTACAACGAGGCTCAGGGAAGGCGCATTATTAATCCGCGCCAGGGATGTGCCCTAACAGGAGTTGCACAGAGGGGGTTCCGAGGTGGTCTTTTGAGAGGTCACGGGGTCCCTTCTACAAGCTGATGGTGATCACCGGGGTGGTTTTAGTGAGGTAAAAAGCCCACACTCCCTGGTCTTTTCCCCAGAATTCCAGGCGCCTTTTGAAGGTTACCACCCGTAAAAAGAATTTCTCAGTAGCAGTCCAGTCTGGACTTGTGCAAAGTTGATGGCAATAGATTCGCCCTCTATCTCATGGGACTTGACCATAAAAGGCGATAAAGAAAATGTGGATGCACACACTTTTTTTTTATATACTCTTCTCTACCTAATCCTTCGGGGAATACAGGCGTGATGATAATATTCTGTAATTTCTACTATACACTTTCACCATATTAGCTTAATTATCATTTGATTATCGATTAAACTCAATCTCCATTTAACGATATAACATGCTGACATGCACTGTAATTTTGCTAGAGGCAATGTTACACGCTCACAGTCACTAACCCTCAGTTTCCCACCTTAAAATTATCGGAGAAATAATGTGACAAATTGTCAAGCACGCGTTATCTGCTGTGATTGCTTGAATGAATTTTCAACAGCCAATCACAGAAGATAACACGTGTTTGACAATTTGTCACATTAATTCTCCGATAATTTTAAGGTGGGAAACTGAGGGTTACTGAGCAATGGTTACCAATTATCATCATGATTTCAAGATGCAAATTATAGATAGCCTTACAAAATCCTCACAGATTGCTATCATATGCCCAGCAAATACTTGCGAGGACTTTCCCTCAAGCTTTGGGGCAAATTATCAAGGAAGAAGCAACAGGGATGTTTTTAGGTAGAAAAATGATAATTCTATTATGTCCGTCAGTACGATTTTCAAATAATATTGGACCCGTATTTTTTGCTTTATCAAATAAATAAAAATTGACAAAGATAAAGCGCATCAGGAGTGGAGGCTTGTGACGTCACTTTGTCAGTAGGTATAAAGTGTTGCACAGCATGATGCCGACGAGTCATAGTTTGCTAAATCCTGTAACGTTATCGGCAGATATATTTTGCCAAAACCTGCCGAGGTTTGTCAAAGTAGCGCAAAATTTAATTGAAAAAGGTTAATTTAAATAATGATTAATGAATTGGAATGCCTAGTAACTATTAATGAATTGTATTTTAATGTTTTATATGTAAATTATGTTATAACATCGCCCTGGAAGTTTCAGTAAAAGGTATTATAATAATTAATGAGTAAATAAATAAATGATTTTACACGACATTTAAACGCACTGTAACGTCGTATTTTTTTGTTTACGTGACAAAAGAAAAAATACGTGACCAATATTTTTAGGTAGGTAATATATCTGACGGACTAAAAAGATATTTTTTTGTCATCATCCCTATTCCTGCTAAACCGAGTAGCAACAGCATGGAATAGGTCCTATTCTCCCACACAGAACTGCTTCAAGAATAGATTGGACAGACTAAACATCTCGAAGCAGTCTGAAACACGAGCTATCTAGCAATAACGCAAGGAAGGTCATCCCGCAGGCATATTACGAATCTTTTGTAAGAGCAAAACGATAGCAATCAAACGCATTATGTCATAAAAGTCGGAATTACCTGCAGTGTAGGTCTGGTGGGTCCTACACAATCGTTTGCTAATAGCTCGCTGTTTGTCAAATGCACTTGTTTAAAAAAAACCGCCAACAACTTCTGTATTAAAGAGCAATTATTGCGCAAAAATCGCTTTCGTTTTGCTCTTGCAAACTAGAGGACGCCTCGCGGTTTCACCCGCGTAGTTCCCGTTCCCGTGGGAATATAGGGATAAAAAGCCTATGTCACCCGGGGATAGAGTAGCTTCCCAACGGTGAAAGAATTTTTGAAATCGGTCCAGTAGTTTTGGAGCCTATTCGGTACAAACAAACAAACAAAAAAACAATCAAACAAACAAAAATATCTTTCCTCTTTATAATATTGGTATAGATAAGCCTGCCGAATTCCTCGCGACGCACATCCGAGCAATCGAACATGGTACGATAGATATTTTGTCTATGTCTACGCGAAAAATTAACAACCTTTTTCTCTATTTTTCAGGATGTATCACTTATAATTTCCGGCATCGGAATATTAACATTCCTCGTATTCCAAATATTCTTCAAGTTAAAATCGCATAAAGGAGAAAAGGCAAGCAATGGTCACGCCGTGAATGGTTCGAGTCCAGTACAGAACGAAGAAAACGGAAAGCTTGAAGTCGCCAAGTCGAAAATTATGTATTTTCTTCGTATGCCGCTTTTATACCAAACTAGTTTATTGTAAGTATGAGAACTTCTTATGTTTAACAAATCTATGACAATGTAACATACAAAGGAAATTAACCAAATATGCTCGCTCTACCTACCGAATACTTAGTTATGAAACTTTTTGAGTAAATCGCCATAGTTAACAAAAGCGAACTAAAAAGACGTAAACAAAAAGAAATTCATGCTGTGCAGTCGGAGGATACATTTTCGCGAGCTGGCTGACCAAAACCAGACGTATTACTGCACAGCACACAGAGCAACACGGACCACCGGCAGACCGGTCCGCCGGTGGTCCGTGTTGCTCTATGGCACAGCATGAATTTCATCTTGTTTACGTCTTTTTAGTTCGCTTTTGAAGTAGTCGGGTTTTTGATTTTTTTAATTGTTTTATTTACAACTTTTTAGTTATTTTTTTTAGAATTAGGTAGGTACATTTAAACATATAAGTGTCATATATTTTTGAAATCACCTCTGAAAACCCTTCATTTTGATACCCACACGATGGATGGAAAAAAAAAAAATCCCCACTAAATGGCGCCCAAAATCCGCCATTTTTTTCTTTTCTAATTTTAATGTAGCCAGTGACACTCGCAGGGTTAAGACGAATCGATTGACGTAAGAATCATCAAAATCGGCCAACGCGTTTGGTCTCTAGAACGCCACATAGGAACAAACATACCTACATACATAGGTACAGTCAAGGGTCAAAAGTGCAGGCATATTCTCCCAAAACTCAAATGGCTAGATTTTGTAGAAGAAGTTAAATTATCCACAAATGATTTAATAATTGTATAGAAATTAAAGTATAGATTACTAGCACTCCGCCCGCGACTTGTTCGCATGATTTCGCTAAGTAGAAATTACTTTATCATGTGCAGTTAGTGAAGGCCACCAAAAATAAGCTATTGTTGAATTAATAATAAATGGGGTATCGTAGATATCTACGATTTAAGTTAGGTTTTACAAAACTTTAATGACGTGTCCGATAAGGTTTAGCTAAATAAAGGGCTCGTAGGTAAAAAGCAGTCACACCGGTCACTTGATCAAAACCTCAGTCATAAGGCTTTACATTAAGATCCATAGCGAGTACACCACTCACTATCTAATACTATGAAGACGACAGTGCTGAATCCGAAGAGCAGAACTAATAATTACATCCTTTATTAATTACTTAGGTTAGTATTTGTGCCAAGTTTAAGGTTTCTTAAACCAAGACATAAAATTTGCCATAAATCCCTTAAATCTTCTTTTGGGGGTAGTACCGAAAAACTAATGATACCTTTATTATTTTGCCCAAGGAATTAGACTTTTCATTCCAACCTATATCTCTCGTTTGGTCCCCTACATCATACAAAGAAGCCTTGTACATTAAAATATTTCAAAAATCAAAACCCCCTAAATCGTATTTTAGGAATAGTTTTGAAAACTTGTAATGACAACCTTTAATATTTGCTGTTAGTATTTATACCCAACAAATTGTCACCTTGAACCCCTTAGGGTTGGCATTTTCGGAATCAATTAAACTTATTGTTTTTTCCTTCAAAACCGAAGAAATTTCATATAAAGATATTTTATCTCCTTAGTAGTAAAATTTTCAAAAACTAATAAATATATGAATTATTTTTCAACCAAGAGCTTAATTTAAAAAATTCACGTGACAACTGTAGAAATTGTAAACAACCTTTTAACCCCCTTTTAACCCATAGGGGTGGAATTAACAAAAACCATACATTAATTCTTTTTATCAACCAAGAGCTTATAAATCTAAAATTTCACGTGTCCAACTCACAAACAATAGAAATTACAAACAACCTTTCAACCCCGTTTTCCCCTTTTAGGGGTGGAATTCCCAAAACCAATAAATACATTAATTCTTTTTTACCGACCAAGAGCTTAAATCAAAAATTTCACGTGTCCAACTTACAAACAATAGAAATTACAAACAAAATTTCAACCCCCGTTTACCCCCTTAGGGGTGGAATTTCCAAAAACCAATAAATACATGATTTTTTTTTATCAACGTAAAGCGTAAATCTAAAATTTCACGTGTCCAATTTACAAACTGTAAAAATTTCATAAAAATTTTGAGCCTCCTTTTTACCCCCTTAGGGTTGGAATTCCCAAAAACCAATAAATACATTAATTCTTTACATCAACGTAAAGCGTAAATCTAAAATGTCACGTGTCCAACTTACAAACTGTAGAAAATACATACAAATTTTCAACCCCCTTAGGGGTGGAATTGCCAAAAACCAATAATTACATGAATTCTATTTATCAACCAAGAGCGTAATTGTAAATTAAAATTAAAAAAATAATGCGTTATAAAAAATTTGTCCAATTTACAAACTATAAAAATTTCATACAAATTTTCAACCCACCTTTAGGGGTCGAATTTCCAAAAACCAATAAATACATTAGTTCATTTTATCAACCAAGAGCGTAAATCTAAAATTTCACGTGTCTAACATACAAACTGTAGAAATTACATACAAACTTTCAACCCCCTTTAACCCCCTTTGGGCGGAATTTCCAAAAATGATTCCTTAGTGCTCACTTACGTCACTTGAGGAACCTTTCTGCCAAATTTCATAATTCTAGGCTTAGCGGTTATGGCTGTGCGTTGATCGATCAGTCAGTCAGTCAGTTTCTTCTTTTATATATATAGATTCTTACTAACCACCAAAAGTTGAAATGCTGCTGTCTACAAAAAAATAGTAGATTATTAACCAGGGGATAAAGCAGTGTCTTCTGTCACGGGTGACGATTTAAATCGCGAGCGTAACGAAGGACTCGAGGTTTACTCCCGAGCGTAGCGAGGGTGTTAAAGACTTAAATCACGAGCGAAGCGAGGGATTTAAGACGAGTCCTGAGTGTAGCGAGAGGTTTAACTTCACCCAAGACTAAGACAGCTTTATCACCGAGGAAAATACTCTACTTTTCGTACCATTTGCGAAAAAATTAACACAATAATAATATGAGATAAGCATTTATTAAAAATAAGGACAATTAAAAGTAAAAGTTAACATTCGAAACATTGGTCCAATTGTTGATAGAGAGAGTTACATTTTTGTTTGGTACATTTCGGCAAATTCCTAGAGTAATATTTTTTTGTCGGAAAAGCAAAGGCATCAAGCTCATACGGCCTCTTCGGTTTTCGTACTTTTATTTAATAATCATACCTGCATAATAAATGCGTATTCCTTTTTCAAAAAGATGTATAATGCTTGAAATACAAACTCAATGGTGTAAACGCAGATGTAGTTCAGTATAAATTTCGGTAAGTATTCCAAATTTAAATCACATTCTTCCCCTAGAGGATGAATGAAATTCAGTACAACTTTCTTTCCCTGTTTTTAACAGATTAAAAATGACTATTGTTATGTTCGCTTTTTGTGGCATAGAATGTCACTTTTTTGAGCAAGTGGTACGCAAATGTATTTTATGTTTTGGTAGAGTGTGACTGCACATTTGACACTTATAGTACATAGACTGATAAACACATTATCATCCTTCGGCAGTCGGGTAAAAAGTTTCTGTACGAAGCGAAAGGGGAACCATTCGTTGTTATCTTTTGAAAACTTATGCCATTCGAGACGGGTTGCTAAAATTTTCGAGTTGCTCTTGAATCCATCGTCATAATAAGTCGCCAAAATCATAACTGTATGAACGGATAAAAGAAAACTTAATCATGATTTCCATGTTCCAGATACGTATTTTCCCGGTTATATTGGGCCCTAAGTCTGGTGTACGTGCCGCTGTTCCTAGAAGAGCGTCTGGTCTACAACCCTAGTGCTGGCTCCGAGCTGGTCGCGAGTGTGCCTCTAGTCTTATATATATCGTCATTCTTCTTCTCTTTACTTCTCAAGAGTAAGATTAACCGATTCGGAAATCAGGTAATTACAAGATTACAATCCATGGGATAAGGTGGACTACCGAGCGAAGTGGCTCTGGCGATACTAACGCAGCGGCATTGACGTAGCAATAGTATTTTAAGCTGTGGAATTATTCACTATCTGTATACTGCAGCTAATTGCGCAAGTGAATTCAGCAAGGCAAAGGGTTTGACCGCTATCAATCGACCAATCACATGCGAGATATATGACACGATGTGGATTGCAGTCTATATAATCACATAGACGGCAATCTACATCGTCCACATCGTGGCCGATTGCTGCTGGTGGCTAGTAGCAGCTGGATGAGAGTTGCCGAAAATGGAAGCAAATAGCGTGCAATAGGAGAGGTCTATGTCCAGCAGTGGACTGCTGTAAGCTGATGATGATCCTCTATTATATATAAATGTATGGTGTTACACAGACTCACACTGTCGCTGTGTTAGTGACGCCAGAGCCGCTTTGATCGGAATTCTTCCTTGGTTATGTGAATTGAATAGAATATAAGAATTTAGATTGGAATTCGAATGTTTTGATTTGCATAATAGTGTTAAATAATTCATATTTAATAGAATTTACGGCCTATTAGTAAAAATAATACTCTAGCCACCTTGAGTAAGGTCTTATTCACAAATCTGAAAGACCACAATTTATGAAGAGGTGTAAATTCGGCGGTAAATATTAATGAATTATTTAACAATAAGTATTCTATAAATCATATCTAAATAAACATCAGTCCATGAGTAATGCTTTTGCGTACGCAGTGGCGGTCCTAGCAAAATTTTTAGATGGTGCGGGAATCGAGATCTTAAAGTGTTCATTGCATTCCATCCAGTTACTTTCGTGAAAATTATCAAGTCTCAGGTTGTTAATTTTATCAAAGCATGCAGAACAGTTTGAGGATGGGCTACCATAGATTTTTTTATCTATTGATAGACTATGACTATTACTTCTACTGTATGAAGGCTGTTTTAGTTCGCTTCATAAGCAGTCCGGTGTTTGATTTTTTAATTAACTTTTTTTATCTTTGCTAAGTACCTTCCTAACTTTGTGCCATTTTCCCTGTTGTTTTTGTCGGATTGCGATATAAATTTAAATTTGTTCGAACGTCTTACGCAGGAGCATAGCTCGAAATACTTTCATTCATTATATTAAATTTCCTTCACAGATGGCGTATCTAATAGGAAGTCTACTAAGTCTGATAAGCTGTCTATGGATAGCTGTAGCCATAGATCCACAAGCTAGTATAGTACAAATATATATGGTCGCTACGTTAATAGGTAAGTTTTATAATAGTCTTTTAATTTACATGTGGTTAAAACAGTTTCAAACCAAATGTCCGAACCAATGATATTCAAATAAACAGATATGTTATGAGCGCGCGCACTGTCGAGACTCGAATAGGTCACAATTGTGACCTTTAGTCTTTAGTTTATGTCACGCATGGCGACGAGCTATTGGATTTGTTGAATCAAAAACGAAATAAAAAAAATGCCATCGTGTGTATTTAGAAATTGTACTAATTATGATTACCAAAGTACATAAAACAGAAGGGACCTCACCTTAAATAAGTACGCAATACGCCTCACTTTACTAATTTATTTAATTTTTTTCCTAATATTCTGATAATTGGAGGTTAGAAAAAGATAACAACATTGGTGGTCAGAATAATGTTTGTTTACATTCACACGCAAGTGACAAACACTAGCTGTCTCTTTTTTTCTTGGTGGTTTTATCAAGCCATCCCTTTCGCCTTGTAGTGAAATGTCAGATGAATGAAAAGTGTGTGTGCGGAACACTTTTTTCAATTGTTTTGTAAGTGTATAATGTATCTGTTTATTTGAATATTATTGGTCCGAACGGTATCTTTTACTTAACCATAGATAATATAATACTAACATGTCCCTATATGTTAGTATTATATTATCTATGGGTATGTCCAAAATGGCATAATGAATGGTTGCCAATTCGGCGTCGACGAGATACCCGTATCCTATCCCTTCTACTATTCTGCACAATGCTATTTCTCCCCAATACCTTCGCGATTGGTTTGAGTACCTCGTCCCGAGGGGTAAACCTTGTCGCACGGCCACTTCGCTTCTCCTTCGTACCTACTCCGCGTCACACTTCCAGCCGCTATGATGACTCCTTCGGCTTTACTGCAATGCACCTCTGGAACTCTCTCCCACACTCCCTACGTGATAGCCCTACCCTCGATGTCTTCAAGAGGTCGGAATGTGAGTAGATGTATATAATATATTTATATATATATATATTGATGTACTTATGATTTATTTGTATGATTATAATTCTATTATTTTAAAATTGTACACTGGATCCTACCATCTTTTGTCATCATTCTCAGCCACTCTAGGGTTTGCTGTAAGAGAACTCATCATTGAGTCAAGCTCATTCGGCTTGATTGGATTCGGATTGAGTGCAATCTCACGTAGGCGCGAGGGTGGTCTCGGCAAATAGAGCAAAATCTCTCGCCGTCTTACCAAGGGGAGAGGGGAGGTCGACAAATCGCCAAAATTGCCTCACGTAATTAATAGATGTCGCCCAATAAAGAATTAGTAATAAACTTTAATTATAAATACTGACTATAAATCTATCGGATATGGTTACGGCCCTGTCGAGCCCACCCCATTCGAATAAAGTTCAATTTATCATTTTTCCATATAATTTGTCGATTTGTACACGTTTCCCTTACCGCCCGGCACTACACGTCCGTTCAGAGTTCAAAATATTCGGCATTAAGAAATTATGACATATTATGACGAATTGAGTTCGGATGTAGAGCGTCAGCTTTCCTACAAGAAGAATTACCACAGATTAGAGAAGTTCCTACGGCTACTTACAAACAGAAATTAAACGGACACGGATCGGATAAAGAGCGTAACCGCCCTTACTGTGAACTTGTGAAATGGAGATTAAGTTTAGTTTATAAGTATCTAACTAATATCTACCTAATATGTTATGGTGTCATATGAAAGTATGGGCAGCAAGATGCTTTTTCCATACAATCTAGAGGGATCCCGCGGAAGTTTGCCAGCTAGCTATGCATGATCGTAGAGCGTGTTCTAATCGTAGCCAGGTCGCGCTTAGTCATACATACATAGCCTACCTACTTCGGCTTGGCGAGAATTCATAGGTCATTGATGGAAGGATCCATATAAACTATTTCGTACTAAGCTCAAATGGCTTCCTATTATATTATATAATTTTGTTTTATACACTGACAGCCCTAAATTCTTCTCCTATCGTACAGTACATCCAAAGGTTGTCTGTAAAGATTGCCTGTGCGATAAGATGCGAGATAAGCCCATTGTACACTTGTTTTTGTGAATGTTTGTCCTGTACATATTTTGTGGTGTACAATATAGTATATAATAAATAAGCCAGCGAACGTGTGATGCCGTAGCCGACGGAAGCAGCAAACCGCGACATGTCACCATGACACTATTGGTTTCTATATACTTCTATGAAATAGGTACCTTCCGTAGCGATACGCGCCTGCCTAGAAATACATAAAATCACAACCATTCCCGTTGGACTAACATCGCTTTTATTATAAATTAATAACACGCTTTTATTATTTTTCCAGGTGCGGGTAGTTCGATAACCCTAGTGTCCAGTCTGTGTGTGACTGCAGACTTGATCGGTCCTCATTCTCATCAGGGAGCCGCCATTTACTCGATAGTCACATTTGCCGACAAACTTGTGACGGGGATTGCAGTTGTCGCCATCCAAAATTAGTTAGTATCTATTTTCTCTCTCAAGCCTGTTCTATCCCACTCCTGGTAGGTGAAACAAAGGCCTCGCTCCTCTCCTTCTTCTTTTTACGAGGCCGCGCTTCCTCCTTCTAGTTCTGGCGAAATCTGTCTAGATCTTCTTCGTAGCCTGCCATGACCATCGCGACATTTAGGGAAGCACATTTGGAACACTGGGTGAGCGTAAAAGGATCGTTCTTCTTGTTCTCCGCGTGTCGGCACAAGCTTAATGAGAATATTAGTTAAAGCAGTACCTATAACTACGTAGGTAGGTACTTATCAGATAAGCCAGCCAGGTGTACGTTACCCCAACAGGAAAGTGACTCCTAGAGTGATATGAGTGGAACGTATAATTAGAGCGTAATCTGCTGTGAATGTGCGCCAAATAAAAAATAAGTGCGAGTCGTAGTTTTTGAAAAAAAAAAACGGAAACAACGGTTCCTGCTGGGGTAACGTTGTTCCAGCAGGAAAATTCTAAACGACTGATCGTAATGAGAAAGAAAGTGCATGGGCAGAGAGCTTATAGTTGTGCAAAAATGTGCGCCGAAAATATAATTAGTGCGTCATCAGGTTTTCGAGATATTGCATTTCCTACGGTAACGTTTTGCAGAATCGTGTATCTCTAAAACCATTGTACGTGCGCCTGTAGAATAAACATACACGAGTAGCTCTTGATTTGTGCGTATCTGTGCCGGAATTAGATTTAAGAAAATATTTATTATTTTCAATTAAAAGCTCTTTTTTGAAAACCCGTAAAAAATTCGCAGCGTCTAAATTAGAAAACGTATAAGCTCGCTGAACTCAGTCCATCAAGTCGGTTTCTTGTATTTTGCCGTCAAAGTTATGACACCCTCGTTTTGACTTTTAGCAATATTATTTGACAACGCAAGCATGTCTGCTTTTGAAACTTTTTATGGTTATTACAAGCGTCAAGATGGACTGAATACAGTTTTCAGCGAGCTTATTTATTGGTCTGGCCAGATCAATAAATAATCAGCGTTTGCCGATATGAACAGCAAAATTTTAATATCGTGAAATAGTTACAATATCCGCCGTTAGAGGTGCTGATGTCGTTTTGATTTTGTGACGCATCATGGCGGCGGACAAATGAATAGAAAAAAAAAAAACTATTAGCCGTGCGTTTAGCTGTTCATATTGTCAAACGGAAACGCTGATTATGATTTCCGACCATTTTATGAAATCAATCATGTGATCAATTCTATAATCTGGCTACGATAGATAGGTACATGCCCATTTAGGAAGGTTTGTACGTCCTTTATATTAAAACTTTCAACATTTTTACTAATGATGTGTTTATTGCAGCAAATGTGAAAACGAAGCAGAATGTCCACAATACTACAGGGGAGTCCTGACATATGCCTGTGGTGGAAGTGCAGTCTTGGGGATGCTTTCTTTATCATTCGCAAAATTGATACCCAAGCATAAAAATGAAACAGATTTATAAATATACGACATCAATATTTTTTATTGTACAGGCTTTGAATTGTGTACAAATGAAACTTACAATTTACAACTTACAATTGTACAGAGTCAATAAATAAAATTAATTACATACATTGACTATTTCTTAATGAATATCAATTTATGAATTAGAAACTGTAAATATTGTGTTGTTATTGAATACACATCATGATATTATTTAGATATGGTCAGCAACTTTTGTGTACTCTAGGTACCCCAAGTCTTGGGGATGCTCTCTTGATCTTTGTCAAGCATAAACATGAAATAATTTATAAATCTACGACACAAATATTTTCTATTATTTAGGGTTTGAATTGTGTACAAATGAAACTTACAATTACAACTGTACAGAGTCAATAAATAAAATTAATTATATACATTCGCTCTATTCTATTCTTTAATGCATATTGATTTATGAATCAGAAACTTTAAATATTGATGTCATGCTCCGCAGCAGAACCACTTTGACTATATTATGTTAAAATTACAGGATAAAATGTAGATAATGTCTATATTTTTGTAGCTTAATATCAAAAATTGTATATTGTTAGTTTCTTGGAAAATATCAATTCAAGGTGGTCATGCTACAGAGCATACTCTCCAGCAGAACCACTTTAAAATAACGGTTATTTCACGCTGATTATGCTCAGGTCATAATATAAACAAATGTATATTTTTTGTATATCAGTATAACATCTACAATTTTAGATAAATACTTACTGATTTTTAGTAACATGTAAATGTTTTATTGGAATGCGCCTGCCATGAATTTCTTAGCAAATAACAAGATCAAGAGATACATACATATATATATATATATATTTCTTTACGATAAATAAATTGTATATCAAGAAAATGCATTCATAAGGTATAAAGATTAAGCAAAACTAGACAAAAATGTAAATAGAATTTGTTTTATTTTTATGTACATAAAAAATAATACATTTAATCATTTTTTTGCGTATATTATGATATGTGATTGTATATTTATTTTTTATTTAGTTTTGGTTACTTTGCTTATATTGTCATCATAACAGTACCAGCTTGAACCACTTTTGCAGTTTGACTTATAATGTCCAACTTCACCAGATAAGCCTGAAATATACTCCACGACAGAAACGATAGAGTACGTTCTTTGTTTCAAAACTATTGTTTCTGGTACATCGGTTATATTTACATAATCATCATATTCAAAAATTATAATATCAGATAAATCTTAAGAGTCTGTAATCGTGCCATTTTCTGTGTTACAATGACGGCATAATCGAGTCTTACTAGATAACATTGAGTTTGCCGATTTTTCTGAGCCATTCGCTATACCAGCATCCGCCAATGTAACAATATCCAGTGGTAAAATTGGACAATTTCGTTCAGACACATAATCACAACTGGAGCATTGTTTAACATTTTTTGCACTAGAATATTCAGTTATTAAAAGACTTTCAAAATTTTTTGTAACGTTACACGTGCAGTTGACAACTTGAATATTGCCTCGTATTACTTTTTCGAAAGAGTTCAACAAAATTTCTGTCCTCAATCTTAATACATCTATAGCATCATCGTGATTCGATATGGTTTTTACTAGGGTAGCAAATGCAGAACTTTTTCCTTCCAATAATTCATGAACACTTCTGTGTTCCTTGTAGACCGCGAATGCGTGAGCCACAGCATCAAAAGCACATGTATTTTATGGACAACTACGTGATCCATATTAGCGTGACTTTTATTTCCATTTATTAATATTTGCACATTTTTCTTGTCGACCTTTGGTTTAATTAACTCTATTAAAGATTTTTTCTTAACTTCATAATTTTTGTTACGCCAGTTTTCCTCGTAAATTGGAGTATTTTGAAATACTGATTCTCTCCTAAAGCTACGTGTATCTTCGGGATTGTCTTTTTTTATTTTAATTGTACACTTCTCAATATCTTCAAACTTCTTCTCTTGTTTCTTTTTGCGACTTGTTATGTCATTATCAAAGTAAGTACACTGAGCTGACTTTATTTCACCAGATAAGTATTCAGTGTGTTTCATAATAAATTCATCTTCACGTAATAAACCACTCTTTGTACAGAATAAGGCCGGGACTCCACCAAAGCGGAGATGTGCGGAGAAGTCCAAAGCGGAGAGGAGATGTTTTTTAAACAACCAATAGAATTTCGTTATTCACGCATCTTTCGTCTCCGCTTTAGACTTCTCCGCACATCTCCGCTTTGGTGGAGCCCCGGCCTTACAACTGTTTTATATTCTTAAAGTAACTTTCTACATTACTACTGCTGGCTGCATCATTTGTTTCCTTGTAGAAAGGTAACATTAAATTGGTCCAAAGGGGAAGTCTGTAAAATAATTTTTGCAAGCTGCCAACAAAACTCGGGAAATAATAAATATTTTCGTATATTATCTCTTCGCTAAGGTCAGCATAAAGCTTTTCATTTTGTAGCAGAGTATTAAACCAGTACGGCGCATCATCGTTGTAACATGTCACGTCATCATCTTCAATAACTGATTCTGCATGGTTCTGTAAGGTGTTTATTTCATCGTCCATTATTTTTGAAATGTGTCTCATACCTAATAATATTTCTTTAGCCTCTTCACATTTAGTTTTTTCGCCATTTTTCGTATATCGATCATATCTGTTTACAGCCACTATAACTAAATTTCTTAATATCTCTTTAACTTCTACATAATTTGTGCAACTTTTTAAATGTAACAAAATCATGACAGAAAACTTTTTTACGCGTAGATCTACAAATTTAAAACATTCCAATCCATATAATGTTTTTATAAAATGAGACGAGTCTAAGCGCATAAAACAAGCAGGAATCACGTGGGTTTGTTGTTCAAGGACCTTAAAGCAAAGGCTAACGTATTTTCTAGTTGTAGCGAATGTTGTGAATGCTTTTACACATGCTCCTATTAAAGCACTAGAGTCATCTGTTATAATTGTGATGTTGGACATTATAAGTCACACTGCAAAAGTGGTTCAAGCTGGTACTGTTATGATGACAATATAAGCAAAGTAACCAAAACTAAATAAAAAATAAATATACAATCACATATCATAATATACGCAAAAAAATGATTAAATGTATTATTTTTTATGTACATAAAAATAAAACAAATTCTATTTACATTTTTGTCTAGTTTTGCTTAATCTTTATACCTTATGAATGCATTTTCTTGATATACAATTTATTTATCGTAAAGAAATATATATATATATATATGTATGTATCTCTTGATCTTGTTATTTGCTAAGAAATTCATGGCAGGCGCATTCCAATAAAACATTTACATGTTACTAAAAATCAGTAAGTATTTATCTAAAATTGTAGATGTTATACTGATATACAAAAAATATACATTTGTTTATATTATGACCTGAGCATAATCAGCGTGAAATAACCGTTATTTTAAAGTGGTTCTGCTGGAGAGTATGCTCTGTAGCATGACCACTTTGAATTGATATTTTCCAAGAAACTAACAATATACAATTTTTGATATTAAGCTACAAAAATATAGACATTATCTACATTTTATCCTGTAATTTTAACATAATATAGTCAAAGTGGTTCTGCTGCGGAGCATGACATAAATATTGTGTGCTTATTGATAGACATCATGATATTATTTAGATACGGTCAGCAACTGTTGTTTACTCTTCTCACGTCTTGGGAATGCTATTTTTGTCTTTGTAGAGCATAAACATGAAAAGATTTATAAATCTATGATATACCTAAATATTTTTATTGTTAGGGGTTTGAATTGTGTAGGTACAAATGCAACTTACAATTTACAATTACAACTGTATAGAGTCAATAAATAAAATTAATTATTTACAGTGGCTCTATTCTATTCTTTAATGCATATTGATTTATGAATCAGAAACTGTAAATATTGTGTTGTTATCGATACACATCGTGATATTATTTAGATACGGTCAGCAACTGTTGTGTACTCTTCTCAAGTCTTGGGATGCTCTCGTTGTCTTTGTCAAGAATTAACATGAAAATAATTATAAATCTACGACATACCTACATATTTTTATTGTTTAGGGTTTGAATTATGTACATATGAAACTTATGCTTAATATACAACTAAGTTGGAATAAATAAAATGAATTAGATTAAAATACCTACTATTATTCTTTTAATTTATGAATTAGAATGTAGAAACTATACTAAACTATATATATATATTGTGATATTATTTATACACATGTCATCAAGATATTATATACCTACCTCAATTACGATCAACAATAAAAGTCGATTAAGACAACAGTGTTTGAAAACAAGAAGAGAAGAAATGTGAACGTCTTAAACTAAGACATAAAAATATTACCTACCTACACATACAGTGTGAAGGTGGATAATGTGGTTAATGTGGATATATACATTATTCTATGTAGATATTGTGTTATTAGTGATACACATCATGGTATTACATACCTAGAAACGGTCACAGAAAAAATGTAGCGGAAAGAACTGTAGGTATAACACCAAGAGGTTTCAACTCTTAGAATGTGTCCGCGCCTATGTGGCAAAAGATGTGGCGACCGAAAAGACAGCTAACCACATGTGGTCCGATTTTGTGAAGCTATGTCTAGGTAAATAAAAATAATAATCATTGTGGCAACGCTTGAGGGGATCTATGTCCAGCAGTGGACGTCTTTCGGCTGATATGATGATGATGTCTAGGTAAAGTTAAAGCCATTTAAGGAGTATCACGGGGACCACCGCGTATCAATAGTATACGAGTATGGCGGTAGAAGCTACAGAACGCCACCTTTTACGACCCTTACATACTTCCTTTTGCTTCACTCACGTTCATACATCTAGTCATACACGTACGCCGGCTATGACTACTTCGCACTTCGTCGATTGATGGCGTCAAACCCCTTTGCCTTGCCGAATTCACTTACGTAATTAGGCTGCAGGTCTTTCTGAAGAACGTCACCAATAAGGTCCATGTATGTCTATCTAGGGCGTTTCCATTCACGCCAGCCTTGTAAATATACCTTTGGTTAGTCGCCTTTCATTCATCCTCTCAACTTGGCCAAACCATGTTAGCATACTCTTTTCAATTTTTGTCACTACATCTTCTTTTAAACCACAACGTTGTCTTATAACATCATTACTCAATCTATCTTTTAAAGTTCGTTCGCAAGGAAAGCATTTCTACTGAATTAATCACACTTTCATGTCTTTCTTGCGATACCCAACCTTCACTTACATACATAAGTGTAGGCCACAGCACGCTGTTAGGTATGAACAGCGAGTCGAGCCTCTTTAAACATCGACTGGCTGGTCACAACCGCATGTATAGCAATATAATGGTTCCCTAAAACAGAAAAACAATTATTCTTTACAATCAATTTTACGTCATAATATTGGTCATGGAAAGATTCATCTCCTTCCCTTTTCAGAGTGTAATATGCAATACGTAAAGTAGTTTTTATTAAGGTTCCAAACTGTTTCCTTTGCCGAATTCACTTACGCAATTCGGCTGCCGGATAGCGTCGACCACAGTTCAACCCTCTACACAAGTACAGTGTCAAGGCCCAAAGTCAACGAAAAGCACAGTAGACATGTTTGTGCTATGCCAGATGTTTTTCGGTTATCCATCTCAAGAAGATCTGATTCAGGGCCGCGCCGACCCTTGGTAGCGCCTGTGTGCGAAACCTATGAAACGCCTCTTTTTATGTTGTCGTGTTTCAAAATTAATAGGTATTATTTTTAATTTTTACTGATATATTTTCTCCAGTTGTGTATAAAAAAATTGCTTCTTTTTTTTATTTTTTATTGATTAATACTTCCACACACCATCTTTGCTTCTAACAAACATATAAAGTTGAGACAAAGTGGAAAATACGTAGAATTGAAAATATAACAATATGTAGGTATCAAAATTTTTTAGCAGGTTTAGTTTTTTTATCTAGTACATAGTAGGTAGGTACGCTTTGATCGGCAATATAATAATGACACGATATCTTTCGAAAACACCCCGATTCTAACAGTAAAACACCCATAACTTGCGAACGGCTGAACCGATTTTATTCAAACATAGCTAAGAACACTATCGACAAAATCACATTTCAAACAAAAAAAACTAAATCAAAATCGGTTCATTCGTTTAGGAGCTATAATGCTACAGACAGATACACAAAGACACATTTCAAACTTATAACACCCCTCTTTTTCCGTCGGGGGCTAAACAAGAATACCTACCGTCAAAAAATATTTATTGAATTAGATGCATTCGATGCATGGAACATGGAATATTATATATAATGAACTCATCCACGGCACGGCTTTTGTAATAAAATAGTCTGCTATGTAGCGACTGCGGCGGTTCAAATATTGTAAAATTAGGAGACTAGTATCTACTTACTTATCGATACTACTCTGTAAAGAATATGTTTTTATGTGAAAAAATAATGCGGCGCCCCTATTACCCTGGCGCCTGTGTGCGCCGCACACTTCGCACACAGGGGCGGCGCGGCCCTGTTTATGAGTGTCCGTTTCGACTGCTCGGCCACTATGTCGTAGAAAAAAAAAACTTATGTCAGCATTTCGAAGGAATTTGTAAAAGATGAACAGTGAAAACCGCAAATTCGAAGAGTCAATAATCAGAAAGTTATGTGGGTTTAACCGTGGCCGCGCAGTCCGCATGAATTCAACTGCGCGGCCACCAGTTCTCTTAAACGGAGCGTTGTAAAAGTCTAATTCCTTTTGCTAATCACTGACAGGATTTCGAAGAAAATGTAGATCATAAAAATAATGCCCTACTGTCTGTAGTTCACGACCTACATCACTCCAAAGTTTGGCCGCGCAGTCCGCACAAAGCGAACCGCGCGGCCACCAGTTCTCTTAAACGGAGCGTTGTAAAAGTCTAAGTTTTTTTGCTAATCACTGATAGGATTTCGAAGAAAAAATACATTGTAAAAATATAGCTCTAAAGTTTGGACTTCTCGTTCCACAACACTCACGTAATGGCGAACCGCGCGGCCACGTGTTTCTTAAAGTGGAGCTTAAACGGAGCTTGGTACAGGTGTCTTTCTTTTTGCTAATCACTGATACGATTTCGAAGAATTTGTAAACATCATGAATGAAGTTCTAATGTTTGAAAATCGCGAGTTACAGAACTTATACCCTGTAACTAGAGTTAAAAGAAGGGTGACCATGATTTACGATGCGCTGACGAGATATTCCCATATAAGACGTTTTCATTGTCACGTATATTTCTATACTTTTTATCGTAACATGCAAATAGTTTTAGTCTTTTGGTTTGAAATTGAGTAGAGAAGCTAATTAAAAGCTGATATTGTAGCCATTTTGGGAGTCGCTACAGACGCAACTGGGTAGGTGCTTACCTATACTCTCGAATGAAAACATACCAACGCAAGCGCACAGTGACTTTTTTAGGAAGTTATTTAAAACAGCTTACATCTTGGATATGAAACGCATGGACTACTGCAATAGGTAAACGTCATCATTATAAAATAATTAAGTTTTATAAATAAACACTTTAGGAAGATATTATATTTTTGGCATTCCTTTCATTCGCAGACAGGACAGATGTTTCATATAATTTAATAATTTAACTAATATTATAAACGTGAAAGGTTGTAATAATGTGTGTGTGTGTGTGTTTGTTGCTCTCACGCAACAACTACTGAACGGATTTTTCTGAAACTTTGCAGTAAAATAGCTTACATGTCAGAATAACACATGTGCTATAATTTATATAGATATAGTGTACATTTTTCAAAATATCACGATAAATAAAAAATTAAAATGTAAAGTATGAAAAATCTGTCTTTTGCGAGCTAGCTTTTATTTTACCCTATACTTTTTTTTGAGGCATCCTACTTCCTACTAATATTATAAACGTGAAAGTTTGTAATAATGTGTGTGTGTGTTTGCGCAACTACTACTGAACAGGTTTATAAAAACGTTTAAATACGCGCGGGCGAAGTACTTCGAACGTTGTACATCACGTTAGAAACATCAAAAATAACAGCCCCTATTTAATGGATTTTATTATTATACATATAAACCTTCCTCTTCTATCACTATCTATTAAAAAAACCGCATTAAAATCTATACATAGGGATATAGGGAGGGACAGAAAAAGCGACTTTGTATATTGTGTAGTGATGATATATTTATACTATGATATTGAAATGGAAAAAAGCCTGGATTCACACACTATAAATCTTGGTCACCCTATTTTTTCCTTCGATTATAGGTTTTAAGTTCTGTAGGTCTTGTAGTTCTTAATTATAGGATTTATTTATACTGTCTACATATTCTTCGAAATGGTGTCAGTAATTAGCAAAAAGAATGGGACTTCTACTAAGCTCCGTGTAAGGTCTATTAAAAAAAACTCGTGGCCGCGCGGTTCGCTTTGTGCGGACTGCGCGGCCAAACTTTGGAGTGATGTAGGTCGTGAACTACAGACAGTAGGGCATTATTTTTATGATCTACATTTTCTTCGAAATCCTGTCAGTGATTAGCAAAAGGAATTAGACTTTTACAACGCTCCGTTTAAGAGAACTGGTGGCCGCGCAGTTGAATTCATGCGGACTGCGCGGCCACGGTTAAACCCACATAACTTTCTGATTATTGACTCTTCGAATTTGCGGTTTTCACTGTTCATCTTTTACAAATTCCTTCGAAATGCTGACATAAGTTTTTTTTTTCTACGACATAGTGGCCGAGCAGTCGAAACGGACACGTTTATGAACAGGGCCTATGGGCCATTCCCTCTCTAAATCCTGCTAGCAAATCCCATAATTGTTCATCCGTCACTTTTGCCACTCTATTCAAGTATAAAAACTCGCAAAGGTATAATTTGCCGGCAACACTCAAAAGACTAATGTCGCAGTACTTTTTACACTCTTGCAGAGACCCTTTTCCCTTATATAGCGGAACGATTACAGTCTTGCACCAGTCATCCGGTACGCGGCTATATCTCCCTCCAAAACATATTAAAGATCCGGCACAACAACCTTGCTTGCAACCCCTTCAGCATTTCAACAGATACTCGGTCATACCCTGCAGCTTTACCAGTCTTCATGCCACTCAGTGCTTTTATAATCTCAGAAACTCCTAGGTATTTTGCAAATTTTATCAAAATCCTTAGAGCCGTTTTCGAGAACGTGGTTATAATATAAATATATTATATACATATATTACTGCAAATGCTTACCTTCAACTCATCTGCTAAAAGTTTAAAACTGATTGCGGATAAAAAGAAAAAGAAAATATATATATTACTCGTTTAATAGTACCTATAGGATTCTTTTTTAATTGGGTTAATTGAATTTAATTTAAATACTTCCACATATGGATCATACCCATACAAAGTTGTTTTGCTAGAAACACAATTTATTACAACCTTGAGATGAGGTCTTTTGCACCTTTTTTTCACAGCGTTAAACCATTGGGACAGTCTAACTTGAGCTGATACAGCAAAAGGGGCTTCTATGCAAACACTATACAAATTAGTACAAGATTCTATTAATTCATTAGGGTCAGCAATATCACAATGATCCCATTGCTTCGGATCTAATAACAGAATATTTTCTAAAGTCTTACACTTACTTAATAAGTCAAAATACAGTTTGAAGTCCATTCCCTTATCAACTAAGCGTATATTTTTCATGGACTGACTTGCATGTAGACTATGAAGAATGTCTAAAGCATATCTACCTGATGTAAGAGATGGAAGTTCAATAGATAGTGTCTCTAGATTATGACACTGCTGAAATAAATTTAAGAAGAAATCTGAAGTATATTTTATAGCTCCATGAAAATATATAAATGTAATTTTACTAAAATATTGGCCATAACGTGGCAGGGAGATTGACCCTATAAGCTCTGGAGTAAAAATTATACTTAGCTGGACTTGGCCAGATTTGTATTTTAGTAAATTATCAAGGTCTAGGTCTACATTAGGCATTGAAGTTTTCCTCTTTTTTTCTTGAATGGCGTCATCATCACCATCATTAATTTTTACATCACTAAGACTTGGATTTATAAAGATCCAATCATAACTTTTTGGACAGATAACATCAGAATAGGTTTTATAAAAAAAAGGGAAGTATGGCTTAACATCACAAAACAATTTTTGAAAAAAATTATCATCAAATTGTGTGGTTTCTCTGTTCCATGCCAAAAAAGCAAGATTTGATTTCGCTTCTCTTGCATGTTCTTCAGTCGTCTTTATATTTACATTAAAATGTTCACTAAAGAATTTCTTCAACAATGGTGTAGCATAAACTGAGGGCATGTGCCTTGTATATTTGTGTGTGTAGATTACGCAATATTCAAAATTTTGAAGCTGCATTGTTGAAATGACAGGGAAATGGTTAATAGTTTCATCTATTGTATTGGTTCTTCTTGATCTCCAGTTCTTGACCATCAAATAGGCAGCAAAGTGGTCAAAGTGTGGCATCAGACATCCAACATGTGTCTTTGTAATAATAGTAGTATGCAGATTTTCTAGTTCCACAATACTGAATTGAAGTGTTTCTAATTTGGAGTCCCTTAAAATATGAAATACTAATGAAGAACATAACAAATTGTCCATGGTACCCACAAAATGAATATTTTTAAAATGTGCAAAAAGTGTCCGCCAATGACACATATGCTGTTGTGTTACCTCAACAGGTAAATTACCAAATTTAAAGTCAATGGTAATATCTGTCATTGTAGGACATGCATTGTAAAGATCCACTAAATCTGGAATAGTCAGATCTGTGTACGAAATATCTAAAACTTTCAAATGTTTTAACCTCTTAAAGATTCTTAAAGCTTTTGTTTTGGATAAATCTTGAACACCACGCATGTTGAGAACTCGCAAATGTCTTGATATATCCTTAAAAAAGTCCAGCTGCAATGTGTTCGCTGTGCTCATTAAATTCGTAGATATGTTGCATACTAAAACAACATTGGGCAAACAAAGTAAATCTTTAAACAACTTGCAAGTATTATAGATGCTGTTCAGTGAGCAGAAATCCAGTCTTCTTAAAATCATGATAAGGACTTCTTCTGGGAGGTCAGTAATGTGAGCCATTGTAACTGTAAACAAGAATAAAAACTATTACAAAAAAAATTGTAAGTGTTTTTCTCATAATAATGAAACTAAGAGAAGATATTGCTCACAATCTTACAAAATAAGTTGATGTAGCTATTAAGATTTAACCATTACTATACTAGGCTATAATGTAAGCTAGATTGCCAGTTTACTCGGAGGCTTTTAGGCTCTTAATTTATAATTTAGTAGCTGTAGATCTGCCAGTGATAATTCCTTCAAAATCTGTCCAGCCGTTTTGTATATTAGCCAGAACAATAGGGAACTCATATTTAAAGCCCAAAAGAGGTGCATCAGGGCAATGTTTGGGTTAAAATGTATAGAGTCATGTAAACCTTTCTTTATTAAAAGTAAAATACTGACATTGCCCTGTTTGTACATTTTCGAAGTTGCAGTATTTGTGAAGACCAATCCAAATCGATTTCCCAAGCTGTCGGATAGAAATAACCGGAGTCGACGGTACGTCAATATGTTGTGTTCGAGACAGTCCAAGACAGCACTGATGCATAATAGTGTTTTTTGTATGGCACCAACTATTTATGACCATATACCGGAGTCAATTAAAATGTTAAATATTCACCTGTTCAAAAAACATTTAAAGAAATTTCTTGTAAGTAGATCTTATTATAATATAACTGAGTTTCTGAATGATAAAATATCACTATAATTTTTTAACTATTGTCATTCCTGTTTAATTGTATTATTGATTTGACATCTTATTTATCTATATTGACAAAATAAGATTGCATCATTGACATTTTTTTGGCATTTGTTGTTTTATTTTATTGACCTTTGTTTACTTTATTAATTGACATCAAAGTTTTTAATTATATTAATTTATTGTTATAATTATTTAATAATTTTATTATTTGCCATCTAACTTTGGTGATATTTTTATATTGACCTCTGTTTAATTGTTTTATTTAATTGCAATATGATTTTGACATCCAGTTGTGTACCTAATAATAATACTTATTCACATGACATCTAATCTTTAATTTGTAACTAGACATCTAATCTTTAATTATATTATTATTTGTTTTAATTATTGCATAACACATTGTTTGATTTCTAAGTTTTAATGTGTCTTTGATTCATTGACAATTTATATTTGTATTCAATGTTTTTAACTATTATGTAATTGAATTACTTCTTGCTGATATTTTACTTATAAATTAATGAAATTATTAAATGTGATAATATTTGTACGCTTCACGGCAAAACATAGAGAATCTAATTAGTATTGTAACATCTCGCACACCGTGTAACTACCTATGTTTACAAATAAAGATTCTTATTCTTATTCTTATTCTTAACAGACAGACAAAAATTACAGAACCCTTCACTTTAGTTCATAAGAGATATAACTAACATTGTCGAATAGAAATAACAAGACTGCAAGAGCAAGCAAAAGCAGTACTGTCTTAAGAGGCCTTTTTTTGTATACATTTCTAGAATTAGGCTTTTGTATATATTTTTTTGAAAGCTAGTAAGTGCACTTGCACACCTTCGGCCGACCCGGCGCCCATGTTTTGGGTGGCTTAACACTCACTCTGCTGTTATTAAGAGATAAGTTTAGTTGTTGCTTTATACCTTAGATGTTTTAGACCAAAAAACACAAATTATCAAGTTATTTCTTGCACTCATTAAATCATGCACCAAAAATATTTGCACTTCACTCTGGTAAATTCTTCATTCTATCTGTGTTTATCTGTAATTTTGCTGTGTTTAGCTGCCTTGCCACAATGATGCAAATTAGAATTCAAAATGACGAATTGGCGACTGGCGAACGAAAGCAAGTTATATTAAAATCAATCTATAGTTCAATACACCGTAGGCAGAGAATAATACACCAGTTTAAAATAGTAATCTTTGTTTCAATAAATCACAACACCACAGTGTTGGCCAGTATTTAATAGTAATCACAGACTACTTATAGATACTAATCTTTGGTGTTGGCAAATTTGACAGAATGACAAAATGACAAATTTTATTAATGTCAAACTATTCACAAGTTGTCAATGTCAAAAGTGTTTTTATTCAATGTTTTTATTAATATTTGTGGTCAAGTCTTAAACTTAGACAGGTGTTACCAATATTGTTTATTTAAGGTGGAAACAGATTATTGAAACCCCACCCGACGCCACGCCACCCGACGCCTTCTGACGCATTGAAGTACTAATCAAACCCATACATTTAGTATGGTCAGAGACACATAGTCAACACGCCATGCGATCACACGCATTCCCACGTGTCAACACGCAGTCGGTTGCCGGGAGTGGGGGAACACACGCCACCCGACGTTTCGACACAGTGTGTCTCTATTAACACCCGATCCCACGCGTCAGTCAGTCGAGTGGTGCCAGCAAAGGGAAATTTACCCTAATTTAGAGTAAAGTTTCATCAGCACGGTCATTTTTAGGGTACAAAATCGGTGAGGGTAATTGTTATGTTTATGCTTTAATAGAAATTAGTAACTTATTTGAGTCAAATTTGCAATGATATGGACTTAAGTTTAAATATTTCCCTTGAACCCGCAATTTCTTAAAACTTCTTTTTCGATACGCCTACTCAATGACGTAAATCCCAAAATAACCAGTTTTTTTTTATGGTTTCTATTATTGTTATAGTAAAACTGGTCTGTATTTATATTATAGATTATAATGTCTCGTCTTATGTATAATCTTGCATGAAATGTATCAAATATATATAGAACAGAGAGGGAAAGCAAATAATAAAAAAAATGAATTTTTTTTATATAACTTAAAATCAAGACATGTTTCCAAATCTTTTTACAGTCCGTTCAACCGATTTTGGGTTCTATCCTGTAAACATAAGGATGACATAAAAAGCATAAACCTGTTACCAAAACCAACTGTTTACTGCAGCTATCATTTGTCGTATCAAAAACGCAATAGAAGTTAAAATCGGTTGAATGAGCTGTAAAATGGGCTTATTTAAACGTCTAATGTTATCGCAAATGGAGTATAGGGTACATTGAGATCAGACTTGGGATAAAACAAAAACGAGACGTGGCAATACTGGCTATGACATTAGCGAACGTGTTGTAGCATCATGTGTGGTGTTGGCGTGGGGTCGCGTGGGGTTTCAATAATCTGTTTCCACCTTCATTTTTAAACAGTGTGTAGGTATCCTATTGGTTCAACAATTTGGGCTTTATTAATACAAGCATTAATGGGATCTAACCTAAGCAGCGACAGCAGCGTGAGCTGTTATAGTACTTACACGGACGTGTGATAGCACTATTACATGTGATACCGGTAGGTCAGGTAAAAGCGCTTGAAGGTTATTAAAATGATTGTTCAAGACGAGTTTTTAATAAGATCTTTTGAAATTGCCATTCTATTTTAAAATATGTTAACGTAATTTTTTTCTATATTTTTACTTCTAATAATCAAAGTAATCACCCATGCAATCAATGCATCTTTGTCAAAGCAGTGCCAGTTTATTGATGCCCTTCTTGAAGAAATCAGCTGGATGGGAGGCAACAAATTATTTGTACTGCCTCTCGGGCATTGATTTTTCCCGCCAAGAAGTTATAAAAATTCTGGCAAAAGTAGAAGTCTGTAGTCGCAAGGTCTGGTGAATATGGCGGTTGAAGGAGAGCTGGGTTTGGACCAAGTTCTTGTAACTTGTAGACCGTCTGCTGTGCAGTATGAGTTCGTGCGTTTTAGTGCAGGAGCAGCGGAGACGAGTGATTGACCAAAGCAGGTTAGGTAGGTACGGAACCATAATAAACAAAAGTTTAATTTTGAAAAAAAGAATTCTATGTTTTGAAAATAAAATTAATTTGAAATACGAATTCTTATTAAAACAAGAATTTTATCTTTTTTATATATTCATGTTTTAAGTATTAAAATTAACTGTGACATATATATACATATATATATATATATATTATAAATATATATATTTTTTTGGTACTGATACAAGTTCGATTCATTTGTGAATTTCAATTCATCGGATTAACTGAAGAGCACGTTCGCTTCCCTGAAAGAGGCTTCACTATTGTCACAGACTACTTAGTTGTAAGCGTCCATGAAGTATTGCATTTTATTGTCTATGGTTGATTGATTGCTATTTTGTGCGCGAGGTTAAAATGCATGCCATCTCAACAGTATCTCCAATAGTGCTTACACACGTTCGGATTTGGTTCGGCCGGACCACGGATTTGTGGGCGGAGTTAGTCCGGCCCGGACCATATCCGAGCGTGTGTAGAGCGGTCCGCCGGACATTATTATTATTAATTGGTTCCGTCTCGGTCAACACAAGCGTGTGTAAGCGAGAAAGGATTTGTAGGCGAAGTTAGTCCGGCCGGACCAAATCCGGACGTGTGTTATAGTGCTAACACACGTCCGGATTTGGTCCGGCCGGACCACGGATTTGTGGGTGGAGTTAGTCCGGCCCGGACCAAATCCGAGCGTGTGTAGAGTGGTCCGCCGGACATTATTATTATTAATTGACTCCGTCTCGGTCCGCTTGTTTTCCCATCGGATATGGTCTGCTCCGGACCAAATCCGGACGTGTGTAGGGTTGTCGGCTGGTTTGGCTGTACCAACTACGACTAGTCGTCAGTGTTGCCGATGTCCGTGGTTTGGATTACCCAAAAACCTGACTGAAAAGATTATATATAATAAAAAATTAGTATGTCGTTTTACTAGGGTAAATAAAATATTAACTTAGATTTAATTACTTTTTATTAGAACTTTAATTATTTATATAGTTAATAATTGTTATTAAATCGTTTTAGTTCCGTTTTAGAACCGATTGTCTCTTGTAATGCTGCATGTGTTGCTGTTTTTAACCGACTTCAAAAAAAGGAGGAGGTTCTCAATTCGACTGTATTTTTTTTTTTTTTTATGTGTGTTACCTCAGAACTTGTTACTGGGTGAACCGATTTTGATGATTCTTTTTTTATTGGAAAGCTGGTGTTTGCCATGTGGTCCCATTTAATTGTCATCAAGATTTGATAAAGAACTTCGGAGATACACATCAGAACTCTTCAATAAATGACGGCAAATCACTCAAGAAAGCTGCAATCGCATTTATGTTTATTGTTTACACCATTTCATAACATAACATAACATCACACTAGTACGCTCTAAAGGGGTACGCAGGTGTAAACAGTTCACCTTGGTGTACCCCTATTCGACCGGTTTTGTTGAAGTTTCATGTTATTGGGTAAATCTATTCTGGTTTCACTTTGGGCATTATTGGTACCTAGCCTATATAAATTATGTAGCACAACTAAAAAGTGAAAAATAAAAATACTTTTTACAAAAAATACAACCGACTTCCATAGAAAAACAAAAAAGTGACAAATAACTTCAATTTCGGAAGTCGGTGTTCTTGTTTTATTTTCTGCGTTTTTTGACACCGACTTCCGAAATTGAAGTTATTTGTCACTTTTTTGTTTTTCTATGGAAGTCGGTTGTATTTTTTGTAAAAAGTATTTTTTTTGAAGACACGATTCATTCTAAAACGAGATGGTGGATCATTTGAACATTTACACCATTTCAGAAAGTTGTTTATTGTAAACATGTATGACCTCAAGAATGCCGAAAGCTCAAACGAAATGCCAAGTCGGAACTAAAACGATTTAATAACAATTATTAACTATATACATATTTAAAGTTCTAATAAAAAGTAATTAAATCTAAGTTATATTTTATTTACCCTAGTAAAACGAGATACATTTTTTTTATTACCTATAATCTTTTCAGTCAGGTTTTTGAGCAATCCAAACCTCGGACATCGGCAACACTGACGACTAGTCGTAGTTGGTACGGCCAAACCAGCTGACAACCCTACACACGTCCGGATTTGGTCCGGAGCAGACCATATCCGATGGGAAAACAAGCGGACCGAGGCGGACTCAATTAATAATAATAATGTCCGGCGGACCACTCTACACACGCTCCGATTTGGTCTGGGCCGGACTAACTCCGCCCACAAATCCGTGGTCCGGCCGGAACAACGTCCGATCGGTGGTCCGGCCGAACGTGTGTAAGCACTATAAGATACGTAGTATCTCTAAGTAGTCTGTGTCTCTAAGTAGTCTGTGATCTCAACCGACAACACGTGCGAATGAGCATTATGAATTGTGATGAGCAGCACGGTATAATAATATACATGAGCAGTAAGAAGCTAGTTCGCGTACGAATTAGCACTTTTGAAAATTTGTATCGAAATTGATGATGATTTAGGACGAAAACGAGCGCGAAATTTTATAAACAGACCTTTGGGAGTCTAGATATCATGAAAAATCTACTAAATGTATATTTTCTAAATAAAATATTTGCATTGTTGAATTAATAATCTATACCTGTACGGAAGCCGTTTTGAAATTTTCCTTCTTCTTATAGTATTTATTTCCGCCCAAAAATGCGTTAAAATTAGTGTTGAAATGTGAAACTTTCGACGCTCATATCTTTCAAATATTTAATTTTTTTACTTTTTTGTTTTCATAGCTAGATAATGATGAGACAAATTGATATATTTTTTATTTTGAACGTACATCGTGAAACAGTGGAGTAATCGTTAGACTATGTTTGTATGGAAGAATGATCGACTACTGTAACAGTAAATGGAAACTATACTTCTGTATCAAGCTAACTTTTATAAAGTATATAGCTGGAAACAAATTATCGGACGTGGATGACGGACGCGACTTAAAGAGTATCTGGTAATGATATTCAAATAAACAGATTCGTTATACACTCACAAAACAATTGAAAAAGTGTTCCGCACTCACACTTTTCATTCATCTGACATTTCAATACAAGTCGAAAGGGATGGCTTGATAAAACCAACAAGAAAAAAAGAGACAGCTGTGTTTGTCACTTGCGTGTGAATGTAAACAAACATTATTCTGACCACCAATGTTGTTATCTTTTTCTAACCTCCAAATATCAGAAAATTAGGAATAAAATGAATTAAATTAGTAAATTGAGGCGTATTGCGTACTTACATATGGTATGAGATCCCTTCTGTTTTATGTACTTTGGTATCATAATTGGTACAATTTCCAAATACACACGCTGGCATTTTTTTATTTTGTTTTTGTTTCAACAAAGCGTATCGCTCTTCGCCATGCGTGACATAAACTAAAGACTAAAGTTCACAATTGTGACCTATTCGAGTCTTCACAATGCGCACGCACATAACATATCTGTTTATTTGAATATGATTGGTATCTGGGTAATGAATATACATAGCATCAATGAAGGGAGGGGGCGCCACTATCAAGGTTTTGCCCCGGTTCGAAAAAATCGTAGATCCGGGGCTGTTGCTTTGTTTACATCACTTTATTTTTGTTTTAACCGGTCTACCATTGTTATTGATAATATGTATTGTCCCTGGAAGCTTAAGGAATTGAAAGACGAAATAAAGAAATGAGGAGCAAGGATAATTGGAAAGAAAACTGATCTATATCTCAAACATATATATATATACAAAACCTACATTGCTATCAAAATAAACTATAACATTACTCAACAACTTTTTCTAAACAAGTAATAAAATTTTCTGCATCTAAATTGTCAAGATCCAAAGCTCTAAATTTGAAAATAACTTCCTTTTAAAATCATTGATTTAATCATAGACAATTAAAAATATCATCTACAACAACTTTTACTACTCGACTTGTTTCTACGTCACAGACATATAATACAGTTCTACGTAAACATAATCTTCGTTGGATAGGCTATCATTATACTACCTATGTAATAAGCGCTCGGACGCGTCCGCAAGCCGCGTCCCAAACGATGAAACGACTGTGAGTGTGCACACACACATCAGTCGCGGCTGTAAGTCGCGTCCGTCAGCTGCGTCCGATAATTTGTTCCCAGCTTGGATTAGTATGAAATTGCCGTTTAATTGTAATAGGTACTTCGAATTGACATAGAATCTTCATGTTTTGAGATTTTCGAGTGAAACTTTTTTCATATGGTACCTATGAAGTTCTTCTTTTAGAAAATGTGCAACATTTGATTATCGACTTTCAGTTACTAGACTAGACTAGCTTAGGCAAGAAAGATGGATACTTCGAAAATTCGAGTGATTTTTGAATACTAGTTCCGACGTGGAACTAAAGTTGGAAACACACTTATGTGCCGTGGAGTGTCGTGGCGCGGGATCCACCAAACAAATGACTCTGTACCAGCCTGCGTCATGACGCAACGAGTTTTGTAGCCAATCAACTGCGACAGAAGGCGCCACGACACGCCACGCCACATAAGTGTGGTTCCGACTTTACGCGGCAGAAACAGCTCGCAATATCAATGTTGCGTTTGGCGAGAGGGGACTGCTAATGAACGCACCGTGCGATTTTGGTTTAAACGCTTTCGTGATGGAAACTTTGATTTGATGAACGAACCACGTGGAAGACCGTCCACACAGGTGAGTAACAATGAATTGTAAGAGATGGTGGAAGCCGATCCGAACCAAACTACCCAGGAATTAGCGGCATGGTATAACGTTACCTTACCAACAATATTAACTCATTTGCGTCAAATCAATAAAATATAAATGAAAAATGGGTGCCTCATGATTTGACTGATCTGCAGAAAGAAACGCCTATAGAAACTTGTGTTGCCTTGTTGAATCGATACAGAAATGAAGGAATATTGGATCGAATTGTGTCATGTGATGAAAAGTGGATTCTCTTGTTCTGTCTGTGGATGGTGTTATTCACTATAGCTTTCTCGTCCCGTGCCGAACTCCGAACAATGATAGCAAAACTAGCAGTGAAACAGCGCCGACTCATGAATCGATCTACACCATTATTGCTCCATGATAACACGAGACCTCATACACCACGAGAAACCGTTTTAACTCTACAGGAACTGCAATTAGAAACCATTCGTCAACCTCCGTATTCGCCAGACCTTGCTCCATCGGACTACCATTTTTTTCGGGATATGGACAATTTTCTACGTGCTAAAAAGTTTTCTTCTCAGGAGGCCTCTGGTACAAAATGCTTTCACACAGTTTGTCGAATCTAGATCACCAGAGTTCTATCGCAAAGGCTTAAATGACCTTCCTATTAGATGGCAGCAATGTATAGATAATAATGGTAATTATTTTGATTAAATAAATATGTTAAAATAAAAATAAAAAACTAATTTCAATTTTTCAGCACAAATCGCCAATTTCATATTTTAACCCTATATTTATGGCTGGACGGACCTTACCAAGTTTGGATTTCTTATTTAATAAAATGGCCATAACAATCATATTCTAGTTAACAGATACGTTATACACTCACAAAACAACCGAAAAAAGTGTTACGCACAGCAGCGGCAGCAACATGCACACTTTTCTGATATTCCATCTGATATTTCACTACAAGTCGAAAGGGATGGCTTGATAAAACCAACAAGAAAAAAAGAGGCAGCTAGTGTTTGTCACTTGCGTGTGATGATGTAAACAAACATTATTCTGACCACCAATATCTTTTTTTTCTAACCTCCAAATATCAGAGTATAGGAAAAAAAATTAAATAAATTAGTAAATTGAGGTGTATTGCGTACTTACATATGGTATGAGATCCCTTCTGTTTTATGTACTTTGATATCATAATTGGTACACTTTCTAAATACACACGAATGTATTTTTTTTTGTTTCAACAATCGTGTCGCTCTTTGCCATGCGTGACATAGACTAAAGACTATACGTCCCAATTAGGACGTATTCGAGTCTTCACAATGCGCGCGCTCATAACGTGACTGTAAAAGTTTACTAGAATAACATTAGCCCATAACTTTTAATTGCCGTTTTAAATTTTTTTTTTTTGTATTTCATTTAGGTTTTTTTTTTATATATTATGAGTTTCTGTTTGTGCAGAATAAACAATTTTTCAGATTTCTTTTCATTCTTAAGTAGGAAGTTCGTAATGTTTGTAATTGATTGATATTGCTTGTTTTCTGAAATGCATTGTTTTTACTTGTGTAATCATAATGATAAATACTGTAAATAAGACTCCTTACATGCTTGTAAATATGGGTTATTCCAGAAAAAAAAACAAAACACAAACAAACAAATGAACAACTAATGCCTCTAATTAATAAAATGCCTCAAAATTATAAGTATATTTGATCTTATAATGCCAAAGTGATTGACCCGGTGACCCTTTTCTAACCACGTAAACATTTCACGAGAGTAAAATTAAATTCTGTGGAATGGACATATATCAGTCAGACCATCGAGCATAATATTCGAAATATTAACATTTTGACAAAAACGGAAGTGATGCATGCTGTGGTTGGTAGAATTGCTTACGCAGGCCATAGTGATGTACAACAATAAATTGTAATGTTCTTAACGAATAGCGATATATCTCAAATATTAAAAATTATTGTGCAAATTGTAACAAACTTATATATTTACGTTATGCACCACATCTGCACATATTTGATGAAGGACCGCAAAAAATAGACACAACGTAACACAATCATTACATCCACTTTTAACCCCTCAACGGTCAAATCACTTGTGAAACGATAGAGAAACAACTGTTTCCTAATGACAGTTGAGCTCATTTGATGAAAAACGTTATTTGATAGAAAATATGCCCAGTCGACTTCTCAAAATAAACCTTAAGTATGTCAGAGGTTGTGGTTAAAGAGATATCCTACCACAAGCACAAGCTGCCAAAAGCCTAATTCCGGATTCACACGGTGATAAAGTGAAGTCAAAGCTGTACGTTACGTCGACGTGGCTGTAAAGGCAGTTTTCGTTGAGTAAATGTAGCAAATGATCTTTCTGTATAACACGTATCCACTTTATACCAAATTATTCAGGCTATGCGTCAAAACCTCTTTCTGAAGCTTAACAAAACGACGTAAAACGAATGCTATAACTGTTACAAATTTTCTTGAAGCAGAAACTTTTGATCAATTTTATTTGTGTTAAGACATGTTAAAGCACACAATAACTAAACTGACATTCAAACGATATAAAAATGTGATTTTTAACGTGCTATTTTGGATATAATGTCAAACGTGGTTTTTACCGTGGTTGAAAGGTAACAAACACATAAGTGCGCTATGTCACATCCCTACTCTGATTTCGTTCGTCAGGCAGGCAGCTGGCAATATGGCCGTAGCTTTCGAGTTTCGCTGGCAGTGCGCGGTACTCGCATCATTTCCAGTACAGAAGCAGTATTTCTGACGGTTCTAAAGTTTCGTTTTAAATTTTTAGTGGTTATTGTCTCTGTTTACCTTAAATTAACAAATGTTTTGTGCGAAAATTACTGTTATTTCATTTCCATCGTCACCAGAATTTATTCGACGACAAAATGGCGTCGCTTGACAAGATTTTGCAGCAAAATATTTTTTCGCATTTTACTCGCTTATCATAGAAAATATGTCAAAATATTTGTTGTAGTGTATTTTCTTAATATTTTTATAAATGAATTACCCGGTTTTTCTTCTTTTCGGACGTTAATTATATAAGAAACCGTATATTCCTTGAATTTACTACAAAATGCACTTGGTAAGTTATTTTTAAGGCTTTTCCTTTATTGTTTTTGTGTATTTGTTTATTTTATTAAATTTTGGAAGCTCAAAATCTTCATGGAACGTTCTAGAAGTCTTGGGTGTGGCCCCGAAACAGGGTGAAATTTTAAGACGTAATAGTGAATTTGAGGGTTTTTGTGATTGTTTACAATACATTTTGCTGTTTTTATGTATGAAAACATTCTTGTCCCAAGCAAGAAAGGGTTTGCGTTGATTCTTTGTTACGTAATCTTTCCATAGCGCTCAGTGAAAATGATTTTGAAAAGGGACCCATTTTTGCAATTTAGCTTTGAAAATTGGTATTGCTGAGCATTGCATCTGAAGACACTTATCATTTGAGGTTATGTTATGCATTTATAGTCAATTCCCATCTATTTCTAGAAGCAAAACTTATGTAGTTTGTAATACTCAGCACCTGAACCAAATGAATGTTATTTTATTATATTTTCCAAAGTTTTTGAGGTTTCTAGCTTTAAGCGCAATGCTTTGAGGTTATTTATTTCTTCTTCTTGTTTTTTCGGCCCTTACTAGGTTCCAGATAAGACAAAACCAGTGTTACTCAAGCCAGATCAATGTTGAGGACATATAAATTTATATGCTTTAAAAAAAACTTATTTTCTGGGGCCGTTAACCTCCTGAACTCGAATAATAGGTTCTATACTATATTAAACAAACCTTAAAAATATCTGTTTCAAACTTATATCAATACAGAATGGTTTTTTGAATGCTGATGATGACTTGTAATTTACATACAAATTATGGTTTTTCTTTTTTTTAATATTTATGAATTATTTTATTTCATTTATCATCAGTTCCGAGTAGTTTTTTTTTTTTAATTCAGTAAATGTAATACAGCAAGCTATGATAAAGGTGTTTATTATTCTTTGGTAGCCACTATTCATGTGGATATTTGTATTTTCAGAAAGGATTCATGAACGAATCAGGAAGTGATTCGAATAGCGATAAAGGTGAGAAAAGTGATTCCAGTGGATCAGGATCAGGAAGTGAGAGGTAAGTTGTGATTTGTACATAAATGTGTTTCCTATTTTGTAATTATCTTTATTGTTTCATAATAAAAGCTTTATTTAACAGTGAAAGTGGGTCTAGTTCATCTGGTTCTGGAACTGGAAGGTCTGAGTCTGAGAAGTCATTAGGCCGATCACATCACAGTGATGACACAAAATCATCACCTAAGTACAGTAATGCCAACTCGTCAAAATCTGACATCCATACTGACAAAAATTCTTCAGATGATGACTCTCCCTCTAAATCTAAATCACGAAATAGCAAGTTAAAGTCTGACTTATGGGAAGATAATCCTGACATTTATGGAATCAGGAGATCAGCAAGATCAAGAAAAGAACCAGATAGACTTAAATTAGCAGATAGTGATTCAAGTGAAAGAGGCAGGACTCACAGTAGAAAAAGCAGGAAAAAAAGGTAGTAAAAATATATATATCATATAACTATGCTGTTTTATTTTAATCTGTACTTAACTTTAACAAAAATCTAATATTTTAGTGATTCGTGGAATTCGGACTCTTCGGATAGTGATAGTGACTTAAAAGGGTCACCACCTCCACCCTCCAAACGACCAGGCCAAAGAAGTGTACCTCTCAGAAAAAGAAAACCGACACGTAGAAGATATACAAGTGATGAGGATGAAAGTTCAGAAGGCAGTTCAGATGAAAACAAAAGGTAAGAAACAATTAATTGTCAAACTTTGTTTAGGTGAGCTGTAGTTAGCACATATACACCTGGTTCTACCCGGATCTGAAAGAACCGGATGTACTCGGTTATTTCAAGGTATGTGCAGAACCGGTTCCGGTAGGAGTAAACCTGGGTCCCACAATTCTTTAAAAAAAAAAAAAAAACATTCACATTATTTCTTCAAATCAAAATATGTGTTAAGGTCCAGGAAATAAAGACATTTGCTGCAGAAAAAATCCTATTTAAGTGCTTTCACCGAAATTACGTTCATTATGGCAGCAGTAACGTTACTTGAAAACTCCTTAAAAACCGCAAAGAAGCAAAAAAAAAAATGGCTGTTAAAGAGCCAAAAAACTGTTCTCGAAAAAGGTTTTGATTTTACTGCAATTTGTACTTAGAACAAGTTTATTCCTTGTTTAATAGTGCACAAAAAAGTCCTACTTACGATTCACTAACTGTGATTAGTTTTCGAGATGAGCCTAAGTTATATAAATATTAAATTATAGCAATAATAATAGGAAAATATCTGTAATTGGAGGCCATTCTGCGAACTTTGATTCCTAGTTCAGTATTTTCACTGGAATTATGTTGATTGTGCTAATAGTAATATTGTCTGAAAAGCCCATTAAAATCACATGAGAGCTAAAAAAAATACTGTCAAAGCTCCTAAAAATCCCATAAAATGAAGGTATTTCTGCAAATTATGCAAGAGCAAGTTTACTCACACACTCACAAAAAAGTTCTACATAAGATTTGCTAATGCTCATTGGTTTTCGAGATATAAGCCAAAAGAAAAGTACATACTAGTAATGAATATAAGATGATTATAAATAAATATACATAGTAGTAATTAATATAAGAAAATTATAAAGAAACGTACCTAATATTGTTACTAAAGACTGATTACAAAACTTGCAAATGTACAAAAATTACTTATCCTGTCAAATTCTCTAGGATTTATTCCAATTCTAATAAAAAATCTTAAAATTTTATCAGCAGGAACTGGGTTAACCGGTTCTCCCGGTTTTAACTGCTTACCAGACCCGGTTCTTATAAACCTGGAATCTGATGCGGTTCTGTATGCCCTAAGCTGTGGAGTAAGCAGATAATAAAATAAAAATTGCAACAAGTGATTTTATGAATGACAGCCATAACCAGATATTTAGTTTTAGCTAGTTTCTAGTATTCTTGAAAAGGTTAGTTAAAATAAGAATCAGCTACTATGCAATTCCCTAGTCATTACCTAAACTTATACAATATTAAAAATATTTTATTTTTAAGCCTTAAATGTTATAATATTGATGAAACCACTGATTCACATATCACAAAAGTTATATCTATACCAATATTATAAAGAGGAAAGATTTTTTTGTTTGTTTGTTTGTACCGAATAGGCTCCAAAACTACTGGACCGATTTCAAAAATCCTCTTACCGTTGGGAAACTTAAGGAACTCTATCTCCGGGTGACATAGGCTACTTTTTATCCCTATATTCCCACGGGAACGGGAACTACGCGGGTGAAACCGCGAGGCGTCCTCTAGTTAATAATATTTGTGTAGAGAAACTAAACTCTTATTATTCCAATGATTACATTTAAGCAAATACATTTGTTACACATGCAATTCAGCAAATAAACAATTTCAATTTGCTATCTCAATCAATGTTTATTTGAAAGGTTTTGGTCAGTCATTTCTCAATAAATTAAACTTCAACTCTACTCAAAACTTCACAGAATGAGTATTGGCTTAAAAGTTCACAAAACTTTGACACTCCCTTTATTTGTAAAATATTCTTTAAAAATTGTGCCAAAAATGCAATAAGCAAAGTGCTGAATTAAATTCAGCAATTTTGCTCATCGATAGTTAAAAAGTGATACAAAAACTCTTTTGTATTTTCAGCCAAATATTTGTTTGAAAGCTAGACAATGTTCAGTTTAATACTCATAACAAGACCATCTTAAAATGGTTCAACTACAAAAAAATATAAGCTATGGTACCTATTAAATAATATATTTACCAATAGGCTCAATGGAATATTATGTATTGAATTGTCTAAATAACTTTTGCATAGTTACCAATAGCATAAATAAAAGAGAAGTTGAAGCAAGAAGAGTTCCTATTGCTGCATGAATTGTCAAAAGAAAGCCAGGCCAACTGAGGCTGAGTTTTAAGATTATCAAGCTTGTTTCGCTTGCTTCTCCTTTATCTTATTTAGTTCTTGGTTGTTCCATTTTTCTGGTTATGCCTGCTAAGACAGTACTATTTTAATATAATTAAAAATAATGGCTTTTCAAAATTTGCATATTTGACATTGTTCATGAATATTTTAAGGATATTTCGAGGTAACATTGAAATGCTTTTTATCCGCCGGATATTTACCTACTTTCTAGTATCCGGATACTGAATATCCGGTCATCTATCTTAAGTATTCGGCCCAATTAGATATTCCTTGTAATACTATAAATATACATACCATAGCTAAAAATGTATGCAGCATTTTGCCTATAGGTATGAACCTAACAAAACCACAACCATTAAGATTCGGGATGGAATCAAATGTTGTGAATAGCTCTGCTGATCGGTTTAAGTTAAAATGGTTGCAAAATGTAAAAATAATAGGTAGATTCCTTTATCTTATAATAATATTAATAAATACTCACATGATCTAATCAAGATTTTGTCTGGACTTAAAAGAGACTGTGACCTCTGAGTTTGTTTCGGCCTTTCTTCTCAGAGTAGTCAGATAGGAAACGCCGACCTCATCTAGTTTTAAAAATATGTTCGACATGTAAAAGTGTTTGTACAAACCAACTTGAAATAAAATCATTTATCATTAAATAAAATAAATGACTCATTTTACGTTATTTTTGAAATAAAAAACAAGTGTAGGTTTTTTATTATTTGATGTTGGCTGTTTTATATTATCTTTTTTACTATTAATTTGTTCGTTCTTAATTTGCATTTGTCATGTTTTATGTCTGCATCATCCTTGAGTTGATGGGTAGAAAATGTATATGGCATTAAGTTCGCCTTTGTACTTGTGCATAAAGTTTTAAATAGAAATAAATATTTGGCACACATTTCAAGGTTTGTTGCATATAATCCTGTCCCTACATATAATATTCAAATTTATTTTATATTTTTAATTTCCCGTAAGTTTCTAGGTATCCGCCAGCAATTTACCTACTTTCAAGTATCCGGATACTGAATATCCGGCTATCTATCTATAGTATTCGGCCTAACTAGATATTCGTTGCATACCTATAAATATTTGCTTTAGCTGAAAATAATTATTAAATAAAGTAATACGAAAAATGTTTTAATAATTAGCGTGGGCCAAACGCCATTTCAAATTTTGTTTATTCCTAAGCCCATATTTTTAGTATTTGATAATATTTTCCAAAGTTATCTGAAAATATGAATAGCAAGAATTGATAAAAAAATCTTTTTCAATATTTTTTCATAAAAATGCCAAAATACATTATCAGTTATTTCCTTATGCGCGATCACAAAATGGCGGCTCATGTAGTGGCTGTCATCGCGCGTTCTCGACCGAGTTGCTTACGTCTGACGATGACGTCAGATCCCACTTTGTGAGTTTGCGTTATTATACAAGAGATGTCGCTCAAGTCTTGCATTTGTTTGAGAAGTTTGTTGTTTTATTAGGGCAGCAACGCGACGTACAGGCGCTGCAGTTAGTTACAAAGAAGCGAGTGATGAACAAACTGATTCCTCTGATCTTTTGGAAGTGGAAGGAGTGGATGGTGAAGCTGAGGCGGAGCCAGAACCGGAAGATCATAGTGAGACTATTGAAAGAGTCTTAGGCATCCGGCGAGGGAAGAAAGGAGGTAGTCTTTGCATTTTAGTGATATTTAGGTTTATTTCTATTATTATTCAAGATAATATTGCATGATATTGAAAAATGTCTTGTATTTGGTGTTCTGTTATTTTTGCATTTTGGTGCAAATACACTGTTAAATTTTAGCTAATGTCTTCTTATCATTATGCAGTCACTGGAAATGTGACTACACTTTACTATATAGAGGAGCATGGAGACCCTAATGAAGGCTGTAAACCTGATGATCCTGAATCAACTGAGCCTCAGTACCTGATCAAATGGAAAGGCTGGTCCCATATACATAACACATGGGAGTCCGAGAGGTCACTTAATGAACAAAAGGTCAAAGGGCTTAAGAAATTAGAAAATTATATAAAGAAAGAAGGAGAACTATCATGGTGGAGGCAGCAGGCAGGTCCTGAGGATATAGATTACTATGAATGTCAAAATGAGTTGCAGCAGGAACTAGTGAAGACTTACAACAATGTAGAGAGAATAATAGGTAATTATTTTATTGATTTATTTTAAAAGTAGAACTAATGGCATTTTAATTAGCACTATAAATACTGTTATAAAAATAGTTTAGTAGTCGTACTTATCAAGGTCACTATTGTTTGCTTTACTAGCGGAACAAACACGGGAATTAGAAGGCGGCGGAACAGCTCACGAGTACTTTTGCAAGTGGGAATCACTTCCGTATGCTGATGCTACTTGGGAAGATGCAATTTTAATTGAAAGGAGGTGGCCAACACAAGTAGAACATTTTAAACATAGGGAAGCTGCTAAAACTACACCTTCGAGACATTGTCCTGTCTTGAGGAGAAGGCCAAAGTTCCACCATGTTAAGGAACAGCCAGAATACATAGGAAAAGACGCGGTAAGTGAGTTTAATTTAAATTACTGTTAGTACAGTAGTCGAGCTGGCCCATTATTGTACTATGAAATAATTGAAATTAAAAAATATATATTTTACGTAAGCCTACATGGGCATTTATGAATTATCTGAAAAGAAATATACACAATAAGAGGCCAGCTTAAACGAGTTTTGTTATCACTGCTGTTCCTGCAGTTGTTTTCTGGTATTGTTCTGACTGTACTTGTAAATAAAAAAACGGTCAAGTGCGAGTCGAACTCGTGCACCGAGGTTCCGTACCTACCCATTATACCGGCTTAATAAAATTCAATTTTAAAGATAAGGGTAAATTTAGATTTTCGCGAAAACGCAATTTGTGCTGAAATTCCTCACTTTTTGCCAATATTCGTGATTCTAGGGTCAACGGGAACTACCGTAAAGGTTACTTCCGGTTGACCTAGAAAAATGCCAAAAAATCAAAAAAGTTCCCATATCTTTTTATTGTGTTGACTCAGGACCTTGATTTTTATGCACCTAATAGGGACTATAGACCTCTATCTGGTTTTTTTTTCCATTATTAGGGTTCTGTACCTTTTGAGTTATGGAACCCTAATAATGTTTGAAATTTCAAGTATTTTCTCTTTCTTTCTAACGTGATATTGAACAAGGTTTTTATTTTGACAAAGATGATATTTAAGCAAATTCAGTATCTTTAATTTAAAAAATCCATAATCTTTTTTCAGAGTTTCATTTTGAGGGATTATCAGATGGATGGTTTGAATTGGTTGATACATTCCTGGTGTAAAGACAACTCAGTTATTCTTGCCGACGAAATGGGTTTAGGTAAAACTATACAGGTATGTCTTTAAATTAACTTTTTAATTTGGTTGGTGAAGGGAAACATTGAGAGAAAACCTATTCATCAACCCTACCTACCCTACCCAACCTACCCTACCCTACCCTACCTACCCTACCCTACCCTACCCTACCCTACCTACCCTACCCTACCCTACCTACTCTACCCTACCTACCTTACTCTACATACCTTACCATGCCTACCCTACCTACCCTACCCTATCCTACCTACCTTACCCTACCTACCCTAAGCTACCCTACCTACCCTACCCTATCCTACCCTACCTACCCTATCCTACCCTACCTACCCCACCCTATCCAACCTACCCTACCATACCTACCTTACCTACCCTACCTTACCCTACCTACCCTGCCCTACCTACCCTACCCTACCTACACTACCCTACCTACACTACCCTACCTACCCTACCCTACCTACCCTACCCTACCTACCCTACCCTACCTACCCTACCTACCCTACCTACCCTACCTACCCTACCCTACCTACCCTACACTACCCTACCCTTCCCTACATACCCTACCCTACCTATGTAGGTAAGGAACAATTTCTTTTTTCTCTTAGTTTTTTTTTATAAGAACCTTCTCCTAACAAAAAAAGAATAAGCGAAATCGGTCCAGCCGTTCACGCGTGATGCCGTGACCAAGGGAAATAGGGTTTTTTTTTATATATATAGATATAGTCTCAAATCGCCAATCCGTCCTGAGCAAGCGTGGTGATTAATACTCATGGCATCTATGTTCAAGAAGAGGCCTTTGCCCTATAGTGGGACAGTAATAGGCTGGTATTGTTACTGTTATCCATAATTTAAATTGTATGTGTTTCTAATTGGTATACTTTATTTTCAGACTATTTGTTTTTTATACTACCTCTTCAAATCACAACAGCTTTATGGACCATTCCTTTGTGTTGTGCCTTTAAGTACAATGACAGCGTGGCAAAGAGAGTTTGAGCAATGGGCGCCCGATATCAATGTTGTTACTTATCTTGGAGATCTCGGTAGTCGAGATATTGTAAGTAATCCTATTCCTAAATGCCCAAGAGGGAAAAGTTGATTTAATTTTAACATTATTTAACGGAAATTGTTCTTTTTTCAGCTCAGACAATTTGAATGGAGCTTTGCAAGCTCTAAAAGACTGAAATTCAATGCCATCTTAACTACATATGAGATTTTACTCAAAGATAGACAATTTCTGGGGTCCTTTAGTTGGGCATGCTTGTTAGTTGACGAAGCACACAGGTTGAAAAACGATGATTCTCTATTGTATAAAGCACTTAAGGAATTTGATACAAATCATAGGTTATTGGTCACTGGGACTCCATTACAGAATTCTCTGAAAGAGTTATGGGCCTTATTGCATTTTATCATGCCTTACAAGTAAGTATTCTACCTAGTATTACGGAAGGTAAGTAAATTTGTGGCATATTTTCATAAATTTTCACTAATTTTAGGTTTGAATCATGGGAAGAATTCGAAAAAGACCATGAGGATGCTGCAACTAAGGGTTATGAAAAATTACACAAACAGTTAGAACCCTTTATCTTGAGAAGGCAGAAAAAGGATGTGGAAAAGTCACTGCCTGCTAAAGTTGAACAAATATTGAGAGTGGAAATGACTTCCATTCAAAAGCAATATTATAAATGGATCCTGACTAAAAATTATAGTGCCCTAAGGAAGGGAGTAAAAGGATCTATCAATACGTTTATTAATATAGTTATCGAGTTAAAGAAATGCTGCAATCACGCCTTATTGACCAAGCCCGAAGATTTTGAAACTAGGGCATCACTCGCCACGACTGATGCTGTAGAGGTAGTACTCACTCCTATTACATAAATTTGTTAATAAGTTATTCCTTTCTTTTATATTTTTAAATAATATGTTATGTTTCAGAAACTATTAAGAGGCTCGGGAAAATTACTCCTATTAGATAAGCTGTTATGTAGGTTAAAAGAAACAGGCCATAGAGTGCTTATATTTTCTCAAATGGTCAGAATGTTGGACATTTTGGCTGAATATTTACAAAGAAGACATTTTCCTTTTCAACGTCTTGATGGCAGTATCAAAGGTGAAATTAGAAAGCAAGCCTTAGATCACTTCAATGCTGAGGGCTCAACGGATTTCTGTTTCCTATTGTCAACACGTGCTGGTGGCCTGGGCATCAACTTGGCTACTGCCGATACTGTAATAATATTTGACTCTGATTGGAACCCTCAAAACGATTTGCAAGCGCAAGCGCGAGCGCATCGTATTGGGCAAAAGAACCAGGTAGTTATAATTTTAATTGATGTCTATCAGTGTTTGTTTGGTGTTAAGAATGTTAATTTTAAATTTCTGTCACATTTCAGGTCAACATTTATAGGTTAGTTACTGCTAGATCTGTAGAAGAAGATATTGTAGAAAGAGCTAAAAGAAAAATGGTGCTTGATCATCTCGTTATTCAGAGAATGGATACTACTGGGCGAACTGTTCTCCAAAAACGAGATGCGTCAGCCACAAGTGCCAATAATCCGTTCAACAAAGAAGACTTGAATGCAATATTAAAATTTGGTGCTGAAGAGTTGTTTAAGGATGATGATGAAAATGATGAGGATCCTGTCGTAAGTATTACTTAAATAGATACCTTTCATTATTTACAAGCAATATGCTCGATGAGATATACAATGGAGCTCAAGTTAGACGAACTTCCTTACAAGCTAAAACACCACATAACTCACTCACACAATCACATCTATACTAATATTATAAAGAGGTAAAGTTTGTGAGATTGTGAGTTTGTGACGTTGTAAGGGGTAATCTCTGGAACTACTGAACCGATTTTGAAAATTACTTCACCAGTATAAAGCTACTTTTTCCTGAATGTCATAGGCTATAATATATTTCCAAAAAATATAGAGATCCTTATGAAAATTGCAATAATGTAACCTAAGGTAGCAAAATGTTGCCTATAAAATTCATTCTTTAGCGTGCGCTGAGAAAACTATTGATGATAGATAAAAAAAAATAGGTACTATTAGGTAGTTAGGTAGATTGGGTATGTAGGGTAGGTAGTGTAGGCAGGGTTGGCAGGGTAGGCAAGGTAGCCACTTGACGGGAGCGAAGCGCCCCGGGGGTCAGCTAGTACAGTATAAAAAACATCTATTGCCACTACCTTGTCTATTATGTAACACATTGCCTAAGAAATTCGTTTCGAAATATGAACATTCAGACACATGATTATAAAATGCTACTTCGTACGAAAATGCTTTTGCATAGGAAATTGGGATTGTGAATGTGGTTCAGGCCTTAATCTGTATACGTTAAGTTGTCAATTACATCAAGTACTACATACTATGTGTTTTTTTGTACATCGGACTATTTTATGTTAGGTTTTGTTGTATTTTGGAGTGCAAAATGTTTTTGTTGTGGTTAGTAGTACACACAAGGAATATAAGGCTTCTTAGGTTTATTGATTGTTTTAATTGATTCTTTCTTTCAGTGTGATATTGACGAAATCTTGCAACGAGCTGAAACCCGCGACGAAGGTCCCGCTATGGTGGGAGACGAGTTGCTCTCAGCTTTTAAAGTTGCTAGTTTTGCTTTTGATGAGGATAAGGCGGTAATGGAAGTTAAAAAAGAAACTGCAGAGGAGGACATTAAAGATTGGGTGGGTGTCAAATTTTTGAATTCCTATTTATATAATAACCACAACAACCTAAAACGCATGAAGGGTGTGAAGGCAGAGGTGTACTTATAGTCCATCCACATTTCGTCGTTTTAAGGGTTCCGTAACCAAAGGGTAAAAAGGGGACCTTATTACTAAGACACCACTGCCCGTCTGTCTGTCACCAGGCTGTATCCCATGAACCGTGATAGCTAGACAGTTAAAACTTTCACCATATTGAGTGTATTTCTGTTGCCGCTATAACAACAAATACTTAAAACAGAATAAAATAAATATTTTAGTGGGGCTCTCATACAATAAACGTGATTTTTTGCCGTTTTTTTGCGATAATACTACGGAACCCTTCGTGCGCGAGTCCGACTTGCACTTGGTCGGTTTATATACAGAGAGTTTGCCTATGCACATAAATGTTGCATGACTTAATAAATACATAGTAATAAGATTATAAATGCTTCTAGGATGATATCATACCTGAGAATGTTCGAAAGACGATAGCTGAGCAAGAGAAAAATAAAGAAATGGAGGATTTGTACCTTCCACCGAGAAGGAAGAACCTCCAAGCAAATAACGCTGACGGCAGTGAGTATCACATGGGCCAAAAGTACAGTTAAGCTGACGACTGTCTCTTCAATATTCACTATTTCAGGACATCCGCAATATATTCAACTTTTTTTATTTATGTAGCTGACGGTCGTAGGCGTCGCGATCGCGGCTCAGCCGAGGGCGGCGACGGCGCCGACCAGGACGGAGACGACAGCGACGGCTCGGACGCCGGCTCCGACGACGAGAGGCCGCGCAAGCGGGGCCGCCCGCCTGCCTCGCACAGGGAGAAGATCAAAGGCTTCACTGACCAAGAGGTAACAAGGAACAAGATAATTAACATTATAAGCGGCATATTTACCATGTTTACTGTTTGTAGCGAGTTTCCGATATTTCGGTGCTGTGGCAAGCACCATGATCACGGATAAACTGAAGTTATTGCGAGTTGGTGTTTATGAAGAGACATATCGGTCTACACTCTTTCTTGTTCGTTTTTTGCACTCTGTACCGCTACCAATGTAACTCACAACTCGATTCTGTTCCCGACACACGAAACTCACTGTGTCCGCTCGCGAATTTTTTCGGGTTTTACACAGCTGAAGATAATTAACATTGGAAGACCCCCGATTTCTGAATTAGGAATTTGTAGACGTATACGGATTCTTGTACGTGATGTTTTCTAAATACAAGTGCGAGCGAGTGCGACGGGCGATTAATCTCACCACTCGCATTGTAGGTAGAAATGCCCGCTGGTTGGTGTGAGTTAGCTAACCTAAGCGAATATAACTTTGGTAGCACTTGTCGCTGCGATAAACTTGTGGTGAGAGAGCATTCGCACGCAGTGTGAACAGCCAGGATAATTTTTTACTATATGTGTCTATGGGATCTTATATCTTTTGTACGTTTCTTTAGTGAGAAAATAGTCGATAGTTAATCGCTTAGTCGTCTTGGTGGGACAAGTGCCTTCAAGCGACTAGATGTGAAGCTGAGTTTTTTAAATTCAGTAACCAACTCATACGTATTTAACTGTGCTAAACTATTACATTACACAGTTGCTGCTGTGATGTAGGTAAACCTATTTTTATTTATTTTTCATTTCGTAACTTAACCCATATATTAAATTCCAGATTCGAAGATTTGTTAAGAGTTTCAAAAAATTTTCGGCGCCGCTAAAACACCTTGATAGCATCGCGTGTGATGCGGAATTACAAGAAAAGCCCTTAGCAGAACTCAAGAAGCTGGGAGAAATTTTGCAAGAGCGGTGTAAAGCGGTGCTGAATGACACAACAGAAGCAGCAAGTAAGTTATTTTGATTGTTAATGACTCTGACTATGAAGTTATTTGAACTCTTAGGTCTAGTGACCGGCTCCTTTTCCATTGATTTATCTCAGTCATCAAAGATATAGGAATATTTCCAGCAGATGACCCAGTAGCCCTAAAATTTCAACAACTTTCACCGATATGGTAATGTTTTTTTTACTTAAAATTCAGTTTATTAGGAAGCTTGTTTAGTCTTTAGTGGTAAAATATATGTATATAATACAAATGAAAATTTATTGTTGTTTAACTCTACGAGTAACCAAAGGGCCTTTTTGAAGTCAAAGAACCAGTTGTGGAACATGGTGGTTATGTTGAATGGCAATGTGGACAGCTTTTGAGCACATTTCCACACAAAAAACAGTACAGTAATGTGAACGAATTTTAAGATAGTTCGTTTCAGAGTGCTTATGAACACCCTGTTCCTTTTCGTTTGTTTGTACATACACACGTATTATATTTATTAAAATATTATTTTCCTTTGCAGATGAACAAATAGAAGGTCGCAAAAATACAAGAAAGACGTTCAAGCTTGGTGGCGTGCCTGTCAACGCCAAGACGATGGCGGCGTGTCAGGATGAACTGGCCGCATTGGACGTCTTCCTGCCAGATACTAAAGAGGAGAGGCTGAAATGGCATTTGGATTTCAGGTATGTGTGAACTGAACATGTTTGTTAAAAAAGCTGTTACTTAGGTTTCTAAAGCAAACATATTATTTACTACCCACAACTACTAGCACCCCAAAAACAATTTAACAAAACAAAAAAAAAAACATCCAAATCGGTTCAGCCCTAATCCAGTGATGATCTTTAATATACTCCTCTCCACTTCTTCTCCACTCTTCTTTATTTATCTACTCCTCATCCCCTTAACGGAGTCCTTACCAGGGTTTCCTTACCATGCAACACCATATTATGGTGCGGCAGTAGATTTTTTTTTATTTATATAAAATCATTGTTGGTATCTGCTTCCACAGTCTTAACTGGAATACCAGTATTTACTTGAGAGAATAAAAATTAATATTAATAATTTAACCATTCCTTTTTTTTGTAGGACAAGGCCTGCTAACTTTGATATTGAATGGGGCGTATCAGATGACTCTAAATTACTGGCAGGAATATATCAATACGGAATGGGTTCTTGGGAAGCTATTAAAATGGACTCATCGTTTGAAATTGGAGATAAAATACTCACCAATGAAGATAAAAAACCTCAAGCGAAGCATTTGCAGTCGCGTGCTGAGTATTTGTTGAAGCTTATTAAAAAATTACTGGATCAGAAGAACGGCAAACAAAAACAGAGGAAACCTCGAACTAAACGGGGTCAAAAAGAGCCTGTTACTAAAGACATCGTAGAAGACGATGGTAGTTCTGCAGATGAGAATAAGAAATCAAATAAGACTGTTAAAAATGATAAATCGGATAAGGTATGTAGCCTTCATAATACCAAGTTAATTTTCAATGACCAGCCATTTTTTTGTCAGAAATTAGGTATCAATCAAAGAATGGTTTTTGCCAAAAACAAAATCGCAAAAGTAATAATTGTTATGCAGTACTTTTTGCCCAAATTAATTTGGCAAAATTTACAGACTGGCAGTTTTTTTTTCTTTGATTGATGCCTAATTCAAAAGGTTTTTTTTTTTTTTCATATCTCAATTAAAAAAAGCATTATTTTTAGAATAAAACTAAATTAGAGGATGTATCCACCCACGATGAAACGTCCAATGATAAAAAAGAGAGGGATAAAAAACGCGCCAAAAGAGATAGCAACAGAAAAGCCGATAAACTTAAGCCACGTAATAAGAAGAATGCTGGGCCCATGCATTTTACTGCCAACAACGAACCAAGAGCATTAGAGGTTCTTGGTGACCTTGACCCATCAGTTTTTGAAGAGGTATGTAAAAAATATTTATCTTATCATGATTTATTTTAGAGTAAACTAGCTGGGACCGCGCCTATCTACCCACCTATCCTACCTACCAACCTAGCCACCTACCCTACCAACCAACCTACCTACCCTACCCTTTATACCTACCTACCTTACCCTTTATACCTACCTACCCTACCCACCATACCCTACCTATCCACCTACCAAACTATCTATCTACCCTGCCTACCTACCTACCTTACTTACCAACCTACCTACCCACATATCAAACTATCTAACTACCTACCTACCTACCCTACCTATCTACCTAACTACCTACCCTACCTATCTACCTACCTACCTACCTATTCTACCCTACCTACCTACCTATTTTACCCTACCTACTCTTCCCTACACTACCCTACCTACAACACCTATCAATCTACCTACCTACCTACCTACCAAACTATCTACCTACCTACCTATTCTACCCTAACTACACCTACCTACCTACATATTCTATCCTACCTACTCTTCCCTACCCTACCTACACTACCTATCTATCTACCTACCTACCCTACCATACCTATCAACCTACCTACCTTACCCTACCCACTCTACCCTACCATACCCACCAATTTTTTTTTTTTTTTTTTTCATTTTTTTCCTGCCAAATTTCATTGGATTCTGTTCAGTGGTTTAGGTGTGAAAAGGTAACAGACAGACAGACAAGAGTTACTTTCAAATTTATAATATATGTATGGATGTGAATAGAATTGAATTAATGACCAATACAATTTATTTCTTTAGTGCAAAGAAAAAATGAGGCCCGTGAAGAAAGCCCTACGAGCCCTCGACAATCCTGACCAGACATTGTCTGAGACTGACCAAGTTGCCAGGACAAGGGCTTGTCTCACGCAGATAGGGACCCAAATAGATATATGTGTAGATGCATATCCTGATCCTGAAAAGAAAGTTGAGTGGAGAAGTAATCTCTGGTACTTTGTTTCAAAGTTTACCAACTTTGATGCAAAGCAGCTTTATAGATTATACAAATATGGTTTGAAGAAAACTGACAAGAAAGATAGTAAACACAAAGAAAATATGAAGGTTAGTTTTTTTATCAGTTTAATAAACTGTATCTTAAGATATTATGAGGGTTCTAAAAATTTTACTTAACATTTCAGAACAATAAAAACAATCACAATAGTAACCATGTGAAGTCATACAAGAAAGATGGCAAAAGTGATAATGCCAATGATAAAAAAGAGAAGAGGCCTAAAACTGATCGAGATAAATTCGATAAAGTCAATGACAAAAACCCACACACTTCTGGAATAAAGAGAAAGTTAGAAGAAGGAGAGTGTGACCCGGAGCCAAGCGAAAATAAACGTCATGAAAGGTAAATATAAAATATCGATGTACAAACTGGGATGTTGTGTTAATATTTACTCGGTAACTAACAATCTTTTTTATCTCCCATTCCAATCGCCTCACCTGCTTTCGTCATTAATCGTTTTCATAATAATATTCTTTATCTCGTCAAATCGCTAACTTCTCCTGTGTCGCCGCCATTATCGCTCTGTCCATCCCTGCAGACATAAACACAAGCACAAGGATCGCAAGGATAGGGATAGAAGCCTGAAGCGGGACGATTTGATGTACAGAGAGCGGAGTCGATCGGAGCGAGAGCGGGATCGAGACCGCGACAGGGAGCGCGACCGGGACCGGGAGCGAGACCGAGACCGGGACCGCGAGCGCGACCGGGATCGTGAGCGCTCGCGCACGCGCCGGGACAGCGGCGGCGCCACGCGCGCGCGGCCCCCGTACGGCGCCATGCAGCACGCGCACGCCGAGCTGGGCGCGCACGCGGCGCACCCGGCGCACCCCGCCTGGACGCCGCCCGCCTACCCCGGCCCGCGCCAGTACCGCTCGGAGCGCACGCCCCGGCCTCACGACAAGAGAAGGTAAGCCCCTTTATTTTCTCGTAACTTGCCCGATCCGGGAATCACACCTCAGACGTCATCCTATGACCTTGTCCAGAAAGGGCGTATTCGTCGCGAATCATGCGCGAGTCGAGGGTCTGGCGTTATGCACGCGATTTACGCGCGTATATTGCGCAAGCAATTTCGCGACGAATTCGCCCTTTCTGGACAAGGTCTAAGAGCCTGTCCAGATAAGGCGACCCGAGATACTAGAGCTACATATATCCCGTCCATGCCAAAGCGCGAGCGCCGCGCGAGCCGCACTGGGGCGCGTATTTAATTTGAAATGGAGCGTGATAACTTCGACACGGAACTTCTTATTGATAAAGTTTAAACGCGCGTAAAACGCGGTATCTGGACGCAATAGAAATTGAGACGCGCGAGTAGACCCGCGCGTAAAACGCCTTATCTGGACAGGCGACCGCGAATACGCGATCGTCACGTTCATTTGTTTGGTTAAATCGAAAACCGTCCTCTGCTGGCGCGATGACGCGATTGGGATGACCGCTTTGTATTAGGTCTCATTAATGCTCGGCAGTAGTGATTGCAATCACTTGACCGACTAGGCTTTTTTTTTGTCTTGTTTATTTACTTATTAAATGGCATTTATTTTAAATATTCAGCCAGCAAGAGAAATCTGCAAAAAGTTGTTTTGACAGTAAAATTATTTGGTCAGCAGGGTTATACAATCGCTTGGCATAAAAATAAGTGTTGGTGATTTAGTATAATAGTATTTTCTCTGTGTGACGAGTGAGCTTGGGAACTTATGAGACCCTGAAATGGATAGGTCGGGGTCCTTTGAACCCTGCAGACGTCTTCAGGCCCACTTGCGTGAAAAGCTTAACTCAGAGTTAGTTGCTAACATGAGGTTAAATTTACAATATGACATATAGACAATTAGTTAGCAACTAACGACTACTTAACAACCAAGAAATAGTAAGCAACTAACTCAAGTTTTTCAGGCAAGTGGGACTTAAAGGTATGTACCACTTGCGTGAAAAATTTTACTCGAGGACTTCAGGACTTACTCATCTTAATCCAAAGAATAATTGCGAAATCTTAGCTGACTTAAATTTGAGCGGCTGAAAGTGAGTTATACACAAAAGACATTCTATTAATTGTATACGTTTTTTATAGTATAATTGGGCTGGTTCAAAACGGATAAAAAATCATAATAAATAAAAAGTTATTTGTTTTTTTAGTTAATTTCTTTAGCTTAGTGTAGTGTGTGTGTAGTAGTGTAACTTTAATTATATATTTAATCTGCCAAGTGACAAGTAGTAACTATAAAAGTAATAATAACATTATTGTATTTATTGCAGTAAATGAGTTAACAATACTGTTTATGTCTAAGTGTAGATGTTCCATGTAGTGTAGTAGAAATAAATGAATTACTTTCAATTAATGATTGCCAAAAAGACTAGAATCCAAGTCTAAAAAAATATAGCTTGGTTGTTGACGACGACCTTTTGATACACGTCAAAGGCGCTTAGTTTAAATAAATATACTCTTTTCAAAGAGTATACATTTAAATGCTGAAATAACTAGGTAAGGAAGGGAAATACTTATGCGATATTCCCCTTTTACTTCCACGGAATTGAATAATATTACCTACTAGCTGTCCCACGCGGCTTCGCTCCCGTCAACTGGCTACATACCAAGCTGGCCCACCTACTCTAAATACGTTGCGTCTCAAAAAGAATAAATTTTCCCCGTTTTTGGAACATTTTTCATTGATGCTCCGCTCCTATTGGTCGTAGCGTGATGTTATATAGCCTATAACCTTCCTCGATAAATGGACTACCCAACACAAAAAGAATTTTTCAATTCCAACCAGTAGTTCCTGAGATTAGCGCGTTCAAACAAACAAACAAACAAACAAACAAACAAACAAACTCTTCAGCTTTATAATATTAGTATAGATTAAACATATTATTAAAAGTTACCCAGACATAACCTACAAAAGTTTATGACTGAATATCTATTATTCTCGACATTCTCGAACAAAAATTCTTGCACAGACTAATTCAGAACATCACCCTGAGTTAAACCAGATATTTTTCATTTAATGACGTAGGAATTTAATCTCAGTTAAAACATAGTATGGGCATCTGCCATTGTTCTTTCATAAAATCCGAATCTCCTGCTGCTGCCTAATATAATATTACTTGCTGACCATTAAGTTATTGTTACTGATCAATTTAGTTATTCTTGTAAATCACTAGTAGCAGCTCGATACATTTTGTTTGCTGATAAATATTTTGGAACTGCCCATAAAGCAGCCGCTTGAATTGTCTGACTGTTTAAATGATAACCCTTTTATTTCTCCGGACGTGGATTCTATGTAGTGTTCGATTGTTCCAGCAGGTACAGCGGATTCGGTGGCGTGCCGGGCCCGTACGGCGGCTACTACGACAGCGCCAGTATGGCGGGCAGCATGGGCTTCCCGCCCACGCGCGCCTACCCCGAAGACTGGCGCGGCTATACGCAGCCCGAGTACGCTTACGATGAGCGGGACTACGAGCGGGAGGTGTACCGAAGGGATTACGATCGCCGTGCACCTCCCACATAAAATAGTTCCGTCGCCTTGTAAATAACATTGTATTTTATATTCTGTAAATAAATAGTCTATAAATATCTCTATCCGAGGACGCTGGTTTAACCGTGAAGTGTTAAGTTTTAAGTGACAAAAAGTGCTGTGGTTTTTATCTATGTGATAAGCGAAAGTGCATCGATGTGTAATGAGACATTAATAGTGACATTTTGTAAGTAAGACTGGATAGTAAATTTTATTTATTGCTGAATCTGTCGATTGATTGTTAATGTACAGAATTTTAGAAAAAAATACCATTAATTTTTATAATGTTCCATTTTAGTTGCAGTCTTTATGTTTTTTTTAATGTCTAATCCAATCTTCTATTTATTTGATGCCTCATATTATTATGATTTATGTGAACTTGACAGAAACAAGTGATATAAATAGATTGTAGCAAATGTACAAAATGTAGCAATTGTTAGTAGGTTTGCATGTAATTTAAAATCATGTGCAATTTCAAGAATACGATGTGTATAGCTTAGCAGAAGGGGCACATACATATTATCATTGCATTTTAGCAGTGGACAGGAAGGAGTTTTAATTTGTAAATTCAATTCTCATTTTGCGTGCATTTCCGAGTCCTGTCATGTCTCGTACAATCCTATTTTTATACATTACCTATGTAAAGTCTTATCTCAGTTACATGAAATTGGTAATAAGAGTGAAATCGTCTTAAATGGTATCTACCATAATGAATAAACATATTAAAGTTGAAAACTGATTTTTATTGTTTCAAGCATGGTGTGAATGGCCGCTTGCGTGAATCACGCTCTGAGACTAGATTGGGGTCCGCTGTGACCCTCTGACACGGATTAAGAAGTTATTACGATAGATGTTAGATATTTAACTCTCCGAGATCAAAGGACAATTTTGAGCTCATTATCCGTGACGGTTGGGTTGATCAGTGACGGCTCATTTCTTGCGAGGCTGCAGAACTAAGACCTTCGCGCCCACCAACCACGGACGCGCGAGCGGTGACAACCGACTTGCGGAGCGCTGCCGGGACCGCGCGAATATGTAGGTGTATTAATCGCTGTAAGTATGGTCGAGTGAAGTAGAAGAAAAAGAGGTGACACATCAGAGGCAGGTCTCTGATGTGCCACCTCCACGCGAGTGTATCGCTGGTATTAAACGAGATAGAAGAGACGGTGGGTCTTGAAAAACTTAGACTCAACCGTATGGACAGCTTCCACGAACTCATCGCTGTGTTCGTTCCACGGAGTTCCCTAGGCACTCGAAACGATTCTGGAGTTCGAGCTGAAAGCTCTCGGGATTTTTGCTGGACGAAGCATAGACTTCATCAGTCGAGATCTTTCAAGCTTGATATTGATGTTCAATGTGCCTCTGACCATGCGGTGATCGCTCCCGGCTTTCACCGAATTGGTCACAGCCACATCATTGAACATTTGGTTCTTGGTTGACATGATGAAGTCGATCTCGTCTTTAGTTGCACCATTGGGGCTTGCCCCACTTGCAGTTCATCCTCGTCTCGTTTGCCTCGTTTCGCGTTGAAGTCCCCCATGATAACGGTGAAGTGAGTTTTGAAACCGTGCATGGCTCCAGAGATATCCTCATACATGGTCTCCACCTCGTCGTCGGAGTGTGCTGAGGTCGGGGCGTAGACCTATATGACCTTCAGCGAATATCTCGAGGATATTCTGAGTACAAGGTACGCTACCCTGCTCGTTCTTCATAACGTTGTTCACAAGGGACTTGTGGACGATAAACCTGACACCGCCCTAGGACTGCCGTTCATCTTCTCGGAAAGTGTTTACCTACTTTTAAATATCTCTTTGAGGGACCGTTAATTTTTCCAAGGACAGCTCACTCTTCTTTCTATTTCTGTGTCTGTTTGATCTCTGAAAGATATTAATTGTCCTAAGTACACATGTTTGTAACATATTCAAATACTCAATATCTTCATTATCAACTTTTATGGCTATTTCTTCGCTTTGTTATGTCTATTCATAGAAAGGCCAACTACTCTGCTTGCCTCCGTCAACTGTTGTAGCATAATAATTATATTGTAGTGTATCTATTAGCATTGTCAGTTGTTAGGACTATGTCATCCGCAGTTGCCTGCCGTTGATTTAGCAAGCTCCAAGAGGCTCATTGGCTATGAGGCACTGGTTGATTCAAAGTTCCAGAGCCTAGAACATCGTCGTCGAGTTGCCAGCTTGTCGGTTTTTATCGGTTGCATTTCGTGGAGTGTGCGATGGAATTGCATGATCTAATTCCACCAAGCCCGTTTCATCTTCGGACTACCAGACGTACGGCGATGGGCCATCGGTACATGGTGGACATCTCACCCATACGCACTAAACGTTTTGGAAATACTTTCATTATGCGTACAGCTAAGGAGTGGAATCCCCTACCTGAGTCTGTAATTCCCGATAGCTACAATGTCGGGGTCTGTAAGTAAAGAGTGAATAGGTTACTTGTAGGCGAGCGTGCTACACATTCGACCACATCATCACTTACCATCAGGTGAGATAGTGGTCAAGCCTTTCTCTACAATAAAATAAATAAAATGTTTATACCAAAAATTTCTCACTCAAGATCCATAAATACTTCGCTTTTCAAGATGGCAGAGAAAAGTTTAGGGGACAGTGGATCTCCTTGGCTCACACCTTTTGCTTATATATCCATGTCTTAATCAATATCTATTCTAACCGTCTTCATAAAAGAGCAGTTTCCTTATCTGCTATTTTTCTGTTCATGTCCAGGCGTTTTTCAGAATCCTTTACCCGACATTCTATAATTGATTAAGTTTCCATCTGAAGTTTCTCCATTTAGTCTCAAATTGTAATATACTTACCTATATATTCAAAAAGTATCGATCGCGGCTTCTTATTGGTTAAGTAAGAAGCCAAAAAGTAAAGTACCCAATAAGTAAGCTACTTACTTAGGTTAGCGCCCACGGTTAGCGCCGATAGTGGCCGATGACGTAGGTACTTGGCAAGTTTCTAGCATTCGATGATTTTATGACTGTTTTCTAGCGGGTTGAGAATGGACTTCCGACCTTCTTTCATATCGCCACATAGTTAAGTAATTATAGGTACCTATATCCGATATTTAAAAAAAACTTTGCGCCGCACTAGGAATGCCTCCTGTATCGTGAGAAAGTCACATACTTATACAGCCAGACATAATATTTGACATTTATACAGAAAAAGGAGTAAATAGCTCTGTCGCTGAAAATTAGAAATAAGTAGGTAGGTAACAATGTCAGAGCGGGTGCGGCGACGTTTACGTCGTGGATTTTTTACGTTTCGGGATTTCGGTTTAAAAAATATATTTTTTGATTAAAATACCCGAGTTTAAGTATTTATGCCACCAAAATGACAAAATCCATCAAATTATTGTTTTAAGCAGCCGCCATACGTCCACAATTTTGCCGCTCTGGGTATTTGCTCACTTTGCCTTCCCCCCTCTAAAATCTGGGCCCGGCTGAGTGTCGTAGGCACGTACTGCCCCGAATAATCACTAAAGCGAAGCCGAGGAAAGGGCTAGTACTTAGTACAAATAATAATTAATAAGTTGGAGACCTGCGCGAAACATGGAGACCTAGTTTTAATATCTTCTAATATAAAATTGTTGGTGGAAAAATGTTGGCACTTGAGAGCCTAAGGTTGCTTGTAGAAAAAGATAACTTAGTAAGAATTATAGATATTTGAAATAAGAGTTATTAAGGCCGTACCTAATACCTATTGTACCAAATTATTTTCTTCACCGATGGTTGTATCGCAGTGCGCATGACCGAAAGTTCATTCAGACTCAGGGAAAAGTGCTTCAGTAGCCTTCCGTCGATTGACGATGTATCGTGGCAACGATACCGCATAGTGCGCAGAATCTAAATAGCTTTTATTTATACTTGTAGATAAATAAACGTGTTGTGCAAACATCAGTTGTAATTATTAATGCAAAAAGAGAACCCTGGGTGAGTTAGTTTAATACTCCACTGCAACTTTTACGTTTCAAGGTAGCCATAATAACTAATTAAGTTTACTTGTAAATAGAAGCAAAGCCTAATGTTGTTATTGATCGCAATGCTATTGAATATTGAATAAATTACAAATGCATTCACAGTTGGACACTAGGTATATCGGGTATATCTACTAAGTCTGTGCAAGTAGTAGACTGGAGTAGCAGAAAGGTTAAAAACGAAATCTTAATGTTTTCGTAGAAAAAGTGCAATGCGAATATACGATGTGTGATGGTGGAAGCAAGAAGGGCCAAGTGTGGCGACCCAGTCGGACCATGGTGAGCACGGCGCTGTGGGCGCTGTTGCTGCTGGTGGCGGCTGCTGACTGCTGTTACCTGTTCCCAAGTGGTAAGAAGTCTTCATCATAATCATTTCAGCCAAAAGACGTCCACTGCTGGACATAGGCCTCCCCCAAATGTCGCCACATCGATCGGTCCTGTAAAGAACTAGCTGAAACTCGCAGAAACTAGCCTATTTCTTCCGAGCTGATGACAAAAGAGATTTCTTCTTTTTCAATTGGTCCCTCACTAAGGATCGTGGTTACTGAACCCTTTTAAGCGGAGCCTTCATCGACTCAGGTCTTAACTTACCATCACTACATGCTGAAATTTTCTTGAGAACGTAGCTTCTTTCACTTGGTAAGGCCGGACATTTCTTAGTTTACACGTCATGGTCGTGACAAATACCATTTGAGCAGAGATAGTAGATATATTTTGAAGCAAGTGGGCAAGTGTCATAACAGTCCAGGCGGAATTGACACGCTGAGCCTTGACGAAGTTTTTCAACATACTTGTTGCGTAAAAGCGGTGGGACACCTGTCCCCTACCTAGGAACTAGTAACATTTGGGTTAGAAAAATAATTCCGTAATATCTAACTCGAACTATTATATGTCTGTGGCTGTCTTCTCAATTTCTCGAGGAGATCGTGGCTAAATAATAACAGCCGTAAGGGTCGATCCTCAAGATTAACAGATTCACAGTCCCATGTACCACATATGGTCTGCTGTATTGTTTTAGCTAATGGGACTGTGAACCTGCTAAGCATTAAGCAATGTTTGCCGAGATCAGTCCGTGCATGGGTGACCATAATAACATAGCGAGTTTTCTCCATGCCTCGGCAAGTACGTTAAGCCATTGGTCCCGGCTGTCATTTGAAGATCTTTGACAGTCGTTTTTTTTTTATATGCGTTTGCTCTTGACTCTAGTCTAGGTCAGAGGTGACAGAGACTGATTCGACGATGGAGTGAGCTTCCGTTACGGGTAGTGAGAAGCCAGAGATCTGACACCAGTCTTGCCAAGGGGTAATTATCTTGTCAACCAGGTATTGGGTTGTGGAGTTCGGTTAGGCAGACGCTCCATGTACAAATACTGATACTCAGTTGAATCCGGTTAGACTGGAAGCCGACCCAAACATAATTGGGTAAAGGATAAGCAGGTTGTCTGTCTTCTCAATTTCTTCTCTCCAGACGTACCGGACCCGTGCCGTGGCGTGACGTGCGGGCCTGGCGCTCAATGCAGGCCCACTGCCGATGGCCGCACGTACACCTGTGAGTGCCCTACGGCCTGCCCCAGCTACGGCGACCACGAGGGCTCGAGACCTCTCTGCGCCAGCGACGCCCGCGACTACCCCGGCGAATGTGAGATGCGAAGAGCTGCATGCGAATCCAACACCAATATAACTTTCAAGTATTACGGCAAATGTGGTAAGTATAAAAAAAATATTCATAAACCGACATTCAAAACAAAACATTTTTTTATTATTATTGATAGGCTCGCGCTTGACCACTATCTCACCTGATGGTAAGCGATGATGTGGTCGACGATGGGGCACGCTTGTCTAGAAGTAACCTACTATTCACTCTTGACTTAAAGACTTACAGGCTGTAGCTATCAGGAAATACAGACTCAAGTTGGGAATTCTACTCCTTAGCTCTACGCACAATGAAAGTATTTGCAAAACGCTTTGTGCGTATGGCATCTTATAGAATAAAATTTCTCTTTATGCGAGTATCCATGACTCAACAGATGGTTAGTAAAACTTTTAGCTATGTTAGTAACACAGATGTTAACAAACAACAGTAGTATCAACAAAACAACAAATAACAGTGGTGCGACAACCCATGTGAGATGGCACAACAGCGACCCACGAAAACACAGTCTAGGCGACACGAAATCATACTTAACCAAACATCACACCGTCATGCGATGCGCATCGCCGTTCGTCTTGTAGTCCGATGATGGAACGGGCTAGGAGGTATCAAATTGTGCAGTTCCAACGCACACTCCCCAAAATGTAACCGATAAAAAACTGACAGGCTGGCAACTCGGCGACGATGTTCAAGGCTCTGGACCATTGACTCGACCAGTGTCTCATTGCCGATGAGCTTCTTTGCCCGTTTTTCAATCGATAACTTTCGTTTAGGAAGTCTGTGTCTTTGGAACCTCTTGTTTTTATTCCTTTTTTAAAGTCGGTTATAAAACTGGCCACTAATTTAGAACATTCTAAGATTTTGGTAAATTGGTTTTTAAAGTATGTAGGTAGTCCTTATTGAGTTTCACTAGATTAATTAAACAATGTACCTGACTTGTTATCTTTTCACTAACCTTGGTTGACCGGTAGCGAATGCCTAAAGCATTTAAGTCCATCTTTGTCCACCTTCATGTTTGTAGTCTAAATAAATAAAAATACATTATCAATAAAAATAAAAATTATAGGCTACTTTGCAGAATCTATTGTTGGTGGCATACGACCACGGTTATACTCTAAACACCACTATGAATATGTATGAAATACAATAAATTATATATTACATTTAAGTTGTTTATTTAATACCCGATACATACCGCATAGTCAGTACATAACAATTTCAGATGAGAATATTTTCTTGTTTCATACTTTTTAGAGCGTGAATTTTCGTCTCGTATCTTTTCATTATAGTGTCGCATCTTATTCATTTACAGTCCAAAAAAGTAACGCACACATTATCTTGTTTTCAGATCCTTGTTCTGGGATCACGTGCCCCGACCCAGAAGTGTGTCAGCTGGACGAGCGCCGCTCCCCGTCCTGTCGCTGCGCCGAGCCGTGTCCTCTAGAGTTCTCCCCGGTGTGCGCCTCTGACGGCAAGACCTACTCCAACGAGTGCCAGATGCATCGGGAATCTTGCCGAGCCAGAAAACAGTTGAAGATCATCTTCAAAGGACAGTGCAGTTCTGGTAAGTTGGAGTTAATTTAGTTCTCCCCGATATGCGCCTCCGACGGTAAAATCTACTCCATCGAGTGCATCGGGTATCCTTCCGAGCAAGAAAAGAGTTATACATATATTTATAGAACAATCTGGTAAGTTGGGGTTAATTTAGTTCTTCCCCGTGTGCGCGTCTGATGGTAAGACCTTCTCCAACGAGTGCCAGATGTGCTCTGTCCTCTGAAACTTTAGTTCAATAAGACCCCAAGTTATGCGGATATCGTCTTCCCATCTTGATTTTGGACGTCCCTGTTCTGTTGTCTAGTTTGTCTTTTGGGTACCATAGGGTAACTTTTTAGCTCCATTCATTTATTTTACATCGAAGCATGTGTCATGTCAAGCCCCATTTCAAACGATATTGATCGATGCGAGACCACGGTACCTAGTAGGGAGACTTACTCATATATATTTGCATGGGAATTATAAAGGCAATACTTACTTTTATCCAGGTGTGAACCCGTGCGCGGAGGTGGAGTGCCGCCACGGCGCGGAGTGCCGCGTGGAAGGCGGCGGCGCAGTGTGCGCGTGCGCATCGCCGTGCGAGCCCGTGCTGCGGCCCGTGTGCGGCTCGGACGCGCGCTCGCACGACTCCGAGTGCGAGCTGCGCCGCGCCGGCTGCCTGCAGGCGCGGGAGCTGCGCGTGCTGCACGCCGGGGCTTGCGGTAAAATTGTGCTATATCGTTATATTACTATTGTAACCCGTGCTGCGATCCGTGTGCGGCTCGGACGCGTGCTCGCACGACTCCGAGTGCGAGCTGCGCCGCACCACCTGCCTAATGGCACGGGAGCTGTGCGTCTTGCAGGCCGGGGCTTGCGGTAACATTGTGTTGACTAGCGTAGCGTGCTGCGTGGGTAAGCTGCAATCTGAAGTTGTTATTGTACAATGACCAATGGCACAATGATCAAGTTAATGGTAAGTTATTTGAAGATTTTGAAAAAGAAGAGGTTGAAAAAAGGCTTAGTTAATGTGTACTGGAGTACTGTATACAATTTTACAATTAAATACCTCCCGACATTCTAGAACTGAATGAGTAAAAAATTTATGAAAAAGGGTGTCCGTGGAGTTTCATTTTAGTTTTTAGGGTTCCGTACCCAAAGGGTAAAAACGGGACCCTATTACTGAGACTCCGCGGTCCGTCTGTCTGTCTGTCTTTCGGTCTGTCTGTCTGTCTGTCTGTCACCAGGCTGTATCTCGTGAACCGTGATAGCTAGAAAGTTGAAATTTTCACAGATGGTGTATTTCTGTTGCCGCTATAACAACAAATACTAAAAACAGAATAAAATAAATATTTGAGTGGGGCTCCCATACAACAAACGTGATTTTTTTGCCATTTTTTTGTGATAATGGTACGGAACCCTTCGTGCGCGAGTCCGACTCGCACTTGGCCGGTTTTTTTTTGTTTTTGTTGACAATTCAAAAGTAGGGTCATGTGCTCAACAATTTTATTGGGTAGGTATCGGATGTCATTTACGTTTTTTTTAAATTGATGTGTTATCAAACAGCAAAAAAATAAAACGAAAAATTTTTCAACGTTTTATTGTGCCCACAGTGTTGTATAAAGAGTTAAAGTTTGTGAGTTTGTGACGTTGTAAGGGGTAATCTCTGGATCTATTGAACCGATTTTGAAAATTCTTTCAGCTATATTATTCCTGAGTGTCAACGGCTATAATATATTTTCAAAATAATTAGAGATCCTTATGAAAATTGCAATAATGTAACCCAAGGTAGCAAAATGTTGCTGTTCTTTGGCGTCCGCTGAGAAAACTATTGATGATAGATACAAATTAGTAGGTAGGTAGGTAGCGTAGGGTAGGCAGGGTAGGCAGGGTAGGCAGGGAAGGCAGGGTAGGAAGGGTAGGCAGGGAAGGCAGGTAGGCAGGGTAGGTAGGTAGGTAGCCAGATTACGGGAGCGAAGCTCCGGGGGTCATCTAGTATGTAATAACGAGATAAGTTAACGCCTTACAATTTATAATAAACTTTAGGCAGCAAAATTACTAAATTTGCTAAATTTATGGCAATCGTTAATTAAACTCTAGTTAAACAATAATGGCTTAGGACTTTTTAGGCATTTACACTATAAAACAAGATAGTACACAATGAAACAGTGTTTCATTGTGTCCATTGTGGAACTGTTTCATTGTTGACTATAGGGTTTATTTTACAAAACTCAAAAAAGAAAACTAAATTGGAACACTTAAAACATCATTATGTTATAAGTGTTCCAATTTAGTTTTCTTTTTTGAGTTTCATTCTCTATTCCACTTAATCTACGAAATATGTTTAATGCTAGGTAATCATTAAAAATATGAATTTTCAACCATATTTCTTTTTTTTTTAAGAATGCTGAAAATATTAAAATTTTATCAAAAAACTTAAAAAGGCTCCACAGACAGGTCTTCTCTCATGTGGCACCGACTCAAACTGGGGTAGGGCGGGGGGTTCTCGAGAGTGTCCTTTCGCGATATAATGCGCGATCTGGCAACGCAGCATGTTAGAAATATCACAGTGTTTTATTGTGTACCACTGTTTCATTGTTGGACATCTGACCCTATCTTAAAAAAATATTGGTTTAGTTGAAATATATTTTGATTTTGTGTAAGATCGATATTTACTGAACACGATTATGATAAAAAAGGAATGAACTGTACTTTTACCTTGCATTATTTTAATTCCAGGTTCAAACGGCGTATGCGCCGACCGAGTGTGTCCCCACGGCGGCGAGTGCGTGGCGAGCGGCGGGCGCGGCGTGTGCCGCTGTCCGCGGTGCTCCAACGAGTTCGCGCCCGTATGCGGTTCTGACGGCATCTCGTACGGAAACCGATGCAAGCTGCAGCTGGAGGCGTGCCGGCACCGGCGCGACGTGCAGGTGCTCTACGACGGACCCTGCAGTGAGTCCCGTCATGTTTGTTAGCACGGCAGTACGCCATCTCGTACGGCAACCGCTGCAAGCTGCAGCTGGAGGCGTGCCGGCACTGGCGTAACGTGCAGGAGGTCTACTATGGTCCCTGCAGTGAGTCACGTCATGCTAGTTAGCACGACAGTACGCCATCTCGTACGGCTACAACCGCTGCAAGCTGCAGCTGGGGGCGTGGCGGATGGCATACTTAAATATGAATATATTATTAATATATTATAAAAAGTAAATACCTAAATGGAATATTAATTTTACAGACGGTTGTGAAAACAAGAAATGCGAGTTCTACGCCGTTTGCGAGAGCGACGGTGTTTCTGAAGCCAGCTGCGTTTGCCCGAAGCACTGTGAAGAAGGCACTGTAAGTATTGTGATCGTGATGGTACAAACATCTAGGTTAAATGACAAATGTTCAATACCTATGTTCTAATTTGGCAGGAAACGGAAGAAGTCTGTGGTACAGATAATAAAACTTATAGCAGCGTTTGCGCATTGCGTGACACAGCTTGTAGAGAGAAGAAGCGGCTTCATATCAAACACATGGGCTCGTGCGGTAAGTCATAATATTAATTCACATGTCGGCTTGTGAAAATGTAACCCACTAATTGCAATAGATCCGTTGCGTAGAATCACACTTTCAGTCAAGTAACCGAATTATGTTCCCGATTTATTTCTTGATGTTTAAATATTCGGCTGCTCGACAACAAAAACCACGCAATGAATACCGTGGAATAGGTATTGTGATCGATTGTGTGCATTTGTGTTTTAAGTACGCAATTACCGTGCTGATTGGGTTAGTAATATGTTTTTGGTCAAAGTTGCGGCGCACAATAATTTTACCATGTATGTGTAAAGGAAACTTGGACAAAAAAAAACATTTCCAAAATATGGTGTTGGTGCCATATAGTTGCCGAGATATAAGGAGTATAAGATAAATAAGAACTTTGCAGCCAACTATCTCGGCAAAGTGGCACTATAAGGTTCTAAATCCCAGGATATTTTCTATTTGTTTAAAGTGCCCCCATTAGTCATACATAAACTACATTAGAGCAAGTGTGAAAGTGTCGCAAGTGACAGAAAAGTTGAAAGGGAATCGTTTGTCTTGGTATAATGGTATGGGCATGTGAAGAAGAGGGATTTGGATTATGAATGTGTATAGATGGAAAGGAAGAGAAAGGCCAAATAAAAGAGGTATGGATTGAGTGAGAAAGTATATGAAGAAAAGGCAGTAAGAGATAGCATGACGTTTGACAAGACGAAATAGAAGAAAAAACTATACCGAATCCAATTATCTCGGGACAAGGGCAGGAAGATGGTGTTTAGCAGATCATTGTATGCCGCAACCGCAGTTACCAGTAATATGGTGAGCCGCACAAACAATGTTTTAAGTGACAGCGCATGGTGAAATTGGGATATACATACCTGTATACATGGCTCATAGAACGAAAACAATCATTGAACGAAAAATATGTTCGTGATAAGATTGAAGAAATATATTCATGGATTTTGGGTTCACTGTTAAAGAATCAAAATCGAAGGTGGCGCTGTTGAACATTTTCGTTGTAGTTATTTTCGTACTTTTTGGTGTCGCTAATTACGAATATGGGGTCAAAATCAAAATCCAAGATGGAGCCGACAAAGATTTTTTGCCTGAAAGCGGCGGGAGTAGCTAGTTTCCGAGCAATATATTTTTTTTACGAATATGGGGTCAAAATCAAAATCCAAGATGGCGCCGAAAAAGTTTTTTTGCCTAAAAGCGGCGGAGGTAGCCAGTTTTCGAATTATATTTTTATAATTGTGTCAGAGTCGTGTGCGGAGATCACGTGCCCGGCGGGATCGTGGTGTGCGCGCGGCGCGTGCGGCTGCCAGGCGGCGTGCGGCGGAGCGGCGCGCGAGCCCGTGTGCGGCGACGACCGGCGCACGTACGCGCACCACTGCGCACTGCGTCGCACCGCCTGCGAAGCGCGCGCGCGTGGCCACACGCCGCCCACCGTGGCCTACTACGGTGACTGTACGGAGCAGGACGACAACGGTACTGCAGGTGAGTACTGTCTAACTATAATAGACCTCCAGACCGAATTACTACGGCTAATCTCAGCGGAGACAAGCCATTAGCGCGGGCGACATTATACACGAGTGTGTGCGTAAACACAGGCGCACTCTCATAGTCCGATGGGGTGTTCCATCTACTGCGCGCAACAGATGTCTGTCTGATTTGTTATTGAATTGTGTGTAAAATTAACATTTTCTAGAATTGACCATAAAATTGTATGTTTTTGTTTATTGTTTTATCAACTCTCCACAAAATTATGGAATATTAGGCTCTTAATTCACATTTCAAAGATTGCGCGGTTTCAAAAATTGATTCCAGTAGATCGCGGTTTTAGATTTCTGAGGTATGCCACTCGTTTTTTTAACAGATGAAATACGCTAGTTACGTCGGCACGGTTTCTTTATATGGGATGAAGCATCTGAATGCTAGTATTAAATTGTCTGTCTGTGTACTTCATTTTACTGTACTTTACTGTCTATTATGAAGATATTAGTAAAAGTAAACGAGAACTTATGAGTACCCTACCTTATCTTGTGGAGCGGCCAAGAAATAACTCAGACACTTGGACCCAGTGGGATCTATTATGGTACCTTAAAGGTGGCACAATAAAATAGGTCACATTTGGAATCACTTCTGAACTCAATCATACTCTTATCGTTTACAGATGGGAACAGATCATCAAAGTACACAGATCTGACAAACGAGATCCGTGCGGGCGACGAGAACGAGAACTCAAGCGAGGTGGCGTCGGGGGCGGTGTGCGCGCGCGTGCAGTGCGCATACGAAGCGACGTGCGCGGTGGACTCCAATGGACAGCCCAGGTAGCAATCATCCTGATGAATCAGCTGCACGACGTGCTATGTTGTGCACAGGCTCCATGCATCATGCTTTGCCACTATGAGTGTTCCTCTGCTTAGTGTTAATATGCTGCCAACTGTTTCCTGAAAGTCAATAATTATCCCAAGAGAACTTAGTGCTGGCTGTGTTGTTCGGATGTCTACAGTGTGTACTCAGCGTCTTTGTATTTTTTGGGACAAACCCACCGCACTATTCTCAAACCACTGCAACTCCTGAAAGCCAGAATTAACAGTGGCGAACACCAGAAAAGCGCCGAGGCAATTAAGCTCGACGAAGTCCCGGAGAATGAATTTAACTGTCTTGGGTCCCGCAACGAAATTAATCAGAAATGAATAACAGAGGAGTAGGAAAAAATATAAAATTCCTATTCCCTCCACATACAGCAGGAGACAGAACAAACAAGGCCAATTGGCACAAGGGTCGTTCAAAACTGCGATACGCCCAGTTGCCTAGCACCACGGATAAAATTTGCATTAATATTAATGAGTACAAACATTGTGACCTGTTTTATTTGATTCCAATAATAGGTATGGCAAAAACGCTTGAAAGCACGGCGATTTGTTCTTGTTTCCACACGGACCTTATAGTAAATAACTGCTGATGCAGCCTATACATTAATCAACATAATATTGCGTTAATTCTGCCAAAGAAGCAGCGTCTTTGTATATCGCTTAATCTTTAAACGAAAGAGTAAGACAACATCAGGTCTATATTCCCCGAAGGGTTGGGCAGAGGTGCACTTGCAGTTCACCCATATCTCCCAGTTATGTTTAACGTCGGCTCCACACGTTGGCCCCAACGTAGGTCCCAACGACAATCGTCCAACCTGTGGATCTAGAAAATTGCGTTGGCACCAACATTGGGGCGAGCGTTGGTAGTTGGCCGGCGCGGGTTGTAGACCGATAGCGCTAGGCTATTTTGATGTCATAAGTTTAAAAAATTCTAAAGTTGCTTATTTCTTGCCTGTGGATACAGTCGTACCTATGAAGGTTATTATTGCGTTTTGTGTCACATCTGATACTTGCATTTTCAGTAATTCGCCGATTTGTGGTTGATAATTTTTTTTCAAATCAAAACGGGCAAAAAATATTTAAAGTTTATTATAATTATGGTATCATATCTAGGATAGTTTGCGGAGTGTGCAAACCCAATTTGTGTCATAATCGTCCAATGCAAACTGACATAGGGTCAATATGTAAAATATAGTGCAAAAAAAAATTTTACAGTTTATGAAATAACTATTTCCTTTATCAGATCACTTACATATGTCTATTAAATAAATTTGTGCCAAATTAGGGCAAGCAATTTTAAGATTTTTAGTTATTTTGTTTTTCTAAGCTACAAACGCTTCAAAAAAATATTACAATCATTAGAGTTCACTTATTTAATATCATAAATGCATGAAAAATCGACATTGTAAATTTGTGTCATTTTCATTCACGATAAGTATTAAAATGAATAAAACACAAAAACAATGGTTGCGATCGAAGCGGGCGGACGCGGCGGCGGCAAACGCACGCAAACTCGTTCGTTCGGTACAATTTCTTCTTAGATGCGAAGCGTTAATAAATAAATAACATATCTATCATATTGAGTATTGATTGACTCTTAGCTTCGCTACGTAATGAACAAATGTGTAACCTATAGAGATAAAAATAATGAAGTGCTAATTTTGTACACAGCGCGTCTGCAATCTCATTACCTACGAATGTCAATGGTCAATGCTTAGAAGACGGTCAATGTGGTCAATATTATTTTAGATTGATGCTTCGATTCGCTTCGAATTTAAACTTGAAAGCGGTAGGTTGGTAGGTATGCCGACACCTACCTACCTACCGCTTTTTCGTTATACTGCATCTCGATATCCCGCGCCCCGCTTCGGTTAGGTAGTGTACTAGATACCGCCCTTTTTGCGTCGACCATAGCCAAATGACTAGTTTTTTTTTTATATTGGTTGATGAGTATGTCGGCGTTAATTTACCTGCAAGCTAAAATAGTCCTTACGGTAATCAGATATAGCTTTGGCCAATTGTATCTACAGTCAGTAAGACAAATAATACACGAAGTAAAAAAAATACTAGATATTTTTGTTGTGTGGTGATAGTGATTATTGGTGTAGTTTTATTTCAGCACGGTCCTTAAAACAGTCTGCTTTTCCGTCATTCCTTACAATGCTTGATTCTATGAACTTTAATAATCCCGTTTCACAAAGGACAATCACTGTATGTAACGTCCAGTATCCACATATCAACACCCAATTTGAATAACATTATAACTTTTGTTACACATTGGTACAACTTTATGTCATATGAAATCAGCAAGGACAGACCTTTATTTCTGCCTCTTAACCGTATTTAAGAGGCAGAAATAAAGGATAATAACTACTTTTGTAAAATGGAATAATTTCATTGTAATTAAAAATGAACAATGTTTCTACTGAAGTCTACTTGTCGATCAAGTTCCAATACCTACACAAAAGTTTTTGTAACAAGGGTTTCTTTGTTTTAAATTGACATTCAATGTAATACATTTTAAATTTTGCTCTATTTATATTTTACTATATTGTAATTTTAAGTTACAATGCTTTTCTTCTTAAATCTAAACAGTTAATTTAAATGTTATCATTGTAAAGAAAGATGCAGTGTTGACATCAAGAATAGGTTTTTAGTACATCATTTGAATATAGTAGTATCAGCATAAATGGTCTTGGAGAAAAACTAAGAGTAGGAATGTAATAAACATGTTTTTAGACTCATTCAATATTACAGATATGTGGGTAAGGAGAATAATACAAAAAAAAGTGTAGAAGTAATTGCAAACGATAGGCGTCGTAAGCATTAGGATAGGACAGGGTAGATGGACCCCCTTTTCTGAACTTACACTCCCATTTGGTCTATTGTGCGTTTAGGCCTCCTCTCTGTAAGAAGTAATGGGTCGAAATCCACCACGTGGGCCCAAGGTGGTTTGATGGATGTTACATGTCTTAGATTTGCATTGCAATGCAATGCATTTTTACTTCAGTGTTTTGAGAGCAATAGTGATGAAATAATTTACACAAATTAAAGCACTTGCCTGGGTTTGAATCCACGACCATACTTGTAAATTGTGTCCGTTACCACTGGGCCATCACTACTCTAGGATCTACTATCCACTGCGTGGTATGCTTTGCAATAGGGGGAATGCATTTCATTTATATTTGGTAGGCTTGCGCTAGACCACTTCCTCACCTGATGGTAAGCGATGTCGTGTTCGACGATTAAACACGCTTGCCTAAAAGTTACCTATTCACTCTTGACTTAAACACTCCTAAGTTGTAGCTATCGAGCAACACAAACTCCAGCAGGGAATGCCACTCTTTAGCTGTACGTACAATCTACGTATTCCCAAAATGTTTAGTGTGTATGGGTGGGATGTCCACCATGTACCAATGGCACATCGCCGTACGTCTTATAGCCCGATTATGGAACGGGCTAGGTGGAATTAGATCGTACATTTCCAACGCACACTTCCCGAAATTTAATTTTTAACCGACGAGATTAAAACCGACAAGCTCGCAACTCGGCGACGTTGTTCAAGGCTCTGGAGCTATGATTCGACCAGTGTCTCATTGGCGATCTTCTTGGTCCGTATTTTGATCAACTTAAGTGCATGAAGCTGGTTTTTGGCAGATCCGGCCCAGAAATGATAACAGTACTCCATACATCATCTAACTAGCGCTTGACGAGCTTGACACAACTTGAGCAATTGTTCTAGCGTGAAGAACCGTCTCACTTTTGTGGGGATCCCCAATTTTATGGCAGCCAGTTGAGCCTTTGCCTCAATGTATGGATCAAAATTGAGGATCGTGTTAAAAGTAACGCCAAGAAGCACAAGATGGTCCATTATCGGCACGTTTACACCTCGGAAGGAAAGAGCCGAGTAGAATTGGCGCATTTTAACAGAGAAAAACACTCCTGATTTTTAGCAGCAAAGAACCAGACCAAATTGGCATCGCTCCATTTGGAGACTGGCTTCAAGGATAAGCTCAAACGCTCCACCACAGCCTCACGAAGGACAAGGATGGAACAGTACCTCTCAGCAACAGTGCTGTCGTCTGCATACTCAAGTTTAAAGCAGATATTTTATGTGCAGCAAAAATAATGTTGCTGAGAGTACCAACCCTTGAGGGACCCCGGTATTAATATCCAATTGGTCAGACGAGAACCCATCGATAACGACTGGAATGGACCGATCCCACAAGAAATCTGCAATCCAATCACACATACCATCACCAGGCAGACCGAATGAAGGAAGCTTACTAATAAGGCTTCCGTGCCAGACCCTATCGAAACCATTCGAGTTATCGAAGGAGATGGCAAGCACCTCCCCGCGCCTCTCGGCTATACTGCAGATGTGAACGGCATAAGCTAGATCCCCTGTAGAACCGTATTGGCAATCACTTCAGGATGTCATTAGCTTCTAGGTATACCAGGAGCTTTATTAAGCACACGAAGAGATGGGTTTATAATTGGCAGGGTCAGCTCAACTTTCCTTCTTGGACACGGGCTGTACGTTAGCTTACTTCCAAACATTCGACTCTTTCACAGTTTCACACGAAAGGCGAAATTGACGTGTCAAAATCGGAGACAGTTCGGGCGCACAAGTTTTAGGAAAAGTGTAAGTATCCCGTCCCATCCCGTCGGGATCACTAGCTTTGTTCAAGTCGAGGTTGCTACGAACATCCTTTTGATGGATGTGAATGTCCGACATATATGTCTTACATCCACCAGGAGAAAGAATACATCCGCGCATCACCAGAATGCTGACGCGAAGATTATGCAAAAAGAGGCAAAAAAGTTTGCCTTCTCCTTAACGAAGCGGGCCAGCGACCTGTCGGGTTTCAGCAGTGGTGGTAGTGAGGGATGGCAGAAGTTTGACTGAACCGACTTACCCGGGGAGCAAAACGCTTTACTATCTTCTGGGTAAGAAGCAAGTTATGTCCCTATTTGGCCAATGTGGTCGAACCGAGCCCTTTGCAACACCTTCTTGCAGGACTTGGCAGCACTGTTGAGGCCTTTTTTCTGACATACGTCACTCGCATTCCCAAGGTGAAGTGATCGACACAGAGTATCGGCCTGGATCTATTGTCAGCAGAAGGTCCAAGCAATTGGCCGTGTGCGAATCAACATCCCCCGTTGCTGTTGCCCCCTGACCCAGCTGGCGGATTACCGCTAACGAAAGCTTATGCATTTCCCCTCCAGCATGATTACTGCACTGGTATGGGAAGAACCACGTTACTGCTGATGGTGAGCATTAAAGTCCCCCCGGATCACTAATTGGGCGGAAGGGTACCACTACTGTGCCGCATCAGCCGCTTAACTGAGGTAATCTGTGAGCCTGCTTGTCTCCTGATCGCCGCTGTGCGAACGGTAGACACGGGCATAGATAATTTTATCCAGACCTGTGTCCACCAGAGCCCAAAGCGTTGTGAATATTAATTGAATTATAATAATTATTAAAAAACGAGTTTTATTAGCTCTTCCATAGTACTTTACATGTCTTTTTATCTAAATCTAACATTGACACACATTGTAATTGTTGCTTACAATTATATTTAACAAAGTTTTTTTGTCGGTATAATTCGTAATCGTAGAATAATATTCGCAGAAAAAATCTTTCAAATGTTTTCAAGACTCTATTGTAACCGTAGTTAAAATGTTTTTCATGTTAAAAATGCTAAATATCTGTAAATTGTATCATTGCGAAAATCATACTTGCAGTGGTTATATCAAAACTGAAAGAGCAATTAAAATTATTGACATGAAACCTAAAGTAAAGCAAATAAACAATAAACTTTACAAAAAAAGAAAATAGCTGTGTTGAAAACTATGCAGTGTTGAGTTACTATGTTATTCATATTGGGTGTCAACATAACACATTTATTAAATTCAATCTCCATTTTAGTCTTTCACAGCTTCATACATAACTAACTTTTAAAGCCTACTTGCGCAAGAAACTTAACTCAGTTGCTAAGACTAGGTTAAATTGACAGTTTGTTATACAATATTGTCAATTTAACCTTTGTCTTTGACCATTGTCAATTTCAACTCGTGTTAGCAACTAATTCTGAGTTATGTTTTTCGTGCAAGTGGGCCTAAATCAATCAAATACATCATAAATAACGCACGCACTTTTTTGTTGCAACTTGCAAATACCGAATGTAAACAAATAAACGCGCCGCGCCGCTTGTGCCTGCGCTTATGCCCACGCTCGCCCTTCGTGCGAAGAAGTCTAGTTCTTTTTTTAAATAATACGATTTCGTGGATAAAAACGACACAAATTATGAATAGTGTTTTGTCACACCATAATAATGAAAAACACATAAACTCTAATAACTTGTATTTTCTTTTGTGGATTTTACAGGGTGTTGTAGTAAAAAAATAAAATATCTATAAAAGTCGTGGATGAATTCGACACAAAATATTTTAAACAACAGATATCAGTACTCTAAAACGCGTAATACCTATTTAACCAACTGTAATATTCTTTTAGAGCTAGTTGGCTACGTGTTAGGTACTGGTTAAGTATTAGGATTCTCGTGGACAGAGATGACACAAAATGCCTATGTACATCAGTTACTACTTCGTTATTATCATGAAAGTAAAATTTCCATCTCTAATTTTCTTTTCATCCGATACTGGTCGAAAAGACAAACAGCTAAATTTCTACCTATGCAAATACCTAGGATGACACAAACTAAGGTATTAGGTTGGGCAAATGGTCCGGCAACTATATACGAAAAACAAACAACTTTAATATTTTTGAAACCTCAAAACCTAGCGCTATCGGTCTATTGGTTTTATCAAAGGAACCTGTGCCAATGTTCGCGATCCGTCCTCACGTTGGTAATTTGCTCAGTACTGTTGCAACACGCATCCAGTGTAGCCTTGTTTTATGATATGTCGTCATCTACCATCTTCGTTGACGTGTTTTTTCTTTTTATTCAGTAACAAATATAAATTATAATATGCACTCAGTATTGTAAAAGCGTTTACAGCAATTTCCGTATCGGACATCTTCACATTGGCTCTGACGAGACAGAACTACATAGTTTAATAGCCAACGTGTGTACGCCTCACCAATTAACCGACCAACGTTGGTACGAGCGCTGGGACCACGTGTGGAGCCAGGGTAATAAGTCCTATATAATAAGTAGCGAGTGAGCAAAGGAGCATACGGTCCCGACGAGTTGTAGGTTGTAGGTTCGAACCCGAGCAGGCGCTTTACTTTGTTTAATTTATTACATTACCGCTGCTCTCAAAACGGTGTAGGAAAACATCGTGAGGAAACCGGCATGTCCTAGAACCAAAAAATCAAAGACATGTGACATCTACCAATCCGCACTGGGCCCGCTTGGTGCCCAAACCCTCTATGAGAGGAGTCCTGTGTCCCAGCAGTGGGAACATTAAAAAGGCTGATGATGAGGAGCGAGCCAACTGCGGGCTGCTACTGAGAAATTCTAAATGGAAACTTTCCATAACACTTTCCAATTTGCCACACGGGTATCGAGTCAAAGACCACATGCTCAGCAGTACAGCTTGCTAAAATTTAGTATTGTTTACTTCAGGCACGCAATTATTAATTAATTACATTATAGTGAACGACTTTTTATTGGATTGAATTGAATATAATAATCTTATTAAATTACTATTTGAAATTGAATTGATTTATCTACTTAGAATTGATTTGAATTATTTATTTCGAATCGAATTAAATTATTTATAAAAAAAATATATATTTGCATGTTTTCTATGAAAAATTATATTATGGAATAAAAGGCTTTATTATTTTTATTTATTTTATTACGTCAGGCCCGGAGTCCTAACGCTTACAAAGAAAATTAGGTTCAAATAAACATCACTAGAAAGCGCGGTGTACATCGATTTGTTACTAAATTGTGTATAAAATTAACTTTTTCTAGAATTGATCATAACAATTGTATGTTTTTGTTTATTGTTTAATCAACTCTCTTAAGGACAAAATTATGGAATATTGGTCTATTAATTCACATTTCAAAGATTATTTGAACGCATCATTTAAAATTGATTCCAGCAGATGGCGCAGTTTTAAATTTTTGAGTTATGCAACACGATTTTTTTTATTTGTATTGTAACATATTTTGGTACAATGAAATTGTACAAACGTGCCAAAAATAATATAAAACAAATCGTCACTGCATTTAATGAAAAAATAGTCACGAAATGTGTAAACCCTTTTACTTGCAAGTCGCAACACCATCTATAGCCGTGGGATGGAACCGAACGCGATTGATCTACTTATAAAAAATAATCAGTGTAATCAGACGCAAAATGCTAGTTACGTCGGCACGGTTTCTTTATATGGGATGAGGCATCTGTATGCTAGTATTATATTATCTGTGCTTCAGGTGCGCATGCCTGTTCGACTGTGCGGCCGCAGCTGCTGCAGCCACATCATCAGCTCCAGTCTGCGCGTCCGATCTGAGGCTGTACCCCACGCTGTGCCACATGAAGCTGGAAGCGTGTCGCAGACAGGAGGACTTGCGGCTTCGACCTCTGCCCTTGTGCCGAGGGTTAGAGGTAACTAGAAATCAAAATCAAATACTTTATTTCAAATAAACCTTAGAGGTACTTTAGAATTGCCAAACAAAAAAGAAAGAAAACTCTACATGCAAATTCGCAAGCGTCAGTAGGTTTCAATGGAGAAGAATTTGCAAGGAAACTACGGACACTCTGTTCCATCAGTTTTAATTACAAGTTTCTGGTTACATCATTCTTGTTGAAAAAATACATTTATGTGAGAACGATCTAAAAAGAGGTGCACGTAAAAGCGTCTAGAGTAACAAACAATTTGTAAAAAAATACAATAACAGGCCGAGGCAGCTAAGATATGACCAATCCCAACTGATGGCGCCTGTTCACGAACATGACGCATCGATCGGCACCACTCAGCTCAACCATCATGAAGGGAACTGAATGATCCAACACATATGCCACCATAGAATAATTCATATCCGCATATTTATTTGTACGGTTTGGTGAAAGAGTTGATACTTAATCCTTACAACTTCTTTTCTGGAAAAAACTAAATTGGAATAACCTACACACCCGTGTATCACACGACGTTTTTCAATACAGTTGTGGGAAAACAAATCAAAGAATTAGATTTGTTTATTCACAAAAAATGAAAAAAATAAAATTTTCAGAAAATGGCGCGTTTTTGCAGCTGGGTTTTTTTTTTACAACGGAAACAGCCTATACAGCCTATCGATTTTTGACAAATGTTGATGTTAAAATAATTAAATTAAAACTGGTAATTAAATATTTTAAACAACCATTTAAAAAACTTTTGAGAATACAATGCTAAAACGTACGGAATCATTCATTTTTCCTAGTATAAAATCTATCCAATTTTATTCTATGCATGACAACTCCTTGCTACTAAACTTTTTTAAATTGACTTAGGGTAAACTACCCAATTATGGACACTTTAGACGTTCGTCACAAAATCTTGATAAAAAAATAGGTAACTAAATAATTCTTATAATTTATATTTAACTAGAGGACGCCTCGCGGTTTCACCCGCGTAGTGACCGTTCCCGTGGGAATACAGAGATAAAAAGCCACACCAGCCTATGTCACCCGGGAATAGAGTAGCTTCCCAACGGTGAAAGAATTTTTGAAATCGGTCCAGTAGTTTTGGAGCCTATTCGGTACAAACAAACAAACAAAAAAATCTTTCCTCTTTATAATATTGGTATAGATTATTAATATTTCGTTATTATCATTCTCTTTAGAACTGGCAATATTGTGCAAATTATAATGAAAAAAGCCCATTTTTCTGAAGATACCTCTAACTTCCTATTATTGACATACAACTGCCTATAAATGACACTATATTATCTAAATATTGACACCCTGGTTCTCATGTCTGTTGATCGTTAATTTTAACAAATTTATTGGGAAAATAGCAAATAAATATGTTTCTGTAGTTTAGAAATTTGTAACAGATATCTAAAAAAAAAAAACATTTGCATCAAAAATAACATTTTTTTCCTCTTAATCACTATAAAAGTATCAGCTAATCAACATTACAAGTTTTAAAGTAAATTTAATAATTATATTTTACGGTTTTAGTGTATGTTTTACGATGGCTATTTACTTATTTATTAAATTGAGATCATAACTTTTCATAAAAACTATAAGAAGTTAGTACCTAGTTGCTGCGAATTTACTTCAAGTAAATTTTCGATATCTTTATGTTGTTGTGTTTGCTTATCTAACTTTGGTTTAACATTCAATTCTTTTCTAAATCGTTCTGTTAAACATAAATTATCTTGGTTACGAATCTTATCACCAGTGTGAATCTGTATTCAGTCTTACATTAGTACACACAGTCTTTAAAAGTGTTTCTAAAAGTTTATTAGAAGCACTCGTTCTTCTTTTATTATGAAAATTACATTTTATTTTTACTTTAGCAATCTCTTCGGCCTTAAATTCTGTAGAAAATCTATGTTGTTCCTAATTGGTATCCATTATTATTTCACTATTTGGTTCTTCTTATTAAAAGTTTCTTGTGTATCTGTAGCTTTATTTGTGTAATAATCTCGTCGGACATCACAATTATTTTGGTTTCTCCTTTCTTTTTGGTCTGCCTTTTTTTGGTTATAATGTTTTTAGTTTTATTACTTTGTTCTTTTTACGATATTCTCTCTTTTTTTCTTTACTTCTTCTACTTTTTTTTTTGTTTCTCATCAGCCTTTGACTTCTCTTTTTTTAGCCATTCTTCAGATGTCAATACAAACGTAATTCTTTCTGTGTTTCTCACCCCTTTCCTGACCGGAGTTTTTGCTAAAACTAAAGTGCTTAAGATTTTTTTTCTTTAAATTAATCTTATTTTTGTGTAACTGAAATTAGTTGGCATTGACATGATCTTTAGTGGAGAACGTGCAAGCATAATAATATTTTGTTGTGACCAATCAGTAAAAACGTCGATATTTTTTAAACTAAATCGTATTTCATAATATGTCTTCTATTCTATTAGGTGTAAGTTGTAATAATGTGTTTGAAATTATTGGTGAAGGAAGATTAGTAAAATCGAAATTGGTCTGGTTCTTCAGGCGCAGCTGAACAGTGATGAAAGTGGATGTAATGTTTTTCGATATACATGCAGTAGTTCTATTATTGGAAGTCTCAAATATAGTAGAGAGTGAAACTTCATAGAAATTAAAAACTTCTTTCAAAATTCGGTCTTTTTAATTCTTACATTCTTTAATCATATCGAGGAATTGGCGTTTTTGTAACACTACTATTATTATTGCATGGGTTGCTTTTTACTTGTTTACTAAGACATTTGTCAAAGTTTATATTATCAGGATTTCACGGGTAAAGCCCTAAAACCATTTTGCAATATTTCCGGACGAATAGAACTATCGGCATTTTCAAAAAGCGGTGCATAGTTGGCCCTGTATATCTTTTGATATTTCTGACCTAATACCAATAAATATTTTTTTTATGTTATTGGTAAAATAATTGGCTGAAATTAATCGTTTTAAATTATAGTAAAAAAACTTATTATTGACATATATATTTCCTATCATTGACATGGTGTCCATAATAGGATATTAAGTTATTGACACAGTGTCAAAAAATTGAAAAGTACGTCAGACGTCTTTTAATTTAATTTCAAAATTATCCCTGTCGTTAAACCTAATATTTTTGTATAAAAAGTCCATCATAATAAATAATAATATGAATCCAAACATTGACATCCAATGTCAATAAAAGGCAGATTGGTCTATTTGTTTATCAATTATTAACACCTCTATTTTAATAAAAAAATAATTAAATATGCGATAAAGTGAGGTTATACAAATGTTTATCGATTTTTCATCAATTCACAAAATGTAAACATCAGCAAACATGTAAATATTTAAGGCGAAAAACTGTTCTAAATTGTATGCACCTACCTTTAGGATTTTCCAAAAAAATGGCGATTTATTTTCATGAACACAGAGAGGTTTAGTAAATCGACTAGTTTTGTTCAACCATATTTGTAAAAGAACTGAAACTCTGTTGCCATTACGAAATAATATAAATACAGATGCGTTGACTTTAAACAACTTTGCTTTAAATTGAACGGGAATCTTATAAATTTAATTTATCTGTTTAAGTGTCAATAATTGGCAGGGTGTCAAGATTAGGGCAGTTTACCCTATAAATTTAAAACTCAACTGCAAAACTAATAATCGAGCTCGTAAACAAAAGTCACGACCGCGTAACAGAAAGATGTCTATGCAAAAGATTCAATTTTCGAATCATAATTATATCATAATTATGCCATGTTTAACAACTGTATTGAAAAATAATATAAAAAACTAACACCTATTTTTACCCGACGACGGCGTTGCAAAGTGTTTGTTGTTCGGTATGTATGTATGTAAGTATGAATTACGACGTATGCTACTCAGAATGTATTATTTTGTAACGGTACATGGCATGCGACCACGGTTATCCTATGAACACAACTATGAATATGTAAGAAATACAATAAGTTATTTATTTCATGTAAGTTGTTTATTTAATACCCTGTACATATCGAATAGTCTGTACATCACAATTTCAGATGAGAATATTTTCTTGTTTCATACTTTTGAAAGCGTGATTTTTCAGAAGTCGGGTGTTTGTTTTTATCCGAATATGGCGAAGCAAAAAAAAGGGTTATTAAACTTATTTTTAGGGTTCCGTACCCAAAGGGTAAAAACGGGATCCTATTACTGAGACTCCGCGGTCCGTCTGTCTGTCTGTCACCAGACTGTATCTCATGAACCGTGATAGCTAGACAGTTGAAATTTTCACAGATGATGTATGTCTGTTGCCGCTATAACAACAAATACTGAAAACAGGATAAAATTAATATTTAAGGGGGGCTATCGTTATTTTGCAATAATGGTACGGAACCCTTCGTGCGCGAGTCCGACTCGCACTTGGCCGGTTTTTTACGATATATTCTCATATTAGCTTAAACGCTTTCGGTATAAATAATTAAAAAAAAAATTACACAAAGTTATGAGCTCTCAGGATATATATTTATAGATATATAGATAAGGATTTTTTTTTTTAAATTCAATTATCATTATTATAAGGGTTTATTTTTACCTTTTTTGTAAGAAATCCTAAAAAAGGGGGGTTGTCAGAAACTAAGAAGTTAATGTAATGTATGTTAATGTTTCCTTAGTTCAAGCCGTGTGGTGATGATGAACCGCTGACCGATGCTGAAGGCAGACCCATCGACTGCGGCGGTGGTCCTCACAGAAAGGACTGTCCAGTTGGCAGCTTCTGTCATCACACCGCTAAAGCTGCTCGGTGTTGTAGAAAAGGTAAATTCTTTGTTTTATTTATTCTATTGCGTATGAATAAACATATGAGTGTGGGTGTGGGAGCGAGACAGAATATGGAAAGTGCCTGCGTTTTTCGGGTTTAGTCCCATCTCGGTACCCTGACATAAATCGTGTAAGGTTTACATAAAAAATAGAAACACAGTGACTGAATCAGCTTAATTATTTATTCAATCATTTGAATTAATTATTTTTTTGACTTGATATTTTTAACTGACTTCAAAAAAGGGAAATCAATTCTTCGGAATCTTTCTTTTTATGTTTGTTCCCCGATTACTCAAAGGCGCCTGGACCAATATGGAAAGTTCAACTTGTTCGTCTGGGTCTGATGATGGGATCCTGGAGAAATTGAGGTAACCCCTCAAATTTTATTGGCATAAAATAGTGATTATTGCATTTTCACCAACATGGCAAGCATTCAGAAAGTATCATTTGGTCAAGTGGAATTGATGAAGAAAACCACAGGTGGCCACTGGAGCTTCTCAATGATAAGTATGTTTTGGGTATAAGATATCTCGAATAGTTAAATGACTGTGATGAAGCAAATTTAAATAAATGGTTTTAATGAAAATGGTACTATCGAACTGATCTGGTAACAAAGCCGGAAGGTAGGCACAATAACTCCGTAACACCCTTTTACCCTATGTTCACAAAATTAATAAATTAATTTGAAAATTTGAATTTGAAACAATGTATTCCAGTCGTGTTTAGGCTTGGGAGAATTGTTATGAGAAGCCCTCTGGCTATAAATGATTTTCATGGTAATATAGGGTACCGAGATGGGACTAAACCGTTTTGCGAACTCGTGGTTAGTCTTAGTCACATCATAATTGTAAGTAGTCTATTTTATCTTACTGTATTTATTTTATACATTTTGTATCTATTTTCACATATACAACAGACATGGTTCCCGAGCGTCATGTCTTAGGCGACCTCTCGAAAGAAGTTAACTACATATCGAAATACAGAGAAATAAAACAAGGCGGCACACAAGGAAGTGTTTTGGGCCCTATGCTATGCATCATTTATATAAATGACCGTCCAAAAGTAACCAATCAACCCTCTATACTTTTTGTTGATGATAGTACTGTCGTTTTTACAAGTAAGGAAAAGGATTCCCTAGAAAAAGATATAAACAGCACTCTAAGAGATAATATAAAATGGCTAACTAATAACAATTTGGATATGAACTTTGACAAAACTAAAATTATGATATTTCGCAATCGTAAAGCCCAATTTACTGACATTAATATACATTATACAGGGAAAAAAATAATGAGATACCAACTACAAAATTCTTAGGCATGTCAATTGATTTTAATTTTAATTGGAAGACTTATGTTGATACTTTAAATCAAAAATAAAATAAGCTATCATAAGCCCGACATAAAAAAGTACATTTATTTCTACAACTTATATAACAATATAATGCTAGAAATTACCTATAAAGCAAAAATTGCTTTTATTAGGCATTTCCGCTCTTCCGGTTTACATTAGCAATACGTAAGTGAGAAATTCAAACAATAAATTAAATTAAAATCACAATCAAAATACAAAATCAATTGGTACCAAAATAAAAATTAATGGCAAAGTAGGAATCAAATTAAATTAAAATTAAATTAATTCTAAAATGAAAATTAAAATCAAATTCAAAATTAAAATGATAATCAAAATTAAAATCAAAATCACGATCAAGATTAAAATGAATACCAAAATAAAAAAAAAGACAAAAGTCTATGACCAGTGTGTGTTGCCAGTGATCACCTATGGAACCGAGACGTGGTCGCTCACAATGGGCCTTATCAGAAAACTCAAAGTCACCCAAAGGGCAATGGAGAGGGCTATGCTCGGAATTTCCTTGCGTGATCACGTCAGAAATTATGATATCCGCAGGAGAACCAAAGTTACCGACATAGCCCGAAGAATTGCCAAACTTAAGTGGCAGTGGGCAGGGCACATTGCTCGCAGAACGGATGGCCGATGGGGCCGAAAAGTTCTGGAATGGCGACCGCGAACCGGAAGACGATACGTTGGAAGGCCTCCCACTAGGTGGACTGATGACTTGGTTAAGGTTGCGGGAAGGCGCTGGATGCGAGACGCACGGGATCGGTCAATGTGGCCTGGGGGAGGCCTATGTCCAGCAGTGCACGTTTTTCGGCTGAAATGCTGATGGTGACCAAAATTAAATGAATAAAATTTAGTGTGCGCACGGGATGTATGTGTGTGTGTATGTTTGTGTCAATGTGTCTCTCGAATTATGTGTTCGTACGTAGGATTGACTCGATTTATTCGTAAATTTTGTTTACCAGGCAGCTATCGTATACAAGCCACGTTCGGCAGTGCAGCTAACGTTGTCCCACGATTTTACCGAAAAGACTATTGCTGTATCGTCGGCGTAAGAGAATATATGAGCAACTTCTATAGACAAATTACACAAACTGTTTATATGAAAGAGGAACAATGTTGGGCCTAGGACACTACCTTGTCGTACTCTTTCTTTCCATCCGTTCGTGTGCGGCTGGTCAGGATGTGGCTGGAGGTGGATCACTGTGTTGCCCGAATTTCTCACAGGGCATGGTAACATTAAAAGTAAATTATTTTCCTTCAAGCTTGTTGCCTCGCCATTATGTCAGTGTTCTACATCTGACTGCGAATATGTACAATCTGCACATCATATCTTATGGAAGTGTATTCTTTGGCAGAATGTGCGCTATACTATGTTGAATAATGTACAGGCTGTATCAGGAGCTGTTTACTATACGGACCTTGTGGAAACTAGAACAAATTTCCGTGCGTTGAAGCGTTTTTGCCATACCTATTATTGGAATCAAATATAACAGCTCACAATGTTAGGACCCTTTAATATTAATGCTAATTTTTATCCGTGGTGCTAGGCAACTGGGCTTATCCCAGTTTTAAACGACCCTTTGTGCCTATCGGTCTTGTTTATTCTGTCTCCTGTTTGATATGGAGGGAAGTGGAAATTTGAGTTTTCTTACTCCTCCATTATTCTTTTCTGATTAATTTCGTTGCGGGATCGAAGACAGTTAAATTCATTCTGCGGGACTTCGTCGAGCTTCATTGCCTCGGCGCTTTTGTGGTGGTCGCCACTGTTGATTCTGGCTTTCAGGAGTTGCAGTGGTTTGGGAATAGTACGGTGGGATTGTCCCAATTTAAAAAAAAAATACCTTGTCCTACTCCGCATGTGACGATTTCTTCAGAGCTAGTGACTAATCCTATCTTATCTCGTTCAGATATTCCTCCAATGTCGTCTAACCTGCGTAGAAGTGTGTGTACCAAGACTGTATCAAAGGCTTTTTTGAGGTCTAATAAAACTGCTAGGCACTTACTTCCACGGTCTACATCGTTAGATATCTAACCAAGCGCTGGTTTGTTAACCTTTCGACTATTTTAGACAAGGACGGGAGGGCCTGTAGTTTGACGGGTCAGCTCTGTCCCCACCCTTGTACACAGGTGTTATTACAGCTTGTTACAGGGCGGTGGAAAAAAAAACCTGTTCAAAGCAAAGGTTAATAAGGTGAAAGATAATTGGTTTGTTGAACCAATTTTGTTTTCGTTAAAAATGGAAAGATCATACATAAGTTTATATACAAAACTATTTTTAGTTTTTTTTTTATTTGCTGTAATTACAAAGTAATATCAAATTGAAAAGTTTTTCTTGAATCCACTACCGAAAACACCTCGACAGTTCCCGAACAAACCCGAGCCCGTGTGACGTCACGACGTTCATTTTTACTCATTGTAGCACATAGCTGATACAGTGTTTTGACTTTAACCGATTCAATCTTGTTATTATCGTCAATATATTGATGAACATCAAATATATTGATCAAAAATATTGATCCTTAAATGTTATCGTGCTTGTTTCATACCATTATGAACAAATACTATAAAAAAATCCCCATTATATGTGAATCGCGCAAGAGCTCACTATAGCAATCTATACTTACTAAAGTTTTGAGAAATGTTCTATGTCTTACTAGAATCCAACTGGAATATGTTAATTATTATGTTATCTTGTTCTAATTTAGTATTAAATTCGTATTAATATCTTACTTTGATCATTAAAGACTGAGTTAGGTAAATTTTTATGGGAACTTTCGTGCAAAGTTGACATTGTTGTTTAATTACGTAACTAGAAAACATGATTTTTTGTTTATGGAGATATATTCATTATTTTATTCTCAAATGATAGATATAGGCGTAAAACTAATATTTCTGTTTGAATTGTGAAAATCGGTCAAAGCGTTTAAGCAGCCCCGGATCTACGACTTTTTCGAACCGGGGCAAAACCTTGATAGTGGCACCCCCTCCCTTCAATGTTTGAGAAAAATGTTAAAACTGCCAATGAGTAGCATTTTTGTGACCATTTGTTAAAATAATAATCCTTTAATAAATTTAAACTTTTTATTACCTAATAACTTTCTTTTGTGACATAAAACAGAAACACTGAAAAAATATATAACCTGGAAAGACTACAACTATACACGGCGTGCTTTCTTTTGCTGCGAAAGAATCTATTAGCTCCTCATAGACCGTCGCATAGGCAGTTTTGTTTTCAATGGCTAAAAAAGTTAGTTTTATGCTAGAAAAGTTTGATTTTCAAACATAATATATTAAGATTCGATTACTTGATAAAAACCTATGAGATTATAGGAAAAGAGGCTTCATTTGTTCGATATTTCGAATTATTGTCTCAAGGATTTGGCGCCCCCATGAAACTGCCGCCCGGGGCAAGTGCTCCGGTTGGCAGTTAGCAATTGCCCCCCCTTAGATCCGGGGCTGCGTTTAAGAGATATTTATTGAAGAATTAGTGTAAAAACATCTACCAAGTTAATATTTTCACGTTTTTGTTCTACATAGTTTTTAGTGTTTGTAAATATATAATATAGATATTAGTGTTTAATATTATTAAGAGATATGTAAATAATGGGAATTACAGAAAAAAATCAAGAATTTTGTGCAAAAATAAATATAAATAAAGGCTGCACAGATTTCGGGTTGTATCATATTTCATCATCATCATCATCATATCAGCCGCAAGACGTCCACTGCTGGACATAGGCCTCCCCCAAGCGTCGCCACATTGACCGGTCCCGTGCGTCCCGCATCCAGCGGATCCCTGCAACCTTCACCAGGTCATCGGTCCACCTGGTGGGAGGCCTTCCAACGCAACGTCTTCCGGTTCGCGGTCGCCACTCCAGAACCTTTCTGCCCCATCGGCCATCCGTTCTGCGAGCAATGTGCTGTAGTGTGCAGCTCGCCCAACCTTATATTTGTAACTGCACACACCTTTTATGGGCATTATTACACGAATCGTTGAATCGAACACTTCTCTTTTATTTCGATTACATCACTCTAATACATGGCGACCCTTAGCCAGCAATTAAAATTTTGCAACTTACGTAAAATGCGAAGACGTCAATAGTTGAAGAAATCCTGAAAAATATACTGATAGAAGTTTATGAAGACGGAAAATTTTGAAGAAAGAAACAAAAGAAGAAAAAAAAAAAGAAAAAAAAATCAGAATCCAAGAATAAGTTTGAAGCGGTGAAAATATTAAATAAGAAGACAGAAAAGGAACGTTGCTGCCGGGTGCCGGGAGAATGCTCAAGCCTTATGATGAGAGGATATGCAGGGCGCCGGGAGATAAATCGTTCGGGTCCGATGTGGAGCAGCTGGGAGTCAGTTCGAGTCCAGTGCTGAGGAATCCGTTCATCCACACCATGTAAGACGTCGTGACCTACGGAGTCAGTCCGAGTCCAGTGCTGAGGAGTCCGTTCATCCACGCCACGTGACACGTCGTGACCTACATATACGTTGTCAGTACAATACGTACCTACTGCAATGTAAGTTTTGCACTGCAATTTTTTTTAATATTCTACAATATTCCATAATATTGTAATTAGATCATGTTGTATTATTTTATATTTCGATTTGGGGAATAGGAATGTCCCAACAATTGCAAGATTTGCACGCTAAATTGAAATATTTAAGAGAATATTTAGTGAAACTAGGTCCAGATAGGCGTAGACAAGATTTAGCTTATAAGAAACTAGTAGAAGCAGAAAAAGAATACAGTAAACTGGATTGTATTTTGACTCAGTTGAACCAAGAAATTAAAGAACGCAAGCTAGACAAAGAAACTTGTGAGGTTTTCCAAACATTAATCCATGAGATTCAATCAAATTATCAGAAAATAAAGGGTTTACTGACTTCAGTAGATAATAGTAGTCAAACTAGTTCTAAGGATTTTATAGAACATTCAAATAGTGTTACAAAAATGGCTGAAACGTTCGATATTAAAACTGCAATTTCCCTGTTGCCGATGATGAATGGCCAGGAGCAGGTGACAAATCAGCTTATTGATGGTATCTTACTTTATAGCTCGCTTATCAATGATGCCAGTAAAAGTCAATTGATACAGTTTGTATTAAAAACACGTCTCTCGCCTAGTGCAAAATTGCGTCTTAAAACTACTTACGCAGATATTGAAAGTTTGATAGAAGATATTCGCATTTATTTGTTACCTAAAAAATCGTTTGTAGCATTACAAACACAATTGCTTAAGGTGACTCAAGGCCGTAGGAGCATAGAAAAATTCGGTACAGAGATCGAGGAGTTATTTGTGAATCTCACGATTGCACAGGCTAACGATAAGCGTGATGCCTATGAGGTTTTGCGTCCGCTCAATGAGAAGACTGCAATCAAACGGTTTAGCGATGGTTTGAGTGTGACAATAACAAAACAGATTGGAGCAGTTGGCTTCCATTCTGGTGCTTTTCTTTTAACACTACAATGCATTCTGAGACAAAATACACTCCATTTGAGTTAGTATTTGGAAAAAATTGTAATTTACCATCTAATATAGCACAAAATATATATGCTGATCCTTTATATAATCCAGATTCTTACCCTTTGGAGCTAAAATACAGACTTCAAAGAGCACAAGCAGAAGCTAGAAATAATTTATTATTCAGTAAGGAATTAAGAAAAAATAATTTTGATAAAAATGTAAATCGGTTAATATATAAGAGTGGAGATTTAGTTCTAATCAAAAATCAAGTAGGAAATAAGTTAGATAAAATTTACTTAGGACCATACAGAGTCATTGAAGATGTATCACCAAATGTAAAAATTAAAAAAGATGATAAAGAATATGTAATTCATAAAAATAATACAAAACTGTTTGTAACTTAAAATACTTTGGTTACTTAATTAAGATAAGATGTTTTTTTTTGTATAATGTTATGTTAAAAAGTAAATAATTTTAAAAGTAGTGATGTAAGCTTAGTTTAAGTAAAAAAAAAAAAAAAAAAAAAATGCAATAAGTACTTAAATAACAACATTTTTTTTTTAAAAAAGGGGAGGTGTAGTGTGCAGCTCGCCCAACCTTATATTTGTAACTGCACACACCTTTTATGGGCATTATTACACGAATCGTTGAATCGAACACTTCTCTTTTATTTCGATTACATCACTCTAATACAGTGCCCTGCCCACTGCCACTTAAGTTTGGCAATTCTTCGGGCTATGTCGGTAACCCTGGTTCTCTTGCGGATCTCTACATTTCTGATTCGATCACGTAAGGAAACTCCGAGCATAGCCCTCTCCATTGCCCTTTGGGTGACTGTAAGCTTTCTGATGAGGCCCATTGTGAGCGACCACGTCTCAGAGCCATAGGTCATAACTGGCAACACACACTGGTCATAGACTTTCGTCTTGAGACACTGTGGTAAGTTGGACGTGAAGATACCGCGCAACTTCCGAGACACTCTGCCCAGCCGAGTCGGATTCGACGGTTGACCTCTTTGTCGAAGTTGGCCCTACCCAACTGGATCGTTTGTCCCAGGTAGACATAGTCATCCACAACTTCGAGTGTAGAGTCTCCGACCCTAATAGGAGTGGGTGTGACATGGGCATTCAACATCAACTTGGTTTTGTCCATGTTCATCCTAAGACCCACTCTTTCGGAGGCTCTACTGAGGTCATCGAGCATTGTATAGAGGTCCTCCATAGTCTCAGCCATGACCACTATATCGTCGGCAAACCGAAGGTGAGTGATGTACTCGCCGTTGACGTTGATGCCTAGCCCTCTCCAGTCCAGAACCTTGAAGACATCCTCCAGTGCAGCGGTGAACAGTTTCGGAGATATGACATCTCCCTGCCTCACACCTCGCTGCAGAAAGACAGGTTCCGAGGTCTGATCCTGAAGTCGAACTGACATGGTGGCGTTTTTATACAAACACTTCAACACCTCGATGTACCGGTAGTCAATTTGGCACCGTTGGAGAGACTGCAGCACAGCCCAAGTCTCGATCGAATCAAAGGCTTTCTCGTAGTCCACAAACGCTAAGCAGAGAGGCAGGTTGTACTCTTCGGTCTTCTGTATAACCTGCCGCAGCGTATGTATGTGGTCTACGGTGTTAAAGCCTTTACGGAAACCGGCTTGTTCAGGAAGCTGGAAATCGTCAAACCTGCGCGCGAGACGATTCGTGATGACTCTTGAAAACAGCTTGTAGACTTGGCTAAGAAGTGAGATGGGCCTATAGTTCTTTAGTAGGGCATTGTCGCCCTTCTTGAAGAAGAGTACCACCACACCCCTGCACCATGCCTGTGGCGTTTTGCCCTCGAGTATGACGGAATCAAACAGCTTCTGAAGGGCCTTAAGGACCGGTTTTCCACCCGCCTTCAGGAGTTCGGCTGTAATTCCGTCTTCACCCGGCGCCTTGTTGTTTTTAAGCTGTTTAAGAGCCATCCTAATCTCATACAGGCTGACGTCCGGAATGTCTTCGGTATAGTGCCGGGTCAATCTAGCTCTAGGGTCTTTTGCTAAATTCGCGACGGGTTTACTGGTTGACGTGTACAACTGCCCATAGAATCTCTCGATCTCTCTCAATAGCTCCGGTTTGGCGGATACGATTCTGCCATCGTCGGTCTTCAGTTTCGTGAGCTGGCTCTGCCCAATAGTCAGATCTCTTGCAAAGACCTTGGAACCCTTATTCCGCTCAATCGCGTCTTTAATACGCTCGGTATTAAAGCGGCGGAGATCGCTTTTCAAGGACTTTGAGATCCGTCTATTGAGCTGCCAGTACTTCAACGCATCGTCTGAAGACTGCAGGATCATCTCACGCCTCTCCTTCATGAGTTTGAGAGTAGGATCAGAGAGCTTTTTGTTTATATCTGTACGGCGGGTCTTGAAAAACTTAGACCCAACCGTATGGACAGCTTCCACGAACCCATCGCTGTATTCGTCCACGGAGCTCCCTAGGCACTCGAAACGATTCTGGAGTTCGAGCTGAAAGCTCTCGGGGTTTTGGATCTGGATCTGTGCTGGACGGAGCGTAGACTTCATCAGTCGAGACCTTTCAAGCTTGATATTAATGTTCAATGTGCCTCTCACCATGCGGTGATCGCTCCCGGTTTTCACCGAATTGATCACAGAGACATCATTGAACATTTGCTTCTTGGTTGACATGATGAAGTCGATCTCGTTTTTAGTTGCACCATCGGGGCTTTGCCAGGTCCACTTCCTGTGCTCACGCTTTCTGAAGAAGGAGTTCATCATATAGAGGCCCTCCTTCTCCATAAAGCTGGCTAGTAGGTGACCCCGGTGGTTCCGATGTCCAACTCCAAATTGGCCCACTTGCAGCTCATCCACGTCTCGTTTGCCCAGTTTCGCGTTGAAGTCCCCCATGACAACGGTGAAGTGAGTTTTGAAACCATGCATGGCTCTAGAAATATCCTCATACATGGTCTCTACCTCGTCGTCGGGGTGAGCCGAGGTCGGGGCGTAGACCTGTATAACCTTCAGCGAATATCTCGAGGATATTCTGAGTATAAGGTACGCCACCCTTGTCGACACACTCTCGATCTTCACCACGTTGTTCACAAGGGACTTGTGGACGATAAACCCGACACCACCCTGGGACTGCCGGTCACCCTCTCGGAAATAGAGCAGGTTACCGGATTTGAGGATTATCGAGTCCTCCCCCTCTCTTCGGACTTCAGATAACCCTATAATACTCCACCGCAACCTGCTCAATTCTTCCTCGAGTTCGGCTATCTTCTCGTCGGTCCGGAGTGTTCGCGTGTTATACGTTGCCAGGTCCAGTCGTCGGTGTTTATTAGGGTAGCCGGGTCCACTCCGGGGATTCTTCGCACCCCTTGCCACGCCATCGCCTCGACCGCTACCGTAGTCGAGGGTAGACGGGCTGCCGGGCACTCGGGGCCGTTTTTTCTTTGTGCTTTTCATTTTTGGTTTGGGGGGGTTTGCCTTAATCGCCACGCTTGGCAGGCGGGTTGGCGATCGCAGTTTGTTGTTAAAATGCACAGAGAACGCTGCTGCCCATTCTCTGGTGTATCCCTTAGTCGCCTTTTACGACACCCATGGGAAGATATGGGATGGTGAGATTCTTTACGTCCGACACCATACGGAACATATGTATCATATTTACGTATCATATTTAGTGGTATCTAATGAAGTTTTTTGATATCCAAAGTCGAAGTTTCGCGCCAATCGTGTTTGTTCACTTTTTATTTTACACCAATATCACCTACCCATATGTGAAAACGATTACGTTATGACAATTTTGTTTCTAAATGTACCTAACTACCTGGTAAATAGCAATGAACACCGGTCCACTAACACGTAATATTCATTACCACTACTTTATTTATGTTCAAAACTGCCAAAACGTCCATCACGTGGGTATATTAACGAAATCAGCCTTTAAGGTTAAACTAGTCGACGGCACGAACTATTTTGTGCGCGAGGTTAAAATGCATGCTATCTCATCCCACAACACGTGCGAAATATATAGATGCTGTGATGAGCAGTAAGAAGCTAGTTCGCGTACGAATTAGCACTTCTGCAATCTTTTATCGAAATGGATGATGATTTAGGACGAAAACGAGCGCGCGAAATTTTATAAACAGACCTTTGGGAGTCTAGATTTCATGAAAAAACTACTGAATGTATCTGATCAAAATAAAATTATTTGGATTGTTGAATTACTAATCTATCCCTGTATGGAGGCCGTTTTTTAATTTGCCTTCTTCTTATGGTATTTATTTGCGCCCAAAGATACGTTAAAATTAGTGTTGAAATATGGAACTTTCGACGCTCATAACTTTCAAATATTTTATTTTTTTATTTTTTCGGTTCCATACAGGGCTAGATAATGATGAGACAAATTGATATCTTTTTTTATTTTGAAAGTACATCGTCAAACAGTGGAGTAATCTCTAGACTACGTTTGTATGGAAGAATTTTTGACTTGTTTACCCTTAAGAATCCTTTATCAAACATGACTTAATAAAATTTGCTGTTATAAATAATATTTTTGCACAAATTTTCGGATATTTTAGTCAATTCACTTGTAGTTGACACTGTAGTACAAAATTCCATGAAAGTTATGACGTCACTAACATGGCGACCAATCATGGCCCGTTCGTAGACAGGTGGTTCTTTTGAAAATTTTATCGATTTTCAATTGCTTATAATAAATTGAAAAAAATATTTAAGTGATTTTTGCAACGACAATATAATTTATGATATGTAAAGTTTCAAAATAAATTTAAAAAAAGTTTTTTTTTTTTAAATTCAACAACCCAATTGGCGAAATAACCAGCTGGGCAGCCTTTAAGAAATTTACGGGAATTTTGTCCTAGCCGGTGGCACTATCGGATTTTAGGCTTTTAATTATGGCGGCGACGTCATCAGAGTCCGTGTTGTGTAAAACGAAAGATGAGACTGGCGGATTTGGATTTCTTAAAGGTTAATTATGTCTGTCTGGGCTTGCGTGGTGGATTGAGGCCCATTCCCTCTCTCACAGAGAGGAGGCCTATGTCCCAGCAGTGGGAACATTAAAAGGCCGATGATGGCTGTACTGCCTTGCAATCTACTCGTAATTCAAATAAGTTTCTTATCGGAAAAGTATTTTCATCACACTTGCACGTAAAAAGTATCTAAACATACAGGTTAACTTGGCCGTAATGCCCCATATAAAACCCTCGGGCTTTCTTTTTGTCATGAAACCCTAGGGCGGTAAGTAATATTTTTTTAATTTATGGCACAGTACACAGGTCATGCAAGCTCAAGCAAGGAGTTTACACGCAATTGAAAAATTGTCTTAAAATGTTATCTAAACAGGAATTTCTTTGCAATCTCGCTACATGTTACTTAAATACTCAACTAATGTTCTTAATAATCGATTTTAATAGTTATAGTATGAAAACGTCGAAATTATTTAATTCTTTTTACACTCCGTCATGGCTGTATACCTAAGTAACTATTTGCCCTTAAAGTTTCTGAACGAAACACTGTATAATCTGTGGTGTGGGCAAAAATTTGCCAACCGCTTAAAAAAAAGTTCACGTATTTCGTAATAACAGCTGTGCTGACTTGTGTATTAGAGCTATAATTCATAATTATTACTCGCAAATGTGATGAAAAACATTGTATGTGTCACGGGCGGTACGGGAATTACGAACCTCGACTCAGAAAGCCCTCAGTCTTCGACTTCGGGCTTCTACTAGAGCCTCGATCGTAATTCCTTACCTATCGCCCTTAATACACAATGTACTGTTACAGTTTAATTTGTAGAGTACTTTGTATTAATAACCATGCATGACTGTTATTCTCGAGATAAATCACTGACCTCTATCATACAAGTACGCTGGACTAAACATTCTATATGAAATGACAGTTGATTTTTGTGCTAATTCAAAGCGCCCCGCTCGAGGTTCCCAGGAACTAAAATTGACACATTTAGAGATAGGTTAATACCGATATTTCTCAAAATTAGGTAATACTAATATATTCGCTTGGAAACATTATAATATTGTAACTAATATATCAGTATTAGTGATATTTTTAAATTACACTAATATCAAAATAGTAGACTTGGCAAGGCGTATCACTCATCTACTGTATTGACTTCTCGTAGTATGTTGGAACTAAATATCTCATATTGGTATTGGTGATGAATGTTATATGAATGCCTAATAATCAGTAATAATATGTTCAAAAGCAATGTGTAATACAAAAATTCTGGAATCATCATCATGTTCATCCACAGCCCGACTTCGCCAACCGCTGAGCACAGGCCTCACTCTTGAACCAATCACCACGTTCCTGAGCCTGGAATTAATTCTGGAATAATATCATGATAATTATAATTTTATTAACAAATGTTTTGAAGTCAAACTATTTATTATCTGCATCTGAAACAGAGTTGAAAACTGATATAAGTCTTCACCTTGCTGGAATGCAATGTCACTATTATTTGCACCTTAACACTACAGAGACAGGATCTCAGCGATGAGAGCGAGAAATAAGTCCGTTGTAAATGATTATCCATCTTATTTATTATTATTATTGTATAAATGATGTTCCCTTCACGAATCCGATGAGCGCCAACCGAGTGAATCCGAACGAAAGTATTAACCTAACTAGAGTACTTGAGCGAGGAGATACTTGCTCAAATATACTAGTTTTAAGGATAAGATGTTAGCCTATCCCCATATTTAAATCTCACTGATCTGACAGTAATGCGCTATAACTTTACTAGCACGCTATCCACTGGTTAATAGCTTGCAATCTGACTGAAAATATTGTTCACAGCACATATGTGAGTCACAGCACATATGTGAGTACTATGTACCAATTGTAAATCTACCATTTACTGTAACTATGTGTCGTTCGTTGACTTTAGTGTGCCCTGGCAGTTGAGTGTGTCATGGTCTCTCTAATGTCTCTCTGATGGTGGCACATGTGTTTCGGTTCCCTTCATAATGGTTGAGCTGAGTGGTGCCGATCCATGTGTCATGTTCGTGAACGGGCGCCATCAGTTGGGATTGGTCATATCTTAGCTGCCTCCGCCTGTTTTTAATTACCTATTTATTGTATTTTTAATTGTTTGTTTTACTCTAGACGCTTTTACGTGCGTTTTTTTTTACATCGTTCTCACATATATGTATTTTTCCTACAAGATTATTGTAACCAAATACTTGTAAAACACATTTTTTTTTAAAAGAGTAAGTGTGGAGTTTCTTGTCCGTTCTTCTCCATAACAAGCTACATTTCCGAATGGACGGTAGAATCAATTATTATTACATTTAATTTTTATTTTTGACGTTCGAAAGTGCCGCTTAATGGCCTAATTGATAAAGAAATTTTGATTTTGATTTTTGATTTTGTTCAGTTAACCTTTACAGCTATTATTCTATTACTTAAAAATGAATCATAATAAAATAACTGGAATGTTTTTTTCTCTTACGTATTTAATTATTCTCACTATCGATAAAGCCCATAAAAGTGTTTTTTTTTCCGAAGGCTGTGTCCCATCTCTAATATTAGTTCCATGTACTCTCACGTTAAGTCACGTTGCTATCAGCGCCAAAATGGCGTGAATCAAATGTCTTCATTTTTTCATCAATAATATGAAGTCCAGCGTACTAGTATGATAGAGGTCAGTGAGATAAATGCATAAAAAAGAAAAAATAGTACATGCGCCAGGATTTAATTCATGCACATAATCCTAACTATAATTTCAAAATTTGTTTGTTTGTTACGCATTCAAGCTTTAAAGATTTGGATAAAACTGGCACTGCAGGCATTGGCACATGGGTTCACTATGTCTATCTAGTCCCTTTGGAATTATTTCTACCTATCACGCGGGTGAAGCCGCGGACAAAACCTAGTATCTTAATAAAATCATAGGCTGTTTATCATTGACCTTAATAGTTGGAGAATATCGAACACTATACTGACTAGAAAGTACACAAAGTAAACACGACTAGTACCTATACCTACTAATATACTTCTTTGCATAATTTATTTCGAAAGTTGCATTGCACGCAAGACAAATACGAGCTATTTACATATTTACCTGATCTATTTATGGTAGTCGAAGTGAAAGACATTACCGATCATGGTGATGCCGGATGTTTGGAAATCACACATGGTTTTATAATGAAGCTACCTTCTGATTTCATTAGCAGAGCTGTCGTTCAATATTCCATTATTATGTCGTCACAGAAATGTACATTAAGGTTGCCCTAGTCTGTCATTCTTGCATACAAACGGTGTTTGGCGATTACTCCACTGTTTGACGGTGTACCTACGCTCAAAAAAAAAAAAAAACAATTTGTCTTATTATTATCAAGCCCTGTATGGAAACAAAAAGGAAAAAAAAAACGTGTATTTGAAAGTTATGAGCCTCGAAAGTGCCATATTTTAACTCTAATTTCAACGCATCTTTGGGCGGAAATAAATACCATAAACATAAGGAAAAATGCAAAATATTCACCGTACAGGGATAGATAAGCAGTACAAAAATCGTAATAATTTTATTTTAAACAAATACTTTCAGTAGTTTTTTCATAATACTCATACTCCCAAAGCTCTGTTTATAAAATTTCGCGCGCTCCTTTTAGTTCTAAATCATCATCCATTTATTATTTTTATACCGTGAGTGTGTATTCGTACGCGCACTAGCTTCTTACTGCCCATCACGGCATCTATCCCTTTCGTACGTGTTGTCGGATGAGATGGCATGCATTTTAAACCTGGCCACAAAATAGTTCGTTCCGCCGACTAGGGTAACCTTAAAGGTACATACATGTCATGCCAGTTACATTACCGCGATGTCCCCAGTCAGTTACGTCAAAAAATATTCACCGTTATTTATAAAAAGCCCGACACTGTTTTGCGATAGCTTAGTACATTCTATATAAAAAAATATCTATAGAGAATTTAACAGCTCAGAGATTTTTATAAAATAGTATACTCGTATTATGCAACTAGTGAATAAAGGACGGATTTAAAGCGAGGGCCATAGATGAATCAAGAGCAAGTGAAGGATTCTAACGACTAAATCACGACCGTAGGGAGTGATTCATGGCCCTCGATATAAATCCGTTTTATTCAAGAGTTGCATACTATATTTTATACCATGACTACGAGAAAAAGAAAGATAGCGAAAAGCACAAGGAATAATAATAAATAAATGGTTTATTACCTTCAAAATTAACAAAAAATGTCAAACCCTGACCCCTGAGCTAGGTAACATCACTTGTGTTTCAATCTCTAACTCTATCTCTATCTGTAACTGTAACTCTATCTCTTTCTCTATCTCTATTTCTAACTCTATCTCTATCTCTAACTCTATCTCTAACTCTATCTCTAACTCTATCTCTATCTAAGTTTGTATCGAATATTTTATGCGCAAGGAGGTTGTATAGCATTGAGATGGAGTTTGAATATATATTGGTGTGTTCTAAATTCAAACACCAAAACAGTGATTAAAAATGCTTTTTATTCACTGTTTTCAGTGAATAAAATAAGCTTTTTAGAGGGGGAATGGTATAAAAACACTATGTTCTTACTCAATACTAAAACAGCGGGGATAATAATGTCCATGTTTCATATATTTTTTTATGGATAGTATTTAAACGAGCGAAAATAAATTAAAATTAAAGATGTAAAAAATAATGAATATGGCTTACTGCAATACTAAGTGAGCGACAAACAGTGGGCGAATACAAATGTTTAAAACAGCGACTTGAAAATAAAAGTTTGTCGACGGAGCTCCTTTTTCTGTCTGCAGGATCTAAAGTAACCCATGAAGGAGATGACGGGAGCTAAGTTCGCTCGCTTTACTCGTTCATTTCAGCTCCCGTCATCCCCTTCGAACCTAACCTATCCGTGTCAGGGTTCTCTAAGCTCCCGAGCTCGCTTCGCTCGGTCTTGGACTAATTCGTTGAAAACACGAATAAGTACACCCGAACTCCACCGCTGCACAGCGATGTCGCCTCGATGGTTGTTCACCTATTTTCAAAAGAATAACATGCTAACATAGAAAAAATAGAACCCCAAATACAATTAAAGTATGTAACAATATTATTACCGCAGCTCACAAAAACCTCCTAAGAGGTATTACTCAAACCGCAAAAATAGTTACTTAGTATAATAATCGCCCATTCAGTATAATTTTCGCCCGGTTAATAATTTTCCATTTATTATTTTTAACAATGCGATAGTTTTACTAATACCTATCTTAAGCCAATTTTCCACCTGCAAGCAACTCGCAAGTTTAATTACATTGGAATGTAATGTTACTTGCATGCGAGCTGGTTGCAAGTGGAAACATGGCCTTTGTTATTGTACGACAGATAAGGCAGTAGTTGAAAAGAAAGGCTGCCAGGAGTCATGGCACGGTTGCTGCGCGGACGGCGTAACAGCGGCTAGAGGGCCAGGCGGAGCCGGATGTCCGGCGGTATGCGGCTGCCATCGGCTCGGGTCTGTCAACGAACAGTGTGACGAAGAAGGACAGTGTGTGTGCCGGCCCGGCGTCGGCGGCCTCAAGTGTGACAGATGCGAGCCTGGGTACTGGGGACTGCCCAGGATTGGCACTGGACCTACTGGTTGTATACGTGAGTATGACGGGATCCAATGTTCGACCTGAGTAAACGTCCATTTGCCGCGCGAGCCAATATGTAGATACGAATTTAGAAGAACGCGGCTGCCGCGCGCGGCAAGCGATCCAATAGCCCATGGAGTATAGTCAGACCAGTTAATTCTTTCGACGTTCGTTTTTCTTTTCAGTGGATAGTCAGACCAGTTCATTTATCTTCAAGTCAGTTAGGCAAATTCAATGTTTTTTACTTATGTCTATCCACGCATCATACCTTAGCTATTTATTGTGGTATAGGGTTGATTAATTAATTAATTTCACTTTAATTTATTGATTTGCTGTTCCACAACAAGTCATGAGCGCCATATAATTGAATTAGTAGATGACACTTTTCACTGTCCATCCTGCGTATTGCCGCGCGACTCAATTTACAAAATCGGCAACCATTCCAACAGCGCGCGAGCGGTCGGCTGAAGCCACAGAGTACATTGAATATATGACTGATGCTCCTTTGATGCGGTCTCAAAAGCGCGACAATGCTCGAGCAGCCGCGCGCGGCGACTTCGTCTACATAGCGCGCCACCGCTGGGCGAGCCAATGTTCGAGGTTTTGCCGCGCGTAATTTATATGCAGTTTGAGACGTGTTAATTATCACGTGTTGTGTAATGTATCTTCTATTTGTTGACTTCGTCAAAATTGGAAAACTCGATTCGTTGCCGTGGATCGCCTTTAAACATCACTTTTGACTTTTCACATCAGGCTTTTCTGCAACATTCCTGGCTCATATTGTATAAAACCAATCACAAAATTAACTAACTCATTTCAAACTTACATCAAATAGCACATTTCGTGTCGAGCAAAAAAAATCGAGATTTTAACACGAGTGATGCAGCCAATCGAAAGCTACGTGCGAGTTTTAAAAGAAAGCCTTTTTATGCGAGACAGGAACGATTATTTTCCCACTACCTGTTGAGCTTACTTAATTAAATGCAAATAAGTTCCAACAACAATTTATTAGAAACGTTCAGACTAAAAACACAATCCACGCGCGCTTTTTCGAGAGGTAACAGTTTCAGTATCATTCTGCCGGATGGGGCGGTGGAAAAAGCGCGGGCGTAGCGGCAGAATGCGTCTACCAACAGCAGCCTATTCAGTAACGTATTTTTTTTTCTTTAATTTGCAAATTGTTTTACTCGTACTTGGCCGCCAAAAAGAAAAATAATTACGTTGTAGTTACATAATGATATCAAAACTCCATACAAAAGTCATTTCGTAACTGTTATTATGTAATTTAGTTTTTTTTTTAATTTTATAATATTCTGTCTAAATGTTCATATTTCGAAACGAGTTTCTTAGGCAATGTGTTACATAATAGACAAGGTAGTTTAAAACTCATTTAAGTTTGTCCAGAGTGAGGTAATTTTTTTATTGGTCATAGCATAATTATGATAAGTAATTTTGGTTCGTCCTATTCCAGCTTGCGGTTGTTCAGCGTTCGGGTCAGTACGAGAGGACTGCGAGCAAATGACTGGTCGCTGTGTTTGCAAGCCGGGCATTCAAGGACAGAAGTGCACGATTTGCTCCAACCATGAACATACACTAGGCCCTAATGGATGCTTCGATCGTGAGTGATATCGATTTATACGTCACTAGCTTTTCCTGAGGATTCGCTGCTCGGGGTTATCCCACAGGAAATTACCATTTTTCCAGGATAAAATAGTTTTTATCCTGTAAAATGCCTTTGAACCCCACTCAGCAATGTTGTGGCTTTATTGGAGAAAGAATTTTCAAATTTGGTGACTTCAAATACGAAAAATACGACCCCAAATAATTGTACTTCCAAAGATAAATAATTTTAGATCTTTATAATGTCTCTTACTTTAATATGCAGAAACTGATTTCTATGCATTATCTACAGAAGCTTTATTCCCACATTTTTCATACAGCGGAGTCTACACAACTGCCGGCCACGAGCTGCGCACACATGACGTGCTACTTTGGCGCGCACTGCGTGGTGCGCAGCGGGCTGGCAGCGTGCGAGTGCGGCGCCGCCACTTGTCCACCGGGCGACGGGCCTAGCGTGTGCGGCAGCGACGGCCGTACCTACCTGTCCGCCTGCCACCTGCGCACGCATGCGTGTCGCTCGCAGGCCGACGTGGTTGCCCAAGCCTTTGGCCCCTGCAGCCCCGAAGCGCCACACGTGCGCCGAGGTAGCCGCTCCAGTAGATCTGACCGCTCGTCCCTCACGCCTCAAACCAGTCACCCAAACACCGACACGCCCCTGGAACCCGACAGAACTTCGCTCAGAGACTTCGACTACATCAAAAGCCCCAACACGCTGCAGTTCACTGACGCTTCCGTAGACACCAGCGATAGCGGTAAACCCGACAGCCCTGAACCTGAGCTGACGTGTATCGATATACTCCCACCGATTGGATATCGCTAGATTTGTAAGCTAGATTTGTTGTAGAAATCATTTTCGTAGTAGAGTACTTGATTTAATAAATATAATTCAGATTTAATATCCTTCAACTGATAATTCGCAGACAAAACGTACACTCACTCTAGTAGTGTCGTAGACCATAACGTCGAAGGGAATTGTGCTAAATATAGCAAAAATAAAACCCAAACTTTTATTGATGATGTCGAAGAAGAATTTGATTCTAATGAAGTGGAAGATTATTCAATGTATGAAGAATATTTAGAGGAGAATAACCGTGATATGTATGAAGTGCCCTTGTTTGATGGCCAAGCGAGAATGACGGCTCGCGCGAGGTTTCCTGCTAAACGCTTCGATATTTGGGCTGAGGTCTCCGCCGTTTGCGGTAAGGGCACAATAGTGAGTGCTTCCGGTACGAGGGACCATTTGTGGCTTGGATTTGTGGAAGATAGAGCCGTGTTGCGGTGGGACGCCGGGAGTGGGCCATTTGAATTGCACACCGGAAAGGTTAAAATTGAGGGCAAATCCAAAGTGTCCGCAAGGAGATATAAGAAAGACGCTGTTTTGAAGCTTGGATCGTCAGTCGCGAGAGGATCGGCTCATGGACGCATGAGCTCCTTAGACGTCGATCCCTACATATACATTGGTCATCCTCCGGACAACGTTACAAAGTTAGCACTTTTTTCATACATTTTATACAATTTTTGAAAATAATATGAAAATTAATAATTTCGTTCAACACATTGGTGTAGATTGTCGGGTTCGTCAGGTATCGCCGGTTTCGTGGGCTGCGTGCACCGGCTGCGCGTGAGTGGCCGCGACGTGATCCCGCCGTCACGCGGGCTGACCATCACCTCGGTTGGACTTCGGCCTTGCACTCCGCACAATTTAGCTCGGCTGGTATGCCCTTAAACATCAAACTCAACAGAAATCGTAAACTTTGTTTTATGGTTCGTAGCATTTGGCCAATTTGCTTAACCTCTCAGCTCCGGTCGTTTGTTAAGTTAAAACTACTTCACTTCCGGTGGGTGCCCGCGCTATCGCGGCGAAATATGACTTCACTTTTGTATTTTACAATGTTGGCTATAATATTTATTGTCTTTGTCTGTATTTAAAATATCTATCGCGGCGAAATATGACTTCACTTTTGTTTTTTACAATGTTGGCTATAATATTTTTTGTCTTTGTCTGTATTTAAAATATCTATCGCGGCGAAATATGACTTCACTTTTGTTTTTTACAATGTTGGCTATAATACTTATTGTCTTTGTCTGTATTTAAAATATCTATCGCGGCGAAATATGACTTCACTTTTGTTTTTTCAATGTTGGCTATAATATTTTTTGTCTTTGTCTGTATTTAAAATATGATCGACCACTCTATGGTCGATAATATTTCAATCGTTCAGTAACCGTAAGAAGCGTATAAAGCATTAAGTTTAAACTAATTGCGGTGTGCTGGTACCATAATAATTATGGTACCAACCGGGCTTGACAGTATTAAGCGATTATTGGTATCCACCAAATTGGTACAATCTGTAGCTGAGAGGTTAATGGAAGTTGTTGATGTTGCATTAACTCAGTGATATTATAGTTTTTGTTTCAAATAATGTTACATAGAACATACATCTCGATATTTAATGAACTCTGTTCGAAGTAGATTTCAATAACTGTTAAATTTTACAGAATTTAATGTAGAAGTAATGTTATATTGAACTATTTCAACTGTACTGAAACTATTTCCTAAAACTATGCTATACCTTGCAATGTGATATTCGTGTAACTGTAACTTCATACGGTTTCTAATACTGTAAAATATTGTTATCTCTTAACATATCTAATTATATAATAAATTATCTCCTTTTATATATTACAGTTATTTGAAATATTTATGTTTTTCATTGCTTAAGCAACCAATGTAGGCACACAGGATGCTAGGATGCTTACTGATATAGAGACGTCTGCAGTCCAATCAAAAACATCTAAGGCGTATATATTCCCCAATGTTAACGCAGTACTGGCCGTGCGCCCGCTCGGAGCCAGAATATCAATATTGAACCTCCTTTTGGCAATTTTTGTTTGCAAAATATTCTTTTCTTTCAACAACGTATTAATTTTATCATTAATCACCACAAAACCGATCACAAAGGACGTATTTTTTGCTTATAACCAAAACAGTGCAAACATGTTATATGAAATCTCATTTTTCAAGGTTTTTCATTTATGCACTGTTTTGAATTTTTTATTTAGAAATAAATTTACCACAGAGGTTTAATGTCTTCCATTTAGTTTAATATAAAATGTATGCATTAGATCAAAAAGATACTGGCTGAAAATAAAATAAAAACAAATGGCGTGCATTTTGTACCATTGTAAAACTTTGATACTTCATATTTAGCAAGAAAAGTAAAAAAAAATGGAAATAGATAGCGATAGCGATATGAATTAAACTCCAGAAAGTATAAATACAGCTGCAAATTATATTGTTAATAACCTTTTGCCGCAAAAGTCGCGGGATAACTTTCTCTCATGCTATTTCATCCGACAACACGTACGAAAGGGAGAGACACTGTGATGAGCAGTAAGAAACTAGTGGGTGTACGAATACACACTCATGGTATAAAAATAATAAATATTTTAGAATAGACAATTTAGAATGAAAAGTAGCGCGCGAAATTATATAAACAGACCTTTGGGAGTATGAGTATCATGAAAAAACTACTAAATGTATTTGTTTAAAATAAAATTATTTGCATTTTTTACTGCTAATCTATCCCTGCATCGTGACTGTTTTGCAATTTTCATTTTTTTATGGTATTTATTCCGCCCAAAGATGCGTCGAAATTAGTGTTGAAATATGGAACTTTCGACGCTCATAACTTTTAAATACACGTTTTTATACTTTTTTGTTTCCATAGCGGGCTAGATAATGATGAGACAAATTGATGTCATTTTTTATTTTGAGCTTACACCGTCAAACAGTGGATTAATCGCCATACTACGTTTGTATGGAAGAATGACTGACTAGGGCAACCTTAAATGTCTTATTTGCAACGTTCATTTTGCACGGCGCATGATTTCACTAAAAACACCCTAGTATAGCCTGTCATCATGACATCCAGGCTGTTTAAACTCGGTACAATTTTGGGTCAAGTAAGCAGCTCTAAGCACATCTTTACATCGTTCACAACTGTGTGGTTTTCTGATCATTCTTCTGGTCAATTTCTGAATATCTTATTTTTTTGGCTTGGCTTATTCAACCTTAGGCTCTAGTTATGTGATTTGCCAAGCGCTATTGGGATGTCACGTGTTCAATCCCTAAAGTCTTGTACGCACGAACGAACAAAACGTGGTGAACACGAACATCGATCACGGAACATTTTGTTCGTACGTGTGGACGTAAATTAGCAAAGCGAACACATTTCTACTTATGTTCGCGCTGATCCCCTCAGTATATATGGGTTCATCGTTGGAAGTTGTCGACAGTGAAAATACAATGTTGTTATTGTTAATGTTGCATCAAATTTCTCCGAACACCGTCCGCACAGAATAACCAAATAGGATCACCACGTATATGTTTGACGAACACAGTGTTTGATGTTCGTAAGTTGTACGCACGTGCGAACAGAGTGTTCGATGTTCGTGTTCACCATGTTTTTGTTCGTTCGTGCGTACACGGCTTTATATTTTGGCAATGCGACCGTCGTCATAGCTGACATCGAATTATAACAGACACAGCGGATCTTTGTGTCTCTGAAGTTTGTGTGCGCAAGAAACAGTTTGTCATCGAGTATACTGCACAGAGTAAGCAAGATAGGACGATGCGACAAACGTATGCGAGTGAAAGAGACAGTTATACAATGCTATCTTCACCTTTAACATTGACACAAAAATAGCTACTGCGTAGGGACTTGCAGCCAATTCTGAGACACAAAAATCCGCTGTCAGTATTATACACTTGTTTAGAGCCTCTGATCACTCAAACTCTCAAATCTTACTTACACATAAAATAGGTTCATCCATAGCTACCACTTTCGTCCAAAAGAGCTGTTCAATGTTGGTATTTTTGATCGAAGTGTTCAATGTTCATTGGCCCGTTCCTTCATTCAACGAGCCTTTTAGTCTTCAAACCTGTTAATACTTCCGCGCCATCCTGACGACGAAACCATGAGGATGTATAGGCCATAAATATATGGACAGGTTTGCATACATTATTTTCTAAAACTACTCATCAAAGGAGATGTTGAAGTTCGACGGGGAATGTATGAAATCCAAACGGACTAACTAAACTATAAACGGTCGGTAAAAAAATTCACTTCTTATTAAATTTGAGGTACTTACACTTTTTCGTACATCAGTCCATTGTAATACGATAGAAAAAGAATAAATGCGAGTATAAATAAAAGCAGATACATGTCGTACGAGTATGTAAGGGGGATACACGTAAGGGAAATTCACGATCTAAGTGCCCCAAGTCAACCTCACCTGCTCGCGGTGCATCCTGCTAAATAACAAACGAGGCTCTGACGACAACCGACAAATGGCGGTATAACCATTTTAACAAATCTTCGCAGCTAAGTGGTACAGACTGGTGATGGGCAGAAGCGTCACCAGTGCGAAAAAGCTGCGATCTGTGATCGCCAACCCGCTTGCCCAGCGTGACAATTATGGGCAAACCCTCCAATATGACAAGTCAAAGTCAACCACGGCCCCCAGTTCCCGGCCGCCCTGCTGTTATACCTGATTATGGCGGCGGTCACGGAGACGGCAGGGCATTCGGGGGTGCGAAGAATCACCGGGTTACGGATGGCCGCCGAACCCAACTGACCTTGGCGACGTATAATGGACGCATGTTACGGCTTGATGAACATCTTGTGCAGCTTGAGGAAGAACTCGAGAGTATAAGGTGGCACGTTCTAGGGCTGAGTGAAGTCCGAAGAGAGGGGGAGGATACAATAACACTCAAATCAAGCCACCTTATGTATTTCCGAGAGGGAGACCAGTTATCCCAAGGTGGCGTCGGGTTCCTGGTAAACAAGTCCATCTGTAACAACGTTGTGGAGGTCTCCAGTGTCTCGAACAGGGTAGCGTACCTCATAATTAAGCTAACCGAGAGGTACAGCCTCAAGGTTGTACAGGTTTACGCACCGACCTCGGCACACTCGGACGACGAAGTGGAGGAAATGTTTGAGGACATTTCCAAGGCCTTGAATTCCACCACTAAGACCCACTACAGCGTTCTCATGGGGGATTTTAACGTCAAAGTGGGAGTACAGAATTGCAGTGATTCGGTAGTAGGATCCTACGGGTTTGGTAGCAGGAACATAGGGGGCAAATGCTTGTCAACTTCCTAGAAAGAGAGGGGCTTTTCGTAATGAATTCCTTCTTTAAGATACAGCCACAAAGGAAGTGGACATGGCGAAGGCCCGACAACGTAACCTAAAATGAGATAGACTGCATCATAACATATAAAAAGCACATATTCAGGGATGACTCAGTGATCAACAGGTTTAATATCGGCAGCGATCACAGACTTGTTCGAGGCTCCCTGAATATCAATTGCAAGCTTGAGAGAACTCGTTTGATGAAGTCTAGGCTCCGTCCCAATATGCTCAAAACAATGTTGGGATCTGAAGCGTTCCAGTCAGACCTGGAGAACCATTTTGCTGCCGTGGAAACCGCAAATAGCGTTGACCAGGCGCTCGGCCAAATGGTGGCAATCCTCAGGGAGGAAGGTGCGAGATTTTGAAGATGCGGCGTACGGGCAGGAAGTCTAAACTTTCGAAGGGAACTCTGAAGCTTATGATGGAACGACGTGAAAATCCACCGGTCACTTCGTCAGAACAGCGGGCACTCAATAAACATATAAGGAAAATGGTACGACGCGACCTCCGACGAGCCAACACGCTCTCTATAGAGAAAGCGATTGAGCAAAACCTGGGGTCGAAAGTGTTTGTCCAGTCACTTGGGACGAGCTATCTGACGAAGTTGACTACATCTAATGGGAATATCGTCGTTTCGAAGCCGGAGATTCTTTCGGAAGTTGAAAACTTCTACGGCCAATTGTACGCAACGCATGCATCTCGGCCTGTTCCTGAAAATGATGATTCTAGAGCCACCTTAACCGGCCATTTCACAGAAGTCCTGCCTGAGATAAGCCAAGACGAAATCGAGACGGCTCTCAAAAAGCTTAAAAATGGAAAAGCCCCGGGCGAGGACGGGTTAACTACCGAGCTACTGAAAGCGGGAGGATGTCCGGTACTGAAGGAGCTTGGGGAGCTCTTCAATTCTGTCCTGTTCTCTGGGAGAACTCCAGAAGCGTAGCAAAGGAGCGTGGTCATTCTGTTCTTCAAAAAGGGTGACAAGACCCTTTTGAAGAATAATAGACCCATTTCGCTTCTTAGCCACGTATATAAGTTGTTTTCGAGAGTCGTCAAGAATCGTCTAGCGCGAAGATTCGACGAGTTCCAACCACCGGAGCAGGCCGGGTTCCGAAGTGGATACAGCACCATAGACCACATCCACACAGTGCGGCAAATTATACAGAAGTCCGAAGAATATAATCGGCCCCTGTGTTTTGCTTTTGTGGACTATGAGAAGGCTTTTGACTCTATCGAAACCTGGTCTGTTTTGGAGTTTATGCAGCGGTGCCAAGTGGACTGGCGATACATCCAAGTGCTGAGATGTCTTTATGCAAACGCCACAATGACCGTCCAAAGTCAGAACCGGCAAACTAAGCATATCTCTCTGCGTCGAGGGGTTAGACAAGGGGACTTTATTTCCCCGAAATTATTTAGCAACGCGGTGGAGGAAATGTTTAAGACGCTGGACTGGGAAGGACGCGGCATTAATATTAACCGGCAAGTACATCTCACACCTGCGATTTGCGGATGTCATCGTCATAATAGCAGAATCACTGCATGACTTGCAGCTGATGCTGGATGGCTTAGCTGGTTCTTCTGCACGCATCGGGCTCCGGATGAACTTGGAAAAAACAGGTTATGTTCAATTCACACGTCACTCTGGGTCCGATTGTGGTCAATGGCGGTGCTCTCAAAGTTGTTCGAGAATACGTTTACCTCGGGCAAACTCTGCAGTTTGGTAAGAACAACTTTGAGAAGGAGGCTAATAGAAGAATACAGCTGGGCTGGGCGGCGTTTGGAAAACTTCGTCGAGTCTTCTCGTCACGTATCCCACAGAGCCTGAAGACCAAAGTCTTCAACCAGTGCGTCCTACCTGTTATTACCTACGGCACCGAGACGTGGACACTCACAATGCGGCTGGTTCATCGGTTCAAAGTTGCTCAGCGAGCTATGGAAAGGGCTATGCTCGGAGTCTCTCTAAGGGATCGAATCCGAAACGAGGTGATCCGGCAGAGAACCAAAGTTGTCGACATAGCTCACAGAATAAGTAAGCTGAAGTGGCAATGGGCCGGCCATATAAGTCGTAGAACCGATGACCGTTGGAGTAGACGTATTCTTGAGTGGAGACCGCGAATTGGTAAACGTAAGGTGGGACGCCCTCAGGCTAGGTGGAGTGACGATCTTCGCGGGGTGGCTGGAAGCAGCTGGATAAGAGTTGCCGAAAATCGAAGAAAATGGCGTGCAATTGGAGAGGCCTATGTCCAGCAGTGGACTGCTATAGGATGATGATGATGATGAGATACGTGTCGTGGTTGTGGCAAGAAGGCTTCCACTCAGCATAATGCTGTGCCGTGGGGGACCCACAGCACTGCGCTGATTTTCAGTGGTCGCCTAGGAGGTGACGTACGAAAACCAAGGTCTGTAGCGCATGTAAAGATAGGTACAAAAAACACAAAAAAAATACAGTAAGATATTTAAAATAAACTACGAATAAACTATAAATATGTTGTATATGTATGTTGAATAAAAGGAATGCAGGTATCAGAAACACCACAACACACACACCCACAAAGCCTTACTTTGAGAGCCTACGCGACGAAGTGCGCGCGCCATGTGTCATCAACCTCTTCGAAGCAATTGGAACCAGGGATACCATATGAAAAATATAAATGATTCCATTCTTGGAAAACCTTTCCTTGATTTTCTCCTATTTCTGAATGCCACCCTTACTTAAAGTTTATAAATAGCATCTTGGAAAGTATTTTGCTTTCTGAGAAATGATATTATCGTGGCAACAGATTTTCTAGGAAATTGTTGTAGAACTGTATGAAATCAAGTATAAGTAGTAGTGTATTTAGTCAGGAGTGAATAGACTACTTCTAGACAAGCGTGCTCACCGTCGACCACATCATTGCCTACCATCAGGAGAGTTAGTGGTCAAACGCGAGCCTATCGAAGAAAAATAAATCGATTTATTTTATCTTAGTACTCCACTCACGTTGTCTCTTGCCTGAATTCCACTAAAGTTGTCCAAGAAAACGTTCACAGTACTTGCGTAGTCATACTATTGCGCTAGCACAGTCCCCTATCCCTCGCACTCTTTCTGCGCTCAACGCTCTTTTGCACGCGAATCCTGACTATGATGTGTTCGCGGACAGACGGAAGCGGAACGCGATCATGTCAGTATGACTTGGGTTCTGTCAGATGAGTGTTTGAATTTTTGTGTATCTTCTTTTACTAATGTAATCGATGGATAGCTTTTTTGTAAAAGTGAAACAAATAAACAACGTCTGACAACACTAATCCATAGCGATAGGTACAGTCAGTGGCGTTGTTTCCATAGGTGGCACCCGGTGCGGAATTTTCCTGGACAGTATGTCGAAATCACTCTCCAGTGGATCAAGGGGCGTAGTGAATCCTTAAGCAATGATGCCGCAGATGAACTTGCGAAGAGGGGCGCCGAGCTGTTAGTGCTAAGCCTGTACCCACTTCTCCCCCCGCCTTTCTCGCAATTTCGTGCGTGGATATGCCAAATATCAACAGAACTCCATAATAATAGATGGTCACGGGCAACAGACGAAAACAGTCAAAAATGGCTTTAGCAAATACCCGCGTGTAACTAAAAGCCTAAGTAGAAATAACCTCAAAATAAATATAGTGATAATAACGAGCTACACCCTCCTTAACAAACATCTTTTCAACATAGGCGCCACAGACAGCCCAATTTGCACCCCCTGTTTTAACTCGGCCGCCCACGTAATCAAGGAATGCGAGGCTGTGGCATCCAGCGTTGCCAGAACGTAACTTTTGTTACATTTTAAGTAACTTTTGACCGTCTCACGTAACCTCCATGTAACACGACTCAAAATGTAACTTTTACGTCTTACTAAAAATATTAAAATAAAAATGCATAAAAAAGCTTTTGTTCGTCATGTTGTCGCACCTAACTCACTCACTCACTTGTATTTCTAAATCATCCATCCCGCTTACTCCGGCGAGCGAGTGAGCATTGTGTTTTGTTTGCTAAAGTTTTAATATCTCTAAAGAAGAGTTAATTAATACGAAAGTTAATATCTGTGGATGTATTTTTTTTTATTAAATTTATTCCGTTAATAATGTAATGATTGGTTTGTTTTCGACTTGTTTGTGCTAACAATACATGGTTAGTAAATTTTATATTTATTGTAGTTTTAATTTAATAAATAATTATTTAGGGATTCAGTAAATCAACATCAAAGTATATACTAAATATCAAGATTATCAAGTCAAATAAAATAATATATGTGTGCCATGCACTGCACATAACTTCAAGAAGCTCGTTTAGCTATTTATTACTCATTGTTAAGTAACTTTGGTTTCGTTTACAAGAACTACAGTGGACTGAGTACCTACCGGCTGGCGTAACCTGGATTTGATTTTGTTTATCGATCTTTTCGCTAATGTAACCAAGTAGGTACCTACCCATATAGTTGTTTGAATTTTCTAAACAAAATGCAATAGATTTACCCGTAGTCGCGGGGGAGGGCCCGACCGCGCGAAAATTCGAATAGTGGGCGCGTTCCGCTACCTACATAGCAGAAAAAAATAATTACAATTGTATTTTTTTATTATTTTAGTTTCGTTTTCCATATAAAATAAGGTAATGTAACTTTTTGGGATGTCTCATGTAACATTTGACTGTCTGCCACTGGCAACACTGGTGGCATCTCAACGTGAAGAAATCGTCGGAACTGTTAGGTCGCTCCGTCAAGGCTGTGAAGCCTCCAGGATATGTGCTGTCGGACGGAGCTAGGACAGTGTGTTAGCCAGTGCCCCCACGCACAAAGGACTATATCTTTTTCTTAATGTTTGTATTTTTTGTTCTTGCAGTAATTTTAACTTTTCATGGTTAGTAGGTATAATCTATATTTTAATTTTTATACAACATACAGCCAGTTGTGGATATTATACTTCTTCTACAAATACTTACCATTTGAATTTTGGGAGAGTAAGACTGCACTTTTGACCCTTGACTCTACCTGCCGCCATTAGTACATTCCATTTAATGAATAGTTGATCACGATGATCATTGAGTTGTTTTAGAGTTACCAAACTTTTTAAGTTTTGGTGGCATTATTTCGCCTCTCGACGAAAAACTGGAACACTTAATTGTGATAAATCTTCTTTGCTCAGGATGTTCAACAAATTTTTCAAAAAGTTATACAAATAAAAAAAGAAGAAGAAAGAGAAGAAGAGTTAAAGAAGGCTTTATTCTACTCTTTAATAAAAATATGTTCTTAAATAACTTACACTAGATTTTAATTACTAAATATTTCTAATATTAAAATAATATGAACGGGTGTGACTGTGTGTACTGAGCAGTAATCGACACTTTGGATAAGGTCTTCCCCATTTCCCACCGATTCCTGTCCCTAGCTTTAGTTATCCAACCAGATTCACCTTTCTCCCAAAATATGTCTGCCCACTTTTTCCTTCCAGTAGAATCGAAAGGTTATGATAAGCCCTGCAGGAGTATTTTCTAAATTGCTATAATTTTCACTGAGTTTTTTTTTAGTTTAGGGCTTCAGAAATACAAAAAAAAACTATAAAATACACACATTATAACTGGGTGCCATAATATTTCATATATAATGTGATCACGTATAATAGTGTCGACTTTAATTACACGTTGGAAGAGAAACTCAGTATGTTTCCGGGTACAGGGTAGTATTTTGATAGTACTTGTTCTTGGTAGTACACATTTTTCCATGTATTTTTCGATGTGGAATTTGTTAAAACCGGTATGAGGTGTAAGCTGTTTGACTTTCTCTGATGGGTTCTGGTTGATCAGATCAGTCAAGATCTATAACTACCAGATGTATTTTTAAACAAAGGATATATTATATAACTAGCTTCTGCCAGCGGCTTCGCCCACATGAAAGTCGAAAATTATCCCGAGGGAACATATTCCCTGGAATAAAAATTATTCTATGTGCTATTCCTGACTACCTATCTCTGTGGCAAATATCATCCAGATTCGTCCAGCCGTTTGAGCGTGAAGAAGTAACAAACACACTCACAGGCTTTCGCCTTTATAATATTAGTGTGATTAGTGTGAAGTGTGATATGATTAGACAGTGAGAGCAGTAACTTTGAAGTATGTATTTGGACTAGACTATTTTAGGTGTAGTTCAAAACCAAATTGTATTATTGACCTGTGGGATATAATGAAATTCAGTTCAACATTGTTGCCCGGCTGTATCCCGGTCCAACGCAATTGCAATGAAGCACTTGGCAATTGAGGTTCGAGGGTCAAAAATATGTACATACCTACATAGATGGCTAAATTATTAACCTTCCTTTTGGCTTTGGCAGAGTCGTGTTAAAAAAAACACCCCGCAGGTATATGATTATTAAATTTCTACTGAAAATGTCTTACAATTAAAAACACCGCCGAAAATGTAATACCCGTCAATGCAGTCAACAACACGTCAATAATAATTAAAGAACGGAGCCGCTCTTTAGAATTCAACTTTCAAGTTATAATACTCACTCCCTCAGTTTCACTGCCGGCCCATTATTTCCTTATCAACGGGTTACCCCTACTTCCCTTTCATAATCCCCCCTTATCGCTGTCTACTCCATAAAAGCTGGGGACTTCAAAATTTAAAACCATTATTCTGTCGCAGGAACAAGTGGAGGTCGTAAAGCTATTTTATAAGTTCTTAACGACACTGCAGTTTTTGGTGTGTTTATTTTAATCTGATGGGTTCTTAGGTTCCCTTCAGATCCAGTTAGCTGGGATTACTTTTAACAGCTTTTTATACTTAGTTTCAGGTGGTGAAGATGAGTAGGTATCTTATAAATTTATTTAAACAAATTTTGCTATGGAACTATGGGTTCAACTCTGATTTATTATGGAAAATAATATGGAATCCTAAAAACAGCGGTTCCGTACATAATTTATGTTCGTATAATTCTATAAAACGTCGGGATCAGTTGATTATTTTGCCGCCATTTTAGGGTTGTAAAAGTTGTTTATATTCATGTGTATTGTCTGTATTTTTTTAGTTTTTCTGTTTCAAGGAGAAATAAACCTTGCCATATAATGATTGATTTAAGTAATAAGAAATACAGTATGCTTTGATCTGATAGTTTTGGGACGTTTATTTTTTTAGGACGTCATTATCAAAAATTTGATTAAAATCAGTAGAGAGTTTAATAATATGATAAAAATATAACTATCTCTTTTGTTTTTTTAGTTAGATGTTGAACATTAAAGCATTTATACCCAAAATACCAGGAGGCCAGAATCATGAAGAAGTCTTTGTATTTTCGGGGCTGGAATAATTACAGGTAAAGACTAAATTAAGTACCAGGAGATTATAATCATTAGGAAGAATTACCGAGACTGGAATCTTGAGATGTAAAAAGAGTACCGGGAGATTTTAGATTCTGACGTCCTTGTTTTTTTTCCGCTCTGGGTGAAGCGGGAGGGCGTGGCATTATTTTATTAACTAAAACCCACCCGTGAAGTATTTGTTAAGAATGACCGCGGTAACTCTTTTTCAAATTTATCCACGATGCAGACAGGTATCCTAACCCGTCACTTTGTATGACATTTCTTTGAGGAGCGCGTGGAACACTACGCGCCGTTGATTCGGGCCTGGGCGAGCTTCCCATTACTTGCTGTCCGCAAGCCTGCGCCTACGGTGGCCGGGCATCGGCTTGCGACTCCCGACGTCTCCTGCGGTGGCTAGGGATGTGCGTCTCCGTTGCGTCTCCCTCACACGTTTCGCCTCTTTCTTGGCGAGCATTACTGCTTCGCAGAAGGAGTAGATAGCTTCCCATGCCCTCTCGCTCCTTACCATGGCCTGGACTAGGGCCGGGAGGTTGCCACCGCCGATCGCCACCATAAGGACACGGCGGTGCTCCACCGAAGCGGGGCAGCCTCCACCGCATGCTCCACCGTGTCCTCCGGGTGGTCCACAAAATGGTGACACCCGGGCATTTCCACCCGCCTTATCCTGAGCAGGAACCACCAGAAACTGCCGTGTCCGGAGAGGATCTGCGTCCAGTGGAAGTTGTGGATGCCGTCACGCCTCTAAAGCCACTCAAAGAGGGGCCTAATCGCCGCTATTGTGGCGTGCCCAGCGCTGGGTTGCGACAGTCACCCTCTCCATGTCGCCATGAGATCCTGTTGTAGCTCTGTTCGAGCCGCAATTTGTTGCGGAGTTTCGCTCCGGCATTTCGCCTCCTCCAGATCCCATGGGGCAATTCGGCCAAAGCGTCAGCGGTCGGGCTACTGGCCGCACCGGGGGCTTCCAGCATCCCGGTCCCTGTCGCAGTGACCCTCACTCGGAGATTCTGACGTCCTAGTATTCCGTTAGTCTCTACCGCTTATGATTCTAGGCCCGCAAATACTTCTTCATGATTCTGGCCTTCTGGTAGTTTGGGTGTAAATGCTCATAATGTTTAACATCTAACTAAAAAAAGCAAAAGAGGAAGTTATATTTTTATCAAGTTACTCTCTACTGATTTTAATCGAATTCTTGATTTTGACGTCCTAAAAAAAATTAACGTCCCAACACTAGTAGGTACTTACTGATCCGTAGGTGCCAAATGTGGAATAATATTTTAAATAATGAATTATTCCACATTTGAGACCTGCGAAAAATATTGATAGGTGACTTATGTGGAATACCTCAGGTGCCATTAACTCAGGTGCCGTTAAAACAGGTGCCCAATGTGGAATACGTCGAAAATGTAGATAGTAAAAACCACACCGATTAAAAACATAAATTAACAGCATGGCTAAAATCTACAAGAATAAAATAAGAAAACAAGTGTTATAAATTATACGTTCATACCACAAACCCACCATCTATTACAAGAGAGAAAAGTCGTTTTAGTCGTCTCGGCGAGTAATGATGAGAAAAATGAATTAATTTTTAGGTCGCGAATGTCGCCCCTAGTCATTAAGATTGAGGTGAACCATATGAGCACTCACTTAGGCGAGAGACATTAATTTCGTCATAATAGTCATTTGGCCAACCGCCTGCGCCGCAGTAATATAGCTAAAAGCCTCAATTCATTATTTCTTCGCCCCCCTCCACCGCTTAAACGCTATCGTATTGATGTGACTTTCTGCGAGAGATGGGATGATGGAAATTTAGGTGCTCAAGCAACAGATTTTGATATTATCTCCCGTTAAGCCGACGTAGTTACTGGCCGGAATGTAATCCGCAACGTAGGTATTCCTTTGGGAATATATTAATAAGATTTTCTTTTGTTGTCAGCTTCTGTACGTAATGCGACGCGTGTAAGTATAGGTAGTGTGGATAAAGGACGGTACTTATTCATTTTTCCCGATAGTGGAGCAGGATGAACAAGAGTGTAGAGCTACATAGATATGTCACACGCGTTCATTTTGGTGAATAATGAATGCGCCCCTATCGTGAGAGGCAAGAGTGTTCGTAGCGTGACGGCCACTATCTATTCAGCGTACAGCATTACCAGCTATAGTAGAACTATTTGTTAAGAATGACAACAGAATATATGCCTATTTAGAACCAACGGTTTAAAGAAAGGGTCGGGATCGAGGGTTAAAACAACGTAACAATAGGGAGTTTATAAGTGGTGTTAGTGAATCCTGCAGCCCTCTCTCTAGTGATTATAGGCTTATCTATGTCTACTCTTTATTATTATTTAGGATCGGCAGATTTTCTAAATGACCCTTCGTTTTATTTTAATTAAGCTTGCTTAAATTATTTCTCAACGGAAATCCCATTAGACAGGTTTGCGGATCAAATTACATTTGCTGATTAAAATGTTATTTCAGTGTTTTCTTTTTCCATCGTAATTACAATTATTATGTGATATGGGTTGTGCTGTCTGCTTCAGTCCTACTATTTTGGAGATATTTTTGGACTTCCAGAACAATATTATGTATCTAAAATAGACTTTGTACCTACTGCTGTTGCCTGCCTGCCTATGCCTTTGCCCAACTATATTGGGGTCGGCTTCCAGTCTAACTGGATTCAGCTGAGTACCAGTGTGTGTATCAGACCTCCACAACCCAGTAACTGGGTAACACGGTACCCCTTGGCTAGACTGGTGCCAGATCTCGAGCTTCTGACTACACGTAACGACTGTCAAAGATCTTCAAATGACAGCCGGGACCAACGGCTTAGCGTGCTTTCCGAGGCACGGAGGAATTCGGTATGTTGAAAATGGTGACCGTGAACGGACTGACCTCGTCAAGCGTTGCTTAACCTTGAAGATCGATCCGTGCGGCTGTTATTATTTAGCCACGAGCTCCTCAGTAAGTTCTCTGCACCTACTGCTGTTATCCTACATAAAATCCCTACCGGTTCTAAGTGATCCTTTGTTAACAGTTTTAAAGATGATTAAACAATTCTTAATTAGTTAAAGAAAGCACTAAAGTTAAAATTACCGAAAGGAATTTAATGTTAAGGTATAAATATATTCAAGACGCTTAACGACGTTGGTATATAATGTGTTGTTTATTACAAAACGTTTTCATAGGAAGCGCCTAGTACACGACATTGTTAGAATTTTCATACGGGTTAATATCAAGAGGAGCTGAGGAATGTTTAATTACCGCTGTGACATCCTGCTAGGAGTACGAAGCGACGAGACAGTTGGCGCTAGCATAGCGCTGCGTACCTGTGTAGGCTTTTCAACGCACGCCTTAAGGCGCAGATACCCCTGAGTAGCTGATTTTAAAATGAGAATCACGTCTAAACGGCATGTCGAAATTTTTTGGCAAAAATACAAGTTACATTAGAGCATTTTCTTAATAATTTGATCTAAGAAAATGTTGAGTTTTACTCGTATAACATAGTGTTACTAATTTATTAGTTAGGACCGACTTCAACCTCTCTAGGTCAACCGACGAATCCGACTTGACTGGGCAGCGTTCGGGCAGTTGCGCGATATCTTCTCGTCCAACTTACCACAGTGTCTCAAGACGAACGTCTATGACCTGTGTGTGTTGCCAGTGATGACATATGGCTCTGAGACGTGGTCGCTTCAAAGTCGACTCAAAGGGCAATGGAGAGGGCTATGCTCGGAGTTTCCTTGCGTGATCGAATCAGAAATATAGAGATCCGCAAGAGAACCAGGGTTACCGACATCGCACGAGGAGTTGCAAAATTAAGTGGCAGAGGGCAGGGCACATTGCTCGCAGAACGGATGGCCAATGGGGCAATAGGGAAGACGTTGCGTTTTAAGGCCTCCCACCAGGTAGACCGACGTTCTGGTGAAATTTGCAGGGATCCGCTGGTAACAAGACGCACGGGACTGGTCAATGTGGCGACACTTGGGGGAGGCCTGTGTCCAGCAGTGAACGTCTTTCGGCTGATATAATGATGATGATGACTAATTTATTAAGATATATCTAACATGGACAAAAAAACGACAATTGCATCAAAAGGCATATTTTAATGAAATTGTCACCATCTGTAATACAATTGCATTATCTACATTTTGATCTAATGCTTTTTTTTAAATCATAGAATAATATGGAAAGTACAAAAACTACTACATTTTGGGTCGCGCGGGTGTGAAACGAGTGCGCGTTTTGTTCCCTCAAGGTCGTTGGTGACTGTCGTCGTCTTAAGGCCTTCCACCGCTTTAGTGCCGTAAAGCATCCTAATTAGTAAACGGGGGGCGGTTCAATATTGATATTCTGGCTCCAAGAGGGCGCACGGCCTCCATCTTTTGGACTGTTTTGGTTGCAAAATATTCTTATATTTACATATGCTATTTCATTTATGAAGAAATTCTAGCCATCGAATTTTTCGTGTACAAATATTTTTAAACATTAAGTCGTTTTGGAGGAGTATCCAAAAGTAACGAAAAAATATGTGTTGTTAATTATTTTTTTGAAGACAACTTATTTGTTATATGAAAAAACCCAGTTTCACATATAATGCACACGAAACAATACTCGTAACAAAAATATATTGTTTTCAAACCTTTTAACCTAGCCCTTAGAGAATTAAATAGTATTTAGAAAGTTAGTAGGTAGTTTAGTTACATCTAGACGCACTGCAAGTTACCATCCTTACCTTGTTGCCATTCCACCAATTCGCACCAAGCGCTTCCAAACATCCTTCATAATGCGCACAGCAAATGAATGGAACTCACTACCTGCATCTGTGTTTCCGAACGCATTCAACCCGAATCTCTTCAAAGTTAGAGTAAACAGGCTCCTTCTGGGTAAGCTCACTCCATCGTCGACTCTGTCTCTGTCACCTATGACTTAGACTAGAGTCAAGAGCAAACCCATATCAAATAAAAAAAAAAAAAAAAAAAAAGTTACCGTTTTTCGGCACTAAAGCGGTTGTAGTCCCTTAAGGGCCTACATACCCTTATATATTTAATATTGATACATGTACATCATTTTAAACACAAGGTATTTTCGTGTAACTAATAGTTTTGCTTTAAAACAAGTAAAATTTCAAAATTTAAAAACCCCCGACACATTTATATTGCGAAAACACCCCGTTCTGCACGCCCATAACTTTTGAACAGCTGAACCGATTTTATTCAAATACAGCTAAGAACACACTCGAAACAATCACCTTTCAAACAAACAAAAAACAAAATCAAAATCGATTCATCCGTTTAGGCGCTATGATGCCACAGACAGACACACAGATACACAGCAACACACGTCAAACTTATAACACCCCTCTTTTTCCGGCGGGGGTTAAAAATAATTAACAACACGATATTTTATCGCAACTTTTGGAAACTTTTCCAAAACGACTTGGATGTTTAAAAATATTTTTACACAGAAGAATTGACGGCTGGAATTTCTTCATAACTAACATAGCATATTTAAATGAAATAATATTTTGCAAATAAAACTATTCAAAAGGAGGTTCGATATTGAAATTTTGGCATCGAGCGGCCGCACGGCCAGTACTCCGTTAACATTGGGCCGGCCTTAAGTGTGACACAACATCGTAGTCGCTGAACGCTTGTTTGTTATCTCAGCCTAAACATTTTTTGAAGTTCAATCGTGAATAAATTGATTAGTAGTGCAGCTTTTAAAGTAAACGTTTCGAAAGAAGTATGTTATTTCCATATGCCTACTGTTTTTAAAAAGCAATAAAAATCTAAATACAACAGCAACAGGTTATGAAGTCTCGGGCAATTTTTTACAAGAGCGCAACGCGAGCGTTCTCATAGATTTCACTCTTGGCGAGGAATTAGCGCGAAAGCCACGACAATTATTTACGACATTTCCAGTGCGGAATTACAGCCTGCCGCACAACCGCGGCCTTTTATGTTTATTCACGGGTTATAATTCCCTGGCGTAGAGGATTATTTGAAAACGTAAACGTAGGAGCGCTCATATTTCACGCCAAGCGCCGCCGTAGCGTGGCAGTTGTGAAAGTAATCACTACAAACATGTCGAAAATGATCCCCACTGCACGCAGATGGGGAGGTTAGCGCACCCTCATTTGTAATGCACTGACAGAATGCATAATGGAATGCGGATTTGTTTCAGCCCAGTTGGTAAGTTCGTTAACTGGCTGCTTTGGTATTGTAATTGACTCTACATATTGATAAATAGAAACGATTTTCTATTTTATTTGAATTATGCGTATGATAAAGTATTGCGACCCACCCCTGTTCTGCACGGTTATAAGAGTTTTGTCCTTATGCACACACACGTTTACTACATGGTCAGTTTTTTATCATCCCAAGGGGACATGACTCCTGGAACGTATTCTTTGCCGTAATCAATGGCCTAGTGCGGGTTGGTGGATATCACAAGTAACTTCCAGTCTTCGATTTTTTGGTTGTTTTTTTTTTACCGGTGTTTACCTTCAAAAGGCGCCTGGACTTTTGGGGCAAAGACCAGGGAGTGTGGGATGTTTACCTCACTAAAACCACACCGGTGATCACCTTCAGCACGTAGAAGGGGCTCCGTAACCTCTTAAAAGACCACCCCGGGACCCCCTCTGTGCAACGCCTGTTAGGGCACATCCCTGGGGAGACTGAAAGAGCGGCTCCCCCGAGTCTCGCTGTGCACGGCAGCACGTGATCACTGTGCCACCGTCTTTCCTGGAGTCACTTGGTGGACGGACAGATTACCCAGTCTGACCGCCCGTGACCCCAGAGTCCCACTTGCTCAAGATCTCACTCGGCGGCCTCCTTCTGGTCCATCACAGTCCCACAGAAGAAGGAAATTTCTCTCCAGTTATCTGCCTCTGCCAGTATGGCCCTCACCACTGCTGGCAATGGTTGGAGTACCTACATGCTAGTTTCCTCACAATGTTTTCCATCATCGTTTTCGGGGTAGTGGTCATGAAATAAATTATTACACAAGTAAAGGGCTAACCTGGGTTCGAACCTACGAACTCGACTCGTAACTGCTCACCGTATTTACAATATTATTAGCGAATGTATATTATGAGTTTGATAACCGTATCTAAATATGTTGTTTAGTTTAGAAGAATAACGCAGTCACACAGACAGAAAACAAAAGTGACTTATATTTTACAATATACATGTCTTCGGGTAATTGCAAAAACCGTTAGTTTATAATAAATCTTGTAAGATTATAAACTCTTTATTCTCAATAATACACGGATAAAGTAAACCTAAAGTATGGAATTTTGATGGAAATTATTGTATTTGAACTGAATTGTTAACTTCATACTGAGAGTTCATAATATCGTAAGATATTTACAATCATACGAAGTTTTCAATAATCCCGAGACATACATATCCCTAGTTATAGATAATGATAAGTTGTATCTAGTAATCAGAAATCGATATTAACTGTTGCGAAATACATAAACTACAAAAGCAAATCGAAGGTTGTCGTCGTAATCATAAATAAGGTTCTGCACGAGTATGGCCTATCGACAATAATAAACGGTGGCCATAACTACGTACCAAATGAGTATTAACAGGAAATGCAAATGATCAAGGTGTCAAATAGCAACCATTAAATTTGGATAACGCAGTTTACGTTTATATTTCGCACGTAATCCGCCTGACGTGTAAAATACGGCGCGTCAGTAAATATTAAGCTCTGCAATAATTTCGCTTGTGTCAGTGTCATAAATATTGTCCAGAGATTTTCATATTAATTGCAGCTCCACTAGAGCACCTCTGTACGCATGAATTTTAATTTTATGACCCTTGTTTACATCGACCTTTGTAAAAATATGTCTCTAATTTGTTAATACAGATACATATTTCAAAACGACGTCCTCTGCGTATTTCGATCTCTATTTAAACAGCCTCTTTTAGGTCATTATTTTAATTGATATCTCTTGCTGCCGTCTTCCTTTTATAAGATTTTTTTAACACACCCGAAAACTGGCTCCTTTCGCACCGCTACGCTACGAATTTCACGCGCTGTGCGTAATTTTTTCTATATCCGCACTCGTACGGACATTTTCATAGTGCGTAATTATAATATTATGTTGGATGGTAGCCAGCCCCCATAAAAATCGAGCACGGTGCACGAAAATAAAATTGAAGGCATTTCTCACAAATCATTGATACAAATAGGTTTTATATTTTGTTGAAAAACATAGTATGATACACGTGAGCGTTGCCATTGCACTCTCGGCCCCATAACCGAGCGCAAAGTTTTAAGCAGCCTCGGTTGTAATGACAATTTTCGCCCATTTACATCAATATGTAGGTAGCTACTATATCTGCATACCCATACACACTGTTTAAGGTTACACTAGTCGAAAATTCTTCCATACAAACGTAGTCTGGCGATTACTCCACTGTTAGACGGTGTACGTTCAAAATAAAATATGATATCAATTTGTCTCATCATTATCTAGCCTTGTATGGAAACAGAAAAGTAAAAAAATACAATATTTGAAAGTTATGAGCGTCGAAAATTCCATATTTCAACACTAATTTTAACTCATCTTTGGGCGGAAATAAATACCATAAGAAGAAGGAAAATTGCAAAACGGCCTCCATACAGGGATAGATTAGTAATTCAATAAAGCAAATAATTTTATTTTGAAAATATACATTTAGTAGTTTTTTCATGATATCTAGACTCCCAAAGGTCTATTCATAAAATTTCGCGCGCTCGTTTTCGTCCTAAATCATCATCCATTTCGCTAAAATTTGCAATAGTGCAAATTCGTACGAGAACTAGTTTCTTACTGCTGATCACAGCATCAATCTCTTTCGCACGTGTTGTCGGATGAGACAGCATGCATTTTAACCCCGCGCACAAAATAGTTCGTGCCGTTGACTAGGGGAACCTTAACTGGATTCTTATACAAAGCCATAAACTCGTGTAGTAACAGTAAAAACGAAAAAAATACTCTCAAGAGGCAAGATAAAACAATAGATTATGCACCAAAGGGGATCAAGCAGTGACGCGGGCGTCATGTTCAATCTCGAGCGTAATGATGGATTCCAGAGTTAACTCACGAGTGTAGCGATGGAGTTTAAGCGATCTGCGAGGGAGTTAATACTAGAATAGTGAACGCAGCGAGGGATTCATGCTAGCCCGAAGCAAATATATCTACCTTTATTCCTGACTCTACTCTTTTAACACCTATTGCGAAAAGCAAGACACGGGAATCGTGGCTGACAACTTGAGCACCGGTGGTCGGCCACCACTGCATAGATGCAGGCTCTTGGGAAAAGTATTCATATGGCCTTTAGGGTACTTTATGTTAGAGTAAATTGACCTATAAGTTGACATTATGGACCAGGTGATGTGAAATTTCCAAATATATGTTTTCTGTTCCATTTTCCACCTAGTTGACTGATAAAAATTGAATTTATCGATAAACTTTAATTACCTCACTGTGTAAAAGGATCTTTTTCCGAGCACTCATTATCTGTGATGGATTGAATTAAGTTCGCCGTTAGCTGATAGTTTAATTATTATGATCGCGCCTCTGTTGTACGCACAGCAGCTACCTCCCGTGTAATTATGAAGTCCGGTTCAATGAGGGAGTTGGATGGTCGGCTGTGAGCATGTCATGCATGCATAGCATTTTGTCATGTTAAAATCATTCGGTTATAAATAAAAGCTCTTTCAGATAAGTATCTCCTCCTCCAAAATAACTCTACATAACATATTCAAGTCATGTCTTTTCCATCCCTGAAACTTAATTCGTTTCCTAGACGGGTCAGTAATCCATTAAAATATCGTTATTAATGACATCTTTTAGATTTCGAATCACACTTGTCCGATGCATGTTTTGTACAGCACTACATTAAATTTTATTGAGACATTTGGGTGACAAATGGGCTTTCTATAAAGACGTGGATAGGAAAACATTAGTTCGTTTTCTAGCTCGACAAATCAAGATAGTGTCGCGATAAACGTCGCATCCAATCACCTGGTGTCCTATTACCAGGTGCGTGGTGTTATTTACGCGGGACCAATCAGTATGTAAATATGTAGGGTAGGTGAACGTTCTGGAGTGAGTGGGCAGAGGCCCTGTGCGCACAGCCTCCGCGCGGCCTGCGCTCGAGCGCACGCTTCGGGCACCGCTTCTAAAGTCGCGTCCTCCGGGGACGAGCCAGCTTATCTGATAAACGTAAACCGGAGCGCAGGAAACAAATGTGTTGACTTATCGAGACGGTCATCCCATTAATTGTTTATTTACCATTCGCCATGGCTTTTGGCTCGTTCATCCTGTTAATGATTGCTCTGGACGTGGTCGCCGCAGACAGGCAGGTGGTGCAGCCACGCCGGCGACAAGCGGTTTCCGCCTGCAACGCAACTGTCACTTACAACAAAGTCCTGCTGAAACACGTCACTCTGCTGTCAAAGTACGTGTTCACAGGCAAAGTGTTTGGTGTAAAATCCGATTATAATGGCACGAGAATTTACAAAGTGAACATACGTCGAGTATTGAAAGGTGATTTAAATGATATAGGTGTGCTGGTGAAGTTCGGAACCGCTAAGTCTTTACGCTTCAGTGACGCCACGATTTTCGTGGAAAGCTCTAGTATATCGTGTCCACCTCTACGTGTTCGCACATACGGTATATTTTTAACTGAAAGGAGACGAGATGGAGGCACTTTGTGGCTCAGCTTAGTAATTGAACCTCTGGTGTTGACGTTAAGAAGTATAGGAATAATCGAGGCAGTTGTCAAAGGTAAGATTTATTTTATTATTGTTATGGCTAAACATTTTGTACATAACCAAATTATTATAACATATACCTTGGTTGTTTAAGATTCATTAAACGTGAAATTCCATAAATTCTCTTGTACTTCGACCAGACCACGTAAATCAGTAACCGGTTTATGTGTTCGCGTTGTTTTAATAGTGGTGCGTAAATAAACAAGTAGGCGGCAATTAGTCGCGGGGCGGGGCGACGTCAGCGCGGCCGCGACCTGGCCGGCGACTTACTGCTACCTGTTACTGGTCGGCTACAGACTAATGTATTTACTTACGATATTGATATTGCCAGCAATTTTGAAGTCAATCAAGTTACAAGCAGCATTTCCTCCATGCTCACTTTCCGTTATAAACGTTCAGAGTTATTAATTAAAACATAACTTTAAAAAACGTTACTAGAACCAGAATTGAACGAGGGATTCCAAGCTAGCCCAAGGCAAACACCCTTATCACCGAGGAGAACACTCTTCTTTTCACGTCTACTCGGAGGTAACTGAAAGCAAGCTACGAGGAGTCAAGTCAGGCCATCGCTAGCAGTGGTGGCCGACCACCGCCGCGCCGGCGCCGCTAGGTGCAGATGTCTTGGAAGAAATTTTCATACGAATGTTTTATGTATATTTTTATTAAAACTTTTGCTAAAATACCAAACCCATAATCGCGAAATATAGTTAGATGCTACGTGGAAGCATATTTGAATGTATGGATCAAACTTTTTTCGCTATTTCAGGGTTGGGCCTATAGAAAAGTTGATCATAATGTGTTAACATTTGTTAATAGATTTTAATTCAATAAAAATTAGGTAGGTATCGTAAGAAGGTAGGAAGACGAAGAAGAGAAGAGTTCGAAAAACAATGCGAGATTCCCGCCTTATTGTCTATCGTAGAATTTAGAGTTAGACTTACTAACTATGCGTTATTTGAGGCGTAGGTAGACGAGAAAGCTTTGTAGTTGTGGTCACCTAAAGGTTTAATATCACTGTACTTGTATCATAACTGCTAGTGAAAGGTCTCTCTAGCTTATCGCCCACAGACAACTATAAAGACGATAGCCTCTCTAAATTGAATCTGTTAGTATTAATATCAAATATTCCCATAACGGAATTCTGTCGAAGCATGTATATGTACACTTAAATTTTGGCAATGGATTTCGATGTCTGACACACTGAAGAAGTTGCTCTAGGATGCGAGTAAAACCTCAGGTAACAGTTTGGCTTTATCCAATTATCCTTTATCGTAGCAAGTTTGGATGGGCCCAGTTTTCTAATTTAACGAGCTAAAATGTAATTTAGGTCTATGTCAGCTTTTAATAAATCCTGACAAAAACAAAATAGTAGAATTATTTATGAACTGAATAGCACTTCATGTCGAAACTACATAAAGTTTATAAAAAATATGGTCGCAATTTTTTAATAAATAAAAATCAATTTCTGCAGAACGCGTAACGCGGGTAACTACGGGAATATTAAATTTTCTACGTGCATGTCTCCACAAAGTTCGTCATGTTTTGAAGTTTGCTTTACCTGCCCGCTGCACTGGATATTAATATTATGAAAACTGCTACTCGACGGCAACTTTTGTCAGTAAACAGATGAATTTGACTACCTTGAGTCAACTTTGATGCGGGTTGCGAGGTTGCGGGATGCGAGTTGCACTTTATTTATTTTGTTATTGCAACGTCTTATAGTGGTTTGGGAAGTAATATAAGTAATGGAGACAGATTTTTTTCGGCTAATATTATGTTTTATTCACATATTCTATCCTTATTGCAGTTGATATATAGATATTGCTCCTGATACTTGATTGTTGTCTGCGTTTTGTGATCTTTTCCAAAATCGACAGGTTAGATGAAGCTGACAAATCACAATAACATCATCATCACCAGCCTTATAATGTTCCCACTGCTGAGACTCAGGCATCCTCTCTGTGAGAGAGGTAATGGGCCTTATTCCACCACGTGGGTCCAGTGCGGGATGGTAGATGTCACATGTCTTCGAATTTTTGGTTCTAAGACATGCCGGTTTCCTCACGATGTTTACCTTCACCTTTATAAGAGCAGTGGTGAAGAAATAATTTATACAAAGTAAAGAGCCTGCCTGGGTTCGAACTCACGCCCAAAGACACGTAAGTCAGGGCCGTTAACACTGGGCCACCACTGCTCAATAACATCAGTATGGACTTAAATTCTTTGAATTGTATGGTGTGAACGATCGGTAAGAAACAAGTTGTGTTAATTTTTTGGGGACTTACATCCCGAGAGATTCAATCCCTACTAAAAGCTACAAAGTGAAAAGGTTAATGCCTGTCCTGTATGTTATCCCCAAACCAAATATTTTTATCTATTTTGCCTGTAATTTCCAACGGCTGGTCAAAGACCTCCCTTGCCTTTTACCAGCCACATCTGTCCTTTGTCATTGCGGGCCAGTCCTTCGGTAAAAGTCAAGTTCGTTTCCATTTACGGAATGTTCTGCCGTGATATCGTTTGGAATTTAATGGGACTCTATTAGTGGATCTTTTGCTCACTTAAGAACTGTTGGGTACTCTCACTCAAACCATTGTTAAGTTTACCACCTGATTATGAAGAATTAACCGAAGTTCTAACAATGACTTATTCACAAAGTTATAAAAAACTTGGCTCGTGAGGATTTTATGTTCATTTCGGCATTATATTTCACACATGGTCGTTGTTAAGATTATAAGAAGGCATAAAGTTTGACGGGCGATATTTTATGGTGGCGCGGGCGACTGTCTGTTGGCAGCCATTGCGCCGAGCCGACCAGAGATACCGAGTAGGAGGATCTACCGACTATACACATTTTGGCATTCTTGTATCCATGTCAGAATATTATAATTACTGTACTAACATGTACATGTTTTACACATTACTTTTGTTTGAGTACATACTTTTCAGGTTTATCGCAGTTAGATATCCGGTAAAAACTTTCGGGGTTGGAGACTCGGAGTGGATTCTTATTAGTTATTGTTAATAATATACTAATTATATATTAATCAACAGATACTGGAGATGAAATGATACCAACCCTTCACTTACTGACTATGAATCAGATTACCTATTCAAATAATTATTGGATAATGTTCCTATTGCTATTTCTTAATGGTAATGAGCATTCAGATTTTATAGATTTCATCTTTAACCATTCAAAGGATGGGATTATGATGCCAATAAATAGCAACGCCTCCGTAGTACTGTCAGCAACACAAATTTCAACAATTCGTGTCGGTAAAATCAGGTGAAGAAGGAATGTGTTCAGATCATTCTGTGAACTCAAACGTAACATAGCTTCGGCTATAAGGTCTCTCTGGCCATAAATGATTGACTATACCTTCTAAACAAAATACATTATTAGTTACCTTATTGATCACACTAAAAATAATAACAGGATGTTACTGCAGCTTCTTCTCATATAGGGAAGACATGAGCATTTATCCATGCTTTTTCAAGGCGGGTTGGCGACTTCGGCGAGAGTAATTATAAAGTCTACGTTTCCTCACGCTGTTTTCCTTCACATATATCAATTATGTCCAAGATAAACTTAGATCTGCTAAAATCCGGAAACTTTGGGTACGCAGACGACAGTACTGTTGCTGAGAGATACGTGTCCGGCGCACGGGCTACTGCGCCTCAGATTCAGTCTCTCCGGGAGGCCATGGTTGAACGCTTGAACCTGTCCTTGAAGGCGGTCTCCGAATGGGGTGATGCCAATCTGGTCAGCTTCAATGCTTCTAAGACCCAGGCGTGTCTTTTTTCCGCTAAAAAGAGCCAATTCCACCCGGCTCCTTCTTTCCGTGGTGTAACCGTTCCGTTAACGGACCATCTCGAACTGCTTGGTGTTACGTTGACATCGACTCTCAACTTCGGTCCTTACATTGAGGCGAAAGCTCAGTTAGCTGCAAAAAAGTTGGGGATTCTTGCAAAGGTGAGACGGTACTTCACGCCAGAACAGCTGCTCAACTTGTATAAAGCGCAAGTTCGGTCATGCATGGAGTACTGCTCTCGCCTCTGGGATGGATCTGCCAAATACCAGATTGATGCACTTGAGTTGATTGACAGACGGGCCAAAAGGCTTATTGGCAACGATGTACTTAACGCACCAAAGCTCCAGAGTCTCGAACATCGACGCCGAGTCGCCAGTCTGTCGGTTTTTTATCGGTTACATTTCGGGGAGTGTGCGACAGAACTGCACAATTTGATTCCGCCTAGCCCTTTCCATCATCGGACTACAAGACGTACGGCCATGCGCCATCGGTACATGGTTGACATCCCTCCCATACGCACAAAGCGTTTTGCTAATACTTTCATTGTGCGCACAGCTAAGGAGTGGAATTCCCTTCCGGAGTCTTTGTTCCCTAATAGCTACAACCTAGGGGTCTTTAAGTCAAGAGTGAATAGGTTTCTTCTAGGCAAGCGTGCTTCACCGTAGACCACATCATCGCTTAACATCAGGCGAGATGGTGGTCAAACGCGAGCCTATAGATTATAAAAAAAAAAATTACATATGAATTGAAAAGTCAAAATGGAACTTGTCCGGATTTGAACTCACGACCTCAGGAGAGGTGAGGTTTCAGCCACTGGGCTGCAACGACATTACATCACAGAAAAGCCTAATATAATCTAAAAAAAGTTCCGTAATTTCAAATCAAAAATCTACAGGAGAGCTTTACAGATCAGTTGGGTGTGTTGACCGATTTTTTTTTGCCAACCGTACCTGCACTCACGCTAAAGGAACTGCGATCGCTGGCCCGTTCGTAATCTATCCACTCCTACGACACTAACGACTTTCCTGGAACTGTGTAATTACTTGTCCGTTTTTGCCTGTGTGTTAGCTAAATGATTTAACTTAACATACCAACAGCTAAAACACATTAACAATGAAAATAAAGTGCCCACTTTGACGGCTATTGATTTTATTCATGGTAATTAGGCAGATTGCCTTCGTAATGTCTTTTATATGAACAAGAAAACATAATATTCGTTGTATTGTTCTAGGTATACCTAAACGCTTTTGGTATTATACCCGTATAGCTTCTTTACACGAACAGGCGAAGGTTCTTATAAGTCCGTCAGTTAGATAACCTAAAAATGTTGCACACGTATTTTCTTTTGCCACGTAAACGAAAAATTACGACGATACAGTGCGTTGAAATATCGTGTGACGTCACGGTGTGCTACACTTTATACTGTCAAAGTGACGTCACAAGCCCCCACTCCTGAACTTTTACGCGCTTTATCTTTGTAATTTTTTATTTATTTGATAAAGCAAAAAATATACGGGTTCAATATTATTTGATAATCTCACTGACGGACTAAATATAAAAATATTTTTTCTACCCAGGATGCATCCCTATTTAAGTTGTTGCAAGTATATCATAGTAGGTTAAGTGGTAATCAAAATATTAGTAACAACGTAAAAGTAGAGAGCTTAATGTCTGAAGTTCGCAGGTAGTTAAAGTTGATGATCGAGTTCGCTTGAACTCTGACTAACTTGGGATCCTTTGGGATAACAACGCCAACTATAAACGCAGGAGTTCAGGAGTCAGGCCAAATAGCAGGCGTCTGTGGGCGCCCCCACTTTTATTATTAAACGAAACACCTTAAGGCGGTTTTAAATGATATTGTCTATATTCTCGTTACATAATTAACTCGTACTGAATATCATTAAAAAAGGAGGGACGGTTTGAGAGTTCGATTCGACGAATTTATCGGATATAAATCGGTCTTCCATAATTGTTTATGTGGGATTAATTGTTCCGCGTGGGTCGTTTGCCGACGGCGGTGGCGGCCGGTTCTCGTATATCACTAAACTGACGCGCGATTCAATTATACCACCAACTGACAGAGGCGTGGCTGGTCGAATGCATAAAAGTTTCCATGCTACAAGCCCTGCGAGCTGCTCTATATAGTCGTTCGTACGATTTGCATGCTCGCCACTCATCGTTCGTGAATGCTTTTTAATTGTCTTGGTATAACGTTCAACTATTTTATATTTCAACAAGGTTCAAGGACTGTTATTGTTTATTTCATTGTTCTGTCAATTATACACAGAATTTATATGCGTTCGTGTTTGTTACTTGGAAATTTTGGTCAATCAGTTTGCGGAAACAGTAGATCTAAGTCCCGCAGATGATGACGTAGTGGGCCATCCATTGCTCAAGCCCGCTGACACATTTTCTGATTTCAGTAAATTTGGACACCAGCACTGCCCTAGACCGTGCACAATGGACAAAAAGGATAAGGAGGACCGACCCCAAGTAATTGGGATAAGGTCGTGATCGATGATGATGACTGATGATTATGGATAACCTCAAAAACTACTGAACAAATTTTGAAAATTCTTTCACCAGTAGTAAGCTAAATTATGCCTGAGTGACATAGGCTATTTTTTTTAAATGTGTCGTGTGTGTTGCGCCTCGGGAGCGAAGACGCTGGGAAAACTAGTGAGATAAAATAATCAAGACAATTTGAATTTTACGAGCAGGTGTTGTGAAGAATAATTTAAAATGATAATATAGATTTATAAGAATCAGTCAACAAGAACCAAAATTGTTTATAATGGTAACACCTGTTAATTGACTTTTCTATATAAATAAAAAATGAATGGGTGAATGAATGTGTTGCTAAGCGCAAAACTCGAAAAAAGCTGGGCCGATTTTGATTGCATTTTGTTTTGTAAACACACAGTGTTCAGTGGATGGTTTAGATTTACAATTGGACCTCGTAGGTGGTGCTGCAATCGGGTTCAGACCCGAGCAGACTAACGTCTGTCGGGTCCACTAGTTCACAATAAAAATTAAGTAGGCATTGCTCAATCTGAGTTGACTTCTGTGATGTAACTTTGTTCTTTATTGGCCATAAATCAAATAGACAAAGTTATTTACTTAACAAAGGCCAAACACGACAAACGATATAGTACTGGAATCTCTAATATTATCTATCGTAGAGTTTAGACTTAACAACACGATGTATTAGTTCAGGCGTAGGTAGACGACAGGAAAGCTTAGTGTATTGTGGTCACTTAAAGGTTAAATATCACTAAGGACTACTTACCTAGTATCATAACCGCTAGTGAAAGGTTTCTAGCCTATCGCCCACAGAGAACAAGAAAGTCTCTATAAAATGAGCCTATTAATATTAAAACCAAAACAATCCCATAACGAAAGACAGAAGCATGTATAATTATGTGTATTTCAATGTCTGACACACTGAAAAAGTTGCCCTAGGGTGCGAGTAAAACCGCAGGTAACAGTTTGGCTTCATCTGTAACCGTATCATAGTAAGTTTGGATGGGCCCAGTTGTCTCATTTAATGAGCCAAAATTTAATTTAGGTCTACGCCAGCTTTTTACAAATCCCGTTCAACCCACCAACCCAAAAAAACAAAATAGCAAAAATATGTATGAACTGCATTAAGTTTATAAAAAATGTAGTCGCAGTTTTTTAACAAATAAAAATCAATTTCTGCAGAACGCGTAATGCGGGTAACTACGGGAATATTAAATTTTCTACGTGCATGTCTCCACAAAGTTCGTCATGTTTTGAAGTTTGCTTTACCTGCCCGCTGCACTGGATATTAATATTATGAAAACCGCAACTCGACGGCAACTTTTGTCAGTAAACAGATGAATTTGACTACCTTGAGTCAACTTTGATGCGGGTTGCGGGATGCGAGTTGCACTTTATTTATTTTGTTATTCCAACGTCTTATAGTGGTTTGAGAACTAATATAAGTAATGGAGACAGATTTTTTCCCGGCTTATATTATGTTTTATTCACATGTTCTATCTTTATTGCAATTGATATATAGATATTGGTCCCGATACTTGACGTTGTTGCTGACAGATCACAATAACATCAGTATGTACTTAAATTCTTTGAATTTTATGGTCTGAACGATCGGTCAGAAACAAGTTGTGTTAGTTCTTTGGGCATTTACATGCCGAGAGATTCAATTCCTATTAAAAGCGCACTAAACGTTTTGGAAATACTTTCATTATGCGTACAGCTAAGGAGTGGAATTCCCTACCGGAGTCTGTGTTTCCAGATAGCTACAACCTCGGGGTCTTTAAGTCAAGAGTGAATAGGTTACTTCTAGGCAAGCGTGTTACACCGTCGACCACATCATAGCTTACCATCAGATGAGAAAGTGAGAGAAAGCCTCACTTGCCTTTTACCACCCACGTCTGTCCTCTGTCATTGCGGGCCAGTCCTTCGGTAGATGTCAAGTTCGTTTCCATTTACGGAATGGTCTGCCGTGATATCGTTTTAAATATAATGGGACTCTATCAGTGATTCTTTAGCTCACCTAATACAGTTGGGTTTTCTCACACAAACCATTGTTAAGTTTACCACCTGATTATGAAGAATAACCTGAAGTTCTTACAATGACTTATTCACAAAGTTATATAAAACTTGGCTCGTGAGGATTTTATGTTCATTTCATCTTTATATTTCACACATGGTCGTTGTTAAGATTATAAGAAGGCGTAAAGTTTGACGGGCGATATTTTATGGTGGCGCGGGCGACTGTCTGTTGGCAGCCATTGCGCCGAGCCGACCAGAGATACCGAGTAGGAGGATCTACCGACTATACATATTTTGCTATTGTTGTATCCAAGTCAGAATATTATAATTACTGTACTAACATGTACATGTTTTTCAGATTACTTTTGTTTGAGTACAAAATTATCAGGTTTTTCGCAATTAGATATCCGGATAAAACTTTCGGGATCGGGGAATCGGAGTGGATTCATATTAGTAACTAATAATAATAATAACATACTAACTATATATTAATCAACAGATACTGGAACTGAAATCTTATCAACCCTTCACTTACTGACTATGAATTAGAGATGAAACGGATATCCGGTAACTCTACGATATCCAGATTATCTGGCAGCCTAATTATTATCCGGCCTATCCGGTGGGCTAATTACTATTCGGCCGGATACCGGATTTAAAAAGAATATAAAATTTAGGTAATTTCTTTATTTATATCACTTAACAAATACAATCAGTGACCACAAACATTTTCATTCTAATACTTAGAAATTAATTAGCACTCATACTGCACTAAGGGCAAATTATAAATAATTTATTTGCATTAAGAGGTAACAAGCGATTCTGCTTGTTTTCATAACAAGGGCAGCTCCAGAAATGTATGTTAAATCTTTTTAAAATTATGTGTTTGCAATCAATTCAACAAGTCAATGAAATAATTGCTAACTTCGCTCATGAACGAAAAGACCCGAATTCGACCGAGTCCGGCCACGTTCGTGCGCTTCTTGCGATGCATCAAACGGCAATGTTTTGCCAGATATCCGGCTATCTAACTACAAGGTTGGCCAAATATGCAGTATCTGGTATCCGGCTAAACAGCTATCCGTTTCATCTGTACTATGAATCAGATTATTCAAATAATTATTCGATAATGTTCCTATTGCTATTTCTTAACGGTAATGAGTATTCAGATTTTATAGATTTCATCTTTAACCATTCAAAGGATGGGAACTGGCAGCAACACAAATAGTTGAAATCAGGTGAAGAAGGAATGTGTTCAGATCATTCTGTGAACTCAAATGTAACATAAATATAGCTTTGGCTATAAGGTCCCTCTGGCCGTAAATGATTGACAAAATACATTATTAGTTACCTTATTGATCACAGTAAAAATAATACCAGCGTGTTACTGCAGCCTCTTCTCATATAGAGGAAGGCACGGGCATTTATCCACGCTTTTTCAAGGCGGGTTGGTGACTTCGGTGAGAATAATTATAAAGTCTATCGTTTCCTCACGCTGTTTCCTTCACATATATCAGCTATGTCCAAGATAAACTTAGAAAGTGCATATGAATTGAAAAGTCAATTGGAACTTGTCCGGATTTGAATTCACGACCTCAGGAGAGGCGAGGTTTTAGCCACTGGGCTGCAACGACATTATATCACAGAAAAGTGTAATATAATCTAGAAACTAGTTCAGTAATTTCAAATTAAAAATCTACAGGAGAGCTTCACAGATCAGTTGGGTGTGTTGAGTGAATTTTTTTGCCAACCGTACCTGCACTCACGCTAAAGGAACTGCGATCGCTGGCCCGTTCGTAATCTATCCACTCCTACGACACTAACGACTTTCCTGGAACTGTGTAATTACTTGCCCGTTGTTGCCTGTGTGTTAGCTAAATGATTTAACTTAACATACCAACAGCTAAAACACATTAACAATGAAAATAAAGTGCCCACTTTGACGGCTATTGATTTTATTCATGGTCATTAGCAAAATTGCCTTCGTAATGTTTTTTATATGAACAAGAACACATAATATTCGTTGTATTGTTCTAGGTATACCTAAACGCTTTTGGTATTATACTCGTATAGCTTCTTTACACGAACAGGCGAAGGTTCTTATAAGTCCGTCAGTTAGATAACCTAAAAATATTGGACACGTATTTTTCTTTTGCCACGTAAACAAAAAAATACGACGACACAGTGGGTTGAAATATCGTGTGACGTCACGGTGTGCTACAATTTATACTGTCAAAGTGACGTCACAAGCCCTCGCTTCTGAACTTTTATGCGCTTTATCTTTGTATTTTTTTATTTATTTGATAAAGCAAAAAATATACGGGTTCAATATTATTTGATAATCTCACTGACGGACTAAATATAATTTTCATTTTTCTACCCAGGATGCATCCCTATTTAAGTTGTTGCAAGTATATCATAGTAGGTTAAGTGGTAATCAAAATATTAGTAACAACGTAAAAGTAGAGAGCTTAATGTCTGAAGTTCGCAGGTCGTTAAAGTTGATGATCGAGTTCGCTTGAACTCTGACTAACTTGGGATCCTTTGGGATAACAACGCCAACTATAAACTCAGGAGTTCAGGAGACAGGCCAAATAGCAGGCGTCTGTGTGCGCCCCCACTTTTATTATTAAACGAAACACCTTAAGGCGGTTTTAAATGATATTGTCTATATTCTCGTTACATAATTAACTCGTACTGGATATCATTAAAAAAGGAGTGACGGTTTGAGAGTTCGATTCGACGAATTTATCGGATATAAATCGGTCTTCCATAATTGTTTATGTGGGATTAATTGTTCCGCGTGGGTCGTTTGCCGACGGCGGTGGCGGCCGGTTCTCGTATATCACTAAACTGACGCGCGATTCAATTATACCACCAACTGACAGAGGCGAGGCTGGTCGAATGCATAAAAGTTTCCATGCTACAAGCCCTGCGAGCTGCTCTATATAGTCGTTCGTACGATTTGCATGCTCGTCACTCATCGTTCGTAAATGCTTTTTAATTGTCTTGGTATAACGTTCAACTCTTTTATATTTCAACAAGGTTCAATGACTGTTATTGTTTATTTCAATTGTTCTGTCAATTATAAACAGCTTGGGGCATTCTGAAGTATGAAAAAATACACAGAATTTATATGAGTTCGTGTTTGTTACTTGGAAGTTTTGGTCAATTCTTTTACGGAAACTGTTGATCTAAGTCCCGCAGATGATGACGTAGTGAGCCATCCATTGCTCAGCTAGTTAGCTCGCTGACACATTTTATAATACCACCGTCCCTAATTTTCCTGTAATTTACTTGAACACAGCAAAATACTGCGATCACCTATCTACCTATTAAGGGCGTGGTGATTTTAGTTGCATCATCATTGAATAGCCCACGCCAGGCCGCCTACCATAACGCGATCCTATCCTATTCTATAGGTACCTACTTTTGTATTATCTTATTCCTACTTTCCGAAAGACATTCACTGCTGCACATAGGCTGTGCGTCCCGCATCCAGCGGATACCGAGTTGAAGGTTCCCACGAGGTGAACTGATCACTGTAGTGTCTGCCAGTACTTTCTGAATATTATTACTTAGTTTTTACTAATATGATAATTCAATTCTCTATATTCGGAAGTTTTAGAAGTTTGGTTGTTTGGCAATCAATAGAGCCAGTTTGGATAGACATTATTTATCCCATTCTGAACGTGCCCCTAGAATAATTTTCGACAATCACGCTGGTGAAGCCATAACTTTAAAAATATAAATGTGTTCATTTCTACAATTAAATAAATATCTTACAATAGACGAAACACACGAAACACTCACTGAAGTAACATTATGAAGTAATTTGCGTTTCAATTAAGTGTCGAACCGTGCGATAGCAAGTTACCGAGTGTAACGTTAACGTCTCATCCGGACGGCAGAGGGCGCTGTTAAATCTGGCGCAGATAATAAAGTGGACCGTATTTACGACAAGCTCGTAGCCAAGTTATAGGTCGATTCGATTAGTCCGATACAGAGTTTACGGAACGTGTTTACGGCAGCTGAGCAACTCGTGTATTTACCTGCCACATGGTTATACACAACTATCTGTGTCGTATTTTACCTACTTTTAGTTTCGTTTGTCACGATATTACGAGGTACATATTAGTTTAGATAGAGGATTTCAAATTGTATCCCTCCATCATGTGGTGCATGTCTAATAGGTGAAGAGAAAACTTTGAGGTACAAAGATTTCTATATAGATGTTTTTAAGTATCTTGCGTACATGAAGGTAATGAAATAAAATAAATAATTAAAATTACAGTTAAAACTTAAGTAAAATTATAAGTATTACTTGAACTTTATGCTATGTATTTATTAGATAATATTCTAAATTGCTGTGCCCGACGTATTGACATATTGTATTTTGTTTTATTTTATTATGTTGACATTGCCATTTTTATCTTAGTTTTTTATTGACTTACCATTTTGTTAATGTTTTATTTCACTTTTGTCTAAACTTTAATTGAAATTCATCATTTTGTAATTGTTATTCTGTAGCATTATTTAATAAAATTTAAAGCTTGCATTGTAATTTTTCTCAGGTATTTATTCCTATAATAAATTGCTGTGCCCGACAGGGTCCATGTGAACTATATTACTGTTATAAGATCTTTATACACATGTGAATTGCAATAAAAAATTGAATTTAATTGAAGATTTGGCTTACTTAGTTAGAGCTTTAATGGCGAAGGAGAGCAAAAAACGAAAATTTATAAAAAAAAAACAACGGCTTCCGGCCACTTCAACTACGGGGTGACCAATGGTACAATTAATAATTCAGCTATGTTGTCCCACTACAGGTCAAGACCAACCTTTAGTGTTTTCACTCAATCTAGTATTTGAAATGCAGTCCGGAGCCGCAATTCGTTCGACATTTGGAAAACCTGTCTAGTCCTACATGAGCTTTGCTGTTTTGATGTGATCGTTGTCAATTTGTGCCTTAGGGCACAGTTTTGTATTCAATGTCTTATTCGAACGTCGAAAATCGAAGATACTATGCTCTATCGCTTGCTGCTAACTCAATCTTGATCATCTGCTGAACTCTCTCAGACCAGGTTTGACCGCCGTGCTTAAGAATAGAGAGAATACCGAAATTTCTTGCCTTGCCTCTCTCTCTCTCTGGCCCAGGAAGAACAAGCCCAGTAGACAAACTCCACACCCTTAACACATTTTTCTGTATTCTCTTGGGGAAATGTTCAGAATGCGTGCCGACTTTGAGGTTAGGATCGGGTAGTTTGGGATTCCTTACTACCTCACTAAAACCATCAGCATATATATAGAGGGGGCGCTGTACTGTTTTCCTTTGACGCTATTAGTCATGCATGAGTTGGTCTTTGTTTTGACTTCAACTTCGAGGACCAATAGGTATGCATCAGAACCTGCTTTACTTTGAACATTGACAAAAGAAAATCAACCTTCTCATTATCTGCCGCTCATTGTATTGTTTTCTTTTTTATTTCTCCTGTCAATACTTGAGATATCCTGTCCGGCTTTGAAGTACGTAAGTGCAATAGAAGTCGTTATTTTAGAGGGTGTGTGCCTAGAGCGTGATACAGGTTCCAAACCCAGTATAGATTCCAGTTATTACAAAGGTTTGAATCTTGCTGTAAGTTTACATACCATGAACCAAAATTGTACCTTTTTGAGATCATAGTTAAATAAATAATCAGTATGACGACGCTTGCAATTCATTAGGCATTTAGCCTTAAGGAGCTGTTCAGACTTCGACGTTTTTGAGCGACAACTTTTGGATTGTCTTCGATCTACCACGATCATAAAAACCGACAATAACTTTTCAATTGTGTTTTTTCTTACTGCAATCATTTGATCCTCGCCAGCCTGATGCTTTGTCTTCATTTAAGAATTCCAACAGAAGAATCAAAATAGAAGACTTCATTTTCCTCAACAGATTTACTTGGAAATAAAATGGAAATTGTTACTGACGTCGTCACTATTCCGAACACATCCTAAAAGGAAAGTATCATGAACTGACCCACATCCTAATACCTTAAACAAACATTATCCTTGAATCAGTATTGTTTTACCCAATAATTTATTGCCAACATCTCTTCCCAAATTAGTTACTGTTTGATGTTTACCGTGTTGTTTCTCGACTCTCATTGCGACCAGGGACTCCTTCGACTGACCTTTACAAACAGCATAAGTAGGGTTTGGTTATTTGCAATTAATATGTTGTCTTGGTACAGCGTTGCTGTTGACATTGTCCTAAAACAACATTTTGAATATTTGGTCTGTGCAGTCGGGAACGCGGGAACACCGGTATCGTTGCTCTCGCCTACACCCTTATTATGCAAACTGTTCGACATTTGCAGTATTTGCTGCGGAGAAAATGTACGTGTACCGAGTGTAAAAATACTATTTTAATATCTGTTCGTACTTAAGGCCACCCGCATTGTCTATCATGTTTGTCTTTTTGCTTTTATTGAATTTGGTTTAGCTTGAAAAGGTTTACCCCACTCGATTATTATTACCCATACCAGTGAGAATTTTATCACAGAATCATTCCTTATGTGTAATATTAGAATTTTACTTGAAAAACAGTCGCATAAGGAAAAACATTATAGGGATCTTTGCACGCAGGTAGCAAATATTCAGCAGGTGGATATTACAACATTTGAATTCCATGCCACACTGTTGGTTTTATATTAGAGCCATGTGAAAAGCATCTCTTTTTATCTTTTATCATGTGAAGAATAAGTAGCTTTTACCTAGTGAGATATTGTTTATATATATTTCAGCCACGTGCGCCGATAAAATATCGCTTTTAAAGATTGCAGTAGTTCAAACGTGGATAAACTTGTTATGTCTATGAGAACTTGAGTTATTTTCATGACGGGTAAGGAAGTCTTACATAACAATGTTCTGTCTGAAGATTGTAGCCGCAATTTAAATACTCTCTGAGATATGTATTTTTAGGTTATACTAATTGAATGTAGGCATGTCATGTGGGTAGGGCACATTGCTCGCAGAACGGATGGCCGATGGAGCAGAAAACTTCTGGAGTGGCGACCGCGAATTTGAAGACGTTGCGTTGGAACGCCACCCACCAGATGGACCGATAACCTGCTGAAGGTTGCGGGGATCCGCTGGATACGGGACGCACGGGACCGGTCAATGTGGCGACGCGTGGGGGAGGCCTATGTCCAGCAGTGGACGTCTTTCGGCTGATTTGTTGATGATAAAGATGATGACCTATTTAAAAAATTAAATTGACTCCTGTTAAATAAAACACAGTGCGATGAATCGAATCAGCTGAGCATAACGCTTGCGAAGATTTGACGAGTCCAAGGTAAACACATTATTATACTGTCTTGACCCAACAATTTCCCTACAACAAATTGACAACCCTACAATTTTAATATCAATGTTAAAAATAACAATAACATTGGAGACCGTATGAGAACCTGAAACTCTTGGGAGCTCATTAGTTTCTTAATTTAATAAGTTAGTTTGGGCCCAGTCACTTGCGTCGCACGCATAAATTGAAATCAGCTCCTGTTATGGCTTTCATTAAAACCTTTTGTGATCCGGTGGCAGTTCCCATTTCGCCTGTTCCAGCCGCGCATATTAAATTATTATAATTTTAATGATACGTACGTACGTACCTACATATGCAAAATATGTGGGTTCACCAAGCACTTTCAGTTGAATGAATTTTTATTTTATCATTTTATAATAACGTCGCAATAATCGCATTCACCTCATTATTACGATGAATAATGCATTCTGTGGCTTCATTTTTGTATTTTTGGATATAAGCGAAACATGAAAAGAGGTGTTCTTATTTTCTTTTATTATTTATTTAACATAAAGGATGATGACTTAATTGAACTTACGTACTTTAATATTGACGGTGTTGTGCATTCCAAAAATAAATACGGTTATACCAAACTTTCTCATTGGAAGTACCCACATTTTAAAAGTTTCGTCATACTTCATTCGGTAGTTCAAAAGCTTTACAAATGTATGGGCTCCGATGACTTTATACTAAATATTAAGAGGTTGAATTATCTTAAACGAGACAATTAAGATTACAGCGTCGAAAGTGGTCGTAATGTCATTGCCAGCACCCATTTACAGCACAAGGGCAAGTAAGCATGGGGCCTATCGGTTTTATTAGCTTTATTTATATTAACATGTGAGCACAGTGGCTAATAATGTCTCATTCAAGAGGATGAATCACGACCAGCGTCCAGTGAAAGACTTGTTATTGAGTAATTTACTAATTAACTACATTCCAATGGAGACAGGAATGCAGTGTCGTTGAGAGTGAAATTATAATGCAGTGGCTCGACACATATACGTATATGTGTGATCAAGGATATTAAAATGTATGATTATTATTGATTATAATATATATGATTATTAGTATACAGGACTAATTTGGATGGGTTGACCTTAGTATCCAGGATCCCGATTTTGGGGTTGTTAATAGTTGTTTTGTTATTAGAGGTTGGTTTCCCCTTTCAAATCCCCCATAACCCTAGCAAACGCGTAGTATTTTTTTGTGTTTAAAGTAACGTGAAATGGAACGTCATTATGAGTTTACATGTTCGTTTATAAGTTTTATTTTGTTTAATAATTATTTAATGTTTTTTTTATAATAATTCATTATTATTTTAGTGTAAAAAGCAAAAATAAAATAATTATTATTTGTACGATCATGGAACGGAAGGTTGGCCGCTATTTTGTTGGTCAGTGTCTTGATATGAAGTGTTATTCATTCCGTTCCTCTTGCAGTTACATTATGTATTACACTTCATGGTTAAAATAGGTCGAATCTGTTCCAAAACCAAATATGACTTCACATAGTCTTTTGGCTGCCCCCTTACCTCTGGAGTGTATATAAAAACCGGAGGCGCGAAGCGTAAGGGCGACGGGGTTGCACTTCCCGCAGCGCCGGAGACGATGCAGAAGCTTCTTTAAAGTGTTTTAAACACTGTTAATTGCGTTGTTTTTGAGTACATAACCTCAAAACTTAAATATTATGAAAACTATTTATTTGCTAGTTTTAGGGGTGAAAGGGGGTACGCCCTAGACCGCCCCTCCCCCCTCTAAAATGTTCAAAATCGGTATCCCGGTTTATAAGTATTTCCATTTAAATTACTTAGTGAAACTTCGCCGACGCGACGGGAATCGATAAACAATGCCTCTAAAAAAAACATGTTCAAGAATAGCAGGTTAAAGTACTACTAGCGCGGTAACGGAATCAACATTCGTTATCAGCACCCTAATTGCGTAATTTTATTGAATAATCAAAGCACGCGCGCACGCTTTCATTTATTAATTCAATAATATTCACTACTACAATAGCACTAACGAAAGAAAATAAGAGAATTGATTTTCAAATATGCAAAGTCCCACTAAGCCCGCCTGAAACGATTAGAAATACAAAATTCCTTCGTTTTAGAATTTCAGTCCTTGGGACTACGGTTTGTTCCTCGCAAATGGACCTGGCCTTTATTTAGAGATCATTTATTATTTAGAGTATCCTGCTATTTACTTATTGTCCGGCTAACGAGAGGTTCGCGTGTGGGCCAATAGCTACTAGATCTACGAGCGAACCCATCTGGCTGTCTCTTGGGAATGCAAGGACGACATTGTCTGTCTCTAGAAACGATTTTGAACTTTATTTGAAATTTGAGGCATAATCTGCACTATGATTTTTTGAGACAACTTAAATAATGTTTTGGCGTAGCAATATATCTGTAGATATTATCAAAGACTTTGACAAGTGGCATTCGATGTCAGCGAAGGCAATAATCTAAATGTCAAAATGTAAGGAATTGATCATATGATTTTTCGGTATCGCTTGTCAACCCCATACAATTTTTCGGTATCGCTTGTCAACCCCATACAATTTTTCGGTATCGCTTGTCAACCCCATACAATTTTTCGGTATCGCTTGTCAACCCCATACAATTTTTCGGTATCGTTTGTCAATTTCATACAATTTTGCCTTTTTGGCAACCGCTACCGCCACGCTTTCGATGATAATAATAATATAATGTCACTTGTCACTTGCCTGTGGTCAGTCGCTACATTTGAATTAAAATTAAATTATTAAAAGTGGAAATGTTGCCAGCGTTCAGTGCAATTTTCCCATTGACAACGATGTCCACTGACCCCCATTCTCACTTCTCCTTTTATACGCGCTTATTATTATCAGTTTATAAACATAATTGGTACGTTATTTATTAGAGTAAAATATTTATATTATAATATATATAATAATATTTTGTATTCATATTCTTTATTGTACACGAAACAAACATAAGACAACGTAGGACAGCTTATGTACAAAGGCGAGCTTAACCCATAAGGGTTCTCTTACAGCAAACCTCAGTGTCACAGAGATTTTTATTAAATGGGGACAGTATACTCGTACACAACGACGATCGTACATTAAAATTGACAATTATGTGACATTGCAAATTGCAAGCGTATTTGTCTTATAGTAGGTATCTTCTGATTAATAAGATGAAGAAAAATCGTTCTAATCTGTTAGAACGATTTTTCGAAATGTCAGCAATCATTTTGAAATCAACAGCATTCATTTTAATAATTCCTTTGTTTGAAGTCAACATAGTCGACAGTAGCAAAATAGTATTAGTAATAGTACTCTGCTTATCCCGTTATTATTCACGTGGATCGGCTCCCCTTGAATAGAGCAAAAGATAAGTAACCGTAGTCTTATACTTTAAAGCTTTCTTGCATTTATTGAATATCTAATAGCATAATCTATACCAATATTATAAAGAGTAAAGATTTTTTGTTTGTCTGTATGTGTGTTTGTTTGAACCAAATAGGCTCCGAAAATACAGGACCGATTTTAAAAATTCTTTCACCTATGGAATGCTACATTATTCCCGAGTATCAAAGGCTAAAAATATTTTCAAAAAAAAATATCATTCTTATACAAATTGCAATAATGTAACCCAAAGTAGCAAAAGTTTTGCCTACAAAATTCATTATTTGGCTTGCACTGAGAAAAATATTGATGATACATAAAAATTATGTACAACATGATTAAAGTACTCATTATTAACTACAAAAAAGTCTGCGAGAGAATATATCTCACTATCATAGTTAAGTCACAATAGCAGCTTTTTCTAAAATTTAATAAGATCGCTGGCTGCCGCTGATAGAAACAAAAGTTGGTTACATTCGTATTTGTAGTATTAATTCTTATTCAAATAAATAGTTTAACAAATTGGTAGGTAGGGCAGGTATGTATGGTAGATAGGTAGGTGGTAGGTGGGTAGATAGCCAGTTGACGGGAGCGAAGCCAGGGCGTAAGCTAGTTTCTAATATAATGAATGTATAGTACAAAGCACAGTTTATTATACAGTAGATTATAAACGAATTAGGACAGTAGGTACAAAAAAAATTGTCGTTTATTATATAATGAACTTAGCTCAATTTAAACGGTATTAGTAAATGTTTTATTGGTCGGAGTTAGTCGGTTAGCAACTATTTTGTTTTTTATCCTCCATAAGTCTCAATTACACTAAACGTTTTGGGAATACTTTCATTGAGCATACTATGTAAGAAGTGGAATTCCCTGCCGGAGTTTGGGTTTCCTGAAAGCTATAACCTGGGGGGTCTTTAACTTATGAGTGAATAAGTTACTTTCAGGCGAGGGTGCTTCACCGTTCACTACATCATCGTTTACCACCTGGTGAGATAGTGGTCAAGCGCGAGCCTATATAATCAATAAAACAAAAAACATTTTCACAAAAAAATAAACTGGCTTCAAAAGCAAAATACTAAAAGGGTGCAAAATAATTTTCGTTTCGAGAGCCGGAGTCTTTGGTACTTCTTTTTTTATCGATTTTCGACACCGACTTCCGAATCGAAAGTTATTTTGGACTTTTTAGTGTTTTGCTTTTGAAATCGTTTATATTTCGTGAAAAAATTGTTTTCTCTCTTTTTAGTTTTATTACACTTCACTAAAAAGTAAACAAGTTCTATAGTAAGGTAACTAAAGGATTGACAAAATACCCATAATAACTTAAGTTACACATTCGTGCTGTTTGTCGCCAAGGAGTTCGGTTGTATGTTCCATATCTTGAAAACTGCTAAACCAATTTGAACAAATTTTTGAAAAAACTGACTTTGGTGGCTTCTCATTCCTTGTTTGTCCAATATTTTTTAAAACAAAAGATACGATATTATTTTATCTACTCAACGAGCTGTAAACAACGATACCCCACTCGAAGGGGTAGTTCAAAATGTATTCGCACCCCCTTTAGCTTAATGGCAGCCCCCCCTTAAAACATTCTAAAATATTTTTTGACGAATTTGTATGGCTTCGTGTCAACAACATGCGTATACTGTGAAAATTTGAAGACACCACCCGTTTGGCTGTAAAACCTGGGTGACAGACGACGGACGGACAGACAGACGGACACGTGAGTGACAGAGTTTCGGGTAAGGAACCCTAAAAACTAAATAAGTAGATAGCATCTTCTCAAACAATGGGTTATCAATCACTGCTACTCTTTCCTAGGCCTTTCCCCGATTATTAGAGTTCCGTACCGAATGGGTAAAAACGGGACCCTCTTACTAAGACTCCACGATCCATCTGTCTGTCTGTCACCAGGCTATCTCAAGAACCGTGATCGCTGTTGTGTTGAAATTTTCACAGATGATGTATTTCTGTTGCCGCTTTAACAACAAATACTAATAACAGATTAAAATAAATATTTAAGTGGGGCTCCCATACAACAAACGTGTTTTTTTTGGCGTTTTTGCGATAATGGCACGGAACCATTCGTGCGCGAGTCCGACTCGCACTTGGCCGGTTGTTTTATTTTATGCTAGGTCCTCTTTGTGCATTTACGCACTCAATTTCCTTGCGTATACCTCTATATTTGCTTTGTTTTGCTGAACTTCGAATTGATTTCCACGAAGTTCATTAAAGTATAAAGCACCGGTATTTCATAGCACCGTTTTAACGTAATCATTTTCAAAGTTATATAGGTACTTGTTGGCTGCTTGCTAGTTGCTACAATGAACCTCTTTGATAAGATATTTTCTAGTTGATGCACTAAACAATGATCACATTAACGTGTTTAAGGACCCAGGTGGATGCTGCCACTTTTCCTGTAATCTTTCGGCCGCCCCTTTATGACTCCCGTGGGATTGCCTTGCCATGGGGGAAATGAACCTCATAGTTATTGATAAAATACGATCGTAAAATGTTCGAGGGAGAGGGGAATTGAGGGAGTATTGTACGGACACGGGCCAGCGATGCTTTTTCACTGTATTTTGCTGAGTCTGCAAGCATCCTATAGGATTATTGCTAACAGCCAGGCTGTGACTACGTTTTGCTTTATTTTTTGGTGGTAAATATACGTTTTTGCTTACTGTTTTTGTTGCCACATATTGTAGTGTTCACTAAAAGTATGAGTAAATTTATTTTATGTTCGGTCCTATTTTTTATGGTTTTTTATATTGTTGGCATTTTTGTATTTAAGTTTTGAAATAATATAAACATCTCTTAACGTGGGTGTGGGGGCTGTGCGCCTTGCACCTGGACTTAGACTCCCTTATTAGCCATTTTTATTTTAAGATGGGTAAAACAGACTCGTAGAAAGATGAAGGGGCTAAATAAAGTTGTTTTGATTCCAATTTATTATAACTTTTATGTCTCAGAAACTAATAGATTTTGGATTAAGACCCACAATGCTTCTTAATTGTGGGTGCGAGTATTACATTAAAGGAGAGATAAGGCTCGAGGTCATTGTTGGTTTCACTTTTATGGGGTTGGCAAACGAGGTTCTATTGTGTGGGACCTATCGATTGAACAATGCAATATTGTAGACGAAAATAACCAAAGTTGATTGCGCTATTAGCTCACCTAATATTTTGTGCGGAGAGCTTAGGTTTATAATCGCAAGTTGCATGTTTACATCGTCGGCGACAGCTTGTTAATCTGTAGCGACATAAATCTGCCTCGTCTCATCTAGGGCACCTATTTTGAATAAATTCCGGTAACGATCCCATTGACATTGTCGGCACGGCAGCCGATGTTGCCGCGTCTGAAACATGCAAATGAAGACATGACGCCGACACCGGGATGTTTATGCTCGGCGCTCGGCTTTCGGCTCCGGCAGGCAGGAGGCAGGAGCGAGGCCCAGATGTTAACACTAGTGTCGTGTTATCGCTCTCGCTGCCGTCTTAAACACGTTTTACGTAACGCCGAGCACTCGATAGCTATCTACATAAATTTGCGGTTATTTGTAGTCTCATAACGGTGTAATTTGCGGGAACAACGTCCCAAGTGCTTCCATTCGCTTGATGTTGTATTCCGGCAATATAATCAAGGATTTAACGGAGTAGAACACTGTTGATGGCTCCGTCTATAAAACGATTTTTGATAAGTGTAGCGGCGTTAATAAGGTTTTTTCTCGGAATATAAATTGGTCCAACGTCTACAAAGTACGCGTGAATTTTGTTGCAAACGAGTTTGGGGTTCTCTTGTCGATTATACTGGAACTTAACTGTGTTGGCGGCGCTATCGTCATCTTATTGCTAATTGAGGTGTTTTCAATGTAGTTTACGACAGAAAATCATTAAGCGAAATAACACTATTAACGAAGGATTACTTGCGTAGTACGTAATTATAGTAGAGCGGCAGCCATTTGCCTTTGTCTAAGTCTAAAGTGTAATTAAACCGAGTGTAGCGTAATGCCCACGCGCACCATTAGCTCGGCAGATTCCCTGCTCCCCGTGCCGGCTCCCCCTTTTCCCCCTCCATCCATTTCGCCGTGAAATAAGTGACAGCGGCGAGCAATTTATCTCATTGATCCCTTTGCATACGTCTCAGTCATTGCGCGCGCTGGCGTCGCCAGCCGGGCCCGCCTCGGACGGATTTACGGGCTTCCATACCAACAGAATAAGGGGATGTGGGACCGTTTATCCTGAATTACTTATACATTTTTGTTGGGCCCTCTGATCTTTCTCAAGTGACATTTGTTTCAGAATAGAAATATTGTGTAGACGTGTACCAATCTTATGTTGTGAAGTCCTTTAGCGTTTGCGCAGCCTATCGTGGTATTAGGCGAAGACTATAAAATACCTTAAAAGCCAAATGTTTTTTTATTCGACTGCCGAAGGAGGTGTGTTTATCAGTCTATATAATATGTATGTATGTTTGTTCCTATGTGGCGTTCTAGAGACCAAACGCGTCGGCCGATTTTGATGATTCTTACGTCAATCGATTCGTCTTAACTCTGCGATTGTCACTGGCTACATTAAAATTGGTAAAGAAAAAATGCCGCTTTTGGGCGCCATATTGTAGGGAATTTTTTTCTTCCAAACCCATCGTGTGGGGTATCAAAATAAAGGGTTTAATAGGTAATTGCAAAAATATATAAAACTTATATAATATATTTAAATGTACCTTGATTATTAAAAAAAAAACAACTAAAAAGTTGTAAATAAAAAAGGTTAATTAAAAAAATCAAAAAACCCGACTGCTTAAAAACCGAACTAAAAAGACGTAAACAAGAAATAAATCATGCTGTGCAGTCAGAGGATACATCTGGTTTTGGTCAGCCAGCTCGTGAATATGTATCCTCCGACTGCACATCATGATTTTCTTCTTATTTACTTCTTTTTCGTTCGCTTATTAAGCAGTCCGGTTTTAAAAAAAATATTAGCTTTTTTTCTATTAAAAAAACCAAATTCATACCTAAATAACTAAGTAAAATCGACTTAAGGGTACACAAGTCAAAAATTCTTCCATACAAACGTAGTCTAGAGATTACTCCACTGTTTGACGATGTACTTTCAAAATAAAAAAAGATATCAATTTGTCTCATCATTATCTAGCCCTGTATGGAACCGAAAAAATAAAAAAATAAAATTATTTGAAAGTTATGAGCGTCGAAAGTTCCATATTTCAACACAAATTTTAACGTATCTTTGGGCCCAAATAAATACCATAAGAAGAAGGAAAACTAAAAAACGGCCTCCATACAGGGATAGATTAGTAATTCAACAATCCAAATAATTTTATTTTGATCAGATACATTCAGTAGTTTTTTCATGAAATCTAGACTCCCAAAGGTCTGTTTATAAAATTTCGCGCGATCGTTTTCGTCCTAAATCATCATCCATTTCTATAAAAGATTGCAGAAGTGCTAATTCGTTCGCGAACTAGCTTCTTACTGCTCATCACAGCATCTATATATTTCGCACGTGTTGTGGGATGAGATGGCATGCATTTTAACCTCGCGCACAAAATAGTTCGTGCCGTTGACTAGTTTAACCTTAATCATAAATGTCTATGTATAGACAGAAAACAAATACTATATTATTTTACCCATAAAACCGTATGCATACTTTCCCCCGCTTGTGCCCGCGTCAACAATTTCACAAAGGAGAGAGATGAATTTTATCGCTCAGTACGGATAAGTTATGGGGCCCTAATGAATTTGTTCGCTTACATTGATGTAATGTGTCGTAAAGAAAATGAAGTTTGCATGTATAGGCTTGCTCGTTTTACTTGAACGCTATTAAGGCGTATTACTCCCCAATGTTAACGCAGTACTGGCCGTGCGTCTGCTCGCAGCCAGAATATCAATATTGGACCTCCTTTTTGACAGTTTTGTTTGCAAAATATTCTTTCATTGATGTTATGAAGAAATTCTAGCCGGCAGTTTTTCTGTGTAAAATATTTTTAAACATGCATCCAAGTCGTTTTGGAGGAGTATCCAAAAGTAGCAAAATAAATACCGTGTTAATAATTATTTTTTTAAAGAAAAACTATTAGTTACACGAGAAAAAACCATGTTTCAGAAATAATGTACATGAATCAATAATAAATATATATTTTTTTCAAACCTTTTAACCTAGCCGTTACAAAGGAGTATGCTTTAGAAAAAAAACTGTTTTTTTATTATATATAGGCTCGCGCTTGACCACTATCTCACCTGATGGTAAGCGATGATGTGGTCGACGGTGTAATACGCTTGCCTAGAAGTAACCTACTCACTTTTGACTTAAAGACCCCGAGTTTGTAGCTATCTGGAAACACAGACTCGGCAGGGAATTCCACTCCTTAGCTGTACGCATAATTTATGGCATTAAAGCGGTGGAAGGCCCTTAAACAGAACTCGACCAGCATCGCGCATCGGGAGAACATGACGCAAATACATCGTCAACTTAACGAAGTTGTGTTGTAAAACAGCCTTCGATTGCCATTTCTTGAAGATGGTTTTTTCGAGCAGTAAAAATGTAATGCCAGATGAAGTACTTTTAATTTGTATGTTTAATTGTTCACTCAATTTATTATTGTCACATTACGACTCACTGGCAACACTATGTTACACAGGCAAGATAAGAAACACCATAAAATCCTCAATTTATGCAATTTTTATCGGCTCTAAATTCATCAGGTGATATTTTTAATCAACTTCTACTACTAACTAGGTTATTTTATGTGTAGTAGGTATTCTTAGCTTCATCATAATTTACATGTTAATGAAAATTTTGTTGTTTCATACTTGTTTGCAACCTTGGAGCCACAATCTTGCTCCCAAAAAGAATACAGTGCTGTTGCAGGAAGCAGGTACACAGTACACGGTATTGGTACACTCACCCTACTCCAAAATGTATACCTACCTAAGTTTACATGAATTATGGTCAACCTATTAAATTATGAAAAATGTGAAAGGACCTGTGAGTATTTATATTAAAAATCTCTCTCAAGTATTAAATACAATAAGTATACTTAAAAAAAACATTTTCACAAAAAGATAAACAGTCTTTGCTATACGAACAAAATTAAATCAAAGAACCCGACTTCTTAAAAAGCGAACTAAAAAGCCGTAAACGAGAATAAAATCATGCTGTGCAGTCGGAGGATACATATTCGCGAGCTGGCTGACCAAAACCAGATGTATCGTCCGACTGCACAGCATGATTTTCTTCTTGTTTACGGCTTTTTAGTTCGCTTTTTAAGCAGTCGGGTTTTGTTTGTTTTTTTTTAACTTTCTAGTTATTTTTTTTTATATTGAGGTACATTTAAACATATAAGTGTCATATATTTTTGAAATCACCTCTTAAAACCCTTTATTTTGATATCTTATACGATGGGTTTGGAAGGAAAAAAAAATAACCTCCACAATATGGCGCCCAAAATCCGCCATTTTTCTTTTTTCCAATTTTGATGTAGTCAATGACACTCGCAGGGTTAAGACGAATCGATTGACGTATGAATCATCAAAATCGACCAACGCGTTTGGTCTCTAGAACGCCATATAGGAACAAAAATACATACATACATACATACATACATAGACTGATAAACACATTATCCTCCTTCAGCAGTCGGGTAAAAACAAAAGTTACCAATGACACCGACTTCCGAATCTCGTCGTTTTTCTTTGGAAATCGGTATTTTTTGTGCAAATATTTTTAATTTTCTCTTTTTAGTTTTATAGAATAGAATATAAAAATATATTCGACACAGACATTACAATAGCAACAATCACAAAGTAAAAGAGAAGATTATTAAAAATAGCACAAATAAGGTTCAAAAACATTTGCGCTGGGCCTGCCCACACCGAAAGGGCTACCAACTCAGCATTTGCTGGGCTTCATATACAAAGCGCTGTTTTTCATCTCACCATCACCTGTACTATTATATTATCTGTGGTTGCGGAATGCGCCGGATGCGAAAAGCATGGGATCGGTCAATGTGGCGACGCCTGGGGGAGGCTTATGGCCAGCAGTGGACGTCTTTCGGCTAAAATCATGGTGATGATGATGTATGTATGTTTGTGCACGTGTTCCTCCGAAACTAGTTATCGCATTGTGCTCATTATTTTTTACTGGGTATCTCTCAACTTAGGGAATAAGTTGACAGATACTTCATCCAATGTTCTTCAAAATCCAAGTGTTAGTTTGATCAAAATCGATTCAGCAGTTTTCAAGATATCGAACATACCAGCGACAAACAGCACGAATAGGTGAAATGAGTTATTATGGGTATTTTGTCAATACTTGAGGTACCTTAATATGGAACTTACTCTTTTTTAGTTTTGGTGTACTAAAACTAAAAATAGAGAAAAACTATAAACCAAAAAAAAAAAACGATTTCGTGTGTGAAAAAGTTATTCCTTGTATTACATTTAATAGAATGATAGTAGATCAAATATGTTGAGATATTAAGGCAAGAGAATATATTTATTAATAGCGATTTTACGATGTAAGAAAATAGTTACAATATATTGTGAACTTCTGATCAGGGGTCTTACGGGATAAATAAAAGAAAATAGACAAAATATTGTTTTTTTACTAATCGATTCAGGACCCAGAGCCCCCACACGTAAGTAGATTTATCTTCACGAAATTGTAGTTATTTTTCAAATAAATAACTTCCATAGCATATCCTGTTAATGCGCGCAGTACATACATATTTACCAAGCTCGCCTGATGAATTATTTCCCACTGACAGCTAATGAAGTTACAAAGTGCATAACTGCCCACCGAAATGAGTCAGTGCCTAATTTATTTGGAGTTAAGCTGATGGACTGCCGAGCAAAACTGCTATTGCATAGCTTCTATCGCGGGCCTTGAGCGTGGAGACCTAATCCAGAAATTCCGTAACGAAAATAATCTAACACCCCCCACTCCGACCGGCACAGCGGTGATACTTTTTTGACTTGGGTGTCGCGACAGGTTTGACGGGAACACGGACTCCTCTCACCGCTAGATGGCGCTTTTTTTTTGCGGGGGGAGGTAACCGGTTAAGGGGGGGGGGTAAAACCTATCTTGTTCTCCTGGATGAAGTAGCGGCGGGCAGGGGGGGATTTTTTTTTTCAGAAATGCGCTAACTGCAACCGTTTCTGAGATATGAGGTTTTAAAATTTTTGTTGGTCGAATAAGGGTCACTTTTGCTTGTCAAAGAAAAGCGACCTTATTTCAAAGGGTCACTTCATATTTTTGTTTTGTTTTTTAGAGTTTTGCCGATTAACGGCAATAAATGGGGGTTTGGCTCGCTACGTTTTCGAGTTTTTAACGTTTTTAATTTTTATTAATAAATTTTTAGGAGTATGAGAAATAAAAAAATATTGTGGTTTTGCAACTCTATACAATTCGACATTCAGACGCATTTTCCAGGACCGGATCTAGAATAAATGCTATACAATAGCTTTACCGCGGCAGTCCCCGAGTGCCACGAATGTATGGGGCACCATTCAAGCGCAGCGGCACTGTCGCGGCGATAGTAATAGAGGTTTGACTTGAACGCGTAAACGACGTGACGCGTGTTGCTCGGCGCTTAGGACTTTCTTTTCGGGAATTGCCAGTGTATCGCATCGAAAGAGTCGCTCTCATTTTTACACCGGTATTAGTGACGCCGGAGCGATTTTGCTCGGCAGTCTACCTTTAGCAGGAGGTTGGTCGCCGGCAAGAAATGCAGCTCCGCCTTCAATTAACATAATTGAAAACTTGACGCGTCCGCTAAGCACCGTGATCTAAATAAAATATGGTTTCCACTATTAATGAGTGTCGTTAAAATTAATGGCTTGTAATTGAAACAACAATGGGTTTTGGCTCGAGTGGTAAATAAACTTAAGGTTACACTAGTCAATTATTCTTCCATACAAACGTAGTCTGGCGATTACTCCACTGTTTGACAATGTACATTCAAAATGAAGAATGATATCAATTTGTCTCATCATTGTCTAGCCCTGTATGGAAACAAAACGTAAAAAAAATAATTATTTGAAAGTTATGAGCGTCGAAAGCTCCATATTTCAACACTAATTTTAACGCATCTTTGGGCGGCAATAAATACCATAAGAAGAATGAAAATTGCAAAACAGCCACCATATTTATTTATTTAATACTTCATGCATACAAATGTACAGAGGCGGACTTAATGCCTCAGGCATTTTCTACCAGTCGAACTTTGGGTGATGCAGAGACAATTAGAGGTAGGTGCAATATTTAAAGTAATTATCACGATACCTAATATTCAAATACAAAGCTATACATACATACTATAAATACATACAATAGTTATTCAAACATATAAACTAAATACACTAATACTTAAACAATTAGTGGTAGCAGTTATCTGGAATACATTATCTCTGTGACAATACTACTGCCATCTTCTTACGAACATGCTCGCGAGCTTTTACTTCGAATGTAGATTAGTAGTTCAATAAAATAATTTTGGAAATATACATTTAGTCGCTTTTTTCATGATATCTGGACTCCCAAAGGTCTGTTTATAACATTTCGAGCGCTCGTTTTCGTCCTAAATCATCATCCATTTCGCTACAAACATGCAAAAGTGCTAATTCGTACGCGAACTAACATCTTACTGCTCATAACAGCATCTATCTCTTTCACACGTGTTGTCGGATAAGAAGAAGTGCCCTTTAGGTTTTTGATCCCCTTGCGATTCGTCAAATATTCGACATAAACGTATATCTTTTGATTGCATCGATTTAGAAGTTAAATTTTTTCACAGCTTCAAGGTATTGCAGAACTGAGTATATATATTATAAAACTTGATATCTCCAGGCGTTCCAGATAAACAGGTCTTGACACACGGACAGACAGACAGACAATGAAGTTATCCTGATAGATTTCCTTTCTGCCCTTTGAGGTACGGAACCCTAAAAACTAAATTTTAATAAGTGAAAACGCCAGTTGCCTGGATCTCTCCATAGTACCAGTTCGTGGCATTTTACGTGTTTTGGAGAAAGCTGTGTGACTGGAATACAGCTATGATCAAAGTTTCTCACGAAAACATACAAAGTGTCTCTCGAACAGCCCCTACCTTTTTTTTTATAAATTCGATGTAACCCCTCTCTCTCGTTGCGGTCTGACACGAAGGAGCTGGTATGGCAGGGACTATTCTGTCCTTCAAATTTTATATAGAAATTTACAATTTGAAATATAGAAAACAGTCCAGCTTTTTTATTGCCACTGACTTTGACTTGTTAGTATCCACATCAAAACTAGATTTTGAGAATTCTAAGTTGAGAGAAACTTTCGAGAATTCGCTTTGTACGTGAAATTCATAGAAGGCTTGAGTGAGAACCATTTACTTAAATAACAAGCTTTTGTTAATCATCGATAGAAATGTCTTTCATTATATAGCAGTACCTTAACGGTTTCCTTATCAGGGATTAATCCTGGTCCTCTGGCCTGGAAGCTTTAGCAATAGTTCCTGTAGATGGCATATTTGCATAGGAAGGCGCGGATACAGGGGCAGTTCAACAGGGGCATTGCCCCCCTCCCTGGGCCTCAATCAAATTGGTAGTAGCAACAGCGAATCTATGTAGATCCGAGGCGGGGAGCTAAAATTTTCGAGCTCACATCGCTCAATCTGTAACCAAAATATTTTAAAACCACTGTGGTTAACAATCTTAAATTTCATCATAAATTCAACTGGAAAACTAAATCAAGGAGGTTATTAATACGATCTGAAATGCAGGAAGAACATTTTTTCAATGACATATACCTAGAGAGCCAATGGCCTTCCCCCCTCCCCTTCCGAGCGAATTACTTGATCCGCGCCTGGGGCCTTAGGATATCTCCGTCAATTGTGGACCGATTTTGAAAATTCTTTTTTTATTTGAAAGTGTATGTTCCGAAATTGGTCCCATTTTAATTTGGTGAAGATCTGATGAAGAACTTCGAAGATATACAGCAGAACTCTTCAATAAATAAAGGCAATTCACTCGGGATTGCTGCAGTCGCATATCTGTTTATTGTTTACACCATTTCATAGCACAACATCACGCCAGTACGCTCTTAAGGGATACGCAGATCTCTCACTTCACCGGTTATGTTCAAGTTTCATGATATTCGGGTAATATATTCTGGCATTATAGTTACCTTACTAAAAAACTTGCCTATTAGGTAGGTAAAACTAAAAAGTGAAAATAAAAAAGATTTTTGCAAAAAAATACCACCGACTACCAAATAAAAAACTACAAAGTGTAAAATATTTTTTTTTTGGAAGTCGGTGTCCATAACGCAAAATAATTGTACCTACGAAAGACACCGAATTCCAAAATAAATTTATTTTACACTTTGTAGTTTTTTATTTGGAAGTCGGTAGTATTTTTTTGCAAAAATGTTTTTTTATAGGACAAAAACATTTTTACCTCTGGATGTCACTGAGTGCCGACGCGATGATGGACATTTTCTATGCGCAGATACCTTAATATTGTACAAAAACTTTTATGAATTGCCTACTAAATACCTAAATATATTTCAAAGCTGGACTTATAGTCACCACAGCACCAGACACTCGGATACGTCAATTAATGAACAAGTTATTGCTATGTTTCCATTAGCTATGATTCGATTAAGATGCAATTGTTATGCAAATACGTGTGCTGTGATACTTCATTGTCTGTTTGTTCGTCGAGTGGGCCCAGTGGGCGACTAATTAATGGAATCTATATTCGGCCGAGACGGCAAGGCGCAGATTCGCTTCAAGCTTCACTCACAATGGACCGCTCCGTTCGATCCTCGGTACGCCCGAGGGTCCATTATGTCCTCCTACCGCTTCCCAGAAGCGAACGCCTTTGGTTTGGGAGCGCATCCTAAGTCGATAAGAAATAGTACGCTCTTATAATACCGTTTGCTTCGATGTTACCTTGTTGTCATTATAATAAAGAAATATCTTAGTTGATTACAAAACTATAAACAATCAAGAGTTACTAATGACCAGTTTTTTGGTCCCTAGTTAACTCAACCAAAATGGTTGAATTTACTAACCAACAGTAAAAAAAATCGGCAAATCGTGTTTATTCATCAATTGTTGACATCACAAAAGGTGAAATAAGTTGAAGAGTTAATTATTTGAGTAATTGACTGGCAAAAAGTTGATGAAAAAAGGTTTTTACCAAATTTTGAAACCATTGGTTAGCATATAAGTTTTTAAACTGTCATGATCACTAACACTAACATTAAAATTATAAGTGGGATATTTACCATGTTTACTGTTTGTAGCGAGTTTCCGATATTTCGGTGCTGTTGCAAGCACCATGATCACGGATAAATTGAAGTTATTGCGGGTGGGTGTTTATGAGGAGACAAATCGGTCTACCCTCTTTCTCGTTCGTTTTTAGGGTTCCGTGCCCAAAGGGTAAAAACGGGACCCTATTACTAAGACTCCGCGGTCCGTCTGTCTGTCTGTCTGTCTGTCACCAGGCTGTATCTCATGAACCGTGATAGCTAGGCAGTTGAAATTTTCACAGATTATGTATTTCTGTTGCCGCTATAACAACAAATACTAAAAACATAATAAAATAAATATTTAAGTGAGGCTCCCATACAACAAACGTGTTTTTATGCCGTTTTATGCGATAATGGTACGTTCGTGCGCGAGACCAACCCGCACTTTGCCGGTTTTTTTTCTTGTTCATTTTTACCATGATCACGGATACACTTCAGTTTATCCGTGATCGTGGTGCTTGCAACAGCACCGAAATATCGGAAACTCGTTACAAACAGTAAACATGGTTAATATCCCGCTTATAATGTTAATATTGGTTAGCATATTTAACAATTTGTTAACTACAGATAAAAAAACTGGGCCTAAGATCCTTCGTATTATTATATTCAGTAACTTGACAGTTCTAAGTAAAATGGTTGCAAAGGCAAAGGTGACTGGTATATAATGCCTAAGGCATTAGTCTGCTCCTGTAGATTTGTGTGCTTAAAATATTAAATAAATAAATAATAAAATAATGTTGCCGTGTTTCAACTGATGGTTTTGGGGTAGTGTACAAATTAGCGAAAATACTGAATGTTAAAATGGTTACATTTTAGTAAATCTAAATCAGAATTAATTTGGAGAGATCTTTAAACCTTATAATGCGACAAGATAACGCTTCATTAGTAAACGGTTAAAATCATTTTCAGCTCATTGATTTTTGAAGAGCAGAAAATCGGTCGCCATTTGTGTTTAAGTTAGCTTACCTTTAAACAAATATTATAATGTGTTTTAAAGTTTAAGTTATTATTTTTTAATTAAAGTTATGCATACTTATAAAGACATTGCAAGGTTGTCATTCAATTTTAGTCATTAGTTTTTCACCTCACTACCTTTTTTGTCAGAAACCTCCAATTTCAAATCAAGGAATACGATTACGAGTCCGACCTTAGTGCTGCCCACCTGCAAATAACGTTGAAAAGATCACACCATGAAACATAATCTTTACGATGCACAGTATAGCAATAGAAATGCAGTCATATATCGTGGCACAATGCTAGGCGTCGTTGTATAAACAGCTGCTCAGATTTATGATAACACCAAATCATTTTGGTGTATATTCAAATGGCGCGTAGTCGACGCCAGCCCTACACTAGTTTTGGGGCACTTTCCATCCATTACCGCCCACATTAGCCGGGTAGTCAATATATCTGTGCGGTATGCAATCTCGCCGGAGTAGGTGCCGTCCTCCGGGATCGCTCGCATATCTGCCATCGAAGCCTCTCCGTGTAGGCATTCTCAGCTCTTGTTCCTACGCTGTTGTCTATAAATCTATGTTCGTAAATTCTTCATGGTGGGGATTTGAGGTTTAGCAACTTCGAGAACTTTGTTAGTGCAGTTGTTTTGAAATGTGTTGTAATGAAATAGAAGCTTCGATGTTTTTACAGTTATGAAATTAATTACGCAGCTACAAAGTTCGCAACAAGAAAATACTTTTTATTCTTCTTACTTTTATACAATTTCCTCCATGATAATTAAATTTTACAGCATTCTTTTCGCTCTTTGAGTTTTCGTTTCAGCCAGTATTGCGTGCAAGACCGTTACTGCGAAATTAAATTCATTTTGAGTGCCAGTAAGCCGTATATGGAAACCTCAAAAGCCGTATTACGTTGTCGCATACGCTTTATACATACGTGCGTTACGGGATTACTGTAATTGCATACGATGCGGTTATTATCGTGCGATGTGCTCTTCGATTTTATTAATTTAATTAAAACATTTTTTAATTTCATTACAACGATCCCGATGCATTAAATTTGCCGGCAACCCCTAATTGGTGTCGTTAATTTATTGAATTTTAAACTTATTGCAATTAAATGTGGCTGATGTCTTTTCATTCGTTTTTTAGCTACGAGGTTTTAAGGGTTCCGTAGTCCACAAGGAACCCTTATGGTTTCGCCATGTCCGACTGTCCATCCGTCCGTCCGCAGCTTAAATCATAGACTCTTAGTACTAGAAAGCTATAATTTTGCATGGTTATATTATATATATGATATATTATATATATATTAATCACGCCCACAAATTGGTAAAATATATACATCCCCACTTTACATGTAGGGTGCAAATGCAAATACACCTTAACATTAATTATTGTCAATGCAATGCAAATGTCAATGTAATGTAAAATGTCAATGAGTGCCAACGGGCTGGAATCAAGAAATAAAAAATGCAAGTTGTCCGATCCAAACCGCGTCTATTAGAACACTAAAATTAATATTGAAACAATGCATCATCAATGCTCTGCTCGCTGCTGCTGCTGCGTGATTATCATAATATCTAATGTAGGTCGCACGTGTAAGTGCAAAGGTGCGAGCCTACTTATTGCACAACTCTTACTTAGTAAACAATTTTAAACTCATGTACGTGCACCGTACATATTGCCACCACAAGACTGCTAACAACTACTGAACTAAAAATTAATCAAATAAAATTAAGACAAGAACGACTGTAGAAACTAATGCAGAGCACTGATGTAGTAGGTACTAGGTATAATATGTAATGTAAAATATTTGTATGACTAATGTAGATATTATGTAACTGTACACTTAAAATCCATAAATATAATTGTCAAACTCCCTAATCACACACGTCACTATGTTTTTCAGTGTCAAATTTCACTTCACTTAAGGCGCGATCAACACTTATCACTTCGTTCACTTTTGACACCCGTTTGTTGATTTTGCTACAGATTTTGGGCCATTTTTTCTGCAGCTATTGCCGATGTAATGATGTAGAATGCATTAGCGGTGTCATGTTTATTCGTTTCTGTTTTATTTTCCAGATTGGTAAGGTGGTCATTCATCAAGGTAAACTGCTTTACCATTGTCGCTTCGTTGCGTTGTACGATGTTATGCTCGGTTTCCAAAATACTTGTCTGATTTTTGAGAAGGTGTAATAAGTGGTTGTCATTGTGTTGAATGGAATTGATGTCGTGTTCGTACTTTTCTGCGAAATGCTGATCTAGTACTCCAAATAGTGAGTTGGCAACATATCCCACTCCGTCGATTAATCCTCTTTTGAATCTGTGTTGAATTAATCGTTGGGACTTCAGCAGATTATTGTAATAGTCCAGTTCGTTCATGCTCTGTTCGAGTTGGTTGATTAAAATGTGGAATTGCATCATCCAGTCCTCGCAACGATATCCTTTTATATGAGACACGAATTTTTGCAGAGTGTCAACGTTTCGCCAGTAGTTTGTCATGTTGTAGTAGAATACTAATTTCCATTCATCTCGTATTTCTTGTAAGTCTGCAATCTTGTCAAAGTAAATCGTTTGATTTTTTGTCAGTGGGGTAAGCTTCATGTCTTGTTGAACAGTGGGCGTTATAAATGCCATGGTCAGCATCAATGTGTAGCATATCAAGCTGTGCCAGGTAAGCTTTTTCGGTCGGCTCCGTCTGTTTTTTGTAGATGTGATGGTATCGCCAAGTCTTTCTTCTTCAACCTCAACTAGTGGTACTAGTTTTGTGATCGGCCGTTTAACTTCTCCTTTTGCAGTTTGTAATGTGACAACTCTCGTGTGGCCGTCTTTTCCTGTATGTAGCTCTGCTACACGACCCAGAGCCCATTTGCCTGCCGGTAATCTTTCATCCTTGATGCAAACAATGTCATTTTCTCGAGGATCGGTAGTTTGTCGTTTCCATTTTAGCCTTGTTTGGAGTTGTTGAAGGTATTCTTGCGACCATCTTTTCCAGAAATCCTTACTGAGCTGCTGTACAATTTGCCATCTCTTGCCTAAATTATACGTATTGTCAATGTCCGGTTCTGGAATAGTCATTAGCGATGTGCCGGTTAGAAAATGTCCAGGCGTTAAGCAGTTGATTTCTTCGGCGTTCTCTGTTACGGTGCAAAGTGGTCGTGAATTCAGGCAAGCTTCAATCTGGCATAGTAGAGTGGTAAATTCTTCGTACGTCAGGCGCTGATCTCCAATGACCCGTTTTAGATGATACTTCATGCTCTTCACGGCAGCTTCCCATAGTCCGCCTGCGCTTGGCCATACTGGGGCATTGAAGTGCCATTTAATTCCCATCTCTGATATTTTTCCCAAGAAAAGGTTGTCAATGGTGTCTACAATGCATTTATATTGTTGCAGTAAAATCCGGTTAGCACCCACAAAATTCGTGCCGTTATCGCTGTACATGTCACGTGGCGTACCTCGACGGGCGCAGAAGCGCTTGAAGGCTGATAAAAATGCTATACTGGACAGCTCTGACACAAGTTCCAGATGTATAGCCTTTGTTGCCAGACAAACAAATACGGCAACGTACGCCAGCAATGTTTTGACGCCTCGGCCTTTATTTGCCTTGATCTCAATGTGGCCAGTAAAGTCAACCCCTGTATGTGTAAAAGGGCGAGAAACTGTCACTCTCGGCTCTGGTAGATCTGCCATAATCTGGTTTGAGGTTTTTGCATGAAATCGGCGACATGGTACGCATTTGTGTAAAACCTTCTTAACGGCGCGATATCCTCCTACTATCCATACTCTTTGGCGTAGATGTGTTAGGGTTAGCTTCGGACCTCCGTGTAATGTTGTACTGTGTGCTTGCCAAATTAATAACTCTGTCAATTTGTGGTCATGTGGTAGCAGAATTGGATGTTTCGTGTCTTCATTTAGGTTCGAGTTATGCAACCTTCCCCCTACTCGCAAAATGTCATGTTTGTCGAGGAATGGGTTCAAATTCAAAAGGTTGCTTTTGTTGCTTAAACCCTTATTTTCCTTCAGTCTCATAATCTCGTCTTTGAAGGTATGTAATTGAATCTGTTTTAGTATAAGATTTTCAGCGTTTTGTAGTTCTGTTGATGTTAAATATGCAGTTGTATTTGTGTTGGATTTCGAACAGTTGTTTATGAATCGTTTTATCCACGCTGTGACCCTTGTAATGTGAGCCATGTCGCTGTGTCGATCTAATAACTCAATTACAATTGAAGACGGCTCGAATTTCACAACATACGCTTTCATTTGTTTTTGTTTTGATTCGCATGTTGTCGGTATGATTTCAACTTTATCAGCTGTTTTGTCATTGTAATTTTTCACCCATTCTGGTCCTTGCCACCACAAAGGATGTTGCAATAGCTGGGAGCAACTGATGCCGCGTGATGCACAGTCTGCTGCGTTTTCTTCTGATTTGACGTACCTCCAGTGTTGTTTCGGGATGACTTCATGCACTTGTTGCACTCTGTTGCTCACGAACGACTTCCATTTTGTGACGTCACCATGCAGCCAGCCTAGTACAATCATGGAGTCCGTCCAGGCGTATATGTTGTTGTCGATGTTGTCCCACTTGCATGCTTTCCGGACCTTTTTCATTAATCGGGAAAGTAATAAGGCTCCGCATAGTTCAAGCCGTGGTAATGTCAATTTGTTATTGATTGGCGATAGTCTAGATTTTGCTGCTATTAATCGACTTAAGGGCTTGTTTTTGCTGTCTAATGTCAGTAGATATATAGTGCATGCATAGGCCTTTTCTGAGGCATCGCAGAATCCATGTACTTGGAAGGGTTTAGTTGTATCGCCCAACCATCTCGGTATCTCGTATCGCGTTATGTTGTGCAAGTCGCTTGTAAACCGCTTCCATTCTTCTTGTACGCCTGTAGGTAAGGTTTCATCCCAGTTGCATCCTGACAGCCAAACGCTTTGGAACATCAGTTTTGCTTTCAATGTCAGAGGTGTCAGCCAGCCCAGTGGGTCGAAGATTTTTGATATCTCGGACAGTAGTTTCCGTTTTGTCAATGGTTTATTGTTGTCAAAGTTTATTTTGTTAGTGAATGCAAAAGTGTCAGATGTAGGGTTCCACTGTACACCCAGGGCTTTTGTAGTTCCATCGTTTGTAAAGTGCATTGTGGTTTGGTTTAGGTCTGATGATGATAACCTTTTAATCAAGGTCGGCTCGTTGCTTGACCACTTCCGTAGCGTTAGTCCTGCTCCGCTCAGCATGTTGATGAGTTGGTACTGCATTTCTTGTGCTCGCTCGATGGAGTTGTTACCACTTAGTACATCATCGACATACATTTCGTTGTTAATGACGTCAGCTGCTAACGGGTATTTCTCTGCATCATCGTTTGCTAGTTGCTTTAGCGTCCGAAGTGCTAGAAATGGTGCCGCCTTGGTTCCATATGTCACTGTGCATAGCTTGTACTCCTTAAGGGGACCTTGGTTAGTTTCCCTCCATACTATCTTCTGCAATTCTTGATCTTCTTCATGCACTAAGATCATGCGATACATTTTCTCACAGTCTGCTGTAAAGACATACTTGTATCGCCGCCATCCCATGAGTAGTGTCAGTAGATCTTGATGAAGCTTCGGGCCACACTCCATCAAGTCGTTCAGGCTGTAACCTGTGTCAGTCTTCTGTGAGGCGTTGAAAACAACCCTTAATTTGGTTGTCAATGAGTCCTGTTTAAGGACTCCGTGGTGAGGTAAGTAACATGACGGGTTGCAGTCGGGCTTACTCTCTTTCATGTGTCCCATTTCCAAGTACTCTTGCATGAATTTGACATAGTTTTCTGACAGTTTGTCATCTCTGCATAATCGCCTTTCTAATTGCATAAATTGTGCCACTGCACGTGGCTTTGATTTTCCTAATAGCTGATCGTAATTAGGCTTCATTGGCAAACGAACTGCATATTTGCCATTTTTCAGACGTTTTGTTGTTGCAGTGAAGAACTCTTCGCAGTATCTCTCCGCTGACGTCATTGAACTGCATGCATCCCCACTGATGTCTTCCATTTCCCAGTATTTTGTCAAGTCATCCACTTGGTTTATCACCACGTTGCAATTGAATGTCTTGCTGACGTTGCCTGACAGAATCCACCCTAAGCGAGTCTGTTGAGCTATGGGTTCATTAGTCTCTCCCTTAATCAGTCCATTCATTAGGATTTCAGAGAATACCTGTGCATCTAGAAGTATGTCAATGGGCCTTGATATGTTGTACTCTGGATCGGCTAATGTGATGTTTGTTACGTGAGTCCAAGTTCTTTTTGTAAAGGTGGCGTTAGGTAGATTGTTTACCACCCGTGGCATGACTAATGCTTCCGTGGTGAACTGGAAGTCGTTGTGTACGGACCGACAAAGTAGGTTCACCTTTCCTTTGCTCCTGTTGGATAGTGTGCCGATCCCACTTATGCTCGCGTTTAGCTGTTGACGCTTTACTCCCAGTCTTTGAGCTGCATTCTCAGTGATCAGGGTTATTTGTGAGCCTTGATCAACTAACGCCCGTAGTGTGATGTAATCGCCATCAGCTGTTTCTACTTGCAATAATGCAGTGGCCAATAGTATTTCGTCATCATTATTCGATGCGAAGTTATTTTGCATACTTTTAGGTGACCTAGTTGCAGTTGACTTCGACGGTTTATCCATCGTTTGTGTTGCTGAGGGCATTTGCGCTGACTGGACGATGTCGTTGTGCAATAGCGTGTTGTGTGGGTCGCTGCACTCTCTGCATCTTTTTTGTGACGCACAATAGCCCTTGCTATGCACATACAGACAGTTTCTGCAAATATTGTTTGATTTTATGAATTCTAGTTTCGCCGAGCTTGCCATGTCAGTGAATTTCGAACACTGGAACAATGCATGATTGGTGTTGCATAATGCACAAATGATCTTATTAAATTGACCAGCGTTGTATGCATGGAAGTTTCGAGAGTTTGCTGGTTTGGGGGTTTTGCTGAATGGATGAAATGCGTTGGATTGTGGTTTTGCAGGAGGCTTGCTACTGTTTTCTGGCTTCTTTCTATGCAAAGGTTCTAATGCCATGAATTTGTTCTCAATAAAATCCATAAACTGGTTGAACGTAGGTATCTCCCGCGGATCCGCCCTAGACTGCATGTATTCCGCGTACGTTTCGGAGTCTAGTTTCTCGCATAACACGTAGACTAGAATAGGACCCCATGAACCTGTATCTACCCCCAAATTGTGTATCGCATTTATGGTTTCATTGCTCGTGTCATATAACCGCTTAAGGTCGAATGCAGATTGTTTTTGCAGATGTGGCTGACGCATGAAACTCTGGAAATTCTTAGTGAACAACATAAACTTGTTGTTGTACCTATGGTTCAAGATTTCCCAACACGTGTCGTAATTTTCGGGTGAGATGTGTAGATACTGGACGAGTTTCTCCGCTTCGCCGCGCAATCTCCTTTTTAAGTGCTGCATTTTTTGTGCTTTTGCAATTGCAGGGTTATTGTGTATTGCTTCTAGGAACAGATCCATGAAAGTAGGCCATAACGAATAGTTCCCGTTGAAAATGGGAATGTCTATTTTGGGCACGGATTGTTGTTGGTGCACGGAGGCGTTCAGTTTTACGTTCAGCGCCCGCTTTGTTTTTACAAATGCCCGTTCGTGGCGACAAAACTCGTCATAGTACTCATTAGGCGCCCCGTCTAACAAACCATCGATTCGCAGATGCATATTGTCAATCGCTGACCACCGAGACCCTAACGTCTTCAAAGCGTCTTCTATCTCCCATCTTTCGATGACCTCTTCAATGATCTTACTCGTCACTAACCTGTCGAACGCACGGAAGTTCGCGTTCTGCAGCTGCTGTAGCTCGAGTAGCTTGTCCTCTGCTCCCGAGGAGCTCCCGAACAAGGTCCTGTCAAACTCCACGTGTACCTTGCTAGAGCCGGGTCCACTCTGCACCTTGGTCCCGCATGCTGTAAGCTCCTGCCGCACACCGTGGTACCAATCCCTTAATACTTCGTGAATATTGTTGGTGAAGTACTCATGCGTTTTGTCTTATACCGCACTCAGCTCCTGATGTTTCTCTTTACATTCCGCCCAAAGCTGATCTAACCGCTCAAGCCTTTGCTGAATGTACTCGGGGGTCTTCCTGCTCGCTGAATCCTTCTTGAAGTTGGTATGGACCATCTTCATCTCCTCCAGGATCTCAGCCTGACGCGCGATTAAACCCTCCATTGTTAACGAAGTAAGCAAAAAATGAACGATCTTACTTGAAACTCAGGAACTCTCCCTTTACGCTGATGTAACGCGTCGCTCTGGAACCTGGATCGCTGCGACTGCTTCTGCACGGCAACACACGACCAAGACACAAGTCACACGCGACGTTTTACTGACCGACAAATCGGACTGTACGGTACTTGCAATAATTTCGAAGGACCAAAAAAAGATAATGTAGGGTGCAAATGCAAATACACCTTAACATTAATTATTGTCAATGCAATGCAAATGTCAATGTAATGTAAAATGTCAATGAGTGCCAACGGGCTGGAATCAAGAAATAAAAAATGCAAGTTGTCCGATCCAAACCGCGTCTATTAGAACACTAAAATTAATATTGAAACAATGCATCATCAATGCTCTGCTCGCTGCTGCTGCTGCGTGATTATCATAATATCTAATGTAGGTCGCACGTGTAAGTGCAAAGGTGCGAGCCTACTTATTGCACAACTCTTACTTAGTAAACAATTTTAAACTCATGTACGTGCACCGTACACTCCTGTACATGTAAAGTGGGGATGTTTGTTTTCTCGTCTGTACCATGTTGTAGGGTATCGTTGGATAGGCCATTCAAAAATATTACGGGTCTGTGAAAACCGTTTTTCGATTCAGGGATCCGTTTGCGTAAAATTAAGCTTTAAATGGCTAATAAGTCTCTACCAGCTAAATGGTTGCTTTTGGAAATGTGAAAAATTTATGGCAGTAGTTAGTACATATAACGAAATTAAATGGAAAACTATTACAGTTAAGCACGCTTTACAAGTTTACGAGTAATATTCGAACAACCTATTCCCTTCGAATAGTCTATAAAAAAAACTGGGGTAATATACAAATATATTCGAATATTCACGTTACCGAAATATTTTGCAGTTCCCTTATAACGAAATTTGCCTCCAAATATCTCAACATTGTCAACGCAACACGCCACTGTAGGGCACTACAAATTTTTCGGTAGGTAATATTTTGTTCTCTTAAGTGTCCTCGATGCAAAACAAATAGTCCAGCTTCCATATAATAAAATTCAAACCCGTTTATAGGTTGTTATAATACGTCTTTATGGGGACATTGACACAAGATACAGAACAATAAACTTCATACATATACAATACGGTTTCCCTACTTCGATTTTGTAACAAAGACTTAACTTTTATGTTAAATATATTGTACATCACTACCGCAAATCATTCCCAATGAAAACATAAACAGTCAATTCCGGTCCGTACAAAAAGCGCCTAAAGTTTAGGTAATGTCCGAAGCGGCTATGAATAAGAGTGGTCGAAATTATGGTATTGTATTTCTTCTGAACGGGTCGGTAATAGGCATAAATATTGATATCAGGAATCTATTGCTGGCGGGCACATTGTCTGAACACCTGCCGGCCGCATATCGCCACGGTGAGCAATATCCGCGGGCTACCCGGCATAAATATCCATGATGTTTCAATTTATATTCATGATATTAGTAAGTCAGACGGAATGTACGTCACATTTGATTCCCTTTGTTGCTAGAATAAATATGGAACGGTGAAAGTATTCCACCTTTGTGTTAGACTGTACCTACTGTACCCGTGTGTCCTAACTCCTAGGTCCTCGTGTCATGTTTATGAACTTCATATTTCAGAGGTTTGTTTTTGCGCTTTTGAAGTTAGGGATGCAAACGCCCCTGGCTTTAGCTATTATTTATGTGGGAGAATTTTTGATTTTACATTCTGTGATCAAGTTTTCTATTATCATAGATCAAGTTATACATAGTTCAAGTGAAGATTTTTGTAAAACGGCGGGGGGTATTTTAAGTAAAGACCCTGTATCCATCATCAGTAATTACGACAATAGATCGATACTTAGCGTTAGATTTTGTTCCTTTTTAGGGTAACGTAGCCAAAGGGTAAAAACGGGACCCTATTACTAAGACTCCCCGGTCCGTCTGTCTGTCTGTCCACCTGTCACCAGGCTGTATCTCATGAACCGTGATAGCTAAGCTAATTGAAGCAGTTGAAATTTTCACAGATAATGTATTTCTATTGCCGCTATAACAACAAAAGTGTTTTTTTTGCCGTTTTTTTGCGATAATGGTACGAAACCCTTCGTTTTTTAAGTAATAATGGCTTGTTTTAAATAAAAACGAATTATCTTATTGTTGTATTTTGGTTATTTGTTAGGATTTTTGTAAATACCTATACGTCTTAATAATTCCAAAGGACTGCCAACCATGGAGGCGTTTTTTTTTGTGAACACACGGAGTTTGTCGGGTATTTTTTTAGCCAATACGAGGAATGTGGATTGAGAAGACATTCGGTCGATGGTCGTCGCCTGAGACGCTTATTTAAATATAGTGCTCAAAGTCATAGACATCGTTTTAAAGTTGTATTCCTTTGTTAACAGTTTTCTCAGATTATAAAACTAAATGACCAGTATGAGTTTCATTTCATATATCACATCCAAGTATTCGTAGCAGCCCTACTGACTTCAACATCAGGTACGTAATCCAATTAAATTGTATTATCAAAAGCTAGCTTTCTGTTGCACTATGACGTAAGTTTCATTACTCAACAAGGTACAGCCTTCCGTTCCTAGTGCACTAATCCCTTACTCAACGCACCAACACCCACAAGTGCCGCGGTGACCTATTAGAAGCGAGACAACATTATTCATACGTCAAAAGTTAATTAAAACCGGCTTCAGCTGAAACGGAGCAACGTCGTGTGAAACTAAATGTTATTAGTAAGTTCTAAACATTTGTAATGCCTCGGGAACAGCGGCCGTCGTGTAGAGCATGAGTTAGTGCCGCTATCGAGAGCAAACCGCTCACTGGCGACTTCTAGTATAGCTTATCTTATATCGGTGTTCACCTCTACGGTACCACTCCAAAGTAAATGAATTGATAGTTCTTGTAACTGGTAGAGCTTTTTTCAGGTTATTTTCTCAGCGAGAGAGAGAGTAAGAATTACTGGCAGATGGCGCTCACACAAGAATCTCAAGACAAAGAGTCATTATATCAACGCGATGGTCGAAATTCGAATAAAGATTGATTTGGTCACGTGACATTCCTATAGCGCTTGGCATTCCCGTATATCCCAAGAGCCGATATGCGGTCGATATACGATCCGTTGCGCCTACAACCCCGAGATAACTCTGTCTGATATTTTATTGACTTTTCATTTTAGGCAGGAAGATCAACTTAATTAAAGTTTTTCCTGTCTGATTCCTCCTTTTTCAGACACCTACGACTTCTATCTGGTAATCTTAAGTAATTACTTAGTAGTAGTAAACGTATTGGTAAATTTCAAGTATAATAATCATTTCAGTGTAAATTTGTGATTTAGGAAGTTTGTCAAAGCAAAATTTGATTGTTACATGATCTAGACTTTGAAAGCCATTAGGGATGCCTGGCAACGTCTTTTAAGAGTATCTTTGTAAACGGGAAAAGTGGACTGCCCTAAAGCATTGACGAAATATTAATTTCGTTGGCATGTTAATATTACATATATTAACATACTACCAGGTATATTAACTGTATATCTTTGGTATATATTTAGTTAAATGTAGCTTCTACCAGCAGACAACTATAACGCAGAAAAGGAACTTAGAGGTACTTGAAATGCAAGTGTGACTTCCGAAGTGCAACATAATCTTAGTAACAAATGAGGTTAGTTGCAAATTGCAATCAAGTAAGTTCTTTCGCATTTCAAAATCTATAATAAAAATAATTTTCCAAAAATTCATAATAGTAAAATTCTAACAGTATTATTTGATTAAAGATATTGAGGAGCTCGTGGCTAAATAATAACAGCCGCATGGGTCGATCATCAAGGTTTAAGGTTAAGGAACGCTTGACGAGGTCAGTCCATGGATGGGTGACCATTTCAAAATACCGAGTTTTCTCCGTGCCTCGGAAAGCACATTAAGCCGTTGGTCCCGGCTGTCATTTGAAGATCTTTGACAGTCGGTCAGAAGCTTGAGATCTGACACCAGTCTAGCCAAGGGGTACCGTGATACCTTTTACCCAGTTACTGGGTTGTGGAGGTCAGATAGGCAGTCGCTCCATGTAAAACACTGGTACTCAGCTGAATCCGGTTAAGCTGGAAGCCGACCCCAACATAGTTGGAAAAAAGGCTAAGCAGATTGATTGATAATTTGATTGAATATTATTTATTGTTAACAAGTAGGTAATGCATTTATCGCAGTGTACGCAGTACCATGCCAAATAGTCTAAATGCAGTCATCATACATAATCTAGAAGCTATCGGTGCGGTGTATCGACGTTTCATTATTCCTTTATTCGCTCTCATATAATGTTTTATGCAATTTTTGTTCCCAATCCGAATAAATATTTTAAATCCGTCCAGTCCATGCATATTACGTGAGTGGCTCTAGTATAATCCGCGAGTAAAAAATATTTTTATCTCTGCTACATTCCAAATGGTGTTGAGTCGGTATAGTTTAGAATCTTTCTTGTTTATAAGCACATTCACAAGGGAATTAAGACAGATTTAACTTTAACATGGCTTAAAATAAACGACTTCTAATATGGTATGTTGAAGCCATGTTAAATTTTGTATATTTACATATTTATTTATCAGTAATAGACGACTTACAGCTAAAACAAACAGAATAAAATATTGTATGTGAGACTGACAGCCAATTAAAAGTCATTACTTCTGAAAATAGATTGGAAAGAAAGAGTGTGAACAAAACAACACAGCTACCAAAAAATAAAAAAAACTGTATAACATTCAAGCTTAGACTAAATTTACTTTTCATATTCAATACAAGAATAAAAAACCTGAGCATACAAAATCTTAATTAAAAAAGCTTAGGCACAGGTACTTGACTTAGACAGACACACCTGTTATGATATGATCAAAATCATGCCGTTTACATATGTCATTAAACTTTCTACTTGACGCACTATAAATGAATTATGCCTGTAATTCGTAGAGGTAAATGAAACACGCAAATATGTAACGAACGGACATAGCTTCAACATTCCGGGAACTTTAATATAAAATTTGGATAGAATATCGGAGTTGTTAATAGAATTATTGAAAAATTTAAATAATGAAATACAGTCAGAGATTGCTCGTCGATTAATTAGGTAATATATGATACTTCTTAAAAAGGGCCAAAGGGTAGGGTAGGGTCCCGGTAGTGAGCTAACCCTGAGTATCAGGGTCCACAGGTCAATGCCAGAGTTGCGTTGACAGGCAGGACAATGCAAAAGATTAGGCGGCGGATGAGACAAGCAATGTCCAACGGTGGCGCTCGTAGTCCCAACGGGGATTACTGTTTTGACGTCAAGTGGCAACCGGCCGTAAAACCAAAGCCAATACAAATCTCCTTATCCAAATGAAAGTTCATGATAACAGGAATACGATAAATACTAAGGCGTACCCCTAATGTGACGATCGAGGCATGAATACTAGGGCGTCCCCCTCAAGCGACGGTCGAAACCGCACAAGTGCATTTCTGCGATTAGCCACCTGAAATGTCGGCTCTATGACGGGCAGATGTGCCGAACTGAGCAGCCTCCTTCGGAAAAGAAACATGGATGCATGTTGTGTACAAGAGACCAAGTAGAAAGGCGCAAAATCAAGACCTATCGGCATTGGGTTTAAGCTCATCAACAATGGGACCATAACAAGCAATAATGGAATAGGAGTCATACTATCAGAGGACTTGACGAGCATACTTGTGAAAGTGGAAAGAGTGAGCGATAGACTTATGTCAGTTAAAATAGCTTTCGAAAACCAGCCTTGCTTTAACATAATACCAGCATACACTCCGCAAACGGGCGCTACTGCGAGAAGGAGGCGTTTTGGGAAAAGAGCTAAAAAGAAAACTGATGCCAAAAATCAAATGGAGAGCCATAACCGAACCTGTCGGAGACAACTTTATAAAGGACCTGGAATACCATCTTTATTCGGACGTCAATCAAATCCTCACAGCAACAGAAATGTGGGACAAATTTTAAAAGGTATGCATAACATCCGCGGAAAAGCACCTTGGTAGAACGAGAAGTAGAAAAGGTCCAAATATGGAAACTCAATGGTGGAGTACCGACATCAAAGACATAATATCGGAAAAAAAACTGTTAGAGTTTTGCAATCTACGCAATATTGAAATGACCGTGAGGGTGCACAAAGACAAGAAGAAGCAAGCGAAACAAAATGTGGCAATAGCTACGGTAAAATCGAACAGTAAATTTTATGAAAAATTACAGTCAGAAAACACAGATATTAACATTCACAAGAAAAGAGCTCCTTAACATAACACTCACGCACCAGAAACCAGTGGCGGCTGGTGGACCATAGAAGTAGTAGTGCACTTTGCCAGGTCACCGAGCATTCGGAATTGTATAACAACAATCACAGAAGCCTATGTAAATCGGCAAACCATCTCGCTAGCGACTTTTAATTCGACGCCAACGCCATCTAATTACGTCGTTGTAGAACTTGACCAATAATTTAACATTTCGTTGACCTGATGAGTGACTATTGATCGTTAACAAGTTGTATTATAAATAACAACATTTTGTCTATACTAGGTATTTTAATATTTTATAAATTAAATCGATACGCCGATTTAATTTATAAAATCAATTTAGTTCGTAGTAAATTTCGTTCGTCATACCTCGCCCGCTCTCGGTAATCTTGGGTTCGCTGGGGCGGCGCACGAGAGTGGTCATATTTTGCCGTACATTTTCTATTGAACTAGCTCTGTTTCACGCGCCAAGCGTTTTCGCTCGTATCTCGTAGAAGTTGTATGAGCATTCCCCGTGCGCTCGCCGCTACCGCACGGGGAATATTGTTTATAGCAATATACGTCTTATTACTTTAGCAAAGAGCTTAAATTGGTTCGTCTTAATTCCATTAATATTGAATAGATCGTTAATCAGATATTATTAAACATTTACATTTTTTCTAAACCTTTTAAAATCTGGCAGTTCAGCGCACGAGTGAACTTAAAGTACAGCCGCCCCTGCCAGAAACCAAGATTACTGTCCACCAAACACAGTTCACGGGCTAGTTCCTGCTATTGAGCCACAAGAGATTAAGTGAGCAATACAGCAAATAAAGAACAACAAATGTCCAGGCCCAGATGAAATACCAGCCGAGGTCTGAAAATAATTAGGTGAACAGGGCATTCACTGGCTGTACGTGCTGTTCAACAAGTTGATCCAGGGTCACAACATACCCAAGTCGTGGCGAAATAGTTTCTTGGTACCATTTTATAAAGGCAAAGGCAATATGAGGGCATGCGGCAACTATAGAATCAAACTAATGTCGCTCACCATGAAGATCTGGGAACGTGTTATTAACAACAGATTGAATCACATAATAACTTTGACTCAAAATCAGTGCGGCTTTGTGGCGAAAAAGGGTACATCAAACGCAATCCAGAAAGTCCGAATAATGCTAGAAAAAGCTAAGTCAAATAATAAAAATATGCAAAATAAAGATATTTATTGATCTAGAGAAAGCATTCGACCAAATACCACGAGATCTGATCTGGGAAGCGCTCATACAACAACTAGTGCCTGAATATTATGTGAACCTCATTCAGGACATATATTATACCGTTACCGCGCAGGTTATAAGCCCATCATCATCAGTGAGCAGTTTGAGCTGGAGGTTGGAATGCATCAGGGTTCTACTCTTAGCCCACTGCTATTCAACACCACAATTGACTATTTGACGAAACTCAGCCAGAAAGCAATCCCCTGGAACATACTGTAGGCAGAAGATGTTGTTTTGATGTCGGAAGATACAGACGATCTCCAGCAAAACTTCAATGTTTGGTTTAGAGCACTCGAAAGTAATGGTCTGAAAATAAGCAAGAAAAAAACCGAGTATATGTTATGCATATTTGACGGCATCACAGATCCTGATAGCACAAAATTCACCATTGGTACATCTCAAGTCCCAACAGTCAAACAGTTCAAATACTTAGGTTCAATCATTATTAATGATACAAAAATTGATAGCGACGTGACTCAGAGAACAACAACCGGGTGGTTAAAATGGCGACAACTCACAGGTGTCATATGTGACAGAAAAGTGCCCATTAAAACCAAAGGCCATATTTACAAGACAGCCATACGCCCCGCAATTATGTACGGATCAGAATGTTGGGCAACCACTAAACAACACCTAAACAAACTACATACAACGGAAATGCGAATGTTGCGCTGGTCGGCAGGTGTCACCAGACTAGTCAATATCCGGAATGAGAACGTGAGAGGAAGTTTTAATATTTTTATATAATTAATATAGCTCTCATCATTGACAAAGTAAAAGAAAATCAACTCTGATGGTATGGCCACATCCAGTGAAGGCCAGATGATCATATGGTGAAGCTTGCCCTTAACTTGCCAACGACGAAACGCGGACGCGGCAGTCCACCTGCCAGTTGGTAGACGATGGTTGAAAAAGATCTGAAAGAAGTAAATTTGGACGACAGCACTGCCCAAGACCGTGCTCAATGGAGAAAAAAAAGTTAATAAAAAAATCAAAAACCCGTCATGTTCGCGAGCTGGCTAGCCAAAACCAGATGTATCCTCCGACTGCACAGCATGATTTTCTTCTTGTTTACGTCTATTTAGTTTTATTTATAACTTTTTAGACATTATTTTTTACAATTCGGTACATTTAAACATATAAGTGTTATATATTTTTGAAATCGATACCCCACACGATGGGTTTGGATGAAATAAATCCGCCATTTTTTAATTTTCCAATTTTAACTTAGCCAGTGACACTCGCAGGGTTAAGACGAATCGATTGATAGCAGGGTAAGAATCATCAAAATCGGCCAACGCGTTTGGTCTCTAGAACGCCACATAGGAACAAACATACATACATAAATACATACATACATAGACTGATAAACACATTCTTCGGCAGTCGGCTAAAAAGGATAAGGAGCCCCGTCTCCAAGTAAATGGGATCAGGTCTCGACTGATGATGATGATACTTCTTACAGAGATTGAGGTAATTTTCAGACCGGTAGTGCACTTCTGATGATAACACATACACTTGATGAACCTTTTCTGGATGCTCTCTATACGATCGATATAGGAACTTGTGTTTACATGGATTCTAGATTACAGACGCGTATTCCAAGTAGCTTTTAACAAAAGTACCGTAAAGAATTGTGATGTACCTAAATTATATTCTTAAATTATCGTCAGACTTTTAACGTTCCCACTGCTGTGTGATCCTCCTCTCTTTGAGAGGAAATGGACACATTAATCCATCACGCGGGGTCGCGGGCCCAGTGCGCTTTGGTGGACGTCACATATCTTCGAATTTTTAGTTCTGCCGGTTTCCTCATGATGTTTTCCTTGGCGGTTTTTAGAGCAGTGGTGATGAAACAATTTACACAAAATAATGTGCCTGTCTGGGTTTGAACCCATGACCCACGACTCGTAAGACAGGGCCGTTACCACTGGGCCACCATTGCTTTGTCCAGTCTTTTTTATAATAAAGAAAAGTCCTGATTGACTTATCGGCTAAACCCTTAGGCTTAAAAAGCACAGAGGTTATATCCCGATTTCCTTGGGATCTAAATATACAAACACAAATGCTGTTCGTTCTTAAGCGCATTACTTGAGATCGACTAAACTGAGTTGGCAATTTTTTTCGTAATAATAACAGTAAGATTTTTCAGGAAAAATTGGAAAAGATGTCTGGAACTGGAAAATTGGAAAGTCGGCAAAAAGTGACAGTCTTCGTCGTAAAACTTTTTTTATGGAATTTTCGTATCAACTCAGAATTTTTTCCAAGACAAATTCAGTTGGGTAAACTTTGTATAGTAAAAGTCTTAAATTAATTAAATAATGTAATAATTGTGAAAGTTTGTAAAATTTCTTAATTTTTGCAGATGGGATATCCTTATCTTTACTAATCCAATCCTTTAAAACAAACTTAGATTTGTTGCCGCAAAAGAATCATATTTATCTTCGAAACTGGAAAAATATTGTAGCTATTAAAGTACTGAATCCTGAGTGTTATAATAACGATCAGTAAGTACCGGTTTTTGGAAATTAAAACTTAAAGGAGTGAAAACCAAATGGAGGGATTTTCTTTATACAGGCTGTGTTTTTAAGTGGATGTGGATCGTCAAATCCGAAACTATGTGGAATAGCAGAAAACACTCAAAGGAGTCACGAGGCCGATTTTGGTGAAAACTAAAACTGCATCATTGTATTTTTGAAAAATCTATGTTCCTAGCCAGGAATCAAAAACGATGCTTTTGAAAAAGAAATAACATGCTGTATTTATTACATCTTTCGAAAGTGTCGCTAATAAGGATCAAATTCTGGGCAGTAATGGCATAATTATGGCAAACTTAAGGAAAAGGCTAATTTATTGAAATACTTATTTTTCCAACGTTAAGTATTTAACCGTAAGTAGTGAAATGATGGCTATTATTTTCAATAAATAGCCAAATTCGACAACCCAAGCATTTTACTACATTCAGCATTAAAATAATTTTGATTCCGTTAAGAATATTCTCGAAAGACTTTTCCATGTCATCAATTGCATGTTTTCGTATATGTCATACTATAAAAATGTTTTTTTTTTAATGATTATTTTCCTTGAGTTCGCCATATGCCATTACTTCCCTGAATGTTAACCTTATTAGCGACACTATCGAATGTTGTAATAATAGCATGTGTTCATTTTTTCAAAATCAACGGGTCGATTCCTGGCTAGGAGTATTGATTTTTCAAAAATCCAATAATGCAGTTTTAGTTTTTAACAAAATAGGCCTCGAAACTCCTTTGAGTTATTGCCGCTATTCCTCATAGTTTTGGATTTTGCCATCCACGCCCACTTAAACTCATACTCGACCTGCAATTTCCTTTTTCCCGGCCTTTGCAATAATGTACTATTGCTTGAACAAATCAATAATAAATAACAAAGACAGAAACGGAAGATGAATAAACCAAGGCGTACAAGACCCACTGTAACACCGTCTTTTTATTTTATCTCCAAAAGAAAAATACATGTTCAATACTTTTTGGTAATTTAACTGACAGGTCAAATATATTTTTCAGGAATAAACCTATTCAATAAACAGTATACAGTTGAATACTATTTAGGGATGCCTGACGGTGTTCCCGCCAACGTATTGGCACTGTCTCGAAATAGTTGCTGATTGAACTGTCGCGCAGGTAAGTAGAAGACAGTGTCCGTGCAGCCTCCGTTCTCCGTCCGATTAGATGATAGCGGCAATGCAGGGGTAAACTAATAATAGACACGGAATGCACTGGCTTTGGCGACTTTAAAATTATATGCCTTGATTAACCAAGAAGTTTCTGTTTCTGATTTTATGAGGTATATAAAAAAAAACTAAATACGAAGTATAGTAGTGTTAATCTGGATGCATCGTCCTTACGTATATGAATTAATGTATGTATGTAAATTTTGATCACTGACCTCTATCATACAAGTACGCTGGACTTCATATTATCGATGACAAAATGAAGACATTTGATTTTCGCCATTTTGGCGCTGATAGCAACGTGACTTAACGTGAGAGTCCATGGAACTAATATTAGAGATGGGACACAGCCTTCGGTGAAAAAAATACTTTTATGGCCTTTATCGAACGTGAGAATAATTTATTACGTAAGAGAAAAAAAAAACCCAGTTATTTTTATTACGATTCATTTTAAGTAATTGAATAATTGCTGTAAAGGTTAACTGATAAATATTTTCAGTCAGATTGCAAGCTATGAACTAGTGGATAGCGTGATAGTAAAGTTATAGCACATTACTGTCAGATCAGTGAGATTTAAATATGGGGATAGGCTAACAACTTATTTTTTAAACTAGTATATTTGAGCAAGTATCTCCTCGCTCAGTACACTAGTTAGTTAATACTTACAATCGTTCGGATTCAGTCGGTTGGCGCCCATCGGATTCGTGAAGAGAACATCATTTATACAATAATAATAAATGAGATGCATAATCATTTACAATGGACGTATTTCTCGCTCTCATCGCTGAGATCCTGTCTCTGTAGTGTTAAGGTGCAAATAAGAGTGACATCGCATTCCAGCAAGGTGAAGACTTATATCAGTTTTCAACTCTGTTTCAGATGCAGATAATAAATTGTTTGACTTCAAAACATTTATAAAATTATAATTATCATGATATTACTCCAGAATTAATTCCAGGTTCAGGAACGTGGTGATTGGTACAAGAGAGAGGCTTGTGCTCAGCAGTGGGCGAAGTCGGGCTGTGGATGATCATGATGATGATTCCAGAATTTAGTATTACACATTGCTTTTGAACATAATATTACTGATTATTAGGCATTCATATAACATTCATCACCAATACCAATATGAGATATTTAGTTCCAACATACTACGAAAAGTCAATACAGTAGATGAGTGATACGCCTTGCCAGGTCTACTATTTTGATATTAGTGTAATTAAAAAAAATCACTAATACTGAGTGAGTGATTTGAGTTACAATATTATAATATTTCCAGGCGAATATTAGTATTACCTAATTTTGAGAAATATCGGTATTAACCTATCTCTAAATGTGTAAATTTTAGTTCCTGAGCAGAAAAATCAACTGTCATTTCATATAGTATGTTTAGTCCAGCGTACTTGTATAATTGAGGTCAGTGATTTTGATAAACACTTTTTTTAAAAGAGTTTGTGTGGATTTTCTTGTCCGTTCTTCTCCATAACAAGCTATCGTTTCCGTATGGACGCTAGAATCAATTATTATTACTTAAAATTTAAAAAATTTGTCGTTCAAAAGTGTCACTTTATGACCTAATTGAAATAAAGAAATTTGACTTTGAGTCGAAAGTTGGTTACTCGTTTGAAATTTAGTTTTTTTTGTTGTAATATACTCTTAGATTTAAAAAAATAAAAGTATAAAAATCTAAAGAGCTGGTAAACTAATACGTAAACTGTCAAACACTAAATAAAAGTGTCCAGTTTTATGATAGAAGATCGAAATCATTTTTCGTAGACCGAAGCCTACGAAACTCGTAGCAAATTGTTCTACTCTACAATCCAAAATGCTACGCAAGTAACAATAGTCAAAATACGCACTACGTAAGCACTCTGCCAATAAAGGCTCATGGAATTGTGGAACAGATAAAATATCCATATCGGCGAGTAGTCGTATCCGGAAGTGGCCGTGGCGAGCAGATAAATTGAATCATTGATGGGATGTCCTCGTGCCGACCGGTAGTTCCGCCGGCTCCCGTCACTGTAAGTTCCGCCCGTGGTTAAGTTTCAGATTGACGCGCCCAATTTAGTCTAAATTTGTAACTAATCCATCCAGCCCTTGATCAGTTGACGTTAATTACATTCCAAGCAGGATAAACTGTGGGAGTGCCTGTCTAACTATCGAAGACGAGCTGACATTGTGGGTTATGTTCAATAATTACTTCAAGAACTTTGGATATATGAAGAGAAATAGCGTTGGTGTATGTTTATGTAGGAACAAACATGAGTTATTAGGTAGCCAGAGAGCAGTATTGCCAATAGGTAGCTTTGTAATCGACTGCAATCATACAAATACCGTATTAATTATGAGTGGCTGTCCGCTGCCGGCCTATGCTGCAGTAACCTGTTTCCGCATTTGACGTCGCAGTATCTCGCAGTATATTCCGGATCGTCATCAAACTGTGTCAGCGGCTCATAAACGCAGGACTTAGTGGAGCGGAACTGAAGTGTTTAGTGTAGGCAATAAACCGTACATTGAACAGCTTTATAACAAAAAGGCGAGGTCTAGCGGACATTACTGAACAGTATATTTGGTCCGCATCGCCGCTCGCGCTCAAACGAGCCCGAGAGCGGTCCTTCAGCGCTCAACACCTTTGTGCTCTAAGGAACTTCTGGTCTGGTGAACCGTGATTCGTAAAAGACTAATGATGTCCCATTTTCAGGTGCTTTTCTATTTGTACAAAATAAAGACTCTTATACCATTTTACTGATACTTTTCGGATAACTTATGAAGACTTTGTTCGACGACAGCTCTCTTTGAAGTATTTTAATGATATTTAGATTTGGCAGTATTTATACTCGTTATAAAAGAAAAAGACTTACTATCTCTTCTTTTCTTATCAGAAATGTAGAGATCCGCAAGAGAACCAGGGTTACAGATATAGCCCGAAGAATTGCCAAACTTAAGTGGCAGTGGGCAGGGCACATTGCTCGCAGAACGGATGGCCGAAAGGGCAGAAAGGTTCTGGAGTGGCGACCGCGAACCGGAAGACGTTGCGTTGGAAGGCCTCCCTCCAGGTGGACCGATGACCTGGTGAAGGTTGTGGGGATCCGCTGGTAGCGAGACGCACGGGACCGGTCAATGCGACACTTGGGGGAGGCCTATGTCCAGCAGTGGACGTCTTTTGGCTGATATGATGATGATACTCGTTCGTATATTTGAGATAATTTAGTTGCCAAAGATTTGAAGCAGCTGGCTTCAAATCTTTTGCAACTAAAATATATTTTTTTTTAAAAGGGGACAAAAATATAATTAATTACTCATGAAAACTATGTTGCTGCACTGGGAAATGTGCCTTAACTGACGTTAATTTATTAATGGCGCAAATGACCAATGCGACAAACTGTAATTTATTCATAACATTTTCATTATCAACGAGTAAATATCATTATCAGGTGGACGTGAGACCTTTATGATGCAATAATAACTTCTGCTTCTAATCAAGAGTCACCCAAAGACTTTGAGAGAAAAAGCTACAGTCACGCTTAGCTTTTGGTGGACATATTGTGAAATTAGTTAAATATTATCAGTAAGGACTATAGTTCGTTTGCCAATTAATACACCTACGTATGTTGTGTAAGATTTTATGAAGAATAATTAGCTTCTGCCAGCGGCTTCGCCCGCGTGAATTTCGAAAAGTATCCCGAGGGAACAAATTCCCGAGATAAAAAGTATCCTATGTGCTATTCCAGACTATAATCTATTGCTGTGCAAATTTCATCGAGATCCGTCCAGCCATTTGAGCGTGAAGGCGTAACAAACATACAAAACACACTCATAGACTTTCTTCTTTATAATTATATTACATCACATTACTGTACATTGTATTACATTATATTACATTACATTATATTATATTATATAGTGTGATTAGTGTGATTTCAATTCGCACACATCTAAAAACGGCTATACATGAAAAGGCTGATGATGACATCTAAACAAATCTTTAGAAATGTTTTCGATAGCAACATTTAATTGCGTTGCTTCAAGTGAGTCTTTCTCTGGGTTTCAAAGTACCGAAGAACCCAATACAGGTAAATTCTTCGTGTGAAGAGCTACTTTACCTATCAACACGTAAACCAGCACTCCCGTTCTCAATCGTAAATTCTATGGAGATGTGAAAAGATAAACGCTTCAACTAAAACGACTTCACAAAATATATTTTACGCGGGAGCGTTGGTTTTGATAGTTGTGAACTCGTGACCCTAATTACCGCTTCCACATCTATCGGCACAAATATGCGTAAGGCTATTGTAAAACCACTATGCAAAGCCTACCATTGTGCAAATTACAACATGGCTTCGCGTAATGTTATTTTTGTGCAATATTTATTTATTTTACGAGTTTCTTGGATGCGTTTGAATATAAAGGAATAAATATTTACACAGAACCAGCCAACCAATTAATTAAATACATCATAGTATCCACAGACCACCCATCTTTAATCACGTGAAACACTAACATTGACAACGTCATTTTACGATAATTCTAGTAGAAAACAGCTTACAAGGAGTATCCGCCTATGGCTATATGTTGTCAACTCTATAAAGAATATTTTTAACGAGAAAGTAATCTTAATAAGCTCAGTGCTGGTATCGATTTGCATTTTCAATTTAATGTCTACGTCTGTCGTTGCTGCGTGTGATCAAATTTTTGTTCTATTCCTTGTAGATACAAGGGACATAGTCGAATGCTATTTCTTTCTCAAGTTATGGCGTTTTTCTTACTTTCATCGGTATATTAATTGAGTTAGTCAGCCGTAATAGGGGTGTATCGGTGTTTACTAACCGGGGCGGGCTTAATGAGCGGCTTGTTGCAGTTTGACAGAGTGATTTAATATCGCGGCGTGATCGTTTCAGTAAATCGGGATTAGTTTGGGGTGAGTCCGAAGCGTGAATTATTGCGGGGAATATGCTGCGTTGTCGGTACCGAAATTATATTCTGCGTCAATATCGTGTGTGTACAATCAGCTACGTTGATAGCTTTTGATCTCCGGCACGGGATATGCAATACTAGACCCTGATACTAAGCTTTAGAAGTGCTTTTAGAATGTAGAACTTTAGCAAATTATACAATTGGAGTGGTTGACCGTATTCCTACAAATATTTATCGCCGTTCATAAAGTGCCGTAATCGTATTCCTAAGTAAAACTTGAGCAAATCTGCGATTTGTAATCCGTTTGCTTTAACATCTTTAGATTAGAGAATGACTTTATTATGATAACAAAATGTGCATGAATTAACCTTTCAGAACGATCGTCCATATGTGGTATGATAGTTCTGAAGTCGAACACGTACAAATATCAAGTGGTAACCCACACACGGTAAGTGGTTCACAAGCACATCAATTACACGAGTACGGGTGGTAGATCGGCGGAACAAAAGCATGACAACAACGCGAACGAGTCCCGTGGTTCCGTACGCCTCGTACGAGTAGTATGTGGCCGTATGCAGTTATTAACACAAACAAACCTGCATGTGTGGGAAGATGTGCATTGTGCGTACTTTTTATTCTTTCGACAATGGCTTCGGTTTGTTATTATTGCATTACCCTGATGTTGTTTTTGATATGCTTGAGTATACACCTTTGTTTCGATATGCCAATGATACCTCGTTCATAAAATTGAATTTTAATCTAAAGATACTGCGGTAAAAGCCCGTATTTTAGCGAAATAGACGGCAATAAAGATTATAACATAGTTATAAAAATTATACGTATAAAATATTAACATAAATTGTCGGGTCTCGCTGGGGTACAGCGTTTCACCATTAGTGTTGTAGTTTGTTGCGGCGCAGATAACATTCCCGTTTTGCTGTTTCTGTATCAACGTAGGTATACTGCAATTACACCTCAAAGATTTGTTAGCATCGGCTACAGATGTGGTACACGGTATGAACTGGGGAATTCTTGTGTGCGATGTTTCGGTGTGTTCAAACCATGTCGCGAGGAATTTCTACAGTGAAATTGTTCTAATTAATATCTGTTACACGATAACAATACGAGCTGTATTACATTATGATTATGTAGGTAATTCTCATTTAACGAGATTTAGAGAGTAACAGCACTTCGAAATATTATCAACTATGGAACAATGAAACAGTAAACACGTGCAAAAAATACTATAAAACAAATCGTCGCTGTATTTAATAAAAAAGTATTCACGAACCGAGTAAACCCCTTTAATTGCAAGTCGCTGCTAACACCATCTATATCCGTGGAACGGAAACGAACGCGATCTATTTTCTAAGAAAAATATCAGTTTAATCCGACGAAAAACGCTAGTTACGTAGGCACGGTTTCTTTGTATGGGATGAGGTATCATTATATTATCTGTGCTATTGCGTATTTTATTAACGAAAACTGTTCAAGTGATCTGCTATCAATCTGCCTAGCTTTTTCCCAACTTATCAGGGTCGGCTTCCAGTATCACCGGATGCACCGATCAGTATTTTACGTGGATGGCCTGCAGCCGAATTGCGTAAGTGAATTCGGCAGAGGAAACCTTGGAATCTTCAAAGAGTTAGAATCATTTCTTTCAACTTTTTCGGTATTGCGAAACTAAATTGGAAAGACTACGATCATCCTCCTAATGATTTATTTCCAAATAATTAGGACATAATTTATTTTTGTTTTACTTACATCTAATGGTCTTCTAATACTTTTAATTAAAAATCTATAATGGTTCCTTAAAACTGAAAATACAATTATTCTTTACAATCAATTCTACGTCAAAATATTGGTCATGGAAAGATTCATCTCCTTTCCTTTTCAGAGTGTAATATGCAATACGTAAAGTCGTTTTTGTGAAGGTTCCATACTGTTTCCTTTGCCGAATTCACTTACGCAATTCGGCTGCTGGTCTGCTATCATAATTTAATTTAATAATAATTTTCATACCGCTCAAAAGTTACAAAGACTAATTCGTCCACGAAAAATGCGACAAAGCCCTGATCATCGCCTATATCTTGCACCATTCTGGGTGAGCGGTTTGCGGCGCCACATCCCGTCCGCCCACGCGCGCACGCATCTCGATCGCAGCCTCGCAGGCTTTCACAAGCACGCTTGCGTACCACGGACTCCAGACCCGGCGAGTTATGCACAACACTATCTAGCTCACTCCAGACGGATTTATTTGCCTTCGACTGCCTTCCAGAGCATGCTAGTCATCTGGCACGTCGACAATGCTGTTGCGATCGTCTGTTTTGACTTAGCTGAGCTTGTTCTGGTTTGTTAGCTCATTTCTTGGAGTTTCAATGTTGGTGTCGTGAGTTGCTATTTTAGATTTAACATTAGAATACACTAAAAATGCTTAAATGCTTTAAAAGAAAATAAATACAACCAATGACGAGAGTAATTTCTTACAACGGCATGTACGTATAATTGTTAAACCTTTTAAGGAAAACTTTAAGGCTAAAGGAGCTTTTAAAAATTTATCAAGTCATTGTAATAAATCGATGGCTCAATTAAGAGCCAATTAAGTATTTACGATGGGTGTGAGAGAGTACAGAGGCTTCCCTTGTTGCGTGGCGGGAGGGAGGCTGCGACATGTCAGTCCGCGCCGGCAGTTGCGCGCGCGCACGCGTCTCGCACCGGTCGACCTGCCTCTCGCTTGTTTACCAACAACCCGATCGATCGACCGTGAGAGACCGATACACCCGCCATACTCAATATGCTCATGTTTCCAATAAATTATTTTTATTCCTCGCATAAAAAACTGATCCTATCAAGGTTTTAAATATTCAATTTGATGACTTTCTGTTTGTGAGATGTCAACGCCTCGACTCTTTAATAAGTCGTCGCCGCCACTTTATACGCTCCTGTGGACATAAATAAAGTGCATAATGTGACAGATACATTTGTAGTACCACATTCACGAGTGTTCTAAGCAACGATTCTGCGACATGAGGCCCTCAATGGTTATTGTTTATGTTATCGCACTGGCGATCGTCGTCGGTGGCGAGATCAGGATCCGCGGCAAAGTGAGGAAGAGATACTCGTCGCACAGGCGGCACCGGGCTGTACTGCCGCCGTGTGACTTCAATGAGACGATTATCAATGATGAGTGGTCCTTGATGGAAGCGATAGGGCAATCGAAGTTTATCTTTACTGGCAAAGTTCTGAATGTGAAAAAGTTTCGATCGGAAGATGAGTTGACAAGAAAAAAGTCCAATTTGTACACAGTGTATTTGAGGAGATTGTTGAAGGGGGATATGAGTGAGTTGAGGACGTTCTTGAAGCTGGAGGGGTCGCTGGAGACTTTGAGTGGTTCGACGTTGCTGGTGGAGAGGCCGCGCGCTCGGGAGGCATGTGCGCCGGCGCCGCGTCCGCGCTTGTCCGCGATCTTCCTCAGCGATGGCGTGCTCGCCGGCGTGGCCAGGGCCTCGCCTAGACTTCGGATCCTGACTGACCCGGTGCCATTAACCCTTTATCATTTGGATAGAGTCAATGCTGCTGTAAAAGGTACGTCACCAATAACAACCTTCCTAGCTATGTAAACACCACTATTATAGTTATAGCTTAGCAGACCATGCCCCACTTGCTGGAGTCTCCTGACTGTCCATTCGCTTGCACCTTGGATGACCTGTATAATGCATCTGACGCTGCAATAAACGTGGCCACCTACTGGGCTCAAATAGTTTGATCAAATGTACCTTCGAAACGAAAGAGAAAGAAGATGGTTATAGCTTTTCTAGTTATCCACAATTTAGATACATGACATGGTTTATGTTAAAACCCTAAATAACCTCTTGTCACAGAATGCAAGAAGACCTTCACATAATCTACAAAATTCACACGAATCAAATACACGCGATAAAAAATTATACATAAACTATGCCACATAAATAAAACAAAACTAGCCGAAGTAATGCAAAGCAGTCGGTTTAACTTCATACAAGTCACAACGAGTGGGTGTGGGTGTTGCATCCATAGCGTACATAACGTCGGGAACGTATTAAAAGTCGATTTTGATCGACATCTTGACAACTGTTCGTTAACTTAATGGAGTGAATGCGTTCGGAACGTTTGCCGCCCGCCGTCCGAGCTTAACATAAACATAGGCACACCGACCGCGATCAATCAATGTATACCGCACCAGATTATTGTTCACACAAACGTATTCTAATTAACTAAGCAAACACTTCAAATGCCAATGTTAATTGTAAAATAACATCGGTTTTAATAACACTGTAATTACACTCCAAACAAACAGCTATCTAGGTACGTATAGATTTGATATCATGCCTTAATTCATCTCATCCTAACAATTTAAAGTGGATTCATTTGTGAATCTGCAATATTACTTAACGTTGATAAAATGCTACAAATTCCACTTTTATTTATTACCGGTCTTTTCTAATATCTTTTATACAATTTATAAAACCGTTTTGCCCAGTAGGAAAGAATGTAAATAATATTACGCTGAGATGCTCTTTAATTGAATTCGCAGTGGGTCACGAATAGACTTTATTCCGAGTCAAATACTCTGCAATAAATTTTATTGCGAAAGCCATTTTAACCTAAAAATTCCAAGAAGATCCAATTTAAGCCTCGCATAATCCGGCGATGAGATGAGTATCGCGGGTCTCGCTCCCGCCGACGCCGACGCCAGTCGCGCGTCCTCTTGCCAGCTCGTAGTCTCGTAGGGATGAGAGGCGCACATCGCACACCTATCTGACACGCCATCGTAGGGCCGCTGACACGTGACTTTTTGTTGCTATGTATCACTTGGGCGTCCGTCGGCTTAGTTAGCGAGTGCGCCGGTCGCCAGCCGATCCGTATCGGACCAGAGGCCGCACGATCCGTGGGAATCCTTGCAGATAAACAAGGAGACCCACAGACGGACGATTTAATCTGCTTCATTAGGCATTTAAGGCCTCGCGTGCTGAAGAAGCTCACATGACTCCAACTTAACTATCGACAATAGAGATTTTTCAAAGATATTTTACATTATTATGATGGTACTTCGATACGTCGATGCTTTACCTCCGGTTTCATATCTAAAACTATCATCGCAGGAGGCGTTATAGACTGTAGAGAAAGTAATGCCTGAGTATATTCGTCACGATAACTATGTACCACACACGAAGCGGACATCTGATTGCATACAGCGTGCCTGTAATGACTTTAAAATTAAAATATCTTATGCTTGTAATCTGTTGGGAATATTCAATAATCATCTTGTTATAGACACGGCTACTTAATGCTCTATTAGGAGTTAGATATTGATCTGATGCTCCGTCAATTGTGTTTAACGAAATAAAGTGCAACTGATTCGACCTTCGAATGAGTTGATGTTCATACGTCCACTAACAATACAACTTTGTTTGACTAGAATGGTAATTTTCAATGATCAGAAAGAGACGATGACGTCATTTGTGAACAAGTTATCTACTTAATTTTTTTTGTGTAGCTATAAAGTAAACAGGTAAACAGAATAGTCTGTGAAAAATGTTAAAAAATATAAAGTGCGACGTTGAAGATTCGTCAAGAAAGCGAGCGAGCCGACTCGCCCGCCCACGCTCGTACCACTTTCCAAATTCCTCGTGTAAGCGCTTGCAATCACCTATGTACGTGCGACGACGACTAACAACATTTTAAAAATCTTGTTTACAGTTCCACTACATAGGTATACTCCTTTATTACCATTATAATACACTGAAATCAGGCTAGGTTGACCCGGAATATGTGAAAATCTGTACTAGTGATAATTACAAAGAGATCCCGACAATTTTGCATCGAAATGCCTTTGTTACTGAGAAAAATAAAACCTCAAAAGCTACGACTTATTTTTATTGAGAGTTGCTTGCGGGCTGAGTGACTGGGCCGAAAAAAGTGTACCAATGAAAAATACGACTCCTTTTGCAGTGATTTTTGACATTTCCCGATCACCTTTATCACCTATTCAATCGATTCAGCTCGCCGTAAATTTTGAGAATATACAAAAATATATTTAAGTTTCAAATAATAAATAAAATTATAAATATTTTTTAAATATAAATAATCATTTTTTGTATATGTTAAAAAATATTAAATGCGTGTAAAATGTAGTGCGACGCACAGCTTGCTGCATGAGGCGCACGAAGAAAACAGAACACGCTAGCAGCCGCTATTGTGTGTTTACACTGAGCATCAGCTGTGTTGCTTTTATTTCAGTTTCATCATATTTTACGAAACTGAAAGCTTGTAAATTTAATTAGTCGAACTCCGTTCCAACCGGGTGTCCATTAGACACCTCTCTCTTTTTTAACTTTATGGTGGGGCTTTTAAGCTCAACAGCTTATATAACAAATAATCTTTATTGATATATTTTTTTAACAGCAGTGATTGGAGCCTCTGACTCCCGAACTAGGCGGACCTGTATGACAGGAGCCAGCGCCCTCCCCAAATTCAGAAGCAATGGTTTATTCTGTGTCAATGGACAATTTAAGTACTTTTAAAAAAGTACCTTGATAAGACAAATATAAATAATATAAAGCTTTTTTAATTTTATTACACCTAAAAAACAATTCGCCGCCATTAAATCACAGAGCATACCGTTGTTAAAAATTTTAGTTTGTAGTATGAAATACTGGGAAAGTTTCTCTGCTAGTTCACCCCCGAATTTGTACATGAATATTCAGGGACGCAGGCGGGCGGTACCGCGGCAATAACTGTTAACTTGTGCCACGTATTGCTCTATCCTATCTGTTATCTGGAACCACGAGCTCTCTGCCGCTGACGGCGTGCTTTCAAATGGATATTCAAATTCTTTTGGTGTCAGATTGCTCAACTAACAGTTACCACCAGTAAAAGGGAAAGCTTTTTGCTAAGACTCACCACAGGAATATAGACATAGCACTATCACTTTCCATTTTGAACTATGATGCCTATTAGCATGGTCTGTTCTAATTACCTACCGACTCATAGTTTAACTTAACGTAACGTAAGCCCATGTTTGTTTACGTTGATGAAGGTTGTATCGAATTGCGAGGTCTCCCAGTAAGCGCGCGAGGCTGCGCCAGCGCACGCGTCTCGGAGGCGCCACGCCGCGACAACTTGCGCAACTTTGTGACCCACGATACGTTACGAACACATCTAAAGTTTTAGCGTTTTAACACACAAGCCGCTGGAATGGCTTCGATATACCTATGACATCGAACCAACTAAATAACGATCAAAATGAAGCTAAATATTTTATTGTTATTGGTTTACTGCCTCACGATTATTCATGCCCATTTCCGTATAAGGGGTGAAGTGAGGAAACGGGATACGGTTTACCGCAAGAAAGACATAAACGGCTCCAAATGTGTTTTAAACGAGACGATAACTAATGACTACGAGATTCTGTCGTCAGCCGTGTCTGAATCTAAATACATTTTCACCGCCAGAGTCCTGAGCGTGAGGAAGATAAAGCGCGGCACGAAGCCCACTGCGAAAGTATTTATGTTCTACAAACTGTACATCCGGCTGCTCATAAAGGGGAACATCGACGATTTGAGGACTCACGTCGTTTCAGGAGACGAGAGGACTCTGAATGGGGCGATAGTGTTTGTCGACTGGCTTCGGACGAACAAGTGTGCTTATAAACTATACAGACATTCGTCGGGAATATTTTTGAGTGACGGATTTTTCGAAGACTCGAGCGATGGGAACAAACCTCGGCTGAGGCTGTTGAACGAGCCTCTTCCTCTGTCACTTTATGATTTGGATAGAGTGAATGCCGCGTTGAAAGGTAAATATTTACTGTGTTCTAAGGTGTCGGCGCTTATGACTGTTACTTATGCACACAACTTATAAACTTATGTGTTTTTATTGTTCCCTTGTGTGCACTAATACTTACTTCTCTATGGTTTTATATCTATGGGACTGTTGTTTTAGTTGTATGCTAGGTTCTGAGAATATTTGATGGCATAAATGAAGCCGATGTTTTATTTTGGTGGAAATGAAACGAGTAACTCGTAGTTATTTTTATAAAAAGCTGGTAAAAGCTTTTACATTTATGCATAACATCGTGGCAACTGTCTCGCTCATGATTAACGCTGACGGTAGATAACAAAAATAAAACTGTGTATTTAACGAACAGAGGAAACAAAAGGCTGACAGATACTTTTGAAAATGTTTGACAGCGCAGTTTTTATCGGACTTTTACAATCGGGCGCATAATATCATACGTTTGTTTGTTGACGTGTGCGCGCATAAACTACTCGCATCTCTCGGATTACACGTCAGTCTGTTGTCGAATTCCATATTTTATTTTTGGCTGCTTTCCTTGTTTCAACTTTCAACTACGCTTTTGTATGACGGCATGGCGCATAGGTATTTACTAACGTATTCTATTGAATATGATATTGTAGCACAGTTCCACCTCACCGTGTGAGTCAGGACCATTGCAAGGTCGAGAGTCAGTGGCATTATACGCCTACTTAGGATTATAGTTTACCGTATCAAAATCGACATAGAATGGCTGTGAGGAAATATTACCGTATCTGTCCACATATAATACGTAACGTTTTAGTGACGTCGATTTAGATTGTGAATTAAGATATCTCGCGTGCATCCGATTTTTTTATGAAAAAATAAAGAAAGGTAAAAAAAAAACTTTCACGCATCAACATTGAAATAAGCTCGCCTTTGTACATGTACTTTATTATCACATTGTATTAAATATTGTTTTTGGTGTACAATAAAGAATTAAGAACTTTTTCTTAAAAAATACCAGTATTTCGTAATTAAATCTAAAATATAACAGTTTTAATAATTAAATCTGAAAAATACCAGCATTTAATAAGTATATCAGTTAGAAGCTTTTTCTTGACAGCTTTCATAGACATTTCAAGTGAGCATAGAGCCTGCAGCTGCACTGAAGTTTACCAGCTCAGTCTGACCACATAAAAATCAAATTATTGCTAGTAAAAATAAAATAAAATAGAAAAATATTTTGTAAGAATTAGACTCTTACGGCTAACCACGTTATAAAATTAACTTTAACGAGTTTAAAAATAAAATCACGAGACGCGGTCGGACAAAAGTAAAAATATTTTAATAAGACTTTTGCAGTGTCATTATGGGCTCATGCGAGGCCGTGGGCTGGGGTTGGAACGCGCTGCACCATGCAATTTACTCATTCGAGGACGAGGCTATAATGTCTTATGGTCTATTACGTACCATTACAGTTCTACCTACGTCTGGACGCGAACGATACCTAAACGGGCGCGGTAAACATGTATGGATGTTCTTACTTACGGATTTTACGTGTGTATTTATGTGCAGTTAGTTGGCTCAAATGGGTGTTGTTTTTGACAGTTACCATAAAACTAGTGCTTCTAATGGGGATGTAAAGTTGTGAACTGCCATTTTGTCACGATAGATGGCGCATCGTCGCTATGGGCATTGAAAGCTGTCAAATCCATACATTTTGTAACCTATCATCCTGTAAATTTAAATTTTCTCGAAATATGCCTCTGTGTGCTTATTGCCCAAAGATACAACGCTAAAAATACTGGGAAAAAGCTGATTATATTGCTTGGAAATCTTCGGCGATATAGTGGAGCTATTAACGTATTGATAAAGTTCAACAGCAGGAATGTAATTTCCTTGGCTTTCAAAAGCTTGAGGGCTTTGATTGCCGAAAATAAAATAGGTAAAACTTCTAACCTAAAATTTAAAGAATACCAACACATTAATGTCCTCAATCTTTTTGTAAATTCTCCTACCATGATGAAAAATATTTTATTATTTAAAAGTCTGCCTCTCAATAAGATCTGTTTTCTTTCCATTTATCCTTGCTCCACATTTTTTTAGTTCGTATTTCAATTCCTTAAGATTCCGGGGACAATAAATATTATCAATAACGATGATAGACCAGTTTAAAAACAAGAAATAACAAAAAACGTGATGTAAACAAAGCAAAAACTATTTGACAGTAGCCATTGCGTCGCCAGCGACATCTGCTCTAAGCTTTGCGTTCACATCCCCAATTAATGCCTCTTAACATTTTACGTACCGCGTCAGATAGGTATCATTGCCTGCTTTTGTGACATATAGATAGAGTTTTATCTTTAGTAACAGTAAGCACTTTTAATGACCATTCAAATAACATAGCCATAAGTTTATATAATATAATGTATTTAATATTTTGCAGTAGGTAAGGCAAGGCAAACGATGCACAATAAAATATCATTACATCCCATATTTACGATGATATGATTCGAGATGAGGAAAATTACATGAGATTGTGATACGAGTATATTAAGTTTATTAATAACACCATCGCTAACATTTATCAGTAACTTATTTTGTTCACTTGTTTCCTTGCAACGACGTCCGAGCAAAGCAGTTTCCGCGATACTAACGCATCACCATTATTTAACATACCTACTGCTAATCGATTTTAATTAGTCTTACTTATTTAAAAACACATAAAAAGGTAAATAAGTAAAATACTCTAAATTTTACTAACAGGTTTCTTAAGATAATCACGCAAAACTCTTCTCAATATTTTTCCGCTTGGAGTCTTCGGTATTTCTTCGACGAAATGGATACCGCCTCGCAATTGTTTCCACGATGATACCTACAATAATACAAGATTCTATCAGTACTTCTTTGATCCAGATTAGAAAGGAATGGAGTATGTTTAGTCCTGTGTATATGTACCTAAAGTCAGAACTTTAGCAAGGAGCCGTTTTTAGGTACCTCCTGACCTGCACTCTAATTGTATAAAATTGCGTAAAACAAGCAATGAATATGTTGAGTGAAAATGAAAGGGATGGAAATGCTTTGCTGTTGAATGCTCAACAGCTTACAAACGCTCGAAACGGCACTCTGATACAAACATGCGCATCGACGAGACCCCTAAGCGAATCGCACTACTGACAGCACTGCGGACGCTAAGTGGCTTCGTGCTGTCAAAACAGATACGCGATTAGGGTGCAGCACGGACATTTTTAATACAAAATGGAAAATCCGATAAATTATTATGTAAAATTTAGTATGCTGTATTTTTAAAGATAAAAACTGCAATAACAAAACATATCAATGATATCGACAGTCTTTTATTTGCGACACGTAAGCCGATAATACAAAATACATAGTTTAAAGTACCCAAGATTATTGAGTACCCAATATCTACTCAATAATCTTAACGTTATCATAATAGCTCGTGTCATTCATATTTCTCTGCAAAATCGTAAGTGAAATATAATATTAACGATCATTCAAAGACTTAAGGCCGTACCCTGACCAAAAACTCAGCGTGAGATATGAGCATTCCTATTGGCCTAGCGGCACTGGTGGCGCATGAATTACAGTAGTGAATACGCCCAGATTTTAGAATAAAATCTTTATAAAATCGAATATTGGTATTTTGAAAAAAATAAATCTACCGAAATGTTCGTTATCAAATTGTCTATCCATTAGTGTTAGTACAAAAAAATATTAATGAACACTTTACGAGGAGATGCATGCTATCAATCATTATTTCTCATTTTTATGGTTTTGTTGGAAGGAGATTAGTGAAACATATATACATTAAAAAAAAAAAAAGAAATCTACAATTTTGGAATCAATAATATGTAGAAATTTAATGTATTTTTATTAGTTGATATTTCATTTTAAATAACGAGTAGATAGCTCCTAAAAACTGCACGAAAAACGGCTAGAGCGGCGTTTTGCTCGGGGTAGCGCCTTAATAAAATCCTACTAATATTATAAATGCGTAAGTTTGGATGAATGGATGTTTGTTAAACAATCATGAACGGATCTGGACGAAATTTGGCACAGAGATAGATATAGACTGGAAAAGCACATATGCTTCTTTTCATCCCGGTATAATGTTTCCTTGGGATAAGAAAATACCTTTCACTCGGTTGAAGTCGGTGGCAGAAGCTGTCCCTCCCAGTGCCAAATTTCATCCAGATCCGTTCAGCTGTTCTGAGTAACAAACATACATCCATCCATCCAAATTTTCGCATTTACAATATTAGTAAGATTTAGACTTCATGCACAAAGGTACAAAGGCGGACTTAATGCCTTAGGTATTCTCTACCAGACAACCCAGGGTGGTGAAGAGACGACATGGCAGGTGCATAGTTAAATAATAAAAAGCGAATAGTTATCAATCTATACTAATGTTATAAAGAGGAAAGATTTTTTTGTTTGTTGGTTTGTACCGAATAGTCTCCGAAACTACTGGACCGATTTTCAAAATTCTTTAATCAATAGAAAGCTACATTATTCCGGAGTGACATAGGCTATTTTTTAATCCCGAAGACGGGTACTGATGGGTGGTCCACGGGAGCGAAGCCGCGGGGAACACTAGTTAAATATAAAAAAAAAGAATACGTAAAATACACGCAAATATATATTGATTAATATAACGTAGGCACAATTACCACTTATTTATTTGGTACTGGCAAATAAAATCTACTGTTATCTGAGTATCTTATGAACCGACTTTTGTATCTGTTTGATACCGCTTACGTGTGGTCGTTGATGATTATGGTAATATCTACATTGTCATTGACTTTTTACCTTATCTTTTCTTTTTGTCATGACACGTAATAATTTGATTCATAGCAAAATTAAAGGTTATACAACTTTGTTTCACCTATATAATTAATATAGAATTACCCTGTATGTTTTTATACAAAATAAAATCAATGCACAATTTATTTCTTGTATTCGATTTTGAAATATTTTTCTAATCTTATTCGATTTTCTTTTTTTTAAGCTTATGATGTCCTTCTGCTGGGGAAAGGCCTTCTCTTAGGACTCCCCTATATCTTTTGCAAACACTACAGCCTTCACGGCAAGTGTGGTTGGTGGCTTTTAATTGTAGTTGTATACAACTAATAATTCATTGACCTTACGATATTCTTCATTAAATGAGTTTCAAAAATATATTGTTTACTGCATGCTATCTTCATGATATTTTTATATTGCCATGAACCGACTTTATTGGGGAAATCGTAAATTTAAGAGACAATCATAATCAACTTGTTTATCTAGTTACAATATCTAGGAACAAGAAAGGTCTATAAAATTGCTTCAAGGTTAATATAAAGAATGATTTTATAACTAACCTTTCCAGCCACGAAATCGATAAGTTCCTTGTCGGTGACTGTTGATCCTGAAGTTTTCACCACAAAAGCTGTTGGGAGTTCTCCTACAAGAGGGTCTGGTTTTCCAACTACACCAACATCTTTTACCTCTGGATGCTGGAGCAATATCGCTTCTAGCTCTGAAGGAGCTACCTGGAAAATTTAAATAATTACATAACCACATAAACTTTTTTTAATAATTTATTTGCACATTTTTATATAAATCTGATCACTTACTTGTCCAGCTTTGTACTTAATCAGTTCTTTAATTCTATCTACAAAGTAAAAATAGCCATCTTCATCGTAATAACAAATATCCCCAGTTCTAAAAAATCCTTCTTCATCTTGATCATCCTTCAAGTTTTTTCCAATGTAACCAGCAAATAAAGTCGGACCTTTTACGCGAACTTCGCCTTCCTGATTAGGTCCTAGGGTTTTTCCAGTTTCAACATCTGCTATCTGAAAGGCAATTTCATTAGCAGGTACTTTCAAGTTAAAAACGTTTCAATTGAATGGGCAATGTTTTTTACCTTAACTATATTTCCAAGAACAACTTTTCCGACACTTCCTGGTTTGTATTCTGTGTCTGTTTCTTCTGTTAATCCTCCTGTAGTTTCCGTCATTCCGTAGCCTTGTAAAACGTATTTTAGACCCGTGAATCTGACCAAAAATGTTGATTAAGTTTAACTATTTTTGGTGTATGAATATTGAAGTATTAAATTATGTAAATAGATACCTTTGTTTCATTTCATCAATAACGGCTAAATCTAAAGGTGCTCCACCGCAGTATACTGCTTCAACCGAACTCACATCATAATTCTTCACGGCTGCTGATTTTGTAAGCATAACTACTAGTGGAGGTACTGCTAATAATACTCCTGCCTGAAAATAAAAGGTTACATTTTAATACCTACGAATATTTTCTGAAGTAAACGTGTTTCCATCGTATTAGGTACTTACTCTATATTTTTGAATACATGATAGGTATTGCTCTTCTTTAAATCTAGCTAGATATAGAACAGTGCGGTTATGTACAAGTTCATCCATAGTACACATTATTCCAACGGTGTTGGACCACGGCGCGATCGACAGACAAAGGAGATCTTTGGTGATGTGACTGTTACAGATAATTTGGTTATTAGATTTTTGCATAGTCTTCTTTGCAAAACGGGCAGTACAAAGTTAACCTGTACAAAAATGATACTATGAGAAAAATCTTACCAAGGCTGATTAGCGGCAGTGATAAAATTGAGGTGGGTCAGCTTAGCTCCTTTAGGCAGTCCGGTTGTTCCGGATGAATAAAGTATTAAAGCCGTCCGTGCTAACCCTGTAAAATTAATTGCTTTTATAGATCATATTGCTGCTGAAAAACTGAAATAACTCGGTAATGTTATTGTCAAAATAAACCCCACCAGGGATTAACATATTGTAAAAAAAAACTCAGAATAAAGTTTTCGCATTTTTTAAATTGAGTAAAATTTTATTGAAATTCATAAATATATTCTTTGCGTCAATAAACGTTTAATCGGTTGAAAACTTCCCTGTCGGGCATGAATCAGTCGTCAAACCAGAAAAGGGTTTATTGCGGATTTCTTCGTCCCAACTTGAACAGAATCCATTTTAACATTTACAAGATATTCCAATTAATCAGGTATCAATGAGCATTAATAAATTATTATTCTTACCATTAATAGGATCGATAACTGGTTTAAAAGTATTTACATTTACATATGTTTTAATTAGGTCATTAAACTTCAATAGTTTGGGATTATTAATAGAATCGCCAAATATGAAGAATTTATTTACAATGTTTGTATCAGCCATGGTCTGATAATAAGTTTTGTAAGTCTCAGGTGAGAGGAACATATATTTTGGCCTTGAGATTCCCATAGTATGCACCAATTCATCTGCAAAAAGAAACGAATGTTTGACAAATAATAATTTTACATATGATCAGCTCTTTGTATCAAAGAAGAGATATATGCGTTTTTATTTTCAAAATTTTGTTTTGCTAACTCTTAATGTGATTAAACTCTCTCAAAAGGAAATTGATTTTAAAATCGAAACAAATAGTTAACCAAGCCCTTCGTTACTTCACTTTGCATCTTAAGACTCACTTTTTCCGTAGGCAGCATTGAGAAACGTCACGGTAGCACCACTACACCACGCAGCGATTGATGTGATCAGGAATTCCATTCTGTTCTCACTGCATACGGCGACCACTTCATCACGTTCCACACCTAAGCGCATTAGTGACGAGGCTGCATTCACAACCAACTGTACCACCTCACCAAACGTTATTTGTTCCCCTGTCATTCCATTGATCTTCGACATTCAAAACATTTTCAATTAACAACAAATTTTTAACAAAAATATTCTAAATATTATTTTCACTTGTAGCCCTTACCAATGCAATTTTATCTTTAGACCTCAACATGTTATCAATAGCCATTTTCCCATAATTCATATGTGACGGTATCGAACATGGTTGATATTTGTAAATAATTCCGCGCGTACTTTCCGTTGAACTCATTTTGTTTTGATTATCAACACTGTTTACGATATGAAAGACGTATATATACTGACATTTTAAACCGAGATACGATATTTATGTAACTAATGAATTTTGTCCACACACAGATAAAATTTGCGTGGCCTTGACAGATAACGTGTAAGATTTTAATACTAGCGTGTGAATTTAAAATGAGCTGGGCAGTTATAATACATATTTATGTATTGGTATTGTTGTTGTTTCCTGGGTTAGATTGGTCAGCTAAAGTGTAAGTGTAGTGTGTGTGTTTTATACATCTCGAATTTCTTAGTAGCAGTATGGATTTTAGATTTGTGCCTTTTTTTTTTTTTATTTATTTATTTATTTATTTAACCATTTATGCACACACACATAATATACAGACAAGAAGAAGAAACAGAAAAATAGGTACATAGGTGGTTTTTTTTTTTAAAAACGTTGCCCCACACTAGGAATTTCTTCCTGTATCGTGGGTGCGTTTACAAACATATAAACTCACATACACAACACCCAGAGCCGGAACAACTATCTGTAGGTCATACAAATATTTGTTCCGTGCGGGAATCGAACCCGCGACACGCAGCGCAGCAGTCAATCGCTCAACCACTGCGCCAACCATGCGCCCATACATCATCATCATCCTTTTAATGTTACCATTGCTGGGATACATGCCCACATGCTCTTTGAGAGAGGGAAGGCCTTAATCCACCACGCGGGTGGCCGAATTTTTGGTTCTAGAACATTTGCATCTGCGATGCTATCTCTTCACCGCCCTTGGTTGACTGGTAGAGAATGCCTCAAGCATTAAGTCCGCCTATGTACTTTTATGTTGCATGTAGTTTTAATAAATTAATTTCCTTTTCTAGAACTTTCTAGAATGTTTCCTCACGGTGTTTTGCTTCACCGTTTTTTGAGCAGTAACGATAAAATAATTTACACAAAGTAAAGCGCCTAATACGTAAGTCAGGGCCGTTACCACTGGCCCATCATTGCTCTATACATGCCATGCTTTTAATAAAAAAAAGTGTGTTGTTTTTTTTGGTGTACAATAAAGTATGTATAAATAAATAAACAATTAAATAAATGCCCTATTACATCATACATGGCACATAAAAAACTTAACTGGCGAAATGTTGGTAGGTACTCTGCCTATCGTTGCAAGTCTGTGAAATATGCGAATATTCTATCCAGATGTCTATCTATCTTTGTGAAAATCAATGTAAATGTTACGTGGACAATTCGGCCAAATCAAGATGCACGTGGCGACAGGTCAAGATATAATTTGATGTCAGTGACGCAAATGCAGACACATTTGTTTACGTCCGCACCGGGTCACGATGAATCAAGGTGCGGCTGCACCTAACCCTAGCTTCTTTGAACTACCTTTTAATGTAGCCAGTTTTCATGTTTATGTATATCCGGCAATGCTTGCATATTTATTTTGATGTGCATAAATCCTTTTTGTATTGGTTTCGGCGATCTCGTTTTTGACGGATTGGTCGGAGATGGCAAAATTCTAAGAAGGTTTGGAAGGCTATGGGAGACGCCTTTGCAAAGCAGTGGGACAATATAGGATAATGAAAAATAAAGAAACTGGTTTCGGGGTTTTTTATAAATATGTGTTCAGTCTTTAATCGTGGAAATTGCATTCCCCTATTTTCCATATTCATTATCAGCCTTTTAATGTTCCCACTGCTGGGACACAGACCTCACATAGAGCGGGAATGGGCTCCACCACGCGGGCCTGCGGATTGGTTTTCTTTTTTTTTTCCATATTAGTAAAGCTAAATTGTTTTCTGTTTTCCGTGGCAGAATTTTATTATTGTTTCTTGATGAAAGTGTTTGAAGTGTTATAATTTTATCTTTGTTGATCTTATTTATCGTATACCACCACGTTTGATACTAAATTGTAATGATAACATCAAGGAGAAAATAATGTGTTTTGTCATTTTAATCTTCAACTTTAAAGTTTGTATTAATATAATAACTGTAAATATGTAAATCGGAGTGTGGGGATTGGCACAAACTGCAGATGATGACGATAATGATGAAGCCATATTACATCGAAGTGTTAAATTCTTTCTTCTTACTCATGATTTAGATCTTATTTATGTTGCTGGTTAAGAACAAAATTCTAGATTCTTTGTGAATGAATTAGTACTCAATCAGCTGACGGTTTTATAAACATCCTCATGGTCATCTTATCTAATCAAACAATGAAAGTTAATAAATAAATTATCTGTTTTTAAGGAGTCAATAAAAATTATCTATCTAAATAACAACTTAGAATACAGACGATATTGCATATCGTGGAGGATTAACATGAGCCACCTAGATCAACTTATTTTTGAGTCGTACTATGATTAAAATAGTATTATATAAGTACTTACTTATTTCAGTTGCATCAACAATATTAACAATCAAAACAAACACGATGAAAACTGATGGCCTATTCATTTTGAGACTAACAAACACATAGAAGAGATCTCATAGTAATCTGTGATCTAAGCACATGTAGTGATTCTGAATGTGCACACGTGCATGAGATTATAATCCTCGTGCTAAATCTATGGGGCACGCTTGCGCAGTAAGCACATGTATTTGAACGCACAGTCATAGATACTACACGGCTTGGGTTTTAATGATGGTTCTTACGTGGAACCTGTATAATTTATTAGAGATGATAACTAAACAATATTGTTTTGTCTTTCAGGTAGATTAATAAAAAATATTGGACACGATTTTTTTATTTTGTCATGTAAACCGAAAATAACGACGAAAAAAATACATTAAATTACTACATATTATTGATTCCAAAATTGCAGATTTGTTTTTTTTTTAAGTGTAGTATATGTTTCACTAATCTCCTTCCAACAAAATCATAAAAATTAGAAATAATAGCATGCATGTCCTCGTAAAGTGTCCATTAATAATTTTTTGTACTAACACTAATGGATAGACAATTTGATAACGAACATTTTGTAGGTTTTACTTTTTTCAAAAGACCAATATTCGATTTTATAAAGATTTTATTGTAATATCTGGGCTTATTCACTACTGTAATTCATGCGCCACCAGTGCCGCTAGGCCAATAGGAATGCTCATATCTCATGCTGATTTTTTGGTCAGGGTACGGCCTTAAATTTTATTAATCTGATAAAGCAAAAAATACGTGCCCAATATTTTATTTTTTGATAAACTTGACTTAAAGAAAAGTAAACTTGAGGTAAAGTTTGTGATTTTGTGAGTTTGTGATGTTGAAAGGTGTAATCTCTGGATCTACAGAACCGATTTTGAAAATTCTTTCACCGGTAGAAAGCTATATTATTCCTGAGTTGTTTGAGGTTTGGCCGTTGGGGTTGGTTGTTGTTTGTTGGTTGTTTGTTGTTGTTGTTGTTTGGGTTGTTTGTTGTTTGGCTATAATATATTTTCAAAAAATTAGAGATCCTTATGAAAATTGCAATAATGTAACCCAAGGTAGGAAAATGTTGCCTATAAAATTCATTGTTTGGCGTGCGCAAAACTATTGATGATAGATAAAAAATAGTAGGCAGGGTTGGCAGGGTAAGCAGGGTTGGCAGGGTAGGCAAAGTAGGCAGGGTAGATAGCCAGTTGACGGGAGCGAAGCCCCGGGGGTCAGCCAGTAGAATTATAATTTTACACCCAAGAATTATCCCTATATAATTCCATATTCAAATGCATTACAGGTAGTGCAAAAAAGGTACCTTTTAATTAGTCCCACCACGACACTACACATATCACGACGATCAAAGACAATTTGTCGCACCCCGGGTAGTCTGCCCCGATAAGTGCCGATACCCACTCTGCTTGCTGAACTTGTTGCCACAGCATATGGTTTCGGATTACTAATTGATTTTTTAAAGTCTGTTCATTTATATGAAGATGATGTGATTAGCATTCGATGCGGACAGATAATTTTAGTAATTTTCTCATTCTGAAAATTCAAACCGTACAATTCGTACCACCACCGCACCTATTCCATGAATTTAAATAATATAGTTGTGAATATTTGTAGCAGATATTATAATAATATAGAATTTAATTTTCAAAATAAATTAATTCATCAAGCTCTTTGAGATCTTAAAATATAGTTTTAGTTTTGTGCACCAATTTTGTAAAGCACTTTTTAACGAAAGAGAACTGGAGCTCAGAAGCTTTTGAATAAAGTATTATTTAAATAATAAATTGTAGTTGATTGCAACATAACCACATATTTTGTGAATGGCAGGGCTTAAAGCCACGACTCCAGATAAAGAATAAGGCATCCATTTTATTTTTCCACAAGTATCTGATTAGAGTTATCGATTGACATTGTGTCAAAACAATTTGCTGCAGTATCTTCAATAAGAATATGAGATATGTGGTGTTGTCAACTTACTTAAGAATATGCGTATTATGTTCTATGCGTGCTTTGAAAGCATGGTCATAGAAAAATTCAAAGCCGGTAAATTACCCTTTTCTGTGCACCACAGTAAATAGTACTAAATTGTAAAAAATAAACTCTACGATGTTCATGTCTACAGTGACCTAAGAAAAAATCCCATAGATTTGCCTGTTGAAATAATCGGCAACAAATATATTATTATTATTCCATTTATTTATTATGTTTACACAAAAACAACATTTAAAAATACAAAAGCTACCGGTGGTCAGGGCTCCTGAGAGAGGAACCTCCTAACTATACGCGCCGTGTCCAGGATTGTAATTATTATAATTATTTATATATTCGAAACAGCCAGTCACTAATTGATGGCCAAGGTATTCTTCTAGGCATTCTAATCTAAATCCTAGCATATAAGAGCCTACTGTATAGCAAACGCCTTTCCACTCAATTCTGTTTTCTGCTAGTAAGTAGTCCAGCTCTTCCTCTGGAACCTCGGTCTGCCGCAATGTCGTATGGCGTTTAATGGGACCCATTCGGTGATTCTTTTAATTCATTTATTTACTCCGGTTTCGTTATATTCGAATTATAAAATTGACAGCGGTTTCATTATGATACCCATAACGACATCAGGTTGCATTATGCGAATCGTCATAAATTCTAAAACACAAGCAACGACATTCTGAACATACAGCCAGGTACCTAGAATATTACTTTGAAATCGAGACAATGTAAATGATGTTTTTAAAAATGGAAACAAGTTTAGAACAAAAGTATCGTATACTATTTGGCTGTTGCGGCTACAAGATGTTTGCCGTATACCTAATAAAGAATAAATGAAAAAAAAAAAAAAAAAAAGTTGACGCGCGAAAAATTTTCTGAGCGATATTTTATTTCAATTTTTAAGAAAAATGTCTTCAACATCAAGTGAAAAGTGTTAAAATACTCCACCAGACATAACGAATAGAGCAGTTGCGGCTACAAATAATTTACTACCAGAAAAATCAAGACATGTAAGAGAAATGAAATACTTAAACACACTTCCTGAAATACTTATTTGTCTATATCTGTGTTCTATTCCTTCCTTCGTAGATAAAATCTTGTATGCAACTGTACGTTATTGGTCTTTTAATAACTCGTGCCCACCTATTTCGGTACGCGCTACGCTTGTACCGAAAAATGGCACTCGTATTAAAAGACCGTTCATAACGTAACAGTTGCATAAATAGCTATTTTCATGTACATGATAATCCAGTCCAGTCGAGTAGCTATTAGATACTGTACTCCTCAATCGTGTCATGCCCTGCGTATTGGAAAGCCAAGCTTTAGAACGGCCAAGAAGATTGGGCAGTATATGAATGTGGCAAATGTGAGAGAAACTATGAAAATATTATATTATTATCAATTGTAATCGTGAATATGTCAAGTATATTCACGATGACATGAACATCTAGATTATTTTAATAAAATAAATAAAAATGGCGCTATAATGTGAAATGACTTGCTTGCTTCCTATCTTTGTATGCACTATCAATCAATTGTAATAAATTTTCTTGTTGTTTGTGTATTTTTTATTGAGTATTTTTGTTGCTATCTTTACAGACTTAGAATTATCATCCTTGAATTGTTTGGTGAAGGTTGTTTTTTTTAATAATTTTAACTTACTAAGTTTAAAATGCACTAAATAGACTTAGATGTATCTAAAGCTAAAGAGAGCAGTTGTGGCTCTGTGGTCGCGGCCGCGACTAACAAGTTGTAGGTCGTAAGTTCGAACCCAGGCAGTCGCTTTAATTTGTGTTAAAATTATTTCATCAGCACTGCTCTCAAAACGGTGAAGGAAAACACCGTAAGGAAACCGGCATGTACTAGAACCAAAAATTCGAAGACATGTGACATCCACTAACCCGCACTGGGACCGCGTGGTGGACAGAGAGGTGGCCTGTGTCCCAGCAGTGGGAACATTAAAAGGCTGATGAAGATGATGTATCTAAAGCTAATATGCAATAGTAATGCAGTATATATAATTATTTTTAAATTAAAAACTGTGCTTATACTAATAAATGTCATCAGGTATGCTATAATAACAGAGAATTTAGGCAAGATTTCAATTTGCCGCCATTTGTACAGTAAAGTGTTGACAATAAAAGAACAGTTTGACAGCTGACAGTTTAGGGTTAGTAAAAATGGAGCGCTACACGAGAGAACAACGAGTTTGTTGAACAATATTTAAACAAGTGCGTGTCGGGCAACGCAAAGAGTAGGGTTCCCTAGTTATCCGCTCCGAAAACCATGAAAATGACATCATAAACAAAAAGAAAATAGAAAGGTTACGTTGGTGCCATCTTCGAGTTTAATTTCGAGAACATTTTCGTGAGCGACTCCCAAAAGCATAAAAATGGGCCCGTTTTCCGTTTCTTGGCGGTCGATATTCTCTGCCTACTTACAAAGTAAACGTTATAACTTTACGTTTGCGTAGAGTCGTGACAATCTAAGAAGTCGGATTTGACAGCTATAAAAATACTTAATAATAATTAAATTTGGTGCTTACGAATGATACCCGTTGTTATAGTGTATGTGTAACATAGTAATTAATAAGGATTATGAATTTGGTTTTCCAATTTCTTACGTACAAAGTTATCGCGCCATGAAAAATGAAAACCGTCATCGGGCTTGTCACGACATTTTTTTTATTTTTTTTTATTTAAGCCCTTTTAATTCCTTAGTAATTAATAATACAGAGTTTAATTTTTTTTTATTTTACATAATTTAACTAAGGACCTCTCGATGATTATAGGCCTCCTCCATCTCACTCCACTTTTTCCTATCTTGGGCTGTTCTCATCCAGTCGTTGTTTGCGAATTTTATAAGTTCGTCTTCCTATCTTTCCAGGGGGCAACCCCTTTTCCTTTTCCCGGAGGGGCCAGCCCATGTAGTAATTTTTCTGGTCCATCTCTCTTTATCCTGATGTGCAATGTGACCAGCCCATTTCCATTTAAGTTTCTTGCAGCGGGTTAACGCATCAATAACTTTTGTCTTTTCTCTTATTTCGCTGTGTCGTTTTTTGTCTCTGAGTTTCAAGTTAAGAATGCTTCTCTCCATGGCTCTTTTGCATTTTCAATTCTTTCTTTCGTGTGCGTATTATAGATTCCAGGTTTGACTTGCATATGAGAGGCAAGGTAACAGACATGAGACTTTCTTTTTTAATCTTAAAGGTAGATCAGATTTTAGAACTTCTTTGTGGCTCCAGAACTTGTTCCATGTCATTTTAATACGTCTATTTAATTCGTCACGGTGTCTTGATTTTGAGAAAGATATTTGTTTTCCTAAATATATGTATTCATGAACATATTTCAACTGTCGATTCGCTACAAATATGGGTCTTTGAGTTTTGTTACACATGATTTTAGTTTTTTCGACTTTTAATTCTAGACCAATATTGCGACTGACGTAGTTAAGTTCGTTGATTATTTCTTCAAGTTGTGATGCGGTTTCTGAGAACAATACGATGTCATCTGCGAAACGTAGGTTGCTAATGTAACTTCCTTTAATACGTCACGACAATGACAGTACATATTATTGTAGTTTTTTTCTTAACGTATAATTTTTTTTATTTATTGGCCTTTTTTGTTCTGTCTCCTGCTTGATATGGAGGGAACTACTCCTCCGTTATTCTTTTCTGATTAAATTCATTCTCCAGGAATTCGTCGAGCTTTTCTGGTGGTCACCATTGTTGATTCTGGCTTTCTGGAGTTGCAGTGGTTTGGGAATAGTGCGGTGGGATAACATCATAACGGGCTTTCCGAGGCATCCACGGACCAACCCTGGCAAGCTTGACCTATGCGGCTGTTAGTACTAAGCCTCAAGCTTCTCAAAAATTGTATATGTCATGGACTAAGTGATTAATCAAGGCACTATAATTATGTACAATGCCCGGGCAATATGAATTAATTCCAGTCAAATCAGGAAATGTAATGTACACTCATTATTACAACATTATTTTCACATTGTCTGGTCATTATGAATAATGCTAAGTTACTGTTGGGCAATTCGACAATTATAGAACATTAGTATGGTTTTATTTTAAATATTCGGTCAGCAAGAAATCAGCAGCTCAGCTCCCGTCATCTCCTTTATGTTAGGTTACTTTAGACCCTGCAGACAGAAAAATGAGCACAGCGCAGCGGGGCTCCGTCGACTTTGTTGCTGAAATAGTAATTGTCCTTACCTACCATACTGATTATATATTATAATAATCACTTTAATATTAAAATAATTGAATATTAATGTACAAGTAAAATTTCAAAATTTATAAAGCCCCCGACACATTTTTATTTCATGCTACATAATTTATCTGGTACATAGTAGATACGCTTCGATCGGCAATCTATTGAACACGTAATTATGACACGATATCTTGCGAAAACACCCCGATTCAAACAGTAAAACGCCCATAACTTTTGAACGGCTGAACCGATTTTATTCAAACATAGCTAAGAACACTCTCGACAAAATAACCTTTCAAATAAAAAAACAAATCAAAATCGGTTCAGCCGTTTAGGAGCTATGATGCCACAGACAGACACACAGATACACAGCAACACACGTCAAACTTATAACACCCCTCTTTTTCCGTCGGGGGTTAAAAACACATATTTTTATTACCCTGCCCAATATATGATGGGCATTATCCAGAATGCCCGGTCAATTTAATTATTTCAATAGTTATTATCAAATTGCCTACTCATATTGGGCATTTTTCAAATTGTCTGGGCATTATGAATCATGTCTGGTCACTAACATTAACATTAGAAGCGGAATATTTACCATGTTTACTGTTTGTTGCGTGTTATCTGTGATCATGGTGCTTGCAACAGCACTGAAATATCGCAAAAAACAGTAAACATGGTAAATAGCCCGCTTCTAATGTTAATGTTAGTGCTACGTAACTGTTTGGCAGTTCGAGAATAATAGAACATTAGTATGTTTTTATTTTAAATATACGGTCAGCAAGAAATCAGCAACTCAACTCCCGTCATGTTAGGTTACTTTAGACCCTGCAGACACAAAAAAGAGCCCTGCGCAGCGGGGCTCCGTCGACTTTGTTGCTGAAATGGTAATCGTACTTACCTACCATACTGATTCTATATTATAATCAATTTCAATATTAAAATAATTTAATAAAACACATATTTTTATTACCCTGCCTTAGGAAGGGCATTATTCAGAACGCCCGGTCAATTTAATTATTTAAATAGTTTTTATCAAATTGCCTATTCATATTGGGCATTTTTCAAATTGTCTGGGCATTATGTATAATTCCGTACTAATCACTTGGTCCATAACATTAATTCTTATTGTTCTATTATGAGACCCTATACAGGTGACATTCAATCAACGCGTCGCGAAAGTGCTTAGAAAAACATCACCAAAAAGGACTCTGTGTTAATAATAATTTGATCCCTAGATACTTTTGGTTCGTATATCTTAGAAAGCTTTATACAACAAGACAACTGTTTACCAGTTATCCATAACACTTTCAGTTGAGTATAAATAAATGGCGTTGAGTAATATCTCTGGTCCGTTCCACTTACAATGTATCCTCGAAATGTTCCAACTGTGCTTTCTGAACGTTCAGCAGATGTCTGCTTAAGTATTTCTCACGCATTCAAATGTCCGTATTATCCGTATAATATTATAATTCTGAGTGTATCTACGGCTACACGTTTCTAACATGAAGCACGGTACATTGGGTTACTCGTGGACTTGGATTGTTGTGGGTAAACGTGTAAACGTAATTTGTTAGTACGGCTGCGTGTGCGCTCTGCGCCAAGACCGGCTCGCCCACGCGCTGCGCCTGCGACGCTCCGCGACTCTTCTCACGCCGTGAGTCACCCGTGATTATTTTGTACCTCGTGAATATCGATAGCGGCTCAGCCTTCACAAAGAAGCCCGGCTCATTTAGACGAGGAAAATACAGATCCTCTTTTTCGACTAAACTGTTTGTTGGCAAGTTGTTTCTTTACCATTTTCTCTAATCAGAGAAAAAATATTTACATTACGGCATTGTCTCCAAACTAAGTAAATAAAATCAGGGTTAAAAAAATATTAGGGTTCCGTGCGCACGAATAAAAACGAACCCCTTATAGGATCGCTCGTGAGTCTGTCTGTCTGTTTATCTGTCACAGCCCAGCGATTTACTCTGAACGCGGACGTACCATAAATAAATTAATCTGGAATATGGGGTCACTTTTGGATGGAAATTAGAAAAAATAAAATTGCTGACTATACTGTGACTGTGAGACATGTCAAAAGAAAGGGATTGTTGTGAGGGGTTCAATTTTAAAATAAATAGTTTTACTATTAATTAAGAAATTTGATGAAAATCCTTTCTTACAGAGCCTTAAATTTCGTTAAAAATACCATAAACTGTTCTTGGAAGGAACATATAAGAAATAAATCTAACACATCCTCAAAGAAACATAGTCTAACTAGGTAGGTCTAACAAGATAGTTAACCTGTATCTCAGGAGACAGTACCCTTCCCAATTACATAATACAATTTATTTACATGCTAGGTATAATATTAATTTAACATTAAAAAAACTATGAAGCGTATGAAATGTAAAAAAAAGATAAATCAGATAAAAAAAATATAAAATATGATTGGTCGTGTGGTGTGGAGTGTTTTGCATGATGGTATGTTTTTGTATATATTCGTAAGAATTACAATTACGGTATGTTTGTAGTAGACACTTTTTTTTGTTTGAGTTTTATGGTGAATAGATTTTCTGTTTGTTCGTAGTCCAATTTGTTGATCCAATTTAAAAGGTATACTCTTTCCGAAATTGGGATTATTTAATTTTTTTGCATTTTATTAGTAAGTTTGTTATATATACGGGGCGCGATGGAGCTGTAGTGTCGTTGTTGAATAGTGGATTACACTCTGGACATATTATAAAGCGTCTCTTGGTGATTGGTAGCAGGGGAATTGTGGTGCGAATCTGTGAAGAACTTGACTTAAGGTTGCCCTAGTCGACGGCACGAACTATTTTGATTGAATTGATGAATTTGTGTAATTTTTTATTTTGAACGTACACCGTCAAACAGTTTCGCCAGACTACGTTTGTATGACAGAATGATCGACTAGTGTAACCTTAATTTGGTAAATCTCTCAATATTGTCATATTGTGCGTAAAAACTTACATTTGCAAAAAGAGTTATCGGAGAACATATTTTTCAACTACAATGTTAATTTTGTTAATGAAAAATAACGCATTCATATAGAACGCGATTTCAATTCGCACTTTTTTAATCAAATGTATTTATTTGTCTTTCCTCTGTAACATTATTTATCAAACAAAAATGAAGTCTATTACTGTATACTTCTATCCCACTACGACAGTAAATAACTACCTGTTTATACCAAAAAAAAAATATCATATGTATAATAGCAAGCTCTCTGCACCAACCACTACCAAGTACATACACAGCACTAGTTTACGAGCGTTAATAGTTAGTAATCTCTTGGCTATATTTGAGATCAGTACCGCTAGGATGGCTCCACGTTTACTCAATAAAATGACCCCCTGTAGTGATGGGACAATTCATGGTAATGTCCGAAGACCGGTCCACTCCTCGAACATAATGTCCTGATTCATTAAGCTATCGGAAGATTACACTGCGGTGGTCGCTCTCAAAGTAATGACCCCGACTTATTTAGAGGCCCGAGTGAGCTTCACTGCTGATGAAAATTTTATTAAATAAATAGCATGTTTGTTTTTGTTAAGTTAGGCCAGAAAAGGAATAAAAAAAAAAATGAAAAGCAATTGAGAGAGCGTAAAGTAACGTCACAGATAATATAATACTAGCATACAGATGCGAGAGCAGCGGTGGCCCAGTGGTATCGGCCGCGACTTACAAGTTGTAGGTCGTGGGTTCGAGCCCAGGCAGGCGCTTTACTTTGTGTAAGTTATTTCTTCACCACTGCTCTCAAAACGGTGAAGGAAAACATCGTGAGGAAACCGGCATGTCCTAGAACCAAAAATTCGAAGACATGTGACATCCACCAACCCGCACTGGGCCCGCGTGGTGGATTACAGCCCATTCCCTCTCACAGAGAGGAGGCCTGTGTCCCAGCAGTGGGAACATTAATAGGCTGATGATGTGATGTGATGTGATACAGATGCTTCATCCCATACAAAGAAACCGTGCCGACGTAACTAGCGTTTTTTCATCTGATTATACTGATTATTTTTGGTAAATCGACCGCGTTCGGTTCCGTTCCACGGCGATAGATAAATCAACATTCTTACCTGTGGAATGGAACTGAACGCGTTCGATGTACATAAAATAATCGGTACAGTAATAATTTATTTATTTACCCAATAAAAATTGTACTTAAAACTACTTAAAAACTAGCAATATATTATAAATTCAATACAATTTAGGAGCATCTGCAACCGAACTAGGTAAAAACCTGTATCTCGGTATACAGCGCCAAACTTTTCAGAAACGTTTTTTTGCAAATTGATTTCTTTGTATGGGATGAGACACCACCGGTAATGTCAAAAGGGACGTGTGGTGTTACGCCAATCGATATAATCAGGGGGACACAACTACATCATACAACATTATCATAATATATCTAGATCATACATAAGATCCTATCTCTTATCCTACGTAATTAAATGACCTCTAGAATCATATCTTTGTATTACATTATTATAGGTCTTTGATCCTATTTTTTTACATATTTGGTTGCAATGGAGGACAAGTCGGTTGTGCTTCTGTGTGTGTGCAGCAGTGGTCCCAACAATAATTTTAGAATTTCAAATCCACTAAGCATATGGTGAATTTACGCCAAAATAATTAATTGCCTCAGAATTTTGAATAAGGCAGTAGAAAAACTGAAAAGGCAAAAGTACATAATTTTGTGGACGCATTTTGTAACAGGAAATTATGAAAATAAGTTTGATAATTCAATATAGTAAGATTCATTATGGCAAGAACAGCGGCCTTATACCATGACGTGTTAAAACTATCATTGTGCGACAGTGAAAAAGGGACATACATATTTGTCTTGTATAGCTCCGTCCTGCTTCGGTTTCTATGATCCTATCTAACAACAAATATCAAAAATGTTCTATCAAAGACGATATGATTCATATGTCTATATTACATTATCTTAAAATCATATAAATATGACTCATAGATCCTAGATATATTATGATAGTGTTATACCTAACGTGACCAAATATTAAGTAAGTTTCAGGCCCATTTACTCAAAAAACTTAACTGAGATTTAGTTGCTAACACAAGGTTAAATTGACAATATTAAAATGACAACCTGTCAAGTTAATCTCGTGTTAGCAACTAACTTTAAAGTCAAGTTGTTCATGCAAAGTGGGCCTTAGTACCTACATACGAGTATTAAGTAAGTTTCAGGCCCACTTCCTCAAAAAACTTAACTGAGAGTTAGTTGCTAACACAAGGATAAATTGACAATATTAAAATGACAACCTGTCAAGTTAATCTCGTGTTAGCAACTAAATTTAAAGTCAAGTTGTTCATGCAAAGTGGGCCTTGGTACCTACATATTAGTTAGGTTACTAGCCTTAATCGCAGACCTCTAAGATCTAACTAAGCAAATGTTTTGTTAGCGAGACAATTTTGCCCTCGCTGGGGACAGCGGGACCTAGCCTGAAAGTGGGACTGTCCCGCTCAAAACGGGACGTATAGATATATGGTATAGACGTTAGTTATACCCCCGAAATTGAACAAGAGTAAATCTGAAAGTGACACCGATGACGGAAAATTCCTTTGGAAATTGACTGTCAAGATATGCATAGGAATGAAGAACATATCGTCTTCCCAGCACTATCTCAAAAATCACGTTTTTTGTATGGGAGCCCCCCCATACAAAAAACGTGATTTTTTTGCCATTTTTTGCGATAATGGTACGGAACCCTTCGTGCGCGAGTCCGACTCGCACTTGGCCGGTTTTTTTGCTAGCCGTTTTTAGGGTTCCGTACCCAAAGGGTAAAAACGGGACCCTATTACTAAGACTCCGCGGTCCGTCTGTCTGTCTGTCTGTCACCAGGCTGTATCTCATGAACCGTGATAGCTAGACAACTGAAATTTTCACAGATGATGTATTTTTGTTGCCGCTATAACAACAAATACTAAAAACATAACAAAATAAATATTTAAGTGGGGCTCCCATAGAACAAACGTGTTTTTTTGCCGCTTTTTGCGATAATGGTACGGAACCCTTCGTGCGCGAGTCTGACTCGCACTTGACCGGTTTTTTGTGTTTGGGTTGAAATATATATCCACGTGCCATATCTGCCTCTAGGCGCCCTTTCCTAGTTTTGGAGCCGTGAATGCATAGAAAATTGTTTGATATTAAATATCCAATATGAAGGGTAAAGCTAAAATTAGTAACTGCTGTTTACCAACATCCTTATTAAGAGAGGGTGAACAATTTAGTCAACACAAGTTTATTAATATAGTATATCGGACGAGATTATAACAAGGTTTCGCTGAAACGATAAATATAGGATATATTGTTGGATGTTCGTGGCATCGATAGTCGATTACGTCATAATTACCTCCCGGGTTTCGCAGATTTAGGCGGTTAAGAGCAGTGTTGGACTGAGCTAATCAGGGCCCCGTAAAGTCGTTTGACTTCTCGGGGCCCTGAATGGTAAGTCCACACCATTCCATTAAATAATGTGTTATGTTTTGAAAGTGTTATTTGTGTTGAAATATCAAAAACACAAATGTAAAAAAGAAATATAAATAAAAGAAAATAATACAATAGTATAGTATGATACGAAAAAACAATTATGAAAAAATATCAACTTAACATTTTGATAAATTGGTGATATCTTTGGACGAACATGTATGTCTTTAACTTTGGAAATGAGAATAAATGTTGATAAGAGCCGAAACACGTTGCAATATTAATGATAATAAGAGCAAACAAAAATCATAATTATAATAACATGTATGACTTTAACTTTGGAAATGAGAATAAATGTTGATGAGAGCCGAAACACGTTGCAATATTAATGATAATAAGAGCAAACAAAAATCATAATTATAATAAAACAATTATCCCAGTGTGACATGTAGCCATGACCAGGGATCTTGCCTGTGGTATAATTGTACAAATTAGCAGAAATTTAATCATTTTGCTTCGGGCTGTTTTACATAACATAGAGAAAGTGATAACAAATACGAAAATAATTTGATACAGGATATATATACAAGTCAAACTTTGTCAGTCCGTAATAGGAAAAAAAGAGAACAAAAATATCAATTTTAAATATGACAAAAACCTGTATCTCGGTATACAGCGCCAAACTTTTCAGAAACGTTTTTTTGCAAATTGATTTCTTTGTATGGGATGAGACACCACCGGTAATGTCAAAAGGGACGTGTGGTGTTACGCCAATCGATATAATCAGGGGGACACAACTACATCATACAACATTATCATAATATATCTAGATCATACATAAGATCCTATCTCTTATCCTACGTAATTAAATGACCTCTAGAATCATATCTTTGTATTACATTATTATAGGTCTTTGATCCTATTTTTTGACATATTTGGTTGCAATGGAGGACAAGTCGGTTGTGCTTCTGTGTGTGTGCAGCAGTGGTCCCAACAATAATTTTAGAATTTCAAATCCACTAAGCATATGGTGAATTTACGCCAAAATAATTAATTGCCTCAGAATTTTGAATAAGGCAGTAGAAAAACTGAAAAGGCAAAAGCACATAATTTTGTGGACGCATTTTGTAACAGGAAATTATGAAAATAAGTTTGATAATTCAATATAGTAAGATTCAATATGGCAAGAACAGCGGCCTTATACCATGACGTGTTAAAACTATCATTGTGCGACAGTGAAAAAGGGACATACATATTTGTCTTGTATAGCTCCGTCCTGCTTCGGTTTCTATGATCCTATCTAACAACAAATATCAAAAATGTTCTATCAAAGACGATATGATTCATATGTCTATATTACATTATCTTAAAATCATATAAATATGACTCATAGATCCTAGATATATTATGATAGTGTTATACCTAACGTGACCAAATATTAAGTAAGTTTCAGGCCCATTTACTCAAAAAACTTAACTGAGATTTAGTTGCTAACACAAGGTTAAATTGACAATATTAAAATGACAACCTGTCAAGTTAATCTCGTGTTAGCAACTAACTTTAAAGTCAAGTTGTTCATGCAAAGTGGGCCTTAGTACCTACATACGAGTATTAAGTAAGTTTCAGGCCCACTTCCTCAAAAAACTTAACTGAGAGTTAGTTGCTAACACAAGGATAAATTGACAATATTAAAATGACAACCTGTCAAGTTAATCTCGTGTTAGCAACTAAATTTAAAGTCAAGTTGTTCATGCAAAGTGGGCCTTGGTACCTACATATTAGTTAGGTTACTAGCCTTAATCGCAGACCTCTAAGATCTAACTAAGCAAATGTTTTGTTAGCGAGACAATTTTGCCCTCGCTGGGGACAGCGGGACCTAGCCTGAAAGTGGGACTGTCCCGCTCAAAACGGGACGTATAGATATATGGTATAGACGTTAGTTATACCCCCGAAATTGAACAAGAGTAAATCTGAAAGTGACACCGATGACGGAAAATTCCTTTGGAAATTGACTGTCAAGATATGCATAGGAATGAAGAACATATCGTCTTCCCAGCACTATCTCAAGAACATGTGGTTTGTTTTTTATTAGGGTTCCGTACCCAAAGAGTAAAAACGGGACCCTATTACTGAGACTCCGAGGTCCGTCTATCTGTCTGTCTGTCTGTCCGTCTGTCTGTCACCAGGCTGTATCTCATGAACCGTGATAGTTAGACAGTTGACATTTTCACAGATGATGTATGTCTGTTGCCGCTATAACAACAAATACTAAAATGAGGATTTTTTTTTTTTACTTTTTTCTTTTGCCGTTTTTTGCGATAATGGTACGGAACCCTTCGTGCGCGAGTCCGACTCGCACTTGGCCGGTTTTTATTTTTCTCTTTTTAGTTTAGGTACCTTATATTACGATGAAAATACGCATTATTAAGGATAACTTAAAAACTACTCGTCAAATCTTGATCAAATTTAAATGGGACTACATGAGCAGCAACAGGTATGAAAAAAAAAACATCAAAACAGTTAATAATTGGCGGAGTAATCACGTAACAAACATACAAATACATACACTCGAATTGAGAACCACCTCCTTTTTGAAGTCGGTTAAAAGAATAAGTCTATTAAAAGCCATGTTGCACCGATCTCGGATGCAACAGGGACAGAAGAGTTAATTTAGGTTTCTGCTTTTGTTATCGAAGGAGTTGAAATAGTGTATTGATTTGTTAAACTTTTTTGCAAGCCGTTTTTAGGGTGCCGTACCCAAAGGGACCCTATTACTAAGACTCCGCGGTCCGTCTGTCTGTCTGTCACCAGGTTGTATCTCATGAACCGTGATAGCTAGACAACTGAAATTTTCACAGATGATGAATTTCTGTTGCCGCTATAACAACAAATACTAAAAACAGAATAAAATAAATATTTAAGTGGGGCTCCCATACAAAAAACGTGATTTTTTTGCCATTTTTTGCGATAATGGTACGGAACCCTTCGTGCGCGAGTCCGACTCGCACTTGGCCGGTTTTTTTGCTAGCCGTTTTTAGGGTTCCGTACCCAAAGGGTAAAAACGGGACCCTATTACTAAGACTCCGCGGTCCGTCTGTCTGTCTGTCTGTCACCAGGCTGTATCTCATGAACCGTGATAGCTAGACAACTGAAATTTTCACAGATGATGTATTTTTGTTGCCGCTATAACAACAAATACTAAAAACATAACAAAATAAATATTTAAGTGGGGCTCCCATAGAACAAACGTGTTTTTTTGCCGCTTTTTGCGATAATGGTACGGAACCCTTCGTGCGCGAGTCCGACTCGCACTTGACCGGTTTTTTGTGTTTGGGTTGAAATATATATCCACGTGCCATATCTGCCTCTAGGCGCCCTTTCCTAGTTTTGGAGCCGTGAATGCATAGAAAATTGTTTGATATTAAATATCCAATATGAAGGGTAAAGCTAAAAATTAGTAACTGCTGTTTACCAACATCCTTATTAAGAGAGGGTGAACATTTTAGTCAACACAAGTTTATTAATATAGTATATCGGACGAGATTATAACAAGGTTTCGCTGAAACGATAAATATAGGATATATTGTTGGATGTTCGTGGCATCGATAGTCGATTACGTCATAATTACCTCCCGGGTTTCGCAGATTTAGGCGGTTAAGAGCAGTGTTGGACTGAGCTAATCAGGGCCCCGTAAAGTCGTTTGACTTCTCGGGGCCCTGAATGGTAAGTCCACACCATTCCATTAAATAATGTGTTATGTTTTGAAAGTGTTATTTGTGTTGAAATATCAAAAACACAAATGTAAAAAAGAAATATAAATAAAAGAAAATAATACAATAGTATAGTATGATACGAAAAAACAATTATGAAAAAATATCAACTTAACATTTTGATAAATTGGTGATATCTTTGGACGAACATGTATGTCTTTAACTTTGGAAATGAGAATAAATGTTGATAAGAGCCGAAACACGTTGCAATATTAATGATAATAAGAGCAAACAAAAATCATAATTATAATAACATGTATGACTTTAACTTTGGAAATGAGAATAAATGTTGATGAGAGCCGAAACACGTTGCAATATTAATGATAATAAGAGCAAACAAAAATCATAATTATAATAAAACAATTATCCCAGTGTGACATGTAGCCATGACCAGGGATCTTGCCTGTGGTATAATTGTACAAATTAGCAGAAATTTAATCATTTTGCTTCGGGCTGTTTTACATAACATAGAGAAAGTGATAAGAAATACGAAAATAATTTGATACAGGATATATATACAAGTCAAACTTTGTCAGTCCGTAATAGGAAAAAAAGAGAACAAAAATATCAATTTTAAATATGACAAGAGTTACATGTGAAGGTCTTGTCACTGGGGGAATAGGGCAGCTGACTGAAAATTTGTTTTATGTCCGCCAGGTAGATTAATAAAAAATATTGGACACGTATTTTTCTTTTGACACGTAAACATAAAGTGACGACGATACAGTGCGTTGAAATATCGTGTGACGTCACGGTGTGCTACACTTGATACTGACAAAGTGACGTCACAAGCCCACACTCCTGAACTTTGATGCACTTTATCTTTGTAAATATTTATTTATTTGACAAAGCAAAAAATACATGTCCAGAATTATTGGGTAATCCCACTGACGGAATAATTAGAACTAAATAGAATTATCATTGAAAGGGAACATTCCTATTAAGAAAAACAGTCGATGATAATAAATCCCCAGAAGTAACATAGGGGTTATATTAAAAAAGAACTCTCAAGATTTGGGGCCCCGCCAGGACGGGACCCTTGGGCGATCCTGCTGCGGTCCCCTTCCTTAGTCCGCCAGTGGATATTAGTTCAGTTAATGCCTCAATATAATGGCGCGGAGTGTATTGATGGTCTAAATCAAATCGAAGCTATTGTTTGAGACCGTTAATATAACAATGAGATTAACCTATCGCGATTTTAACTAAGTATCGCTACACGCCCGGTTAGTGCTCGTTTGTAAACACCATGTATAAATACATGATCAATTACAGCTTATATATAATACAGGGAAGAGCTTTTCCTTTGTTTTCATTTTGTCAATTCTGTAGAAATTATCCACTTATAACAAAGCAAGAAGTGTCAATATTACAAGTTGTTTACCTTATTATTTTGTGAACCGTAAAAGCTTATTTCAGTTCCCATCAATATAATAATACGCTTTTACGGTCAACGACCTTCTTCGAACTTCACAAGTCTTTTTCATGTAGATAATTGTAGAGGTGGCAGGGTTTTTAGCTTGCACATCCAAGGAGAAAAGCCGAAAATTGAGTAGATGTGGTTTGCAGAGAACTCCGAGAATTTATTTGAAAAGTTTCAGATAGGTAGGAGCCATTTGGTCAGGTGTCCACTTTCGGATTTCTAAAAAGGACATTAACGGGTAGGGCCGTGCAATTTCATTTGATCGGGTGCGGCTTGACACAAAATGACATAGATTTTGTGGACTTTACCTAAATTAGACTTTTAAAAATCGACCAAAAGCAAATTTTACCAAGTAACCTATGGAACGCCCACTATTTCTTCGTCAGATATGTCTATTAAATGATAAATGATTTTATTTCTGTAAGTTGGTTTGTACAAACACTTTTACATGCCGATCATATTTTTACAACTGGATGAGGTCGGCGTTTCCTATTTGACTACTCTTATCTTACTTTAATGTTAATAACGCTGCCAGAAAACCTAGAAACTGATTACCTATGCGGTTGTCTTGATCAGTCACGTGTAGGTTTAGCTCGGGGATGACTCAAACGACCAACTTCACGGTTCACCTGCTGCTAGTTCTAAGGAAATGACTAATGACGTTCACTCGCACACTTCGCACGGCTCCCTCAAAGTTTTAAGTTAAAATTTATAGAACATTATACACCTCTAAAGGTTTAGTAGCGTGCGTGGCGCGAACTAACAAAATAGCAATTTTGTTGAACGGCAAAAACTTGTCTAAAGTTTTCGGCTTTGTTATGAACATAAATACGAGTATGTTCATTTATGTTTTTTATTTCTTGCAATTGGTACTTCATCAGTCACATTTACTATCCAGTACAAAAAGTTTTCATAAGCCATAATTTCAGTTGATTCTAAGCGTAATTTTATATGATTAACTTACAAAGATTTCATACTATTCACATAATGCATACCGTTATACATAACTAATAATTCAGGCAGTGTTTATTAATAAAACACAATTGTATTAGTTCTGTGGGGCAGGCAAAAATACCTCCCAGCAACCGTTACACTGAAAAAATCACAGTAAGTACAGCTAGCTTCCCGATCGGGCGCGTCACACCCGTATATAGAAACAAGTAAAGCAAGATTACGACTCACTTAACAACGTTTAAAGAATATATTAACATCTTCTACCGATGCGACATTATTTATTAATGTGCATCTAAGTGGCCGTCACTTATGGTGGTCACACACGCACGGTACGTACCGACGACGCACAAGTGTGAGCCCAAACATCGTAACGACTTTGTTTCACAGTCCGACTCGAACTGCTCGAAGCTCACCGCCGTTATTACGTGTCAATAATGGTAATAGAAATTAGTGCCTCAGTTACAATCGGAAAACACGTGGGCGTCGCTCACACCAACACGCGATAGCCACGCCATCATCGACTTACAGTCAAAAAGAATTCCTGCACAAGATTTATTGCCAACATTTACCTTCGCGGCTTAGTGTGTAATTATGAAAACAATTATTAGGTTTCCTGCCCCTTAATGAGGGTTAGGCAAATATTTGCCGCGGGTTCGTTTTGACCCTTAATAAAACATCCTTTAATACTAGTGCTGAAAGGTGTTAAGATTAATTTTGAAACCAATTTATACACGAAATGTTTCAACACCAACAAAATTCAATGAATTTAAATTTAATCGTGATATTTATGTAGATAGTTGACTGCATCAATTTCAGAACATATCGTTAAGATAGCGATAAGTGTCTCAATAACAAGTGTCGTTATCTGGCATCTCTGTGGTTTACAAGTTTTACAAGATGCGCGTTTGCACAGCGGCACAGTGGGCGGGTGCGAGCGTGAGAAACAAAAATAGCTGGTGTCGCGTCCACGGCGAGGCAGGGCCTCAGCGGCCCTTCAACCTCGACCTCATGAAGACTGAGCTCGTCTATGGCCACCACACCGCAGTTATAATTGCTTTTAGGCAATCACAATTTATTACTTGTCGCGTGTCGTTATGGAGTTTTACAACGGTTGTACTTTAGCGTTGAAATATTGAACAGCTTGTAAGGATACTTTTATCGAGCGAGTCGGGGCTTCAATAAATTGTTTTCCCGGTTTTAATAATTAACTTTTTGTCCCTATATTTTGTTTACTGCTGCTGCAGCGATTTTTATTCGCAAAATTGTGAAGTGAAACAACAGCGTTATTTTTGTGTAATATCTATTGCCTGTTAGTTTTTAGGGTTCCGTACCTGAAAAGATAAAAAGAGCACCCGTATAAGATCACTTTCTTGTCCGACTGTCGGTCTGTCCGTCTGTCCGTGTGTTACCACCATCTCAGGAACGGGTGGACCTAGTAAGTTGAAATTTATACCAGATACTGAGGTCTATAGTTTCTATTAGATGTATAAAAAAGGTCTTCAGTAAACACGATAAAAAGTTATAAGCAAAATTAGATTTTCTTTTTTTAGGTTTAGGGTCGAAAAGTTCCTGTTGACCTAGAATCACGAAATTTGGCAAAAAGTAAGGTCTTACAGCACAATTATAGGAAAAATAAAAAAAGTTGTAAATAAAGGTAAATTTTGGTACTTACAAGTTTTTGCGAAAATCTAATTTTGCTCTTATCTAGCCCTATATATCTAGGAAACAATAAGCTAAAGTTTAGCTCATTGTGCCTCCCTGGTGCATTATGAGCGAAACTTACAATATCCAAAAGTGCTGGGCGTAGGTTGCAATATTTTACGCAACAAAATAATGCAGCGCTGAGTACAGCTATCACTCTTAATTTAGTATCGCGGACCATTAATCAAAAATGCGCAAGGTAGGAAATTGAAATCGTGATTTCACAACGAGTAAAAGGTATCCCAGTCATCAATACTCATTAAAAGTTGCATGTTTTAAAGAGTACAAAGCCTTAATGTTACAGTTCAAATATTGGTGACAAATATTGTGAAATGTTCTGCATACTTATATTGGTCAGCACGAACAGTAGACTATAAAGATGCGGGACCATTGACATGGCATTTGCATGGAATGAGGCATCTATTGGCCAACTTCCGATGTCCATAACCGCTGGCAGAATGTGATGTGTTCCGTGGGTTTATGTGTTGCAAACAATTATTTTACATCGATGTTTATGACAGACTGTTTTCCCCAGAGACATAAATCTGACTAGATAACGCAAGCCCCTCCATCTGTAGGAAAACCAAGCGTGCCACTTTTTCACACACAGTTTAGAAATAAATTAACTTACCAATGAAAGAAAATATTTCCAATGCCTCGGCCAACATTTTCTATACAGTCTTTACAGTTCAATCTCTATCTATTCTAATATTATAAAGAGGAAAGATTAGTATTTTTGTATGTCTATACCAATATTATAAAGAGGAAAGAATTTTTTGTTTGTTTGTTTGTACTGAATAGGCTCCGAAACTACTGGATCATTTAAATTCGGGATAAAAAAAAATCTTTCACCTATGGAAAGCTACATTATGCCTGAGTAATATAGCTTTCTATATAATATCTATATATTATATGGCAAGCTATATTATATAATGGTTATAATTTTGACGGGAGCGAAGCCGCAGGGGTCAGCTAGTAACGAATAAACCTAAAAACTACTGGACCGATTTCAAAAATTCATTCACCGTTGGGAAGCTACACTAACCCCGGGTGACATAGGCTTACTTATACTTTACGACTTACACTTTTTATCTCTGTATTCCCACGGGAACGGGAACTACGTGGGTGAAACCGCGAGGCGTCCGCTAGTATGGCATAACAGGCATTTTTCTAGATTTCGGTGGATTTCCGGTGGCGATAATGCTAAATGAAAAGCTCAAATTATCATCATTGATCAAAAGTAAAAAAAGTCAAATATATTTATTTAACTAGGCCAAAAAGCGGCACTTTTGAACGTCATACACAAATTAAAATTTAAAAGTAATATATATTGATTCTACCGTGCATTCGGAAAAGTAGCTTGTTATGGAGAAGAATGCACAAGAAACTCCATACTTACTCTTTTTAAAAAAAAAACCGTTTTTTGACACGCGAAGTACATCCAATCGCGTCATCTAGTTAAATTTATATCTGTGGTTTTCCCTCATTAGTTGTTATTTCTCCATAAGTGCAGGTCTGTGTAATGTTGAACAGTATTTTAGATGAAGCTGAGAATTTTACAATAAAAAAAAATATGAAAAGTTACGAGAAATGCAAAACTACAAACTCTTATAATTTTAACAACAATGAAGACAAGCATTATACGAGTAACGTTTCTATTTTAAAATTTAATTTACCGAGATACATTATAAAAATAATTTTCATGAATGTACACAAAATTAGACTTATACTAAATTAACATTAACATTAGAAGCGGGATATTTAACATGTTTACTGTTTTTTGCGAGTTTCCGATATTTCGGTGCTGTTGCAAGCAAAGTTGATAAACTGAAGTTGGTGGGTGTTTATGAGGAGACAAATCGCAGCACCGAATATCGGATACTCGCAACCAACAGTAAACATGGTAAATAGCCCGCTTCTAATGTTAGTGTTAGTGACCATGACAGTTTAAAAACTTATACTAAATTACCACCATACGAGTGAACAATCGGAATACGGTGTGAAACATTGTTATCTACCAGTCGAAGGACTGCATTAAAGATCTATAAAGCTAGCGTGACTAAATTGCTTTCCCCCCTCAAGATAACTGGACAAGATTAATGAGCGTAACGTGCAAAACGTTTAAACCCATTTCCAACTGAAATCCGACTAGTCAGTTCCATATATTAGCGCCAGCGAAAACGTTCCTGGCACAAATTTCCATCACTAACATTAACCAAATTAGTTAGCTTTAAGCCGTCCCGTGAACTAGCCGGATCTCGGTCGTTATGCCAACGAATTGAATAAATTACATCTGTGCTTGAATCCAGCCATCAATAATTCTTGAGAATATGAAATTAAGAATCCTTTGCAGAACAAAAGCGAAAGTTAAAATGTTTAAAGCGATTTGCCGGACTTGCTCTGAGAGTTCCACGGCGAAGAAAATTAACAGTAACTGGAAATTCTACCTCCATACACTGCAGTGGAAACACAGACACAACAATGAACTAGATAACGCAAGTCCTTCCATCTGTATGAAAACTAAGCGTGCCACTTTTTCACACACAATTTAAAAACATATTTACTTACCAATGAAAGAAAATATTTCTAATGCGGCAGCCAAATTTTTCTATGCAGTCTTTGTAGCTTAATATGGCATCAAACGGCATTTCTCTAGATTTCGGTGGATTTCCGGTGCCGATAGTGCTAAATGAAGAGCTTCAGCGATCACTCTCTCTTTACTCACCACTAATACACTAACACATACATAGGCTCACTCACTCACACATACTCTTACACTCAAATACATTTTCACACCGGCACACAATTGTATTACTTAACCACCGCTGCGATAAACACCCTGGCTGAAGATATACCAACATGACTAACCGCCCTGTGTGGCCTAATCACTGTCTCCTAAGATACAGGACTATCTAGTTTAGGAGACAGGGTTACATGATCAGTGTAGATTTATGTAGATATCTTATGTTTTGTTTTTGTACATTCTGCTCTTGTGTATCTTGAATCGTGAGTATATCATAATAAAGATTATTATTATTAATTTTACTCCGTTTTTTGACACGCGAAGTACGCACGTACTTCGCGTCATCTAGTTAAAATTATATCTGTGAGTGGAAAGTTGTATTTAAAAGTTGATCTAGTTGGTTGCGGACCATAAAATTATTAAAAGATACTAAATCAGAACGCTTCACATAAAAGTAGATATGTCAAAGTTACGACCGATGATGTTACATCATTTTGCCATTGCATCCGTATGGTATTCTGTTTCTCGAGATATGAGTAACGTTTCTCTGTGACGACAATAAACCCATATTGTAGGTGGTCGCACATTGTGAACCTCATATACAAACAAACATATTTTTATTGAACCGTATAAGGTTTTACTGCTCCATCCAACAAATCTTTATGGTGCTAAGCATCAAGTCTTTTCTCGAAAGTATAATATTGTGCAATCAATAGTGAAACGTTTTAGATTTACTTCTTGGCAATAGTAATTTGATACCGACAGTAAAACATCATCCGAATTGTTACTTTTAGTTTCAACATTTCTAAAGATTTATATAAACATCCTTTGAATTAATCGTTAGCATTTCGTAGCTTTGTGTTGTTTCTATCTGTTGCATTCAGCATTCCTGCGCTCAAAAGCGATGTCAAAGTTCTCTTAGATATATAAAGCTACTTATTTAAGACTGACTTGCTTTATGATCCATTCTCTTGCCCTGCAGACATATCAACTATTTATATTCTTGTCAGATTTCTGCACCGTTCCTTTGAAACGTATATTTAAATGGAGAGTGGGATAAAATTCTGAGAGCAGTTTTAGCTCCACACAATTGGTTTGTTACAAACCTTTGGACTCGCACTTCGTTCTGTATAATAAATAATTTTGATAAATGTAACAGCCACAATATTGTACGCACGCGCCCACTAACATGAATGGAAGTTATATTAAGGTCACAGACAGACATACACTTTCTAAAGTCAAATAATTGAGTCAATTTATCGAGCGTCTCAGAGTCTCCGCGTCTGCAAGGATCGGTGACACTTTAGCGGGCATTGATTACCACTAAGTTGTGAGCGATTACGCATGCTATGTACGGACCGCGGCCTGACCAGTCTTACCAAGACAGCCTACTTGACGATGCCACATCGCATAGATTCGTGGTAGGTTATTAACACGATGAGTAATTTGAAATTTAGCTCGCATACTTACCTACGCACATTATACGAACCAATACAAGTACCTACCTACAATCAGCACCTCACTCATTCTACCCGCCAGCCTCAAATAGCTGGAACACATTTGTATTACACACATGTTTGCCTTCGCAGGTAAACTTCGCCGTGAAAAAATAAAGGCAGTCAATTGGGTCCCTTTTTGTTTTACCTCATATTCACGACTACTGTGGGCCGGGTTCAACGTCTAGCCTTCCGTTTAAATACAAGACGAAGGTTAAGTGCTTCGCTGTCTGTTTCACTTAAGCCGTTGCCCGCAGCCCTGGAGTAAACGGTGGCCGCCACTTGTATTCACAACATTATATTATTATGACGGCAAACCCGCTGTTAAACCGAGACAAAACAAAAATGAAACGTTGACTTCACAGATTCTTATTGTACTTTACGACGGACGCTTTGTATATTGAAGTTTGCCAAGTGCTTACGCTGAATGGACTTCAAGCGAGTAGAGAATTTAATTTCGGATTTCGGTTAGCCACGGCTTAAGAGTGGAGAAAATTGTATTTCAACATTCTTGAACTAGATATTCGTGGAGAATAAATAGTTTTGTCGGTGCACAAGTTTACGGTTGAGGTGAGGGCCCTCGACGGCCCTCGTCTAGCGGTCAACTCAATACACACTCGTCCGCAATCGTTTTCGCCGGCGTCGAGATTGCTTAGTTTGTTGCTTCTGATTGAATTCATCCGAGGAGACCGAACGCCGCCGCCGCCCGCGAGCCTGACCCGGAAAATTAACCCGCCGAGATAAATGCCGATATGTGTCAAGTGGCCACCAGAAGGTATTCCACCACGACAGCCACTTAAGCCTCGTTAAAAGATATGAAATATTTTTATCTCTCTAAGAATATATCGTACCAGTTGAAGAGAATTTAAATGCATGTGAAACGCCCTTCTAAGGGCGGTTACGGATTACACCCGATCCGTGTCCGTAAAATTTCGGTTCCGATGTAGCGGGTTTTTGGCATTCCGGTACTTCTTGTAGGGAAGCTTACGCACTTCATCCGGACTCTATCCGTCATATTTCAGAACATTTTGAACTTGGAACTCAAATTACCGACACGGACGTGTAGTGCGTAACCGCCCTTGAGGTTTTCTTTGTTCTTCTCTGAGTTTCTGACATACCTGCTTTTGTTGTGTATGCAAATATATAATACACACATCAACACGGTCTAGGGATATTTCATACTCAATTAAATAACTCGAAAAGTACTGGCCGCATTGGAGTCTTTTATACACCGATTTGTTTGTAATTTATCTCAGACTAATCCCAAATTCAAATTTTTGAAAATTCTTTTGTTTCGGTGGCATAAAAATGTCTTGATGTGTTTGAGAGGGAATTTTCATTTGTGCGAAATTTAGAAAACAATACGAATTACTTTTAGTTACAGTTTTTTTTCATTTTTGAACGAAATATAAAGTTAAAATTGAGGTATTGTAGCCATGCAACGCCAACATTTGACGAGGGCGGAGATGTTACGAGCTGTGGGAATGCTGGAAGCTGGGTCTGTTCAGCGTAATGTTGCTGAGGCCATAGGGACCCACCAAAATGTAATTTCAAGATTGTGGACACGCTATCGTGCCACAGGTGAAGTAGCGGAGAGGCACCGGGGGCCAAGTCGCATCACTACCCCCAGACAAGACCGATTTTTGCAAATTACTGCGCGAGCTCAACCAAATGCAACGGCGACTCAATTGGTCCAAAGGCTGCGAGTGGCACACCAAGTGCTTGTGAGTGACCAAACTGTAAGAAGGAGACTGCATGAAAGCAATCTACGCTCTCGTAGACCACTCCGGGTCCCACCTTTACGGAGAGGCAATCGTGGACGACGATTAGAATGGGTTCGGAACCACGTGGACTGGGGCCGTGAGCAATGGTCCAATGTGCTGTTCACGGATGAATCCAGGTTCGGCTTCCATCCAGATTCACGAAGGACGCGTGTTTGGCGAGTTCCTAGACGATGGAGCCGTCTTCAGAACCCTCAGGAAGTTCACCCATACCAAGGAGGAACAATTATGGTTTGGGCAGGAATTCGTCTTGGAGGACGGACGGATCTCGTTTGGGTGCGGGGCAATATGACGGCAGAACGATACGTCCAACAGGTGCTGGGGCCCGTAATCTTGCCCCACAGAACACAAATGGGGCAAGATTTCCTGCTCATGCACGACAATGCCCGGGCACACACGGCGAGAACGGTAGCAGCTTGGTTACATACACACAATGTTAGGGCCTTAGACTGGCCTGCTCAATCGCCAGATCTAAATCACATTGAGCATGCGTGGGATATGCTGCAAAAAAGAGCTCTGAAGGAAGTTCCTGAAAATCTGGCTACAGAAGATCAACTTTTTGCGCACCTCAGAAGGACATGGGACAATATTCCGCAGCAAGACATTGACAACCTTGTTCTGAGCATGACGAATCGTTGCCGATGTGTTATGAACATCATGGGCGCTTTCTCAAACTATTTAACTTCAAGTTTATAAACACAAATTAAATGATTTTTCTATTTTTTCAGTTTTTACTCATAAATTAAAAGTTAATTCATATACGGTTTCCGTCTATGCTTCATTTTTTTTCATAAAATCCTGAAATTTTAATCGAAGTACCTTAACCATTATTAAGAAATGGTAGAATATTAAATAACGTATCTTTTAAATATATACATGTCATATAAATAATTAACACATTGATAGTAATTCGCTTTTTTAAAAATATCCCTAGACCGTGTTGATGTGTTTATATGTTAAAATAACGTGCCTTTGTTTTGTGCGTTCTTCACATTTCTGCCTAAGTTTGCGGCGGTAAAGCACAGCATATTACACAGTAATGATGACTTTATGATTCTGAAGAGCAAAAGTAATTGAGTTGAATCAACCGCTAAGCAATCTTTTCACAACTGTACCTGGAGAGTAAACCGCGGCAGTAAAATTAAGTGGAAAGTGCGGGAACTGACGGCTCATCATAAAAAGGTTGAGAAACATAAAAACAAGGAAACTTTGTATATTGTCTTCATAAGTTCCAAATATTCTGGCGTTGAATCAGTGCGGACGTGTGAAATCCGTGAGGTTTTATAAGTGGCATAAATAAAGCAATTAACACCATGAGGATTTACGTTATCCAATTTAAAACGATTGTAGCGATTATTGTTTCTGATGTCGTACATAATTGCTCGTAATTGATAGCTCGTAGCCTTTATTACTGTTTCATTATGAAGTGTAAAGTTAACGCGAGTGTGCGCGTCCAATCCGATTCTGTGCAAGTGGTAATGTGGAAAACGCCCGGCTTATTACGTATATTTGGCAAGATAGTGATCAAACGCTTTATGTCATAAAAGTCGGAATTACAGTCAGTGTAGCCATGGTTGGTCCTACACAATCGTTTGCAAATCGCTCACTGTTTGTTAAAGGAACATTAAAAAAAAAACGGTGAACAACTTTAAAACTTTTGTATTGAGGAGCAATTATTGCGCAAAAATCGCTATCGTTTTGCTCTTGCAAAAGATACGCAATAAGCCTGCAGTCCTCTATCGGAATCTCTTCAATTATTCTATGAAACGCAATGTTAAATATACATATAACAAGATTACATTGTTTTTATTTCAATAAATTGATTAACCTGAAGCTTGTAATGAAATATCCACATGTTTGATGTGTGTCGCTCTTTACCTCACTAACTAAAACTTATTCGTACCTATGCATACTGAATTAGTCGTACAAACAAAAGCAGTCGACTGCTGCACGCTAGTTACGTCCTAACCTAATTAAAAATGTTAATTAAGGTGTGTACATTAACTAACTTTGTAATTAAGTCTAGTAGAATCCTAGTTCTAATACACGTCAATGTTGATAGTTATTTCTCAAAGTTGTACGTTCGTTGGGGGAAGGGTTGTTATGACGTTTGTCTCCTACACGACGACTTGTTTCTTCATGTTGTCAAAGCAAGCGGCTCGTTCATAAATTGAAAGGCGCTTATATTGTAGTTTATGTCTCCTTTGCGGCGCAGAGACGATGTGAAACTCTTCGATACGCTTCAATGCACGCTAAGTATGATTGCTATGAACTTTCGGAATCATGTTCCTGCCTGATAGACTTAATTTACCCGATCCGGTGAATGTGCCCGTGATTTTGCGGTTGTATTTCGTGGCCATCGTGGGTAAGTACTGTGTGCAATATTTCGGACCAAATTGTAGTCGAATATTATGTCGTTCGCGCATGGGAGTAGATCGGACTGAATGTTATAAAAATAACATTTTGCAAAAAGTTTTTTTTATTTTAGGTCGTGTTTTTTGGCAGATTGAGGTTTCAAGGTAAATCCATCTAAAACTAAGCTTCCTTTAGTCTGTCTCTCTGAATATTTGTGTCTGTTTGTCTGTCTCGGCGAGTGTGCGATGGAAATGCATGATTTAATACCATCTAGCCCGTTGTATCATCGGACTACCAGACGTACGGCGATGCGTTTTCAGTACATGGTGGACATCCCACCTATACGCACTAAACGTTTTGAGAATACTTTTATTATGCGTACAGCTAAGGAGTGGAATTCCCTGCCGGAGTCTGTGTTTCCCCATAGCTACAATCTAGGGGTCTTTAAGTCAAGAGTGAATAGGTTACTTCTAGGCAAGCGTGTTCCACCGTCCACCACATAATCGCTTAACATCAGGTGAGATAGCGGTCAAGCGCGAGCCTATATGAGATAAAAAAAAATTGTTTAAATAGTTCTGGTCACCTGTAAAAACTGGAAAAGTGGCAACTCTTGGAAGGATGAAAAAGGGCTTCATCTACATTTAAATGGCACAAAAATATTTTTGGCGGTCGTCGTCAGACCGTCTCGAGGGTGTCTCAGGGGAGCCATCACAACGTCGAATGGCGTGCATTGCACACGTACAGTTGGGTACAATGCGTGCCAGCTTCAAATAAATTTCTACCAGTCCCACTCATGTTTTCTTTTGCAAGTAAACAAACTTTTATGCAGCGTCGATGTAGGTACAAATTTAAAAATCGAATAAGAAGTTCGAAAGAAATATACGACCTTTTTACAACGTCTACATGCGAGTACAATGCTGTCTTTATTTTTATATTGTGGCCGCATATCACACCGTAGCAGCTGGCGTATTAGACGAATGTTTAAACGGTTTACAAAGTTGATAGGGCATGTGGTCCGATAATGCGCTTAACTCGGCAGGGGGAGATGTTGCGCATAAATCATTGCTAAGTGAGATCGGGTCCGGTGTGTGAACTCGTAAATCACCCGTGTAAATGAGGCCCGGCTTGAAGCCGACGTTGATGGTGGCCTATCTTTAAAGCGCATTATATAAATTAATCGACTTCCAAGGTCGATTAATTCTGTAAGGGCTTATAAAGCTGAGCGGTACGAAACGGTAAATATTATTACGTTTCTGATTCTATTAATGTCTGTCTTGATTAGATATACCTGCTTTATCATTTCTTGTGCTATGTAAGCTTTTTGCTCTACAGGTATTTTTTGATTTTGTCAATCAATCGCCTAGCCTTTTTTTCCAATTATTTGAGGTTCGGCTTCCAGTCTAACCGGATTCAGTTGAGTACCAATTTTTTACATGGAGCGACTGCCTATCTGACCTCCACAACCCTTGGCTAAACTGGTGTTGGTGGTGTTGATCTCAAGCTTCTGACTACTCGTAAAGACTGGCAAAGACCTTCAAATGGCAGCCGGGACCAACAGCTTAACGTGCTTTCCGAGGCACGGAGGAAACTTGGTATGTTGAAATAGTCACCCATCCATGGATCGAACTCGTCAAGCGTTGCTTTACCTTGATTATCGACCCGTGCGGCTGTTATTATTTAGCCATGAGCTCCTCCTTATTATATATATATTTTGTTTATTTTTAGATTTTGTATATGTTCATAATTGGTACGAAAAATCTTTTAGTCTCGAGGTGCAAGTTCTGGCAACTCTTAATACAGCTGTTGAATTTCCTACAAGAAAACTGTTATAACACTTAACTTATCAAACCGAGCCCCTTCCAAAAGTGGTGTAAACGTGTCAATACATTCCTTTAGATACGGCTCTTAGTTACATAAAACATTGGCATAACAAAAGTTCTTGCAGCATAGCGTGGTAGTCGTGGGCAAAAGTGTAATGACTGTACAGTCAGAGTCGTTCAGCGTGATTTATATTACGACATAGCCTCATTAGGTAAATGTTATTTAGTGAGCACAGACAGAGATACTGACAGCATTTATTTAGACTGTGGTTCCGCTGAATAAAGGGGGTTCGGGTTTGAAAGTTAATGTGTCCTATGTGTGTTCTTATGCGCATAGGACCGATCAGTGTGGCGACATTAGTGTGATATATATTTGTAACTAGCTGACCCGGCAAACTTTGTTTTGCCATAAAAACACCAAACATTCATCTACTAAATATCCTACCTACCCTACCCTACCCTACCTACCCTACCCTATCTACCCTACCTACCCTACCCTACCTACCCTACCCTACCTACCCTACCCTACCTACCCTACCTACCCTACCCTACCTACCCTACCCTACCTACCCTACCCTACCTACCCTACCCTACCTACCCTACCCTACCTACCCTACCCTACCTACCCTACCCTACCTACCCTACCTACCCTACCCTACCTACCCTACCCTACCTACCCTACCCTACCTACCCTACCCTACCTACCCTACCCTACCTACCCTACCCTACCTACCCTACCCTACCTACCCTACCTACCCTACCTACCCTACCTACCCTACCTACCCTACCTACCCTACCTACCCTACCTACCCTACCTACCCTACCTACCCTACCTACCCTACCTACCCTACCTACCCTACCTACCCTACCTACCCTACCTACCCTACCTACCCTACCTACCCTACCTACCCTACCTACCCTACCTACCCTACCTACCCTACCTACCCTACCTACCCTACCTACCCTACCTACCCTACCTACCCTACCTACCCTACCTACCCTACCTACCCTACCTACCCTACCTACCCTACCTACCCTACCTACCCTACCTACCCTACCTACCCTACCTACCCTACCTACCCTACCTACCCTACCTACCCTACCTACCCTACCTACCCTACCTACCCTACCTACCCTACCTACCCTACCTACCCTACCTACCCTACCTACCCTACCTACCCTACCTACCCTACCTACCCTACCTACCCTACCTACCCTACCTACCCTACCTACCCTACCTACCCTACCTACCCTACCTACCCTACCTACCCTACCTACCCTACCTACCCTACCTACCCTACCTACCCTACCTACCCTACCTACCCTACCTACCCTACCTACCCTACCTACCCTACCTACCCTACCTACCCTACCTACCCTACCTACCCTACCTACCCTACCTACCCTACCTACCCTACCTACCCTACCTACCCTACCTACCCTACCTACCCTACCTACCCTACCTACCCTACCTACCCTACCTACCCTACCTACCCTACCTACCCTACCTACCCTACCTACCCTACCTACCCTACCTACCCTACCTACCCTACCTACCCTACCTACCCTACCTACCCTACCTACCCTACCTACCCTACCTACCCTACCTACCCTACCTACCCTACCTACCCTACCTACCCTACCTACCCTACCTACCCTACCTACCCTACCTACCCTACCTACCCTACCTACCCTACCTACCCTACCTACCCTACCTACCCTACCTACCCTACCTACCCTACCTACCCTACCTACCCTACCTACCCTACCTACCCTACCTACCCTACCTACCCTACCTACCCTACCTACCCTACCTACCCTACCTACCCTACCTACCCTACCTACCCTACCTACCCTACCTACCCTACCTACCCTACCTACCCTACCTACCCTACCTACCCTACCTACCCTACCTACCCTACCTACCCTACCTACCCTACCTACCCTACCTACCCTACCTACCCTACCTACCCTACCTACCCTACCTACCCTACCTACCCTACCTACCCTACCTACCCTACCTACCCTACCTACCCTACCTACCCTACCTACCCTACCTACCCTACCTACCCTACCTACCCTACCTACCCTACCTACCCTACCTACCCTACCTACCCTACCTACCCTACCTACCCTACCTACCCTACCTACCCTACTCTACCTACCCTACCCTACCTACCCTACCCTACCTACCTTACCCTACCTACCCTACCCTACCTACCCTACCCTACCCTACCTACCCTACCCTACCTACCCTACCCTACCCTACCTACCCTACCCTACCTACCCTACCCTACCTACCCTACCCTACCTACCCTACCCTACCTACCCTACCCTACCCTACCCTACCCTACCCTACCCTACCCTACCCTACCCTACCCTACCTACCCTACCCTACCTACCCTACCCTACCTACCCTACCCTACCTACCCTACCCTATCCTATCTCTCAAGTTAGATCGAACTGCACATGGTGTGCGAATTTTATTATAATCGGTTAAGTGGTTTAGGAGTCCATTGAGGACAAACATTGTGACATGAGATTTATATATATTAAGATAGTGGGTATTTAGAATTAAGAGCGGACAATACGACATAATTTTCATACAAACGCTCGTACGTGATTATGCCGTTGTAACACATATATCATTGATTTTTTTGAACTAATAGGTATCTTGTGCACTATATCTAGGTTTCTATCGAAGCAGAAATTAAAAATTTGGAGAAACCAATTCAGTATAAGCTTCCAAAAATCTGGATTTTTGAACAAATTTTACCTGAACTTTGGCCGTTCATAATATATTCATAAATTGTAAAAGTAAAAAAAATATTTCCTTACAAATTTAATGGAGATTCTAAATGACAAATTTTTATTTCACAAACTTATAAGGCTTATTCAAAAACACGTATTGCCCGGAACAAGATTTATGAAATTTTCGAACACCATTTTTAGCTCAATGTTATCGCGTTCTCACTTGCTTGTTAGTCAACAGGGGGTATGAGGTGCGCGGGGAGACGAGTTGTGCGGGGTCGGGCGGGGTGAGACGCCGGAGTTGAATGAAGATCGCCGCTCGCTCGGGTACTACCGTAGTAGGAAATGAATTTGTTGAGTACTGCGCGTACGTGAGTGTGCATCGTATCTATTTCATTTATTTACCTACTACAACGATCTTGCTTTTTTATACCGGACACTAGTTTTGCTTTCAAAAAGATTTAGTACTTTTATAAGAAACGAACCTGGCATTGCGTTAGTGAATACGGACCGAATTTGTTTTGATGGTAGGTTTTGAAGATAGGGTAGGTAGGTAGTTTAGGTACCTAGGTTGGGTAGCTGTAAGCTGGGTTAGTAGTTAGGGTAGATAAGTAGATAGGATGGGCAGGACCTACTTACCTACTACTCTACCCACCTGGTAGATAGGGTAGGTCGGTAGGTAAGTAGGGTATGTCATATGTGGGTAAGTAGGGTAGGTAGGGACCCTCGAAACATCTGCCAGATGCTTGTAATACTTCCTTGAGTATCGGTATAAAATTATAGATATTTTTATCGCTACTCAGTACTGATATCTGGCTGCAACGCAACGTTGCGAGATCGCACATCACCGGCGCGGGCGAACGGCGCGCGCGATCTTGACGCGTGACGGAACGGCAACAGTGCAGTGTGCGGCGTATATTTGATTTGATCAAAAGCAAGCAAAAGCATCGCATTCGCAACCATTCGATTCGCAGCAGTTTCTTACTCCGCGCGTTGAAATTCCGCGTGACATCACGATCCCAACTCCTGAACTTTGACGAGCTTTATCTTAATCAATAATTAATGATTTAATCATAGATATTTTATATTTCTATGGATTTAATAAATAAAAAAATACCAATGTCCAATATTTTTCGATAATCTGTCTGACGGACTAATTAGAATTATTATTTATATCAGTCTACACCGAGTTACCGACAAATGGTTATGTTTTTTGTACCTACCTACAAAACACAACCATTTTCATTTGAAAAATACGCAATTTCACTCGATTTTGACGATGAAGTTTTGGTAGCCAGTTGTCCTAATACATATATAAAACACAAAAATTGTTTCTACCTATGTCCGTTACAGACTTTGAAACCATTCAACCGATGTGACCTAAACCGGTTTCATTATGGCAATAAAACGAATATCGTTGTAGACCAATAAAAAAAGAAACAGAATTTCTTTTTTTACCAACTTCAAAAAAAAAGGAGATAATCATTTCAACATGTATGTATGTAATATTATTGGAACTGCACAATATTCAAATAATATGTTACTCTATCTGGGCTTCTAAACACGTGAGCAAAATGTCATAAGTGTATGTATGTTTGTGTAGAAATGCGTGTTCTCCAAAACTACTTATCGGATCGTGATCATTCTTTTTGTGTTGGATTGAGTATCTCTCAACTTAGGGAAAAGTGCAAGTTTCACTAAAATCGGTCCAGCTGTTTTCAAAATATGGAGCATACAACCGAACTCCTTAGCAACAAACAGCACGAATGAGACTCATTCGTGCTGTTGTGCGTGTGTGTGTGTACTCAATCCAACACAAAAAGAATGATCACGATCCGATAAGTAGTTTTGGAGAACACGCATTTCTACACAGAAAAAGTTTTATTTCTCTCTTTATAGTTTTAGTACACTATCACTAAAATGAGCAAGTTCTATAAAAATAAATGAAATTTGGCACACATGTTTAGAAGCCCACATAGAGTAACATATGTGAATATTGTGCAGTTCCAATAATATTACATAAGTATATACGTGTCAAATTGACGACACGGTTGGCGTAGTGGTTGAGCGATCGACTGCTGTGCTGCGTGTCACGGGATCGATTCCCGCACTGAACAAATATTTGTATGGCCTACAGTTGTTCCGGATCTGGGTGTCTTGTGTATATGAAATGTTTGTAAACGCACCCACGATACAGGAAGAAATTCATAGAAACAAAAAAAACACCCTTCGTTTGCCCCAGGGTGGAGGACATCCATAATGACTACAAAAAGTAAAAAAAATATGTTTGTTTTTGGAAAACGGAATCTTCTTGATAACCGGGTTTTATGTATTTTTCTATAAAATAAAAAAAAGTATATGCCAAACTGTATTCAGACTACTTTATTTGATCAACCGCCTGTACGCGTAGGTACCTACGTACAGTGTAATTATACTAATAATTTTAGCTGCCTCAATACTGACTGGATAGATAAATAATATTTTTTTCTGCTTGTGCTATTGCATAAGCAGAATGAATTATATATAATAATAAATTATATATACCTTTACTTATGTAGGAATCCTACATAAATTAATTACGAAAAAACTAATATATTTTAAATAATTTCCATACAGTAAAAACTAGCGCACGTACGGTACGGTACCTAGATTGGTAAAAATACAAACACGCATCCACTAGGCCAAGAGCTACGTTCGTACTAAATGTAGGTTTAGGTACCTACATGCAAGGCAATTTACAAAACTGGAAGCGCGCGCTTGATCCGATATTATTATAATGAATGAATGGGCCGGTCGGCGGCCGGTGGCGATCGCCCGCGAGTGCGCGGCGGAAGTTACCGAATGACAACCGAGCGTTCAGGCGCTATCTCTCTCTTTTCGCTTTGCCTCTTTTTCAAGCATTGCGCTGGATGAAACAACAAGCTTTTCGATCGTGCTCGCGTTGGCGATAGACGGTTCGTAAAGGGTCCTCTTAAGTTGACGTAGTACGTACGAGCCGCACGCTAGTCTCCTAATATACGTCTATCAAAGAAGTCCATGTTTTATTGTGTTCCCGATCGTTCCAGAAGTTCCGTATCATTCAATTAGGAGGAGGCGTATGTCCAGTAGTGGACGCCTTTTGGCCGAAATGATTTTGATTTGTGTCTAACGGTTATAGTGAAATTTGAATAGCTTAAATTTTGATGATATGCTTTAAGTATTTCAGTAAATAAGTAATTAAAAAAAAACAGATTTTCACATATGCCATCAGTTATGTTAGAGGTTATGAGTGTTTCAACTAACTTACCAGTTTTAGTTTTGACAACCATTTGATAGCCTATTAAAGCTTTCCTTTTGTAATAGAATTTATAACACAGCCATAAGCGTTCCGTCTCCCATATACGCGGTACTCTAAAAAGCAACAACAATATAAAAAGCCTACGCGTCAGCATAATTCACGTCGACCTATAATCCAGAATAGGCATCTGCCATGCCAGTTATCTCATGGTACGATCGTAGTATTAACATTGCTTACCACTGCGCGTACACATGCCTACATAATGCTATACAAATGTGCTGCGTTCCCAACGAAGCAAGGTGTAAATGCTCTTGTAATGATCTATTTACATACCGGCAAGGTAATATTGAACCCACAGTTCCAATATCGATATGCAACGCGATCACAAATAGCTTTTTAGCCCTTTTTCTCGTAATACCAATCTTATTTTGATGTTCGTTCGGACATACTTTTCATCGAGATAACGAGGTCAGTTTTTATAGAAACTGGCTTTGCTACTTAGATTTCACTTTATTTGTGGAAATGATGTTTCCATTACTTAATTATCCTTTAGCTAATATTTTGAAAGAGACTTTGGTTTTGGTACTTAATGAAAAATAGATTGAATCCTCAAAATTCTACTCGTATGGTTCGTCAGGTGATCGGCAGGGTTATAACGTATCTTTCGCAAGAGCAAAACGATAGCGATTTTTGCGCAATAATTGCTCTTCCATACAGAAGTTTTAGAGTTCTTGGCGGTTTTTTTTTTAATAAGTTCATTTGACAAACAGCGATCGCTTAGCAAACGATTATGTAGGACCTACCATACCTACACTGCAGGTAATGCCGACTTTTATGACATAAAGCGTTTGATCGCTATCGTTTTGCTCTTGCAAAAGATACGTAATAAGCCTGCGGGTCAATATTTTTTTACATCTGCAATGAAGTTGGTCTCATCATCTTCAGTGGTTAATCAAAATATGTTAGGTACTACTTCTTTATGAAGGTTAGGTAATTGAATCAAATTAATTATGTCTCGATAGAAGTAATTGTCATCACTGTTCGGTGTGAAATTAATATCCATTCCCAATATATCTATAGGGTAAAAGTAGGCCGTAACCATCACATTATATGCAACTGAATTATTCTAACTAAATGTGTTATGGTTATTAATTTAGTATTAAGTACATAATTTATAACATGAACATGTAAAAGGGGTGGGATTCTGGTGTCCTGAAACACAGGCCACGAGCTTAGGCACCAGTCTCCCATATATACTCAAATATGTCGTGTATCATTGTCAAATCTGACCAATGTAAGATAATTTATGTATATTATGGTGAGAAATTAAATAAAGTTATTATTATTATGTCTTTTATTTAACTTTTTTCTTATTGACTACATTTTTAAATATTTTTACAAAACACACACAAAAAAGAAAAATATAAGAAATAGAGGCCCACCGGTATCGGGAACAGGGTCCAAGCTACCGGCGGTCAGGGCTCCAGAGAGAGGAACCTCCTAACAATACGAGCCGTGTCCAGCAGTACTGCTCTCTGGATCAGGCCCTTGACCCAGCCGCCTAACTGTGTAACTCCTAAGGTGTTGGTCGAGGCTCGTGGCTATTAAGCCATGGGCTGACACGACTATCGGTACAATGATCGCTGTGTCCACTGTGTATTATTATATCGCTGTGTCCACTGTGTATTATTATTATTAATTAGGTGCCTAAGATCCCACTGCAGAAATCTGCGGGTAATTTCGATTTTGATTAAACTTAATTTTCATGAAAGATACTTGTACTTAGGTAAATTAGGTTACGTACTATAGGTTTGTTTTTGTTTTTTAGTATATTCAAAGATACTTGACAGTGATAACCTTAATTAAATGAATTGAAATTTATATTTGATAGTTAAACCTAAATATGGTAAGATAACCAGTTATTGGCATTTTAAGAGAGTGCCTCCCGTAGCTTCGTAATCAAATGCCCAGAAAATCATATTGAAATGCACTAGCATACAAAAATTATAATAACATCGAAGGAAATATTGTAATCTTTATTTTAAGAGTTGTTTCATCCCTGGAAAAAGTAATTATACATATTTTTTCGCTGAATTATAAAAAAAAAACTATGTAAAATCCTATTACTGGTATAACAATTCCAACATTGCGTACGTAATCTATGGTTTTCTTATTTTTAGCCTTTAAACTCAGAAGTGCAGTGAGAAATAACAAGAGGGGTGCCAGCGATAGGGTGGTTTACCCTATATAAGTTTTTCAAGTGAATCCATCGTCTTTTGAAAGAAAATTATATGAAATACAGAAAAATAATAGAATCGCAATCCATGGGTTGCCAGTTTACTTGCTAAACCTGGTAACCCATAAATGGCGACTAACTGTGAGCTCGATGATGTTGCACCCACGATACCGGAGGAATTCCTAGTCATAGGCAAAGTTACAAAAAAAAAAAAATGAAAACCTGGTTGCGGCTGCATGCGGCCAGGCAACCCTGCAGTAATATTTATTTATTGAATCAGCATGTACAAAGGTGATACATAGGCGGACTTAATGCTGCAAGGCATTTTCTAAAAAGGACACAATAGTGGCAGGACCTACAGAAAAAATACTAACCAACTACCTAACTAATAAAATACATAAATAATTTCTAAAACAATAGACTAATAAATACCAAATTCTAAATGAAACTGTAATTTAAATATAATAACTTTTTTATTTTTCTTTAAGAAAGGAAATGTATGTATAATAACGATAACGACGTAGACCGAGCTATGTATGAGAGGACAAATAATAGTTCCAGCTTCTACGCTTAAATGAAAATTTACTCTCAGCTTTTTTGATGTCAAGGGGAAGCGTGTTCCAGAGTTTTCTAGTAGAGACAGTGTACGAATTAGATAGAAACCCAGTGCGGTGAGAAGGAATATGGAGAAGTAAGTTTTTGTAATCTATTCTACTACCATCAAGAATGATTCATCAAAATCAAGTTTTACATAAAATATATATGCATATTTTTGCATTCGGATCTCATACCAACACCAGGGTTACCGACATAGCCCGAAGAATTGCCAAACTTAAGTGGCAGTTGACAGGGCACATTGCTCGCAGAACGGATGGCCCCATCGGCAGAAAGGTTCTGGAGTGGCCACCGCGAACCGGAAGACGTTGCGTTCGAAGGCCTCCCACCAGGTGGACCGATGACCTGGTGAAGATTGCAGGGATCCGCTGGTTGCGAGACGCACGGGACCGGGCAAAGTGGCGACGCTTGGGGGAGGCCTATGTCCAGCAGTGGACGTCTTCGGGTTGATATGATGATGATGACTATAACTTTATTAAATAATAGTTACTAATTTGGGGATCTTACCAAATAATACCTAAACTTTTTTAGTGTGAGTAACCGTGATTGAATAGCTAAACGAAAAACTATAAAACGATGAGTTACGTTTTCCAGCATGAACAAAAAACATTTTTGAAAGCTGTTATTCAAAATTTTGCAAAAATGTTTCATGAATGCAACTATGCACCTGTAATATACAGAAAAGGCAATTAGTGGAGTTTATTCAATGTTTTTCAGAATATGCTTTAAATTAATGTGCATGGTTGGCTATCCCGCTTTTTACCTGACTTGCCAAGGAGGGTAATGTGTTTATCAGTCTAATGTCATCGTTCCTATGTGGCTTTCTATAGAACAAGGGTGTTTTTGATAATTCTTACGTCAATCGATTCGTCTTAACCCTGCAAGTGTCACTGGCTACATTAAAATTAGCAAAGAAAAATGGCGGATTTTGGGCGCCATTTTGTGGGGGGTTTCTTTTTCCTTCTTATCCGCTCGCGTGGAGTATCAAAATAAAGGGTTTTAAGAGGTGATTATAACACTTATATGTTTAAATGTACCAAAATTTTGTAAATAAAAAAGTTACTAAAAATTATAAAAAACCCGACTGCTTAAAAAGCGAACTAAAAAGACGTAAACAAGAAGAAATTCATGCTGTGCAGTCGGACGATACATCTGGTCTTGGTCAGCCAGCTCGCGAATATGTATCCTTCGACTGCACAGCATGAATTTCTTCTTGTTTACGTTTTTAGTTCGCTTTTTAAGCAGTCGGGTTTTTTTTTATTAACTTTTTTTAGGCTTTGTGCAGACGGAAGACAATGCCTTGTATAGTTTATTTGCTCGACAAAATGGCAAAACTGACAAATTATACAAGCAACACACACGACGACGTATAGACAGTTTATGAGAACAAGTATAAGAAGAACAAGAGACTTTTTAATGTATCGGAGACTCGATCGCATAACATAAAGTCTGGTCTGTGTTGCCCCTTACATGAGCAATTAATTACGTAGGTGATCGTGTGTAGAGACCGAGTAACCCCACTTGTAAACAAGGTTACTTGAGGGTCTGTCTGAGGCTTTACTCAAGCAATCCACTCAAGCCAATTTCAAGTCTATGTCAAACAAAATTATATCTTGTACTTATTAATATTTAATCTGCCTAGCCTTTTCCCAACTATGTTGGGGTCGGCTTCCAGTCTAACCGGATTCAGCTGAGTACCAGTGTTTTTACATGGAGCGACTGCATATCTGACCTCCACAACCCAGTAACTGGGTAACACGGTACCGCTTGGCTAGACTGATGTCAGATCTCAAGCTTCTGACTACTCGTAACGACTGTCAAAGATCTTCAAATGACAGCCGGGACCAACGGCTTAACGTGCTTTCCGAGGCACGGAGGAAACTCGGTATGTTGAAATGTTCACCCCATCCACGGACCGACCTCGTCAAGCGTTGCTTAACCTTGAAGATCGACCCGTGCGGCTGTTATTATTTAGCCACGAGCCCCTCCGTTGTACTTATTAATATTATGAATGCGAAAGTAACTCTGTCTGTTTGGTTTTCACGCCTAATTTGACGAATTGGTTCAAATATAGGCTACACCACTAAAGATGGACCGACCTCGTCAAGCGTTGCTTAACCTTGAAGATCGACCCGTGCGGCTGTTATTATTTAGCCACGAGCTCCTCCGTTGTACTTATTAATATTATGAATGCGAAAGTAACTCTGTCTGTTTGGTTTTCACGCCTAATTTGACGAATTGGTTCAAATATAGGCTACACCACTAAAGATATCTATACCGTGGCTACACTTTGGAGAAAGATATTTGATACTTTTTAACACAGGAGCACGTTCCTTTGGCGTAATTGCCTACTCTTACGCGGGCGAAGCCGCTGGCAGAAACGGGTTAACACATGTCTACTAGTATTTTATACAGTAAGATGATGTTATTAAGACGATGACTGTCGCCAACGACAACACGACGCCAACGGAACAAAATGCGCAGACATTTCACACCCGCGCGAACCAAAATTTGTAGATTTTTGTACTTTCCTTATTATTCTATGACTTTTAAAAAAAGCCGCGATCAAAATGTAGATAATTAAATTGTCTTTGAGATGGTAAAAATTTCATTAAAATACGCCCCTCGGTTTTGGTGCGATTGTGGTCTTTTTGTCCGTGTTAGACATGACTTTACAAATTAATTACGCTATGTTATACGAATATAACTAAAAAAAAACTTAGGTCAAATTAATTAGAAAATGGTCTTATGTAACATATATTTTTTTCCAAAACATTACGACTAGCCGTTTAGTCGTCATTCTCATATTAAAAGCAGCTACGGAGGGGTATCTGCGCCTTAATCAAATCAAAGGGGTCTGTGTCCCTTTGATTTGATTAAGGCGCAGATTAACAGAAAGGAAAGTCATTTTATTTAAAACAGCTTTTTAATGGTCAACTTATGTGTTTGAGGTACTACGGTACCTTTAGATTTTGTGACGTATTTTACGAGATATTTATTTATTTGAACTTTAAGAAAGAACTACAATGGCAATTTGTCAAATATTTTATTTGGTACTTTTACAGATTTCAGTTAGGTTTTATTACACAATTATTTAAAAATATTGCTGAATTTCACATGAAGGGGAATTAATTCTATCTGGTGTCATACTTTGATGGTGGGTGTGGGTAATGTTTTGAATTTAATAATTAATTATGGAGTTAAGATATTTCAGCTAATGTTATAGGCACTGTGTGGGCAGATTCTAATAATTATAATAGCCGGATACAATACCAAATGCAACGGAACACTAATAAAATTGTTATTCGAATTACCTAACAGTCATGCGATTATGAAGTTTATGGTCTTTATATAATTAGATATATTATTGCTTAAACGATTATACCAACATACGTTGCGATTTCTTCCTGCGAGAAATTGTGAAATTGCCTGTCAATAACACCTACACGTTAGCGTAATATTTGACCGAAAACATTTTGCATAGAATAATGTCATTCTAACTGTTATTGCTGGCGTTAAATTTATGTTTGCGTGTGGTCAATGGGTTGAATGGGAAATAAATATTTTGATAGCTATGGTACAACGTTCGCTTCACTGTGGTACATACAAGTTGTGCAAAGAGAGTGCGCCTTAACACGGTGTACGTTTCTGTATCACGCAAACCACCTCATCATAATACACTTTCTGTTGCGTTTAAATATTCAATTTAGTAACTGCTGTGCACGCGAGAGCTTCGCGTTAGATCAGCAATTCAATGTTCTCTGCGTGAAATAAATTCCTTCGACAAAGACGATTGTAAGTAATTATACGATCCACATTAATAGAGTTAGTTAGCAATAATATCACCGTATCGGTATATAAGCTGGCATAATTAGCCTAATGATCGGATTTAAGGTTCAACTAGTCGACAGCACGAACTATTTTGTGCGCGAGGTTAAAATGCATGCCATCTCATCCGACAACACGTGCGAATGAGATAGATACTGCGATGAGCAGTAAGCAGCTAATTCGCGTACGTATGGATGATGATTTAGGACGAAAACGAGCGTGCGAAATTTTATAAACAGACCTTTGGGAGTCAAGATATCATGAAAAAACTACTAAATGTATATCTTCAAAATAAAATTATTTGCATTGTTGAATTACTAATCTATCCCTGTATGGAGGCCGTTTTGCAGTTTTCCTTCTTCTTATGGTATTTATAACCGCCCAAAGATGCGTTAAAATTAGTGTTGAAATATGAAACATTCCACGCTCATAACTTTCAAATATTTCATTTTTTTATTTTATTGTTTTGCATACAGGGCTAGATAATGATGAGACAAATTGATGGTATTTTTTATTTTGAACGTACATCTTGAAACAGTGGAGTAATCGCTAGACTACGTTTGTATGGAATAATGATCGACTAGTGTAACCTTAAGGGGTGCTCTACTGTCGGTTTGTGGCAGATTTTGTGGATTCTAAACCCGCTCTGATAACAGGATAATACATAGATGCAATAGTATTATACTCTGCGCCAAGTTAATTAAGCTCCGTGATTCCACTGAATCCGAGGGAATTTGGTAATTCAGTCTGTAATCTTCAATCAGGGTCTGTGTTGTACCTATAGAAGGTATATATCAGCATTATTAATGCTACATACCCATAGATGTCTTGTTTAAATAATCCGCTTAATAAGTGTTTCTACACCATCAGTTTTATAGACGTAGAAATTATAAATCTTAAGATTCATGGGCCGGTACCATTTTTATTATTCGTTCAACACGTCGCCTCGTGTCTGTTCGACGTGTTTAATTATTTATTGGTGTGAGACGTGTTTATACCATATTTTATGATCGATTAAATGCGAAATGATATATTTATGGGGGAGTGCCTAGTTTTGCGTTGTGGCGCCATCTATATTTCAGTGCTGTGTTCGATTATGTTATGACTGCGCGGGGTTGTGTACGCTGTTTTATAGCTCGTGCCGAGTCCAGTTGGCCGATAAATTACTTACTAAGCACCTAGATCATGTGAATACAACCTTATTTATAGGAGTACATTACCGACGATTGCGTGATATGTAAAACATGGGTATCTATTGTCTAATAAGACATTGAAAATAGGTTTATTATAATGGGTTTTTCATTAATTGGACTTAGCTAAGTATCTAGTCGTGATATTTATCTAGGAGATACATGTGTTATAGTAGTTTATTCTAACTAATCTTTTTACTTTTTAGACTTTCTAGAACGATATTTTCAATTGCATTTTTATTATTGTTTTTCAATCAATCTGCCTAAGCCTTTTCCCTACTATGTTGGGATCGGCTTCCAGTCTAACCGGATTCAGCTGAGAACCAGTGTTTTACATGGAGCGACTGCCTATCTGACCTCCACAACCCAGTAACTGGGTAAGTACGGTAACCCTTGGCAAGATTGGTGTCAGATCTCAAGCTTCTGACTACTCGTAACGATTGCCAAGATCTTCATTGTTTTAAATGTCTTTTTTTAATTAATTTGTTTGATGATGAAATGTGACAAACCTGTATATTTTATTATTATGATTTGATTTAATATTTTGACATTTTAATATTTCTATTCTGACATGCTCTAATGATAGTTTTAACATTTACACGACATTTTAAATAATTTAAGTATATGATATGATATTCTAGAAAGAAAGAAAGAAAGAAAGAAAGAAAGAAAAATGTATTTATTGGTATTAAAAACAAAAACACCTTAAAATTAAACAAAATAAATAATTAAAACTATTAATACCAAAAGGGCCTCAGCTCAGCATAATGCCAAGTGGTAATACAGTACCACCTGACGCTGATTTTCAGCTGCAGCCCACGAGTGCCATACGCTCGAAAACACAAACAAACATTTATAATATACAGTTTTTGTTTTAAAATTACCTAAAACAAAATTTTGCGACTCATTATAACTCAACAAATTTAAAAGTTCTATGTGCCCATTAACAAAAGAGAACAAATAAAATAAGTATTTTATTACATCATTAAAGCAGGGTGCAGGTCACTGAACTAAAATAAATTAAAAGACAATAATAAAAGCACAAAAGATAAAATCTATCAATTTATTATTTCGATTTAAATTTAATTAATTTGATTTGTATTATATTATTAATATTTGAATGCCATTATCTAAGGCAAACATGACACACTGTAATTTTTAATAATTTTAATATACCTTACATATTGAATTTTTTTTGTTGTGTGTACAGTGTGCTTATTCCTGTTGGAGTTTATCAAAAATAAATAAATACTATTCAATACTATAGCGCCTTCTCTGTCTAAACCATAAATTATATAGTTTATTATTTGAGCCCTTGTCAACACTTCAAACTGAAATGCTAGCTGGTTACGGCACTGTATTCCGTCAACCATAGTAGGGACCACATGTGCGCTACACACACCTTTCCGATATATAAAACAAAGGGTAATTAAACTGTTATTATTCAAACCCTTAAACCGTTATTTTCTTTGGTTTCCATCTTATTAACCCCAACAATTCCGATTTTTTTAACGTACTCACTCGTGATAACGTAAACGATCTCCTATGTCAAAATGTATACAAAAAAGGTGAATTCTCGACAACATACGGCGCTTATCCAATTTCAATACAAATTGACGTTTACGTTAACGCGATTGAACGTGAGTAAAAACTCGCACTAAGGCCTCAGACGCCTTAAGTAGTAAGTAAACATCATTTTGTATTGAAACTGGATAAGCGCCGTCTGGTGACGGTAAGGAGAAACCACTTTTTTGTATACATTTTGACATAAGAGATCATTTACGTATCACGAGTGAGCGTGAGTAAAAACTCGCACCAAGGCCTCTGAGGCCTTAGTGCGAGTTTTTACTCACGCTCGATCCCGTTAACGTAAACATCATTTTGTATTGAAACTGGATAAGCGCCGTCTGGTGACGGTAAGGAGAAACCACTTTTTTTGTATACATTTTGACATAAGAGATCGTTTACGTATCACGAGTGACCGTGAGTAAAAACTCGCACTAAGGCCTCTGTACTCATGTTTGAGCAAATAAATGATTACTTACTTACGATCTTGCGATCAAACATTTGCCTCTAAAATAATACCAATCTTCCCAAAATGCATAGACACGGCTCTGTCAGGATACCGGTCCTAACATATTATTATAACGTGTCAGTAATCCATGGAACTGATTACATCCATAATTAATATTGTTTCGGCTGTCCTGTGGCGTATGGCGGCCGGACGGGATACGGTCGAAACTGATTGACGGACAATTTGACGTCTTTTCATTAAGTTAATGGAGCCGACGAGACTTTGCTCATTAATTAAGACAGATGTACTGCTGAGAAAGGTATGCTATGTTATGTTATGATGTTTGAAGTTTTGGTCAGGATAAGTGATAGGATAAGGAAGAAAAGGATGGCCTTAGCACTTATATTGAATGATAGTGGCACCATTTTGTTCGTAATTTATACCTGAAGAGTTTGTTTGTTTGAACGCGCTAATCTGAGGAACTTCTGGTTGGAATTGAAAAAAACTTTTTGTGTTGGATAGTCCATTTATCGAGGAAGCTTATAGGCTACAAAACATCACGCTGCGACCAATAGGAGCGGAGTATTAATGAAAAATGTTGCAAAAACGGGCAACATTATTCCTTTTTGAGAGCTTCCGTTGCGTGCGCTGCAGAAGTGGTTAAAGTTACGCAACATTCATGTTTGTAGGGTAAGTAGGATAGGGTCGGTAGGTAGCCAGTTGATGGGAGCGAAGCCGCGTGAGACAGCTAGTTTAAAATATTAGTAACTTTTAGACCTTAGATGAACTACCTTGTTTTGTAAAATAAACGCTGTTACACAATGTTTACGAATAAAAATAGAATCTTTTTTTATTCTATTATTTTATCTTGTCCTATATTGTCATATAATCATCTGGTTCTTTTATAAACTCTCTCAAACGTGAAATTGCAAAATTCTTAATCAAACATTCAGTTTGCTGTCTCTTTGATGTCTAGGATTAAATCCTTTTAGAAAAGCCGTTCTACTGATGAACAGTTAGTTATGGCAATAAAAAATCTAAATACTTTCACATTTTTGCTGTTCGGAAAATAAAGATTTATCAAGAATATATCTGTAGAAAATTCAAATAAAGTTTTGGTACCTACATCGAAAATATTTCCATTAAAATAGCCATGGTGTTAACAGAACCAATTTCTAGCATTTTTGTTTGTTTGTCAGTTTGTCTGTTTATTTGTGCACAATCATGTAAAATGTACGAAACCAATGCAGATAACTTTAATGTACATAAAAATTGTGCGTAACTTGAAGTATTACTTAGTTTTTGTTTCATCGCAATTGGTTCACTCTATCAAAAATTAGACGAATTTAAAGTGTTCAAGAAATAAAATATCACAATACACGCAATTCAGATACTCGGACAGTTGAACTTCACATTCGATAGATGGCGTTATGCATTTGAAATCATTTTCTGAATGGCTGTGTTAAGATTCTGCGCGAAAGAATGACGCTAGAAAAAAAATGATGGGTAGGTAGGGTAGGCAGGAAGGTAAGTAGGATAGTGTAGTCAGTTTCCGGGAGGGAAGACGCGGGCACAGCTAGTTGTGCTAAAGTGTCATAACAGTTTTCTAGGCCTTTTAACAATAAGATAATTTATTATTGAACAATATTTTTTATATTTACTGATTGGTTTCTATTTTGTTGTTATATAAAACTAAATTTATTTGTTTCTCTCTTTCCAGGTAAGATCGAAGCATGCTTAGCGGTAAGTCTAATAAGTAGGATTATGGATCGATACAAGACATGCAGAAAGATATGCCAGACCCTAGAGCATATTTCATTGTATGCTTCAATTTGATAGACAATCTTTTTACCGTAGGCTTGCTCACATATATAAAAATATATAAAGAGGTAAAGTTTGTGATGTGAGTTTGTGAGGTTGTAGGGGGTAATCTCTTGATCTACTGAACAGATTTAGATGAAATTTGGCATGGAGATAGTTTGAGACCCTAGGAAGGACATAGGGTAGTTAGTATATTGTATTCCCTTAGTATGACAAAACACTTTTTACGCGGGCGAAGCCGGGGGTAGAAGATATTCATCCTAATGCCGAATGTTATGACATTCGGCAATAGGAATAGTATAATAAATAAGTGTTATAATAGATAACCGCTTTAAACTTGAAACTGAAATAAATTATTTTGACTAAATGATTCATTCACAGAAATGTGTTGGAGTAACAATGGAGATAAATTTTGGTGGCTTCCTATCTGGCTGGAGTGAAAATACTCATCTTGAGCGGCTGCAATGTTGAAACTTCACTCACGAACAGTCCAATTACCGCAATTGTGTTGCCGTACCTACAGATTAGTTTAAGAGATCTTTTTGAATTTAGAAGGATACCATTCAGTTTAACTTATCATAACCTAAGGCCCAGCTTTTTGATGCGTAGTTAACTCACTAAATATAGTAACCAATAAGTCAAATATATTTATTTCCACTAGGCCATTAGCGGCACTTTTGAACGCAAACAATTAAAATTTACAAGTAATAACAATTGATTCTACCGTCCATTCGGAGTAGCTTGTTATGTAGAAGAACGGATAATAAACTCCATAATTACTCGTTTAAAAAATAAGTGTTTTATAATATTGATTTTTTAAGGTTACCAAGGAAAGTTAAAAGAAGGTAATTTAAAAATCATTTTTACAATAAAATAATATTACATTATATTGGCTCTTAATAAAATTTTCACCCGCCTAGACATGTTGAGAATAATTTTATTCATTGTCTCATGTGGTAGTTTGTATCTTTCCTATACAATGGCGATTCACAGTTTACCCACATTATTGACACGTGTGAATTTTTGCTCATCGTTTTAGCAGTTCCCAGACGTGTTCTATCGGATGCATGTCTGGTGATCTCGCCGGTACCGCCAAAACTGCGATATTGACATTATTAAGATAGGCTGAATTTGAAAAAGTGGTATGCAGCCAAGGATTTTCCTAGATCAAAACGAAGTAACCACTGATAAGGGGGCAAATGATACCGCGTTTTATCATAAATAACACTTTTATAGCGATGTACAATAAGATTCCCTCCATCGGTCATCATCAAGTCCGATTCAGGTGTTTGAGAGCTCGTACGAGCTCTCAAACACCTGAATCCAATATTGTTCCTCTGCCATATGCCACTGTAGCTTAAAAAAATACAGATTATGTTGTTCTTGTTCATGTTTACATATTCAATGCCGTCTGTCAATTCGATTTAAATTAATTCCACATTCATCACTGAACGATATTTTACGCCATTAGTCGGTGTACTGAAGTTGATATTCCCGGGCCTACATTGTTCTGTTTCAAAGGTGATGTGCCTCAATTTTTGGACCTTCGGCGGAGACTAACAAAATACTAGCTTCTTTCAATCTCCTTCGTTCCTTAAATCCAGTTTCTATTGCACCTCGAACTTCCTCCAGCTCACTTCTGGCTTGAATAGGCTTTAAACGCGGGTTTTTTCGAAAGCGAAACTAAATAAAAAGATTATTTCTGTTAGAAGTTCGAGATTCCTGCCTTGTTCTGATACTCTCACAAAAGCATTAGACTCTCTAAACCATTAAAACTGCAATAAATGATTGAAACAGATAAACGATGAATTATGCACATCATTCTGTAGGTTTGATCATTTCTTCTCATTTCAAGTACCCCGGGCCTCTCAATTTGGGTAAAGTTGGGCACAATGATGTCCTTAATTTCGTAAAGATCTAATCATTAAAAATGAAACAAATAACTCAGGTTGTTAATGAAAAATTTACTATTTTTTTAATCAAAACCATGAAGTGGCAATAAGCAAAATTCTCTCAAAATGATGTAAGTTCGAATAAAGTTAAAACAATCGCTTGAAAAGTAAAGTTCAATTGTTTTATCAATTAGGAATAATTGATTTTATTATAAAACAAATGAAAAACCACCCCACACAGGTAGTAAAAAGGTTTTGCGATATTTTTTTCTTGTTCCGCTAATTTTGCCAGTGTGTGTATATTGGGGTTGGCTTCCAGTCATGGAGTGACTGCCTATCTGACTTCCAAAACCCAGTAACTGGGTAACACGGTACCCTTGGCAAGACTGGTGTCAGATCTCAAGCTTTTGACTACCCGTAACGACTGTCAAAGATCTTCAAATGACAGCCGGGACCAACGGCTTAACGTGCTGCTTGCACGGAGGGAATTCGGTATGTTGAAGTGGTCACCCATCCATGGACCAACCTTGTCAAGCGTTGCTTAAACTAGCCACGAGCTCTCTCCGAACGCGATCGACGTACAAAAAATAATCAGTATAATCAGATGAAAAACGCTAGTTACTTCGGCACGGTTCCTTTGTATGGGATGAGGCATCTGTATGCTAGTATTTTATTATCTGTGAAAGAAAGAAAGAAAAACGTTTATTTGCGCCAGGCACGACGCATACCATAAAATACACAGGAAAGCTTAGATACAAATACAAAGTATGCGTCACAACCACGCAAAACGGACATCGCTCAGCATAATGCTGATACTCTGAGCAAGACAGAGCCAGGGGGTTTAATCGGAAACAGATCAATATAACCCTAATTTCTTCGCAGGTTGTGGTCATCCATAAAGATTTTCATGATAAATAGGGGGTTCGAAACCCACACTGCTTATTTCCTTTGGAGTTATGTTCACCATATAAAACTGATTGATGTATAGGTATTTCGATTAAAAATCGATCTTACGTACAATATATTATATTTTTTAGCAAAATCATATGTTTTGTGTGTAATAGCTAAATTACCACGAGCCTCCAATTAAAAAAATATAAATTTATTCCGACATATACCTAGGGGATGATGACGTCAATATTGGGTAGCTATCTAATTACTGTGGTTACCGACTGGAAAATTACATTGATTTTGATTTGATGAGCTTTATATTGAGTACCTATATAGGTATATCGATCGTGGCTTGTGTTGTGAAACCTGAGCACTATAAAACGTTACAGTTTTATAATATTAAACGTCTACAAGATACTAGGATCTATGGTATAATAATATGCTTCGCCAGGTATACTCTTCCCACGGTGGCCTAAGACTACGTCACGATAAGTGTTACCATTGACTCGTGTGATTCATCTATTTATTTTTAAATTAATTTATATATTGAATTATTAGCGCACCGCAACTGATGACGTTTTTCTTTGGCCAATCACGTGACCCAGCTGTCACGGGAAGCTGCTAGGATCGATTAAGGCGCAGAAACCCGTCAGTAGCTGATTTTAAAATGAGAATCACGTCTAAACGCCTAGTCGTAATTTTATGAAAAAATATATATTTATATTAGACCGTTTTTTTTAATTATTTGATTTACAAAAATGTTTAGTTTTATTCGTATAAAATAGTGAAATTTATAAAGTTATGTCTAACACGGACAGAAAAACAAACCAAAAAATCTTACCAAAGCCGCCGGGCGTATTTTAATGAAACTTTCACCATCTCAAAGACAATTTAATTATCTACATTTTGGTCTAAGGTTTTAAGTCATAGAATAATAAGGAAAGAACAAAAAGCTATTGAATTTTGGGTCGCGCGGGTGTGAAACGAGTGCGCGTTTTGTTCAAGGTCGTTGGTGACTGTCGTCGTCTTAACACGTCACTGACGAAAGGAGATTGGCCACACACAGGAACCATAATGATATACGACGCACTAACGATACCTATCGTGAGTGCGTTTACAATATGATCTTAAAAATCGGATTTATTTTTCAAGTTTTTCCATCCGTGTGCTTTACTTTATACAGGGTGTCCCAGTAATCGACGTCAAGCCGTAAATGGGTGATAGACCAAGTTATAACAGTTCTCAGAAAAATACGAAAAAAAATCTATCTCATGTTTTTAAAAAATTATGTTCACTTTAAAATTTACTAAAAAAATCAATCCCTGTAATGGTTCTTTAACTCCAATTGCTACAAATCCCATAATTTATCAATTTTTTTTATTATTATGTAATCTTGAATAATGCTTGTGTAGATTTTTGCCTAAAATTTAAAGCCAACTCCTCCTACTTAGAAGAAAATTTCTGGGACACCCTGTATGTACAGACAACAACAGAGGGTTTATATCAAGAACAAAAACATAGTTATATATCGTGAACCTGGGTGAATAAATAAAAAATGTTTTCTAAATATCAATATGACGTGTTTTTTCTAAATATACAACCAAATTCATCAAGACACAACCATCTTATCAAAGGGGCCTAAGTTCTTTTACAAAATAGGCATTCTCCTTCGGATGTAAGTACTACTGGTAGTACCAGAAAGGGATGAAGGTGCCTCCACCTCTGCCTAACCCCTGAGGGTAACATGTGTGTATTTTACTAACACGTATCTTGTAAGTTATAACTTACAGCATCTTAGTATTAATTGGATTTTCATGACTTTCATGTCAGCTGTAATATAGAAAGAAAGAAAGAAAAAATATTTTATTTGTGACCCGCACAGGAGACACGAGAAATAAGCATAAAATTAAACAATAATAAAAAATAAAAACCCCGTGCGAGACCAAAAAAATATAAACAAGATGTGCGGGAATATATCATAAACATTGTATCATTTTTAATTAAAAGCCTATTAAATTAACTTGTTCAGGGTTTAAGTCAGGAAGGGCGTGTGATTATATATACTAATAAATAATAGTTTTAAAAAACTAAAAAAACATGCTGTAATAGAAAACCAAACTAAAAAGTAGAAAATAATATTCAATGAATGTAAATAGTCCGGTCAAATTAGACCAAAAAATAGTGGGTAGGTTTATAGTAATTCGCATAGAGCTGAAAATTGGTACGAATGTTCGGAACACCATTATAAATGAAATGCAAAAAATCCCCATCGATCCCACACTTACAAAAAAATTTATTCAAGGTCAATGTTACCAAATATGGGCTTTTTTAGCCGAACGGTAAGTTTTATGATAAAATAGATGAGAAAAAATTGTAGATTATGCAATTATCTATAAAAAAGTCGTGTGGCACTCGGGGACTGCCGCGGTAAAGCTATTGCATAGCATTTATTCTAGATTCAGTCCTGTAAAATGCGTAAAAAAAATTAAAAACGTTAAATACTCGAAAACGTAGCGAGCCAAACCCGCATTTATTTACGATTAATAAAACTCTAAAAAACAAAACAAAAAAAACTCTAAAAAACAAAACAAAAATACCCTTATTCACATTGAAATAAGGTCGCTTTTCTTTGACAAGCAAAAGTGACCCTTATTCTTATTAGCATAAGGTCCATATTGATCACCATTGTCACAGAAACAGCTCAGAGAGACCGATAAAAGGCAAAAAAATTACGACCAAAAAAAAATTTAAAACCCTCATATCTCAGAAACGGTTGGAGTTAGCGCATTTCTGACAAAAAATTTGACCCCCTGCTCCAGCTACTTCATCCAGGAGAATAAGATAAGATTTACGCCCCCCCTCCCCTTAAACGTTTACCTCCCCCCGCAAAAAAATTTTTCATTCTAAAAATACCAACACGGAAATCGAAAACACGTGCAAGAAACCTCCCCCCCCCGCCCCCCTGCCCCTCACCACTCAGATTCCACAGAATTCAAAAACCTTATTAAAAGTCAAAGTATCACCGCCGTGCCCGTCGGAGTGGGGAGCGTGAGGTTTTTTCGTTACGGAATTTCTGGATTCGGTCCCCGCGCTCAAGGCCCGCGATAGAAGCTATGCAATAGCTTAAAAATGGTCTCTAAAATTTTTCTCCGAAACATCACCGTTTCTGAGATTTATCGGTTGTAAAAGTTGTATTCTTCATAATATGCACACGTTTCCACGCCACCTGGGTGGTAGTGTACTGAGCGCGTTTTTTTTAACGTGGTTTCCCCGATTGGCCTATTCCGCAATGTATTGTGATCCTGTTTAATTAAATATTATTCAAAATTATGTATAGTACTATTGGAAATGATGAAAGCCATAACTTAGGTATGAGAGGTTGGAGGCAGACAAGGTCATTGCACTCTCTTTTTGTTACGAGTTACGAGTCTTCCTCCAAGAATAGTGTGTGTGTACGTATATATCTATATGGATACATATATACATACATACCTAGCTAATAAAAGCGTGTTATATTTAATATTATAAAGAGCTAAAGTTTGTGAATTTGTGAGGTTGTAAGGGGTAATCTCTGGATCTACTGAACCGATTAAAATGAAATTTGGCATGGAGATAAAGAAAAGAAAGAAAGAAAACTAGTTTATTTGGCACACACAGATACACACAATGTAGGTACAAATAAAACTTAATTACACAACATTTACATACATAGTGTGCCCCGCGGCTGCGCCAAAAAGGTCCAGTTCAGCAAAATGCCAGACAACTGGGAGTTGCCTGACGCTGGTTTTCAACTGAACCTTACGTTGAAGTGTACGGATGTGAATCAGTTTTACGGTGTTAAATATGTACAGGACAGATAGATAGTTTGAGGCCCTGGACAGGACATAAGATAATTTGTATTTCCTTGGGATGATAAAACACTTTTTACGCGGGCAGAAGCAAGTATTCTATAAACCCATGTAAAAAAACAACTTTGGAATTGTCTGTCTTTTTTGGAGAAAGTTGTTCATTTACACGGGCGGGCAAAAGGAGTTTTAAAAATATCATCACAACTTTCCCTCATACCCTCTATTTTGATCAGTAAACTGCATAGTTAATTTTGGAACAAATTAATTTTCTTTCCAATAGTATTCGTACTAATCAGAACAGGTAATAGAGTTTCTACAGCAATTTTTCTGCTGATAACTGCAAGGTAAAATTATTATAACCCACTCAATCTCAGTATGTCGGCCATATTTCTATAAACCTTTGAACATGGAATAAACAATTTTACCGAAAACGTAGTACATCATATCATATCACAATTTCAGTTGCATTAGTAAACTTAATTCCAAACAGTAAACTAACGGAAATCAATTTCACATAAGCCGATATCGAGTTGGTTTTATTTGTCAAACAGATACGGAACCGTACAAATATGCAAGTATATACAATCCGGACCGGAAGCTGGTCGGAAGTCGGATCCCGGCCGGGCCGTGTCAGCGCGCATCACTTCCTACCGCGTATCCAAAAAAATACCGGCATTATTTTTGATATTCGTATTTTTTTAGATCATTCGTGCGTGTGGACGTGTGCGTTCAACGTAAAATGTTCGGGAAGTATTTTTTTTTCATATTCCGAGGTACCTACCTCCGACATTAACCTACATGGTTCCCGTGTGATTTGACCAATTACGGATTGTTTGGGCTTTAAAAGAGATTTTGAGCCCTGAACTTTTTAAATGTTTTTGTGTTCTTCTCAGAGCATTCGGCTAGTTAGCACCGGCCTCATCTAGTTTAAATTGACAATAAAGATTAACTTGTAAAAGTGTTATTTTAGCCTATTTACAATATTAATCAATCAATATTTTAGCTGCCTATTGTAATATGTTTGCAATTTCAATTATTGTTGCAACGGGATGTTTTAGCCCTCACCAAACTTCTTGGCCGCCCTGAAGTTGGTTTACCGGATGCGCGAGGCACGAAACGGTGCTGTTTTTGTAAGAGATTTTCTACTGTACAGCCATTGTAGCCAACTTCAGGGTGGCCAATATGTTTGGCGAGGGCTATGCGTTGCAATTGAACTTATGAATGTTACTTAGGTAGGTACCTAATATAGTACGAAAAAGGGCATATAATATTACAGTTATTGATTGCAGACATCCGACTGAATATTCTAAGTAAAAAGTCGTAATTCGAAGTTTGGCTCTCGCCTATTTCCTCATCCAATATCGGGCCGATTTAGAAAATATGCTATAAACTGATCATCATCATCGTCATATCAGTCGAAAGACGTCCACTGCTGATCAAAGGCCTCCCCCAAGCGTCGCCATATTGACTGGTCCCGTGCGTCCCGTATCCAGCGGATTCCCGCAACCTTCACCAGGTCATCGGTCTACCTGGTTGGAGGCCTTCTAACGCAACGTCTTCCGGTTCGCGGTCGCCACTCCAGTATTTTTCTGTCCCATCGGCCATCCGTTCCGGCAATTCTTCGGGCTATGTCGGTAACCCTGGTTCTCTTGCGAATCTCTACATTTCTGATTCGATCACGCAAGGATACTCCGAGCATAGCCCTCTCCATTGCCCTTTGGGTGACTGTAAGCTTTCTGATGAGGCCCATTGTGAGCGACCACGTCTCAAAGCCATAAATGATAAATGATTTTATTTCTGTAAGTTGGTTTGTACAAACACTTTTACATGTCGAACATATTTTTAAAACTAGATGAGGTCGGCGTTTCCTATCTGACTACTCTGAGAAGCCAAACAACATGCAACACACACTGGTCATAACCAGTGTGTGTTGCCAATGATGACCTATGATTTTCGTCTTGAGACACTGTGGTAAGTTGGACGAGAAGATACCGCGCAACTTCCCGAACGCTGCCCAGCAGAGTCGGATTCGAAGGTTGACCTCTTTCTCGAAGTTGGCCCTACCCAACTGGATCTTTTGTCCTAGGTAGACCACAGGAGCTCTCTCCTCACATTTCCACTTAAGACTTATAGTAGGTGACCGACTGACTAGTTATCTCCTCAAATCAGCCTCCGTAGTAACATTCTGTAACGTAAGTATACGAATACAAATTTATCACCAAGCAGGTCACAAAGTCAGGTCAGTAGTGTACTATTTGATCTACACATTACCTGCGTAATCATTTCGCAAAACCAACTTATGAAACTATGGTTATATGCCATGACTCACAAATATCCACTAGCCTTTGACTGTGATTCATATCTTGCACCATTCATATAGTTGTAGGCTCAATTATTGTGACAACACAACACTATGAAATATTAGTGTGTCTAATACTTAGTTGAACTGATGTTTATCTTTTAGGTCTTTACTTAGGTCTGTTATACCATCAGATAATTGCTACATTGGTCAATACAAAGCTGTATCAGAGTACATATTAGGTTGGTACTTGGCTTGGCTTTGCTTTCCAAAATGAAACCTTTTTAAATTGCGCGTTTCAAGTTCGTGCTTCTGAGCTCATCTGTCTAATCATGTGTGCCATGCTACGTATGAATAATGAAGGTTATAATAATGGAAAAATTACCTAAAATTAACACTCTCATCACACAGAACTCCAGACATACTTTCATGAGGGATCCCTTTTTCTTAATAATGTTCTTTTTACTAAAATACTTTGGCATAACTGTTTTGGCATAATTTGTTGTGTCATAATAATTATTCGCCATATTTCATTTGGCATACTGTTTATGTTGGCATAATTATATTTTTTTTATTATATACTTTATTGTACACCACAAAAATACATACAGGACAAACGTTCAAATATACAAGTGTACAATGGGCGGTCTTAGGGCAATCTCTTACAGACAACCTTAGGATCGACTGAATGATAGTAGAAGAAATTAGGGCTGTCAGTGTACAAAATATCAAAAATAATATTAAGTACTTAGACTTAATAACATACAATACATACATATCTTGAAGGCAAATTTGTTTTGGCATAATTGTCAAATTATCACTTCAGCATATTAATTATATAAGCTGCAATGAGCTGCTCCTGTTTAATAAAATTTTGTTAAGCACTCAGAGGGTAAGCAAAAAAATTATTTTGAGCTGCATATAAAAGTAGCAAAAATACTTTACTTGTCTATAAATACATGACTTTTTTTCTGGCTCCTCGCTGCGCTCGTCGCGCTCGCGCTCGCTTCGCTCGCATTTTTTATTGTCTCTCGTTTTCTGGCAAAAATGTCCTCGCTCGTGCTATACTGCGCTCGCTCCTTTCTGTCAGCTAGGTTCTTGATACCCTGGGAGCTAGATGTGGGGGGATGTTTACTGTCTAAAGATTGTTTGCTGTAATAAATCATTTAATTAAAGACCAAATGCCTTAATGACACTATCCTTCTATCTATCCATTCTGCCAAGTAAAAACTTGACCAAATGAAAATGTGCGTACTAAAATTATTCCAAATATTGCATTGGTAAAAAAAGGCTGCTAAAATTTGTTTGGGTAGTGAAATTTTGTCAAAATCTTTTCAACAAAATGGCAGGCTCCCTGCTTAAACATTATTATGATAAGAGTAATTATACTATAAATAAATATGCGTAAGCTTTATGCGTAAATATAATTAGGATAAACAAAAGTATGCCATATTATATTATGTCTAAAGTTTTTATGCAAATGGATAGCGAACCCTTTCATGACCGTCTTCCATTCGTCTGCGAACACATCACAGTCAGGATTCGCGTCCAAGACAGAGTTAAATGCAGAGATATTACAATCCATCGAAGGTGAATCGCAGATTTTATAACAAAAAAAATATAGCATAAAATCACATAATTATATACATAAGTTTTTGCTCAGTCGCGCGCTGCATTCAGTGTAGCCTAACTTTCATTCAATATATTAGAAAAGTTTTCAGATTCAATTACAAAGTACACGATCATCTCATAAAACATTCAAGATATACCAAACAGCAAACTAAATACTTGGAAAGTTTCTTAAGTCCTGTTAAAGTTGTTGTGATGTATTAAATCCGCAGTAAGCCAGCTTAAGATCGCAGTTGGCTGCTGAATTTCGATTAGAAATTAATATGTGTATGAGATAGTTGTTAAACTTCTGAATAGCCATAAGCTCTTATGTCTGTTAGCTATATATTGTATTGTTTTCTTCTTCTTGGTCGCGTTCTTCATTACTGAAGGTCATGTCCCTGAAAGGCCCTCGTGGTTTTATGCAGGCTTTTCTTCCACTTCAATCGGTACTCAGCTTCTCTCTCAGGGTGGTTGTAACAGAGAGTCCAGTGAGGGCGGTCACCTGGTCTGACCACCGATTGGGTGACCGGCCGATTTGGCCTTCGTATTCTACAAAATGAAACCTAAGGTACATACCTAGGTAAATATAGTACATCTTTTATTTTAGTACAAATAAGGACCCTAAACAAACTCTTTGGTAATGACTATCCGACTGCCTTTACCTACCCGGGTAAGGTCTACACATTAAAATATAAGGAATATTTCTATACATTTAGTAATTTTTATATTACATTTGTTTTTTTTTCATGCTTTCATATCGCTTAGTATTAATAATAAAATGGTTAAGTTTATAGGGAAGACTGTGTAATTGTCATGAAAAGCCATCAGCGCATGGGTTCTTTTCGGGCTAGAAGTTAAACAAATAAATTTCTTTGCCAGTCACTATGTAACTAATCACGTAATGTATTGGAGAATACCACGTAGTTTGATCCACACGAGCAATCGGTAACTTTCACTGTATTTCTCCATAGGGTTTTATAACAAACTAGCGGACGGATCGCGGTTTCACCCTCGTAGTTCCCGATCCCGTGGGAATACAGGGATAAAAGTAGCCTATGTTACCCGGGGATAATATAGCTTCCCATCGGACAATAGTTTTTAAGTTTATTCATTACATACAAAAATTACATAGTACATTATGGTACAAGTGTGTAATGTTGGTGATTACCGCTGAGGCGCCACTGAGACCCGAGCCGTTAGGTGAGGGTCTTAAGAGAGCCGAGGACGGTAATCATCAATACACACGTTTATCATACGACGTTTTTCAACACATTTGTGAAGAAAATAATACAAAAAAATAATTTCCAACAGTGAAAACGAGTTGTGATTTTTTTTCGCAATGGCGGGCAAAATTAATCAGTTTTCCAATGCGCGCGCATCTAACAATGGCGGTCGGCCATAGACTAAAAATAATGAGTTATTTTTTTATGGCTTTTCGCGGATAGCGTTTTAGCCACTTACAAAATAAGGAATTTCAAGTTTTCTTTATTATAGAAAAAAACAAAAGTTATATTTAAGTGAAAGTTTTATATATCAAACACGTACAAATTGAAATTATCTATTAAAATACGAAGTTGCATGAAATGTGTTGCATTTGTACTATTGAGCACGATCTTTTTTGTATCGAAACTTTTTTAAGAATAAAGCAACTCAACCAAAAAATAAAAAAATAAAACACTTTATCTCACTTGTGAATGAAAAAGTAACAGTTTGATAATAGGTGTCATTATGTGCCTAATTGTGGTGAAATTAGAGCCACTTTATGAGCAAGTGTGTTGAAAAAATCTTTCCTCTTTATAATATTAGTATAGATTAACAACTCAATCCAAAACCGACATCTTCTTCCTCGATCTCCTGTCTGACCTCTCTTGTTCGCGCCAAAAACTAGTGCTTAGTGTTATGTCAAGTTGACAGCTGTCAGAGTCATTCGAAACCATATCTCTCTTCAGAACGAAATATTTAGAAGTAGCAAGTTGATTTTTTATATTATGTTTTATTGGAATTGCATCAACGCTAAATCACTACTACTCTAAATACAGAATTATAACCCCAAAAATTATGGAACGCAATTTGCAATACCCATCAAAATATTCAAATTCGCCTTCCATTATAATACTAATATCATTAATCAGGCTCACGTCTCTATATGATTATGGATTATAACAAATTGGAAACAATGTCTCACTCTCAATATAAGGCGCGGGTGGAAGAGGGGGAGCAACCGACGAAGTATCGCACCGGCATGAATATTCAAGCACGCGGTACAACAAGGCACACAAAGTAACCAGTGTCAATTACCGTGTACATTGTACTGACTGAACGAAACCAAATATTAGGTGAATGTAAGAGATTAGTTTTACAAGGTTTGTAAAGGTGTGCTGTGTACATGAAAATAATGGATTCGTTTAAGCAAGTTTTTATTTAGCAACACGTTCTGAAACACAATAGGTATATTACGGGCATTTAACGCGATGATTTTATTATTTGTTTTTCAATTATGAAACGCGAAAGTTTTAAAGTTAATACGTTCTGAACACTTCTTTGACTAACTTATTTCTAGCTTAGTCTTGCGACAACTGTTCAAAATGTGAAAAATGCCACATTTTTTTTTTTTTTTTATCTTTTATTGGCTCGCGCTTGACCACTATCTCACCTGATAGTAAGCGATGATGTGGTCGATGGTGGAGCACGCTTGCCTAGAAGTAACCTATTCACTCTTGACTTAAAGACCCCTAGATTGTAGCTATCGGGAAACACAGACTCCGGCAGGGAATTCCACTCCTTAGCTGTACGCATAATAAAAGTATTCCCAAAACGTTTAGTGCGTATGGGTACCTTAACTGCCAGTTGACCGACAAACAATACATTTTCTATTGTGTCTCGTTGTCTGACAGTTATGGTGTTAAGAATCCCCATATTCATTTCTTTATGAACTAGATCTGCATTATTTTATCAACATTTAATGATAAATGAGGTTTTTATTAAAATAAAAACCGGCCAAGTGCGAGTTGGATTCGCGCACAATGGGTTCCGTACCATTATCGCAAAACACGGCAAAAATAACACGTTGTTTTTGTATGGGAGCCCCACTTGAATACTTATTTTATTTTGTTTTTAGTATTTGTTGTTATAGCGGCAACAGAAATACATCAACTGTGCATTTAAACTGTCTAGCTATCACCGTTCATAAGATACAGCCTAGTGACAGACAGACAGAAAGACCGACAGACAGACGGACAGTGGAGTCTTAGTAATAGGGTCGCGTTTTTACCCTATGGGTACAGAACGCTAAAAATTACGATGGTAAAACCTACTAACGTCTCGACTGCACCTATGTGAGAAGTTAACACCAATACTAAAATCAATATCGAAATTAGACTGTTTATTATTTATTACATTAATTACAAATTGCATTTATGACACCTAATCGGTAGTGTACACATTAAACTGTTTTAATGAGATCGAGTCACCCACTTTCAAAAAGATTTATGTAAATTAGTAGCTGTAAACATGAATGTTTTATATAACCCTCTCGCGCTCGGTGGCGGTAAAGTGACGTTATTATTGTTTACAAGTTAACTGGCTAATTAGAATCCGTGATCAGGTCTCCTACCTGGAAACGTATTTACGTCTAATTGCAATTTTATGGCTTTGAACAAATTAGAGCTGCAACGGCGCCGTAAACTTCTAATGCAATTAAATTGAAACTATTGCTACTCACCAGCGTAACGTACGACATGGTTTCCATGTAATTTCAATTAATTGACACTTTCCCTACCCTATGAGTTGGGAATATTACCTTCATGCTCAAAGCATTCTTGTTGTGTAGGTATTGCTTTGATCGTTTCGCGTATCCAGGCCTTTGACAGGAAGATCCTATAAATATGTGAAAATATTACTATAATTTTATAAAGCAAAAACATTTGGTTTACAGCTACTTACCTACATCAAGAATAAACAACAGCTTGTTACTGAAGAAACAACAGAATCAAGCTAAAAATAAGAAACAGTTTTACCCAAAACCTGGAAGAGAGGCCGCTGATAGAATATAAAATCATTGAAAGTAATTCAGAAGTTCTCAAAGATTGCTAGCAAGACTACGTCAACGAGTAAACTCTTTAACTGAAAACCTCTCGAACAAAGTTTTTATTACGAGAATATACTAAACGATTTTATATCGAATCCTTCGATTCGATTTATCGAAATACATTTTACTTACGGCACTGCTTTTTATCGACAATCGGTATATTTATTCGCAACACTTAGCAGAACAAATATGAGATGGCAAACATAAAATGCAAATATAGAGTTGATTGTTTAAGTTATTGTGTTGTTTGACTTAAAACTGGGGGCCGAGTCACCCACGTCCGTAGGAGTTTACCCTCTGATTCCCTACACGTGGTCCCCGGGTGGTGCAAATCAGGTGACATCTGGTGGTAGGCTTCGGCCGAAGGCTTGCGACCACCCACCGGGCAAAGACGTACCGCCAAGCGGCCTAGCCGTGTTCCGGTATGATGCCCGGTGTAGCCACTAGAGGAGTTGGGTCGAGACAGCTGTTCCACTGCAGGCTGACTAGCCTGACGCGCACTGTTATGGACGTATCGGGAGACTAGTCGCGGAGGGTAGCGGGATCCGAGGCACGGTGCGCCGCTGGCCGACCGCAGGTAGTTGGGGGCCCAAGTAGTGTGCCAGCCACACACGAAAGGCTGCCCCGCCAACTGTCGAAAAATCCCGGAATGCACCATCGTGCTGGTTGGCGACCAGATGGGGAGGGCCCGATGGACATTCCGGGGGGGCTCGGGCGTCCCCGCAGTCTCCAGACTAGTGCCCCAATGATGGCGGCCATTCATTGCGTGTCTGTAGGTTAGCAGCGTGGAACCTCGTCTCACTTCCTTCTCCTCTCATCCATTCACTCTTCAATTTATAATATGAAACCGAAAAAGAATACTGGAGCTAGACAGCGGCTGCACCCCCTCCCCCACAAAGTGCACCTCACCAACATTAGAGGTCTGCACTCAAATCTCTCTGCAGTCCACTACCACCTGGAGGCTGAGAAACCAGCGCTGTTTTTTCTTACGGAGACGCAGATAGCGAGTCCTTCAGACGTCTCGTACTTATCATACCCAGGGTTTACCCTGGAGCACAATTTTAGAACACGCGCGGGTGTATGTGTGTACGCCCGTGACGACACTTGCTATCGGCGTCTCCGTAACCTTGAGGACTCCAGATTCTCAACGCTGTGGGCTCTCGTGGACACAGGTCTGGATAAAATTATCTACGCCTGTGTCTACCGTTCGCATTCAGGAGATCAGGAGACAACCAGGCTCACAGAGTACCTTAGTGAGGCGGCTGATGCGGCACAGCAACGGTACCCTTCCGCCCAATTAGTGTTACTGGGGGACTTCAATGCTCACCACCAGGAGTGGCTCTTCCCATACCGGTGCACTGACCATGCTGGACGGGAGATGCGTAAGCTTTCGCTTGCGCTAAATCTAACCCAGCTGGTCCATGGGGCAACAAGGGTACCGGATGTTGATTCACACACGGCCAATTGCTTGGACCTTCTGCTGACAACAGATCCAGACAGATACTCTGTGTCGATAACTTCACCTTTGGGTAGTTCAGACCACTGTCTGGTGAAGTCTGTGTCCGTCTACTCCCCGCCCGATCCCAGCCCAAGAGGCACCCGGCGGGTTTGGCGGTACAGGTCAGCAGATTGGGATGGCATGCGATCTTTCTTCGCATGCTATCCTTGGCAGCCCACTTGCTTCTCTTCGGATGACCCATCGTCATGCGCTGACGCAGTGACAGATGTGTTGCGTCAGGGGATGGAGTACTACATTCCGTTCTCTGACGTAACGGTGTCCAGCGTTGACCGGCCATGGTTTGGCGCCGAATGTCATTGCGCCGATGCCCTTAAACATGAGGCATACCTGGCATGGGCCGACGCACGATCGCGCAAGGCGAGTGACGTGGATCAGAAGAAGAGAGCCTACAACAGGGCTGCCAAGTCCTGCAAGAAGGTGTTGCGAAGGGCTCGGTTCGACCACATTAGCCGAATAGGCACCAAACTTGCTTCTTACCCAGCAGGTAGTAAAGCGTTTTGGTCCCTGGCTAAGTCGGTCGAATCGAACTTCTGCCGTCCCTCACTACCACCACTGCTGAAAACTGATGGGTCACTGGCCCACTCCGCTGAAGAGAAGGCAAATTTATTTGCCTCTCTTTTTGCGGAATCTTCGCGTCTGAATCCTGGTGATTCGCGGCCCCCTCCTTCTCCTGATGGATGCGAGACGAGTATGTCGGACATTCGCATCCATCAAAAGGACGTCCGTAGGGTGCTGCGAAACCTCGACGTGAATAAGGCTAGTGGCCCTGACGGAATACCAGCTATAGTTCTTAGAACCTGTGCGCCTGAACTGTCTCCGATCTTGACACGCCTATTCCGCCTTTCATACGAGACTGGAAAAGTGCCGAATGCTTGGAAGCAAGCCAACGTACAGCCCGTGCCCAAGAAGGGCAGTCGAGCTGACCCGGCTAATTACAGACCCATCTCTGTAACCTCCATAATCTGTAAGAGTATGGAGCGTATACTAAATACTAAGCTCCTGGCATACCTAGAAACTAATGATATCCTTAGCGACCGCCAATACGGCTTCCGCCGAAATCGGTCTACTGGGGATCTTCTAGCGTATGCCATTCACATATGGAGTGAGGCCATTGAGAGGCACGGGGAAGCGCTTGCCGTCTCCCTCGACATCTCGAAGGCTTTCGATAGGGTCTGGCACGAAAGCCTTATTGGTAAGCTTCCTTCATTCGGTCTGCCCGGTGGTCTGTGTGATTGGATTGCAGACTTCCTGAGGGATCGGTCCATTCGAGTGGTTATCGATGGCTGCTCGTCGGACCAATTGGATATTAATGCCGGCGTCCCTCAGGGGTCGGTACTCTCGGCAACATTGTTCTTGTTGCACATCAACGATCTGCTAAAACCCGGCACCTTTGGGTATGCAGACGACAGCACTGTTGCTGAGAGATACTTGTCCAACGCACGTGCTACCGGGCCACTGATCCGGTCTCTCCGTGAGGCCATGGTGGAGCGTTTAAACTTGTCCTTGCAGGCAGTCTCCGATTGGGGTGAAGCCAATCTGGTCAAGTTTAATGCTGCTAAAACCCAGGCGTGTCTTTTTCCGCTAAAAAGAGCCAATTTCACCCGGCTCCAACTTTCCGTGATGTAACCGTGCCAATAACGGACCATCTTGACCTTCTTGGCGTTACGCTGACATCAACTCTCAATTTTGGGCCATACATTGAGGCAAAGGCTCAGCTGGCTGCCAAAAAGTTGGGGATCCTTGCGAAGGTGCGAAAGTACTTCACGCCGGAACAGCTGCTCAACTTGTATCAAGCGCAAGTTCGATCGAGCATGGAGTACTGTTCTCATCTCTGGGACGGATCTGCCAAATATCAGCTAGATGCACTAGAGTCGATCGAAAAGCGGGCCAAGAGACTCATCGGCGATGAAGCACTGGTCAAATCAAAGCTCCAGAGCCTTGAACATCGTCGCCGAGTTGCCAGCTTGTCGGTATTTTATCGGTTACATTTCGGGGAGTGTGCGATGGAATTGCATGATTTAATTCCGCCCAGCCCGTTCCATCATCGGACAACCAGACGCACGGTGATGCGTCATCGGTACATGGTGGACATCCCACCCATACGCACAAAACGTTTTGGGGACACTTTTATTATGCGTACAGCTAAGGAGTGGAATTCCCTGCCGGAGTCTGTGTTTCCCGATAGCTACAATCTAGGGGTCTTTAAGTCAAGAGTGAATAGGTTTTTTCTAGGCAAGCGTGCTTCACCGTCGACCACATCATCGCTTTCCATCAGGTGAGATAGTGGTCAAGCGCGAGCCTATTGATAATAAAAAAAAAAAAAAAAAAAAAAAAAACGATCGTCAATGGGCTGGAAAGTGCTTTTGTTTCTGCCTATAAGTTCTTGAAGTAGTTTTGCAGAAGGTAGGTAGGCAATACTGAGAATTTTATATTTAAAAGTAATACCTTCGTGATTTCTGTATATTGATTCATATCTTAGCTGAGTCCTACTTTGCTTTCCATCCAGAAATTCCGATAAATGGGTAAACCATCGGGATTATGTTTTCATTCATTTTCCCAGTGCATATTTTGATATTTAATTATATCTGATTAATTACTCGAATCATTCGATTAAATTTCAAGAACAATTATTATAAAACCAAGGAGGATAATCCGTAGAAAAAACCATCTTCATCGTAATATTATTTCAAAAACTACTTCCATACAATTTTCCTATAAAAATATTTTCGTTGAGTTGAATTTGTAACCTACGGTTTTGATAAGAGTTAACTTACGTCACAAAAGATAAATCAAGTTTATGTGACGTCCCCTGCCATAGCAGGATTTATGTGACTCCAGCGTTCTTTCTAATGTATTCCGTTAGTGAGAATAAAATATGTGTGTTCCAAAATATCATTTCTATTTCTACCCGTCGATATATCTGTAGTTCGAGCTCACGTCTATGGGCGTACAATATAACAATTATTAACCTAACGACTCAATAGAAAGGATCATCTATTCAATTGTTTCGCCACAACGCCAACGCAACGTGACTTGATTTGAATAAAAAGGTTCTCTTCGAATTTGAACACAAAGACCAATAATTAGGTCCGATATTAAGAACGAAGCGTTTATTCCACAAGCTGGCTATGTAAATGAGTATGATAATATAAAATTTAACATAAATGGAGCAGAAATTGTGGAGTCATGGTGGTAGTAAGCGTTGAAGCGGTGCGACGCGGGCATGTGCCGGGTTGCGCCGTGCCCGCGTGTAACCGGGGTGTAGGACAACCGTGATGCAGCGAATACGTGCTATTTGCTACAAATAAATAATATTCAAGAGCACACTCCAATATCAAATAAATTGAAATATTTCCTGAGTCCTTCATGGAGTTGACTTCTGTTAATTGTAAAGTATAGGGTTGACGTTAAGTGTCATTTTTATTTTCTAAACTGATGTTGAGATTGTGCTTTGACTAGACTAAATATTATGGCAGACCCACCGACTTATTTTTCGCTTGGCAGTACTACCATCAGCCTATGGTCTAGCTCTATCTAAGAAAGTACATATCTACCAACACAAAAAAACAAAAGTGAATGAAAATTTAATATCAACAGAGAAGGCGTAGACGTATATAATGCATATTATTTAGGGGCATATACCTACGCAATTGTTCTTAATATAAACTATCTGAAGTCAGTGCTATAAATAAAGACATCTTAGCCAAAACAAAAGACAAGCTGTAATTGGAAAAGGACTAGGGGCCTTGATATTAATATATCTCATCTTTAAAATAATATACTACTTCCAATAACTGGAACTGTCTTCATATTTCAACCGATCGTGGGCGTCAAGTTTGGCTCGCGTTATGAACCTTTGTATATCTCTTTATTACGTCTCACTAGTAGTTAATGTTTCTTGTATTATAAACGAGAAAATCGTATTACATCAACATACTAAAGAATTTGTCCTCAATACTGTCAGACCGACCTCTACGCCTCATATATGTTTTTATTGTAATTAGATGCATAATGTTAGAAAATTTCATCGATCAAATTATAAACGGCGCCTTCTCTTAGAAATCTATAATTAATGCTTAATAAATTGTTGATTTGAATTGTTTTTACATACATCTACGCATCAATTTATAAGTTATAAAATAATAATTACATTCTTTTATTGGCCTTAAATTGAAATCTTCTCCAGTAAGTGACAGCTTTAATATTTGATAAGAATCAAGAAAGAAAATCAAATTAATTAGTTGAGTATCTCCGAAAGCTTACTGTAAATTAGTTTGTGTTTCATGTCCATAAAGAGTATTACAAATTTTAAAAGAACGGAGATGATATTTTTGACACTAAATACGAGTCGATTACAATTTATGTTTATGTTAACTTATTACAGATTTGGTTCTTTAATGTTATTTTACCTTTAACGGTAAACAATCTGTATGTTTTTATATAATCGTTTAAGAAACACAAAAGTTCAATGGTACTCGTACCTATAAGAGCTAGATGTAGAAATAATAAAAAAAGTAAATTAAAAAAATTTAAGACTGCACAGCATGATTTTCTTCTTGTTTACGTCTTTTTAGTTCGCTTTGTAAGCAGTCGGGTTCTTTAGATTTTTTTAATTTACTTTTTTTATTTACATCTTTTTAGTATTTTTTTTAAAATTAGGTACATTTAAACATATAAGTGTTATATATTTTTGAAACTACCTTTTGAAACCCTTTAAATATTTTTGCCCCCACAAAATGGTGTCCGAAATCCGGCATTTTTTTCTTTTCCAATTTTATGTATTATGTATTTGTAAGAATCATTAAAATCTGCCAACGCGTTTGCTCTCTAGAACGCCACATAGGAACAAACATACATACTTACATAGACTGATAAACACATTACCCTCCTTCGGCAGTCGGGTAAAAATAGAATAGTGGATCACACAGATAATAAAGACGCGAGAGGAGATACAATCAAACAGCTATAATACTGTCAATAGATTCTCTTCAGTGGGCGGACTAACGCTGATAAACAAAATAAACATCCACAATATCTATTAAATTACTCCATCATAGGTGGGTATTATACAAGTATTTCATATTTGCTTGGTACACCTACCATTCGGCCAGGGCTAGTCCCAACTCCGCGTCCGGTTCGGTAAGACGACTACGACTACGACTACGACTACGACTTGCAACGAAAACCAATAGCCCACTTTCACGCGACTGGTTTTATTGAAAAGCTCCATACGCGCATATTTTCAGCCTTTTCTATTTTCATTTTGCGGTAACTATAGTCTTTCTAGCTGTTTATTGCTCACGCTCTGGCTCGGGGCTAGCAGGTGTTTACATTACAACCATGTTGATAGGATTTGTGGCATTCAGCTTTGAGGCAAAGCTTTGATTCTGAAGGGAATAGATAATACTCAATCGGTAGTAACTTTGTCAACGTTTGTTTGCAGCTATGCATGGCTAGTATACAGTGATGGCCATTTTCCAAAATTGGGACATGTACGCTCAAGGTTTAAGGTTCCCCTAGTCAACGGCACGAACTATTTAGTGCGCGGGGTTAAAATGCATGCTGTCTCATCCGACAACATGTGCGAAAGAGATAGATGCTGTGATGAGCAGTAAGAGGCTAGTTCTCGTACGAATTAGCACTTTTGCAAATTTGTAGCGAAATGGATGATGATTTAGGACGAAAACGAGCGCGCGAAATTACATGAACGGACCTTTGGGAGACTAGATATCATGAAAAAACGAATAAATGTATATTTTCAAAATAAAGTTACTTGCATTGTTGAATTACTAATCTATCCCTGTATGGAGGCCGTTTTGCAATTTTCCTTCTTCTTATGGTATTTATTTCCGCCCAAAGATGCGTTAAAATTAGTGTTGGAATAAGGAACCTTCGACGCTCATAACTTTCAAATATTGTATTTTTTTACTGTTCTGTTTGCTTACAGGGCTAGATAATGATGAGCCAAATTCATATATTTATTTATTTTGAACCTACACCGTGAAACAGTGGAGTAATCGCAAGACTACGTTTGTATGGAAGAATTTTCTACAAGTAGTTTAACCTTAAATGCATTAATTGTGCTAACTGATAGTCTGGGCCTGCAGTCTCGACATAGTTTGCGATCGCTACGTTAGGTAACGATCGTTATCTCTTACCGACAAAATACGCTTGCCGTAACGACTCTAACGATAAACGCAAGTCTCGACAGCCGAGTTAGCGTGCAAAATCTGTCACTATATTGACTTAACGTTGTCGGTAGGCTAGCGATGTTCGTATTCATAGTGCGGTGATTTTTTTGCAAAATTATGGCAGTTGAAAAAAATCCTTGTATCATAGGGAAAATTGGTAGACAAGATATTCAAAAAAAACTATTTTTCTTTGAAAATTGTGCAGAAGATAGGTAAACCTTATCATGTTAACAATTGTTTGCATCGAAACTTGTAAGTAGCTTATGCCGTTTTTAAAAATACGCATAACAAAGAAGAAAATAGTTCGCTTCCTTGCAACACAGACGTTGAACATGGGAAACGAACTGTCAATGTCAATTGTCAAGTTTGTACACAAAATACGACAATGAGACAGAATTGATTAAAAACTGGAAAAGAACCGTATTTCTATAGTGGAGGACAGTGACACAGGCGCAGGCCCTAGCCCGAGTGCTAGCAAGCAGCGTGAGCGTCAGGTAATAACAACCTACAACAATTTTCGATTCCTATTTTTGGTACTAAATTGAATAATTTGTGTTTACTTAACGAATATCTTAAATGTTTCAGGCGTACTTCGGGGCATATTGATGCGCATTTGGCAACTTTAGAAGCCCGTCCATATCTCCACACGGGCAAATTTTGAAACATGCTGGAAGGAGGTTTCCGAGGAACTCAACAAACTCCCAAACGGATCCAATAAGTCCCCCGAGCAGTACATGACGTTAAATATCAAGTAGGTTTTTAACTGTAAGTACAAGCTACGTCAGTTTTATTTATATTTAGTAGAATACAATAGGTATCCTAATTACAGGTTTGGATAGACTTAAAAAGCTGCGCCTGCACTAAGGCAGCATAATTATAAAAAACAAATCATTCAAACTGGCAACCGAGGCGTCATCACTGCTTCTTTGACTGAAGTGGAGAGACGCATAACATCCATAATTAGTGTAGAGTACACATTTGGCACAGACTGCCCGGATACTATGCCATTTATTATTCTTTTTTATTATTAGAATCACTAGATCATTAAGAGACATTTATAGTACATCTAATTTTTTTACAGATGGTGGCAGCTGCAACTCAAGTGCAATCAGACGCTGCCAGAGGCAGGCAAGGTACAAGCCGAGGCGTGGATGCTATTTGCATAGGCTGCAAATTCAATAGTGGACAGTTTTACAACTTTTGTAAATAAAAATAATAAATGGTTTTATATGTTTTTTATTTAAATCACAGAGGGTCAATAAAATAAAATTATGTAAAACTAGTATTATTGAGTCTTCTTATGCACGCTGCAACAGCTCACTCAGTGCACCACACAAGTCCTGTATAACAAAAACAAGATTTTAGGAGTATTCATACAATGATACACAACGGCATAAGTCGGACTTGATGCTATAAGCCATTATATATCACCTTTGGGTCAAATAAATGGAGATGCTAATGAAATAGATATAAAGATCTAGGGAAAATTATGTGTTATGCAAATATAGGTATACCTATTTAATAAATATAATATAATAAAACCTTAAAATAAATCATTTGATTAGGTACCTGTTACTTCTAGGCCATCTTCATGAGAGTGGGTGTGGTGGCTTCTGGTTCATGTAATTTATATTTTATACATGTGTATTTATGCGTTGGTGAGACAGACACCTAAAAACAGACTTCAGCACACCAAAGCATCTTTCAACGACATTCCTGACTGAACAATGAGTATTTGTTTATTGATACTCCGGTTTCCCTGGGTGCTGATTTTTTAAGGAGTCTTCAACCATGGTTTCAGAGGATATATATCATCACCTAAAAGATAAAACATAGATTGTACTTTCAGCAGATTATAATAAACATTTATTATTAGTTACCAAGCAGCCATGTACGGTGGTCCCCATTGATATTTTTTTTATGTGTGCAGTCTATGAGTGGTGGGTAGTGTGCAGTCTATGGCTGTGGAGCATTTCTAAACTTCCCTTTAACTGCACACCGTTCTTCTTGGATCATGGGAAATTTAACGTATCATCTTAAAAGGTTTTCATTGATAGCCAAAGTTACAGCATGTACTAATCGGCTAACTGACTTTTAGCTTATGCTGCAGCCCCACTGCAAGCCAATATGTAGTTGTTAGCACCCACTTGACTATTATGAAGAAAATTACATTACATCTTGGATATTAGAAAAAAATAATAGAAATATTATTTAGGCACATTAAGTAGGTACCCAACGCATAGACACTCACTTGAAACTCCACAGAAAGTCCGTGAGGCCCTCATCTTTGAATAGATGGGCGAAGTTCACCAACGAGCTCATGAAACGTCCTTGTTTATTCGGTAAAGATAGATAAATTGGCCATCCTCTAAATCCAAAGGATTTTCACCTTCACGCCGGTTTCGTGCATTTTTCCGCCGCATTATTATATTGAGTCTGTGTTCTAGCACGACCAAAGCCCACGCTTAATACTATACAGCCATATTACTCTAATTATTATTTATTTATTGTTTTTGTAACCTCTAAAACCAATGATAACGATCGTTACGACACTTATCGGGCTGTTAAAAATGCTCGCTAGGAAATTCGATATCATACCGATAAATCGTTAACTTAGCGACAATATACGTTAAGTTTGCGATGACAAACGTCAAAAATCGATAGCTTTGACTGTCGAGACTACCAAAAATCGTTATCTTCCGATCGTTAGGACTTAGCGACCGATCGTTACGAGATAACGATCGCTATCTATGTCGAGACTGCAGGCCCTGGTCGGTCTGTCCCATTAACCGGATCACCGAGATGAGCAACGAGGTTATGAAATTCCGTTATAGGATGAAACAAAAGTGTTACTTCGAATGCACCGTTAGCATTATCCGCACACATGGGAATAAACACTATAGACCAGACGCCTACGGGACGTGTTGATGCAGGCACCCACGAATCACCGCGAACAAGCTTCACCGCTGCCCCGTCATGTCAACATGCTTTATAGACCCATAAAATAATAAAAGCTTTAGTGTTAACAATTATTGAACTTCTCAAATACGACCGCAATCATTTCAACCTCAACCCAAGAATTAAACTCTATTGACATAAAATATGTATTTTACGCTCCAACTTCACGTAAATGTAAATATTTGGAAGATTTATTCTCACCGCTCGACGCTCTTATTTTATTGTTCAAAATAAAAACAGTCTTTATTGTTTCGAAAATCAGATTTGTTGTTCACTGGAGACTGTTTACCATAAAACTTGCATTATTGAACTTATATTGCGTTGACATTCAGTGTCGGTTGGAGTATAGTTCCACAATCAGAAACTAATTCGTACGTTCATTGTTTCTAAATTGGAAATATTAAATTAAAATATCCTTCAACATAGATACCATAAACGCGTTCGAGTATGGAAAATATAGATACATGAATGTTTGATTAAAATTGAAGTGTTTGTTCAACGTGAGTCAATTATATTTTCAATATTTCTGTTAAAACGAAACCTTTATCAAAGTGTGGGCCAATTACGGTAAAATTAACAGCCACATCCATTCCTTATATCTGCGAATGATTAATTAACTCCCACCGAGAAAATCATTAGTTAAGTGATAAGTGACGTCTGGTGGATGGGTCCTTAGAATCTATCGGATTCTTCGAGGCTGCGTGGCTCAGTACATTAGCGTGTCACCATAGCGGTACGCCCCGTGCGCGGACAATACGACACTGACAGAAAGATCTATCTGTTTGGATTACATGAACTCGTGACCGTGTTTTGTTTTTTTTCTGTTCTTGACTTTTTGTCCTTTCCTTAAAGCTGGGAACAAATTATCGGACGCGGCTGACGGATGCGACTGATAGTCTCGACCTATGGAGTATCGGATATATATTTGACATAAGGTGCGGACGTAACCTTGGGCGTTCGGACGTACGATAGACATCTGGCTCGCTAGATGTTTTTTTCAGCCGAAAACATCCGCGGAGGGTGTGTGCGGTACGCGTCCCTAGCGTCAGAACAACTCAGACTTCGCGATAGCTCGCACGTGCATGCGAGGTAATAAATAAAAAAGTAAGAAAAACTTATCGCGTGTGCCGCTAATGCCAGAAAATCGTCCTTTCCACTACTCCACATATATGTTTCTTCGTCAACATAATATCTTCGTTGAATACGTTGTAAGCCGCGTCCCAAACGACTGTGCACACATATCAGTCGCGGCTGTCAGTCACGTCCGTCAGTCGCATCCGATAATTTGTTCCCAGCTTAAGTTCTGGCTTTTGTCCCTCAACGAATACAACCTCAGATAATGACGGTATTCAGTCAACAAAATGTTCAGTATACAATGGCTTTTGAATTTGGATTAAAGTAGCCGCCACATACCTATATGATAAGAAGAAAAGAAAAAGAAAAATGTTCAATTTTGAATGAAACACTGACTTGCGTAATTAAAAAAGCGATGGTAGCTCTAATTAAAGATAAAGACAGCTCACAACCTTTAAAATCTTTTTAATTAATTGGTAGCACCTACCCAGGTATTAATATTTAAGGCATATTAGGTACAGGGCTTCATACAGCAAAAGCAGTGACAAGAGACATGGAAATGACAAAGTAAGTATCAATCAGAATATCAGCATCAAACTATTAATTAACATCATTGTGGACCTCAATGATTAATTGTATGTTACGGTACATTTGATTGACGTTCGTCGAAAACATCAGTTCCAGTTAACCAATCATTTTCTATTAATTATATTCTATAATAAATTACCGTTTGCAGAAACGTGTAAGGCTGATGTTTGAATTTCGTAGAGCCCTGTTGTTAATAAGATATATTATGTAAGGATCGACTTATCAATAAGTGGCTTTTATCTTTTATGAGAATCAAACTAATAAAGCCTGTTTGTAGAACCTAGATAATGTTCATTAAAAGCTTTTTAGTTAGACAAACGACAAATGAAAATTCTAAAAAATATATTAGATCATTAAATTTAAGATAATAGCAACCAAAATGAAATTTGTAAAATTCGCTCTCTGAGGCACAAACCTGCGGTACAAAACCAAATTAATACGCTCACAAAACCTTAGTATATTTTCTGCAGGTTTCTTTACGTTTAACCTGTCTATTCTTAACCGAATTTCCAAAAAGGAGGAGGTTCTGTGTTCGTCTTTATGGTTGTTATAGGGTGGTCCCATTGTCACTAAGTCAGGATCTAATAAGGGGATCCCATGGAAATCGAGGCAACTCCTCAAATGTTATCGGCGAACGTATAGTGATTGCAAGCATTTGCATTCAGAAAGTATCATTTGGTGAAGTGGAATTGATAAAGAAGACCATAGATGGCCACGGGAACATCTAAATGTTAGATATGTTTTTTTTTTATAATTAATAATTAAATGACTTTAATGAAGGAAATTTAAATACATGGAACCACCAAAATGCTCCGGTGATAAAGCCGGAAGCTAGGCACCGGAACTCCGTAATAAAACAATGTGTCCCAGTCGGGAGCAGTGGTGGCCAAGTGGTAACGTCTGCGACTTACAAGTTCTCGGTAGTGGGTTCGAACCCAGACAAGCACTTTACTTTGTGTAAATGAATTCATCAACACTGCTCTCAAAACGGTGAAGGAAAACAACTTGAGGAAACCGGCATGTCCTAGAACCAAAAATTCGAAGACATGTGACATTCACCAACCCGCACTGGGCACGCTTGGTGGATTACGGACCATTCCCTCTCACAGAGAAATGGGCCTGTGTCCCAGCAGTGGGAACATTAAAAGGCTGATGATGATGATGATCACAGTCGTGTTTAGGCTTGTTGGAATTAATAAAAAAAAAAAATAGTTTATTTGATAACCAAATTTGAACAACATATTTGAGATTGAAGCCTCCTTTTAAGCAACAGATGCCTGTATTAGGAGACTCCGCTCCTTCATAAACAAAACGTTTTCATTAAAATTGAGAATTGTTGTGAGAAGCTCTCTAGCTATAAATGATTTTCATAGTAATATAATGAAGAAAAACTAAAAAGATAAAAATATAAATCTTTATAACACTTTTATCAAAAAAACTAAACAGACTTCCAAAAGAAAGCACTGCAAACAATGTGAATAATAACTTTCTTTTCGGAACCCGGTGTCAAAAACGAAAAAAAATAATGTAGCAAAGACTATAACGTTTTATATCTATAACGTTTTATATCTATAACGTTTTATCATCTTAAGTTTCAAATCAGTGTGTTCTAGATCAATAGCGTATTGTTTCATAGCTAAGCCGAGCATTGTTCAGGCGACAGGGAGCGTAAGTAGTGTAGGTAATGGAATTAAATTGTATATCGGCTTAAGGAAGCGTGCTGGCTGTTTGTTACTGTCATTCACTACGATATATTGCTTTTCACGAAGGATATTTCAAGTTATAATGTAAATAAAGAGACCTCTTTGTTGTTTCAGTTATGAACTGAAAATTATACACGGTGAATTCCTCGAAATAGGGTACTAGAGTTGATTTGCAACGATGTTAACCTTATAATGTTGAGGTCCAAATTGGGTTGTATTCGAGTTATCTTTTTAAGTTTTGACTGAAAATGTTCTACTTCTCAACCAATCTACTCGACTGATAATAACCTGATACTTTTATAATAACCCGAACACGACTTGAACCTCAAGTTATCGGGGTTAACTCTAGAACATCCCATTTCAAGGAACGCATCCAATTACCAGTTAACCTTTGTAGATAATTTTAGACTTAAACATGTACCAAAAATTATAAACATTAAAATAATGGCTGAACATATTTTTTGTTTACAATATTCCAATAGAGAAAACGTAGTTTTAGGGTTCCGTTCATCAAAAGGAACCCTTATAGGATCACATCGTTGTCTGTGTGTCAAGGCCTTTTTCTGAGGAACGCGTTGTGGTGTCAAGGTGAAATTCATACCACATACTTAAATCTGCAATCCCTTGGTGCTGCAAAAATCAAACTTCTAAATCAATGCAATCAAAAGATGCGGCTGTTTATATGTCGCATATTTGACGAATCGCGAAGGAATTAAAACCTATAGGGTACTTCTAGTTGGATAAGAATAATTAAATTTGGCATTTTATTTCCTTTACCACAAGCACAGATAATATATTACTAGCATACAGAAGCCACATCCCATACAAAGAAACCATGCCGACGTACCTAGTGTTTTTCATCTGATTATACCGGTATTTTTTTGTAAATCAACCGCGTTCCGTTCCGTTCCACGGCGATAGATAGATCTATCTATATCACCATCTATGTATATCCGTGGAACGGAACCGAACGTAAGTATAATTAGTACAATTCGTCGGCACAGTTTCTTTGTATGGGATGAGACATGCACTGCCACAAGTAAAGGAAAAATCTGAAAACTGTATAAATTTGTAGCTACATAAAAAAACAATTTGCAGTCCGTCAAAATCTTTTTCTCAAGAACGCGTGGAGTTATAAAGTTGAAATTAATAACATATACTCAAATCTGCAATATCCTGAAGCTGTAAAATATCAAACTTCAACTTAAATTAACCAAATAAAATAATACGCACGTTTAATTCGCAAGAACACTACCAAGGGAATCAAAACATATGGGTACACCCTGAAAAAAAAAAACTATTACCAACTTATTTGCAGTTGGTAAACAGAGCGCGATCTAAGTCGATGTTTGGGGACAACAGTTTTTCAACGGCAACTTTATTTTTGCCCCTCAATCCAGTTTATCTTTTCGTTAAAGCAATGTTCAGTGCTTTTATTGTTTATAAACATCAGTAATGTTATCTTATTATTTTGGTGAATGCAGCTGTTTGTTCGGAACCCTCGGTACTCGAGTCCGACTTGCACTTGGTCAGTTTTTTACCGAGAAAGTCGGAAATTCACCCTAGGGCACATAATCCCGGGATAAAAAGTATCCTATGTGCTATGTATGCCTGACCATAATCTATCTCTGTGCCAGATTTCATCCAGATCCGTTTACTAGTTTTTGCGTGAAAGATTAACAAACACACTTACACACTCACAATTTTTTGCCATTATAATATTAGTGTGATGTGATAGCTTCTGCCAGCGGCTTAGCCCGCGTGAATGTCGAAAATTATCCCGAGGGAACATATAACGTCCATGATAAAAAGCCTTTGTGATATTCCAGACTATAATACATCTCTGTGCCAAATTTCACCCAGATCTGTTCAGTAGTTTTTGCGTGAAACATTATAAACATTACAGATTATAAACACCTGAGATTAACAGCGTTGGCTTTTTCCATGCTTTGAAACAACATTCATACCACAGTATAAAGATGGACAAACAGTATGGAAACTACCTACAAAGCTCGATACGGAACACTCACACAAACATGCGCATCGACGAGAACCCTAAGCAACGTCCGCAGTGCTGTCAGTATAGCGTATTAACATAGTGGTCTTTTATAATAATAAAATTAAAATAATCGCTAAATTGTAGTATTGAAAAAATCCTATTTGATCTAAAATTCTAAATAAAACAGTGTCCGCAGTACTGTCAGTAGTGCGAGCCGCTTAGGGGTCTCGTCGATGCGCATGTTTGTGTGAGTGTGCCGTTTCGAGCGGTTGTAGGTAGTTTCCGTACTGTTTATCCATATTTATACTGTGTTCATACTGAGATGTGGCTCACACTTTCCATCTGAATTATAAATGTCTGCAGTAACATAAAATAGAGTTGCACTCCATTCCTCCCTGTTATACTGCCGTAAAGGATCATGTCCTGTACAAAGGTCTTACGTTACAGGAGACTCGGCAAATCTGATCTATACCTAGAGCGATGTCTGGAAAGCGCTGGTGTCGTTTGACCGTTCTGCGTCTCCTTACTTTGATATATTGAGTCGATAAAGGTGTATGCTTGGATTTGTTCGAGTTTGCTTTTGTAAAAAGATCCTTTCAGGTAGTTTAATAGGAACAGCTTATGAACAAAGGCGAGGTTAACCCATAAGGCATACTTGCACAAAAAAATAACTCAGAGTTAGCAACTAACTCTGAGTTAAGCTATTCGTTGAAGTGGGCTTTATTGTATGTTCAATAGATGTCATCTTATAGAAAGTAAGATATGTAAGATACACGTAAAATATAAAATTAAAAAAACCCGTGACTAATTTTTATTTAATGCTTCATAATTTATCTAGTAGTAGACACGCTTCGATCGACAATCTATTGAACACTTAATTATGACACGATATCTTGCAAAAACACCCTGATTCAAACAGTAACACGTCCATAACTATAGAACGACTGAACCGATTCTCATCAAACATAGCTAAGAGCACTCTCGGATAAAGTCACTTTTCAAAATCGGTTCATCCGTTTAGGAGCTATGATGCACAGATACACGTCATCATCATCATCATCCACAGCCCGACTTCGCCCACTGCTGAGCACAGGCCTTTCTCTTTTTGTACCAATCACCCCGCTCCTGTGCTAACCTCGTCCAGGTTCTACCCGCAATGGTAACAATGTCATCTGCCCATCTCGCCGCTGGACGACCAATACTTCTACTTCCAGTCCTTGGACGCCATTCAGTCACCACCTTACTCCACCTATCATCACCGCGCCTTGCCAGGTGTCCTGCCCAGCTCCATTTCAGTATTTGTTTTCCGACGTCGGAAATCTTAGTACGTCTTCGGATCTAATCGTTTGGTATAAACCCGGTCTATCAGCCGTATGCCAGGCATGGAACGCCCCATGGCTCAAATACACATATACCTACATAAACACACAGGTACACACTTCAAACTTATAAAACGGATCAAGCAAATTCATTAATACGAAAAACGCTACTAGATTTTACAAGGTGAATAAGCAAACAGCGTTCTCTAGTAGACTAACAGCATGAATCTGCGATCACCAGATCACAAGCTAGATCAATTAAATTACACCGATATTCGCCCACAGCTTCAAAGCTACCCGAGACGTGACGTCATACCATATTTAGGCATAAGTCAACGACCCCTTCCGTTTTACCTAGAAATCCAAGCAGAATGTTCGAGGAAAAAATATATTCGTATCTAGAATATGAAGCTACAAGTTTAGTGCGACCTGCATACATATTTGATTTACTGATAGAACATGAAACTAGATGTAGTTTTTCTCTGCCTTCTGTTCCCATATCCTTGGTTGACGTTCTCTAAGGACGCATAAAGTATGTAAGTGCGGAGTTTTCATACAATTTCGTGCACAATGGAAATGGAACTTTACAGCGTGGAGTGCAGTATGTATCTTATGTATGTGCATAATAGATGGATTAAACTAAATTTACGAAAGTTTCGCAGAAATATGTCTTTGACAACGATTCAAGTAGTCATTGCAGTTTAGTACTTAATAATCTTCTCTTTTTAGGGTTCCGTAGTCAACTAGGAACTCTTATAATTTTGCCATGTCCGTCCGGCCGCCCGTCCTTTGCTTAGCTCAGAGACTCTTAGTACTAGAAAGTTATAATTTGGCATGGATATACCATGGATTAATCACGCCGACAAAGGGATAAAAAAAAATCGAAAAAAATCACGTAAAGTGGGGATGTTTTTTTTTCCACGTCTGTCCCATGGTGTGGAATATCGTTGGAAAGGCCATTCAAAAATATTACGGGTCTATGCAAACCATTTTTCGATTCAGTTATCCGTTTACGTAAAAAAAAACTACTAATTTTTGTTAGCGTCAAGTGTCGGGGGACACTTGATGCTAAGAAGAGCGTTGTGTATTGATATACATCAATACACAACGCAAACACACAAACACGCACGGCAAAGTTAATTATTGCAATGTTCGGTGCTTTCATTGTTTATGATCGTTAGTAATATTATCTGTTTATTTTGGTGAATGTAGCTGTTTATACGGAACCCTCTGTGCGCGAGGCAGACTCGCACTTGGCCGGCTTTTTTTTAATTTGTCTATGGGCATACGTAATTTAATATGTCGGCCACAAAAAAACAAGCACTTTCCGTATTTATCTTTATTTATCGAACAATATGAGGGAGAAACGTGAAAACGCAGTTTAATGCAGACAACTGGGGTCACCGGGTCAATTAAATTACCTACTAACTATCAACTATTAAATGCCAATTTATAGGTTTAGGTATTGTTGTACTTAAAGCTTTAAATGGAAACCAATTAGCGGCGTCATGATGGGTATTCAGAAAACATCTAAACGTTTTAACGACCAATTTTACAGTCTGTAAGCTCTTTACTCCGCAAAGTGTTCACAAAGTGTCCGCTTGAAAGTAATTAAAATAAAAGTAAACATACTGCAACAAATTAGGAGAACGAGCCGTTCCTTTGCTGCCTACGTTTAATAGTAAATAACGGATAAAATGGCAGTAAAATAATTGAAATTTATAGCTCGTTGAGAAGAAGTTGATTCACAAGAACGTACGTACAATGCTCAAAGATTTTATAGTTTGAAAATGCTATCAAAAGACGCGATGAAGCATTAAGGACGTAGAAAGTTCTGTATTGTTGTAGAATTATGTTCAGGTTTATGTGAGTGCGGCGGTTACTAAAAAGTCACACTCCGATCGCTTTTATACCAATTTGTTCTGTGTCTTTAGTCTTCAGGCTTCATTTGAAAGAGTTTTTAATGGTGCAGTTCGCTGTAATTGTGATCACCTGGAATATCTGGCAGCCTGGCAAAGCCCTTGAGTATTATTTTCTACGTTTTTGCTTAATACTGAGTTTTTTAACCGACTGCCGAAGGAGGGTAATGTACAAACAGTAAACATAAAACAAACAAACAAACTACAAACAGTAAACATGGTAAATATCCCGCTTATAATGTTAATATTAGTGGAGGGTAATGTGTTTATCAGTCTATGTATGTATGTAGGCATGTATGTATGTATGTTTGTTCCTATGTGGCGCGCTAGAGAACAAACGCGTTGGTCGATTTTGATGATTCGTACGTCAATCGATTCGTCTTAACCCTGCGAGTGTCACTGGCTAGATTAAAATTGAAAATATAAAAATGGCGGATTTTGGGCGCCATATTGTGGGGCACCAAATTTTTTGTCTTCCTCACCATCGTGTGGGGTATCAAAATAAAGGGTTATAAGAGGTGATATCAAACATATATAACACTTATATGTTTAAATGTGACTAATTCTAAATAAATAATAAATAAAAAGTTATGAAAAAAAAAAAAAAAAAAAAAAAACCCGACTGCTTAAAAAGCGAACTAAAAAGACGTAAACAAGAAGAAAATCATGCTGTGCAGTCGGAGGATACATGTTCCCGAGCTGGCTGACCAAAAGCAGATGTAGCATGATTTTCTTTTTGTTTACGTCTTTTTAGTTCGCTTTTTAACCCCCGACGGAAAAAGAGGGGTGTCTGTGTATCTGTGTATCTGTGTATCTGTGTGTCTGTCTGTGGCATCATAGCGCCTCAACGGATGAACAGATTTTGATTTAGTTTTTTTTGTTGGAAAGGTGATTGTGTCGAGAGTGTTCTTAGCTATGTTTAAAAAAAAACGGTTCAGCCGTTCAAAAGTTATGGGCGTTTTACTGTTTGAATCGGGATGTTTTCGCAAGATAAATGTGTCGGGGGTTGTTTAAATTTTTAAATTTTACTTGTTAAGCAGTCGGGTTTCTTGATTTTTCTAATTAACTTTTTCTACCTTTCACTTTGAGGTGTGTCTTATTTATTCATTGACAATATTGCACTAAGTAATTCAAAGTTAATTTTATTATATAGAGGTTTGTGCTGAGCATTTCAATATGAATAAGGGGTTACGTAAAGCCCATAAACATATTGTAGGTGGTCGTTTTCAATTTCCAGCCATTTAATCTTCGACACAAAGGTTGTAGCACAATACCAAAGTGCTAATTCGCAAACGAATGCCCAAATCCGCTAATGTTATGCTCAATGGATTCACCGAAATCTGAGGTTTTATGACAATGGGCTTCATATTTTATGGTCGTTTATGCCCACGCTAGCATTTAAGTAGCGATTTCTAGAATAATCTTAGAAACGTTTCAACAACGCGATTGTAAATAGACTTGTTGAAACGTCGAAAAGAAAAGAAATAAAACTTTTTACAAAAAAATACTAACAACTTCCAAGTAAGAAAACTAAAAAGTCAAATATAACTTTATTTTTGGTAGTCGGTGTCCATAACGCAAAAAAATGGCACCTACGAAAGACACCGACTTCCAGAAATTAAGTTATTTTTCACTGTTTAGTTTTCTTTCGAATTGCGTTGTCAAGACGCATAAAAATGGCACCTACGAAAGACACCGACTTTCAAAAATTAAGTTAATTTTCACTTTTTAGTTTTCTTATTTGGAAGTCGGTAGTTTTTTTTTAAGTTTTTTATTTTTCACTTTTTAGTTGTACCTATCTAAAAGGCAAGTTCGGTATAACGAGCGCTGCGGACGGGCGCCGGCGATCGCGACAAACCGCCTCCGACTGAACCTCTTTTAAAAATTAGCTCTTGATTTTTAACTTCAAGGGTCGCCATCTTTTATGGAGCTGCATCCTTAGAAGATCTCATAACAAAACAACGTTAATAAAATACGAGAATATCACCGCGACTACCGAGGAAAATTTTTGTGCTGTTAGGACTTGTGTGTTTTCTGACTACGGGCCTTCTGACTTGTTTAAGGCGTATATATTCCCCAATGTTAACGCAGTACTGGCCGTGCGCCCGCTTGGAGCCAGAATATCAATATTGGACCACCTTTTGGGAAAGTATAGAAGAATTAAAAAATGAAAAATTATTGTTTTGTTTTTACCTGACTGCAAGGAAATGGTTATGTTTTTCGCGCGTATCTTGTATGTATGTAATATTCTTTATTACCTCATATCTTTCAAACTGCTACACGTATTTATATAATTAAGACATCGATAGATACGCCCAAGTAAGGCCCATGTGTTCATAAAAAAGTGACGTTTTTCCGATTACGGGCCTTCTGACTTTTTTAAGGCGTATATATTCCCCAATGTTAACGCAGTACTGGCCGTGCGCCCGCTTGGAGCCAGAATATCAATATGGAACCACCTTTTGGGAAGTTTTGTTCGCAAAATATTCTTTGATTTACATAATATGCTATTTAATTTATGGAGAAATTCTAGCCATCAATTATTCTGTGTAAAAATATTTTTAATCATCCAAGTCGTTTTGGAGGAGTATCCAAAAGTAGCGAAAAAATATTGTGTTGCTAATTATTTTTTTAAAGCAACACTATTAGTTACACAAAAAATCCATGGTTCACAAATAATGTACATGAATCAATAATAAATAAATATTTTTTTCAAACATTGTAACCTAGCCGTTACTAAGGAGTATGCTTTAGAAAGTGATCGTTTTACGGCACTGAATCGGTGGTAGGCTCTTAATCTTAATATATATAAATCTCGTGTCACAATGTTTGTCCTCAATGGACTCATAAACCACTTAACCGATTATAATAAAATTCGCACACCATGTGCAGTTCGATCCAACTTGAGAGATAGGATAGTTTAAATCTCAAATTATAGTCGCAATTTTAATTTATTGCTAATTATTTGTCTGTTATTATTTGACAGTCACAATAACCTGACGCTATAACTCCAGAACGCACGAACCGATTTCCACGGTTTTGCATTCGTTGGAAAGGTCTCGGGCTCCGTGAGGTTTATAGGGTAAGTAGGGTAGGTAGGGTAGGGTAGGTAGGGTAGGGTAGGGTAGGTAGGGTAGGTAGGGTAGGTAGGGTAGGTAGGGTAGGTAGGGTAGGGTAGGTAGGGTAGGGTAGGTAGGGTAGGGTAGGTAGGGTAGGGTAGGTAGGGTAGGGTAGGTAGGGTAGGGTAGGTAGGGTAGGGTAGGTAGGGTAGGGTAGGTAGGTAAAAGGCAAGTTGTTTAGTAAGTTTCCTATAACGCCAGAATAGATTAACCGAATATCATGAAACTTGAACATAACCGGTCAAATGACAGATCTGCGTACCCCTTAAGAGCGTACTGGCGTGATGTTATGTAATGAAATGGTATAAATAATAAACAGACATGCGATTGCAGCAGTCCCGAGAGATTTGCCGTTATTTATTGAAGAGTTCTGTTGGACATCTTCGAAGTTCTTCATCAGATCTTTACCAAATTAAAATGAGACTAATTTCGGAACATACACTTTAAAACAAAAAAATAATTTTCAAAATCGGTTCACAATTGACGGAAATATCGGAGAAAATGAAAAAAAAAAAAACATACATGAAGTCGAATATAGAACCTCCTCCTTTTTCGAAAGTCGGTTAAAAATAAGATTGAATCTCACGATTTTAAGCTAACTCCATGATTTGTTTGTCGTGGCACATCACTACCTTTGGAGTAAAACTAATCATGAAGTTTCCATTCGTGGTATTCGTTTAAAATACCAGTAAAGAAGCTCGAGATAGGTGGCGTTCATCCATGGCGCGAATCCCATTAACTTAGTAATAGGTGTTGTAATGGGGTAAAGAAAACACCGTGTTTGCTGTACACCATTAGAACGTGCGGCCATCTTACAAGAGAACTGCGAAAAGCCTGCAATAAGCGCCTTCAGTGGTAACAACAGCATTAATACACGTCGAGTTAAACACAATTATCTACTTGTTCAGTGCATGTTTCCTTTCCTCTCAATATTTGTGCGAGAGATGTGTACTTATGTAAATATTTTTCTGAGCGGCGCTTACTCATGTTGCGTCGAGATGGCAATAACGCCGACAGACGTAATGAGGAAGCCTGCTTGTAAACCCGCATCGCGTTCACCGACACTGCATCGAACATTTTTTAGCCATCATCGTAAACAGCTTAAGGTTCAAAATCGTTTGTGAATTGTTGGGTGCAGGTGTATAATTTAAGTTTGCGAGGTGTGTTGGCGCCGCGGGGCTCGGTATAACGAGCGCTGCGGACGGGCGCCGGCGATCGCGACAAACCGCCTCCGACTGAACCTCTTTTAAAAATTAGCTCTTGATTTTTAAATTCAAGGGTCGCCATCTTTTATGGAGCTGCATCCTTAGAAGATCTCTTAACAAAACAATGTTAATAAAAATACGAGAATATCACTACTAGACTACCGAGGAAAATTTTTGGACTTGTGTGTTTTCCGACTACGGGCCTTCTGACTTTTTTAAGGCGTATATATTCCCCAATGTTAACGCAGTGCTGGCCGTGCGCCCACTTGGAGACAGAATATCAATATTGGACCACCTTTTGGGAAAGTATTGAAGAATTGAAAACTGAAAAATTATTGTTTTGTTTTTACCTGACTGCAAGGAAATGGTTATGTTTTTCGCGCGTATCTTGTATGTATGTAATATTCTTTATTACCTCATATCTTTCAAACTGCTACACGTATTTATATAATTAAGACATCGATAGATACGTCTCGACTGCCCAAGTGTCCTTAGAAAAGTGACGTTTTTCCGATTACGGGCCTTCTGACTTTTTTAAGGCGTATATATTCCCCAATGTTAACGCAGTACTGGGGGGTGACCACAAGCTCTTAGAGTAAGGTTATTTTGAGATCGAGTAAGGGACAGATGTATATGACGTGTATACATCTGTCACTTACTCGATCTCAAAATAACCTTACTCTAAGAGCTTGTGGTCACCCCCCTTGCCGTGCGCCCGTTTGGAGCCGGAATATCAATTTTGAACCACCTTTTGGGCAGTTTTGTTTGCAAAATATTCTTTGATTTACATATGCAATTTCATTTATGGAGAAATTCTAATTATCAATTAGTCTGTGTTAAAATATTTTTAATCATCCAAGTCCTTTTGGAGGAGTATCCAAAAGTAGCGAAAAAAAATTGTGTTGCTAATTATTTTTTTAAAGCAACATTATTAGTTACACAAAAAAACTGTGTTTCAAAAATAATGTACATTAATCAATAATATTTTTTTTTTTTTTCAAACATTGTAACCTAGCCGTTACTAAGGAGTATGCTTTAGAAAATGACCGTTTTACGGCACTAAAGCGGTGGTAGGCCCTTAACTTGGACTATAGATACTTAATATTTATACCCATTGCCATAGAAATAGCGTACTAACACAGTAGTTAATAGTGCCAGCAGTTTAATTTCTAGTCTACACTTTTTATAAGGGTTGTAGTATCTTAGTTCATTACAAGTTAGTAATTAATACTCGTTTGAAATGAGTGTTCTTCTTAGTTTCCTTCGCTTATTGCGTTGTTAGGCACGCTCTGCGCAAAGTATCTAACTTACGATGTTTTAACTATATATTCTCGTAACTTATCTATAAGTAAATAATGTGCATGCACATAGCTCAGATGGCAAGTTATAATTAAACTGACGGTAGGTTCGCGAGTAACAATTAATTAGAACATAAATGAGCTCTGCAATAACGGTACACAACGACTGAGAGATGAGTTAGGATGTAAGAGGCTGTTAGCAACTTAGATTAGAAAGTATCTTGCCTGCAGACACAGTCCTACTAGACACATCATCATCTGCCTAGCTTTTTCCCAATTATGTTGGGGTCGGCTTCCAGTCTTACCGGATTCAGCTGAGTACCAGTGTTTTACATGGAGCGACGGCCTATCTGACCTCCACAACCCAGTAACTGGGTAACACGATACCCCTTGGCAAGACTGGTGTCAGATCTCAAGCTTCTGACTACCCGTAACGGCTGTCAAAGATATTCAAATGACAGCCGGGACCAACGGCTTAACGTGCTTTCCGAGGCACGTAGGAAACTGGGTATGTTGAAATGGTCACCCATCCACGGACCGACCTCGTCAAGCGTTGCTTAACCTTGAAGATCGACCCGTGCGGCTGTTATTATTTAGCCACGAGCTCCTACTCTCCTCCTACTAGACAAAGATTAATGAAAACTAAGCTCCGACTGAATTTCCTTAGTAAATAGACATAATTAGAGGTTTGGCTCCCGCCTATTTCCTCCTCCAATATTGGACAAATTTAAAAGATATTCCATATATTGAATAAAAAGATATATTTTGTGCACCTATACATTTTTGTTTTTAATTTATAGTTGTCAAATTTCCTATGTTTACAGCGCAATTATAAGCATTGTTTTAGGGTTCTGGTGCTTCTAAAGTTGGAACAACAACTTACGTGTCGTGCGTGGCGCGGCATCTACCAATCCAACGACCTTGTTCCAGCATACGTCATAATACAACGAGTTTAGTAGCCAATCAACTGCGTCAGAAAGCGCCACGCAACGACACGTAAGTGTGGTTCCGTCTTAAAGATAATGTATCATCAAAAAAGAAAACATAGGGGCACAGTATATATCTTTATTTTTCAGTTTATGGAATATCTTTTAAATTGGTCCAATATTCGAGGAGGAAATAGGCGATAGCCAAACCTCGAATTATGACTTTTTACTTAGTATATTCAGTATAATACATAAAGAACTCAGGTGGAAAACTCATGTGGAAAATATTACGACGAAAGCCCTACGAGTGTTCGGCATGTGTCGTTCCACCTACGGTAAAACTTGGGGGTTAAAGCCCAAAGTGATACGATGGCTGTACCGGACAATGATAATACCTATTATCACATACGGCAGCATAGTGTGGTGGCCCAGAACAAAGCTTGCCTCGTGCAAAGCGCCACTCACCAGATTACAAAGAACAGTGTGTCTAGGCATCACGGGCGCTTTCAGGACAACACCTACGGCAGCGATTGAGAGATACCTCAATATCCCTCCTCTGCATATGATGGTTGAATTCGAGGCAAGGAAGACATTACATCGACTTGCTGTGGCTGGACTATGGGATGCCTCTAAGCCAAGGACCAACCATACAAAGTTTGACGGGAATGAAGGCCTGGATCGGGTAACAAGCATGTTATCCGATAAAATGCAAACTATGTTTGTGTTTGAAAGGTCTTTCAAGGTCCAAATCCCTACAATAGAGGACTGGACGAAGGGAATCGATCCACCAGAACAAGACAGTCTGGTGTGGTACACTGATGGATCCAAAATGGAATCAGGTACAGGGGCGGGAATATACGCAAAAGGTTACAAATGTAGCAAAAGCCTAGGGAAAATGGCAACTGTATTCCAAGCGGAAACTTATGCCATAATAACCTGTGCTCAAGAGAATATAGATAGAGGAACCAGAGGTAAATCCATATATATTCTTAGTGACAGTCAGGCTGCAATCAAAGCCATGGCATCCTACAAAGTGGACTCCGGACTTATTCTGGATGCTGTCCAAACCCTAAACAGGCTTGGGAAGCACAACAGGGTAAGACTGATGTGGGTCCCTGGGCACAAAGGAATCCATGGCAACGAAATGGCAGATGAACTGGCAAGAGAGGGCTCAGCAAATGACTTCGTGGGTCCAGAACCATGTGTAGGCATCTCGACGTGCCTCGTAAAAGCCGCATTTAGGGAGTTTGCAGATCACAGACAGCGAACTCATTGGCTATCTAGCACCGGTCTACAACACTCCAAGAAATTCCTAGGCTCTACGTTCAAAGCCCGGGAATGCATTTGGAATATGAGCAGGGGGCAAATCCGCTACCTGCTTGGGGCCTTTACTGGGCACTTTGGAACCAACGACATGCTCATGAAGATGGGTATAACCGCGACACCCATCTGCAGGTTGTGTGGGGAACATACGGAGCGCATGGAGCACCTTCTTTGCACATGCGATGCACTGGCTGGTAAGCGAATGAGTCTCCTAGGGGCTGGATATCCAAGACCAGAAGACTATAGGCTCATATCTCCCAGTCTCGTTGTAAAATTCATGAAAAGAGTTTTCAACGAGATTGGGGAGGAGTAAGGTATCTAGGGGACCACAATAGATCCCAATGGGTCGAAGTGTCCGAGTTGTTTCTCGGCCCCTCCACAAGATAAGATAAGATAGTATATTCAGTCGGCTATCTGCGACTGCATTTCCTCTTGTTCTATTTCTCAAAGTACCAAGAAAAACAGTGGGATCTATAAATGTGTGCTAGTGAGAAAGTTGTTACATCACAAGCTCCATATTTTAATAGTAATTTTATTGAGTCGCCATTGAATAGATATGTGTAACACCCACGACATGTCAGGGAACAGTAATATTTCACGGCTGGCAGTTAGAGTTGCTCTCTGTTGCAGCAGTTATTTCCTCATTCAATAAACTCTTATGGCTTCTTCTTGCTTTTCCCACGCTCACGCAAATCTATAACATTTTCGACTGAACCAAAACTGGTTCCCACAATGGTGTAATATTTCATATTTTTAACATCGTATCTCCCCGCCGGAATGCCTTTGCACATAACCGTGTGTATGTGTAAAGGGATTCCGCGGTGCGTTGTTTTATTTGTGGACTGTAAAACTGTATGCTGGATTACACAACAAAAATAATGACAGTGCAAAAAGTAATGCGACGTTTATCCTCGCTCTACAAACAATTCATACCTCAGCTGTCAGATTAATCTAAGACTCGGCGTGCATCGTTGATTGTGCGAATAATAATCCGACTGAGCGGAGTCTCGTATAGTTCACGAGAGCGTCAAAGCCGAGCGCAAAGGAACAAAGCCTCCAATTACCCGAGCGGGCACGCCGTGGGCTTTTAGTGAATAATGAGCCGCTTATCCCGGCGGATGACGGCTCCAGTAGAATTGTTCTTGAGTGGGTCTGCACGCGGACCACCGGGCTCCTCGCGGCGCCGTCACGTCCACGCCACGCAGCCGTCACGCCGCTCCTCACGCGCCCCGCTGCGGTCACTGCGTCAACACAATTTCGCGCCCGCCTCTTGTTTCCCCTTACTTTGACATTTTACACAAAACGGACGCGGTCACCGCACAAGTCCCTTTTCAATGCCGCGCTCGCTTAGTGTTCTCCAGAAACGAATAAAACAGTACCTGTAAAACGTTACAGCCTATAAAACGTTGGGAAAAGATCGAATCAAGCCTACAAACAAAAACGGCTTTCCAATATCTTATTGAGGTTTATTCCGGCATAACTAAATACACATTGTTAAGACTAAAAACATATTAATCAATAAAGTACATGCGACGACGTACACAGTTATTAGCAAATAAAGACTCTTACTAAGATGTAAATTAAGTTTCTATTACCTTTTGTCAACGATAAACTATAGGTATCTGAGAAAGTACCTACGTATGTATTAATAAATGAAGTAATACAAGAACAGCTTTTACAGTATAATTTATCTTTTGCTAATAAATTCTAAGACAGTACATAAATAACGATCATAATAAGAATAATAGCAAACACTCGTTGCTCAGCGGTACATTTATTTGGAGAAAATGCCAACGCTGAATAGGTGCTCGGGAAATTGTACTGGCTTCGGAACAACAAGTATATTTTTAAGTGGCCGTGATTTCGCTCGTAACATTGAGTGAGACGGCTTTTATTTTCAAATAAGTACCACTTGCCCTTTTACTTCTCCGCAAATATTTTCTGTCTGTTTTAATGTCGTAGTTCTGAAATGTACTGATATTATTTTCTTTAATAAAGAAATTGTTGCTAGTTAATCGAGTGTGGCCTTTTTTTTGTATAAACTTTTCGTTTTCTTTGGTCTCCTATCTTGGAGATATTGCAAATTCAACGCATCTAATTTGTAGGTAATTTGTACATGTGGCAACATTTTTTTAAAACGTTCCAATCTAATGCGGTTCTCTTGCGGAAATCAGAAAGCCTGTTAACGTTTTACCTTACTACTGCATTGCCAAGGATGTTCGTGTGACCATCAGAAGTGTTCAATAAATCTATTCCTTCTGATATACTAATAAAGTACCTACACTCTATTCGCTGGAGCTAAAAAAAAAGGTAAAAACCATAAAAAAGGGTTTTAACAGCGTCTTCTTGGCTGTCTCTCAAATCTAAAATAAAAAATATCATGAGGAGATGTTTATTTCGTACAATAATCAAATACACAAATATCTCAAACAATTAAATTATTATTTTCTTAACTGTATTTTACAAATATATCAATATTTTTTATGTGTAAACATAAAAATTGGTGTTATTAAAACGAAAGCCAATAGCCGACATTCAAAAGCATCTTGAAAGCTAGCAAATTCCAACGTTTAGTGTTCTCATTTTAAATGTTTCGCCATTTGATATTTGATAAGACATCGGGATCCAAAGATTGCGATTTTGACCGATACAGCTTTTTAAACAGCCTGTAATTGTAGTCAATGCAATTTAAAAAAAAAAACCCGACTGCTTAAAAAGCGGACTAAAAAGACGTAAATAAGAAGAAATTCATGCTGTGCAGTCGGTTTTTACAGTTTCACCAGTTGTACCAAAATGTGTTACAATACAAATTTTTACAATACAAAATTGTGTGGCATGCCATAGAAGTTTAAAACAGCGCCATCTATTGGAATCAATTTTAAATTATCCGTTCAAATAATCTTTGATATATGAATTAAGGACCCAATATTCCATAATAAGTTCGGCACTATTTCTACAGAATTTATTACCTTGAGTGCTAATTAGCAGACACAATAGTAAATCAATTATTTTGGGCACCTAAGTGGATTCAAGGGGAAGAGTGCTACAAAAGTAACCATTTTGCGTTGTCAGGTTATATTTTTAAAATTTGTTTAATTTTATATAAACGTTTGACGTTTGTTTGTTTATCTTTTATTTTTTGCTCCAGCGAATAGGATAGGTATAGTAAAATCAGGCGAAGCTTATTCCTTTCCAATTTTCTGACTTCTGAAAAGAAAATATTCATGATCCAATCAAATTTATAAGAATACTAGCTTCTGCCAGCGGCTTCGCCCGCGTGAAAGTCAAAAACTATCCCGAGGGAATATATATATCTTAAATAGGATAAAAATCCTATGCGCTATTTCTGACTATAATCTATCTCTGTGCCAAATTTCAACCAGATCCGTTCAGGCGTTCTGGCGTGAAGAAGTAACAAACATACACACTCACAAACTTTCGCCTTTATAATATTAGAGTGATTTATAAATTAGAATGGATATTATAAGATTAGTAGATCAAAGAATATTTTCTTGGTATTGGAATTCCACCAGCCCACAAACCACGACATGTCAAAACTATCATAGTTCGACTGTAAAAAAGGGACAGATGTATACAAGTCAGATACATCTGTCCCTTACGCACTCTCAAAATAACCTTACTCTAAGAGCTTATGGTCACCCTCCTGTTATTTAATTTGTGATGCATCATTTAAATTTCTTCTTTTGTTAGTAAATCTTTTCCCCACATTTGTGTCATTTGATTCGAACTGAGCTAAATAAAAAAGGATACGAGTGCTTTCTTATGTAAAAGATTCGGTTTATTGACCTATAATTATTTTTTATGTTTGGAACCTAGCTTAGGTGTCACATTAATTTTCTTCGAGCACATTAAATACACTTTAATGTGTCCCGAGAACGATTGGATCGCGGCTCGAGACAAGGCGCGACGACCATGTTTTATTGTGAGTAGCTGTTGCCTGACACAAAATTGCGAATTAAAAGAAAATTCCCTTTTTATGGCGTCGTAATATTCTCGCTGGCAATTCCAACGTTTAGTGTTCTCATCTTAAATGTTTCGCCATTTGATATTTGATAAGACATCGGGATCCAAAGATTGCGATTTTGACCGATACAGCTTTTTAAACAGCCTGTAATTGTAGTCAATGCAATTTAAAAAAAAAAACCCGACTGCTTAAAAAGCGGACTAAAAAGACGTAAATAAGAAGAAATTCATGCTGTGCAGTCGGTTTTTACAGTTTCACCAGTTGTACCAAAATGTGTTACAATACAAATTTTTACAATACAAAATTGTGTGGCATGCCATAGAAGTTTAAAACAGCGCCATCTATTGGAATCAATTTTAAATTATCCGTTCAAATAATCTTTGATATATGAATTAAGGACCCAATATTCCATAATTTTGTGCTTATGAAAGTTGATTAAACAAGAACACACAATTTTTATGATCAATTATAAAAAAATCAATAACAATAAATTATGCATATTGCGCCATCTAGTGACTTCTATTTGAACCAAATTGCCTTTGTTAGCGCTGAGACCCCGTGATGCAGGTTACGTAAGTTTGCATTATTCGCATATGAAATATTACCTAACTTCACCAAAATGAGTGGAGCCATGGGTAACAGCTAGTTGTGAAATATAATAGTCAGTGTAGGTACTTTCTCGACGATCAAAATTATTTAGACCAGATAACTTATCAAAATTCAACTCTAACAATATTCTAAGTCAACTATGTCTATCTAAATTCTATTTCACTGAAGAATTTAATCAAAACGCTTTCAGTCTAAACCAATTTGCCGACGGATTCTGCAATAACATTGCTCTTAACGTATAAGACATACCGATCAAGCTGCTGAATTCAGCATAATAATATAAATTTTATTATTTAAACAGTTTAGCAATTTTGTTACCTGCACGTAAGTCTTAAGGTTGCCCTAGTCGAACATTCTTCCATACAAACGTAGTCTGATGATTACTCCACTAATTGAAAATTAAATCCTCCGTTCAAAATAAAAAATGATATCAATTTGTGTCATCATTATCTAGACCTGTATTGAAACAAAAAAGTAAAAAATGTATATATTTGAAACTTAAGAGCATCGAAAGTTCTATATTTCAAACTAATTTTAACGCATGTTTGGGCGCAAATAAAATACCATTAGAAGAAGGAAAATTGCAAAACAGTCTATACAGGGATAGATTAGTAGTTCAACAATGCAAATCATTTTATTTTGAACAGATACATTTAGTCGTTTTTCCATGATATCCATATTCCCAAAGGTCTGTTTATAAAATTTCGCGCGCTCGTTTTCGTTCTAAATCATCATCCATTTCGCAACAAATTTGCAAAAGTGTGTATTCGTACGCAAACTAGCTTCTTACTGCTCATCACAGCATCTTTCTCTTTCACACGTGTTGTCGGATGATATAGCATGCATTTTAACCCCACGCACAAAATAATTCGTGTCGTCGACTAGGGCAATCTTAAGACGATCCCGAGATGCTTTAATATGTTACAAGGAGAAAGTGAGTCCTTTACATCGAGTACGAATCTGAAGGCTTTAAGACAACCTTGGGAGGAATATAGGGGTTAAAGAACGCTCAGAACAGGCACCTCGTTCAGCTCAGGGATGGCAAACCTTTGTTGGTAACTGTGCCATTTTTATATACAAAATTATTGTAACCATGACAGGCCACCAAAGAATCTGGAATTGCGGATTCCTTTTTTGAATTGAGAATGTTAACAATTTTATGTTTTTGTAAATACAAGTATAAGGTGATTTCTGTTGTTGTAAATTAACTAGACCTTACTAATACTCGTATTATAACTGCGAATCAATCACACCAGAACAGCTGAACGGATCTGAATGCAATTTGGCACGGAGATAGACTATAGTCTGGAATAGCACATAGGCTAATTTTCTTTCCGCTATAATTGTTCTTCTGGGTTAAAAATCCGCTGGCATAAGCTAAATAAACTTATCTTGGCTTTCCTAAATTATTTATCCACGTGCCATCATTCAAATGGGTGTCATAGGTTCGCCATCCTTTTATTTGTGACTAGCTGACCCCCGCGGCTTCACTCCCGTCAACAGGCTAACCTACCTATCCTACAAACAAACTCTTCAGCTTTATAATATTAGTACCTATAGATGTTGATAAAATTCCTTCGTAAATTAACAAATTTGATTACCATAAAAAAAGGTTATAAGGATATTTGCGTAACTTGAACCGTTTACGCAGCGCACGCAACGGAAGCTCTCAAAAAGGAATATTTTTTCCCGTTTTTGCAACATTTTCCATTTATGCTCCGCTCCTGTTGGTCGTAGCGTTATGTTAAATAACCTTCCGCGATAAATGGACTATCCAACACAAAAATCATTTTTCAATTCCAACCTCCAGTTTCTGAGATTAGCGCGTTCAAACAAACAAACTCAACAGCTTTATAATATTAGTATACATTGGCGTTAGTCCTTAGTCGGACTTTCCTCTAGGGACTAAAGTTAAACTAAAGTCTCCAGTCAGGGCAGGTTCGCCATCCCTGACCTACCTAGCTTATATAGTTTAGTTATTGTTATATATAAGGAGCGGGTGCGCGGAGCAGGCGAACGGCGGCCCAGTCAGGCGAACACAATTTGTAGACCATTTCTCTTGCATGCCGCGCGACACTTTTGCAGATTAGGCCGAAAGGAAAATATAGATACAGCTGCTTCAGATTATTTACGCATATAAATTATCGTTCGGTATTTGCATTGCCATCCGCAGGCTTATTAAGTATGAAACAGCAATCAGCAATATTTGCGCAGAGATTGTACAATCATCGCGCGAGTATCGCTTTACGTCAAATAATTGGAAGGCTTATTTTTGCGAATTAATTGCTCTTCAATCACGAATCCGCATTATATATGAGCTATAGCCACACCATAATAATTTTACGACAGCACTGCTAACAATCAAAATCTGCTAACTGAAATGTGCATTTATCGCAAGGTGATCGCGATCATTTCGTATTACGTATGGTTTTTGACAGCAGAGCGAAAGCGATCGGCGAGCAAATGTGGCTGTCAAATTGCGATAACTTTTTTCCTTGTTGTTGGTCGATTGCCAATCGCTCGCTGATGGCTGAGTAGGTACAGAAGTTTTTGGGTATATGGCGGCTTTTTTCGTGTGTTATTTTGTGGCTACTTTAATTATCCGCAAATTAGAATAATAATATAAAAGTAAATATTGAAATAACAAATTCCTGGTGAATATTGTAATGACAAATTGGTGTTGTTTTGTGTCTCTAATGTCTACGCAACTGGACTATTTGTTGAATCATTGAAACAGATCACGGTAAAGTGGAGGATTTTTATATACTGTAGTGTTGGCTACCTCAGCGAAGCTTATATGTTTACCTACTAAATACTTCAAAACACATAAGATTGTGATAAGTCCGATAAGTATCTTCTATTATATTCTTTTTTTATATGGCAAACACCGATGTCGACTATTCTGCCAATGTCTAAATTAAATTAGAAAAATAAATTTTACGTTTCATAGCTCAAATACGAGATAATGTAGTCTATTAAGTGATGTCCTAATTCATGATCGATTCGATTTTTTATAACAATCGACAATTCGAAGAAATTTTAATCAATTTTACTCATTGACATTTTAGTCATCCAGTTTTTCAAATTAATTATTATATTATGTAAATCAAAAGAAAATATCCAATTTTCACTGCCATATTTACTTTACACAAATACTTTACATCTGAGAATATTAATTTACCGGAATATTGGAGCTAAATAGTAATCAAATTGACTATTGTAAAAAAAAGCCTCCACGAAGTAATGCTCTTTCATAAGCTGCTTAATTCATCGAATGATACATTTTATAAATCATCAGACAGATAAAATAAGTTCTGTTAAAAGTGACTGTCAAAAAAAAAGACTTGACTTAAAGGCCTCAGTAGCCAGGTCATTAAATTGATCGCGCAATAATTGTACAATTATTGCTACTTGCTGTTCCTTACGTAATAAGCCCGCCGTTCTGCGAGGAATCTTGTATCGCGCCCTGACTATTGCTACTTAAGGCGCTACCCCGAACAAAACGCCGCGCTAGCCGTTTTTCATGCAGTTTTTAGGAGCTATCTACTCGTTTTTTAAAATGAAATATCAACTAATAAAAATCATTAAATTTCTACATATTCATTCATTCATTTGATTGATTCCGAAATGGAAGATTTTTTTTTTGAAGTATATGTTTCACTAATATCCTTCCAACAAAACCATAAAAATGAGAAATAATGATTGATAGCATGCATCTCCTCGTAAAGTGTTCATTAATATTTTTTTTGTACTAACACTAATTGGATAGAGAATTTGATAATGAACAGTTTGTGAGTTTTATTTTTTTTCAAAAGACCAATATTAGATTTTATAAACATTTTATTCTAAAATCGGAGCGTAATCACTACTGTGATTCATGCGCCACCAGTGCCGCTAGGCCAATAGGAATGCTCATATCTCATACGAATTTTTTGGTCAGGGTACGGCCTTAAGTCCTTGGGGCCGAAAAGTTCTGCTGTGGCCACTGAATACCGTCAGACGTAGCGTCGGAAGGCCTCTCACTAGGTAGACCGATATGCGAAAAGAACAGAAACGATCGAGATGATAACACTCAGGTATGGGAGGCCTATGATCAGCAGTGGACATTTTTTGTCTGAAATGATGATAATGATACTTTTTACCCGACTGCCGAAGTAGGGTGACGTGTTTATCAGTTTTATTTAAAAAAAAAAACGTTGCCGCCGTACACTACGAATTTCTTCCTGTATCGTTGCTGCGTTTACAAACATATAAACTCACATACACAACATCCAGAGCTGGAACAACTATATGTAGGTAATACAATTTGTTCCGAGCGGGAATCGAACCCGCGACACGCAGCGCAGCAGTCAATCGCTCAACCACTGCGCCAACCGAGCGCTCAAAATCAGTCTTTGTATGTATGCTTGTTCCTATGTTGCGTTCTAGAGACCAAAACCGTTGACCGATTTTGATGATTCTTACGTCAATAGATTCGTCTTAACCTTGCGAGTATCACTGGCTACATTAAAATTGAAAAAAAGAAAAATGGTGGATTTGGTGCGCCATATTGTGGGAGTCCAATTTTTCTTCCAAGTCCATCGTGTGGGGTATCAAAATAAAGTGTTTTAAGAGGTGATTTCAAAAATTGATAACACTTATACATTTAAATGTACATCATTCGAAAAAAATATGTTAACTAAAAAGTTATAAATAAAAAAGTAAACGAAAAAATAAAAACCCGACTGCTCAAGAAGCGAACTAAAAAGACGTAAACAAGAAGAAAATCATGCTGTGCAGTCGAAGGTTACATCTGGTTTTTGTCAGCCAGCTCGCGAATGTGTATCCTCCGACTGCACAGCATGATTTTCTTCTTGTTTGCGTCTTTATAGTTCGCCTCTTAAAGCAGTCGGGTTTTTTTATATAACTTTAGTTTTGTAGTCCATTTGCTTCTATAAACGCGTACGATCTAACGTTAAATACTCGTAGCGTAATAAAACTTTAAACAAATGCAGACCAAGTAAATTAGATGTTAAATTTTATTTCCTCATAATATAGAGCTTACCAGCCCAATGGCCACACGATTAAGGTAAATATTAACAGAATTTTCTTGTTATTCTTCTTTGAAGTTGTCCATCACTGTTGAGACAACAGCAGGTAAGTGAGTTAGATGACATTGAATATTCATGAGTCATTTCAATGGCTCGTATAGAGGCAAACAAAAATCAATAAAATATAGAGAACAATGCCCAAGGCAGTAGAGTTTGCGTAAAAAGTGCTAAGTATTGGTCACTTAACTTATTTACCCACTACTTTAAAACTGTAAAGCATTGTTGTGATTTTTCTAGCTACATGAAATGACCATTTTGTCGGTGCGTCCAGTTGTGCATAAAATAACAATTGCTGCGAACATGCATTGTCGACGCGCGGCGTCGGGCAGCGTCGGGCGGCATCGGGCGGCATCGGGTGGGCTATACTTGCACGACGCAATTTGTCGAGCGTTTCTCTTGTGTGTCGCCCTAACAAAGCTGCGAATCGAGCTGACGCGAAACTATCGATAACTCTGTGCGGAATTAGTGCTTTTGTTCTTATTGTCCCTTCCACCTCGCCAGCTTTTTCGCTACACGTTCCGTTAAAGAATAACCATAACTAGCGCACTCGTGAAAATTGTCCCGCTGGCTTAACTCGATAAACGTTGAGCGGTTGAAATATTCGAATTCTTCTGCTCCAACTGAATCGGGTTAGCTTTTTAACTGACTTACCAAAAAGGAGGAAGTTCTATGTTCAACTTCGTGTAAGTTTTTTTTTATGTATGTTTACCGATATCTCCGTCAATTGTGGACCGATTTTGTAAATTCTTTTTTTATTTGAAAGAGTATGTTCCGAAATTGTTCTCATTTTAATTTGGTGCAGATCTGATGAATAACTTCGAAGATATACAGCAGAACTCTTCAATAAACAACGGCAAATCTCTCGGGATTGCTGCAAACGCATCTCTGTTTATTGTTTATACCTTTTCATAGCACAACATCACGCCAGTACGCTCTTAAGGGGTACTCAAATATCTCAATTCACCGGTAATGTTCAAGTTTCATGATATTCGGGTAATATATTCTGGCTTTATAGTTACCTTATAAATAACTTGCCCATTAGGTAGGTACAACTAAAAAGTGAAAAATAAAAAACCATTTTCCATCACCAAGTCGGTGTCTTTGGTAGGTACCAATTTTACGCGTTATGGACACCGACTTCCAAAAATAAAGTTATTTTTCACTTTGTAGTTTTTTATTTCTGTGAAAAATATTCGGAGAGCTAGTTTCTTATTTCATAGTTCACGACATTTTATATGAGGGCTTGTATTTTATAAGTGCTGTTACAATGTAGTCTAATATGTTAGCGGATGGCTGTGGCAGGCGACGACGAAGACTCGTTTAATCTTGCCGCTGGGCGTATATATAGGCATCTCATTTTTGCGGCAATTGAATAGCTTTTGTGGCCTCAACTGTCATAGACTTGTGGCCTTATAATGATACTAGCTGTCCCACGCGGCTTCGCTCCCGTCAACTGGCTACCTACCTACCCATCAACCCTACCTACTCTACATACATGATTGTTGTGTAATTAAACGCAGCGCACGCAACGGAAGCTCTCAAAAAGGAATAATTTTGCCCGTTTTTGCAACATTTTTCATTTATGCTCTGCTCCTGTTGGTCGTAGCGTGATGTTATATAGCCTATAACCTTCCTCAATAAATGGACTATCCAACACAAAAAGAATTTTTCAATTCCAACCAGTAGTTTCTGAGATTAGCGCGTTCAAACAAACAAACAAACAAACAAACAAACTCTTCAGCTTTATAATATTAGTATAGATTAGATCTTCTCAGTCATGTGTGAATTTCACGGTCTACCGCAAAGGCTGGCCACGACATTAAAGTTACGTCCTCTGCTCGTTGTGATAATACGCGAATATGAACTTGTGGAGCGGCCATTCTATATCTGATGAGTCCTACAATGTTTAACTAATGGAGAGTGGCTATTACCTAAGTAAACGTATTAGAGACCGTAACACTTTTCTTTAATTTCCGTCTGTTTGCGCGTTATTACGTTTATCTATTTGTTTAAGCGGAGAGCTTTTAAGTTATACGCACACAAACAGATGCGCTTCTCTTAAAAGCTGTTGGTCGAATTTTAACGAGGCTTTCACTATTACCATCGAAATTAAAACAAACATAACTAAAGCGCTACTCGTTTAAAAATTATCTACCTCTAATATTTTGAGAGTGATGGTGCATAAAGAAGCTTCACGAATACGGCTTGTTTGAAAATTCTAACATTATATTTTGAAAATCATTAAGAATTGCATTGTTTAAGGTAACTTTACAAGAGATATCCGAGATTATGGGTTTTACCTACCTAATTTACAGACAAGAAAATTTCAAAATTTAGTAAACCCTTGACACATTTTTATTTCATGCTACCTAATTTATCTAGTACATAGTAGACTATACGCTTCTATCGGAAATCTATTGAACACGTAATTATGACGCGATATCTTGCGAAAACACCCCGATTCAAACAGTAAAACGCCCATAACTTTTGAACGATTTTATTCAAACATAGCTAAGAACACAATCGACAAAATCACCTTTCAAACAAAAAAAACTAAATCAAAATCGGTTCATCCGTTCAGGAGCTATGATGCCACAGACAGACACACAGATACACGGCAACACACGTCAAACTTATAACAACACCCCTCTTTTTCCGTAGGGAGTAAAAAACAAAAAAAAATCGTCATTTTAAATTTAAAATCCTGTCTCAAAACCTAAGAGTAGCAGTAACTTACTAGTTATATCCATTTTATTGAAATTCCCTTAATAAACTCCGTTTCCAAAATCATGACCACAATTCAATAAATGATAATAAAATAAACAATAGGTATGTACTCAGTTATTTTATCATCACCCAAAACGATTGATGAAATCATTAACTCAAATAGAAGGGCAAATCAATTAGGTAGTCACTATCCAGTAGAACTGTTAACCGACAGAGTTCAGCGTGCGACCCCGCGGAGACACTTGGGGTTACCATAAACTTGACACTTACAACTTAGTTACCATGAAATGTGCCGCCGGATCCCAACTCTATATAACTTTATTCTCATTGAAAATTATGTTTATAAGCGTTTTAATGTCTTTTTTAGGTGTTAGCTAATTTGTGGGCAACCGTAGGGAACGGAATAGAATATACTTTATTGTATTTATTCTCGCTAAACTTCATGGCCGCCCTGAAGTTGGCTTTCCAATGCCCAAGGTACGGATCGTTGCTGTTTTTGTTTGAGATTTAAGTACTACTGCACCGCTATTGTAGCCAACTTCAGGGCGGACAAGAAGTTTGGCGAGAACTATACACCAAAATAGTTACACGTCACAAATCACAAAGGAAAATTCAATCCTTACGTACCAAGTACGGAAGGCCACTAACTAGTTATCCTTTTTACTAAAGTATTTAAATGCGTCAGGGGTACCTAATTAAGGCATATCTATACACACACTAACAATGAATAGTAATGTTCATTGATAAAATATTGTTTAATGAGTAACGTGGGTTTACAAACAATACTTATGTAAAATCCATACTGGTATTGTAGTCATGATTGTGATAGTTGTTGGGAAGGAACTCATTTCCTGCGTTTGAGTCATAATATGTGTAGTTAAAGATCTTCCTAATCGATCACTCTTGGCGGAGTGGCTAGGTTCTCTTACAATGATTTTCCATCCAGCTTGATTCCTGGCTTTGTTTTGTCAATCTTATGGTGGGAAGCATAAGTAACGATTTTAATGGCGTTTGAACAGGGTGTAGGAAAGTGACCGCGAGGTCTGTTCTTTTCCAGCACCATCGGCCAATTGTTTCTAAATACTGAGTCCTCGAGTGACGAGACTGCAGAACTGATATATTTAAACAATTAACGATCTAAAGCTTGTTCCTATGAGGTACATTATTTTGGTGTGCGGATCCCTAATAGAATCCATATAAGTTCTAGTTTGTACATTTTTCAGCGCCCGGTCAAGGACAATCATAAAGTTATATCGACTACTAGCTGTCCCACGCGGCTTCGCTCCCGTCAACTAGCTACCTACCTACCTACCCTACATACATGAATGTTGCGTAACTTTAACCGCTTATACAATGCACGCAACGGAAGCTCACAAAAAGGAATAATTTTGCCCGTATTTGCAACATTTTTCATTTATGCTCCACCCCCCTTGGTCGTAGCGTGATGGTATATACCTTCCTCGATAAATGGTCTATCCAACACAAAAAGATTTTTTTAATTCCAACCATAGTTCCTGAGATTAGCGCGTTCAAACAAACAAACTCTTCAGCTTTATAATATCAATATAGAAGAATAGATAAAAAGGCTTGAAACCTGGTCGTGGTCACACCAAAATCCGCTGAAACTACATGGAAGTATCTTGTAATATTGTAAACAAAAACCGGTTGCGGTGAAGTTTGCAGGGGACTGCAAAGTTTGCAGTAAGGTATTGTTTATGCACCATTTGTATCTAAACATTCAATATGCAATTTCTGCGAATGTTCTCAAACGACATTTGTGCAGTTTGATGTTGCCGGACCTCGTAAAGGAAAGTGTGTGATTTTGTGCGATTTGAAATTTCTAGGAATTGTTTTTTTTAAGAGGTGTTTTTTTTGTTTTAGAGACTTTAACTAGCTGCAGCAAAAGTGGATTGATAACATCTACAGTCCCTACCTACTTACAGCAAAAATTGTAAGCTTCAAGTCAAATCGGGGAATGTAATGAATACTGATTTAAATTTCTATATTTATCACATTGTCTAGTCATTATAAATATTGCTACGTAACGGATGGACAATTTAATAATTATGGTCAATGAATTAGTTCAAGAGCGAGCGAATCGAGCTCGGGACATATAGGTTAGGTCCGAAGGAGATGAAGTGAGCGAGCAAAGCGAGCGAAATCAGCTCCCGTCATCTTCTTCATGTTAAGTTAATTTAGACCCTGCAGACAGAAATAGGAGCCCGTCGACTTTGTTGCTTTAATAGTAATCGTACTTACCTATTCTATATTAAAACCAATGTCAACATTAAAACAATTTTATAAACACTTATTTTTTTACCCCGGCCCAATAAGTGATGGGCATTATTTACAAAGCCCGGTCAATTTAATTATTTCAATAGTTTTTATCATATTGCCTACTCATTTTGGGCATTTTTCAAATTGTCCGGGCATTATGAATAATTCCGTATTAATCAGTTGGTCCATACCATATACATTGTGTGGTGGGGTAAGTGCCCTACCTTTTTCCACCATGAGTACGTCCTATATACGTAACTATGCCTGAAGGAATTTAAAGGAAAATATATGATAATTTTTATTTAGTGTCCATAACTTTTTCATTTCTATCTTTACCATTTACCCTTTGCACCCCAGTTTTGTCATTTGCCGTTGCGTTTTATTTTGCAGAAATGAATTTGTAAAGACGCAGCTGTTTGTCACAATTATTCTGCTGTAAGCGAGACGCTTCATTAAGTTTTCAACTGAATTTCTCTGAAAGGAGAATTTTATTGCTATGTTTACAAATGTATCTTCTGAAGTAAGAGTTATTGCTGTAAATTACAATCGTATTGTTATGTCTTTGAAATGCTCAACGAGTTTAGGTAATTAACTTGTAGTGCTTTATCATTAACATCGAAGAGAATAATTACAAGAAATAGCGAATTTCTTTATGTTGGTACATAAAGTGTTAAAAATACATCGCTGCCTCAAATGTTTCTTTTTCAAAGTATTTTCTCGCTAATATTGATTGCTTACACTGCCCCTAAGGTGTGAATACTTAATTTTGTAATAATTAAACCAGTTACTCAAGTAAACGTATGCGCGTATACGTACCTATATATCATTAAGCTCTATTAATCCGGATCACGACACTATATACCCCGATAGATTATCTTTCTACGTATACAAAATTACTTGTTGAAATAGAGGGTATTTTATGAATATGTGATATAAATAAGTATTAAACACATTACTCTTCTTTGCGTCGAGCAGTCTTGTAAAAAGTAACGCACACTTCCCCACAATAAAAAGTAACATAATAAAAACGCGCAAAAAGCAAAATACTTTTCATTTATTAACTCAATACAACTAATTGAGGACTTTGATTACATTAGTGGGAAACCGTTTCGCAGCTCAACTTGTTTCTTGTTTATCCAACTGAAATTTGTTGAAGAAAACTGAAGTTTGTTTGCGCTCCGTTCAATCTCGCGTGTACTTCGCCAAGTGGAGCGCCGCGACCACAAAATGCAATTATCGACCGCTGTCTGCCGCAGCTATGCTCGAATTGCATTCCGATGTTCCAGCCAAGTATGAGGCCCGTACCTACGCAAGCATGAGCCTATACCCGCGGCGCGCCAAGCACGACGGACAGGTGTCACATGACCGCGAGCATGGAAAAATGGAGGACTAGGACTCAAATAATTCGCTTACCTACTCATTGGTGCTTGCAGAACTGATAGTCGATGGGGTTAATAAGTTCTGGAGATGCGACCGCGTACCGGTAGATGCAGCGGAGAAAGCCCTTCAACTAGGTCGACCGAGGACTTGGTGCTGCGGGAATCCGTTGTATCCGACACGCACACGACTAAAATTGATAATCATAATCTTTATATCGCCACACAAAAACATCCTCCCCCATGAATAAATAAGGATAACATAACATAACAAATATTTAAATAAGAAAAGCATTTGACGGAATTCATAAATTATAACTATCTGGTTAATGGAGACAGATTTAGCAATGAATAAACAAATATCCAAATTTCATAAAGCACAAAGTGAGTGTGAGTGTGGTGGGATGAATGTGCGTGGTGTGAGAATGTGGTATGCGTGTGCGTTGTGTGTCTGTATATTTGTATGTCTATTTGTGTATGTGTGTGTGGTGGGATGAATGTGCGTGGTGTGAGAATGTGGTATGCGTGTGCGTTGTGTGTCTGTATATTTGTATGGCTGTTTGTGTATGTGTGTGTGTTTGTGAGTGTGTGTGGTGGTGATGAAATGAGTGTGAGATAATACCTAGTTATCAGATGAGAAAGACTACTACTATAGTAGTTTCTCCGTGGAAATTTAGTCCAGTGTCTGCAACCAGTCCCTTACCACAGCCTTACTTTTGGTTTTTGGAAGAGATCGCAAAGCAATAAATGGACAATTCTCTTAGCATTCCTTGGACGACAACTCGAATTCCATAGGAGATCCTTGATCGTCTGAGTGTCTTGAGATACAGTTCCACGAAGATGCGCTGCACACTTCTTATTTATTCAATACTATAGTACTGTCTCTATATACAAAGAAACCTGGTTAATTGGCTGACATTGTTCATCTTAGTGCTCCATTCCTTTCTACTCCATGTATGTACCCAACAATAAGAACGTCAACTCTTAAACCATCAAAAGTTTATTGTATAATACTTCAATATAAATTTCTTTTCCGGTCGTGTGTCCACTATTACCGAAACAAACAAAAGCCATTGTGTCTTGAGTGTATCCACGACTTAAACACACGAAAGGTTAACTACCTTCGGACCCACCGCATCTATAGATTTATGTCTGTCTCCCATGCCAAAATGAATTTCACATCTGTGATTTCCATATAAGCATTGTGTTTACGTGCATATTTGATCGTTATTATTCTCATTCTCTGCTTATTGCACACACTACGCTCTTTTCCTACAACTTTCGCAATATCGTCCGTAGAAGGCACTTCGATTATATTGTTAGATTAGGATCTTGTATGCGTATTTTAGTATCGATATTACCTTTAAGTAAACGTTGGATATTCAATGCATTATTCTGGAGAGCACCATAGGGATCATCGACAGCATGTGTTATTTGTGCAAGGGTCACTAAACTTTTGCTTTAATTGTCTGTCCAATGTTGTAAATTTGCATAAATATTGAATGTGCTTGTGTTGTTTTTGCTTGTATTAGTTTTAATAAGTTTCCGCGGCTAGCTATTTCACATGGACGTTGTGGAGTTAACTTCAGTGCGAGCTGGTCTCGTGTTAATCAGCTAACTTGTAGCTTTCGTTGGAGTAAGCCGCACATCTGAAATAACCATTATTTAAACTATATAATTTTGTCTTTGTGCCCGTGTGCTTACACTTTTATAGGGAAAACTACCATCTTAGGTATAAAAGCATTTTGATTATATTAATTCAAGTCACAATCTGTTAGTGTTAATTTCATGCAAATTGGCACAGCTATTAAAACATCATTGACAAACAAAAAAACATTGTTCCAACTTCTTTTTTATTACCTAATGTTAATGATGATGGTAATGGATGTGATAAACATACAAAAATAAAAGTAATAGGTACTCATCTTTTTGTATTTATGTGAGTAGAAGATTCTCGCGAATGTATTTCGCTCGTTTTCCTCACTTGATCTGAAAGTCTCGAAGGGGATACAGACGGGCCCCACCTGTCATATAGAGCCCGTTTAGTGATACAATATATCCCCTTATCTAATGTAGCCATAACGTGACGATATAAGGATTTATCAAATATAATTGTAACACATACACATCCATAACAAACACATATTCCTCCATTTATTGATTTAGCATCAATATTGCCAAATTGTTTTTGGTGGAACGCATGGAATTTGTAAATAAATTGTAATACAATGTATAATAATTTGTGTTCAGTTGTGTTATCAAATTGTAGGGTAAATTAATTAAATCTAGAACGAAGATATGCTAAATACTGTATTATTCCACTTAACAGAACTAACGGAATCCTTGAGAAGAACTACCGGTATATGATGGTGCTAATAAAAAGCAAGCTTAACGTATTATTAAAGCTCAAGCTCATATATATGTGTATCCTGCTTAGCCTAAACTATGGGGCTCAGACTTGGTGGGTGACCCGGGGCTCAAAATTCCAGACTTAAGGTGATATATACGAGTACGCCCCAATGTAACGCAGTACTGGCCGTGCGCCCGCTCGGTGCCAAAATATCAAAATTGAACCTTCTTTTGAATAGTTTTGTTTGCAAAATATTATTTGATTTACATATGCTATGTTAGGTATGAAGAAATTCCAGCCATACATTTTTCTGTATAAAAATATTTTTAAACATCCAAGTCGTTTTGGAGGAGTTTCCAAAATATGCGAAAAAATATCGTGTTGTTAATTATTTTTTTAAAGCAAAACTATTAGTAACACGAAAAAATCTTGTGTTCAAAATTATGTACATGAAACAATAATAAATATATATTTTTTTCAAAATTTGGAACACAAGATTTTTTCGCAACTTTTGGAAACTCCTCCAAAACGACTTGGATGTTAAAAAATATTTTTATACAGAAAAATGTTTGGCTGGAATTTCTTCATACCTAACATAGCGTATGTAAATCAAATAATATTTTGCAAACAAAACTATTCAAAAGAAGGTTAAATTTTGATATTTTGGCACCGAGCGGGCGCACGGCCAGTACTGCGTTACATTGGGGCGTATATATCGCCTTAACATGTAACCCAAGAGCGATAGAGCGTAGCATTCTACAAATTGAACTGACCGGCCGAATCCGCGACAAAATAATATGCATCAAAGAAGCATCGCTAAACTCTACCAGGGGATGCGTGAGAACAGATGTGCCAGAGGACTCTAGACAAGACTCTACACTTATTTTATACATTTTACTTTTAAAATGTATGTTATCGAAATGTCACGTGATTGTTTCCGTGATTAGGACCTGCTCTTGATAGTATGGCCGGAGGAGATAGGAAATAAAGACAGATGAAAAAATAAAGGGGCTCGGCCTTCGCCCAGCTGTGACATAATAGTTAAAACAAATAATAACTATAAATTCTAGGAACTTATCAACTCGGCCAAAATTAAACGTTCAATGTAGGCAGGCGTCAACTCACAAAATTTTGAGCTGAAAAAAAATCAAATCAGTGGACAATAAACCAAATATTTTAGGTCAACCTTTGCATTGAAATCAAAAATGTTTTGTACTATTCATGAAGTGAAGCCAATCAGCAATGATTGCATACGTTATTTATTTTTATAGAACTAGTTTCTGTCAGTTGTTCGGTCCGCATGGAAGTCGAAAATGATCCTAGGGGATTGTACTCCCGGTATGATAAATCCTATGTTCTTCTCCTGGACATGGTCAACCAGTGTGTCAGGTTTGATCCAAATCCGTTGTTAAGTCATAAAAAGGTAACAAACAGACAGACTGGTTAGATAGAGATGTTTTTAACCACCGAGGGAAAAAGAGGGGTGTTATAAGGTTGACGAGTGTTGCTGTGTATCTGTGTATCTGTGTGTCTGTGTGCCTGTCTGTGGCATCATAGCTCCTAAAATGATGAACCGATTTTGATTTAGTTTTTTTGTTTGAAAGGTGGCTTGTCGAGAGTGTTCTTAGTTATGTTTGATTGAAATCGTTTCAACCGTTCAAAAGAAATTCGCATTTTACTCTTTGAATCTGGGTTTTTTCGCAAGATATCATAATTACGTTTTTCGATAGATTGTTGATTGAAGCGTGTCTACTACTAGGTATATTATATACAGTTTATAAAGCATGAATTAAAAATAAATTTAAAAACCTGTAAAAAGCAAAAAATAAGCCTCGTTCTCGCGTCGGGGAACCGCTAAGTAAATGAAATAAACTGCTGAAACCGTTGGCGGTTCACCGACGCGAGTATGAGGCTGATTTTTTGCTTTTAAGAGGTTTCTAAATCGGGAGTGTTTTTAATTTAAATTTAATTTTTGATATAAAAACTTGAGATGGCGAGGTGACGCAAGAAAAGAGTGTCTGAAAAGGTATGGAGGCGGCCTCTGCTAAGCAGTGCTACATTCTAGACTATTAAAAAACATATCAACAATATTCGTTTAGCTTTAGAAATAATCCGGACGGTAAATTGTTACGTTGTTAAATTACAAAGCGACAACAATTAATTCGGACATTACAATCGTAAGCCCAATTAGTGAAAGGCTATAGCTGCCATTTACGCGCGAATTAGGTACTTTAAATATCAGAAGCCCAGACTTCTTTAATCGAATTAGAGTTAAGTAACTTTGCTTACTTAGTTAACTTCGATAATTCGAATAGAAGATTGTTTTACTGTCTATTAAGACGATTTTTGTTTACAAAGTCTGACCTTTTCAAGATTAAATACAATAATTGTATGAGTTTTTTCACAATTAACAGTGTTTTATATTATTTTGTATTAAACAAGTTTTTACTCGTAATATAAAAATATGCATATTCACGAGAAACAAACAAGTGTGCTAAAGATCGGCTAAATCGAACACTGGGATGAGGTTCATAAACTTGAAAGCTTTGTTTACATAAAAACTAGCACCGCGACAGGGGAAAGTAAATAAGACCTTGTAATAAAAAATCTTCAAGACACAATTTAAATTGCGTCATTGCGTAATATTAAAAATTGCGTTGTCACGAGAAACAAACGAGTGTGCAAAAGTTCGGCTCAATCGAACACTGGGAAGTGGGTCATAAACTTGAAAGCTTTGTTTACATACAAACTAGCACCGCGAAAGGGGAAAGTAAATAAGAGTTTGTAATAAAATATCTTCAAGACACATATTAAATTTCGTCATAGCGTAATAATTAAAAATTGCTTTGTCACGAGAAACAAACGAGTGTGCAAAAGTTCAGCTCAATCGAACACTGGGAAGTGGGTCATAAACTTGAAAGCTTTGTTTACATACAAACTAGCACCGCGAAAGGGGAAAGTAAATAAGAGTTTGTAATAAAATATCTTCAAGACACATATTAAATTTCGTCATAGCGTAATAATTAAAAATTGCTTTGTCACGAGAAACAAACGAGTGTGCAAAAGTTCAGCTCAATCGAACACTGGGAAGTGGGTCATAAACTTGAAAGCTTTGTTTACATACAAACTAGCACCGCGAAAGGGGAAAGTAAATAAGAGTTTGTAATAAAATATCTTCAAGACACATATTAAATTTCGTCATAGCGTAATAATTAAAAATTGCTTTGTCACGAGAAACAAACGAGTGTGCAAAAGTTCAGCTCAATCGAACACTGGGAAGTGGGTCATAAACTTGAAAGCTTTGTTTACATACAAACTAGCACCGCGAAAGGGGAAAGTAAATAAGAGTTTGTAATAAAATATCTTCAAGACACATATTAAATTTCGTCATAGCGTAATAATTAAAAATTGCTTTGTCACGAGAAACAAACGAGTGTGCAAAAGTTCAGCTCAATCGAACACTGGGAAGTGGGTCATAAACTTGAAAGCTTTGTTTACATACAAACTAGCACCGCGAAAGGGGAAAGTAAATAAGAGTTTGTAATAAAATATCTTCAAGACACATATTAAATTTCGTCATAGCGTAATAATTAAAAATTGCTTTGTCACGAGAAACAAACGAGTGTGCAAAAGTTCAGCTCAATCGAACACTGGGAAGTGGGTCATAAACTTGAAAGCTTTGTTTACATACAAACTTGCACCGCGAAAGGGGAAAGTAAATAAGAGCTTGTAATAAACAGTCTACTAGAATCCCTTTTAAGTTTTAATCGGGAAGGTTACAATTTAAATTGCGTCGGTAGGCTTATCGTACAAGTATTTTTTAAGAGTTATTCCAGTGAAAATCGGTCGAATTGCATTGTAGCCATGTGAAAGTGCACGCAATTCCGCTTTATAAGAATTGCTTATCGGTCAGATATATATTAAATCGTGTCTAGCTATCAGGTCACTTAGGACTAGAGAAAATCGTCTTCGTCCTGCATCTCTCAAGCTTTGTTACCCCAACATATTTACGAGCCAGTAACTAAATATACAATTTGCGGCTCGTATCTCAGTGTTAGTTGGCAGGGACACGCAAACGACTCAAAGTGCGTAAATTCCGGGCGTTGTGTAGCATGTCGCCGTCACGGCAGAGAGGTGCTGGGCCAGTGTCGAGGCCAGTCCGCCCACGCTGGGCCACGTGCAACCATGCACCGATACCACTGCGACTTGATTATGTACACTGCTGATCTACAACGCCATTTTATAATAGTGAAGGCTTTTTGTAATGGACGTGCCAGTGTGGCAGATTTAGGAGTGAAGGATTCGGTCTTATTTGTTTTTTTTATTAGTTATTGGCCTTTATTTGACACACTGTTTTCAGTATATTTCTGCTTGCTTTTGACTATACGGAAATGTTTTAATTGTATGGTGACAACCACAGACATAAATCTAACTAGAAGACGCGATTGTATGTACTGTGCGTGCAAAAAAACGTAGTAAAGTTAAGATCAATGATCATAACTCAGCTTTTCATTTGACATTATCGGCACCGGAAATCCACCGAAATCTTAGAAAAATAGCTTTTTATGCCTTATTGAGCTGTAAATAATGTATAGAAAAAGTTGGCCGAGGCATTGCAGGAAATGTTTTCTTTCATTGGTAAGTAAATTTGATTTTAAATTATTTGTGAAAAAGTGGCACGATTGGTTTTTATACAGTAAGGGACTTGCGTTACATATTTAGATTTATGTCTATAGTGACAATAATTATTACAAAGAAAATAAAATTAGTATTAACTTAAATAATGGTAGTAAAATCTATACAATTTAGTAATAACCGCATCACTTGGACTGATTCGGATAATTCCTGTTTAACATTCGTTACAATGCTAATAAGGTTTTTTTGAGAAAACTATGCTGGAAAAGCCGGGGAAACTGATTCCTTTAGCTATGAGTTTTTTTCAAGACAACTAGTTTGTCGATTTGCTAGTTTTAAATAATAATTTTAATTGCATACAAGTTCCATAGGCAGTTTCCTCTTAACTTTCATACCATTGCAGTATAGGAAGTGAATACCGTTTATTGCAAAATATTTTCTTTTAGTTTTCCAGTTTCTTTAATAGTACGATTCCCTACCTATACATAACGACTAGAAAACAAGAAGCTCCACATTCCATAATAGTCTAATTGCCTGTATACGATAATTACAGCGTGGGTTTATATACTCAGAGATATGTTTATCTATTTACTCATACAACCTTTCAACTGTCCAATTAGCACCTTGAACACAATGTTTGTAATCTGTTCTTAGATCACACGCTACACGTATTTAGGTACCGACAGCTCAATTACCACATAACATTTACTTCTCTGTATGTACTAGGTATCTAAACTTGCTACCTAATATACACAAGTTTTCACTTATTCGCTTCCAAACAGCATTCTCACATATTTATAGAATTGTATAATAAGTAGGTAACTTACGCATAATATGCATACGTCCTGTTGCGCCTGCGCTCGTCATCTTACTTAGAGTATCAGTATCCCTTTTTTCCTTCGTTGTACCAACTTGTAAATTGCAATGTTTATTATCTCTTTTAACCGACTTAAAAAAGGAGGTTATCAATACCACTGTATTTTTTATGTTCGTCATCGCAAAACCTTTTACTAGGTGAACCGATTTTGATGATTCTTTTTGTATTTGAAAGCTGGTGCTTTTCATGTGGTGTAGATCTGATAAAGAACTTCGGAGATATATAACAGACCTATTCAATAAAGAACTGCAAATCTCTCGGGACTGCTTTATTCGCATGCCTGTTTATCGTTTGCGCCAATCACAGAGTAATCTGTGGCGCCAATTCATAACATACTCGTAAAATCACGCCGCACAGAGAGGTATTAGACACCTAAAACGTGGCCAAAATTATTTAACAATATTTTTTTTAATATTTTGGTGCTTAAGGTGTTTGGGAAAAGGAAAAGAACAATATGTCAAATACTTAAATTTTTGTTTTATTAAACATTAAAAAAGAACTATAAAACGGTATGTTATATACTCCTAAATCTTCTTTATTTTCCTTGTCTGTGTCACTTCTGTCTTGAAATGGCAGTAACATTTGTTTTGCCTAAGAGGTAAAAGGCTTAGAACTTTTGTTGAACGGTGTCAAAAAATGAAGAAACAAAAACAAGAACACCGACTTCCGAAATAGAAGTTATTTTTCACTTTGTAGTGTTTTATTTGGAAGTCGGCGAAGTTTTTTATATTAATCCACATTCCTAAATAGACATCATGCGTATCCAATATTGGACATAAAATTTCCGCACTACGGTTACTTGGCCTTCCCGCAAATATGTTTGTACAGCATGAAACTGCTTGATATTAAAATCTTGTAAAAGAAACAGTACATACCAATAAAATATCTTAAACAACTTCATCTCGCTATAATATTGTATTTCGATTACGATATGTTCTTGGAAATAAAAAAGAAATAAGAAATATCACTTGAAATATCGCGAACGTATTGGTAGTAATGTGTTTACAAAAGCTGTAGTAGCTGGCTTAAGGATTAAAATACAACAGGTTGCAAGTTGCAGCGGCTGCGATGAAGCCTCCAGTCGAGGCTGGCACGGCAGGCGGCGCGCGCGCATACCCGCCACACTATAGCACACCGTGCCTTTACCGTGCATCTTCACCACGCGATGTTTCTCCCAGAATTTTCCAATACTCCCCACATTTACACAACCATAGCTAAAATCAAATAATGCATTTCCAAAAGTGCTGAAAAAATATTGTGTCACAAAATGTTAAAACCAATTCTTATAATAGTGTTTGTGTTAATTTTTATCACGAATGCCGACTTTATTGTAAAGGGCCAAGTTAAAAAAAGAAACACAATAATAAAAATAAACGACAATTTCCCGCCGAGGTGCTTTAACAACAATTCTGTGTTTAGAAACAATGATACCTTAAAACGGATTGTGTTCGCGTCTAAGTATATTTTTACGGGGAAAATTTCGGGTGAACAAAAACGTAAGCGTGGCAAATTTAAAAAGAGCATTTTCAAAGTGTTTGTGAGGCGAATACTGAAAGGTGACGTCGGAGCGTTGAGTGAGATATTGAATTTTGAAACTAGGACGTTCAATTCGTCTAATCGTGCGTACTTATTAGCGGAGGGTGGTTCCCTGAAGCGTGGTTGCGTCGGCAACTCACAAGGATGGGCCGCGCTTCTGTTCAGCGCTGACGAGTTCACCTCTCCGCTGAAACTGTTGGTAGATCCTGTACCATCCAACCTTGATGGTGTGCGACGGGTGAAAACTCTGATAAAAGGTAAATGCGATTGTTAAGTGACCATAACCGTAAAAGTTTCGTTGTTTTAATAGTTTAGAAATAGTTTAGTATCTAATTCGTTTTTTTAATAAATAAAATGAAGAATGAATATAATTTATTAAAAAAAACTAACTTCTAAAACCGTGTATTTTATAAACGATTCTGGACAACCTGTTTATGTAACAACAGGGTAGATACTCGTAAATGTCGGCAATTTAAATGAAAATTTAATAAAGATTTCCTTAACGAAAATGAAGAAAATATAAATGGTGGCTCAGAAAAATAACTGTATTTAGAGCAATATATTATAGCACAAGTAAAGGAAAAGGTCCGAATCCGTAAATTTAATGTATTAGAGGCCCATCTGCGCAAAAATCCTAAAGGTACTTTCACCAGAATAATATTTATTATGAACGTAATAATACTGATAGGATCTCTATGGACTTTTCACACAACATTGTTACTATCATGGTAAATTTCAGTAATATAACTCAATCTGTTTTTTTTACGCAGATTTTGTCTTATTTTACTGGCAGTAGGTACAGTAAGGTTTTAATTGTGCTTTTCGTGTTCCTTTTGAACCGGATCAAATGTTTTAAAATCTTGTATATTTACAAAATAAGAAACCAAGGAAAAGCCCACATTGGAGCCAACATGTAGTACGTTGGCTCCAATGTGGGCTTTCGTATTACTATTCGTACAAAACACGTCACATTTTAGTTAGAACATGACTTTGTTCCAAGACATGCCTACATACCTTTATGTAAATAAATACAAGCTAGAGTTTCTCACATCTTGTATAATTCATCTTGATAAATTCTTTTCATTACCTTATTAATATATATATTTATATAGGTATGTATTATATATGTATGTGTATTAACTAATTATTAGTATTTCTTTGTTTTACTCTTTCTTTTGCTTGTCACAATTTAAATAATGCACCTGCCTTGTAATCTCGCCGCCACCCTTGGTTGACTGGTAGAGAATGCCTAGTAGTCCGCCATTGTACCTTTGTGCATGAAATTTAAATAAATAAATATAATGCAGATAATACATCCCTACTGCCTTTTATTTCAGTGTTCTTCTGCTCGGATATTGTAAAGGCGATTAAGGTACGGCATTTCTTCCATAAGTCTCCTGGATAGTGTCCTCAATTTAAATTTAAATCTCGTATCTCAATGAAAGTTGTATTCTAATAATAAGACATTAAAATGCTCGTAGAGCGAATTTAAGAGGTAGAGAAAACTTTTTGCCTGTGTTCTGGATTGAATTGTATTTGATGCAAGTGTGCAATGAAAAATGCTCACGCGTTTCAAACGATCTTCAACAAACTTTTTTGTAATAAATCTTACTAATATTATAAATGTGAAAGTTTGGTTGGATAAAGTGTGGATGTATGTTTGTTACTCAATCACGCTAGAACGGCTGAACGGATCTGGATGATATTTGCCACAGAACTGACTGAGAGACTGGAATAGCACATATAATACTTTCCAACTCGGTATAATGTTTCCTTGGGATAAGAAAACACTTATCACGCGGGCGATGCCGCTGGCAGAAGCAGTGTGGTATGGTACGCCATTTACAAATGGCCCGGGCATTTTTATTATTCATGCGCCGTACCTTTGCTTTTTGACGGAGACTGACTTGAATTCGGCAAGCTCTCTTAACCGAAATTTAATGATAAATTATTGATAAAAAATAAAATGTAAGACTTTGTGTAAATAAAACGTGAGAAATTTGCCAAAAGTCTTTGGACAAGGCTCTTTAAAATATTGAAAAGAAGTCACACGACGCAGCTATAAGCTATAAATGACGCAGTTTTCCGCACTAGTTTGGGATTGCCAAGTAAAAAAGCACGCGTGTTAAACACATGTACCTAAAAGTAGTGTAAGAAAAGCCAGTTTTCGAATAGCCGTATTGGAAAGGTAAAATTCTCCATTCCTTCATACGCAGAAATAAGTCAATATACTCTCAAGTGCTTACTGGGCACTGTGCAATTGTGCATGTAAACAATGGTACTTACCTACGTCTTATATGTAGATATGCGATGTTCATTGTTCATACAGAGTCAAGTAAGTAAGTATGGAAGCTTTTGGTACCTGAAATAGTCATTATTACAGAATTATTACCGACGGTAATTTTTAAACGTAATGTTTGCACATTTTATATTGCCTATACTGTGATATATAATTTCGTAGACTTTTCTGACATTTGGGGGTTGTCACTTTATCGTTACATAAAAATAGTGTCGTATCCTGAGTGTTCGAAAGCTAATCGAAAATCGAAGTAGATCGAAAATGAAACTATATCACGGCAAAAGAAAACTTGTTTAGAAACTAGCGACTTAGAGTCAGACTTTATTTTCTCGATCGCATTTATTTTATTGTTGATTTCATATTTAACACAATAAACGTTTATGTACTATGTATATGCATACTGTTATATTTAAATATTTTACGTTTATATTCATAAAACATTTTTTTAAGTAAAATTTAATTGAGGAGTCATGTCACTTAGATTCTATGAATCATTTATGATTGAGCCTTACCTACAACACTATGCTCCGCGCTTGCATCATTTAAAAAAAATAACGTCATTGGCAGCTGTCAGTTTAGTCTACGAAATTAAAGTCGCAGTATAGTATTTTGTATTTATCCCTATGATACAGTTGACACATGTTTAGGGATCAGGGTTTTCATGTTCTATGTAAATCTTTATTTCAATACAATTTTATTCTTGCCGATGTATTGAGAACAGAATTCATTTAAAAATAAAATTGAAAATAAAAATCTCAATAGAAAAGCTTTCGAAAGAGTTAAAATAAAACTCGATATGGCAGGATGTGTCGCGGACATCCTAGTGCGTCAGACTGTGGTCGATTCAAATATTTATGGTGATTTGATGGTGTCGTACCGGCGGCCTTTTATCTCTCAGATGATTATCGGGTGTGAATTGTGAGGCCAAAGGTAGACTGAGCCTCGGAGAGCTAAGAAACTGTAGAGTTGGTATAAGTTCACAAATAATATTTTGAACATATGCTTGTGTTGGAGCCTGTTTGGTCGCGCACGGCGTTCTTTTTTTGAAATTTTGTTCTTTTTTTTCTTTAGTGTCTCCTATGCGGGTCACAAATAATATTTATTTTTTCATGCTTTTTTTGTTTCTTGCCAGTAGTTTTCAATAAGAGTTTATTGCTACACAAAGATTTACTACGTGCGAACAGGTTGTTCTAGTAAATAAGCTTTCGTAATCGTCATTACAAAATAGTTGTTTTATCGGTTGTAGCAATTAAACTCTTAATTTATAATGGGTTGCAGGGCTAATGTTGTCGGAGTTGGCAATAAAACCCAAGTTTCATGTCTATATTTTATACCATTTTAGTGGTTCTGCATACATTTTTGTTGTTTACATTACACATTATCTATCCATTATTTATTATGTTGGAGTTTTTGTCGTGGTACGTAGCATCGAAGGCATATGACATGTTCAAGACTGTGATAATTTGATTATCTGTGTTGTATAGCTAAATTGTGAACACAAAGTTCCACTCCTTGGGTCCGAAATGTATTCGTAGAAGCGGTGGGCGTGGGTGACAGCCGTCGTGGGAAAAATATCCCAAAATTGTACGCCTGTGCCTTTATAACTGACAGGAAATGGGTTCCGTATTATCCAACACAATTAGTGCCGTGGAATCCTTTGTTTTTATTTAAACGATCCAACATTTACTTAAATTGTAGTTGTCGGTCTGTCTGTCCGTCCATTTTGTTACTTGACATACGGGTGAGAAAATTCTACGTTTTCGATTGGATAAGGTGCCACGAACCGTTTAGCGCGTTCTCATTCCGTTTTATAAAGAATACTTCGTAAACTTTACAATGTTTTATTTATGTATTTGGAATTACAAACGCGTTGTAAATTACGGTAACCTAAAAGTAGGACAAGATAACGACAAGATCACCAATCAGTTCAGAAAGATAACCCCTAGAAAGATATATTATAATGAAGACAAGGACGGCGGCAGATAAAAACAAAATTGGTGGTCGGGAACAAGGGTCGGATGGTCCTTCGGGCTCCGGGTGTCGCGCTCGGGGACATCAAGTTTATCGGGACCACCGGCGACGACTCCACCGCTGGACAACTCCCGACAAATTTATTGACACTCTTTCAATTAAACCTATTGTTGCCGGGAACAGACACAGCGGTCATAACAGAATAAAACACGATAACTCGCCGCGTGTATTCGTAATGCGTTCCCATATCGACCACCGCTCGTTCGGACCGCCGTAAAAGGAGATTTATTAAAACTATTTGGAAACTGATTCGATCGAAACCGAACGATTTGACATTTAGATAAAGAGTAAAATTTATTTTTCCCTCGAATATACCGCTCCGGCGGAGTGACAATGGAATAAAAAGGTTATAAAATGCGACGGTTGCGGCCGCTGTCGCCCACGTCCCGCGGGTGTTGTTGCATGTGCTGCGCGCCGGGCCGCAGCTGTCTCGCTCAGATAAAACGCGACGAGTGCGTTATTACGACCTGCCGCAGTATCGCTGCCCCGCCGCCACCGGCACTCGCAAGCACGTGTAAATTTCCAACGTGAGAACACGCGAGATAAGCCGCCACGCGTGGGCGCCGAGAAAATTCACGGCGCCGCGGTCAGCACTGGCCGCGATACACCGTCGCGAACTCTCGGATTTTTGTGTAAATCGATGTAACTGTACTAATAAGGTCAAAAAACGTTATTTATTGAACGTTTATCATTCCACGATTAACAGTTTTATTTTGTTGCATTGTGATGTTCTTATTGGTCTTTGTATTGTTGGACTTCGTAGAAAGTAATGGGACTCAGGGACTATTACTAACGCTGAGAATATATAACTTTTATTTATGTCTTTTCTTTATATTGGTATAAATGTGTTATCGTCCAATAAAACTAATATATCTTTTAGAACTCTACCATTATCTTAATAAGCTCTAAATATATAAACAATAAATTATGATAATTTTATACGTTTTCCGTTATATTTTTGAAAGGTAGTGAGATCGTTCTCAGAACTATAAATTCATAATAGGAAATAAACGTTGGCAATATTAAAGTTATAAAAGTACACCCACACTACTTAATGTTGCTTCTTGTCGTTATAATACAAGCATAGACAATCAAATAATCATAATAAAATAACACGTCTTTGTTGGGAACTGAATTGTCATTTCTCGAGACGTTTCGAAATGTTATTGTTTTTGTCCGCGTTGAGGTAGATCAGGGCGACGACGGAGATAATCTCCTTGGGGACGTGACACAACAATGAGATATTTTTTTGCTGACGCATTGTTTTGGGAGTCGAATAACACACGACGTGCGACTGTTCCAGGAACCGAGGCTCGCCTTGACACTGTGTGCTTGCAAGCCGGGTTAGCGGGCCAACGCACCAACACGGCTTAATCCCTCGGGTTTCTTATTTAACTCAACACTAAGCTTCTATTTGTATCAGTTGCATCGAAGATACAAAAACTTACATTGTACTACACAATAAACAACTACTTTCATTCCAGTAGAAGAGTTCAACGTTGCTGTAAAATTTACATTATGTAGGAAGAATACTCGCGGGTCTGCTATTTGCTTGCTTTTAGCTGAATAGAATATTGTGAATGTTAACATCACGACATGAATTTCAATTTAACGATGGCCTGCGTTCCAGCTATCGTATGCCGGGATACGTTGCAAATGTTACAATCTTAGTTGGGAATAAAATCTACGATGTCGGCCCTCTCCGCATCGATGGCCCACTAGCCGGCGAATTTCAAAAGCTTCACTGGGTCCGGTAACTTTATACGTTTCCGTAATTTACATATCTCCATTGTATCCACTCGAGTTTCCATAAAATTTAACAACAGCCGACTTGACGTGTCCTCTGAGCACCCAAGATGCTACTTTACGACGATTCTCAAGACCAAGTTAAGGTTATGGCTATAATTCAGTTTTATGAAACCCCTTTCAGGTAACAAAGTGTGTATTTGGAAAGTTCTCACATAACTTACATTAGGTGTATTAATATAATGATTGTGCTGGAACACGCTCAATAAACTCTGATAGCATCTGTTGAAATTACTTCAGCAACCTATTTTGTTACTAGTAATTCTTTTGTCTTAGCATCCTTTGTATCGAAAGTTGTTGGGACGATACCGTATATTAATTTTATGTTATTTCTATACATTGTGAAATGGGTTTGAAACCTAGCAAAGGGTACTTTAATTTAAATATAACGTATAACGTAACGAGGTACTTGATTAACGCTATACAAACCACTAATTGTTATGTTATCTAAGTGAGATTTCATACCCAATAAGCGTTAATTTTGTTAGGCTAACAAAACAGAGCCTAGTTGGTCGAAAGCTGTGTGAAAACAGTTGTTGGAACAGTTGGGAGTCCTAAGGTAATACCGCCTTCATTAACCTAGACTAATATTTTGCTTTCAAAGGAGGCACCGGTTTGTCGGTGGGTGAGATTCCTTTATTTGTCTGTTACGAGACGTTATAAAGCAAAGAGAAATTCTCAAGAAAGGTTTATTGCTTCAATAACGTACTTTACGACTTTCATTGCGCGAGAGCACGTGTCAAAAGTGTAGCAGACATCACACGACAAGCCTGGCGATAAAATTAAAACTTCAATAAATGTCGATACCCTTAGCAACCTTTGCAATAAATTACTTCAAAGAAGATTTATTTTGATATGTTTGCTACATAGGTTTTCTTCAAAAAGAAAGAATACAATGATGAGTTTCTCTCTATCGAAAAATAATCGGATTATTTTTTTGTGCTCCTCACTTTTTGTGCTTATAATTCTTATGATGAAATATGAATTGTATATGCTTATTTATTACTTTCAACAAATTAAGCAGCTTACGGAGTAAAAGTGAAAATTGCGATTGTAAGTCTTATTACATCTTTTGACTTCACAAGCGTGAATTCCTCCCATTATGAAGGAACGAATACGTGATTGACAAGATGTTGTTGAAAGTTACCCGAGTCATTATTGTAGAAGGAGCAACCGCTCCGCTTTCGAACAAGACGAGAGAAAGAAGGGATGTAGATGTCATAAAGCGGTGTAACGACGCGGGTGTTGGCGTCATAAAAGAGCCCGACGCCGCCGCACCCGCCAGCAGTCGCTTAAGAAAGCTCAATTTGAATTGAAACGGTCGGGATGCTTTAGTGGCCGAGTGAATTTTATTCAAAACTCTCTGGTAACATCAGCTCGCGAAAACATCTGATGGTGACATATATTCAGAGAACCAGTTAAAATACTGGATTTTTGGGCTGTAATTTTACTTACCTATCGTTGTTAGAGAGATTAGGGATGTTACGGAAGTGATGGTATCGGAACCGAAGTCGTTAAAATTGGTTATCGGAACCGGAACCGAAATCGGAATCGGAGGCGGCGACTGAAAAAAGATGTGTTAAGAGAAAACATGTTTAGTAAAATAAAATAATACATAGGTGCATTGCAAATCAACCTTCAATTTCAGCTCAAAAACAATACACCTAAGTAGGTGTTGAAAAAAACAAACAAGTTTTCTAAAATCGTAATCAGTATTAATAGTAGATTAAATAAAATGTGTGTAGTAGTTAATTAAATCAAATCAGTGACTACAAAAGAAGCAAGTTATACTTAATGAATGCTTCGCAGTTTTTCTTCCCAACAGGTCCTATATTAGGCCAGCACCACTAAAAAGTTGTTCGCTTGCTACTGAGCTTGATGGACACGCCAATGCGCATCGACCTCCGATAATATACGATTTTAAAGTTCCGAAACCGAAATCGAAATCGGGGGTTTAAAAACAATCGGAAGTTCCGATTTTTCGGAATCGGAATCGAACCTCCGTAACATCCCTAGTAAATGTAAATGCATAATTGCGTGAGTCCTCAATTAAGCATACCCAAGTCATAGGTGACAGAGACAGGAGTCAACGATGGAGCGAGCTTACCCAGAAGAAGCCTGTTCACTCTAACTTTGAAGAGATTCTTTCTAATATAAACACACTATTAAAGATGCAAGTTCCTCCCAATCGCAAGCTTATTTCACTCTAAGCAAGGAACCTTCGTTTGGTGTACGTAAGGATTTACAAACACAATAAATTTGAATATTAAACTAGTACAGCTAACAAGCTCAAGCTTGATTATTTCGCTGTACATCCATTGTTTAATATCAACTGCAAGATTGATATGATAAATTCATCATAAAATCATTCTGTTTCAACTAAAGGATTGCAGTGATCCATCAATTTTATCATTTCTCTGTTAAAAGCGGTCTTCAAACATTTGCAGTAGCAGATTTTAATGCTAAGACTCTGTTCCTATTAAAATGCTTTTTAATCTGACTGATTGTAAATATAGCCATCAACAGTTCGATTCTGATCTTACAAAAGGTCTTTGTGGATATATGGAACAAGCAGCCTGGGTATTAAGGGGTCAGTATCAAAGATTTGCTATTTTTTTTTTTATTGTCTATAGATTTGCGCTTGACCACTATCTCACCTGATGGTAAGCGATGATGTGGTCGACGGTGAAGCACGCTTGTCTAGAAAAAAAACCATTTATTTATTTATTTAAAACTTCATGCAGCATACAGATACATAGGCGGACTTAATGCCTGAGGCATTCTCTACCAGTCAACCCATTCACTCTTGACTTAAAGACCCCGAGGTTGTAGCTATCGGGAAACACAGACTCCGGCAGGGAATTCCACTCCTTAGCTGTACGCATAATAAAAGTGTCCCCAAAACTTGTTGTGACACCCAGGCTAAGACAACGCCATTGTTATAAGTTCATAATCACCTAATGTCATGGTGATGGTGGCTTAGATAAATTGATACTGTCAACCATGATGGCATTCGGGTATAAAGAATTTAGCAACACTATTTAATTTATTGACTGAAAAAGTAATTTTCATAGAAATTGGCTAAAGTTATGATTTGAATGCCTTTACAGATAGTATAAAACCTTTTCACAAAAAAAAAAACCGACTTCTAAAGCAAAAAAAAACCTTCTTTTCAGAAGTCGGTGTCGCAAAACGACAAAAAAAACATGAGTTACCAAAATCAACCACTGCCGAAATGAAAGTTATTTTTGCACTTTTAATACGCTGTCACTAAAAAGTGAGCTAATTTTATAATGAGTTACCTAAAGGATTTACAAAATACCCATAATAACAAAATTTACACATTCGTGCTGTTTGTCAATAAGGAGTTCGGTTGGATGTTCCATATCATGAAAACTGTTGAACTGATTTCGATGAAACTTATACTGTTCCCTAAGTTGAGAGATACTTAATCCAATAAAAAAGAATGACCACGATCTGATAAGTAGTTTCGGAGAAATGCGTGGACAAAAAATATACATACAGACAAACATACATACACTTAATTATGAAATTTGGCACACGTGTTTAGAAGCCCATACAGAGTAACATAATTATGTGATTATTGTGCCATTCCAACAATTATACATACATACGTGTCGAATTGCTAACCCCTTTTTTAACCGACTTTCCAAAAAGGAGGAGGTTCTATGTTCGACTTCAAATTTTTTTTTTTTTTTGTATGTTCACCGATTACTCCGTCAATTGTGGACCGATTTTGAAAAATCTTTTTTTGTTTGAAAAAATATGTTGCGAAATTGGTCCCATTTTAATTTGGTGAAGATCTGATGAAGATCTTTGGAGATATACAACAGAACTCTTCAATAAATAACGGCAAATCTCTCGGGATTGCTGCAATCGCATGTCTGTTTGTTCTTTATAACATTTCATAACATAACATCACGCCAGTTCGCTCTTAAGGGGTAAGCAGACCTCTCATTTCACCGGTTATGTTCAAGTTTCATGAAATCTATTCTGGCGGCTTACTAACTTGCCTATTAGCTACGTACAACTAAAAAGTGAAAAATAAAAAAAACTTTTTGCAAAAAAATACTACCGACTTCCAAATACAAAACTACAAAGTGAAAAATAACTTAATTTTTTGAAATCGGTGTCCATAACGCAAAAAAATGGTACCTACGAAAGACACCGACTTCAAAAAATTAAGTTATTTTTCACTTTGTAGTTTTGTATTTGGAAGTCGGTAGTATTTTTTTGCAAAAAGTTTTTTTATTTTAAGTCGATAATAAATTGGGTAAATTATTGTGTTTGGTGTAAATAATTACAACCAAAATAATTAAATGAAAATAGATCTTATCTGTGCATTGACATTTACATTGAAATTCCCTTTATCCATCTTAAAAAGGACCATTATAATACCATTCAGGGTCCTCTTTATTTCGCGTTATTAATCTGACATCACAATAATACAATTTCCGCTTTTAAAACTTAAAGCATTCAATTTTGAAACGTAAGGTGTATTTCATAAGGTTTTAATGATATTTTTTGAGGTCGTTGGGATACCAAAAGTGACTCGTGCGCAGGTAGGACCCGACCGACATTCCTCGGCTTTGTTCGGATGACGTTGCCGAAGTGCCCACGCGCTTCCGGATTCGGTACAAATCTTAACTGTTCAATCCATTACACTCAAATCTTATTGGTCGTTAATTTTCTGTCATGATGCAACATACAGAGATTTCTAGGTAACTGTTTCTAGAACTTTGAAGAAAGCTATTGAAAATATTTTACGACCTATTGTTGAGATTTAAGTTCAGGAGAAGAGTTCGAAATGATAAGTTCCAACTTTTACATCTATATGCAGTGTAGAGTTGTAAAAACGGTTTTTTTTGGAATGAAAAAAAAGACATGAAAAAAAGCGAGAGTACGAAAATAAAATATGGTAGGGTGTTTATCGTATATGAGTTGATTTTTTTTTATTTTTTATTTGTTAAGAAAATACCATTTGTTTTTTTGTTAAATAGTACATAAAGGTCTTAATATAATTTAAACACCCACTGAAGTTCACCATTTACGGACGGGGATTTTGGAAAGATGATTCTGATTGTAACTATTATAAATACTATTTGTTTTTTTGTTAAATAGTACATAAAGATCTTAATATAATTTAAACACCCACTGAAGTTCACCATTTACGGACGGGGATTTTTAAAAGATGATTCTGATTGTAACATATTTAGTATTTTCTAAGTTCATAATAATAGGTAGCATTAATTTAAACATAATTTGACTTTAATTAAAAACAAAACAACCAAATTTTGTGTTTTAATCCTGAGTTTCACTTTCTGAAAAAAAAATGTATAAAAAAAACGACGGTGTAAATTTTTATTTCATGTTTTTTTTTTTAAGATTGTGCAAATGCATTTTGTTTTTTTTTTCAATTTACATCTCTAATGCTAAAGAATACTGCCTGGGTTGATAATAAACTTCAAACTATACGGTTTTGTACCAAGATATTTCCATAAGTTTTAATTAAATAATGGTCATTAGCTTCAACTACTTTCATATTCATTTTCTATTTCCACGAATATATATTTAATTAACCTAGCGAAGCTTATTATATGTCGTGTACGCCGTTCACAATTCCATTTGTTAAATTTTAATGAGTAGTCTGTATGAGAATTAAAAACTAATGGTTATCGATTAACGAGATTCTTGCATCATTGTCCACCTAATAGCTAGTTAAGAGATGTTTACCGAGCGCCGTAGGTAGATAATTAATGTTTTTTTAACTGTCAACACTAGACAACTGTAATGGCGTTTACCATTCATCAAGCATGATGATATATGACTTACGGTAGTGGTTTTTATTTTACTTTTAAAAGGTAACCTCGGTTAGTGTGTCCTGATCATTTTATATTTGATAAGCATTTATTGTAAATAGTGTAGGAGTATGGTAAGATGACGCATATCTATTCTAATATTATAGAGAGGAAAGATTTGTATTTTTGTATGTAACGAATAAACTTAAAAACTACTGGACCGATTTCAAAAATTCTTTCACCGTTGGGAAGCTACACTATCCCCGGGTGACATAGTCTACTTTTTATACCTGTATTCCCACGGGAACGGGAACTATGCAGGTGAAACCGCGAGGCTTCCGCTATTAATATTATAAAGAATGATTTATTGCTTTTTTTTGTTTGTACCGAATAGGCTCCGAAACTCCTGGACCGATTTAAAAAAATCTTTCACCTATAAAAAGCTACATTATTCCTGAGTAACTTAAGCTATAATTTATTTTCAAAAGAATTAGAGATCCTTATGAAAATTGCAATAATGTAACCCAAAGCAGCAAAATTTTGCCAATATAATTGGAAATTTGGCGTGCGCTGAGAAAGGTATTGATGATACATAACAATTATGTGATACATTAATAAAGTACTCATTATTACCTACAAAAAAGTCTGCGAAAGAATATATCTCACTTTCATAGTTAGCAGTAGTCACAATAGCAGCTTTTGTGTTCTACAATCTAATTAAATCGTCGGTAGAAACAAAACATGGTTACATTCGTATTGTAATATTAATTTTCATCATTATTCAAATAAATAGTTTAACAAATTGGTAGGTAGGTTAGGTGGGTAGGTAGGCTAGGGTAAGTAGGATATGTAGGATAGGGTATGTAGGGTACAATAAGTAGGTAAGTAAAGTAGGTTAGGTAGGTATTAAAATTTAGCGTAGGGTAGGGTAGGTAGGTTGAAAGGTTGGTAGGTAGGTAGGGTAGGTAGGTAGGTAGCCAGTTGACGGGAGTGAAGCCGCGGGGGTCAGCTAGTTGTCTATAAAAATAAAGTGAGTTTGCACTTAATACTTCGATAACACGTACCTATTTTTATTCAATCTCATATAAGTATTTTAAGCTTTTCTATTTATTTGCGTAGGTATTTTCTTTTATCTCTCAAATACTTGATTAGATACAGCTGCAGAGTTATAAAATAGTTTGTAATATCTGTACTACGTGTATTTATTGTTTCGATATGCGGTGGGTGCCAAATGTTAACAACTGAAATTAAGGTTTCATTACATTCTGTTACCACAAATGGGGTTTACTATTGCGGCGAAACGATGCTGTAAGAACAATAACTGATGGAATGTTTTAACAACTTTGTACAAATAACAAAGAACCAAAGCAGTTTATAAAAAATCAAGCGACTTCTCATGTTCGAAATAAAATAAAGAAAACTTTACGGTCACAAGTTTTTCCTTTTATTTCATTTGCATAATGTATTAAATACGTGCTCAAATCATAACACGATTCCAAAAAAAGTCATATCATAAAAATATATCGCTTTTGGTGAGTGACTCTCCAAAAGACTTGGTTTTTTCGAATAAATATTGTTTTTATGGGTGAACCTTCCGTTAAAGACACAATAATATAAATAAAACACCCGGGTCCGTTCCGTTCCGGTCGTGGGTGTAATAACTTGCGGTTCAGAGTTACATAATGATCGCGGTGTGTTGACTCCTCGCCCTAACATCGCGACACCCACTTTGATATACACACAACAATGCTGCGGGGGCTTATATATTGTCATACAGTCAGATGAGGTAACACAGCTGTTTACTAATTGTTTTTATTCCTTATTGTTACAGGTATGGTAGTGTCTCGTCTGACAAGGTCGGGTGGTATGTACAATCATTTTCATTTGAATAAACCAGTCGTCATCAACTGTACCGGTGAATTCTTGGTTATTTTTTAAACCTGATAATTGCTCTTAATAAAAGCCTTTACTGTTCGACATTTTGGAGATAATATGTCAGATAAGCTACTTATAACTTGTTTTTCAGTTTATATTATTAAGCCATTATCCTTAATGTGATTTAAATATTTTATAAAGTGTAGGTATTTAAGTTTTAATTTAATCGAATGATCTCGATTGATTTCAATGTATTTGTAGGTATTTATTTTAGGAATGAATTTAAAATAAATATAAAAAAAATGTAGCTAAATAATAACAGCGAGCACTGGTCGATCATCAAGGTTAAGCAATGCTTGATGAGGTCGGTCCGTGGATGGGTGACCATTTCAACATACAGAGTTTCCTCCGTGCCTCGGAAAGCACGTAAAGCCGTTGGACCCGGCTGTCATTTGAAGATCTTTGACAGTCGTTACGGGTAGTCAGAAGCCTGAGATCTGACACTAGTCTAGCCAAGGGGTACCGTGTGTTACCCAGTTACTGGGTTTTAGAGGTCAGATAGGCAGTCGCTCTATGTAAAACACTGGTACTCAGCTGAATCCGGTTACAATGGTAGCCGACCCCAATGTAGTTGGGAAAAGGCTAAAAAAATACAGGGCGTCATGGTTGCCTTATATTAGATAATGGCATGCAAATACCTATTAATAATAGAATACTTCAGTAAGTTTTATGATAGAATACTTCATATTTCAGTTTGGAATTAAATATTTTTAACTACACATAAAATATCTTTTTTTCCGTCCCTCTTTCTCCATAGAATAATTACAAACTATAAAAAAACCAGACCTGGTGCACTGATTTTCTATTTTTTTTATTGTTTCGTACCCAAAGGGTAAATATGGGACCCAATTTCAAGACTGCACCGTCTGTCTGTCTGTCTGCCACCAGGCTGAATCTCATGAACCGTGACAGCTACACAGTTGAAATTTTTACAGATGATATATTTCTGTTGCCGCCATTACAAAATACTAAAAACAGAATAAAATAAATATTTAAGTTGGGCGCCGATACAACAAATGATTTTATTTTATTTTGTTTGTCGTTTTTTGCTATAATAGCCGCACTTGGCCGGTTTTTTTATTATATTGCTGGTCTATTCATTACATGAAGTTGAAGTTTTAAAAGAAAACACTGATTAACACCCCGTTGGATAGTAATTATTGCTAGGTGCTTTGTATGCGCAGTCAAGTAAACGCAGCCGTCCAGTCCAAAAGTTAGCTGGGTGAGTCTGCAGTCAAGTCTTCACTCTGCAAATAACATAAGTTAGAGACTCGCCCGGGGCCGGCTTTCGCCAACTCTTGTTTACATACGCAGGCACAGTCGGGGGTGGCGCCACTGTCGCTTGACCCTGCAGAGTGCCGCGCCGTTAGCGTAAATAAGACAGGTTTTAGCTAAATCAAAATCTGTGTAGAAACACTAGAAGCCTCACAACCGACTTTGGTTTGCATATTTAATTCTGTTTGACGCTCCATACGAGTTCATTTCTAGTATTTGTGCTGCCCACTTTAGCTGAATAATTCTGGGTACATGTTATAACGTAGGTACAGAAACGAGAATACATTAACGGGAATATTAAATTCACATTTGCTCGGCGGTGACGATTTAAAAATAAATTACTTTTGCTTTTGATGTGCCGACTTTTGATGTTTTTTGGGGGACGCGCTGAATAAAGCGAAAATAATTCATTCAAAAATTACTTTAGCGTACGGTGGAGTATTATAAAGGTTTGTTACAGCCCACAGATTAGCCCAACTGGCCCAAGAAAAAGTTTGTTTCTTATTTAGGACCCAAAGGACATCGCCTTGTACACATAGGCAGTATTAGGTATGCCTTGTATAGGTACTTAACCTTGACCGACTAAATCTTGCGGAACTTTTGAGTCAAGCGTCCTTGTGTCAATATGTTCGTCTGGCGCTCATTTACTACTTAACTCCTCCCATAAAACATTTTGACCTTGACATTGAAGACAGGGGATATAAATGTTTGATGATTTTTTTCTTAACTTTTAGTAGGTATGGTCAGAGGAAGCGCTTTTTCAGTCTCCTCAGGGATATTCCCTAACGGGCGTTGCACAGAGGGGTTTACGGGTTGTTCTTTTAAGAGGTCACGGTCCCTTCCATCTGATTGGTGATCACTGGGGTGGTTTTAGTAAGATAATAAGTCCATACTCCTTGGTCTGTATAAGTTAACATAAACTCCTGTTTGAATATGAATTAATAAATAAGGAAAATTAAGGAGCATTTCTTTTCAATGCAATGAATTATATTAGTAGATAAGTATATGTAAATATTTATGTACTTAGGTATTTTATGTATTATTATTTATTATTAACTTTAAAACTTTCGCGTTTCAGAATTAAAAAACAATATATCACGGGAATTTAACGCGATGATTTCGATTGTTTAATTACCTATTTCACCCGACTTTTCAGCCGTGTACAAACATTACCTCGTTTTGTGCAGTCGGTGAACTTATAGAATAACGACTCGGTCAGTGTAGTGTGTAGAAATGTGAGGGTAGAGGAAGAATTTTCTGCCCCGACGGAGCCAGTACACCGAGACACCAGTCTACCCGGGACCACGGTCGTTGCGACACGGCCGAAACGTCGGCGTTAAATTCCCGTGATATGTTGTTTTTATTATTTAATAATTTTATTTTACTATGAAATAGTATACTGAAAGACTGCCCTCTTTTATGATCTCTATCACTCAAAGGTTTGCTGAAAAAAAAACCATTTAGAGTTAAGCTCGCCTTTGTACATGCATTTTGTTTTTACTTTGTATACATGAATTATCTGTAACCAAGATAATTCATGTAAAGAATTAAGAATGTTTCATCTCCCAGTAACTGTGCAAGAGCGTTTAATATTAAATGGTCGTACGCTACTCAATAAGTGCATATGTAAATACACATGAATACATATTGACTTAAAGTTGTCCCATAATTACATGTATTTAGGTGCCAACACTTCTATGTACGTAAGTTTGACTCGTTGTCAATCTAACGCAACATGTGTGAACGCCGAACGAAAACCGTTCGTCTATGGTTAGCAGCGTATCTCTATATTCAATTATTATAGCAGTATGTATGTGAGCAACTTCTGATGTGTACTGAGTACATTCCTTGCATAGGTGATGTTTACATGACATCGAACTTGCATACGAAATGCCTTACAAAAGATAAGCTTTTTAGCTTCCAGCCGTCAACGGTCAACTTTTTATCTTTAAGGTACTTATTAAAGTGATTGATGGAGTAGGTAGTTGAAGGTATACGCAACCGAGGCCTTTCTGAATGTTTTAATGAAGCAAGAATGTCGCAAACGCCATAATCGCCTTGGAAAATAAGTTTTTTTTTGAGGAAAATACTAGCTGAGTTCTTTCACCGGAATTATGATTTTGATGATAGTACCTAGGCTGTATGAAAAGTCCATAAAGAGCATCAATATCATAATAAATATAATTCTGGTTAAAGAACTTAATAGTTTTCCTTCACATATTGTCTTCTAATTACAGTTATTTTGCAGGGCTATATAGTCAAAATTCATATTCTTAAAGTTGCCCTAGTCGGCGGCACGAACTATTTTGTGGCCGGGGTTAAAATGCATGCTATCCCATCCGACAACACGTACGAAAGGGATAGACACTGCAATGAGCAGTAAGAAGCTATTGCGCGTACAAATACACACTCGGTGTCGAATAATGGAAAACAATGGGTAAAAAAGACCCCAACTACGGAAAAGAAAGTTATTTTTCGCTTTGTAGTGTTTTGTTTTGGAAGTCGGTTTGATTTTTTGTTAAAAAGTTTTTTTTAACTGCTAATCTATCCCTGTATGGTGACTGTTTTGCAATTTTCCTTCTATTTATGGTATTTATTTCCGCCCGTTGCGTGTTTGATTGAGATGAAATGAAAGATGCGTTGAAATTAGTGTTGAAATATGGAACTTTGGACGCTCGTAACTTTCAAATATACGTTTTTTTTTACTTTCTTGTTTACATAAAGGGCTAGATAATGGTGAGAAATATTGTTATAATTTTATTTTGAGCGTAGACCGTCAAACAGTGGATTAATCGACATACTTCGTTTGTATGAAATAATGAATGACTAGGGCGATCTTAAGAAAGTAAATACAAACAAGTGCTTGCTTATAATGTAGGGTAACTTGGAAGGTTTGTGCAGCGGAGATAGGCGTCACGTATTAACTTTATGGAGTATAATGCCACGCTATGTTCGCGTTGGAAATTCTCCGTGGTGATGCCGCTGCGGACACGCAATAGGCCGATGTCGAAGTGCACAGATCACGTCGCACGATAGCGTTTCACCCCGACACAATGTGCGCCATCATTTCTCCTTATTTCACATAACATCACGGCTGTTTTCCCAGAAAGGTTAGGCAGAGGTAAAGAAAAAGAAAATAAAGAAAAATATTTATTTGTGACCCGCACAGGAGACTCCGATAAGCAAAACAATAATAAATAAATACACATTTTACAAAAAAAACAACCGACTTCCAAATAAAAACACTACAAAGTGAAAAAAAAACTTAAATTTCGGAGGTCGGTGTGTGACCAGCTTTCAAATAAAAAGAGAATCATCAGAATCGGTTCATCCAGTAATAAGTACTAAGGAAACACACAAAAAAAAAATATATCCAGTCGAATTGATAACCTCCTCCTTTTTGGGAAGTCGGTTAAAAATCAAAATAAATAACACTGTGCGAGACCAAAAAGGCTCAAATCTCAGCATGTGCAACGATATTAATAAAAAGAAAATAACGCTGCGCTGGTATTCTGTCAAGGCCCACTGTTGTAGGTAAGTACATCATCGTAGAAACGGCTGGGAAAAACTGGATGACCACCGCCCAAGACAAACAATAGTGGAAAAGGATGGAGGAGGCTTTTTACGCTACAGGGCCATACAATAATATACATAAATATTTTGTATATCACTAAGAATGTAATTTTTTATTTTATGGATGAATAAAGCTATACTAATAATAATAAGTACAACTATGGTACTGCCTCCAATAATCAGAAAGACGTATCTAACAAAAGTAAATACGGAGAAAAAATATAAATGATAATAATGGAGATGAGCCCTTCTTCACTGTGGTAAATCCGAAACTAAATGAGATAAAAAAATATCAGCAGATGCGTCTTTTTTATCCTCTTTCCGGCAATATATACAAGGATTTTTTTTTTATATCACATACTCTAGGGTATAAATGAGATCTTAACAATGAATCAACTGGCATAAGAACTATTTTTTCAACACACTTGCTCATAAAGTGGCTCTAATTTCACCGCAATTAGGCACATAACGACACCTGTTATCAAACTGTGACTCTTTCATTGCTATTATTCACAAGTGAGTTATAGAGTTTTTTTTTTAATTTATTGGCTGAGTTGCTTTGTTCATAAAAAAGTTTCGATACAAAAAAGATCGTGCTCAATTGTACAAATGCAACACATTGCATGCAATTTCGAATTTAAATAAGTAATTTCAACTTGTACTTACGTGTTTAATAAATAAATCTTTCACTCAAATATAACTTTTGTTTTTCTGTGTAATTAAGAAAACTTCAAATTGCCCATTTTGTGCGAGGCTAAAACGCTATCCGCGAAAAGCCAAAAAAAAAGAAACCTCATAATTTTTAGTCTATGACCGTTCGGCATTTGTTAGATGCGCGCGCATAGGAAAACTGATTAATTTGGCCCGTCATTGCGAACATTTTTCACAACTCGTTTTCACTGTTGGAAATGATTTTTTAGTATTATTTTCTTCACAAGTGTGTTGAAAAACGTCGTATGATACACGTGTGTATTGATGATTACCGTCCTCGGCTCTCTTAAGACCCTCACCTAGCGGCTCGGGTCTCAATGGCGCCTCAGCGGTAATCACCAACATTACACACTTGTACCATAATGTACTATTCTATAATCTTTCTTTTTGCATTTTTCATTAAATTTTTATTGAAATAAATTAATTTCGATTTAAGATATCTTCGAAACTATGCATTTCTGGACCACATACTCTAGGACATTTTGTATTATTTTTACTTATAGAATATAACCCTAGAAATATGGGATATCAAAAAAAACACCTAGTATAACTTAATATTGCCTCTTAAGATACAGGATCTTCCTTGTTAAAGATCTTCCTTGTTAAAAAGAGACAGGGCTCAACATTTTTTAATTGACTTCACTTTCCTATCTTTCGCTGCAATCGCATTTCTGTTTATTGTTTACACCATTTCATAACATAACATCACACTAGTACGCTCTAAAGGGGTATGCAGGTGTAAACAGTTCACCTTGGTATAAACTTATTTTACTGGTTTTGTTTAATTTTCATGTTATTGGGTTAATCTATTCTGGCTTCACTTTGGGCATTATTGGTACCAAGCCTATATAACTGGTCCATTATGTACTACAACAAAAAAAGTGAAAAAAAAAGAAAACTTTTTACAAAAAATACAACCGACTTCACTTTGTACTGTTTTATTTCAAACTTGTATTTTCTGCTAATGAATATTATATCATATTGGAGGAGCTCGTGGCTAAATAATAACAGCCACACGGGTCTATATTCAAGGTTAAGCAACGCTTGACGAGGTCGGTCCGTGGATGGGTGAACATTTCAACTCAACATACCGAGTTTCCTCCGTGCCTCGGAAAGCACGTTAAGCCGTTGGTCCCGGCTGTCATTTAAAGATCTTTGACAGTCGTTAAGTCAGAAGCTTGAGATCTGACACCAGTCTAGCCAAGGGGTCTAGCCCAGTTACTGGGTTGTGGAGGTCAGATAGGCAGTCGCTCTATGTAGAAGCCGACCCCAACATAATTGGGAAAAGGCTAGGCAGATTGAAATATTATATTATATTGGAAAAAAATAAGTACGTCCTTTTTACTATCGGGGGCAGTATAGTACAGCCGCATTTGGTCAGATATGTTTAAGTTCCATGTAATAGGGGTTCAGTCTAATGCCATCAACCAGGCATAAGTCCGGATTATGCTGCTACTGAGAAATTCCAGATGAAAAAACCCAATGACACTTGCCCGACCCGGAATTGAACCCAGCACCTCATAATCAGTAGTAGCGCTTACGACCTAACTGGACTAACGCGAGGCAGTTTAATCCTTATTTCACATTTTTAGGGTTCCGTACTCAAATGGTAAAAACGGGACCCTATTACTAAGACTCCACTGTCCGTCTGTCTGCCTGTCTGTCAGCTAGACAGTTGAATTTTTCACAGATGATGTGTTTTTGTTGCCGTTATACAAAAAATACTAAAAACAGAATAAAATAAAAATTTAAAAGAAAAAAAGAAAGAAAGAAAAAATATTTATTTGTGACCCGCACAGGAGACACGAGAATTATGCATAATTTTTTTTTATTTTTTTATTTTTTTTTATGCATGTGAGGGCTCCCATACAACAAACGTGTTTTTGCGATAAATAGTACGGAGCCCTTTGTGCGCGAGTCCGACTAGCACTTGGCGGGTTTTTTGCCATACCCAACCTTTACTTCCATACATAAGTGTAGGCACCAGCACGCTGTTGTGAACGGTGTCCTTATTTCACGTTTTTAGTAAAAAAATAAACTAAACGCTTCTAACTTTTAAAAGTTTCATAACAAAGTTTAAGTTGATTTCAATGTTTCATTTTAATTTGTATTCTTTTCAGTTTTCTATTTGATTGTAAATGTCGAAATTTTTATTTCCAAGTCTTCTTTTAAATGAAACATTGTTTTAACTTTTGTACAAAAGTTTATTAAATAAATTGGATTATGTATTTAAAGTTTTTGTAACTACGGTGTATTGTTTATGCAAGTCATGAAACTTAATTATAATGTTTTTATTTATTTATTTATTTAGGTAACCAACAGCGATGCTTAAAAATATTTTACAAAATATGCGTATTACAATTTGTATGGCCAGTTACAGGTTTCCCTGTGTAACTGGGATAAATGTATGAAACATGCGAACGAACTAATGCCACAAATTTAAATAAAAGTATGCAATACAATCCAAATTTACATAAGCTGTTAAATCACAATTTTGAAATGGTAAAAACAAAAAAGGTTGAATAACAGAGGACAGGAGAAGATAGAAAATCGGTTGACTGTCACTCGTCTCCATCTATACTATTAGCCTTTACTATTCGTTTTTTGAAAGTAGGTTTATTACAGTTAAATATATCAATTTCTGAGAATTCCGAGTAAGAAGTTTTCATAACCATTGCAACGATGACAAAGTGATCCACCACTGTTCTCATTATCAAGTCTCTATGCAAACTCTAGGCATATAGGTTCGGTAACTCGCCCATTCTCTACCGGTAACTACCTATCACCACAAATGATGGGAATGCCTATAACTCCATGGTTACGTTGCCGTCCTATAGCTAGAGTTTCACTATCTGACAAAATCATATTTTCAGTTATAGACAAAAAAGAAAATAAACTGCGACATGATAAAAATCGGTGATCAATTAAAAATCATATGTGAGAGTTTTCGGTGTCAAAAACAGATCTAATTGCGCACTGTTGAATAGGCACATTGATAGTTTAAAAGTTTTTTTGTTAAACTTTACCCCTTTTTTCAACAATAGGAATTTCTCGCTGTTTCACCCACAAAGCACCCAGATCCGGAACAACTATTTGTAGACTATACAAATATGTGAGCCGTGCGGGAATCGATCCCGCGACACGCAGAGCAGCAGCTGATCGCTAAACCACTACGACAACGGTGTCGTCATCGTCGAATTACCTAATCTTATCTATACCAATATTATAAAGAGTGAAGATTTTGTTGTTTGTTTGTTTGAACCGAATAGGCTCTGAAACTACTGGACCGATTTAAAAAAAAACTTTCACCAATAGAAAGTTACATTATTCCTGAGTGAATTAGGCTTTTTTTTAACCCCGAAAACGGATCCTGTGGGGTGGTCCACGGCAGCGAAACGGCGGGGAACAGCTAGTCAAAAATATGTTTGTAAATGTAGCAATTTGGGACTTTTGTATTATTATCCCGCATTTAAAAATACTAGTTAGAGATATCAATAATTTTTGCCTGATTACGGAGGTATTTAAAACTCTAAATCGGCCAAATGTCATATAGTGACACTAGCTATAGAAACAGTAGAACGAGACTATCAACATATATTATGTATTGTATGTATGCCGGTGGACGCTCCATGCGTGTCAATAATTTAACTGAGTGAACGCAATTTCACTTCGTAAATTATTACAAACAGTACTAATAACTCAAGTAAATTGCCGATTCGACAATCGAACAGCAGTATCAGTTGGTATCATAAAATCAACTGCGCATGAAGCTTGCAGAAAAGTTCATTACGTTAATGTTTACTAACAACCGTCGTCCGCGTTAAACTCGACTAAAAACAATAGCTCATTTTTTTTTTAAAGTAAAGGAAGAAACAACTTAAATATTTATTTCTGAATCGCACGGGAGACACAAGATAAGCAAAACACAAACAAAAAATAAATAAAAATGAAACCCTGAAACAACCAGAACACTGAATCTTTTTCTAATATAAAAGCAGTTTAAGTTACTTCTTTTAACATCAGCTATCTGGCAGTATCCTGTCAAAATCGTTTCAGTCGTTTCGGAGATTAACTGACAAACACACAGAGAGCCAGCGTGCTCCATCGTCGACCACATCATCGCTTTCCATCAGGTGAGATAGTGGTCAAGCGCGAGCCAAAAATAAATAAAGCAAAATGGTTTTCAGTCATTTCAATCTAAGTACGACATAACAAATAGACACTTAAATTTTATTTATTTGTACAGATTCTATCTTCTATGTATGAAACATGGCTGTGTTGTTATGACCACGTGTTTTGTTCTCAAACGATTGTCTTGTACAAGCCGTAATTACGAGTCCTCCAGTAGACGTCTTGCGAAATATTTCGTGGAGTTTATTGGTGCTGGTAGCAGCTAGACTAGACGCCGGCGCCTAATATGAGTTACCTACACATATAAGTACCTACTGAGACGTCATAATTTATGCTAAAAGGATGCAGTTGTATCTTCAATAAGTTAACTATTTTGTGACTTTGGTTTGCGAACACAATCTTAAAAGGTAAATGATTATTATATACAAGTCCGGTGGCTTACATTGTCATTAGGTTAAAACTGTAATATTCACTACAGGAAATGGCTCATTGTTCCTCGAAGGCAGCAGCTTGTTATGATCTATAAATTCCTGTTTCTGTTTCAACCCAATGCGAATGTTGACGTAGCCAATGGAAAAATTCAAAGCTAAAATAAACATGCCTACAAAGTCTGCAGTGTGTATTTTGTTGTAATAACCATTAAGTAATTGGCAATAACGACTTGAAACAGTCGCGTTAGAAATTCTTGTCCGAAAGAATATAACTTTTAGAATGTCTAATTGGCATGTGGCATTCGAGAAACGATTGCTTAGGAATAATATTGTTCGTGGATGTTCGTGGATGTTCGTGGGTGTTCGCAAAGTTACTAGTATTGACTAGCTTTAAGTTAAGCGCGTTAAGAGTTATAGTTTAAATAATTTATTCATTTTGAGGTTAAAGAGATCGTGGCTAAACAATTACTGCTGCACGGCTCGATCTTCAAAGTTAAGCAACACATGCCGAGGTCAGTCCGTGGATGGGTGACCTTCTTTGCATAGGGAGTTATCTTATGCCTCTTGGTCCTGGCTGTCATTTGAAGATCTTTCACAGTCGTTACGGGTAGTCAGAAGCCTTAAATCTGACACCAGTCTTGCCAAGGGGTATTTGTGTTCTTATCTTTATGTTGTGGAGGGGCCTAGAAATAACTCGGACACATTGACCCATTGGGATCTATTGTGGTCCCCTAGATAACCTACTCCTCCTCAATCTCGTTTAAAACTCTCTTCTTGATTTTTAAACGAGACTAGGAGATATGAGCCTAAAGTCTTCTGGTTTTGAATATCCAACCCCTAGGAGACTCATTCGCTTACCAGCCAGTGCGTCGCATGTGCACAGAAGGTGCTCCATGCGTTCCGTATATTCCCCACACAACCTGCGCATGGGTGTCGCGGTTAGACCCATCTTCATGAGCATGTCGTTGGTACCAAAGTGCTCAGTAAAGGCCCCAAGCAGGTAGCGGATTTGCCCCCTGCTCATATTCCAAATACATTCCCGTACTTTGAACGTAGAACCCAGGATTTCTTGGAGTGTTCCTGGCCGGTATTAGACAGCCAATGTGTTTGTTGTCTGTGATCTACAAACTCCCTAAAGGTGACTTTAACAAGACACGTCTAAATGCCTACACATGGTTCTGGATCCACAAAATCATTTGCTGTCTCTTGCCAGTTCATCTGCCACTTCGTTACCATGGCTTCCTTTGTGCCCAGCGTCCCACGTGCATCAGTCTTATTCTGTTATTAGGGTTTGGATAGCATCCAGAACAAGTTTGGTGTCTACTTTGTAATCACAAACATAGTTTGCATTTTATCGGATATCATGCGTTACCCCATAACAATACCCCTTGTATTGTTACTCAGTTACTGGGTTGTAGAGGTAAGACAGGTAGGGGCTCCATGTAAAACACTGGTACTCAGCTGAATCCGGTTAGACTGGCAGTCGACCCCAATTTAGTTAGGGAAACGCTAGGCAGATTTAATTTATTAATTTTATAGTTTAAAGGCGTCGCGCGTCGTTGCAATGCACAGTTAATCAGCTCGTCGCGGCTCGCGGCCGGATCGCCCACGCTGGCCAGTCGTGGCGCCAGTCCGCGCCAGCCGCCAGACGAAGGCCCCACATCAATGCACCACTTACATTCGGCCAGTTATTAAACATTTATATTCATATTGTGAATTCAAAAGATATGCAATCAATAAGACATTATGGTTGACGCAATACTCAGAACCGTGCTGTCTTAGACTATCTTTAAACAAAGCATCTTAATTGGTCTAACTGAAAGGCAGTATTAACGGTTTTGTCATTGAATTAATTTTCTGTATATTCTAGACTAAACAATATCGATAACAATAGCGACTAACAAAATACACACAAGCTTATCTATCTAATTACTTACAAAGCCTATAAAGGATCGGTAAGAACATTCCATTAGCGATCCCGACACAGCTGGACGTGCCGCGTGCCGCATCGTTGCGATAACAAAACAAATTATTAATGATCTACAGATATCAATCAGATCGTAATTGTTGTGAGGAATGTGACTTATTGATTCCTATACATCGGTAAGCTGTTGACCCATTTAAACGTTATATCGATTGTAAACTCAGAAGATTAATGTTTTGAAAACAGACAGTTTTTCGTGCTAATAACGGTACTTTGCGTGGGTGATGCATGATTCAATTTTGGTACAAAATGGAGGCTAGAAATGAAAAATAGGAACGATAACAAAGTATAATTTATGTACTCGTATATTTTACAAACAAGTCAAATAGCGAATACTATCTATGGAAATAAATGAACGAAATCGTAATTTTGTAAAACATAGTTTCCGATCAGACTTATAAGAGTCAGTAAAATCATTAATTACTCATAGATTTACCAAGAACTTAATTAAGGAATGTGGGCTTGTAATCTTATATCGTCACAGTAAATTTTGATCTAATAATTTATTATTTTCATTCATTTTATCAGTAATATTTTATTGAATATATTGATTTATAACCTGGCTGTCAAACGGTGTCCTGTCGAGGATATTTCGAATACTAACTGCATAAGATCTATATTTACCGACTTAAAAAAAAGGAGGTAATCAATTCAATACGTATGTATGTAATATTGTTGGTATTGCTCAATATTCACATAGTATGTTACTATAATTGGGTTTTTCTAAGCATGTGTGTCAAATTTCATAAGTGTTTGTATGTTTGTACTTTTTTATGTTTGTATTTATGTTTGTCCACGCGTTTCTCCGAAACTACTCGTCGGATCATGATCATTCCATTTCTATTGGGGTAAGAATCTCTCAATTTAGGGAATAGTGCAAGATTTATCCAAATCAGTTCAGCAGTTTTCAAAATATGGAACAAGAGCCAAACTCCTTGGCGTCAATCAGCACGAATGTAAGACATTCGTGCTGTTTAGTTACGTTTATTTAGTTATTATGGGTATTTTGTCAAACGTCAATCTTTTAGGTACCTTACTTTAGAACCTGCTCACTTTTTAATGAGAGTGTACTAAAAATAGAGAAATAAAAACTTCTTCAAAAATAAATAAACCGACTACAAAACCAAAACACTGAAAAGTGCAAAAATAACTTTCGTTTCGGAAGTTGGCGTCGAAAAACGAAAAAAGACGTACCAAAGACACCGGCTTCCGAAACGAAAGTTATTTTGTACTTTTTAGTATTATTTTTTTTGTGAAAAAGATTTTTTAATACATGACGTTGTTGGCAACCCCAGTCCTCGTGGCTCGGTATTAGCCAGGTAAATTCGGCAATCCTGCAAAAAATATAGTACTGAGTATTTCTCTACTATATTTCATTGGAAATACTGTGAGAAAAACCGGTAAGATAACATGTGTGAAAAAAATGGCTTACAGCCATTTATTTCTTAAAGATCCGAAGTATTAGTTTTTCCGCTAAATCGCTAATATATGCTGTCTCATAAGATATTATACCAGTTGGAGACGTATAAGAAAGAACGACGAGGAGACGACGACGTTGACTGGTAGAGAATGCCTAAGGCATTAAGTCCGCCTTTGTACCTTTGTGCATGAAGTCTAAATAAATAAATAAATAAAGAAAGAAAAAGTGTTTAATTGTCACAATACGACACGACAATTTATGTATATTGTTGTTTAAATATTGACTGTAAAAGTCATGTAGAAAATAATTAACATAACCTACACCACTTAAAAATGATAATTCTATTAAGTCCGTCAGTGAGATTATCAAATAGTATTGGACACATATTTTTTGCTTTATCAAATAAATAAAGCGCATCAAAGTTCAGCAGTGGGGCTTGTGATGTCACTTGTCAGTACAAAGTGTTCAACGCACTGTATCGTCGTAATTTTTTGTTTAGTTGCAAAAGAAACATACGTTTCCAATATTTTTAGGTAATCTAACTGACGGACTAAATAGATTCTATTTTCATCAACCCTATTCTCTTAACTAACGTTAAATTAAATTTCTTTCGACTCTCAACAAACATCTTAATCAAAGAAGACACAAACGTACACACAAAAGACACTGTTTGTATTCATGCAATCTGGATGAGAGCCGTTATAAATTGCAAAAAGGCGAACCCGCTTTTGAGAAAGCGATTTCTCGAAATGCTTTACAATACAATACGCTCCCGGAGCATTGTGTTGAGATCTGGGCGTATCCTCGCTCACACTGGATTTATATATTGTATCCTACTAGCCCCTTTAATATCTTACATTTATAAGTGTTTGGAAACACATTATAAGTGACACGAGTAAGCTGGGGTTTATGTCTTCAAAGAAGTTGTATATTTTAACACAGAAGAAAATCACCGGAAAATCATTCATACGTATTTCTCTGTCACTTACGACGAATAATGTATCGAAATCAAACTTCGAAAACACCCATCTATAGTTACTATATATTATAAAGAGGAAAGAATTGTATTTTTGTATGTAACGAATAAATTTAAAAACTACTGGACCGATTTCAATTTTTTTTCACCGTTTGGGAAGCTACACTATCCCCGGGTGACATGGCTACTTTTTATTCCTGTACTCACATGGGAACGGGCATAACGCGGGTGAAACCGCAAGGCATCCGCTAGTCAGAATTATATTTTTTGTTGAAAATGTTTGTCTTAGGCCCACTTAGGCCAACCTGGGTTGTTTTATTAACTTCGAGTTAGTAGCTACTCGTACCTCGGTAAATTATGTAGGACATAATTTTGTTATTTAACCTCGTTTTAGCCACGAACTCTGACTTAAGTCTTTGGCGCAAGTGGACCTCAGAAATTTTGGAAGGTAACATCAAATACTATCTCTACATTTGAAAAGTTCAATGATACTGTAAGCAAAATAACTAACATGGAAAGAGCACAGACGTGTAAATTGAAATCGCCACTTTTCACTAATTTACATAGACTTAATCACATTGTACTTGAACTTTCGTTTGCTTTTCGCGAATGTAACTTAACCGTTAAGTGTGAGTTTGACTTTACAATTCTCTCTATTATTTACACGGTGAATATGGAAATATTCTATACGTTCAGCGCCATAGGAGAGATTCCTAAGCTTTAATCCAAATTCATAAATACATATATATTCTGTATTTTACACAAAACAAACGTATACAAATACAGAAGGAAAATCCCGTTACATTTATCAATGTTTTTTCTAAAATCAAGATTTTAGGACTATTTCAAATATTAGGTCTTTACCAATACAATTACCGTTTTATGAAATGGCTCACTTTGAACTGTCTACGGTTTGACTTGGAATTATAATTTCAAATAAACTTTATAATTAACCTTGTTATTCTTTTTTAATAGTTATTCATTTGTTTCTTGGAGGAGCTCGTGGCTAAATAATAACAGCCGCACGGGTCGATCTTCAAGGTTAAGCAACGCTTGACGAGGTCGGGCCGTGGATGGGTGACCATTTCAACATACCGAGTTTCCTCCGTGCCTCGGAAAGCACGTTAAGCCGTTGGTCCCGGCTGTCATTTGAAGATCTTTGACAGTCGTTACGAGTAGTCAGAAGCTTGAGATCTGACACCAGTCTAGCCAGGGGATACCGTGTTACCCAGTTACTGGGTTGTGGAGGTCAGATAGGCAGTCGCTCCATGTAAAACACTGGTACTCAGCTGAATCCGGTTAGACTGGAAGCCGACCCCAATATAATTGGGAAAAGGCTAGGCAGATGATGATTCATTTGTTTCTTGGGGCTTAGCTTTTTCCCAGTAGCTTCTCTTGCAAGTATAGCCTTATAGTATACCGCCAGGAAGCCACCGGAGCCTGTCGGTGGTACCGTACTAATGTTTAGAGGCTTGGATGATGAAATGGATGAGAAAATGACCTAAAACGTCAGGGGTCGATGTTAGACTGTGCTGTGATGAACGTACGGTTATCGATGCAAACCTACTACTCCAAAGACTTGCAGTAATACTTAATTGCAAACTGCGCAATTATCCTTCTTAAGGCATTTCATTTCCGCACTTAGTCCGCAGTGAGGACCATTGTGCGTGCGTCATGGAGACCATCAATCTAGCCAGTCCACCACCGTCCAGAAGCAGATTGGGCCTTTCGATTTCTTCAGTATATCTGTATTAGAATTCGTTTCTACCTGCACAATTCAAAATACGAATAATTTATGTAGCCAAATCTGATGAACACCAAAGTGTAGGCGTCCTTATCTTGACTGGTAACCCTTGATTGCAGACCCCCGGAGTAATGACTTAATACAATGCTCTTACGGAAATTGTACATTATTATGCAGCCATGTGTCCTACCCTATCATTAGGGCGTCATCAAGAATAATCCGCGAAACATTGTTTGAACATTTTCATAATCGGTTATTGGCAACCTTGCGATATGCTCATTAAGTTTATTAAAAAGATTACTAACTTTTTTTACCGAACAAGACACTAAATAAGGCTTAAAAATAATAAAGCACAAGGCGGGAACAACATCCATGGTGAACTTGTAAAGTATAATATTTATATATATTAGTATAATATTTTAAATAATAATTGTACTGATCTGGAACGGAATGTAAAAGACAGACTAGTAGATCACGATTGCCATATAAAACCATCTATACTTAACTAACTATCAACACAACTCTATTGAACACTGCATATAAAGTGTTTACAAACATTCTCTTCAGTAAATAAAAACCTTATGTTGAGGCCTCAATAGGAGAAAACTAAATCGGTCCACAATAGATCAAATAATCATAATCTTTATTTCTCCTCACAGAAAACGCGACCTTATGGAGCAACTTAAAAAATAAATTTAGAAGGGAACATTTTGCAGTGAAGTGGGTGTGCGGAGCTGGTGTCTGTTATAGGTGTTAACCTGTATTATACAGATCACCAGGTTCTCAACCTATGAACAGCAGGTATAATACAACAAATATTTAATTAAATAGACAAGCGTTTTATGGCACTTATAAACTAAAACTATCTTGTAAATTAAGGAGACAGATTCAGCAACGAAACATAAATATCATAATATCACAAAGCACAGTGTGAGTGTGAGGGTGCGAGGAGTGGGTGTGTGTTGTGTGTGTATGTATGTGAATGTATGTATGACAGTTTGGGTATGTGAGTCTGAAATCAAATCAGTAGAGTAAATCTTTTCCTTAAAGAAAATTCTTGGAAAGATTCTTGAACACAACCTTTTTATTGATTTCATTTCTGCTTATGATAAAATACAAAGTAACGTTTACCAGGCCCAATAAGAGGCTTAGATTGGTATCCTGCCGGCATTCTCTGACAGATGTAACGGCGAAGCGCTCACAAAGCGTAGTCATAGTTCAAACGGATTTGTCGGAACCATTTAGAGTTCGCTCATTACGGCCTGATAGGGTGATAGGCTCTCGTGTGCTTTCCAAGTTTTCCAATATTGGCCTTAACAGGAATGAACTTTCAGGAAGATAGGGACAACGGGCAGCATCATTTATAAATTGACTGAGATAGTGTGGGGTAGGTATGCGCACGACCTATGCAGTTTTGATCATTAGGATCCTACCTGCACTGGGTTGTACATTGCAGGCTCGAGCAAAATCATCTTCGGAGGCGCACCTTCAAGCTAACATTACCAAGACCAAATCTTGAGAGGGTCTAAGGATCCGATCCCGGTATTACATTGAGAATTCGGTTTTTTATAAACGGAGAAGAACGAAATTTTCTGAAAACTTAAAAAGAAAACGAGTACTCCCTGCAAATTTTCGAATGCAAAATCGTCAGGCGCATTTTCGGGGCTGTGTTGGAAAACGAGAAACGGTGAACGTGGTAAAACTTCTTGAAATGTACAATACGCTTAGTGACACAAAGACCATAAAATAGCAAATCTTCGATGGGCCGGACATGTCATAAGAATTATGTAGACCAGAGCACCCATTATTTTCGTATTTTTATGATTAAAAAAACGAATATAAACCATCCACAACAGTTTATGACATAAAGCAGTTAGTAATCCAGACCTAACAGCATAATTATTTTAATTTTATCATTACGTAAACAAAAAATGACGAAGATACAGTGCGTTGAAAAATTCGCTCAACGTCACGTTTTAGTGCACTTTTTACTTAGAAGTATCTTCAGCCACCATTGCTGAACTTTTATGCGTTTTATCTTTGTAATTTTTTATTGATTTAATAAAATAATAATAAAAGTCCAATATTTTTGAATATGCTGACGTGTCAAGTAGTAGTAGTATTATTACTTTTTTATCCAGGTAACATCCCTATTGTGATTGGCGACCAGTTTCTTTAGCCGGGTTGATGCATGTCGCCGTGGGAAGTACCATTTTATGTTATTTGCAGCATTGCCGCTTTGGTCTCCCATGGGTTCTTAATTTTTTTTTATTTTTTTTTCTCTATTGTGTGCCCGCACAGGAGGCAATGATATTCAAATAAACAGATACGTTATACACTCACAAAACAATTGAAAAAAGTGTTCCGCACACACTTTTCATTCATCTGACATTTCACTACAAGTCGAAAGGGATGGCTTGATAAAACCAACAAGAAAAAAAGAGACAGCTAGTGTTTGTCACTTGTGTGTGAATGTAAACAAACATTATTCTGACCACCAATGTTGTTATCTTTTTCTAACCTCCAAATATCAGAATATTAGGAAATTGAGGCGTATTGCGTACTTACATATGGTATGAGATCCCTTCTGTTTTATGTATTTTGGTATCATAATTGGTACAATTTCTAAATACACACGATGGCATTTTTTTATTTTTGTTTTTGTTTTAACAATGCCTATCGCTCTTCGCCATGCGTGACATAAACTAAAGACTAAAGGTCACAATTGTGACCTATTCGAGTCCTCAGAATGCGCGCGCTCATAACATATCTGTTTATTTGAATATCATTGTGTGCGGGTCACAAATAATTAAATAAATCTTTCTTTCTTTCAAAAGGGTTGCTAGAGGAAGAGGAAACTGTTCAAGCCACCTTTGTAATAGGTAAACTTAATCGGATCCGAAGGGATTGAAGTTTTTGCGACATTCTCTACTGACCAGGAGAATACTATTGATGATATCACATTGTCGGTAAAAATTCGATGAATGTTTTGGAGTCAACAGAATATGATTAAGGAACTGTGGGACGTAGCTTGTGCGTGATAAATTAAAGATTAAAATTGCTTTTCATTATTTATATTTTCAATAAAGTCTTCACCTTCTGCTGGCTTTTACAGAAATCATAGACTACTATATAATAGATTGAGAACAGAAGTAACAAGAAAAACTAAACAAAAATATCTTCAAATATTCTTAGCGTTCTAATTATGATTAGGTACTTTTCCAAAACTTGCCAGCTTTGTAATAGGCAAGGAGGTCGCCTCCACATGAGACGTCTCCTTACAGAACATATTTTTTTTACAAGGGCTTGAGAAACACGAGAGTTAATAGATCAGTATGCGACAGACTTGCGATTACTGAAAAAACTTGCAACTTCTTAAATAAGACACATTCAAGAAAAGTTGTTCCTATGTTTATGGATACTGTAAGCTTTTTTAAATGGTATTATAACAGTATCTTGGTACATAATATATCTACATATGTCATACGACATATTAACAATTCTCAGTGTGCTGTTGTTGTAAACTTAGCTTACTAGGGTGAGTTGTATACCTACATTCTACAGATTATCAAGGGATTTTATTATTGTGCTATTTAAGGGGATGGTTTGTCCTGAATTAAAAAAGGGGGTGTTAAAAGGTTGACTTGTGTTGATGTGTCTCTGTGTGTGTGTGTCTGTGTATTTGTGTGTCTATCTGTGGCATCATAGTTCCCGATGAAAATCGGTTCAGCCGTTCAAAAGTTAAGGGTGTTTTACTGTTTGAATCGGGCTATTTTTCAAAATATCGTGTTATAAATAAGTATTCGATAGATTATTGATCGAAGCGTGTTTACTACTAGATAAATTATGTAGTTTAAAGAGTTTTTTTTATTATTATATTTAGGCTCACGCTTGACCACTATCTCACCTGATGGTAAGCGATGATATTTCGTATTTATATATATGGTATTTCGGGGGTTTACCAAATTTTAAATTTATTATTATTTATGACATTAAAACAGTTGTCATCCACACCTATTTTTCATTACTACAAAAAAAGTAGTTCATTATATTAGGTAAGTAGCTATTTAAAACTGTATTCTCTTTAACTAGGTACTGTAATTTGGTAAGGGATGCTATAAACACAGCACTCAAAGACCACATACGCACTTAAATAATTCCATGAGTGCGGTAACTCGTAAAATACTCACGTAGGTATAAAACAAACTTAAAACATTTGGCCTCGATATATCCACAGCCTGGTAGCCGTCGACATTTTCTTCGTAATTCACTTGTATTATGTCAAAATATTGCGTTTACATCATCAAAATATCCTAAGTTAATATACTACCCTAGTTTAGTGGCCCTCTTGAGACTAATGTAATTTGTCTACGCAACTGTACCGCGTATTTAATTTTATTCATAGCAGTAATACACTATAATAATATACGTATCCGTTTGTGTAAATTAAAACCGTCATGAATTATTTAATAGGTACAATTGAAAAGATAGCGGCACACAGACTAAGTCTCCACTAGATCAACGAGACTTCTGTACTTGTACGACGATTTACTTTATCAAAACCGCAATTAATATGAACCTAAGTTGTGTTTGAACATCTCTAACTTAATTAAGACAGTCAGTTTACCTTATCCAAGTATTGCAGCGTCAAAATGTTCTAAGTTTGGGCAAGTTATCTCTAAAGTTCTGCAATCTACCTCGTAGGTCGGACCAATCTCTCTGCAAATGGCTCTCTAAGTAGCCTACAGCAGTGTCGGCCCCCTACAACTCTCAAACGTTGTTATGAAAATCCCTCCTGCATAATGAGGACTAACGGGTTGTACCTGACGGACGCCACGAGCCGCAAACTTGACCACACCACTAGGACTGTTCCCGCGGGGGGACTGTGCTACAAATGAAAACAATTTAGTTTATTTACCAATGCGCCCGTCTCCCGTTATTCAAAGGGAGGTTCTCAGCTTGTCGTGTTTGTCCGCGATTTTCTCGCATTTGGCTGAACCGATTTTGATGCGGTTTTCAGAAAAGTGTTTGTTACATTCTGGAGAAGGTTTTATTATACAACAAATGGATATTCCGTGACGTCGTCCGCATGGATCCGTAATATGGATGTATGTTAGGCAATTTTCAAGATAATGGAGCATACAAACGAACTCTTTAGCGACAAACAGCATGAATGTGTAAATTGAGTTATTATGGGTATTTTGTCAATTATTTAGGTACCTTACTATTGAACTTGCTCAATTTGTAGTGACGGTGAACCAAAACTAAAAAACGAGAACCAATTTTTCGCAAAAAAAAATACCGTTTGCATAGGTCTTTCGTACACATGTACGAAAGTTATTTTGCACTTTTTAGTGTTTTGTTTTTGAAGTCTGTTAATTTAATTGCGAAAAAGTTTTTAATTCTGGTGTGTCAGTGGGGACGACCGACATGAAACATTACAGGCAAATGTTACACTTAAACAGAAACTTTAAAATGCAATCTTTGCGGGAATGAAAGATTAATGGTAGGAACGTTTAACCGACCCGGGGTGACGGTGCCAAAAATCCTCGTCGCAGTGTATGTGAGCGGTAACAAAAACGTCTCTGAGGAGAATCCCTTACATTAACACTGTGGAAATTAGTGAGCGTTAGTTTGAGGCGCACTCGCAAGAGGGTAGCCACATGCAAGTCATTATGCGGACGATCATTGAATTAATTACGTAGATGTTACGAGAGCGGAAGCGTAGCTGAGCTGAGTAGCGAAGCGGAGATTTGTCGAGTAGCCGAGATGTGTCGCGTAGCGGAGACGTGTTGCGTAGCGGTGCCGTGTCGCGTAGCGGAGCCGTGTTGCGTAGGGAAGCTGTAACCTCGCGGTTTCGTAGCACCACTTGGCTCACAATATATGCGTTATTCCAGTGATGAATTGACTTTTTACATTTTGCTTTCGTTATGTTTTATATTCCCGTTGCTATTCAAAGTTTTATCAAGCCGACATATTCATAGAAAAACTATGTAAATCTATGTACCTTCAAAAACACAGATAAAAGTTTTATAGGTCGTTATAGAGTCACAAACTGTGGATATAAATGTTGCTGTTACAAAATATATTTTCAATTTTATTCGAATGTGGGGGTTATAAATGTCTATTCGGACTAGTATACTATAGCAACTTGAAAATATAGCTGCAATTCTCTAAATAGTTGACAGAAACCATGCTGTGCGAAAATATATGCGAGCACCTTACTTACAATAACTACTTATTTTCTTGGTAACTTGTATTTTATCGCGTTTGGGCCGAAAATAATAATAATGTATAGGCAAATAATTTCTGCAGGATTTACTTATCAGATAAAACGTGCAACTCTCCGTGCAAACGTACTCTGTCGCTTGTTCGTGCAGAAAAAATAGACCATAAATAAAGGGATCGCTTTAAAACGAAATTGCGAATTGATTGTCGTGATTCACAGTGGAGTTTGCATGTAACCCATTGATAAGGGTTGTAACATTCCCCGTTGGAACACGGGCAGGCCGAGGGCGGCTGGACTATTACGTAACGGGTCAGTCACTCGCAGCGACATGACGCCGCCGCTGTGTTCTTAAACCTGATACGAGTACACAGCACCCGTAAACTTAATAAAATACGTATCCACATGTTGACAAACCAATTTAGTAACCGTTGAGAAGCATAGTGTTGGCAAGTGTCGGTTGCTGGTTACATAATAAGTCCGTGGACTTGGCGGTAGGCGGCAGGCGGACTGAAGCGGCTTGGCGAATCGAATTAGGTCGGGTGTGCGATGGTATCTCGCCTACTGCACCGCCCGCTCGTCCGCCCTCCGATAACAGAATGTCTGAATACCAGATAAAGCGCGTTCATTTGCTTATTGCTCTCTAGTTGATGACGTCCCGTTTAATAGTCTAGGGAAATGTTTTTCCGTGACCGTGTCTTATCTAGGCGGGGCGGTCGTTCTTCTTATTTAAATAAACCCGGGACGTTAATGACGTGTTTTTACGACGCCTCGTTGTTTAAGAGCTAAATAATCTTATAAAGGTCGTAAAAGGTTGCCCTACCCGCATTTCTTCAGCGAATGCTCTCAATACAGTGGTATTTTTCAATTCACATAATAAAATATAAAACACATCTCTCACAGGATGATTGCTGTTACGATAATGTCGTGTTTGGTGCGCGGCAGCTGGAAGAAATAATGTTTTATTGGAGTGCTTCCGAAGCTCTTCTGCTGATATAAAACATTGTTCCATTCGTGCAATAGTGGACAAGTGTTATATAACATCGGATTATGTGGCTTTACAACTCCATATTGTGTTGCAATTCTTTGCGATTGTACTGGTATTTCGACGGGCTTTGTGTTCACAAGAGATACCACTTTGGTAATGCTTTCAGTATTCGCTTCGTCGTTCGTTCGTTTGTATTTACTCTCTATGTTAGGATGCAGGTTTCAATGAGGGTCTAGAATATCTTTGTTTGTGATAACTGTAATTGGATGGCTGGTTACGTGGCTATTATGAAGTAGACAAAGCGTCCCAAGCGAGTGGACAGATGTCAGTAATTTTCGGTAAATTGCTTAGTCTCTGTTTGATAGTTCATATTTAATTACAAAAGGGGGCATTGAGTTGTATTTTATTAGAAAGATCCTATTTATTGTGATGTCACCGATACCGAAAACGAAAACGTAATCTAGAATATCTGTAGGCACCCTTAATTCAGCTAGGTAGTTACTATTGCGTACGTAGGTATGTGTGTACGTAAGAAGCAGTATATCTTAGCCCAGGTCGCGTGTAGCTTTGTCCGGGGTTGGATGCACATTTTAAAACTTGAACTTATTGCCAGCTTTGTTGGGTCACGTTGAAGGTGCACGTCCTCGAAATAACTAAGAAAATACCAAGTTATCTGTATAGAGAGAGGGAATGGAACTGCTAGCAGCTCGATGTAGATAGAGTTAGGTATTAAGCACAAACTATCTTTGCTTTTTGTTTCCTTTCGGCGTGCTGTGAAGTAATCAACCATGCATATTGAATATTGTAATGTTATTTAAATTATGTACCTATGTCCTCACGACAGTATTTTCAGGAGATTAGTCTTTATCCTGTGTAGATTATGCAGTCTATGAAGCAGTTTTTTTAACGGCACTAAATCATTTCCTAAAACTTTAACAAAAACATAAAACACATTGTTTTCCAACCCAATTAGGTAGTAATACGGTACGCCAGATTAGAATAAACAGCACACAATGCTACCTACTTATATCTACGTCTCACAACAAAGCCACTCTTTAATTAAAACATTTGTTATGTCCCGAGAAAGGTGATAGATTACATTACCTTCTCGCAGTCTGCTGCATTAATTACAACCCTTCCTTTAACTGATTCCAACTTTTTATTTACAATTCCTTCCACTACCTGGCTTACTTTAACTTTTTCAACCTTGCAACTGCATCCATTATTATTATACCTTTTTAATTTCCTTAACATACATAGAGTTTCTTAACATTAGGTACACAAATTTACATACATTTTTTTTTTTTAGTTAGTTAAAGCCCCCTGGCGGGTATACGCCTCCTCCAACAATTTCCAGATTTTTCTTGTCTCCGCTAGTTTTTCCAGTCTACTCCAGTATTTCTTTTTATTTCATCTATCCAACGTAGGACGTTCTCTGGCTCTCTTGCCTCTTGGGCTTAGCCAATTAGTGACTGGTTGTCCACCTTCCATCTGTCAATCTTGCCACGTGCGTGACCTGCCCACTTCCTCTTCAGACCTTTCATATGCTGGAGAGCATCTATAACTGCATCTATACTAACATTATAAATGCGAAACTAACTCCTGTCTGTGTGTTACCTTTTCAAGCTTAAACCGCTGAACAGATTGAGATGAAGTTTGTTTTGGAGATATTTTGATACCCTGGGAAGGACATATGATCGTTTTAATTCGGAAACCATCCTTAAGGGAGTGGAAAATTGTATGGAGATTAATGAGCGGTTGGAATAAAACTAGGGTATTTGAAGTAATAATACTACGCAGACAAGTCGCGACCAAAAGCTAGTTAACTAACGTTGTACCTAACCTAACTAATAGTTATGGGTGAGCTGTGTTCTAGAATCTAGGCCAAACTACTTAATTAAGTACTGCTTGAGAGTAACATCTAAGTATCGCCACGCTCGCACGATCTAATATCTCATAGTACAAGAAAACACTCGTGTTTTTCGCGTCGTAAAAGAGAAAACTTTACAGCTCCTCTTCAAACAATATTAAGATAAAACTACCCTAATTTATTGTACCTAATTTTCACAAGCGAGGACTTAATGTTAGGAAGCCAAGTAGCCATGAAACCTAAAAGCAAAGGTAGGTAAATGACAAAACGCCCATAAAACTTCCCCCATCTACCGGACCAAAGTTTTCATAACTAGGGGGTGTAGGGGAGGGGTGTTTCGTGTCTCCATGAATTAGTAGCGACCTCATTAACCCACATGAGCCGGCTCCCACTTAGATCACTATGGCATTAACAATTAAATGAGCCCCGGCGATGCGCCCGCTATGAGACACTTCCCCTTCTGCACGTGAAGGGTTAAAACGGGTAATTGCATCAGTCAGTTGGGCGGAAAGTTAGTGTGATAAATGTCTATGTTCGTCATCTCGGTTTATCAAATTTGCAGTGCGGCTAAGATTGGACACCAAATTTTGTATCTTACCGTTTGAACTAAATGTTCATCATCTTGGTGTATCAAATTTGCAGTGTGGCTAGGATTGGACACCAAATTTTGTATCTCACCGTTTGAACTAAATGTGTTAGTTCGTCTTCTGTGTGTATCAAATTTGTAGTGCGGCTTTGATTTGACATCACATTTAGTATCTCACCGTTTGAACTAAATTAACTTAGTTCATCATCTTGGTGTAATTCTTGCTCACCTGATAAAACTTTTTAGTCAAGCGGGTGTTAAAATGAGCCAAAATGAACATAAACTCACCCACTTTAATCGGAAATACAAAATAGCTACCTAACATATAGATCTTGCAACAAGATATTTCAGAAATATTATTCCACCGTTTAATTGAATACGACAATACCCAATTAGAATATCCGTGAGCCAACTATAAAGTAACGTAGCGGGCACGCCTCACGATAGAATGCCGACTTGACAATAAGGCCTTAGCCAAAGTAGAACAGTGGTTGTGGTCATAAAACTGCGAAGGGAATGCCTCGGGTTGGGCGGCGACGGACGGCGTGAGGTCGTAGGCGTAAGGCCGGCCACCTCACCTAATGTGTCGCCAGTCTTTCCGCTCAGACAGTAAACTGCACATGTTACCTACGACCCGGCCGCACAACCCACTACAAACATTCTCCATGAGATTCCACATCGGAATTCCATCGGCCTTATCGGAACATGGAACTTACAAGTAATATAATAATAATGATATCAGACTGTTGGTGTCCCACAATTCACAATGTCAGGCAATTCTTCTCGTACAGAGAAGACACGTGAAATAATTACCACGCTTGCTCAATGTGGGTTGGCGATTTCAGACTAATGTCTGACTATAAGTCCAGGTTCTCGATATTTTTCCTTCAACTAAATTCCTCTAACCATTTCACAACATAATAAAACGATCAAAGAATCTCCTCTGTGACATCTGTCAGTACCTATTTATGAAGAATAAATAAGTCTTTCGCTGACCCACGTCTTCCATTGATGTTTATTTGGCGACAGGATTTTTGCATTTGTTCATTAATATTTGTAGTTTTGCGTATAATATGTCACTATGCCTTTCTGTGAAAAAGTACCATTTTATTTGTTCTCGAAACACCAGCCAGCTTATAAGTAAGATGGAATAAAAAAAAAAAGTAGATATCGGTCCAAATTGTATTTAAAAAAATATATATTGATTTTGTTTCAACTTTCAAAACTCACAGAAATTTAGCCCGACAACGTGAAAATTTGCTGGTTACAGTAGGAGACTTCAACATAAAACAACCCTTGAATAAATTAAACTTGCATCGGTAAGGCACTGCTGGTAACCGAAGTTATCAAAGCCGTCAGATTTAAGGCAAGCCATTTCTTTGTCACATTTGTCTATTTATGTCAATTTGTGTCAAACCGCACTCGATCAAATGAAAGAACCCTGCATTTTAAGAGTCCTTGATGGAAATCAGAAAATGAACATCTGACCAAAGGGATCCTATCTGAAACTTATCAAATAAAATCTAGGTGTTCACTTAGCAAGCCGAACTTACCCTCAGCTATAAACTTTTCACCTGAATATGCTTATTCAAAATTCCTGCCAGCTCTCTCTCTAATATAACTCACAAGTAACATAAGCTAAATTCCTTTAACCACTTCACAACATAATAAAACGACATCTCCTTCATCATAAGCTGTCAACGATTTTCATAAATTTCCAAAGCGAACGAGCTTCTTGTAACATCATAGCGTACCCATTGAGAACCGGTTGCTAATTGAGCCGTTATAAATACCGACTTTTGCATTCAGATGGTGCTCCTTTAATAAATTCGAGCGAGTATCTCGACAAATAAAAAACTTGGTTGTTAATGCCTCAAAGGTATATAATTTCAAAGGTATCGAACGCTACACTTAAAATGAATAATGACAATAATATAAATACCGCAGCCATAAAACCACGCGTGGGCTGGGACCTTTACCTTCAGTATTATGTCTGTGCGACGAATTGCTTCTTTTCTAATGTTATGGTGTCTCAATAATAACGACAATCATTCGAGTGGCTCCTAAATATCATGAAATTTGTTGTTATTATTATTACTTGTGTATATCATCGCGCGGAAGCCGTTCTGTCACGCAACCCGATAATTTAGTTCAAGAATCTACAAGTAGATAGAAAGAACGAACAACAACGTACTATACATTAGCTACAAAATTTGAATAGTTTGTTCGATAAAAACCTTTGAAATACTATCCAATCACAGAGAGAATTTCGTAAATGTTCAAAATAATAGTGCTGAACAAATTCCTTTCGCAATTTCATAGCGTGTCGCGGTTCAATCCTGGTCTAATTACCGTAGGGCTGTGTTCGGTATATCGTCCAGTGTAAAACGAACTCTTCTAGCTTTGTCTTTGCAATAATCCTGTACGCGTTTTGTTGCGAGTCCTTGCATATATGAAGAGGTCAGGTGAGAATGGTCACGCTAAGGTTGTAAAATAAAAGTGCGTGCTGTTCGTACCACAGATACCGTGATATTATTGGGACTGAATTAAACAAGAGAATGAAGAAGATCGTTATTTTTTATTGTATCTACATTGTTATTACCCAGTAGCTTAAATTCTGCACCAACAAGGGGAAATATTTATTTTTGAGGATAATGGGGGCTAAACTGAATGGTACAGTAACCAATTATGTTCCTTCTCATCAAGTTCAAAAAGGCAGCAGACGAGAGATTTATCACCAGCCTATTAATGATCCCACTGCTGGGACACAGATCTTCTATCTGTGAGTGGGAATGGGTCGTAATCCAACACGCGGGCCCAGTGCCGGTTGGTGGATGTCTTCGAATGTTTGGTTCCTAGGACATGCTGGTTTCCTCACGATATTTTCCTTCACCTTTACCGACGAGAGATTGCATACACATTATTGTGATGCAGAAGTATGTCGACTTCTAATTCATATATAAGAGTAGTATGTAGGTATCATGTTCAAGAGTGGACTACAAAAGGCTACATTTACTGGCGTTATTTGCAGATATTCTTCAGAAGCACAGCCTGCAGCCGTAAATTCAAAACAGAAACAATATCGTTAAACAATTTCAGAAACATATACAGCAAGAAAAATCGTCGGCCACCTCGAACCGTCAATAAATAAAAACAGTTTTTAATAAAAGTGCTGCGTCCAACTAGCGCGGGGCGGCGCGACGCGATCGGGCACCATATTGCATCCGTACTGTATAAATTCGCTAATATGCCTGAACTCGTACGATAAAGCCTAAAATCGCAGAAGTTATTTTACTGCTGGAATAATTCTTCGGATTTTTGACAGCGCAATCGAAGTTTGCCGCTAGGCCCTGCCGGCGGGTTTAATTAAGAGCTGGTACAAACTCCAATTGCTACGTATTGGAGCTCCGCTGCGCTGCCGAGGAAGAATCGGTTACTTTATGCTATTACACGCAAACTTCATTGATACTTTAATTGCTCCTGACAAATTACCTCCTACTTATATTATTCCGTACTTAGATATTGTCCTTTTGTTTCAAAAATGCATTGGTGTACTGGCAGTCAATATGAATGCGACTGTTAGGACTAGGGCTACAATATTTTTGCCTGTTGTTTAGGGTGCCGTACCTCGAAAGAAAAAAAAACAGAACCTATAAGGTTTTGGGATCACTTTGTTGTCCGTCCGTCTGTCCGTCTGTCTGTCTGTCAAGACCATTTTTCTCGGAAACGCGTGGAGGTATCAAGCTCTGAAGAAATCAAACTTCTAAGCCAACGCAATCAAACGATACAGCCGTTTATGTCGCAAATTTCCGCAAATTTTCGACACTCGCAAGGGAATCAAAACCTACAGGGTACTTCCCGTGAACTCAGAATCTAGAAATTTGGTACGAAGCAACGTCTTGTAGCACAGATAAAGGAATAATTGCGAAATCCGTAAATTTTTAGTTACATCATATAATACAAATATTTTCTATAATTTAAACTTACTACCCCTTTCCTCATGAACGCGTAGAGGTATTAAATTGAAATTCATATCAAATTCTCAGGTCTATAATACTTTTAAGCTGAGGTTTGTACGGAATCCTCGATGTGCGAGTCCGACTAGCACTTGGCCGGTTTTTTTTTATTGTTGTTAGGCTTGCGCTTGACCACTATCTCACCTTATGGTAAGTGATGATGTGGTCGAAGGTGTAGCCCGCTTGCCTAGAAGTAACCTATTCCACTCTTGACTTAAAGACCCCGATATTGTAGCTATCGGGAAACACAGACTCCGGCTGACTTAGCATACTACCATAATGGAATGGTCATCGGTGTACTGAATTTTGGAATCTCAAGATACCAAAATTCTATTGTTTAAATTCATTGGATAATGTAGGTGTCAATTACAATAAATTTACGATCCAGCGCCAAAAGTTGGAGGCAAACATGTTGGGACGCCCACACGCAAAGTGTCGCGACGGACTGGTAGCGCCACCGGATCTTGTCTGACCAAAACAGATTAATAACTACAAGTAAGTTTGATTAGAATGCATAAGCAAGTATTTGCATAACTTTTGGTCGCTTGAAAATTATTACTTCCAACTTACATTTCAAAACGATTTTTCTCAGGTTAGATGATACTCGTACATCAGCAAATTAGAAAATCACGGAAGACGTAACCCTATAACGTATCATCAACGAAGCAAGAAATTGCTTATTAACAATCCTGCCAAGCAGCGTTTACAATAATTCTGTGGATTCGGCAATCGTACACAATCAGCTCGAAGGAGAGATTTTTTCATCGTTCGTCCGAAGCTTGTCCCGGCCGGTTCTAACGAGCTCATTGGAAATTCTAATGGGGCTGGACCGCCGCACCCGTAATCAATAATATTACTGTACGTGCTTCCTGAAGGCGCCGCGCGAACACCCGCCACGGACACAGGAACACCATAGTGACCACCTCATTTTAACATACTCTTCGGTATCTGAAAATTTGTCTCTATGACTACCAAATCGATATGCTATAGGCTCTTAATTACGTCGTTCTCGATGAACATCAATTAACGTAATTACATTTTTATTGAAATAAACTTTCTATTCAACACGACTGCTTAAAAAATCATGTTGTGCAGTCAACATGATTTTTTAAGCAGTCGTGTTATTTTTTATTTTTTTATTAACTTTTTTATTTATAACTTTTTAGTTATATGTTTTTAGAATAAGGTACATTTAAACATATAAGTGTTGTATATTTTTGAAATTACCTCTTAAAACCCTTTATTTGGTACCCCACACGATGGGTTTGGAAGAAAAAAAATATTTTGTGCCCCATAATATGGCGCCCAAAATCCGCCATATTTTTATTTTCCAATTTTAATGTAGCCAGTGACACTCGCAAGGTTAAGACAAATCGATTGACGTAAGAATCATCAAAATCGGCCAAGGCGTTTGGTCTCTAGAACGCCACATAGGAACAAAAATACATACATAGACTGATAAACACATTACCCTCCTTCGGCAGTCGGGTAAAAATACTATGGATCCTCCCAGTAATAACTTCTTAAGAGTCTTGTTTATTCATAGAACAACTCGGACGAGTACACGTAAAAGCTGACTTTGGTTATCTGCAAAGTGTAAATGAAGTGACAATCCTCGCAGCCTACGTCCGCATTAAACGATGCACTTACTTACTTGATCGCATTTAAATGAAAACGGCTTGATAAAGGTACCGTGTTCTACAAAAAACTTAATGCAATAACAACGTTGATAGAATGCAGTGTATATTATGCAAATAAGTCGGTAAATGTTAACAAGGTTCATAGTATTGAACGTAATGAGACCACATCACCGCAGATATCCATACAAATTATCAAAGTCTACTCAAGTTGATTTTAAAGTCGGATCCCGAAAGCAATTACTAAGTATTATTCATTCGAAGCATAGCTTACTGGACGATACCATTCGTGTAGTGGATGCGAAGAAAATTGCACCAACTAATGATCATATCGTTTCTTGAATACAAATTCAGGTCTTTCAGCACACGGCGGGCAGCGGTTGGCCTATTACAGCCATGTTACACTTGCTAAATTGAAACGGCGATATGATTTATAGTGAGACTTCACGAGCCGGCATTACGACCAGCTTCCGACGAGAACGTGACGTGAACTTCAACAGTTCTACACAAATTATCATTTCTTTCACTATTTCTGGCATTAGGTTATATTGTGGGCCGATTTTAACCCCGACGGAAAAAGAGGGGTGTTATAAGTTTGACGTGTTTTGCTGTGTATCTATCTGTGGCACCATAGCTCCTTAACTGGTGAACCGATTTTGATTTAGTTTTTTTGTTTGAAAGGTGTCTGTGTCGAGAGCGTTCTTAGCCATGTTTGATTAAAATCGGTTTAGCCGTTCAAAAGTTACTCGCATTTTGCCACTCTTTGAATCTGGGTTTTTAAGCAAGACGTTGTCATAATTACGTGTTTTGATAGATTATCGATTGAAGCGTATCTACTACTATGTATATTATATTTATATTAAAAAGCATGAAATAAAAATTATATAAATAAACGTCCGACACAAAAACCTCAAAAAAGCAAAAACTAAGCTTCGTACTCGCGTCAGGCAACCGCTAAGTAAATAAAATAAACTGATTTAAACGTTGACGGTACCCCGACGCGAGTACGAGACTTATTTTTTGCTTTTAGAGGTTTTGCGTCGGGGGTTTTTTTGCCAATGTTTTTGTCTCATTACCTACATTGCAAAGACAAATATTATTCAAATAAAACGGGGACCGTTTAAAATACAAAGAAACGATTCTTTCCGGAAAACAGTACTTGTAAAATAACACGGCGTTTTGCTCCGCGTGCGGCACAAATTCAAAACACATTAATCTAACATAACAACATTTTAATGGCACGGTGTAAATTTCTTCAGTCCCAAATTAAATATCAAGCCAGGAATAGGATGTTCGCATGGAAATGTGCTCGTTTAGCAAAAAGGTTGGCGGAATATGGAGAGGCTTCTAACAGGGGAGCTCTTAGTTTAAAAGTCATATTTAGCTAATTACGCTGCGGCGGCGGTCGCCGGATGGCGTACTGTGGCCGAGGATTCTGCTCCAAACTGTATCTGAATATATTACGGACGCAGTGCATATTATGAAGATAATTTAAGATCGTCCTGAGACATATCTTGCATATTAAATTCGCTAATCAATGCGTGATAAACGGTATCTAGCGAAATAAGAATATGCTTTCATTTTGTTTATTTTTTTGTTAATTAATGTAGTCATTTATATGTGCTCTGTAAAGGTATTTCGATATTGCAGTAGTGAGTAACGAGTAATGCATGTGTAGTGATAAAGATGAGATTATACACACCTAGACATGGCTTACAATAGAGTATGCTAAAATATTTGATACATATCTGGTAATATGTTTGTAACATTTAAAACTTAAACATAGGCAATAAGAACTCATTATATTTCCATTTAATATAGGTATGTGTAAAATTTCTCACTAACGATGCATCGCTTACCATTAGGTGAGATAGTGGTCATACGCGAGCCTAATTATAATAAAAATAAAAAAATAAACCGGACAACGTTACACAGTAACACAAAGCTATTTTTCGCGTGTTATTGACAATGAAAAACGCAGACTCATTTATTTTTTCAGTTGTGAATAAGTTACTGTAGATAGGCTTTTGTAACAAAGATTGATTGTAACAAAGGTCATTGAGCATAATCTGATCTGCTTTGCGAAGACTGGTGGACATTAACCAAAATTGTTTGAAAAAAGAGAATAATGTGACCTTCTGTTATATTTATTTGATTCAAAATCGACAGAGAAAATGTGCCGAATATAATTAAAAAAAAAAGTGAAACGGTTTCAGAGGACTTTATTTTTCGTCAGTACATTTTGTGAAAAATGAGGTGTTTCGTTATTAGGGACACTATGGGATCAGCGTGTTTTATTTTTCAAAATCTTATAAGAATATTGAGTTTCCTAAAATCCCATAATGCAGTTTTAGTTTTCATCAAAACGGCCCCGAGAATCCTTTCAGTATTCATAGCTTTTACTCATCGTTTTGAATTTGGCGCACCTCAGAACTCCTCCTGTATTATGATAATTTTATATATTTTTCCACACTCCCGTGACTCACATTAATGTGATTAATGCCATAGTAAATTAGAACTATAAGTCAATACATTCTACTATATATTGTTTGTATACGTCATGGGTATGGTTGCCACACTAAGATGCCCAATGACCTTTGAATTTTATGAGACAAATTCACTTTGGTCAACAATGAAGCCTCTATAAAAACTTTTATCAAAATCCTCAATATTTGTATACCGCTCTGTGATAGCCGGCAGGTCTCAATTGACTTCTATTTGATAATTTTTGCAGCAGTAACAACGCTGGGGGCACAAAGTAACCTAACTTTAATACTCCAGTGTGCAGTTTGCTCAAAAAGTTCCGTGCAAATTTATAACGAGTTCGGATAATATGCTGGATTAGCTTGCCACCTTTACTTTTCTTAAGCCTTTCCTCGGCCGCTGTACGTGGCAATAAAACGATTCAAACAGATAAGGAAGGATAAAGGGGCGGCTTTCCATATATTAGTCGTTATCAGGGCAGTGAGATTGTGGTGGGCTCTAGGCCTGTTTTAAGCTACAATTTTGTAAGACCTTCTTTTGCGAAAGCAGATGCCTTATTTTCTATAAGAGTAGATCTCCCAAAATCTACAATTTCAGTTTTGCACTTCATCAACCGTATAGCCTTTGAACAACTTAAACTTTACTGAAGTGTACAATAGCACAAACCCGGAAATAGCTTTTGATTCATTTTATGACATTTTCAAACTTTTTTACGACTTGTGCTTCCCTACCGTAAGGAAAAAGATTTCCTCTCGTAAGACTCCGCGATGGATATCTAATGGTATCAGAAACTTTAGTAGACGGAAAAGAGAGATGTTATGGTTGTACAGGCGATCACCAAATATTGAAAACAAACAATTACTTAAACAATATTCGAAACGATTAAAAAGAATAATAAGTCTTACACAAAAGTCTCAAAACAGTCATATTATAAAAAGTGCAGAAAATAAAACAAAAGCTACGTGGAAATTAATTAATAGGTGTAAATCTAACTTTCCCCCGGAATCTGTAAAGCAGATTTTTATTGGTGATAAGCAAATTAACAATCCTAAAGACATAGCTACGGTTTTCAATGATTATTTTATAGATTCGGTGCAACCTGCAAACAATAATGCAAACGGTAATGCTATATCTCTTATAAGACACTTCCCAAAAACCCTTTTTATGGCACCGACAGATGCTATGGACATTTTCAGAATTATTAATCAGCTGAAAAATACCAATAGCACGGGTTTTGATGAAATTTCTACAAAAATTTTAAAATTAGTATCTCATGTAATTGCACCCGTAATAAGTTTTATAATTAACCTATGCATAGAGCATGGTCACTTTCCAAACGTATTAAAAACGACTATAATTAAGCCACTTCATAAGAAAGGTGACAAAGCAAACATTTCAAATTATCGTCCAATAGCTTTAATACCAGTATTATCAAAAATCTTTGAGAAAGTGATTTATAAATCCCTCAACTCGTTCTTTGAAACAAATGATATACTCGCTAAAGAACAATATGGTTTTAGGAAAAGTAGAAACATTAACAACGCAGTCTATGAGTTAGTGGCAAAAATTGTTAGTAATGTTGACAAAAAAAATCCTATTGCCGCAGTACTCATGGACATGTCTAAGGCATTTGATCACGTAGATCACACAATATTACTGGGTAAATTAGAGCGTTATGGTGTCCGAGGAAATATATTGAGCCTAATTAAATCTTATTTATGTGAAAGAAAACAAATCACGGTTTTAAATAGAATTTGTCCCAATTCTAAGAGACAAGTTACTCACAAGTCGTCCATTAGGTATACAACTTGCGGTGTACCCCAAGGAAGTGTCCTTGGGCCCTTGCTGTTCCTCATTTTTATAAATGATTTGCCGAAATGTACTGACTATCAGACCGTCCTGTTTGCCGATGATAGTACAATTATCATACCGTGTGAAGACTTAGAATCTTATGAAAACGAAATAAATAATGCCATTCATTGCATTATAGATTGGTTACGTAAGAATAAACTTAAAATAAACTTAGAAAAAACCCAGATTATGACGTTCCAACAAAGAACAAAACAACTAAATTTAAATATTAAATACGCAGACCAAAAAATACCTAAAACCAACAATGCTAGATTTCTAGGACTTTACTTGGATAGTCATCTAAATTGGAAATGCCATGTGGAAACAGTTAGCAAAAAACTAAACCAATATTCTTATGCGCTTTATAATCTCGCGAAAATATCAAGTGAGTCTGTAGTTTTGACGGCATACAAAGCGTATGTCTCTTCAACGGTACGTTTTGGAGTAATGTATTGGGGAAATTCCACTGACAAAAACATTGCGTTCAGTGCTCAAAAGAGGTGTGTACGTGCTGTGTTTGGGCTGAAAAAGACTGATAGTTGTAGGCCATTATTTAATAAATATAAACTTCTTACTTTGCCTTGTATGTACATCTACGAGACAGCAGTATTCGCAAAATCAAACTTGCATCTGTTTCAAACGCTGAGGTCGAAACGTCGCAATAGAGAGATATGTGCTATTCCACACAAGACTGCATTATACTCAAAGAGTTTTTTAGGAATGGCACCCCAGTTATATAATAAGTTGCCCATTACAATAAGAGATCTTGAAAGCATAAACCACTTCAAAAAGGCTCTTCTTGATCTATTGGGCGAGAAAGCTTACTATTCAGTCAATGAGTACCTGGAAGACAAATTGTAAACTTATGACATTTTATTTATTAATTTTGAATGTATTATTATTTCTTACCAATTATTAATTTGAAATTGTGACATTTTATTTAAAAAAAAAAATAATGTATTATTATTTCTTACCAATTATTAATTTGACATTGTGACATTTTGTTAATTAATTTTGCATGTATTATTATTTCTTACCAATTATTAATTTGACATTGTGACATTTTGTTAATTAATTTTGCATGTATTATTATTTCTTACCAATTATTAATCAGGAATTATAATTAGAATATTTGTACGCCGTTGACGGCAAGACATAGCGTTCATTTTATTAATATTGACATCTGTTTATTTACCTATGTTCTACAAATAAAAATATTTGAATTTGAATTTTGAATTTGAATTTGAATTTGAGCAAGGGTAGGCAATTCGACAGTACCTAATCGAATGGAAATGTAAATAGGTACGTTTTATTTAAATAAAATAGGTTCGTATTCTGAAACAACCCAATCCATTGAATTACGGGCAACATCTTGGGCACGTCTGATGGTAAAGAGATTGTTATCAAAATATTGACAGAAGCCCCTAAACGAGATCGAATCCCTTGTTACGAGCAGAGTTAATAAATTGATTCAAGATAAACACGCCCTTTGTCGTATTTAAAGGATTAATACTATTTGAATATGGACCAGATAGCCGTTATACGATTACTGGAACTCCTTTCAGTTCGGATAACTATTTATAAATAGCTTATTGCCCTCGAGATTTTTCGGGTTCACCCGTAGGAACCACTTCGCTCTCCAGAATGAAATATTACAGTTTATTTTCCCCTCGGGACACGTACCTTTCAATAGAGAATGTAATATCCAAATCGATTGAATAGTTCCAGAGATTAGGGGCATAGTCAATATTAACAAGGAGGTTATTTACATTTAATTATTTTCAACGGAACTGAGATATTTACGTCTGTAATAGTATGCAAATACAAAGTAGTATTAGAGAGGTGCATTAGCATACAGGGCCATTACAAGTCCGTCGGTTAACAGCGGGAATGGCTTCCGACGTATAGGCCAAGTATTTATATATAATGATTGCGGTGTACTCTCAGTCGTCGAATTGGCTTGGATACGTATCGTTGTGACACGATCATTAGTCCAGCATGTGTATTAATGGGCATCGGCGCGACGGCGAGGTGACCCGGTTCCTTCACGCCGGTACCTTATTACGGTGCTCTTACAAGTGTCTAGGGAAACTGGGAGCTGTTATTACACCAGAATTTATGAGGTGAATTGCCCCAGCTAAGTTCCACGTTTGCCGTAAACAACAATATACAAGTTATCCAATGTTTGGTCGACGCCGGCCTCTAATGTGACGCGCGGAATGGAAAGAAATCCTTGCTGAAGAATTCGTGTAAAGCTGTGTTATGAGACTTTATTAGATGCTCAGAACAACTTGGCTCATTCTGTGATAATGTTACTGTAAATGTCGTTCTGAAAGTTACCGTATTTTATCCGTCTAATGGAAAACTAAAAGCATCAAAGCATTAAGTCTTCAAATTCTTTTTTTAGTACTAATATACTCATGTATGTATACGTGTAAGTTATGTAAGTGTATAATAAGGTATTTTAAAGCATGTCCTTTTCGTTCTAATAAAGGTGAATCCAATTATGAATACTTCTAAAAAGCTTTTAATGTTACACATCACGCAATAATATAATTAACAAGTTATTACTGTCATTACAAGGGTATTTTAGTGAAATGTTATTAGTTCTCTGATGAATAGTTTACAAAATAATTGCTGGTACAATTTTTAAAACATTTGTAATTTTATCGTTTAAAAAGCATGTTTTTTATTTTTTATAGGGTTGCGGTCTACTACTATCTCATCTGATGGTAAGCGATGCTGTTGAGCTGATGTTCTTCCAATGTTTATGAAATAGCTAAATAAAGTACTACAGAAAATGGCGACATTAATAACCCAGTTATTTCACACTTCTGCTTCAAGTCACATTCTTTAGCTACCGACTGCGGTTGATGGCCCAGTTATGCGGCTTCAAGCAGTGCTCGTTCACGTGAAACTACCTGCCTTCCTTCCCTGCTTATTTCTAAACGAAGAAAAGTGGGCGCTATACGAACGTGTTATTCTGAAAATACATGGCGCTCTAGAGGAATTAATAAAACGAATTTTCAGGTTGGGACTGAGCCCGCTGGCAATGGCTTGCTCCGAGCCATTTCACATGTGCCGTTCATTAAGTGAGTATGATCGATAGTTGAACGGAACCGGAGGTCGGCCGTAGCGCGCGCTAGATCATTACTGATATGCGAATGGCGCCTGCGGTTCGAAAACGCCCTTCTGCTTGTTATTAATTGCCCCACGAACAAAAGCAAATGACTCGGTAGAGGTGATCCTGCTAGGGTGGGTCGACGTTATCCATTCAGCCGGTGTAGACGTCCGCGAAGAGAAATGTTCATTCACGATAGGAGAATTTATGACATTGATTTACGCGAGACTTTTCACGTGGCGCCCTCACGCGGTACTTCGTCCATAAATAGAGAAGGGTCTCTGACGTTCGGAGGCACGTTATTATTGCATGTTGGGCTCGCGTCACTGTCAACCATTCAACCCGCCCCGACACTGAACTGATACTGAGAACGATCTTATTTGCATACTGACTAGATTATTTCTCACCTTTAAAAACGATTAAGATGTACAATCGAGTGCGCTGCGAAGCAGAGCGGCTCGAGCTGAGATACGAGTAAAGCTTATTATAACGAAATGAGAGAAAATCTTGTTACTGGAACAGACTGCTCGGCACTTATTGTGATTTAGTGTACTCAAGTCCTGGTGTTTTGTCTAGTTCGGTGCTTTAAAATGATAAATGTTCCCCGCAATAAATCTATTAACGTAAATAAAAAAAATGTTGTTGTTAGACATTGCAAAAATAATTCTGCAAGTCATTCATATTCCTGTTCTTGGCTATGAAACTTGCAAATGGTTGTAATATAAATAAAACACTTTAGAAATATGAGGTTTAAAAAATCCGTAGTGTCGTTGTTGTCGTCACATTGTTGGGCCGGCAGCGCAGCGCAGTTAGGTAGTTTTATCTCACACAATTTCAATTTTTCATCTGCAGCTGTCAGCTCGGCGGCGGCAGATAAGTAACGTTCGCGTGGCGTCGCGTCCCCGCATAAAAGTTTGTTCCCCGCCAGTTTGTTCGCTCCACTTCCTTTTATAAACTTTTTGTATGAGCCGCCACCGGCGCGATATCAATAATTCTTACAATTTGTGCTCGTATTCAATCGATGGAAGCCCACTGCCGATGCCGACTCGAGCCTTATTCACGACGACACAGCGATAAACATCTTTACTTAGAATTCGCGTTTGTATGAAATTGTAATCTACACTATTAATCAGCCGCGACGTGAATTGTGCGCCTTGACGTTGACATTCGTGATTCCAGTTTGATATTGCTTTCAAAAATATAATAATGTCAAAGGTGCGTCATACTAATTAATGAGGCTTGCCTTCATACCCTTTATGTGGAGTTCAGTACAGTGAAGGTCAATAAATAGCTGTCTACCTGCAGGCATGTCATTAGTTTGTAGGTACATAACACTTGGTAGGTATAATCAGACACTTTATAACAAAACCGGCCAAGTTCCACACCAATAACAAAATCTGATTTTTCAATATATTGGTATTTGTTAGTAAAATATACGTAATATTAATTATCACCAAATTTCAAATTCATAGGTCAAAGGAAAGTTAAAAAATTCTTCGGAACAAAATTGTGTGAGAGATGACGGACAGACGAACGCAAAGCAATAGGGCTCCGTTTGGAATCTTTGGGTACGGATCCCTAAAAAGTAACCTATTGTCTCTATAGCGAAATAGGGCAACCAATCAATCGGGGAACATAGTTTTGTTTCATAAAGTTTTGTTCGAGTCGTATTGAATTAAACGAGAGGTTTGTTCGGTAGATATCTACATAAATACTCGTCTGAAGGTGGCTTTGTATTCTGGGCATTTGTATAACAAAGTCAATCAACATCGCTCCATTCAAGAAGTTGGACTATTGATAACTACAGTTGAAGGCTGTCGGATCGGCTCGTTTGTTTTAGTGTTATTTCACGGACAGTTAATTAAACGTGTCTTCTTAGTTTGAGTTGATGGAACTTTTACACCGATAACAACATTAATGAAAACTCGTCTGGATTTGGGTGAAGAGTGGCGGTGACAGTGCGGCGCGGCTGAGGGCGGGCGGGGGCCCGGCAGTCCTCGCCGCGCCGCGCTGCCGAGCTCACGCCTCCGTCACGCGCCTCGCGCCCCACGCGCCACTCGCGATCGCGATCCTCGACATTTTCAGACTGTTTATGCCGCGAACGATACGCGTGCGATGATGGGGACTTGCACCCTCCCGGGAACAGAGAGGCCTACGAATGTGTTCAGTGTACCGTTTGGATGTGTTTTTGTTTCATGTAACATGTGCTGAAGGCGAGTTCTGTTTGTATGGGTGCACTGGTTCGTCGGCCGACGCGGTCTGTCACCCACTTTTGATGATTAGAATGAACTAGTTTGTGACGCACCGTTTACACGATGGCAGTACTATGATGCTATTTTGGTTAAACGAAGAAATATTAAGAGGTCCTTCACACTCGTCGACTATGATCAATGTGAGACATTAGTTTAGTTAACTTTTATATGAAAGAACCCATTTGTAGAGATTCATTACGTTCTCAATGTAAAATCTTAATGAAATATATGCAAATCTTTTAGTACAAATATAAGTAAGTTACTAGGCCAATTCGTGGTTTTGTAAAACAATCATTATTCATTTTAATATTCGTTCGTCGGCCTTTGACATCGTATTTTTTTTTGTGATCCTTGCACTAATGATTTGAAAATATTTAAATGAGGTATATACAGTCTTGCACGCTATTCCATTTCCCTGCCTTAACTAGGTACGTGGAAAAGCGTTTATCTAAATAATGAAAGTTCGTTAAATGTATAGAATTACTTGTTCGCATATCGCAGAAAATAGTAAACTTAAATACGATGTGGGGGAAAACTTTATTTTTCTCCTCCTTGCTTACCCGCATTTAAAACAAACTAGTTTTAAAGTCTAAGTACCTATCTACTTGCTTTCTCTTTGCGTGTAAGAAGAAAATGTTGCGCTGAAAGTTTCAGAAAATTGCCTTTCAATGGTGACTAAGTGGGCGAAGATTTTTCTGAAGAATTGGACTGAGAATAAAATGGGTTCTTATAAAAATAATAAAATGTCGTAAGTTTTGCTCTTATTTTTTGATAAACTAAACCAAATAATATTAAAAATACTCTACCACAGCTGACATTCGTTAGGAGACAGCACTAAAGAATTTCAGATATTTGTCATCTCACTAAGATTAATTATAAATATGAACATTATAATTCGCTAGCTACCTAGTCCGGCTTCAAACGGGACCAATTATAAACACTTTCCTTGTTTATCACTCTTTCTATTCATGAATACCGTATAAAATTCCGTTGCGTAGATCAAAAGAAGTAAGCGGAGAAACAGGCACAGACAAACGTCGACTTTGTTTTATACTATTCAGAGATTATTTTTGGTCGTCGTCGATGTTCCTACACAGTAGGTACAGTCAAGTGTCAAAACTGCAGTTGCACTCTTAACAAGTCATCTGCCTAGCCTTTTTCCCAACTGTGTTGGGGTCGGATTCCAGTCTAACCGGATTTAGCTGAATATCAGTGTTGCCTATCTGACTATCTCCACAACCTAGTAACTAGGTAACACGATACCTCTTGGCTAGACTGGTGTCAGATCTCAGGCTTCTGACTACCCGTAACGACTGAAAAAGATCTTCAAATGACAGCCGGGACCAATGGTTTAACGTGATTTTCGAGGCACGGAAGAAACTCACCATCCACGGACCGACCTAGGAAAGCGTTGCTTAACCTTGAACATCGACCCGTGTGGCTGTTAATTGGCACGAGCTGTCACATGTCTATTTTTGGTTCTAAGACGTGCCGGTTTCCTCACGATGTTTTCCTTCACCGTTTTGAAAGCAGTGGTGATGCAATAATTTACACAAAGTAAAGCGCCTGTCTGGATTCGAACCCGAACACGACCTACAACTTGTAAGTCGCGGCCGTTACCACTGGGCCGCCACTGCCCTCGCAGTTCTCGCACTCTTAACAAGTAAAATTTAAAAAAAAATACCTCATCACATTTTTATTTCATACTACATAATTTATCTAGTAGTAGACACGCTTCGATGGACAATCAAAATCTTGCGAAATCACCCCGATTCAAACAATAAAACGCCCATAAATTTTGAACGGCTGAACCGATTTTCATCATACAGCTCCTTAGCTGTAAAGTGTCTTTATCGAGAACGTCCTTACGTTCTCGATAAAGACACTTTTTAAACAAAAATAAAAAAAACGATATCATAATCGGTTCATCTTTTTAGTAGCTATGATGCTATAGACAGATACACAAACACACAGTACACATGTCAAACTTATAACATCCCTCTTTTTCCGTCGGGGGTTAAAAAGAAGTTAAATGGTCTACAACTGACCCATTTATATAGAACAAAAGTATATAGAAAAAAAAGAAAAAGAGATCAAATGGACAAAGACTAGTGGTCCATTGGATCTCTTCTACGAAAAAAAATCAGATACTTTAGTTCTGGTAGAGTGCGAACTCACTTTTGACCCTTGACTGTACAACAACACATGTTCAATTATGTTTTTAACTTAGCAATTACATGAGGCTTTAAGTTATGCCACAATTACCGCCGGGGCCGGGTTCCGTTCCAAGTAACGCAAAACTGCACCAGCAACCATAAAAGTTTATTCGTTGACAAATAACTGCACTATAAAAATAACACTTCTAAACTTTTATTAAAAACTTAAATGACTGTTTCTAAAAGGGAATTATAGAACGTAGATTAAGCTATGAGAAAAGTTTATCCTGGACTAAAGATTCATTTGGTCTTAGACGTTATCGCGCAAGACGTCAGTTGAACGGCGAAATGCACTCAAGTGCATTTTATCGCTGCCAGTAATAAAATATCTTGCGTCGCTTCTTGATTGGCACTAAATGTTCTACGTAAGTTATAACGTTAGTATTTCTCTTTCATTTAAATTCTGCGTATTCATATAGAATGGCAATGTTTACACAGAACGAGATTGAATTAACCTCTCTGCGTGGAGCGTGCAGTAGCATTCGATTGCTAACTTTAAGCCTACGCGTATCAGAACGATTTTCCTTATTTTCCCTCCTCTAACTTGCATCATTGAAACACATGGTATATGTAAATAAAGCAGCGATGTTTTCTATTTCCGCTTTACAAACATAAGCGAACGAAAAATAATCTGAATTGTAGCGCTACGGCGTAGCACTCGGCTACGGCGTAGCATGCTTCAGTACAATTTAACGCGTATTATAATTTTTATTCTGTGAAATTAAAAGCCCTTATTATGAAATATTAGTGACCTAAATGCGAGTAGTATGAAAGACTTGATAATTATAGACATTGGCTGAGGTAATTGTCATAGTGAACTAAGTATTATTCGTGTACTTATTTAATAGTAATTATTAAGAAAATAATAGTGTAGAGAGCCGTGTTAAAATGTTCGTGTACATTACGATAAAAAAGATCTGTCTGTCTGTCAATACATGTTTTCCGTGTTTGGATAATCTTTACTACGCAAATATATTTGATGCAGCTATTGTTACGGAATTTCTTAGGGGTGAATTACTAGAAGAATATAAATAAAATAGACTTATGTCATCAATCAGAATAAAAGTTTAAACAAATTTAAAGTAAATTCACTCCTAAAATAAATCTGCTTTTTTACTTCTATTTTTAGGGTTCCGTACCTCAAAAGAAAAGACGGAACCCTTATAGGATCACTTTTTTGTCCGTCTGAATGTCTGTCAAGAACCTTTGTCACGGGAATGCGAGGAGGTATCGAGTTGAAATTAATATCGTATATTGAGTATACAAAGTAGCACCCCTTGCAGCTGTGAAAAAATCAAACTTCTATCAACGCAATCAAGAGATACAGCCGTTAATGACACATATTTTACACTCGTAAGGGAATCAAAATCTACAGAGTACTTCCCGTTTACCAAGAATCATCAATTTTGGCAAGAAGCAAAGGTTTCTGGCTTTTTTCCGTTACTTGTGCTATAAGACATTATAGCACAAGTAAAGGGAAAAAGCCAGAAACCGTTATTTTGTACCTACATAAAAAAGAAGATTATTAACTTATTTGCAGTTGGTAAACTGACCGCGACTGATGTCGTATGAGCACTACAGTTTTCCAACGGCAAAGTAAATTTTGTCCCTCAATTCTTGTCATTAGAGCAATGTTCGGTGGCCTCATTATTTTGGTGAATGTAGCTGTTTGTACGGAAACCTCAGTGTGCGAGTCCGACTTGTACTTGGCCAGTTTTTTTATATAATAAAAAACAATTTTATTTTAATATAAGCAAAATAGAATTTACAGCAACAATATCTTTGTCACCATAAGTTGGTTACGTGTTATTGTCTTTCCAATACAAATTACACGACCGAAAATGGCTCCCTTACTATCATCTGTCTTGGTTGTACCACTTAAGCCCGATCTATTATCGCCCTTGTAATTTTCAATACCATAAATCGTGAACAACACATATTATATGTCTGGTGTTGATAGCCAAATCTAATTGTTATTGCTTACCTTGTTTCATATGATGTCACACAACCGAAGCCCAAACGTTTTAGCGCGATTTGATTATACGCACATAAAGGCGAAGGAAACATTTATTAATACGCAGAAACAATTAGTTTTGGGAGTGGGTAGGTAAACCATATACCCGCACTGATGGCTCGGAATTGCTCGGTTAAGCATTGCTCCCACCCGGTCGTTACTTGGCTGGGTGAACCTGAGTGAACTTGCCCGTACTACACATGATTTCAACCCGCCAAGATTAATGTTAACCCGTACCTTTTTAAATAAGAGTAACGTAGTAAACCTAAACTCCCACCGGGACTTTATGTTTCCGGCTACCTTAATTTTGCTGCTTCTTTGCGTACTTCAAATGAAATAAAACAAAAGAGCGACGGAACAGCTGATCCGTGTTTTCCATGTTTTAATTCCAGCAAGTACTAAATATTTGGCGAATTCGTGGCTTAAATATATGGCCTCCTGAGTAATAACTCAGTTGGTATGTTTGCTAAAATTAGAATGGCCTATTTTTGTGTTCCTTTTATCAACATGGCGGTGTTATTTAAATGAGGCCTTATGATAATTTGCTCGCAGAACTTGTTCAGTCATATTTTCTGAAAATAGTAAAATTTTCTTTGTGAAGAACCTACTGAAGTGTTATGAATGAAAATGGTACTTATTGACTCAGTGATTTTAATTTTCATAAATATGGGTAGGATTCTATTTGCGTACGTTGTGGTCCCGACAGCGCGTCGCTGCCCGCTAGCCGCGCGTGTGACGCGTCACTACTGAACGCCGCCACTCCAACGCTGACGGCACTCTGACGTTTGCCAAACTTCGCACTTGTACACAAACAAATAGTACAAGCTTTTTACCATTGAAGAATTTATTTTTGTGCGTACGTTGTTTTTATGGGCATCGATTTTATTGACCATTTTTGTTCTATAGGCTATATTTTATACACGTTCACGTATCGATTTTGTAAGGTTGTAGAAAAAGTATTTTTTTTGGTGGTTAATTATCCAATGACTTCTCATGCTCTGGGTGAAGCGGGAGGGCGTGTCAGTACTACCCAAAACCCAGCCGTGTCCCTTCAGTAGCTTGTGCCAGGGCCGCAATAACATTCTTTCAAATTTATTCACGACCCAGACAGGCATCAGCCCTAGCGGGCCCCGTCAGTTTTGCTGCCATATCTTTGAGGCGCGCGTAGAACACTACGCGGGCAGTCGACTCGGGCCTTGTCCTTATCGGACAGCCTGCTACCCATTACTCGCCGTCCGTAAGCCGCATTTCCTGCGGTGGCTAGGGGCGTGAGCGTGTCTGTTGCGTTTCCCTCACGCGTTCCGCCTCCTCCTTCGCGAGCAGTACTGCTTCGCAGAAGGAGGTGACAGGTTCCTATGCCCTCTTGCTCCGTATCATTGTCTGGACCAGGGCCAGACGTGACAGGACGCCACTGCAAGGATTTAGTCCTACCATTCAATTCAGCGAAGTCATTCCCAAAGTTGTCCTAGTCCCTCAGGGGTCTGCACAGACATTCAAGGGGTCCAGGAGTGTAGATCCGATTTAGGCAGGCAAGATGTTACTAGTCACTATTTTAGAGCATGTGTTTTGTCACTATTTTGCGATGAATCGTGAGAACCTACGTTTTACGTGCACCATCACTAAAGATCGTCACCAATAAATAGCTCTTGAAAAAAAAACGTCGTCAGAACAGTGGCATTATATCATTACAGGGATTCACGGTCCACATAGGGGACGTTAGGCAATTCTACTGTTCGTTACTATAATTGCAGCATTCAACCAGTTAATAAATAGGTCGACTCCGTTCCAATCCAAGATAATTATAGTTTACCTACATGTAAATAACCTATATAAATGCTGTTTTAACCAAATAAGCAAGAGCAAATACCTATTGTTACTAACATCAGCATACATTGTAACATAATATCAATAACTCTATTTAATATTTAAATATCTTTACCGAAAAGTAGGATAATTAGTTAGAAATATTGTGATAAATGCCAAAAAAGGGCTATGGGCTATCACAGACTTGGATCTGAGTGTTTGAAAACTATCAAAATTCGACGAAAAGTTTGAGTATCCACTGAAAGTTGTCTATATACTGCCCAAGTATCAAAATAGAACGATTTAAGACCTCTGCAGTTTCCTTCAATTCAATAGAGTTTTTGACGATACACTGTGTTTCTGCCATACTTCAGAATAGCTTAATCTATCTAAACACGAGTCCGGGGCAGTGGTCCAACTGCTCTGTACAACTAGTTGGACCATGGGTCTTTACTAGGGGCAGTTGTCCAACTTTAAAAATAGTTGGTCCACAGCACCTTTTGTGAGTTCCGAGGTCCAATTCATTTAAAAAATAACTTGCCAACTCTAAAAACCACAACTTCATCTTTATGTGTGTATGGTACCTACTGGTTTACGGTTATATTAAACCTCTTTGCAGTAAAATAGCAAAATTAAAGTCGGGTGACAATTTAATATAAACTTTATTTTTTTACAATGTTTTACAACATTCAACGAAATTTATCTAAAGCATGACCTACAGTAATATCACCAGAAATCAGTTGTAGCTGAATTTCTCGTATATAACCATCTTTCTCACTTTTGAGCTTACGTCTTTTGTGTGCGATTTCGCTTGATAAAGTTGCAAAATTTTCTAAAACAATAGTACATTGTAACATTTTTGCATTAATGCGCCGACTTAGTTTTGCATGTGAGCTTTCTGAAATGTTATTAGACCTATGCCTCTGGCTAAATACGCTTATAAGCTGTGAAAATTCATCAAAATTTTCTTTAATCCAGTAACGCTCTTTATATTGAATCATAGAGGCCTAATGCATTGTACTATAATTGACAACAAGCAGCCAGTACCTACCTATTTACTGCAAAGAGGTTCAATATAACCGTAAACTAGTAGGTACCATACACACATAAATATGCAGTTGAGGTTTTTAGAGTTGGCAAGTTATTTTTTAAATAAATTGGACCACGGAACTCCCAAAAGGTGCTGTGAACCAACTATTATTAAAGTTGGATAACTGCCCCCAGTTAAAACCCATGGTCCAACTAGTTGGACAGAACGGTTGGACCACTGCCCCGGACTCCTAAACACCGCTAGGAACGACCATCATTCTGGGTTTGGGGTGAAAAATCGTAAGAATTTCCATAAAATCTGAATTTAATTACCAACAATCAACACATAAGTTACATAAATATTTTTAAATTTCTATCTTTAGAGATACTTATTTTCAGGTAAAGTAATATTAAACAGTGCCTATTTTAATAAATCAGATTATGCGGTAGGTATAACTTATATGCTTAGAATTAATATTTGTATCGGGATATTTACCATGTTTCATGTATCTCATAATTACGAGAACATGGCGCTTGTAACGGTGATAGAAAACAGTTCTCGTGATCATGGCGCTTGTAACGGTGCCGAAATATCGAGCTCTCGACCAAAATCAAAATATACATGGTAAATAACCCGAAACAAATATTAATTCTAATGATTGTGACCATGTCAGTTTAAAAACTTATATGCTTAATTTATCGGCGATAAGAAACAAAAGACCGGCTAAATTAATTAAAAACTTGAAACCGTAATCAAGTGACAGGGCCTTAATAAAGTTTGCGTAAAGTTTATGCTTCCAATAGCAAGAATACCGAGAGCTTTTCCTGTTTATTTTTCTCCACGCCCATATTTCATGCCCTATCGATGACAACCTAAAGGTACTTTTATGAATGGTGGGGAAGTTACGGCCTTACCTTTCTTCGAGCTGAATCTCATTCAGGTATTTTGTTTCAGGTTTTTTTATGTTATGCTAGCTTCTGCCAACGGCTTCGTCCGCGTGAAAAGTGTTTTCTTATCCGATGGGAATATTATACTGGGATGAAAAGTAACCTATGTGCTATTCCAGACTATAATCTATGTCTGTGCCAAATTTCATCCAGATCCGTATAGCCGTTCTAGCGTGATTGAGTAACAAACATACATCGACACATCCATCCAAACTTTCACATTTACAATAGTACTTAGGCGACCGAGCTATGCTCGAGTAAACTAGAGAAAACGACGTTTTCTCAAAATTAAAACTAGCTAGATCGATTTATCTTTTTCACCAATGATTTTCTAGTAAAGGACAGTTTGTAGTTCTACGTTTTATTAGACTATCATTGTTTTTCACACAATATATAACAAGTACAAAATCAATAGAATAGGTATTAAAAAACAATACAAAATAAAATTGCAGTTTGACAGCATACTTCAAAAATAACGAACGAGTTCAGTCGCCGTATTCAATTATAAATAAAAACTCCTCAATTTTGTACCTCAATCACTTCGATAAATATTTCTATGAATAAAGGGTGATCATGAAAACATGCTCTAAATTAAAAGCCGAGATCACTCTAATGTTTTTTTTTTTACCTTTTTTCGTTGGTGTCATTTTCATTATTTTTTGGACAGACAACTATGGACACTGCGCGCGGCACTGCTTGTGGACTCGGCACGCATTTGCACGTTTTTATAATATTGCAAACAGTCGTTTATTGTAACACTGAGAACTCCAAAAACGTTTCTTAAGTGGGTAGTTCCCACTGATTTAACTCCCGAAAAAGAAAAACATTTCCGTGTGGTGCTGTTTCCAAAGAAAAGCCCTAATCTGTCATGTTATTTCAGACGATTTTTCCTGTAGTTATGTGACTCATATACTCACATGCCAGAAGCTATTTCATTTCTATTTTCTGGCTAGCCATACAAGTAGAATACTTATACAGATGGTCATTTTTGTGACCAAGGCAGATGTTCAATAATGAATAAGGGTACAGTAGGTACCTACGTAAGCATTTACAATTAGTAGCTCCCTAATTTGAACCGGGTCGGCAGTCACGAGTCGTAACTTGCTGTCCCTCAACTTTTATGTAATGACTTTTGTTTGTTTTTAATTTAATTAATTCCAACGGATTATCCTAGTTATCGCAGGGATTCACAGAAAAGTTTATTATTGACTACCCCGAAAGGTCGACGAACGTATTCTATTTAATGTTCCGAACATATCTGTATTTGTGTAACAAAGAGTGCCGATAAATTAAATCAGGACCCCTGTTGCGATACTTGCTTGTTACGTAACGTAGTTTGGGAGGTAATCAAGTTATACAACTCACACGTGTCAAAATCAGAGAAATAAATACGGTTAATTTAAGTTAGGGGAGTTTGTTTACTCACGTCGTTACTTCTTTGTCTGCCGTCCTGTATACCGTAGCGGCGAGAGGCGAGAGGCGCAGCGCGCGGGCGCTTGTCCTAACACAAAAGATAAATACCACCGTCGAACAAGACGAGTAATTGAGATAAACAGACGTGTATTCTACTACATAACTTTCAGCTTTCCGATGTAACGCATAATGAAATCAACCAAGTTACTTCACTAACTTAGCCTACGCGCTGTTCGTTTTGATTAACGGACATTATCGCCGGGCACACAATCCGATTAACCTTTTATAATATCATTAGCTGTTTCCGTAGATTGTATCTGTCCGTAACTGAAATAGCATCAGAGTATCTGCCATCTCCTAATGGTTGTCTAATTCATTTACAGCGCCTTTAATGATGTTTTCTTCAGTGAAACATAAGCTCAAATGAGGCGATTAAGCGTTGAAGATGAACAGGCCGGGCTACGACTACACCGTGCCTGCATCCACCACCTATTACGCGAGTAATAACCGGCCCCCGCAATACGAGCGCGGCTACGGCCAGCTCACAGCCGGCCCCCTCTACAGCCCCTCCTCCCATCCCCTCTCTAACTACGCAGATGTATATGAGGGTAACAACGATACCACTCTCCGAGCAGAAGAGAGGCATTGGTATATAGAAAATCACAAGAATTTACAACCCAGCTATGAAGTCAGTGTCGACGCCATACCTCAAGATGCCAAAGTTAAGAAAGAGGAGGAGAAGAAAAGTGAAGTACCAATCAGACGCAGTGACGCGGGGCAGCCGCGACAGAGGCGGAAGGAGGAGCGGTGCTCGTGCGAGTGCTGGCCCAGCACAGACAACAACGTGGTGCAGGACAGCGTGGCCCACGAGACCACGCGCTCACTGTCGGGCGTCGATATGGTGGCGTCGTACGGGGTGTACGGGAACCCCAGGGAAGACGATAGCTCGGGGTTCGCGCGGCTGTCGGAGAAGAGTGGCGTGCACGGACAAGGGAGCGATGCTCCAGTGCAGGGAGTGATAGTGAATCAGCAAGGCACGAGCGCTGTGGTGCGAGCGGCATCGCCAGCGCCGGCGCGTTGCGGCCGCTGCTGGCCGGGCTCGGCCGCCGCACCCGCCGCGAACTCCGAGGACTACTGCTGGATACACTACTGCCGCCCTGCGCTCATAGTCTTACTACTATTGTTTTTTCTAGTCCTGTTGGGCGTTTCTACTGGTTTCTTACTAACGAATAACTGTAAGTATCTACATACATTTTAATAATCCTATTTAGTCCACATTGACCTTGTTGTAATAGGTGGTAATGACCGCCGCATTGCGGTTCCTAATTGTCGGTTGTACTTGGTTTATTTCCCTTTTTTCCGTAGGCTGTTGTTATTTTTTTTTTTATAATGTTTGAAATATTTGTGTTTCTAAGTTAAAACCAAACCCTAAATCCATTACGTTGTTTAGACTTATCTATAAAATACCCCGAATCATCATCATCATATCAGCCGATAGACGTCCACATCTGGACACAGGCCTCCCCGTAGCGTCGCCACATTGATCGGTCCCGCGCATCTCGCATCCAGCGGATCCCCGCAACCTTCACCAGGTCATCGGCCCACCTGGTGGGAGGCCTTCAAACGCAACGTCTTTCTGTTCGCAGTCGCCAGTCCAGAACCTTTCTGCACCATCGGCCATTTGGCGTACCTTCGGGCTATGTCGGTAACCCTGGTTCTCTTGCGGATCTCTACATTTCTGATTCGATCACGCAAGGAATCTCCGAGCATAGCCCTCTCCATTGCCCTTTGAGTGACTGTAAACTTTCTGATGAGGCCCATTGTAAGCGACCATGTCTCAGAGCCATGCCGAAAGTATACCAAAAAAAATGTTTGATTTTGGTCCATTACTTGGATTACCTAAGTCTAAACGCACTGCGGCAGATAGAGATATTTCCTACGCTAAAATAAACCCTTCGCTCTGTCATTCTAACCTAATGTTAGAAAAGCCTAACCATGGTTTTAAATGGAACTCGTCTAGAAATAGTCAATGTGTGTGAACTGACAACTGCAATCACCCCTCGGTAACCCGCTTAATTCGATCAACTTGATCATTTCCGTCCGTATATAAAACCCGTCGACACTACATGTAGTGTCATTCGATCCGAGCCCGACGCTATTTTAGATTTTATTTCTATTCCAACAATACAATCGGTATAAAAATAGATTATTTTCTCCCTTTTTAACTGACTTTAAAAGGAGGAGGTTATCAATTCGACTGTATTTTTGTATGTATGTCACCTCAGAACTTTTTACTAGGTAAACCAATTTTGATGATTCAATTCTTTCGGAAAGCAGGTGTTTCTCACGTGATCTCATTTAAATTTGATCAAGATCTGATGAAGAACTTCGGAGATATACAACAGAACTCTTCAATAAATAACGGCAAATCTCTCGGGATTGCTGCAATCGCATGTCTGTTTATTGTTTACACCATTTCGTGACATTATATCACGCAGTTACGCTCAAAAGGGGTACGCAGATGTGTACAGTTCACCTTGGTACACTCTCATTTCACCGGTTATGTTCAGTTTCAAGATATTGGGGTAATCTATTCTGGCATTATAGGTACCTTACTTAACAACTTGCCTATTAGGTACTCGTAGGTAAAACTAAAAAGTGAAAAATAAAAAACTTTTTTACAAAAAATACTACCGACTTCCAAATAAGAAAACTACAAAGTGAAAAATAACTTTATTTTTGGAAGTCGGTGAATGCTTTCCTTTTTGGATATAGCAATCAAATAAATGCACGGGACCATAAAATAAATCATTTAATATTGGCTGTACATAGATGTGTACAGTTCACCCTGGTACACCTAATTTGACCGGTTATTTCCAAGTTTCATGTTAATCGGGTAATTTATTATGGCATAACTGTGGGCATTATAGATATGTACGAGTACCACAACTAAAAAGTGAAAAATAAAATCTTTTTTACAAAAAAATACAACCGACTTCCAAATAAAAACACTACAACAAAGTAAAAAATAACTTCAATGTCGGAAGTCGGGGTTCTTGTTTTTGGACACCGTAATCTTTAGAAATTTAAGTGACTTTTGTTGTAAAAAAATATTATTGAGACTAACAAGTCCAACCGCTCCCGCGGCTAAAATTCCAGCTCCACCAGGAACTACAATATCGCTTACCAATCAAATCCGCCAAGCAATTGTTTTTGCTTATTGAGAACAAACTACTGCACGTTTTACGATCGCTATTGTGAAACAATGCATTCCTAGCTTTCATTTTCCATATCAAATGGTTTATTTATGACTATTAAACATTCACTGGAATATAAGATACTTATTAAAAAAAAACTGAATTCACAACTGGGTAGATAGTAAATAGTTTAATTCTGAAGTAGCGAAAACACTAAACATACAGTTTTAATTCCTAAGGTATAAAAAAAAGGTATTAAAGTTTTCAGATGATGAAAAAAATATGGTTTCGAGACGTAGAATTAAAGTTGCACCCACCTGCTCTGCCACAAAAAAATTATTCGGTTTCGGGTCTGATTGATACTTACTGCAATTTATTTTTATTTACAATCTAGGTAAGTTCTGTTCATGTTCTTTTAATGTTTCACTACATATAAAACAGTGGCTTTGTAACATCCATCTCAATAAACTACTTAAATGGGTGTTGCGTATCTACTCAATTTTATCGATATATCCACATTTTTTTGGAACGGAGTTCCTTATCGCACGTTAGGTATAGTTCTGATTTGTTTGCGGGCTGAGGGGCTAGACCGAAAATAGTGTGACAATGAAAAAAACGACACCGATAAATTCTGCGAGGCACAGCGTGCTGCACGCAGGATAGTACAAGCGAAGATCCGCACAAAAGGGAGACGCCGAGGAGAGAGCCGGAGGCGCACGAAGAAAACCGAAGACGTACGAGCGCGCGCTGACTAAAGTACCTACAGTACCTATGCTAGCAGCCGCTATTGTGTGTTTACACTAAATATCAGCTGTGTTGTTGTTATTTCAGTTTCGTAATATTTTACGAAACTCTAAATTTAATCAAACGAACTCCGTTCTAACCTGATTTCCATAAGTCACCTCTCTCTTTTTTAATTTAAATGAGTATTTAACGCCTTAAATTTTACATGTGTTTATTTAGATTTAATAGACGTTGACATTTTCATCAAAATGAACACAAAAAGTTAATAAAGGAATGTGCGCCTAACCCCGATTTAACTAAATCGAAAGACATATACAGTTATATTGCCTGGTGTATGAATACCGGGTTCCATTCCGTTCCGCTCGTTTTTCTCTCTGGCAGAACATTAATTTTAGTGGCACTCTGGGCGCACAGTCACAGCCGGATTTTCAAATTGCGGTGAAACCATTGGAATTAAGGAAGTAACTTAAATATTCATGGAATGACAGGAAAAGCGTTAAAAAATCACGAGCCCTGCCTAAAAAATATTGGCGTTTGTTTTATGTTAATATTCTAGACAAAAAATCTACAATTTTATATTAAATTACAACAAACGGCTCCCTAAAAAGTCCAGTTGAACACTTTATTTTAACTTTTCTTGCAAAAGCTTTTTGACATCAAAGTGCAGTTTGGTGTCGTCAGCCTTTTATGGTGCTTTATTGAAACCCCTTACACGATTCATGACGGAGAGTCAGTGTGACGTCACGGGTCTGTCAACTCGCCTGCCATTTCTGTTATAATTGCAAACGTTCCAATAACGGCAGGAAAATTTCAAAGGAAAGGTGTCGAACACAAAAATATTTCCAAAGAAATATTTTTCGCAAATCTTTAAAGTTTAACGTCCGAAGTTGCACACTTATTTATACCTGTAACATATTGCCGTCGTCGCTTTTCATGAAGTAAATTTTATGCCAGTATAAACTTGGCTGTAGCAGGACGTGTGGCGCAAAAAGTTGCCGTCGAACTTCGAGAGTCGTCGATTAACTTTTAATTAATGAAAGGCAGAGTTTGAAAACAGTTTTCTAGATATTGATAAAATCGGCGGCAACATTTTGTCTGATAGATAAATGGAAAAAGTTTAAAATTGTCTACGAAATGTTGTAAGTGAATTTAACGATCTACTGCTTAATCAGGCAAGTATAAATCACCTTACAGATAGAATCAAATCAACTGTTAGTAGCCACGAAAACCCCTAGTAGATACATACAAGATCCGATAATGCTTCACATATCCGCCTAGTGATATTGGTTTACAATTCTCAGTTATTGGCTTCAGAATGGTTGCCGATAAACGGAAATAGGTTGCCATACCACATAATTGAGACCTTAATACTGTAGAGTTATTATTGGCTGACTGTAGTCACTGTACACATGGCATTGAACAGTTACTTCATGAATTAAGAGGATATTACGTGATTATGGTTTTTTTAACATCACTGCTCTTAAAACGGTGATGGAAAACATTGTGAGGCAACCGGCATGTCCCAGAACCAAAAATTCGAAGACATGTGACATTCATCTACCCGCACTGGGCCCGCGTGGTGGATTAAGGCCCATTACCTCTCTCGCAAAGAGGATGCCTGGTTCCCAGCAGTGGGAACATTATAAGGCTGATGATAATGAAACATTGAAATTGCTAAAATAACCTAGTAGAAAGGGGCCAGTTACAGTAGTCTCAATCCAATATTGCAATTTCGAGAAACGTGTGCTCGCTGCACACCACGCGAAAAACTGCAAAATTTTGAACAAAAAGTGAAAAACTCCCAAAATTTCGCAAATTTTGGTGTGGTGCGAAGCGAGCAAGAGTTTTTCGAAGTTAAAATTCACATTACCCTAATTAGTCTATACAACATACCAACAAATCAGAACTACAACACGCTTTGCGATTGTAGCCTTATTTAACGACGAGTGTCGATTTCTACTGGGCTTCAAGGCTCATGTAATATATTATCGTCTTCGTCGGTAAAAGTAGACACTTGAACAACGAGATAAGCTGATACACTTTATGTTTCCTTTCGTTAAAAATCACCAAGCAAATTAAGTAGATTACGTGAATATCCTTAGGTATTATTGTTTAAAAAGCCTTCTTTATGTGGGCATTTACATGTTTCGGTTCAATGTGAAAAATAAACAACTCATGATGTAACAGGAGGATATTAAGCTTTATATTTTCTTTTTTATTTAATACTTCGGTTTAGGTACGTGTGCATTCAAATGAAAAGTAAAAGGGAAATTCCTTATCCAGGATGTTAGACTTAATTTCTGAAGCGCAATTCGCAAGAATAATGCTATATATAGATGAGACGCAAGTACCACGAATAGCCTAACTAGAATTCCGATTGGTGTTTATAAACAAAGTAAAGTCAGTAACAGGGTAACCTGTTTGAAAGTTTGCAAATATTAATTAATGTCTGCCGTAATAAGCAGGATTTTTATCATACCACTTTTTCCCACGACTTTTTGAAATGTTCGAACGAAATGTGGTAAAAAATCCATTAAGTGAAGTTCTGCTGTCTCAATCCTCATTTTATAATACACATTTATAAATGTTTGTTTTTCCATTACGATCTAAGATTGGACCTACTAATCTTTAGAAAACCCGATTCTCAGAAGGTAAATGTGATAGCAAACAAAGGATCTCAAAGAAAACAACTGAAATGGTTATCTTCGAATATCTCGAAAAACAATCGTGAAGAATCAAAGCCGTCAGATAATATTCACATTCGTAATTGAATAAAAATATTTGTCGTTTTGCATCATAATGTATGTATAAAAATCAATTTACGCAGTATGAAAGATCTTCAGAACGGCTGGACCGATTTGGCTGAATCTTTTCTGTCGTGTTTGGGGCAATGTGTGTATTTATGTAAGTATATTATCAATCAAATACATCGTTTTGGGGGTGGGTCGCTAGTAATTTAATGACATTTTGTTTTTTGGGTCTTGATTTTCGAATGCTATTGTGCTACCTTCTCTCTTTGATAGGGAATGGGCCCTAATTCACCACGCGCGCCCTTTATGATTTGTGGATGTCACATGTCTTCGATTTTTTGTTTCTAGAACATGCTGTTTCATGCGGTTTCCTCTCGATGTTTTCCTTCAACGTTATAAGAGCAGTGGTGATAAAATAATTTACACAAAGTACTGTGCCTGCCTGCGTTCGAGCACCACCACCTACGACACCTAACTCGGGGCCGTTACCACTGGGCCGCCACTGCTCTTCATGAGTCACATTTTCATCACATTATTGGTATATTTAATAGGTTTAGGTGTCAGCTTTAATCTGGTTTTTCCACTTTTTGTGTAATTTTAAAAATATTGATGTAACTTTTTACTAGGTCAACCGATTTCGATGATTCTTTTTTTATTTGAAAGCTGGTGCTTCTCATGTGGTCCCATTTATTTGGTGTACCTCTTCAATAAACAACTGCGGATCTCTCGGGATTGCTGCAATCGCATGTCTGTTTATTGTTTACGCCATTTCCCCGGTATGCTCTAAAGGGGTACGCAGAAGTGTATAGTTCGCCCTGCTACACGCTCATTTCACCGGTTACGTTCAAGTTTTATGTTAACCGAGTTATCTATTCTGGTAGAACTTTGTGCATTATAGGTACCTTACTATATAACTTGCCCTTTAGGTAACACAATTTAAATGTGAAAAATACAAAAGACTGCCAAAAAAACACTACAAAGTCAAAAATAACTTCAATTTCGAAAGTGGGTGTCAAAAACAAAAAAAACAAACAGAAACAACGACTTCCGAAAATGAAGTTATTTTTCACTTTATGTTGTTAATTATATATTTATGTTCGAAGTACTTTAAACTCCTTTCAATATCGAATAACATCAGATGGCTATGTTTATTAACTTGAATAAAAAGTAATTACCAATCTTTAATTTGAAAGAATGAAAAATGAGTACAAATTCTTTAATTTCACTATAATAGGTACAACCTGATTGTACTTAGGTACTCATGATACGTACACAATAAAATAATAAGACAAAGGAAGAATCCTGAGTTATTAATATCGCCTGATGTCAATAATATAATAATAAGGGAAGTATAGAGCCGCTGCTCGCGAGTGCTATTTGTCTTCTTGAGAAATTTATTTATCTTTATATAAATCTTCATGTCAAAGAGCCGAGCATATAATATTAAGGAAGTCTTTATTTACTGATAAACTAATAATCATATAATAGGGGTTATTAAAACACGAGCGTATTATATGCCATTGCATACACTATTTTATCTTCACTCATACAGTTGAAATAAAACAAAAGTGGAAACGGAAAAAATATGTGGTATGGCGGGCAATTTAGATTCTCATTGCGCATGACAGCGTAGCGCGCGCATCCATAGACAATGACACTATTTTTCTACATTAAGTCAATGAGTCCCATATGCTCCAATAAATTAAAAAGTACCTAAAAGTGTGCTATAAAAATTAAAAGTTATTTTATGATGCAGTTGTTTGAAAATCGAAGGAAAATGTTGCACTGTAATGGTTATTTTTTTAAATTTTACCTATCCACGAATATAAAGTACGTGTTTATACAATATTTTTTTAATTCATATTGGAACGTTGTGAGTGTAGATAAAACAAATTACAGTATAATTATAAACATAAAACTAATTGCATTTCGTCTTCATCCATCAACGCGTCCCTTGACGTATACCTTCTCCAGACTCCTCCATGTATCACGATCTTGTGTACCTAGTTCTGGGCCACAAGGCACCAGCTATCTCCACTATATCATCGTCCGATCGTTTGCATTTTCTACCTCTACTTCTTTTTCACCCATCTCTGATTTGGCAATCCTGTAAAGCTTAAGAGCATTTTTTTCATCTTATACCGCAGCTATGGCCAGCCCATTTCATTATTTTTGTATGGAAGGCATCATGTGATCGGAACATATAATTAATACCTATACCTTGATTACACAGAAGGTGTCCCTATTGTTGGCAATACATAGATCGCGATAGAACAACAATTAACTATGTTCGACGCTAAATAAATTATGGTTGGAACATAGAACTGGCGACAGCTTACCTAGTTAGTTCCAGTAGTTCCACAACTGCTATTAGATATTCATAGGGGAAGGCCGAGTTTATGGGTTAAAGTGCTCCTCTAAGATTATTCTGTATTGCTAATTGCTAAGCAATGTGCATAATGTGGTAAGTTTGTCCCTCTTCGGAGGCTGAAATCCTTCGCAAGGTGGCACCTTGTCCTTTAGTAGGCTTATGAGGGTCTGACACTCGCAGAAAATTTAAATCTTATGTTACGAAACATTTTGATGTTACCCAGTGCAGCGTTTACTAACATATAAATTAAAAACATGCAAGTACACTCTGCTGCAATTTGTTTATGATATTAAAGCTCTTCATATTACCTTCCTAATAATAAATTCTTCGTCAGTACTTCTTGCTACTGCACGCGTCCTGAGTGAAGTATTAATATTCTCGTGTCAACACACCTAGCTATGAATACATATGTCTTCAGCTTTACTAAATGTTTTGCGTGTTGCAACAACTGTGCAGTTAGTTGGAACTCTATGCAATAGATTGTCGAAAACTCTGAACGGATCGTTCTTTTTTTACGGCAGAATTAATTTCCACGGGCACCGGTGCGGCAGGGGACTGGTCCACGAGTCACGTTCAACTTTAGCTTTTGAAGCGGAGCGCGAATGGCTAATCGATCGATTAATTTTCACGCCGTTTTCACACGAATTTCGCCTGCAATGCAAGGCTTGGAATCTCTAATATCTTAAAATACATCCTCTTATAGGACACAGGTACTCACTTTATTAAATAACTCTAACTTTTTATGGGCTAATCGGACCGGGATAACTATTTAATCGTTTCGCAGAGCTTTGTATTTCGTTTTACAACTACCATTCCCGAGAGCCTATTATATCCATACCAGCAGATAAAACCGTAACAGTTTATTTCCATTTAAGAATAGATTATTTCATCAAATAGCCCATCATAAATCTGTGTTTTATTGAATTTCAACGAACATGAAATTAAATAGATATCAGCTATAAACAGCAATGATTCCCGGTGAGCATTTCAATCGACCGATACGAGATTAAGTCCGATGCGAACGCAACAGGAAACTGGAGCGAAATCGATTCATACAACGAATCGAGCAGAGGCGGCTGTTATGGCGCCGCAACAAATTGAAATTGATACCATCGGTGGGCAGTAGCGAGCGGCCGGATATTACGGGTGTCAAGCGCAATCACGCACTCGCCTGCAAGCACTGGCCTGGTCACTGGCTCTGGCACGCTAGACGCCCGTATCTAACACTTTGTTAGATCTGCGCCGGCTCCGTGTTGTTCGTGCGTAATTGCGCCATTCACTCGAATTTGGCAGTCGATGGTGTGTGGCATACGTGTTCATGAATCCACTTAGACGGATATTTCCAGCGGTATTTTCGAAAGTAGTTAATAGAGCGTCCATAATTGGGTCAATGAAAACTTTAAGGATGATTGAACCTTTACATTTTGAAGCTTAGTGTCTTATTTATAGTGTTCTGTATTCTGAATGCGAGGCATAATGAAGTTTTATATGGAAAGTACTCAATTAACTATTTCATTGATTAATTTGTCAGTATCTTAAGGGCTCTTTTGTAAGCCATACTAAAATGTCAAGTTACCAGCCTGTGCCTATGTATTTAATTTAATAACTAGCTTGGAATACCTCGAAATTCAGATCTAGAATAACTAATTACTTATATGCCAAGGTTAGTTCAATAACGTTTATAGCGTGTGGAAGAACTGCTCCGTCCTTGCGGACATCTGTCGGCGGGCTGTCAGAAAGGTTGACAACCTGTCAAGAGGATCCTTACTTGGCTTTTGGCGTTTGTCCTTGACGGTTGATAAAAATAAAATATAGTTTACCACTTATAGAAAACCTTTAAATGCACCTAAACCTGATAATAGATTTCAAATAATAAAAACCGGCCAAGCGCGTGTCGGACTTCGCACATTTTGGGTTCCGTACCAGGCCGCAAAATTAAGTTGGATGTAATAAATAAAAAATTAGGGAATTTAAAATATTGTTATTTGTTAGAAAAATATACGTTATAATATATATATATATATATATACTTTATTGTACACCAAGATAAGACAATACAAAAGAAACATTAAAAATTAAAACAAACATACAATAGGCGGCCTTATCGCGCTCTGCGATCTCTTCCAGGCAACCTTGAATGGATAGAGATAGCCTGGACACGACATGGGGTTGCACTTGTTGCCAATTTCAAATCATACAGGTAAAACAAACTACTAAAATAGATACATAAATACATACATACATCTAAATAAACAAACAAGAAAACAATACAGCTTAAACAAGGACATAATCACAGAGAGAGGTAAAGTTCCTTTATAAGTTTTTTAAAGACAGGCAACGACTGAGCACGTTTTATTGGGTCAGGCAATGCATTCCACAAACGAGCAGCCTGGACAGTGAATGATTTATCCAAAAATGTAGTGGAATGCATAGGCATTTTAAGTCGCAAGTTTTCTGATGACCTAAGAGATTTCGTATGGGAACCGCAGATAAACTGAAAACGATCCTTGAGGTAAAGAGGGGTGGAAGGAGTAAAGAGGACATTGTACAAAAGAGAAAGAATATGAGTATTCCGGCGAAGGCGAATTGGCAACCACTTGAGCTTTACACGGAATTCGGAAACGTGGTCATATTTGCGCAAACCAAATATGAACCTTATACAAACATTTTGAAGTCGCTCAAGTTTATAGAGTTGTTCTTGAGTAAGGTCAAGATAGCTGGCATCAGCATAATCAAGGATGGGAAGAAGAAGAGATTGTGCAAGCGCAATCTTGGTGGCAGTCGGAAGAAAATGCCGCAGTCTCCTCAAAGTTGCAGCAGATGCAAACAACTTGCGGCTAACTTCCTGCAGTTGGGCAGTCCATGAAAAGTTTTTGTCGATGAATATCCCCAAGTTTTTAACTTTCTCACTGAATGGAATAACAGAATTGTCAAAAAGTACTTGGGGAAGAGACGTCCAGTCGATCTTTGAAACCATTCTAGAACTGCCCACTACAATAACCTGCGTCTTAATAGGGTTGACCATAAGCCCATACCTCCTGCTCCAATCACAAATGCGAGCCAGATCAAGGTTTATGGTTGCTATAGCCTCGGACAGCTTTCCGAGGGGTGCCCGCGAGTACAACTGTAGATCGTCTGCATAAAGATGGTAGGAAGAAATAAGTTCATTCGAGATGTAGTTTATAAAAACTGCGAAAAGTAAAGGGGATAAAACGCCACCCTGTGGTACCCCAGCAGAAGTACTGCACCAGGAAGACAATTTCTCCCCGATACATATACGTTGCTGGCGCCCGAACAGGTAACTACGAAACCAGTCAACCACCGATGGAGATATATTAAGAGAGCATATAATACCAAGCAAAACGTCGAAGTCAATAGTATTAAAAGCATTACTGAAATCTAGCAATGCCAAGACCGTCAGATTACTGCTTTCCATGGCTGACCGTATATCGTCCGTAATGTTGAGAAGAGCTGTTGTGGTGCTGTGACCAGGACGGAAACCGGACTGGAAGGGATTGAGAAGATTGTTTTTGGATAGGAACTTGCTAATTTGATTATGGACTAACCGTTCTAGGACTTTAGATAGGAATGGTAAGATGGATATTGGACGGTATTCAGAAAAGGAGGAGGGATTGGACTTTTTAGGTAAAGGAATTATTTGCGCATCTTTCCATGAGCACGGAAAGACACCGCTGGACACAGAAAAGTTAAGAATGTGGCAAGTGACAGGAAGGATAATGTCCAGCACCGGGAGTAACATTTTACGGCTACGGCTAATACAATCACATCCTACAGCATTGGAAGTAATTGAAAGTATGCTCTTCTTAACATCACATGCAGAGAATTGACTAAAAGCAAATGGAGAATAACTGGGAGTCGGAAGAGATGAAAGATAATTCAGTGTATTCAATTTAATTGTCCCATCAAAATCGGACGAAGCTGTAAAATGAATGTTCAATGCATTGATGTCTAAATCTTTAGGGATTGACTCTTGTCGGGTTTTACCGACTCCCAATGATCTTAGAAAATTCCAATCTTCGGATGTGTCTTTGTTTTGGACTGAGTTATGAATATCTTGGCGATTAGCATTCCTATACACTTTATTGCATAGGTTGCGGATAGCGGCATATTTGTCTCTATTAGCATCGGTAGGCCGTCGCTTAAATTTGGACTTTGCTGCAAATTTTTTGTTAATTAATCTCTTTATCTCATCCGTCAGCCACGGTGCCGGCAAATGTCTAACTTTAACTGCTCGAACAGGTGCATGGACATCATAAAGCTCGACAAGTTTAGCCGTGAAGACATTCACTTGCTCATCGACCGACACAGAGGCAAACAGAGGAGACCAATCTATACTGCTGGCATCCCCGCAAAGACTGTCAATGCTCATACCACCAAAATTGCGTTGCATGAGAATTTTGGCTTTAGCCTTAGGTGGACGAATTTTATAAGAGAGAAAAATCAGGTCATGATATGAAAAGGCATCGGCTGAGCATTGGCCATGCTTAGCGACGCGATCAGGAGAGGAGACAAAAATCAAGTCAAGAAGCGAAGGAGTACAGTTTGGAAAATGATGAGTTGCACTAAGCGGAAGAATGGAAATATTACTAGAAGCCGAAATATTTGTCAGGGAAGACGAACGATGGTCATTCTTCAGGAGACAAGTAATTTATAGTAATAATAAACATTATCACCAAATTTTAAGTTCATAGATCAATGGAAAGTTAGAAAATTCATATGAACAAAATTTTGTAAAAGAAAGCTGACCTTGGTGGCTTCTCATTTCTTTGTTTTACAATATTTTTAAAACAAAACCAGTATTTATCTACTCTAAAAGTTTGAAACAACGATACCCCACTCGATGTGGTAGGTCAACATTTTTTACGCACCCACCTTTACTTGTATGGGAGTCTCCCTTAAAAACATTTAAACAAATTTTTTGACAATTTGTATTGTTTTGGGTCAACAAAATACTTATACTGTGAAATTTAAAGATTGTTGCTCCAACCGTTTCGCTGTAAAACCCGTGTGACAGACGACGGACAGACAGACGGACAAGTGAGTGACAGCCTTCGGGCACGGAACCCTAAAAAGCAGTAAGTACTTGTTTTTGGAATAAAAATCATCTTCTCATTTATTTTCAACTCGATATCGTTGCGTCGATCGATTTCTAATAGGACTAACGCTTAAAAACCTTTCGAGGGTTGCGGAGTCATCTTTTAAGAGGTATCAGGTCCCCCGTCAACGTGCGGATGGTGATCACCAGGGTGGTTTTAGTGAGGTAAAAATCTCACACTTCCTGGATTTATACCCGAAGACCGGGCGGCTTGTTGTTTAATGTTTCTCAAAAAAAAAGTATCATTATGACGTTCCGCAAAAAGTTATTGTAAATGAATGTACAAACGAGAACGTTTTCTATCAACCGAGAATAAGAGTAGATATAATAAATCTAACCTGTTTTGTCATAAAGAACAAATCAATTGGATTTTATATAGAACTTCGCAATATCTATTTTATTCTTAAAAAAAGTAAGTGAGTAGCAAGTTGTTACACAAAATATTGGCATGAAATGTCTAAAAGGTACACACACCAAGTTTATTTTTATAATACATTAGCAGTTCCACGCGGCTTCACTCCCGTCAACTGGCTACCTACCTACCCATCTACCATACCTACACTACCCTACCTACCCTACATACAGGATTGTTGCGTAACTTAAACCGTTTATGCAGCGCACGCAACGAAAAAAAAAAGAAATATTTTTGCCCGTTTTTGCAACATTTTTCATGTATGCTCCGCTCCTATTGGTCGTAGCGTGATGTCATAACCTTCCCCGATAAATGAGCTATCCAACACAAATAATTTCTCAATTCCAACCAGTAGTTCCTGAGATTAGCGCGTTCAAACAAACTCTTCAGCTTTATAATATTAGTAGAGATGACTCTTTTTATCATAGAAAGCGGAAAAAGACGCCTTTTATACCTATTATTTTCATTGTAGGCATTGTAACAAGAGGTTCCCGAAAGGTTTCTCTCGAGACATAATTCAATACCTTTTGTGCATATTTTTTGTGACTCGTGGTACTTATTACGGTAAAAACCTTCGTGATACCAAACCGTTAGTCACATTCATTATCGTTGTATAAATTATACCCTCATACACAATTATTGTACAGTTCAGGATACGGCAGCGGTGTTGTGCGTGATCTACAAAACTTAAAGGTTCACTTCCGAGCAGAGCGGCTCCAGCGACACTAAATTAGAGGAAATAAGAGGCTCTATATAACGTGTGATTCTGTCAGCGATGCCGATTGCCGAAATGCCAAAATATAAGGGACTATTCACGTGACATTTTGATAGTGCTTGCAAAGCCTTGATATTTAATCAATCGCTATTACGACGCTGATAAAATGTCACTTGCCTACACATCCTAAGTTTTGGTTCAAGTTAAAACACTCCACCAATGCCGCGATCGCTGCGATCGAAGTATTTTGACGGGAACGCATAAGTGGCGCGTATTGCACTGTGTGCGAATTCCCAGTGTCGCGGCGGGGCGTCAGAATCGCCAGAACCAGTCTGCTCGGAAGTGAAATTTAAAACGTAATACGTTGCCAACATTTGACAATCTGCCGCCTAATGATATTGCATTGATTTAATCTTTCTTATTTCCATTTTGTTGATTAATGCTATTTCGGTAGCGAAATTGTCTTCGATTGAAAGGTTTTGTGATTTGTAATTAGGTTCGGAATCTCATTTCGTGCGTAACCGCTATCTAATTAGTGAATTTACTCTGTTGTACTGTGGTTTTACAGTGCAGTTAATACGTCAAAGGTTAGACCGTCGCCATGTTAGAGGTTTTGCTATCATACAAATTGTTTAAACAATCCAGTTAAGCAAAAGATGAATTAATCATTTACGGCGGGAGATAAATAGTTTAGAAAGTTGAATTGTATTTTAATAATAAAGTAATGTATACGCAGCTTGGTTAGACCGATGACAGATCGTGAAGACAAATACCTATACATATTTAGAGCGAATTTGACTTTAATCGATAAGCTTAGAATATGAATGGTATATTCTCCAAATTATAGCTCCAACCAACTTTTGTTTCTACCGGCGATCTTTTTTTTTTTAAATTGGAATCCAAAAGCTGCTATTGTGACTTATCTATGATAGTGAGATACCCTAGCAGATTTTTTTGATACATATTTTTTATGTATTATCAATAGTTTTCTCAGCGCTCACCAAATAATGAATTTTATAGGCAAAATTTTGCTACTTTGGTTTACATTATTGCAATTTTCATAAGGATCTCCAATTAAAAAAAAAAAATTGTCTTTGTTACCCAGGAATAATGTAGCTTGCCCCAGGTGCAATAATTTTCAAAATCAGTTAGGAAGTTTCGGAGCATATTCGGTACAAACAAACAAAAATCTTTCCTCTGTATAATATTGGTATAGATTCGAATATTTTTAAGATAATTTCAGCAAATGCGATGGTATAGCTACGATGAAAATGTTCGACATAGATAACGATACGGTAAAGTAGTACGTAATGTCGGTTCTTGTTGAAAGGTTTAGGTGCCGAAACCTTACAACGCGATATTCGAAACGACCTACCTCGTGGGATTTTATTACAGATCTGTTCTGTCTGTTCTGTTCTATGTAATCTTAAGATATTGTTAGAGTTTTTAAAGATGATAATAATACATGTAAGCGATTTAAATGAATGAATTTTCATTTTACAACTGTTTCATAGTGAAGGAAAAATGGGTGTTTAAAATGTTAGTAAAAAAAAAATAAGAGGCAAGATTGCTTTCCCTGCAAAAGTACCCTACAAAATAAAAATTATTATAATACTCACAGCGGATCTTTGTGTCTCTGAATTGGCAGCATGACCCTGCGCAGTAGATATTTTTGTGTCAATATTGAAGGTGAAGATAGCATTCTATAACTGTCTCTTTCACTCGCTTGCTCTATGCAGTATACTCGATGACAAACTGCTTCTTGCGCAATGGTAGGCAGAGCCAATTTCAGAGACACAAATATCCGCTGTGACTACTATACTGACAATTTTCCCGCGGTCTCCAACCCGTAGTCTATCTCACAAAATTTTCATTGATAAAAAGTAGCCTATGGCACACGGCGGTAGTCTAGCTGTAAAACTTGACGACACGGTTGGCGTAGTGGTTGAGCGATCGGCTGCTGCGTTGCGTGTCGCGAGTTCGATGCCAGCACGGAACAAATATTTTTATAGCCTACAGGTAATTGTGCCAGATATGTGTGTCTTGTGTATGTGACTTTAAATGTTTGTAAACGCGCTCACGGTACAGGAAGTAATTCCTAGTGTAGGGCAACGTTTAAATATTAGTTTATATATGTAGCATCAAGGTTGGCCGATAGATGTAAACCATTGGGAAGTCAGGATGTGGACTCCTTAGGTTAAGACATCGTTTGTGGGCAGGTTGGTGGGTACAATCGTAGAATAGTTACAACTCACAGTTACTATCTTGCTTACTAATATTACGGATCGACACTGATTCTACGACGTCTTAGCTCTAAGGCGGTCAGTACTCAACTGCCATATTCTTCTATACCCACCACGCAAGTCCTTAGAAAAAGCGCGCCAATGCGTAGTTGTTCTTGATTTGCCGCCAGGGGCGTGCTTGTGATTTGTTTTGACGTCCATACTATTGACTAAACCCGACATATATAACTACATATTTTTTCTATAAAAGATACTAACATCCGTCGAGCTAGTGATTTATGTGTATAGTTCCTGCAAGGAACAAACTAGATGGAAACGCAACTTACTAAGAAAGTTTTCCTCCAAGAGATCATTAAATGACTATGAACAACGAGATTGTAAAAGAGGCGTCTCCTTCAAGGAGCGACTTTAACAATTACGACTAAAAGTTTTCCTTTTCTAACAATTTAATTTGGTTTGGGAGTAAAGCGGCGATTTGTTTAACGTCGGCTCCTAAGGCTCAGTTCCACGTCACAAGCACCGGGCTCCTAACATTGTATGCAGCGATCGAATTCGTTTAACACGTGACTGGACACCGGCGGTAGTTTAATAGCCTCGTATATGTAAAGGACAGGCGCGGTCTACGTCCAACCAATTTGCAATAAAACAATATGGCGCGCGCCCCAGCACACCCGGCTTGTGGCCGACCGTCGACCGTTCTGTTCTGCCAGCCTCTCGTTGTATTATATTTTTATCCCACTCCGGAGCCATTAGTCGCCAACTTTTATGTCACATTACCGATGTTACATCATCTCTTCAAGCGAAATTAATCCGAAAAGACTGTACTGTCTCTTTGAGTCCATTTCGTTCTCCTTTGCCAACCTTTTTGATATATTTTTTGCGATTTTCGTTACAAGCCCGAAGGAAGAAAGCAAGATAAACTTATTAACATGCAACGGAGGGAAATCGGATTAAAATAACTTTTAATGAACCTCTATCCTTTAATATTCATGAAACCGTAGCTACGAACCTACTTAACAAATGACGTCTCAGTAGCTTATTAATTAATACTTTCTCGCCTTTTGTATATTTAAATAATATAAAATAATCTTCTACATAATGTTCGGTACGGTACGGTACGGTACGTACGAACCGAACATTAATAGCTGAATCTTGCAATAGCTTGTTAACATTTTAGAGCTAAGTATATTAAATTTAGGTTAGTCAGAGATTTTGGTGGATCATTAGAACGTCTAAAACTTTTTATTTACAACAGTTTAATGCCGAGACTCAATTTAGTGAAATGGAGTTTTCGATCAAACAAGCATTAGTACTTTTCTGATTCAGCGGGCCTTTTAAAGACAATCGTAGATATTTGCCCACTCGGGCCCCCCAGCTGTTTCGTATTGTGAATTCTGTAGCGTATTTTCGTAGGATATCCAAGGACAGTTTCAAGAATAGGTTGAAGACTCTTATCTAAGGCTTGAACACCGAAAATTCTGTTACGATGACGACATGTTTGCCGAGCAATCCCTTTGAAGTCCAATTTACGGAGTATGTTTGTACTGTTAACGTACTTGTAGCTGTTTGATACATTTCTTTTCTTTTTTTTCTTTTGCTGTGCCACTGCCGGGCAAAGACCTCCCCCAAGTCTATCCAGACATTCTATTCTCGCGCCGTCTCGAACCAGACCTCATGGTACGCGTCCAAATCATCTCTCTACCTCTTTGTAGGCCGGCCTCGACGGCCTTGAATACATTAGGTGCTCTTTTATTTTTAATTTTAGCGGTACTAAATAGAGCACGTTTTTAAGGTTTGAGGGTGATTTAAACAAGTCCCCTAAATATTTCTGAACGGTGTTGAACAAAGCCGTGGAAAATCAATAAAGGCAAAGTAAACCCGTATAACTGCCGGTTCCGTTTTGAATTGGATTTCAAAGTAGCAGTACGTACATTTTTGTGGACACCAAAGCGAATGTGACGGTTGAGGAACGTACAAATAAAAGAGATGGTTTTGACGTTTTCTGTGAAGCAATCGATTGCGTAAACACTGATAGAGTAAATAAAGATTTTGTGTGCTCGTACTATTCGTACTAAATCTGGTTTTGCTACTTAAATGCCTATAAAGGTATTTCATTCAACTTTGAGGTTGGTGGAAATAATTTAATTTACGAAAAAAATTATTAAAAATATAATATATCAACTTACATAATATTATAGTTGTATTCCCCGAAACAAGGTTTGGAAACCTTATATTGCAACACATTTTGGTGCAATGAAACTGTAAAAACGTGCAAAAAAATACTATAAAACAAAACGTCACTGTATTTAAAGAAAAAATATTCACTAACCGAGTAATCCCTTTTACTTGCAAGTCGCTGCTAACAGCATCTACCTATCGCCGTGGAAAGGGACCGAACGCGATCGATATACAAATAATAATCAGTTTAATCAGACGAAAAACTCTAGTTATGTCGGCACGGTTTCTTTGTATGGGATCAGGTATCTGTGTGCTAGTATTATAATATCTGTGGTTATGTTATGTCCAGGCGACCGTAATGCCATCTACAGGCCACAAATTAAAGTAATTCCAGTAGGTAAAACCCAAAAATCTTTACCCCGACTCGGGTATCGAACCGAGGACTTTATACTCAGTAGTAACGCTTACGACCACTATATCAACCGATATAATTATCAATCTATCTATATTTATAAAAATAAATCCCTATTTCCCTTGGTCACGGCATCACGTGTGAACGGTTGGATTCATTTCGCTAATTATTTTTTTGTTGTGTTTGTTATTGTTAGGAGAAGGTTGAAATTGATTTTGTTATGAAAGAAAAATAAATGGTTGGTTTGTAGGTAAGGTAGGTAGGTAGGTAGGGTAGGGCACAGAGGACTTTTTTATATATGAAATAGAGGTCTATCTCAGCCACAAAATTGAGAAACGGAAAGTGTTGCCCTCTGGATACAGGTTTTGGAACTATTGTCAACATATTTGTTTTAATACATTTTAGGAAACCAAAAGTGTCACAGTTTGCGAGAATCGAACCAGGACTCAATTGCACGTCAGTCTGACTCAATATGAATTGGCTACTCAGACGTTGCTTATGAGAATGAAAATTAAGATAACTTGCTGGTACTTATTTCAAATTGTACATCATGAATACCGCCATCTCTGTGCTGATTGACTAGTTAACTTACGATATAATTACAACTAATTAAAATGTCATTTAAATGTATGGAGTGGCAATACTTTTGCTGTCCAACCTAATTTTATATACTTATATTAGATCAATTACTCGTTTGCCACTATTAAGATTGTCACCCCTGGGTTAGGGTAGGTAGGGTAGAGTAGATAGTTAGGGTAGGGTAGGCAGTTGACAGCAGTGAAGCCGCGGGCACAGCTAGTACTAATATAATAGGGAAGTTTCCTGGGTAGTAAAATGATGATTCTATTTAGTCCGCCAGTGAGATTATGATATAATATTGGTCATATATTTTTTGCTTTACCAAAACAATAAAAAATTACAAAGTTTAAGCGCATCAAAGTTCAGGAGTGGGGGCTTGTGACGTCACTAAGGCAGTATAAAGTGTACTAGCAGCGTGACGTCACACGATATGTCAACGCATTATATCGTCGTCACTTTATGTTTACGTGTCAAAAGAAAAAACACGTGTTCAATATTTTTTAATAATCCGCCTGACGAACAAAAAAATAATTTTCAGTAAACTACCCTATTATGGACATGGTTCTAAAAGTACAATATACCGTTAAACAAGATTTTTTTACAAAAGGAGGTTAGCATATAGTGTGGTTCACATGTTGTTGATATTCACAGTTGCCCCAATGCACGTTATTTATTTAGCTTTTGACAAAATAAATATAAATATTATACCTTCTAGCTTCGCAATGCAGACGTCTGTACCGTAGATGTGCTTTGCATATAAATATAACCAAAGTTTGGTTAACATTTTCAAGGGGTAGAAACCTAATATATTCTTCTTGGTATAATATATATCTAATAAAATACCTTGTATGGAGGCATTTACATGACAAACTAGATATAAGTTGGTATTTCTACTATACCTAAAGGCCCTAAAAGCAAATCAAAGGCTGCGTTAGACAAACTTTGTGGTTAGTTAGTGTAAAATATCAAGGCCTCATTACGGTAAGTTTAAGCCATTTTCAGATTGTAATTGGTGTTATAAAATTATATTTCAAAAGAAATTGTATTTAGTTAATTTGCGTTAAGTTTTGAAATAGCAAGAGGTCTAGTTTACACAGTGTGAGCTAGCGTACGAGTCAACCGGCCGAGTAGCTGCATTGCAGTGCTTGTACGTGCGAGTTGTTCAGTAGCTCGCATCGGAGTTACTTAAACATTTTTTGTTTCTACTTGCCTGCTCGCCCGGCAGCAACTCGCACATGGCAGCAGCTTGGTCATCACTCGCATCGTTTGGACGCATTCAACAGTAGCTCGTCAGTTAGCTGGAAATTTGTGAGCGGAATCTGCTTTTTGTATGCTGCGCCTACGTTTTTTTATAGGCGTTTTCCAATTTTTGACATAATATTGTTGTCATGGCCCTTATCACTTTTTTTTTATTCAAAAAACGTTCAATCGACATCGTGACAACTTGCAAGACTAGGTATTGTCTAGACAGCTATGACGAGCCGGGCTACTGGCGTACGACTAAACAAGCCGAGTAGCTGTCTACTGTCTTACACCAATGGAGAACAATCTTATAGTAAACTTAAAGATCTTTAAGTTCAGTCTATTCCTCACGATGTTTTCCTTTACCGTTGTCGCACGAAGACCAAGATAAACTTAGAAAATAAATATGAATTGAAAAAGTCACATTGGTTCTAGTCCGGTCAAATTCATTTTCCCAAACGTTTTGCGAATACAGCGCCATCTCTGATACATGATGTAAACAAAACACGGACCAAAATCACTGACCTCTATCATACAAGTACGCTGGACTAAACATACTATATGAAATGACAGTTGATTTTTGTGCTGATTCAAAGCGCCCCGCTCGAGCGTATTAGGAACTAAAATTGACACATTTAGAGATAGGTTAATACCGATATTTCTCAAAATTAGGTAATACTAATATATTCGCCTGGAAATATTATAATATTGTAACTAATATATCAGTATTAGTGATATTTTTAAATTACACTAATATAAAAATAGTAGATTTGGCAAGGCGTATCAGTCATCTACTGTATTGACTTCTCGTAGTATGATGGAACTAAATATCTCATATTGGTATTGGTGATGAATGTTATATGAATGCCTAATAATCAGTAATAATATCTTCAAAAGCAATGTGTAATACTAAATTCTGGAATCATCATCATGTTCATCCACAGCCTGACTTCGCCAACCGCTGAGCACAGGCCTCACTCTTGTACCAATCACCACGTTTCTGAGCATTGAGTTAAATATACTACGTACTAGAGGAGACTCCTCAACTCAATTGTTTGTAACACGCGTTAGAGCGCGCGTACCCCAACTCACTTAGTCTGTGGCAAGCGCTCGCTGCAACGTGACACGTTTGAGTACTTAGTTTTGTTTCTTATAAAATGCCTTCGTGTGTATTGAGATACTGTTCAAACAACTCGGGCAATATAAATAAAAGTCAAGGTATGAGTTTTCAACAGTAAGTTGAAAACACGCTTAATTTAATTATATTTTAACAATGTATTGTATGTCGTGACGTTGCGTCACCGCGGAGGCGGGAGGGCGGCCATATTTGTGTAAATTTCAAAGAGTAAGAAAAATTTCATCTGCGTGTATTGTTTGTCTATCTGTGAGAACATAACCCCCCCTCCCCCCTGCTTACCTCGCTGTCACCGAATTACCTACGCGCAATCTTTTGTTTGAAATAGCTTCTATTCTTCTTTCTCGTAGTACATTTAACTCAATGTTCCTGTGCCTAGAATTAATTCTGGAATAATATCATGATAATTATAATTTTATTAACAAATGTTTTGAAGACAAACAATTTATTATCTGCATCTGAAACAGAGTTGAAAACTGATATAAGTCTTCACCTTGCTGGAATGCGATGTCACTATTATTTGCACTTCTACAGAGACAGGATCTCAGCGATGAGAGCGAGAAATACGACCGTTGTAAATGATTATCTATCTCATTTATTATTATTATTGTGTAAATGATGTTCCCTTCACGAATCCGATGAGCGCCAACCGAGTGAATCTGAACGATTGTAAGTATTAATCTAACTAGTTTACTTGAGCGAGGAGATACTTGCTCAAATATACTAGTTTTAAGGATAAGTTGTTAGCCTATCCCCATATTTAAATTTCACTGATCTGACAGTAATGCGCTATAAATTTACTAGCACCACTAGTTTATAGCTTGCAATCTGAATTAAAATATTTTTCAGTTAACCTTTACAGCAATTATTCTATTACTTAAAAATGAATCATAATAAAAATAACTGGGATGTTTTTTTCTCTTACGTATTTAATTATTCTCACGATCGATAAAGCCCATAAAAGTATTTTTTTAACGAAAGCTGTGTCCCATCTCTAATATTAGTTCCATGTACTCTCACGTTAGGTCACGTTGCTATCAGCGCCAAAATGACGAAAATCAAATGTCTTCATTTTGTCATCGATAATATGTAGTCCAGCGTACTAGTATGATAGAGGTCAGTGACCAAAATGAACATAGCTTTGCATACTAGCTTTGGTAATGCCACTAGATGGCGTTGTCGATTATTCTGAAATTCAAAACAGTCAGGTTAGTTACACAATTTTCTCATACAATATTTTTTGAGGTGGTACGAAGTTCGCAGGATCAGCTTGTTTATAATATATCTCCCTATAACCGCTACAGTTACAAATTTGTAATTTATCTGTAGTAATATGCAGATAATTAAGCATAGTTACCCGGTAGTGCTCTGTTAACCTTGTTGCGGTGTGGCAATAGTTCGGTTTTACAATTACATCATTTGGTTTTGTAAACAAAATAGTTGCGTAGTTATGAGTGGTTAAACGCTTCTAATGGATCGTGGTGGTGGGTGGCGTTGCAATAAAATTTTATTTATAACTACGTAGGTGCGTTTTGTTTTTACACCATTATCATCAAGCCTTTTAATGTGCTCTCTATTGGGGCACAAGTTTCCTCTCTGAGGGAATGGGTCTCAATCCACAACGTGGGTCCAGTGCGGGTTGGTGATTTACATAAGTCAAGATATAATTAAACTCTTATGGGTTTACCACATGGCACGATGCAATTTATGTTGCGTCGATAGGCAATATCGCGCACGTATTTTCTAAGAAAATTTCAAGTGCATATCGGTCGAAGTGTATCGCATTGCGTCCATGGGAACGCACTTGCAATTTCGCTTTGTAAAAATCACTTATCGGTATGTGATATAAATCGGATCAGCCATCAGAAAGGTCGCTTAGGTGGTAAACTAAAATTATTAGGATACTACCCCTACCCATGGCCCCCATGGGTTAGTTAAAAAAACAAAATATTTAATAGCTGTTTTATTTGTTTCAGATTTACACTATCAGCCAAGACCCCCCGCCCCGGAAGGTAAGAAATTAAGTTAAGCCTTGTAATTTATTAACGTAAGACCATTGATATAAAAGAAGTACCTAATGGACACCCCAACACGAAGACTGTGACTAATGAAAATGCGATTTTGCTAAATATCGTTTCGTAATCAAAATATCGTGAAATAAATTGGCTGTTCCCTTCATTTTATTGACTTACACGAACATAATTTATAGGGACTAGGGAGCAGGCGATTTTATTTCACGACTAGCTGTGTCCGTGGCTTCGCTCCCGTCTACTGCCTACCCTACCCTACTTACCTTGCTACCTATCTTACCTACTTACCATTTTGTTTTACCTTCATTCTTCCGCGGAGAATCTTAACACTGCCATTCAGAAAATCACGTCAAATGCACAACGCCATCTATCGAATATGGAGTTCAACAGTCCGAGTATCTTAATTGCGTTTATGATATTTTACTACTTGAACACTTTAAATTCATCTAACTTTTGATAGAGTGAACCGATTGCGACGAAACAAAAACTAAGTAATACTTCAAGTTGCGCACAATCTTTAACCGACTTTCAAAAAAGGAGGAGGTTCTATGTTCGACTTCTTGCACGTTTTTTTTTTTGTTTATGTTCACCGATATCTCCGTCAACTGTGGACCGATTTTGAAAATTATTTTTTTGGTTGATAGAGTCTGTTCCGAAATTGGTCCTATTGTAATTTGGTGAAGATCTGATGAAGAACTACGGAGATATACAACAGATCTCTTCAATGAATAAAGGCAAATGTCTCGGGATTGCTGCAATCGCATGTCTGTTTATTGTTTACACCATTTCATAACATAACATCACGGCAGTACACTATAAGAGGTACGCAGATGTGTACAGTTCACCTTGGTACACTCTCATTTCACCGGCTATGTTCATGGTATTCGGGTAATCTATTCTGACATTATAAGCACCTACCTTACTAAAGGCAATTGCTTAATAGGTACAACTAAAAAGTGTAAAATAAAAAAACTTTTTTACAAAAAAAAACTACCGACTTGACGCTACAAAGTGAAAATAACTTTCTTTTTCGAAGTCGGTGTCCATAACGAAAAAAATTGGTACCTACCAAAGACACCGACTTCGAAAAAGAAATTACCAAAGACACCGACTTTGAAAAAGAATTTTTTCACTTTGTAGTGTTTTTAGATGGAAGTCCGTAGATTTTTTTTGTATAAAGTTTTTTTTTTGTGTATAAAAGGTTGCGTGCATTATACGTGATGCGTGCACAACTAAACAAAAAACAATTTCGAATATGGACAAAATGGGTTCTGCCGGTTATCCTTTAACACACTGCCTATATTTTGGAAATGTTTTCGATGTACAAAAACTACTTTTCTACAGATTTATTGTATGTATATTGATAATGAGCACAATATCCCTTTTAGAGGTTAAGTTACACAAAATATTGTGGGCAAATCTGGAATAAATACAATACCCACCCTATACAACAGTAAAATCAATAGGTATGTGTAAATATTATCACAATGTGTGTTCGCAATGTTTGGTTTAAATTAAATTAGTTTGTATCACACCAACAATATCAAACAATTTTATAGTTGCAATATAACAACAATGTGTTCATTTTCACTAACAAACTGATAACACCAACATCGTGCTTAGAATATTCTGATAAATTAAATAGAATATGTATTTATATGAATACTGCACTGAATAATATTTCAGTTATTAGGTACCTACTTTAGTGCATAATTTCATTGTTATACTAATGTGTTTACATCGATAATGCTTGATATTTTGACCCAGTTTACATAAATTTAAGGTAAAATATCAAGAATGCCTTTCTAGTGCGAAACTAATGGAGAAAAACGTAATTAAAACTCTCAGTGGCACAAAATAGTAGGGTCCTAAATTTTATACAAGTGGGCAAAGATTGCTATTGCAGCTGAGGTCTTTCTTATTGGAGTCGAGAGACTACAATGACAAATGCCCACGTGTATCATACAAAAAAAATTAACAGTCTCGTAAACATATAATAATAAAATAGTTAATTCAAAAATTCAAATACCTGACTGCTTAGGAAGCGAACTAAAAAGACGCAAGGTAGTAAGAAAATAATGCTGTACAGTCTGATGATACATATTCACGAGCTGGCTGACCAAAACCAGATGTATCCGCCGAATTCACAGCATTATTTTCATTTATTTATTTTATTTATTTAAACTTCATGCAACATACACTCTAACTGACTTTATGTGTGTGTGCTAACTCCATACACACATAAACACCCCACACACACTTATACACCCCATACACACACTTATACAACCCATACACAAACTTATCAACACATACGCACATAACTCAGACTCATTTAATTGAGCTGATATAAAATAACAGTTTTCTTTAATCCTCTTTTTTATTTATTTAATTTATATTGACAAAATGTATAAATAGTAATTGTAAAAAAGTGGCATATGTTTTTTATGTTATTATAACTAAATCTAGGCATTTATTTGCTTAAAAGGATACTTTTGACACTAGCTATGTACTACAAAAATTGATAAAAAAAATAAACTATTTGTAATTTGTATACAGGTACATTTCATCTTGTTTACGCCTTTTTAGTTCTCTTCCTAAGCAGTCGGGTTTTTTGATTATTTGAATTATGTTATTTTCATAAATAATTATTTTTATTATCATAGTACATACTAGAATGTCGTAACACAAGTAAAATTTATAAATCCCCCGACATATTTTTATTTCATGCTATATTTTATCTAATAGTAGACACGCTTCGATCGGCAATCTGTTGAACACGTCATTATGACACGATATCTTGCGAAAACACCCCGATTAACAGTAAATCGAACACTCTCGATAAAGTTACCCTTAAAACAAAAAAAAAAAACAAATTCAAAATCGGATCATCCGTTTAGGAGCTATGATGACAAAGACAAATACACAGGTACACACGCCAAACTTATAACACCCCTCTTTTTCCGTCAGGGGTTAAAAACTATATATGGCTTAAAAATACTCATATTTAATACCAGAAGAATCTCTCAAAATGAACTTAGTCTTTTAAAAGATTAAAGAGACACAATTTTCCGATTGTCTTAAACAGATTTGTCAGAATACTCGTTGCAAGAAAAACTTAACTGCCACCCTAGCCAATTTACAAACGTTTAGTATCGACTCTCTTTCTACAATTGTTAACGCCTTCTATTTGTATGGTCTGACCATACACATTGTACGGGTAAGGTACATTTAAATGATAAACTGATTTAATTGCAAATTATATATTGATTTAAACACCCGAAAAACTGATATATGATCGACCCGCGGCGAATGAGTCAACCCAACAACGATGCTATGCAACTACTACTTATAGTCTAATGTCTGATTTTTATTCATTCGCTGCGCGTCGATGTCAGCATAAAAATGATACTATTGATATGTACGGGCTGCGTAACATTTATTCGTTTTCTACTAGCGTTATCAATTGTAGCTTGTCAACTTGGCTACAGTTGCAGCTAAGTTCTCTCCAAGCTCTTCAAAGTAGTAGCTTATTGTATCCTATGGGTAAGGCCTATAGATAGGTTTTTTTAGAAAAACTATAAACATAAATGCTGTCTCACAAAAGTAATAACGTAAAAATGTGTGTATTGCGTGTCTAACCTAACCTAACCTAAGCCCCGTTCACAGAATTATTACATCATTTATATAATAGCCGATACACTTAATCGACCGCTTAAAAAGCTTTTCAGTTTGATTAAATTTATAGTTTTTACACGCCCATAACTTCGTAAAAGCCCAACATCAAATAAAATTAATGAATTGAAAACGTGGATTACATTTGAAAATTAATTTTATGGGCTTTACTTTCGCGTAACTTGTAACGGATAATCTACTATATGTGTATTTTGTGTTCAGTGCGTGTGTCGCGAGAACTGGATTACTTTTCCAGTGTATGTTTACGTTCTGTAGAGAAAAATATAAGAGTGTTTTGAAAGTTATGTTGTTATTTTAATGCCTTAACCTTCAGCTGCGATTTCACCCGCGTAATTTTTTTTATCATCCCAACGGATTATTATACCGAGTATAGCGAGATAAAAAGCCGATGTGCTATTCCAGACTAAAATCTATCGCTGTGTCAAATTTCATCCAGATCCATTCAGCCGTTCTGGCGTGATTGAGTAACAAACATTCATACATCCATCCAACCTTTCGCATTTATAATAATGAGTAGGGTTGTGTTAGGTGTTAATGATTGAAGCTTTTTAAAAAGTATCTTAATTTTTTTTTGATAAACTATATTTATATTTCTTTTTAACCCCCGACGGAAAAAGTGGGGTGTTATATAAGTTTGACGTGTGTTGCTGTGTATCTGTGTGTCTGTCTGTGGCATCATAATTCCTAAACGGATGTGCCGATTTTAAGTTTGAAAGGTGACTTTGTCGAAAGTGTTCTTAGCTATGTTTGAATAAAATTGGTTCAGCCGTTCAAAAGTTATCCGCATTTCACTCTTTGAATCTGGGTTTTTTCGCAAGATATCGTGTCATTATTACGTGTTTCGATAGATGGTCGATTGAAGCGTGTCTACTTCTTGGTCATGGCATGAAATAAAAAGTAAATTACAAATTGGAAAACACCCCGACAGAAATACCTCTAAAAAACAAAAAATTTAACTCGTACTCGCGTCGGGGAACCGCTAAGTAAATAAAATAAACTGCTGTTAACGTTGGCGGTCTCATGAAGCAAATAATAGAAACAGAAATTGTTAAATAAAACGCGCTTTACAAAGATAAACATGACAATTACTACGGCTAAAAGCCCTGTATTTTAAAACAAAATACTTATTAAAAGAGAAAGTAACATTCTGTAGAATGCCTACCCCCATGAAAAAAAGGCGTGAGTTTATGTATGTATGTAAACACTTAAATTGCAGGTCACTACAATGCTCTTTAGAGTCGAGACTATATAGGATATAAGAATTCGTTCTTAATAAGATGCGCTAAGTCCTACAATAAATTGGTTGTCTTTTCTGAATTTGACTTATTCACTACTAAGCCGCATGTGTTCGAATAATTACTTAACATTGATTCAATAACTGATTTTTATTGTTCATGACGAGGTATTATTGTGATTGTATGTTATTGTTTAAAGTACATACCACCATAGTAATATTTTTTTTCTTTAACAGGCTTGATCTTCATAGTAAATTAAATGCGAAAACATGTAATTGGTTACAAGTTGGTTAATTTGATGTTAAATTTGTTAGTTGTTCAAACTGTTTGTTTTCCGATTACAATAAAATATAATAAAATAATTATATATATGTCCATTAAGGATAGGACATTAATGAACTTATCAAAGCGTTGACAAAATCCTCGATATTTTATTTGCTTTACTATCTTAAAGAGAGCTTTTAATTACGTATATGAGCTCTGTATAAATGCGTCGGTATGTGTTCAAAGCTTATCTTCAGTCCACAATCCACATGTGTAGGTACTGTGCGAGTGACATGCCAACTACATCGGTGTCTTGAGCCAACAAAATTGCTTTGTCTCGGAGACTTTAGGAGGGCGCGTCCCAAATTATTTGGGTGACAGTCAGCTCCTATATTATGTCGGATTATTAATTTAAGTTATGTTATTCCTTTCAAAGTATTATCCTAATAATTAACTTTGTTTCGTGATTCGGTTCACTCAGTCGAATAGACAGGTAAATATTTAATATAGACAATTAAAGAAATTTACGCGTGTGTCCTCAAGTACTTCGTTTCAGTGATTCGTGTGTTGTGAATGCGTTTTTTGTTGTCTTATCAATATAACAATACATAGGTATATTTCTGTAGAAAAGTCTTTTTTGTACATCGAATATATTGCCAAAAAAATAGCCAGTGTGTTCAAGGATAACCAAAAACACCCATTTCCAGCATTTTTGGCATTTTGTCTGATTTTCTGTTTAGTTGTGCATGCATCAGGTAAAATGTAGGAAACCAATATAAATATAACTGTTATATATAAAATGTGTGCGTAACTTGAAGTATTTCTTAGTTTTTGTTTTAACGCAATCGATTCTCTCTATCAAAAGATATAAATTTAAATTGTTCAAGAAGTAAAATATCACAACACACACTGTTCAGATACACGGACAGTTGAATTCCATATTCGATAGATGGCGTTGTGCATTTGACGTCATTTTCTGAATGGCAGTGTTGAAGGATTACCGCGGAAGAATTACCCGAGAAAATATTGGTAGGCCGTCCTGTCAACTGCCTACCCTATACACTCTGTGTAGGGTAGAGAGTTGAAGGGTGCGAAGCCGCGGGCACAGCTAGTTTTAATAATAATACCAGCATGTTACAGTCCCACTGCAGGGCAAAAGCCTCTTCTCATACAGAGAAGGCACGCCGCGGGCACAGCTAGTTTTAATAATAATACCAGCATGTTACAGTCCCACTGCAGGACAAAAGCCTCTTCTCATACAGAGAAGGCACGCCGCGGGCACAGCTAGTTTTAATAATAATACCAGCATGTTACAGTCCCACTGCAGGGCAAAAGCCTCTTCTCATACAGAGAAGGCACGCCGCGGGCACAGCTAGTTTTAATAATAATACCAGCATGTTACAGTCCCACTGCAGGGCAAAAGCCTCTTCTCATACAGAGAAGGCACGCCGCGGGCACAGCTAGTTTTAATAATAATACCAGCATGTTACAGTCCCACTGCAGGGCAAAAGCCTCTTCTCATACAGAGAAGGCACGCCGCGGGCACAGCTAGTTTTAATAATAATACCAGCATGTTACAGTCCCACTGCAGGGCAAAAGCCTCACAGAGAAGCCACGCGCATTAATCAATCAACACGTTTGCTGAATGCGGGTTTTCATAAAAAACGATATATTCATCCATCGTTGTCAGCAATATTCAAAATAAACTTAGAAAGTACATATTATGAATTGAAAAAGTCACATTGGTAGGTACTTGCCCGGGTTTGAACCCACGACCTCAAGCACGAGAAGCAAGGTAACTGGGCATATATTATATATATCACGACAATTTGTTAAGGTTTAAAGAAAACCACACGATATTTAAGCATCAAAAAGAAACCAACCGCGTCTTTTTATAAAATCTTACCCGCATGAGTAGAATTTTATTTATACACAGATAATATGGATAATTTAAACAGCTCCCCCGCCTGAAAAAGCGCCGCGGTGAATTTCCTAATTTTCTTCCATTCACGAGGCATCCGCCATCATTTTTATCTCCCCTTCCCTGTCTCCATTTATCTCGGGCTTCTTCAACAGCGATTCGCGTTCTACATTTTGTTTGTTTCTTACAAAATTGTTATTTCCGACTGCTTTCTTTTCTTAAGCGGATTCGTCTGTAACCTTTATATGAAAGGCAAAGGAAATGAGTTCGCCGCTGAATTCTTATACTTGACCTCTTTTCAAGAGACAAATACAATAATAAAAACAATTTGTCTTTTTCAAAGATACAGGTTATTTATATCTCACAATGTCATTCCACCTATATTGGTATCGTTTCTTAAAAGAATCTTGTTACCCAGGATTTCATTCAGAATTGAATAAAAGTCGCGATTGTGCAAGATTTTAGTCGATGATACTAATTATAAATTTTAATATATGTGTTATTACATAAACACGTCAGTGTTAAACCATTCCGTGTAAGTGCTTGTGCACTTCAACTAAGTTTATTATATTCCTAGTCGTCGCGTGTTACTCGTTTTATAATTAATTGTGAGTTAGGTTTTGCTTCGCACACAAAGTTCATTTGTTAGTTAGAATGCGAACAACTAAAGTGAACTGCACAGCCACTATAGTCACTAACAGAGTGCTGAAAATAGTGAACTAACAGCAAGCCGTAGCAACGACGGTGCATACTGAAATCAAAAAGTTCTTACTCAGCTGCTATCTATTCTAAAGATTTCCAATAATTTGCAGCCCCATATGGGAGCAGGTGTTCAGACGGCTGCTTTATTTCTTACCATTATTAAAAATCCTGATCGAATTTCTTTGTAAAAACGCTCGGCAATTATTAACTTAAACTCAGTTGCATGAATGATTGAAATGAAAAATTGGTGCGGTATTTTTTTCAATACTTAAATCGTATTTTACAACGATTTTTACGTTGAATGTAGAGAAATGGATACCTTTTCAATTCACGTTCTTTTTATGGCTTGCACGTCTAGTCAAGCATACGTGATTAGTAGGTAGTAAGAAACATGTTGTAGGCACATGATATACTACTATGTACCTACTGAAAAGTTCAAATAAAAATTAGGGCTCTTTCAATTTAGACTTTTTATGCGGGCTGCTGTATGCCGTTTGTCGTACTGCGCACGACCGAAAAACGCACAGCTGCGGCACCAACTTTATTTCGTGCATACGTTGTAAATCCCACACAGTTTTGATCAAAAATTTCATCATCATGATCATTAGGTACCTTTTGTACAGCATCCGTATTTAGTTTGTATTCAAGTATATCAAGAATTATTTACTTACAAGTACAACTTTCAAAATCTGAAAGTTCGATCGAGAAGAAAATTGTAAATTAGCTTTTGAGTAACCTGTTTTGCGACTTTGCGGCCAGTAGGCAATATCTGCTTAGAATTTTAACAAGGCAGTAGAAGTCGGTAATCTTTAAAGCTTGTTCTAAGTCTAACACAATGCTGTAGCAAAACGGAACCCGCATCTTATTTTAGCCCTCCTTAATAATTTAGTCACGCCTCTGACTCCCCAGGTAGAAAATTGGAAATTGTGTCATCCGCAGCCGAGTTCGCTAAAGAATTATATCTTGTTCAAAGAATTCGCCGTTGGCTTGCGGCGGGGATATCAGTTTTATTAGCGCTATTCACGGCCAAGCCCGACGATCGACGTACCTACCTTAATCAATTCGTTACTTTCTGAATATTTATCAGTTGAGTCAGTCCCGTGTACCATGTTGGCTAGCAGGTTTGCACATTGAAGCAAGCCAGTAAAAATAACACTTTTCAAAGCGTATTGCCAAGTATTTACTAATAATTTAACTACATGTAGCGGACTATCAGCGCCTTACGGGTCCAATATAATAACAGGGTTCAGGATGTTGCTGGCGCTTTTTCGTTTCTGCAGTGCATCAGGTATGTTCGCAGAATCACGCGTCGATGATTTTCGTGCCATCGTCAGATAGAGATCTGCTTCTTTGCTCTGCAGGGTGCGGGCTAGCTCCAACTCCATCTTAAAAACCATAGCAGGGAGGTTCGACATTTCGTTGCTAGGGGATGTTATTTTAAAATTCATTCGGAACAACAACCTCGTTACTACATAAGTTTTTTTTTGATTAATGTACTAGCATAGGTATAAGATTTCTCGTTTACTAACTCATATGGATGTGAGAGGAGCTCGTGGCTAAATAGTGACAGCTGCACGGGTCGATCTTCAAGGTTAAGCAACGCTTGCCGAGGTCGGCCCGTGGATGGTTGTGCTTTACATAGCGAGTTTCTTCCGTGCCTCGAAAAGCTCGTTAAGCCGTTGGTCATTTGAAGATCTTTGACAGTCGTTACGGGTAGTTAGAAGCCTGATAACTGACACCAGTCTGGCCAAGAGGTATCATGTTACCCAGTTACTGGGATGTGGAGGTCAGATAGGCAGTTGCTCCATGTAAAACACTGGTACTCAGCTGAATCTGGTTAGACTGGAAGCCGAAAAGGCTAAGCAGATGAGATGATGATGACGATGGATGTTTATTGTCTGAAATAATAACATTATTTTATTTTAAATAATTGATCGTGTAATCATATAACGCTGAGTCTTACGTAACATATTAACACCTTATGCAGTATTATTTTAATAACTTTTTGGTAAACACAACACCGAGTTGGTACAGTAATGACTTTCACAGCCACTCAACAACACTCATGCATAATAAATAACCAAGTTATATTGCGAATACTGTGTGGACATTCAGTACATACCTTCCTGCTATTTGTAAATATTAAATTCAATTAATTCAGTTAATACATATGAATTCAAAACATTTTACGATCCATTTAAGTTTTATTTAAATGCGTCATGGTTACGGATTCGAATGGTTTTGATTTTTCAGAATAAAAATAATAATAGCCTGTAACTATCCCACTTCAGATCAAAGGCCTCTTACTCTGTTTTTACTTTTTATTTTATTTGTATTTTATCTGATGTATAATAATATGTTGTGTGTCTTTTAGTCTGTGCTAAATAAATGTATTTTATATAAATGTATTTCTTTCTTTCTTTTCTTTTCTTTTCTTTTCTTTTCTTTTCTTTTCTTTTCTTTTCTTTTCTTTTCTTTTCTTTTCTTTTCTTTTCTTTTCTTTTCTTTTCTTTTCTTTTCTTTTCTTTTCTTTTCTTTTCTTTTCTTTTCTTTTCTTTTCTTTTTCTTTTTCTTTTCTTTTCTTTTCTTTCTTTATTTTCTTTCATACAGAGAAGGCACGATCATTGATTACCATGCTCAAGGTGGGTTGGCGATTTCAGACTTATATTAACTATAAGTACAGGTTCCCTCACGATGTTTGCCTCCACCGTTATTAGCGATTTTAATTAATATTATTTTTTCAGAAGCGTGTGAAAAAACGTTTTGTCGTTGGGGTGCGGAGTGCGTGTCGCTGGGGGACGGGCGCGCACACTGCGCCTGCCCTGCGGCGTGTCCCGCGGCGCCGGCGCCCGTATGCTCTACCGCGGGCCGCACCTACCGGAACCATTGCTACCTGCGCAAGGAAGCCTGCGAGCGACGCCTGAACCTACGCGTCAAGCACGAGGGCGAGTGCGGTGAGTCGCCAACACTTACTATTTACAGGATTACTAGTAATTTGTTCCGGATTTTTTTTTTAATGCATTTAAATTGAGTTTTGTCGAACGTCGTATGCCACTTGCAGTAGTTTACACAACAATATATATAACAGTAGATAGTAAGCAATCTTCATGGCAAGGTGGGATACGACTACGGTTATCCTCTAAGAATATTTTCTTGTATAAATTTTCAGAATGCGATTTTGCTTTAGTCGGGTTTTAGTTTTTAGGGTTTCGTACCCAAAGGGTAAAAATGGGACCCTATTACTAAGACTCCACGGTCCGTCTGTCTGTCGCCAGGATGTATCTCATGAACCATGATAGCCATTATAGATAGACAGTTGAAATTATCACAGATGATGTATTTCTGTTGCCGCTATAACAACAAATACTGAAAACAGAATAAAATAAATATTTAAGTGGGGCTCCCATACAACAAACGTGATTTTTTTGCCGTTTTTCGCGATATTGGTACAGAAACCTTAATGCGCGAGTCCGACTCGCACTTGGCCGGTTTTTTTTACTTATGTTACTTAGACTTCCTCGGGTGATTAATTGTTTCAAATCACACTATCACGTCCTGCCAGGAATTCGTCGAGGTACCAGTAAGCAACTCTCTATAATTAATGATGATTAAATGTTGCTCATTTGAAAGTAAAATTTTATTTAAGGCTCGGTGTGTAAGGGGAAGATAACATTATTAATTCGTTCGTTAATTTAATTAGACTGCGTGTAACGTTTGGTATGTTACACGTAGAGTAAAATGCACCTTCTGTTCTGTACGTGAATCTATACTTAATATTATAAAGCTGAAGAGTTTGTTTGTTTGAACGCGCTAATCTCAGGTACTACTGGTTGGAATTGAAAAAATATTTTTGTGTTGGATAGTCCATTTATCGAGGAAGGCTATAGGCTACATAACATCATGCTATCACCAGTAGGAGCGGAGCATGGGAAAAAAAATCCTTTCTGAGAGCTTCCGTTACGTGAGATGCGTACAATCATGTACGCCCCACTTTGTTAGATGTGCCAAGGGCTAGGACAAATTTATTAAAGTTTGCCCCTTTGTCAAGGGCCGCGTATTGTAAATAATATGCCATCGGAAGATGTGTTCCATAGCCTGCCAAAATTTGTGTCAGGAGCACAAAGGTGCATTGAAGGAGGCATACACATTTGAATGGTTTCTTGTTTTTGATTTTTGTTATTTTATTTTTATTGTTAAACTTTTATGTTTCTATATAGTGTATAACATTATTTATTATGTGGTATAACATCATCTTGGAAATACTGTAAGATGTTGTACTTATTGGTGTCAAATAAATAAATAAATGTATGTAGGGAAGAGTAGGTACGTGGGTAGGGTAGGGTTGGTAGGTAGGGTAGGTAGATTAGATAAGGTAGCTAGTTGACGGGAGCGAAGCCGCGGGAGAATTTTATTATGCTTCATAAGCTTTTTGAAATAATAACAAAAAGCTTATGAAGCATAATAGCATTACTAATACTACCCGAACAAAAGCAATTTATCACGCAGATTCGTGACATTGCCCAGCTACTCATATGCCATTATCAATTTTCATTGCATGCATTTCAACGCGAAAAATATCTGTTTAATTCATTTATGGCGTACAGCACAGCAATTAGGCTAGATATATTCGATAAGTCGCGTAATTTAAGTCAAGCATATAACATTAACCATGGAAGCTAACAAATTTTTTCATTAACTTCACAAATAAACGGTTGGTTGGTGAAAGCCTTATGTTTTCTTACACGTATAAATACTCATGTTTTCCATTGTATGTATTTTTTTATGAAACTTTTTTTATTTATTTATTTATGTATTCTTTATTGTACACCAGAAAATACAGTAACAAAAGAAACTTAAAACTAAAAATATACAACGGGTGGCCTTATCGCATTCCGCGATCTCTTCCAGGCAACCTGGAATGGACAGTGATTGCCTGGACATGACATGGGGTTGTCAGGGGTGTCACAATACCAACAATGAATATAATGATACAATAATACCTAATAAAAACACAAATAGATGTATATGCCATATAATAAATACATAAATACATACATATTTAATATATAAGACGTAAAAATAAATGACGTATGACAATCTTTTTTTTTTTTTTTTTTTTTTATATTTATTTATCGATAGGCTCGCGTTTGACCACTATCTTGCCTGACGCTTACCACGATGATGTGGTCGACGGTGAAGCACGCTTGCCTAGAAGTAACCTATTCACTCTTTACTTAAAGACCCCAAGGTTGTAGCTATCAGGAAACAAAGACTCCGGCCGGGACTTCCACTCCTTAGCTGTGCGCACAATAAAAATGAAAGTATTCGCAAAATGCTTTGTACATATGGGTGGGATGTCCACCATGTACCGGTGGCGCATTGCCGTACGTCTTGTAGTCCGATGATGGAAAGGGCTAGGCGGAAACAAATTGTGCAGTTCCATCGCACATTACCGATAAAAAACCGATAGACTGTCCACTCGGCGTCGATGTTCAAGGATCTGCAAAATCAACTTAATTTTGTTAGACTTTATTGTTGGGTGTTCAAGCTAAATAATAGTCATTTATTTTTCTATACAATTATCACTTTTCCCGACGTCGATAAAACCAGCCCTTTGCAAGACCTTTACGCACTAACCTAACATTGTTATTGGGCCCTCACCTAGTCCAGTGATTTTCACTTGTGAATGTTTATGAGGTTTCTTTTATACAACCTTACCTTTTTCGCCGGGTCTTTTGGCCACTTTGGATCCGCTATCTTTTCGTTTTATGCTGTAGGTAATGAGTAGGTAAGGACTTTGCCGATGCCTTTAGTTAACTTAGGCACCTACTTAAACAGGTACGATACGTGCGTGTGTAGAATGTCAGTTAGGAAAAGTTTGTATAAAATATATTTAACAAATGTAAACCTGCATTTAACAGCCTTATTTAAAAAACAAACAGGGCTAGCAAAATAAACCCGTTTCAAAAAGATCTAAGCAGACGGCATAATTAAAAAACAGATCAGCAGATTCTCAATTCAAATTCTCGATAGAAAATTTGAATCAAGAATCTACAAATCTAAACCAATCATATGATTTAAATACAAAGAAAAAAAAGATGTTTAAAACGGTGAGCATTATGCAATGTTATGAAATGAACACCTCTGTAAACACCATTTTTCTAGCAAATATATATTATATTCTATTCTATAAATAAGGTGTAGATGTACGAGAATAAACAAACTTGAATAACAAATAAAAATATTATGGATACTCAAGACCAAGGCGCCCGAAGTAGCGCCACCCATCATGTTGAGTATTAACAGTGTCAACCGTTCACTATGAGGACAGACACTCGATAAGATAAAGCATCTTTCTGTCCTTAATCTCGTCACATTTCCAATGGATCCCCATGACTTCGCAGTCGACACTCAATTTACTGCTAATACAATGTACGCTGTGTTTGGATGGCTATGTATATTCTGAAGTGGTTCTCTTCGGTATTTTAAATGTTAGTGATAAATGTTGTTAAAGGGCTATTTTATTCAAAGAAATTATAAGAAATAGGTAGTAATGATTTCTCCAACTAGAAACATTTTAATGTAGTTGTAACGTTTCACGGCGATAGCGGTCATTGACCTTCCCCTAATATAAAATATATCAGGGAAGGGTCAATGACTGATATCGTCACTTCATCAAAGGTTTTTATTTGATTGTATCCTGACATTTGTAAAACATTTATGCTAATTAGAGTAATGTTTTCAATAAATTCAATTATAATTTTGCAGTCAGTAATTTTTTCAATAAATTCAATTATAATTTTTCAGTGTCGTAGCTTCAAAGGGTGTTATGTGTTCTGAAAAGTATAAACGAATAGATAAAATTTCTATTGAATTCTTTCGTTCGTTAAACATTTTTATTATAATTTAATTGTAGTTTTGTGTATTTTATTGTGTTATACCAAATCAATATTTTATCCATTAATTTAATTGTAGTTTTGTGTATTTTATTGTGTTATACCAAATCAATATTTTATCCATTAATTATCCCACACAGACGCCGGCGACCCATGCACGGGTGTGTCATGCCCAGTTGGGGCGCGATGCGTCGCCGCCTACGGCCAGGCCGAGTGCAGATGTCCCCGAAGCTGTCAGCGTCGCAAGCCAGTGTGTGGGACTGACGGCAGGGAATACCCGTCCGTGTGCCATCTTGACAAGCAAGCCTGCGACAACCAGCTCAACATAACCATTAAATACCATGGAAAATGTGGCAAGTTTTTTCTACTCATTTTATATTTATTTATCGTTACGTACTTTATCAATAAAATTATTAATTATAAAAGTTTTTTTAAAACAAACTTTTTTCGTATTCTTCTCAGCAAACGCTTTCATTTGATACCCTTATCATGGCAGTGCACAAAAAATAACTAGTCCGCCATCTTGGGCCGTCCGCCATTTTCGATTTAGAATGACGTCAGTCAGCTAACCATGCATTGTTATCCAAACTAAACAAAATTGCATCTTAATCAGTGGAGAATAACTGCTTTAAAATTCAGTTGCAAGATTTGACCCGAACACACATACATACATTGCAAGTTAAATAAAAGCTTGTAAAAACGGCCAATACGCCAATTACATGAGTTACAGATACACAAAAAACACAACAACACACAATTCACACACCCATCTCACAGAACTCCAATGGGCTTATTGCGAGTTTGTATTCATGCTCGACCGCGTTAAAACTGGATAAGCGTCCGTCTGGTGACATTAATGGAAAACCACTTTTCTTTTAAAGAAATTGTTCGTTTACGTTAACGCGATTGAGCACGATTAAGAACTCGGAATAAGCCCACAGACAAACTGACATGATTGTCGTCCATTCGTCCGCCACCCATGGCCCCAGATTCAACTATTTTTACTGAGCATCGGAAAAAAATATCCGGACACTTTAATTCGAGCTCCGAGTGACAGTTGACACAAAGGGTAGTAATATAGGGATATACAAAACATATTTTCAGTAAAGGAAACTGTTCGTTTAGCAAATTAACTGTCGACTCAATTTGTTTGTGTTATTACCCGATTGCCGAAGGAGGGTAATGTGTTTATCGGTCTATGTATGTATGTTTGTTCCTATCTGGCGTTCTAAAGACCAACGCGTTGGCCGATTTTCATGATTCTTAACTTTGCGATTGTCACTGGGTACATTAAAATTAGAAAATATAAAATGGCGGCTTTTGGGCGCCATATCGTGGGGTGCAATGTACAAAATTCGAAAATAAATGTTAACTAAAAAGTGATATCAACAAATAATCAAAAAACCAAACTGCTTAAGAAGCGAAATAAAAAGACATAAATAAGAAGAAAATTATGCTGTGCAGTCGGAGGATACTTCTGGTTTTGGTCAGCCTGCTCACGAATATGTATCCTCCGACTGCACAGCATGATTTTCTTCTTGTTTAGGTCTTTTTATTTCGCTTCTTAAGCAGTCGGGTATTTTTATATCAGTAGTGTGTCAACACGGCCAATTCTCGTTGTATTTTAATACGCTTAATAAATCTTTAATTTATCAGTATACCTATTGCATTCCATTGCTACACATAAGCCACTTCCAGTAATAGAACAAAACATGCCTGTTGACAACATGCCTGTATTTTCGTGATATTCATAAATGCACATTGCAGTGTTGTACTGAACTCAAAGTTGTGCGTTGGTCTGTTCAAAACAGAGTCCATTTATGTACCTAGTTACAACATAAACAAGTTACGCTACTCACTTGTTTGCAGGCATTAGCTTTCCATATGTTAATTAGATAGTGTTTACTCTTTTTTTTCGCTTATTGTAGGCACGAGTAGGTTAGGTCTAGATTATTAAGGCTCACATGCACGAAAAACTTAACTCAGAGTTAGTTGCTAACACAAGGTTATTGGCAATGTTATATGACAGACTGTCAATTTAACGTTTTTGTGTTAGCAACTAACATAACTTTTCTTATTTATAACTTTTTAGTTATAACAGTTCTAAGTGATGTATATTTATTTAATCATCTCTTAAAACCCATCATTTTGATACCCTACACGACGGGTCTAGAAGATAAAAGAAATTGGGACCCCCTCAATAAGGCGCACAAAATCCGCCATTTTTTCTTTTTTTTAATTTTAATGTAAGTTAAGGAAATCGACTGACGTAAGAATCATCAAAATCAGTCTACGCGGTTTGGTCTCTAGAACGCCATATAGGAACAAACATACATCCATAGACTGTTAAATACATTACCCATCTTTACGTCGCGCAGTTGGATAAACAGGTTGTACTTAATTTTTGCAGCCATTAATCATTTTTTGATAAAGGTCTCTTTATAGCGCCTGCTCTGCAAGCCACAGTTATTTTAATGAGGGATTATTAATTAAAACATTATGGCCTCGTATTGTTAGTGACGATCTTTGAGAGCATAAAAGGAACTCGTTAAGAGGAGGACTTTTCTTAATAACAGGCGCGAAGCTCACAAAAAGGGTCAACATTTCATTTTCCCCTGTCAGGTGACGTGTCTGTCCCCGAATAAAATCGGGCATTCTTACGAAACGTGCGTAGAAAGGTGACACGCCTTCTGTCACTCGCGTTTTATTGAAAAAGATCCACCCCGTAGATATCAGTCAATAGGTACGTTTTCTATGTAAAGCTGTTACATTAACTACTTAAGAGGGAATGTGGTCGCAGATATTCGACTGAATATCCTATGTAAAAAGTCACAGCGTTACTTTTACTTTTATTTCTATCTCGAATGAGTTTATTTCTGCTATTAAGAGGAAATGCTCTGACTGAATTTCCTTAGTAAAATGTAATAATTCGAGTTTTAGTTCTCACCTATTTCCTCCTCCAATATTGGACTAATTTAAAAGATATTCCATAAATTGTAAAAAAGTTAATTACAAAAATCAAAAAACCCGACTGCTTAAAAAGCGAACTAAAAAGACGTAAACAAGAAAGAAAGAAAAAAAGCAAATCATGCTGTGCAGTCGGAGGATACACATTCGCGAGCTGGCTGACCAAAACCAGATGTATATTTTTAGTTCGCTTTTTAAGCAGTCGGATTTTTTAATATTTTTAATTAACTTTTTTATTTACAACTTTTTAGTTATTTTTTTAATTATATATTTTTGAAATCACCTCTTAAAACCCTTTATTTCGATACCCCCACGATGGGTTTGGAAAAAAAAACCTCTCAAAATGGCGCCCTAAATCCGGCATTTTTTTTTTCTTATCCAATTTTTATGTAGCCGGTGACACTCGCAGGTTTAAGACGAATCTATTGACGTAAGAATCATCAAAATCGGTCAACGCGTTAAGACCAAACGCGTTGACCGATTGACCGACCGATGACGACCGCGCTAGAACGCCACATAGGAACAAACATACATACATACTTACATACATGCATAGTCTGATAAATACAATACCCTCCTTCGGCAGTCGGGTAAAAAAGAAAGATATTTACTATGCCTCTATGTTTTCCTTTTTGATGATACATTATCTTTAGAAGTACTAGAACCCTCAAAAAATGGTCAAAATTTGGCCTAGAGTACATATTTGACAATTATAAATGGGCTATATATCTTTCTTTTTCAGTTTATGGAATATCTTTTAAATTGGTCCAATATTGGAGGAGGAAATAGGCGAGAACTAAATCTCGAATTATGACTTTTTACTAAGGAAATTCAGTCAGAGCATTTCCTCTTAATAGCAGAAATAAATTTATTCGAGATAGAAATAAAAATAAAAGTAACACTGTGCTATTCCCTACCAATAGAATATTCTACTAATGTTTACAGAACCTTCACTTTGTCAGCAATAAATTGCCAACCCTCCAAAAAGTTAGATAACTCTAATACTTACGCAAAAATATTTTTCCTCGTATAACACATAAATTGGGTCGTCTGTTTTCTTTTTCATAAAAGTAATTTAATCTATTTTACTTTGTATATGCAATGTAAGTACATTTCGCTTACCCTTTTCACTAAACTTGTCCCAGCAGATTCGATCTGAACTAAATTTGTACAAGACCGAATGCCCGCACATTCCAACATCCTTTGTAAGATTCTTTATTTACATTACTCTAGCTTGCCGGAGCTTTTATTAGATTGTTTCAACATAGTCTGTACTCTTTTATAAGACAGAATTGCTGTACCAAAGATGAGAACTTTTACTCTGACAAAAGTAAGTCTTCTTTTAAAGACTGCCTTTAGCTTAATACGTCGTTCTCTTAAATTGTCTTAGTATAACTAACGTTTGAACATATCCTTTAGACAATGCCACAAGAAAATGTATAATCTATTTTCGCCTTTTGAAATGCATTTTTCTCACAGATCCGTGTTCGGAACATGAATGCGCTGATGGTGGCGTGTGCCAGTTAAATGAAGCGCGGGCACCGGTCTGCAAATGTGGTCCGCCGTGCGACTTGCTTGTGCGGCCCGGCTCCGCAGTCTGCGGCTCCGACTACAGGGACTACCCCAGCGAATGCGCGCTGCGCCGGGAGTCGTGTCGAACACGACAGCAGCTCACTATCGCCTATAGAGGAGAATGTGCCTCCGGTAATTTTTCTTGTCTTTTCCCAAACAACAGCTGCAACTTGCCCCTGATGCTTTTGAAAAGCTTATTACACAATAAATAGTCGTTCACTCTAAAACCTAGTCTTCTAATCTAAAATTAAATCTTTATTCGGAAATGTAAAGAGCCAGCTTATTTGTATCCGTGTTGAGGGCACATTTTATCCTAAGAAAAGTAATTGGGTACGAGCATCGAGGCTTCAAGTCGACCCGAAACAAATTGTGGCAAGAATAGAATAATTTCGTTAGTATTAAAGTTTTAATATTACAAGTGCTGCTTTCTCTCGCTTTCTATCCATCAGAGTTAACTAACTTTTGTGTTAAATTGTTCGTAATAAATTTATGTCAGGGTCTTTGAGATTTAATAGATTTGAAAGCTGTCACGGGCGTGTTTAAATTGATTGTTGGAAATATTTTGTTGAATTTGTAATAGCTCAACACCCGTGCGAATCTGTGAAGTGCGGAGCTCGCGAGCAGTGCTCGCTGGACGCGCGCGGCGTGGCCGAGTGCGGCTGCGGCCCAGCGTGCGAGCCGGCCGTGCGGCCCGTGTGCGGCTCGGATGGCCGTACCTACGACAGCCGCTGTCACTTGGACCGCACCTCGTGCCTAGACAACCGAGATGTACGAGTTGCTTACACAGGACCCTGCGGTGAGTCCGATGTTTTGAAACGTAAAATCGTGCTCGTGAATATGTGACGTGGTTGAGCCAAGTTTGTGGTTAGCTTTGACTTTGTATGAACTTCGGCTTAGGTTGACCAGTCAGCCTTACTGACTACTTTTGAAGCTTAAAATAAATATGGAAATACGGTTGGCTATTTCGTTTATGATCTACCTATCTATTCGTCCATTTAAATGTTAAAAAAGGGCCTGCAAACGTCTCAACAACATAGAAACAATTGAATTTGTCCAACAGGCGTGGAAAACCCGTGCGCGCGCGCATCCTGTCCGTGGGGAGGCGCATGCGTGGCGCGTGGTGGCGCGGCGCAGTGCGCGTGCCCGGTGTGCGACGCTGCGCTAGCGCCGGCGTGCGCGTCCGACCGCAACACGTACGGCTCCGAGTGCAAGATGCGCATGCACGCCTGCCAGGAGGGCCTAGCTGACGGATCTCTACACGTGCTATACAATGGAACTTGCCGTGAGTGTTACCTACACCTATATATGTATCTATAACGGGCTGGTGGTTGCAATTCCAATTCCAAGCGGCACTTCCATATCTTCACCTAGCAGCTGTTCCCATGTCGTGAAATACGCGGAGCTCTGGGAACGTTTTCAATCCTTGGTGGAAACCTTTGTATAGGCACTTCCTCATGCGAAATAATCACGTGATTCGTTTCCTGTTTCATAGAGCATTCGTTTCTTACAGTAAAAATAGAAATCACTGACTGATAGGAGTTTTATTATAACATGTTTTAAAGTCTCTTGACTTTCTCTCAATAGGAATAAAAAATCTTAAAACAAATCGTAAACGTATATAACCTTGTTATAAACCTGTACTTATAATGTGGTTACATGGTCTACCTTACAAAAAGCAGGTCGTGTCCTGTTAGCGACCCGACTCCCTAGGCGCAGAACGCTTCTTTGAACTAATTTATTAGAAGAACTTTGCTAATTAAATATAGAACCTAAATAAAACTTTGTACCTAAGTGTTGTTGAGAACAAAGCTTATCTTTTCAAAGTATAATATTAATTTACGAATTAACAAGGTGTGTTCGTTGGTGATTTATTTCTCCAATGTTTTGGTCCCCAAAGAGGATAAAATGCCTTCATAGGTCATTTAAATTAAAGTCTCCTCACCGCAACGCTGAATCCGGAGATGAAATATAATTCGGCATTTCTTAAAAAAATGTTGCTATCAATTTTCCGTGATGAAAATCTTTTTCTTTATGAAATTGTCAATAAAAGGCGCACGAAATTCTTTTGGAATAAAAATTATTCTGCGGTGTTCGAGACTGCCTAAATTATTTATATAAGCAAAAATAAAATACAATGAAATAAGGTAGCAGATTTTTGCTTTTACAATTTTGGTCTGCCATTTAAGCTTGAAGTTAGACTACAAGATAATCTTCTCAAGAAGGAAAGTGTGAAAATCGACAGATTGCTTTCATTTCGGCATCTAAAGCATACCTACGGTTATTAGATATTTAAGGCAAACGTTCATAGTTAAAATCAATCCAGTACGCTTATTTTATCGCTATTATTCAGTTAGCAACATGGCAAAAATATAAAACTTGGTTGATATTAAAAAGCATTTTAATGAAAGAAGCCCAAGTGCTTGCTGCACCGTGGCCACTCAACATTTAATAAACCCGTGTACTTTTACATGAACACTCATTTATTTCCGCTGAAACTCATTCAGTTCAATTTGTTCGCGGGACTCAACACAGTAATAAATTGTACGTTACTCTATCATTGCGCACTGAATTGTCAATTAGAGATTAAAATAGCTCAATGGAAATTGAACGCGACGCGGATTGATGAATGGAGAATACGGATTAATTTTATTATTTAAAGGCCTCAGAGCGTGCCTAATAATTATTGAAACAATATTTGATAGAGCCGTTCACCGGCGCTTGGTCACAGTTTAATGGAATTTCTTTCAAAGGGTTCCACCACTTGGCGATAAATCACAAAGGCCACTTTATATAAGATTACAGCTAATCAATCATTATATTAGAAAATTACGTTTAACAGAATTTATGAACTCTGTTTGATTTACGTGTTATTGAGTTTGTTCGCAAAAAATATTCGGTGTGTTTGGATTAATATTAAATCTCAATTACAACAGGCCTTGTCAAGAAAAATAAATTATAGCCATGTTCTCTACTTTTAGTTTTGTTAAAATCATCTTAAATTTTATTAATTTTGGATAAATCGATATGAGGAGCGAAATTCAAAAAATAAGCTAAGTAAAAATTGGTTTACGCAATTAATTAAAAATAAGACCCAACTTAAACCTATATAGGGCATGCAATTCGAGTATTCGTATTGTACGAGTATTCATCTCATATTTAGTATCCGAATAGTAACGAGTATTCGAAGTATTTGTTTTTTGTTTATTGGCTGCTTTTTCATTCGGATGACAAAGTTTAAATAACGCGCTATTAAAAATAATTACGTGAAGCTACATAGAATAAATTGAACAATTACTCGTCATAATAGTTACTACCATTCCTCTGCAGCTGAAACTGCTGGAACAGCTTCTTCTTGAATTTGTTAACCAGACAGTTTCCTCGTTTCGGCACCGAACTTAGACTTAAGATATCGTAATAGGGTGACGAGACGGATTACAGAAGTTGCGTCTTATCTCAGATAGAAAAATGTACTCCTTCACAACTTTCGAGTATCTGCCGTTTTAATACAGATTGGAATCCGCATTTTTTTTTTGTAAATTTTAGGCTCGCGTTTGACCACCATCTCACCTGGTGGTAAACGATGATGTGGTCGATGATAAGAAATAGTGAAATTATACATAAACCTTGTCCAAATTCAAGGGTAGTTGGTTTACCTACTCTTAGAAAGAATTAATTAAATTTAATTATTTACTTAACCAAAAAAACGTTTTTACAAAAAAATACAACCGATTTCCAAAAAACACTAAAAGTGAAAAATAACTTTAATTTCGGAAGTCGGTATCATGTTTTCATTTCTTTATTTTATATCACCGACTTCCAAATTTGAAGTTTTTGAAAGTCGGTTGTATTTTTTGTAAAAATGTTTATTATTTTTCACTTTTGAGTTGTAGTGCATAATGGGCAAGTTGTATAGTAAGGTAAATGCCAAAAGTGGTACCAGAATAGATTAAGTACCCGAATAAAATTAAACTTGAGCATAACCGGTGCAATGAGAGTGTACCAGGGAGAACTGTATACATCTGTTTATCCCTTTCGAGCGTACCGGCGTGATTTTATGTTATAAAATGGTGTACACAATAATCAGACATGCGATTGCAGCAAACACGAGTGATTGCCCGTCATTTAATGAAGAGTTCTGTTGTATATCGCTGAAGTTTTTCATCAGATCTTCACCAAATTTAAATAGGACCAATTCGGGAACATAAACAAAAACAAAAAAATCGAACAAGGTTTTACCTCCTCATTTTTGGAAAGGCGGTTAAAAATACTAAAATTTATTCGAATAGTTCAAAAACACTATTCGAATAGTAAAATTGCGCAAATACTTCATGCTCTCAACGTTTAGCACTGTGTCATACCATGCCTATATCGTATGTGTGTCAAATATTCTGATTAGCCATGTATTGTTCAGAGACTTGCTCGGACATCGCGTGCAAAGGAGGCGGCGACTGCGTCGTGGACCCCGACACCGGCCGGCCCGTATGTCGCTGCAACCACAACTGCAGCGAGGCACAGGTACTGTACCTTATTGAATTTACTACTACACCAATATTTATCACCCCTTCGACTCCTTAGGCCTCGTTTCTGGAGACGCGGGGCGTCGTGCGTCGCGTGCAGCGTGGCGTTACGCGGTACGTCGCTTTTACGTAAACGCCAATCCTTGGAAAGTGATAGCTTTACACTAATGTCATGCAAGCTATTGTTTTTAACATAACTTTCTTTTTATTTCCATTTCAAAAAGTGTGTTAACAATACGCAATATCAAAACGCTCAATTTTGCCAGCGGTAAAACCATTTTGGGTTTGCCTCAAAACAATGAAAACATTGTCTGTCAAATGGAACTCTAGCCCCATAACTTGGGTTTCCTGCGTAGGAAGAATTGTATAACACCTGGGATGGTAGAAACCACATCTACATTCCAAACTAAGTAACTATACTTATTAACAAAGCATAACCAAACGAAACCAAAAGTAATAACCATTATGGTTTTGCAAGTGGGTATAAGTAATTAGGCGACCACAATTAACACGTCACACTACAACGAATATTGTATAGATTAACAATCTCAAAACATTATGGTTTGTTGCTTTAAGTATGTCGGTTAAATTCCCACCTTAGAACCGTTGTGGTATAAAGCCTCAGATGGTAGTGGCAACACCGAGATCAGAAGGAATTCGAAGCTTCCACACGTGGGTGGAACTAACGGTTATATCTATTATAATTAATACATATAAAGTCCTTCAGAATTTCATAGTCGAACGGTATTTCAAGTGGTATTAAGGCACAATATATTGAGCTATTACATTATAAGTTATGGCAGTTATCAGCTCAAGTTGCTACTGTTTGAAACTACGTGTGATGTAACTAATGTGTCAACTTCCTTCGAATTTAGGCTCTTAACTTCTCATACTTTAAGCGGTACCTAGAAGAATCTACCGCCAAAAACCCGTCGAGTGTCGTTTTAGGTAGGTCAAAAACAACCGTTTAAATATGCTATGCTACTTATCTCTGCATAAAATATGTACCTACCAATAAATCGGCAAGCGAATCATATGTACATTCCTTTCCTGATAAACAAAATATTGGTAATATTAATCATACATTTCCACCATAAATAAAAAAAAGTTAATAAAATCAAAAAGCCCCCAACAAATCGGCAAGCGAATCATATGTACATTCCTTTCCTGATAACCAAAATATTGGATATATTAATCATACATTCCAATCATAAATAAAAAAAATTAATAAAATCAAAAAGCCCGACTGCAAAGGTGTAAACAAGAAGAAAATCATGCTGTGCAGGCAGGCGGAGGAAACATATTCGCGAGCTGGCTGACCAAAACTATAAACATCGGGGTTTTTTTTTATTTTCTTTACTTTTTGTATTTACAAACTTTTATATTTTTTTTCGATCATAAAAAGTGGAATATATTTTTGTAATCACCTCAAAAAACCCTTAATTTTGATACCTCACTCGATGAGTTTGGAAGGAAAAAAATATTGTAACCACCACAATTAATAAGTGGAATATGTTTTTGTAATCACCTCTAAAAACCCTTCATTTTTATATCCCACTCGATGAGTTTGGAAGAAAAAAAATATTTCAACCTCCACAATATGGCGCCCACAATCCGCCACGTTCCTTTTTTTTAACTGCACTTATCTAAGAACACTTGGGCGGTAAGACCTATCTAACGATGTCTTAATTATAAAAATCTGTCAAGTGGTTTTAAAGATATAAGGTAATAAAGAATAGCATACATACAAGATACGTGCGAAAAACTATCTAGATATTATAACTGAAAGAACGGAAAGGGTTATAATAATAATAACTAACTAGTTATTCATAACCCTTTCCTTGCAGCCGGGTAGTTTAAATTCATACAATATTCACAAAGTACTTGATACAATTAATTCAATAGTCAATCTAATAACCTCTTAAGGCAACAGTTTCAAACCTATCAAATTAAGCGGATTTTAAACAATACACCGTGATAAGCTACCAAACAATACATAATTGGTGAAAGAGAAGCTGTGATTATACTGCTTTGGTTTTGGGAGCCGGATCATAATAAGCATAACAATAATATCGCTCAGACAGCTCCGTCATTTGTTAATTAAGATGCTCACCTTGTTCCGGCTTAAAGTTACCAATTAAAAGCCTTGCGCATTAAAATACTTTTAAGAATTCATAACAAAATGTTTGAGTCAAACTGTCGCGACAAGATAAATGAAAGTCAGGCGGGCTGTCCACGATAAATAATAGATTTCTGAGCCGCGAGATTATTCTAGCTTATTTTCTTATTTCTACGTGAAGACGCTCAGATGGGTGGTCTTGGTTTCTGTCCTAAATTGTCTTGTAAGTTACGTTTTTGGTGACTTGAGTAGGTTATGAATGGCGCCTCTTACGTTACGAAAATTAATGGCATAGCGAATATTACGGCCTGGTTTTTGTCCGTCCCTATTTTCGGCGGAAATTTTGTGTATGTTTCAGGAAAGAAGACTGCTCAAAAGAAGATCACTCGACACTGAATTCAGTGTCATTTTTTAAATTTGTTTTCCCGCAATTGCGGGCAAACAAATTGCGGGAATTGCAAATTAAAAAAATGCGTGGTATATTCCTATCAAATAAATAAGTAAAATATTTTCTACTTGTTTAACTTTCTGATTCAACCTTCAAATCATACCGAATCAAATCGGAATGCCTGTATTTGTCAAAGCTTATCGTGAATTTGTTGGTTGGGGGCAGGAATCGGACGTGGTATGCGGGAGCGACGGCCAGACGTACCCGTCGCAATGTGAGCTGGAGTCGACAGCATGTCGGGAGCAAACTGATCTGCGGCTCGCGTACAAAGGCGACTGTGGTGAGTCTAATACCAATCTCATTTGATTATAACGAGTGTCGTCGAGTGAGTATTTTCACCAGATTTCAAATCAAAGCAAATATTTTATTGGAACATTAAACATGTTCACAAAATTTTAGTGTTAGTTAACAGCTACATTAGTATGAAACTGTGTTGTAGACTTGTAGCCTTTAGCTCCCACCTCCGAGAGGGCAGAAGTCGGTATTCCAACAAAAATAACAAAAAAAATATACAATTCGTTAATATCATTAAACAATTAAAACAATACTACAATTAAAAACATATTATAACATAAAAATTAAACTGACTTCTAAGGCAAAACACTACAAGGTGAAAAATTACTTTCGTTTCCGAATTCGGTGTCTTTGTTACCTACTGGATTTTCTTTTTGGACACCGACTTCTGAAAAGAAAGTTATTTTATATATATAATATAAAGAAAGCTTTAGAAGTCGGTGTAATTAGATTGTTACAAAGTATTTTATTTTTCTCTTTTTAATTTTGGTAGGTACCTCAAATGGCCATGAAAATCATTTATTGACAAAAAATATCTCAAGACGATTCCAATAAGCCCAAACAAGATTAGAATACATTGTTTTATTTCGGCGTTCCAGTCCCTACCTTCCGGCTTCATCATCAGATCAGTTCGATGGTACCATTTTCATAAGTACCAATTATTTATAAGTATTGGCTTCATCATAGTCGGTTAACTATCTGAGATATATTATACCCGTGACACGTGAGTTTCTTCTTTACTTTTCTTTCTTTACATAAAAAAGTGGCCGACGAATTGAGAACCTCCTCCTTTTGAAGACGGTTAAAAATCTATCTATTTAATGTATAAACCATTCACTGAAACGTTACATTTTCGTATATTTCCATGGCTAATATACCAGGATACTAAACTATTTAACCTCTAAAAGCTTTTAACATGAAACCATGTGGAATTAAAGCTTAACCAACTTTATCGCTATTACGTAGATTCTAAGTTTGAACTCCAAATCCGTAAATTGATATTGATAGCTTCTATTAGGATTTATCGACCTGCAAAACTTTCATACATTCGATACTTAGCAAAGATTTATTTTTCTCCTATATATAAAAGGGCTGGGGCATTGAACTTGTTGCGGAAAGATATTTTCAAGTATTTACTGATAGAATCAATTTTCAAAAGGTTACTTATGAAAAAGAACTGTAGCAATAGTACATTATTGAAAGGGCCGGGAAATAGGTAATTGCAGGTCGAGTATGACTTCACTAATAAGAGACAGGCAATTGCTATTTCCGCCGAGGCATATATCAGGATTTTCTCAAAAGAATGCAGGAAAATAAAACATAATTTTTATATTATACATTTCATTTATATAGTTACAACAACATTGCTGGAGCGTTGTAATGTTCCAAATTCGAAAACGCTCCTGCAATGGATTTGATTTTCTTTGTCCGTAAATTCGATACCTCGCGTATTCTTTTTTCGAAAATAATGACAATATTTCCATGCATGTTTAAGAAATAGTATGTTACTGCAGCGGCCAGCAAAAGAGGCATTGATGGACGAACGTGTAAATGTGGGCCGAGGCGAAGCCGAGGCACTCTTACGTGAGTCCATCAATGCCTAGTTGTGGCCAAGGCTTGTATAGTACTTTTCTCAAATATGCGCGGAAATTTAAACTAAGTAGTACCTAGAACGCATTTAGTCAAAATCAATGACGAACAACAATAATTGTTCCCGCGTTAGTGTTCATTTGTTTTTTTTTTCAATAAACAGCGTTCTATTTGCAAGCCAGTTCGAAATTTAAATAAAACCTTTGATAAGTTACCGCCTTGGTGGCCATGCTTCGGAGAAAAAGATCGTTCCATTTTTAAACTACACGACAGATATGAGTTTACTATGTAATTTATTTGGCCGCTAGACACGACAGATATGGATTTTCATACAACTTTTGCCGGCTGCTGCTCACATGTATTTGGCCAGTTCAGCAATTTCGATTTATCTCGAAGAAGGTTGTCAAAATAATGCTCAAATTTCCAAGCATGTTTGAGAAAATTAAATTTAGTTGGTACTTGTGAAATTTTATACACACGATTCATTCAAAATGTCACAAAAGCAATACAGGCTGACCATTGTGCACTGAGAGAGTTTGAAATTAGAATGTTTAAAAAGATGAAGCGTGTATGAATGAGTTCAAACTTAGAATTCCTTAACGTTTATAATATGTGGAACGCCAAAGTTCAGGAATTTTAATTAATCACTTGCTTGTTATAAAAGTGTAGATAAATATAAAGGTGAGTTCACAAGATTGATGAGAACATTCTTGTCATAACTTAGTTGCCAGGGAAACTTGGGATCCATTTGAACCAAGAGTTTTATATTTACAACGCTCACGCTGTTTATAAAGGAAAAAAGGTACACGTGTCAATGCTGAAGATTTTAATATATATGTCATTGAAATCTTTGTGATTTTTTTATAGAATGTAGGCGCTATATGGGAACAAAGAGTTTTTATATAAATCCGTGACAGGCTTAGGTATCGCACAGAGGGATTAGAGATCGATTGCGGATTAAAGTCTCCCTATAACGGGCGTACCCGAAACAGAGTGAGATTAGGTAAATCGCCTTTGTGATGTGCATCCTCGGGTTACTTTATTAATCGCGGGAGGTCTACTTCGGGATTCAAACGGTAATCCGACACATTTATTGAAACTTTAGTAAAAAACCGGCCAAGTGCGAGTCGGACTCGCGCACGAAGGGTTCCGTATCATTATCGCAAAAAACCGCGAAAAAAAAACACCTTTGTTGTATGAGAGCCCCACTTAAATATTTATTTTATTCTGTTTTTAGTATTTGTTGTTATAACGGCAATAGCAATACATCGTCTGTGAAAATTTCAACTGTCTAGCTATCACGTTTCATGAGATACAGACTGGTGATAGACAGACGGACACTGAAGTCTTAGTAATAGGGTCCCGTTTTTACCCTTTGGTTACGGAACCCTAAGAATTTGTACTAAGTTTTTTTTTTATAACAATCTATTTGAACTGAAAGGTACTAAATGTAACACCACTAGTATTGACCAGTGGTACTACGTTTAGCCAGACCAGAGTACCAGAGACCAGTACACATCCAATGAGCCAAAACGCGAAGATCTATCTTCTCTGGTTGAGGAGTTGCTATGGCCACCTTCCGGCTATAATATCATGAGACCAGCTCCATAGTAGCATATTATTTTAATGTTTCCAATGTTATTGCACGTCAAATTTTAGCTTAATTGGATCAGAAAGTGCAAAAAAAAAAAAAAAAATTTGTAGTCGGTAGTATTTTTTGTAAATAGTTATTTTATTTTTCCCTTTTTAATTGTACCTAATAGTCAAGTTCTTTAGTAAGGTACCTATAATGCCAGAATAGATTAGCCGAATATCATGAAATTTACATAACCGGTGAAATGAGAGGGTACCACAGTGAATTGTACACATCTGCGTAACCCTTTAGAGCATACTGGCGTGATATTATGTTAAGACATGCGGTTGCAGCAATCCCGAGAGATTTGCCGTCATTTATTGAAGATAACAGAACTTGTTAATTATCTCCCAAGTTCTTCATCAGATCTTCACCAAATTAAAATGGGACCAATTTGGTAACACAATTCACGGAGAAATCGGTGAACAGAAAAAAAACACTTAATCAAAGTCAAACATAGAACCACCTCCTTTTTGGTAAGTCGGTTAAAAATGGATTACGATTTGCCGGACACACATAATTATGAGAACAAGGTAATTAAAAGCTTGTAAAAAAGTGTGTCTTAATAACAATTAATAAAACACTATTTAATAATAAATCTAATATCCAACATACCTACATTTGTAACATCCCTACTTCATCGAGTTGATTCTCGGAATATTTTATCATCCAAAATATACGCTTTTTAAGTAAATACCGATATATCAGAGAGATATTGAAAATGAGAGGACTGCGATTCTATTGTTAAATTTAATTTCCGGAGGCAACTTTAATATGGGATTCAGAGATTTAAATGGCTTCAAATATTGACATAATGATTGATATTACTTTCGCTCATATGTATTTATACTTTCATATATTGATTTACGGGTTTATCTCGGAGTTAGATATTTATTTGGACCTTTATAACTACCGACAATAGAACTTTTCCATAAAATTGTTTAATTATTTAAATCGTGTGTTAAGGGTTTATATCGGAGTTAGATATTTATTTGGACCTTTATAACTACCGACAATAGGACTTTTCCATAAAATTGTTTAATTATTTAAATCGTGTGTTACGGGTTTATATCGGAGTTAGATATTTATTTGGACCTTTATAACTACCGACAATAGGACTTTTCCATAAAATTGTTTAATTATTTAAATCGTGTGTTACGGGTTTATATCGGAGTTAGATATTTATTTGGACCTTTATAACTACCGACAATAGAACTTTTCCATAAAATTGTTTAATTATTTAAATCGTGTGTTACGGGTTTATATCGGAGTTAGATATTTATTTGGACCTTTATAACTACCGACAATAGGACTTTTCCATAAAATTGTTTAATTATTTAAATCGTGTGTTACGGGTTTATATCGGAGTTAGATATTTATTTGGACCTTTATAACTACCGACAATAGAACTTTTCCATAAAATTGTTTAATTATTTAAATCGTGTGTTAAGGGTTTATATCGGAGTTAGATATTTATTTGGACCTTTATAACTACCGACAATAGGACTTTTCCATAAAATTGTTTAATTATTTAAATCGTGTGTTACGGGTTTATATCGGAGTTAGATATTTATTTGGACCTTTATAACTACCGACAATAGGACTTTTCCATAAAATTGTTTAATTATTTAAATCGTGTGTTTGCCCTTTTGGTTCTTTAGACCTCTCTGTAAAATATAACAATTCTTTTAGCAAAAAAACTATAGGATTGATATTACTTTCGCTCATATGTATTTATACTTTCGTATATTGATTTACGGGTTTATCTCGGAGTTTGATATTTATTTGGACCTTTATAACTAGCGACAATAGGACTTTTCCATAAAACTATCTAACTATTTAAAGCGTTTGTTTGCCCTTTTGATTCTTTAGACCTCTCTTTCAAATATAACAACACGTCTTTTAGAAAAGAAATAAAGGTAAGTTAAGGTGTTTGTCAGATTGAACCCACATTTAAATTATGATACAAACAATCCTTGTTTTGAAATATTAGTACTGTTAAAATTTGTAAGTACGGACCACCAAGCTAGAGACTATAGGTATAATAAACCTTTAATATTCTTTGTAAATAAGCGACCCATTAATTTGCGTGTTCTTGTTAAAGATTACGAAACTTTAGTCCTTACCAATTTTAGCGGAAGATATTGTTGTACCTACAGTGTTCCTACTTTAAAATTTTATTACAAAACATCTTCTTTCATTTTCCGTCCGGCATTAATCGACCGCTTTCACGAGACTTTCATTTTGCGGAGAAGTGGTAAACAATCGTTATTAAATTTGCACGGGTGTCCTCCCTCATCCCTCAATGAGAGAACGAGGAAGGCAAATTTTCCTTAGCGCCAGAATGAGAGAGTACTACAGGAAGCACACAATTGTCCAACGTAATGACATTATCTGTTCAGCCATTCGTTTCTCGGCAAACTTCAGCCGGGGTGATTACAAAGTCGTAACCTTGCCGGTGCAGACGAAATAAAAGTCGTGCTTGTTTTATAATTTATGACTTTTGCGACTTGAGAGTCGCTCGTATAAGACATCCTGAAAGCCTTTTTAGGGTTCCGTATCAGAATGAGTTATTTTACCAGGAATTACCAGGATACGGAATCCTCGGTGGGAGAGTCCGGCTCGCTAATATCAGTTTTTTTAAGTTAATCGATACATGGCACCGTGTATATATTTGGTGTTTCTTTAACAGCTGTATGTGAAGGTGTTCAATGCGCGTTTGGAGCGCATTGCTCCGCCGGCGAGTGCGTGTGTCCCACGGACTGCACCGGTGCTGCCCGGGAGCCTGTCTGTGGCAGCAGCATGCAGACTTTTTCCAACGAGTGCGAACTGCAGAAGGCAGCATGTAGGCTACCTCCACCAGCCACATTACACGTTATCTTCTATGGAGACTGCAAAGACAGGCTAGCCGTTGTACCACCTATTGCTATGAGTACGTATATCTTAAAACTTATTATGATACCTTCTATATTTCCTAAGTAACACCTACTAACTTCTTCTATCTGTACTACAAGTTCATTACGTTTCTACCCAAGTTTCACTAGCTCGAAGTAGTCCATTAAATCGCTGGTCCGGTCTCTGTAAAAATGGTTGACCCTAGCGAAAACATTTACTATCAGACCGACATCAACCCAGTTGTTGGCAGTAATTTTCAATAAAGCGACCCATCGTCAATCAATTAACTAACTTTCCGCTTTATCGCTCGACTAACACGCAAATATTTGGGTGGGGGTGTAGCCACGACCGCGATGAGCACGACGGTGGCGGAGGACGGCTCTACGGAGGCGTGGGCCGAGCCGGACGGAGCCGGGCCCGCCGCATGTCGCGACATCCGCTGCGACTTCGGCGCCAGCTGCGAAGTTGGTTCGGACGGTTATCCTCGCTGCTCCTGCCTCTTCGAATGTCCGCACGAAACTGAATACTTCCCTGTCTGCGCCTCAGACTTTCGCCTTTACCCAAGCCTCTGTGCTATGCGCAAAGAGGGCTGTCAGAAACAACTCGAGTTAAGACTTCGACCGCTGGATCTTTGTAAAGGTTCGTCTTCAAGCTTGCTAACAAATACTAACTGATTTCTCTTAGTTTGTAACAATATTAGTAGAACATTATTCACATATCATTCTCGACTATGAATTGTTGTTAACCACAGGTATGGAAGTAAGACCGTGCGGTAATAACAAAGCAATGATTGATCCTACCACGGGCCTTGAAATAGACTGTGGTAACGGGCCGCACCGGCAGGATTGCCCTGTTGGCAGCTACTGTCATATCACACTGACTGCGGCTCGGTGCTGCCCTAAAAGTGAGTATTACGTATCCACATAGAGACATAACAATAGCAATTTATGCTTTCATGTTATGATGATTCCGCTTTTACATTGAAACATTTTCACTTAAATCAATTGTCTGTATCTACTTTCTTTCGTTATTTGTATTGAATTAAACCTTATCTATTCAAACTCATTGAATCTCAGTGTCAATTACCCTAATTGAATACACTGTCCATTTAGACTAAACTTTCTAACATTTAACATCCAACAAGTGTAATAACCATTTGTATTGTACAACTGTACCCTATAAATGTACAGTTGTTATAATTATATCTGTGCCAGACAAATGTTCCATTTAGTCAGTTGATTTTAATTGTTTGTACAGTTAAAATTAATCTATTTTAATTAAAAGCGAAACTGATTTGTAGTGGTTATCATATTTTATTATAGTTATAACTTACTATTCTACGGTATTTTCACAAAGCAAATCTTTGTTTCATGCATATAATATGATACCTAACTGGTGATTTGTCAGAGTGAAGATACTAACGGTACACGGCACCAACAGTAAATTGGATACAATCACGCTAGCCGGTGCCGCTTCGGATCCTTTGTCTCCATCTTATAAAATAGGGTATTTTATTTACTCGTGTGTAACTGGTGGCACATGCAAAGGTAAATTTGGTTATAATTTCGACAATATATTATTGTACAGACGATTCGAGACAATTTGAAGAAAAGAAGATATCTCACTGTTCGGAGTCGTCGTACGGGTGCTGTTCGGACGGTTCGACCGCAGCCTCTGGTCCTAATGAGGAAGGGTGTCCAATCACGAGTTCGACTTGCGGTTGTAATCGGCTCGGCTCGGTGTCGGAGCGTTGCGACGACGACGGGCAGTGTGTGTGCCGGCCCGGTGTGGGCGGCCTGAAGTGCGACCGCTGTGAGCCCGGTTACTGGGGGCTGCCGCGGATCGGCTCCGGACACACTGGATGTATTCGTACGTATACTGCAAAATCATTACTCAATAAGTATCACTTCCATTTTTGAATCATTTGCATAAGTACACATGCAATAGGTTTTTTCAATAGTGTCCATTTGTAAAGAAATAACATATGTTACCGTCGCGTGAAATACCTTTTCACAACTCTAATGTCCTATTTTAGCGTGTGGGTGTTCGGCGTTCGGTTCAGTTCGAGAGGACTGTGAACAAATGACAGGTCGATGTGTTTGCCGAACAGGGGTTCAAGGACAAAAGTGTACCGTGTGTGCCGACCACAGACGCAGATTAGGACCCAACGGGTGCTCCGACCGTAAGTCGTATTTTCTTTAAAAAAAAACACAAACCCACTCTTCACTGAGATTTAGGGTCCTCATTACAAAGGTACTTACAACAATGCCATGCCTGACCCATGTCAAGATGTTTTCGTATTAACCGTTTTTCTTTTTTGTAGGTAGTTATTTAAGCACGGTTGTGTGCATTTACTTAATTTTCTTCGTGTTTTTCTCCTTTTTTACAAAGTCACTATACAGTTGTATGTACTGAATTATAAATATAATTAGCCCGTCTACGTTTGCTTAAATTGACTTGCGGAACCAACCTACGCAGTTACGCCTAATGAAAATCTCCCCTTTCAGTATAACGGAGATTTTGATTAGGATACGATGAACTTTTGTACGAATTCGCAGAAGATTGGTGAAGGCTTTGATCAATTTAAAAATAGAATGTGATCTGGTTAATTTTACCACGGACGTAATGACCTTGTATTGACGGCGGCTAGCGCAACATATTTCTCAAATCTTTTTCATTTGATTCGTTTCGTACATCAGACATTTTTGTGCAGCTGAAACTGGCGGCGTGGTGTCGTCGTGCACGGAGCTGTCGTGCTACTTCGGCGCTGTATGTACCGAGCGCACCGGCGGCGCGCTGTGCGAATGCGCCGCGGCGCCATGCTCCGACAGCGACGCTAACATGCTCGTGAGCACACCACCCTTATTATACTTACAACCCATTCCATTTTCAAATCATGTACATTAATTACCCCCATTAAACGCTCTGAAATAATTTATTTCAATTTTTAACTTATCCGTGTCAGGAACTTGTAGCCCATTTATATTCACATCGAAGAACATGACCTTGTAACTTTGCCGGTGAAATGTTGCTAAGTTTAACCAAAACCAACAGGTATGCGGTAGCGATGGGAAAACTTACGAATCTGAATGTCACCTTAAGTTGCAAGCGTGTCGCACGCAAGAGGACATTGTAGTGCAAGCGTTCGGGCCGTGCAAGCTGGGTGAGGTGGCAGGCACGGCTGGCCCACCGCGACCATCCTCGCCCATACAATTCACACAGCAGGACGATGGCGCCGCTTCCAAATCCACCAGACACCTACTAAACCCGGACAAATACTATAACAAGTATGACTGGACCAGAAAAGAAACACCCAGTGATTTCGACAGCATCCTATCTGGACAAAAATTCAAAGGTGAGTCTCAGTCTATATATCTAGGTATACTCCTCTAATATATCTAGGGATCTTTTTACCCGACTGCCGAAGGAGGGTAATGTGTTTATCATTCTATGTATGTATGTAAGTTTGTTCCTATGTGGTGTTCTAGAGACCAATCACGTAGGCCGATTTTGATGGTTCTTACACCAATCGATTTGTCTTAACCCTGCGAGAGTCACTGACTACATTAAAATTGGAAAATAGGAAATTGGCAGATTTTGGGCGCCATATTGTGGGGGGCATATGGGAATATTTTTTTCTTCCAAGTCCATCGTGTGAAATCAAAATAAAGGGTTTTAAGAGGTGATTTCACTGATGATTTCAAATTTGACTGATTGTCGTTTTTACAGGATTATTGGGAAACAATAAATATGCTTCTAAATTGTATTTTAAATATTGCAATTTGGCTACCACTCGATTTCCCTTCCGAATCTCAATTGCCCAAGCTATAATGAGTAGGGTTGATAACGGGGTGCAAAAAAAAGTCTAATTAGTCCGTCGTATTTTTTGCTTTATCAAATTAATAAAAACTACTTAGATAAAGCGCATTAAAGTTAGGGAGTGGGGGCTCGCTACGTCATATGTTCTTAAAAAATGAACAACGAAGTGACGTCATGCGATGATGCGACATAATGTCAACTCAATGTATCATGTCGTCGTGGCACAGTGTCTAAGACCTCACCTCTCGTGCTTGTGGTCGTGGGTTAAAAGCCGGGCAATTAATTACCTATGTGACTTTTTCAAATTCATATTATGTACTTTCTAAGATTCTCTTGGGCATCACAAGCAACGGTGAAGGAAAACATCGTGAAGAATCCTGCCCCCGTACTATGTCATGGCATATTTACCTTGGTTCGACTGTTAAAAAGGGACAGATGTATACAAGTCATATACATTTTTCCCTTACGCACACTCAATCCCCTGGGCATAAGCCCAGTTAATGTAAAGTCTGAAATAGCCAAGAGGTTTGTGGGGTTCCAGAAACGACTTAATTTACTGGACACCAGGGGTGGTCATATCCTCACACGAAAAAGAATAGACTGTATCATCATAATTTTTTGTTTACATGACAAGTGAAAAATACGTGGACAATATTTTTTTGTAATCTAACTGACGAACTAAATAGATTTTTTTAGCCGTCATCCCTATTAGGTGTCTCAATTAAAATTTTCCTCTTAGCCACCACCGCAACAGTGGGTTCAGGCGCAGTGGGAGCCTTGCTTGGTGATCTGTGCGCAGACGACAATGACTGCGCGGCTCTGCCGGGCGCGGAGTGCGCGCGCGCAGCCTGCGTGTGCCGCACCGGTCACGTGCCCACACTGCACCGCAAGGCCTGTATTGGTAAGTGCTAAGTACGTCATAGAGATACCATTGATAGTAGCGTGATTATATAACGCGAACCTATGTGTCTTGCACCTATTTTCAGATGTTATAAATAATAACTACAGGAAAATTTTACTATGAAATCGAATCGATACATTTCATTTTATATTCGTACATTACAGTGCCGTCAACTTTATTATTGAGTTTTTACTCACGCTCACTCGTGATAACGCAAACGATCCCTTATGTCAAAATGTATACAAAAAAATATTGGTTTCTCTTTACCTTCACCAGACGGTGCTCATCCCGTTTCAATACAAAATGATGTTTACGTTAACGCGCCGTCTGGTGACGGCAAGGAGAAACCACTTTTTTTGTATACATTTTGACATAAGACATCGTTTACGTATCCCGAGAGAGCGTGAGTAAAAACTCGCACTGAGGCCTCTGATTCCGAGTTTTTAACGCACTCACTTGTGATCACGTAAACGATATCTTATGTCAAAATGTATACAAAAAAGAGGTATCTCCTTACCGACCCCATACGTCGCTTATCCAGTTTCAATACAAATTGATGTTTACCTTAACGCGATTGAGCGTGAGTAAAAACTCGCACTAAGGCCTCTGAGGCCTTAGTGCGAGTTTTTATTCAGGCTCAGTCGTGATAACGTAAACGATCTCTTATGTCAAAATGTATACAAAAAAGTGGTTTCTCCTTACCGTCACCAGACGGCGCTTATCCAGTTTCAATACAAAATAATGTTTACGTTAACGCGATTGAGCGTGAGTAAAAACTCACACTAAGGCCTCAGATGCGTTATCTTAAGCACTCACCCTTTCACTTAGTGTGGCACATTCCTATATTTAGTTGCAAAGTAAGTAGCTCTTTCTCTCATAATTATAAACTTGACAAGTTGGAGTGGCTTGTCTGTTCGCCCGGGAATATTCTCATGAAAGCTTATCTAGCTCAGTCATGTGACTCGGAAAGCAAACTCCTTTCCGGCGACTTAAGACCATTGGCTGATTAGCGCTCTTAGGGCGATAAGTGCCGCATGACTGGCCTCGTTTTGCTTGAACGATAATCCACTGAAATAATACCTAGATGTGTCAATGAAATTCGTGATCTTCACTAATTGGTAGATAAGCTGCTTAGATAATTTAATGCGTTTGAGTAGTTCCTCTGTGTGGTCCAAGGTTGAGCGAGCCACTCATGTTTTTCGTAAAAGTCTTATCTGCTACGGGTAAATTATTTTTATACAAACAACTACACCTGATTTTGCAACATTTTATCCTGGAAAAAGTTTATGAATAGGCGCTACGCTGCCTACGAGCCCACAACAGATTAGGGCGGATTAGGTTTTCATTTATTTATTCAATTTGATATTTTAAGAAAAAATATCTTGTTATGAAACATGTACCTTAAATGCTTCGTTTGTTTCAAGAGAACAATGGAATCTTTTCTTTTCACAGAACAAACGCCACAAGAGACGACTGAAGAATATAGCGCTTGTTTGTCAGAGCCATGTTACAACCTCGGCACATGTATTGATTTGCCTGGATCCACTTACACGTGCTTGTGTGCCGGTCCTTATACCGGATTGAACTGCGAGTCTCTCGCAAAGGACGGACTTCTGGGCACCTACATAGAGACCCCGTCGTTCGACGGCACTTCTTACATAAGACTAAAACCCTTGAAAGCTTACCACAAGTTGAATATCGATATCGAATTTAAAGCCTTTTCCGAGAACGGCATTATATTGTACAATCAGCAGAAACCCGACGGCACCGGTGATTTTGTTTCTCTCGCCTTAGTAAACGGATATTTAGAGTTTAGGTAAGCAATATTTCCTTGCATCAGTGTGAACGTAATAAAATGTTAAGATTATTTGATTTGATAAATCGAAGAACCGCTTTTGTATTTCGCTTACATTTTAATCTCATTCTCAATACAGGTATAATCTTGGAAACGGAGTGTTAATACTTACTTCACTAGAAAAGATAACGTTGAACGAGTATCACAAGGTGTCAGCGAAGCGATACCATCGCGACGGGATTTTATCAGTCGACGATATGGAAGATGTGGTCGGCCAATCCAGTGGCCATTTAAAAGCATTAGATTTGAATGAAGACGCTTACATTGGTAGCGTGCCTACTAACTATTCCAGGTTAATATAATCTTACACATCAATAATCTATATCTTGGTTCCCATATTTATGAAGTGTCTCATAATAAATGTCTTCACACAGAGTCTTCGACAATATTGGTACGCGGAGCAACTTTATCGGCTGCGTAAAATACTTGAGGATAATACGTCATCAAGTGACGAAGAAATTAGGCCGTCCGGACTCATTAGTCGTAGCTATAGAAAACGTTCAAGAGTGCCAATCTAATCCGTGTATGAGTATGCCGTGCAAGAATGGCGCCACGTGTAACCCTATAGACGGGTCGGCGACCGAGTATACTTGTAGCTGCCCTATCGGATTTCAAGGAGCCAATTGTGACGAGAGATTAGATCCGTGCGAGTCGAATCCCTGCGGATATGATGAGGGGCTATTGTGTGACATCGGACCCGACGGCGGACACGTCTGCCGTTGTTTGTTTGGAGGTGAAATTGGTTCCAACGGAAATACTTGCAACAATGGTCAGTGTTATTACGTACAAGCATCCATTATTCAAGATAACATTTTATTTTCTTTAACCTATAAAAACAATGTCATGTCTAATTTGTTTACAGATGTAAATGTGGTACATGACACGTGGTCTCCTCAGTTCAACGGGACGAGCTACGTTGAATTGCCGCCACTCGAAGGGCTGGGCAAAGCATTCCGCATTGAAATTTGGTTTTTAACGAACCGATTTTCCGGAATGCTCCTTTACACCGGCCAGTCTAATAAAGCCAAGGGGGATTTTATAGCGATTAACCTGGTTAATGGTTACCTTCAGTTTAGATACAATTTGGGGAGCGGTATTGCTAATATAACGTAAGTACCGTGTTTTAATTTAAGGAGAAATTTATTGTACGCGATAACCTAAACGTTCGTAACGTTCTGAATATTTTTTCGTGTTTAAGGATTGTTGAGGTTTAGCGTTATTTTTGTTGTGTGTAGGTCACCAGTGCCCATAACGAAGGGTCGCTGGCATCGAGCTCGAGTTTCTAGGTCAGGCCGTCATGGCAGTCTGCAGTTGGACCACCATCCTACCCAAAGAGGCCACTCTTCACCTCCACTGACACATCTCGAACTAACTCTGCCTCTTTTTATTGGATCTTTACCGTGAGTATAATAAGAATCAATACTTGTATTGCAATACTTATTACATTTTTCGCATAGGAAGAGTCTCACAAAATATTTTCATCGCTGCTTTACCGGTTAAGATTCGCCTTAAAATTTCATTTAATTGCATAAACAGGAAATTACTGTTTTATTTATACGTCGCTAGGCAACTTGCCAAACATTCGTAAAAACGGACGTCGATCCAAGTGCCGCCATTTCACCGTGACTATTCTTTCAATCGGAATTTTTACCTTCCGTAGGTCTTACATTCGTCCGCACAAGATGTCAGGCGTGACCAGCAGTTTCATAGGCTCAGTGCAACAGGTCTTTGTGAATGGGAACCCTTTGTCTCTGTATGGGGCTGAAACGGCTAAGTGTGCCATAGTTCAAGACGAAGATCGCCTCCCCTGCGCTACCACAGGGGTCACTAAGTACACGGGACCGCCGTGTGGGGATGGTAAGTCTTCAGAAACAGTCATGTTATTTTTGGATAAGAGTAGGTATGTTATAGGGATAGATTTGTCTGATGCGGGCAATCATTTTGAATATGATTGATTGAATCAATCACACAGCCAATTTATTGAATAATATCTTTAATTTTATTTTAATTATTGGTTATATGTTTGTAATCAAATATAGATTGATATTTAATCTTGGTTACCTTAATAACGTGTCGCGCGAATAATCAATGATTTGATTTTGTTTCACTTATTCCTTTAATAGTCCGGATAACACCGTGTAAATTAGTTAAATTTGTCAAATTCATCGTTTACAATAGGTCTGACTCCGTGCAAAAATAACGGCACATGTATACCATTGCTGAACGAATACAAATGTACCTGTCGCGAAGGGTACCAAGGCAGGAACTGTGAAGTTCAGATCAATGTGGAAATGCTCAACGAGAGGACCCCGGTCAACTTCGACGGAAACAATTACTTCTCATACAGAAGCAGAGGCAGTCGCAGGTACAATAATATACCACATTCATTCCACAACTTATGTCTGTATAATATTCCTAATGTGCAAAGTTCATGTTACTTTACTAAACTTAACTCAGCCATAATACAGAGTTGTATATTCTCCAGTTTATGAATATGGTTCTCTTGACTTTCTTGTCTAACTTACTAACAGTTGTTGTTATGTAAGGGTTTTATTGCTAAATGTACTAATAATGTCTTGGTTTAATTTAAATTTTTGCAAAACATGGTATCGAATACCGGCAGCGAAATAGAACATTTCGACACGTCGTACACGAACGATTCTTTTTCCACTACCTGATGAGCTTACTTAATTAAATGCAAATAAGTTCCAACAACAATTTATTAGAAACATTCAGACTAAAAACGACATACCATATACACACAATCAACGAGAGGAAACAGGTTCAGTATCATTCTGCCGGTTACATAATTATATCAAAACTTAACTTCGTAACTGTTATTATGTAATTTTGTTTTTTTTTTAATTTTAATTTTATAATCTTGTGTCTAAAATGTTCATATTTCGATTAGAATTTCGTAGGCAATGTGTTACATTATAAACAAGGTAGTGGAAAAAGCAATATTTCGATATATATGCTAATTTCATGTTTATTATAACTGATACTAATTTTCTGTCTTTTTAGCTTGCATACTAACACAGATGTCGGTGAGGGCCACTATGGTGTGAGATAACATTTGAAGGATCGCCCCATAATTACATACATTAGTCGTAATGCGTCCCAGCAGTTAGTTTAGGTAAAACATTATGTATTTATCATTTCCTCGTAGTTTTAGTGAAAGTGGGAACATTTAGCAGTCGCGTGGTTTCAGAAACATGAATACTTAACGTGAAACGTGGAAATTTCTCCACTTAAAATGTAATTTGAATAGTTGGCTGAATTTAATGATACCTAATATCACAATTTTCATTTATATCTAAGCGTATCGCTTCGTACCTTCCTTTCAATATTAATTATTCATGTATTTCGTTAGTATTATTAGTAGTATAATTATAATAACCGTGTCTCCGTGTGATTTTTACTTAGAGCTTTTTGTGACTTATAATATTTTTGGCGTTTTCGTATTTGATCGTATATCAATTAGATGCCTATCTATTAACAATATAATAGAAAACGAACAGTCTCGTAATGATTTGGATAGTAACAACCTATTTATATATCCTTGATGATAAATTCAAGTAGGTAAATAATAAGACATACATATTTCACCGTAGATATTGTACTTAAACAGAATGTAATAATACAAAAAAAAAAATCTTAGCTTCGTATACCTATTTGTGTCGAGTTAATAGTAAAGTGCTGTATAATGCGCTTCAACAAGCTTTCCTTGGCCTCCGCTCCGAATGTATAAATTCACGGGAAGTCAAATAAGTTACATCGAAGTTTACGTATTTACATAAACACGTTAACGTAACAACGTAGATGGTAAATACTGCTTCCAGATAGTGTCTTTGTGTACCTACAGTCTGCTTTTTTATTTGTTCTTGTATTTACATCTTTAATTTATCGAAAGTTTTGGTGGAATTGAGTTGTTAAGCAAACAACTGTTTTTCTGTGTTTTGTCTTTTCGTCTGTAAATATAGGGTTACTTCGTCACGCGAGGCGATTATTATTTTGGATGTTATTTTAGTCGATTACTGTATTTACCATACAAAACGTAAATGCCAGGTTCTTTACTAGGTAATTATAAGAATTCAAACGGATACGCCTTAGAATTTGGGTTGATATTAGAAAATCATTAATCTAAATTGTGTCTTTTGAAATAATATTGATGAATTAACAAAATTGCAAATGTTTAATCCGATTATGAAGTAGGAAATTGGGGGCCTAATAGCGAGTTGTTAGTTTGGATTCTTCTTTTACTGTTATGGGCCCGTTTCTGAATTGAGTATTTCGAGTTAAGACAATATCAAACCCTGCTAGTTTTGCAGGTTTTCAGGCAGGCAGGTAAAGTACAATCTGACAAATACTCAAATTTTTAATTTATAAATCGGCTTTGTATAAAAATACACCTGTTTGGTTAAGTATAAACATGTTCCTCACTTATTAGGAGCCTTTGTTACGGTTCTACCACCCACGTTACACCAAAGGATTCTTAAAAGTACTTATCACAAATATGTAATCTCACGGCAACAGTAGGTACAAGACGAACGTGCTTTCAAAGATATTTGGGGTATCTACCTGTTTATATTAAACATTCTCCTAAAAATACGTGCAGGATAAGTAGATAATTAGGTGCTTTTAACATTCCTCGCATCCCGGTTCCCACGGTTATAGAATGAGAAAACTGAACTGTGATCCAGTTACTAAGTTTGGAGTCAGTTTTGGGGCTAATCTAGAAAATTACGCAGTACATGCCAAGCATACAAGATTGGCACAAAGACACAGGAGACCTTAGACACGTCTAGTGTAGGCGAATGATAAGAGAACTGCGAATATCAATACATATCATAAATCTGTAGAAAAGTCGTTTTTGTATACAGTAAATAATTTAAAAAATATTGCCTGGGTGTTAAAGGATAACCAACAGAACTCATATCCAGCGTTGTTGGCATTTTTGTCTGTTTAGTTGTGCACGCATCACGTAAAATGTACGAAACCAATGTAATTGATAACTTTATACTTAATAGTTTTGCGCAACTTGAAGTATTGCTTAGTTTTTGATTCATCGCAATCGGTTCACTCTACCATTTAGTGTTTAAGAAGTAAAATATCACAACACACGCAATTCAGATACTCGGATACTTGAACTGCATATTCAATAGATGGTCATTTTCTGAATGAAAGTGTTAAAATTCGCCGCAGAAGGGTAGGGTTAGCAAGTAGCAAGGTAAGTAGGGTAGGGTAGCCATTTGACGGGAGCGAAGACGCGGGCACAGCTAGTAGAAAATATAATCCTGTGTTACAAACGCTCGTGATTAAATAATATCACGCACTCACGGGTCAGTCTTTAGGGTTAAGCAACGTTTGCCAAGGTCGGTCCGTGGATGAGTGATGGGTGATTCATAATATACCAAAACTCTTTCGTGCCTTGGAAAGCACGTAAAGTCGTTGGTTCCGGCTGTCTTTTGTTCTTCTTCTACTACTGTTATTTTTTAGCCAGGAGATCTGACACCAGTCTAGCCAAAGGATATCTATTTACTGGGTTGTGGAGGTCAGACAGGCAGTTAAAATCATCATCATCCTTTTAACATTCCCATTGCTGGGACGTCCTTCTCTCTCTGAAGCGGGCATGGGCCATAATCCACGCAGGCTCAGTGCGGGTTGGTGAATGTCACATGTCTTCTATTTTTTGGTTCTAGGATATGCCTGTTTTCTCACGATGTTTTCCTTCACCGTTTTTAGAGCAATGGTGATGAAATAATTTACACAAAGTAATGGGCCTGCCATGCAGTCCCACATAACTCCACGAGGAGGTAGCGCAGTTATGTGGGACTCCAACCCACTAAACTCCACGGTGTCCTCCTATGCCGCTTATGGCGGAAACACGCGCACGAGTTTGCACTCACCGTGAAACCCGCCGGGGCTGTCCGTCACCGGGACCCATCTCTGGGGTGTACCCCCATCACCGGCGCACCAGAACTAATTACACGCCGTGATCACCCCAGGGACCAAATCAGCACATGGGCGCCAGACGACCCCGTGCATGGCACCCTTGGTCCCCCTGTGACGGTTCAGGTCAGTGGCCCTGCCACCTACCACTTTTCCGCTGCAGGGGACCTATCCTGCGGCTCCACCGCGTCCGCTATCAGACGGTAGCGACTCCGTAAAGGCCGCGGAAGGTAGGAAGAGTGGCGCACCGCAATACCGGCCCCCCTCTCAGCCGCGATATCGTATGGAAGGCCCTGGGAAGCCGACTTACGACTTCGCGGCCCGCCTTAGTTGCGATGTCACCTCTGTTACCATGCGGCACCGCAACCTACTTGTTGGCAGCTACGTTGTCTTAATCGGCAAAAGACCTGACGAGCGGCCTCTCCTCGGGTTCCTCTTCGCTTCACCGTGGTGATCAAGCCACGGCAACTGAGCCCCCCCCCCCCCACTTCGAAAATGCGCCACCGGGAGGGCGAACCCACGATCTACGACACGTAAGTCGGGGCCGTTACCACTGGGCCACCAGTGCTTAGACTGCATCTGATAAGACTGGAAACCGGGCCCGTTTTACTTGAGAAAAGACTAGGCATATAGGATCTTGTGTTAGAACAGTAACGGGTCAGTAAACTTAATATGTCCACAAAATTGTATGCCTAAATTAGACCTGAAACGTCTACCTTTAATAAATAAGATCTTTCATCGCAATCTAATTTTCCGTCTGATAGGTCTATTGGACTTGTTCCACGAGGCAAGCAAAAGGGAATTTTTAATTCCGTAGGCATACAAAAGGCATCTTTACGAGTAGTCTCATATATTGTTTGGTCTTATCTTTGTGTTTGCTATAAATAGCAGTGATGAAAGGAATATATGGGGATAAAGACAGCTAATTATTGGCGTCCTTTTCCTTCTTAATACACAATATTATTAGTAGATATCTATGTAGCCAGATCACTACTTTTGCTTACTGACATTGGATAGATACAATTCGAAGGGAATTTCGTATATTAGATGGCCATTGTAACGGGAATATCTCTTTTTTATTAATAGTTTTTCTCATTATAAAGGTCCAATAGAATACTTACAACACGTTAAGGATTGTATTATTATTAATATTAGCAAATTATCCGTTATTCTCGATACGATTATTTTTCCGAAGATTACGAAGGAAACTTTTGTAGGCAGGTGTAAGATACTAATAAGACAATGTTCATAAGAAATGAAAATATCTCTCAAAGCTAGAAGTGTTTAGTTCACTACTTATTAATTAGGTGCTAACGACTTATGCTTGATCCCACTGGCACAATGCATGCAATAATAATTCCACAACTGGATGTGTAGATAGTACTAACAATAAAGACAAATACGACAACATATTAAATAAAATCTACTATTTTAGGAACAGCGGCGCCCGCGGTATTAGATATGAAATAAAATTCCGAACTTACAACGATTCTGGTCTCCTTATGTGGAGGCGGAAAATTGGTATACGGCCTCGAGACTTCATTGGTCTAGGCCTAAGCGATGGAAAACTACAGCTTATTTACACGGACACTGATATAAAGGAGATGAACTTGGCGAACCATGAGGATTGGTTCCAGTGTGTGGAGTCCAAGGCAAGGGTGGACGATGGAAGGTGGCACACCGCCACCGTCAGACGGAGGAAGAGGCTTGCCATGCTTCAAGTAGACGACACTCCGCCTGTAAGAGGATACTCGCAGTCACTGTTAGTGCCCTCGAAAGCAAATCCCAAGCTGTGGATCGGTACGTATTTTATTCACCACATTTTTCTTTTGGATTATCTCATCAATCGTATTTATGTTCAATTTAAAGTCGTACTACTGCATGTTAACGATAAAAGCTGCCACCCATTTGAATTATTTCCAATACGTTAACAGTTAAAATAAATGTTGTTGCATGTTTGCATGCAGAACGAGTCAAAACAATGATTTTATTGTACATTTGCCCATAATCTTTACTGTCGTTTAAAAGTTAAATAAATTATTGTTGTTTCATAGGAGGTTCTCCGTCACTACCGCTGGGTTTGCCAGCTGCGTTGTACACGGGCCTACGAGGCTGTGTGGCCAGCGTGAAGGCAAACGGACGACATATCGATCTCAGTGCGCCCATACGACCTGCGACCACGGTGCGACATTGTGACTGACGATGCGACTTACTAGTCGTGCGACACGTGCAGTGTAAATTGCCAAGTGGATTGTGAGATTTAAAAAGTATTATTTTGTAGTTGTTGTGTTGAATAGTGTTTTAAATGTACCTGTCTAATAATGTACCTACCGATACATATCCGTTCCGATATTATGTTCGTATTATTTCGACTTTACAGCTACAAAGAGTCCATGAGCATACATATCTCTAAAGAGATTATTATTTCATATCGCCTCGTATAAAAAGTATTCATAATATCTATTTAACCAAAAGACTTTGTTGCCATAATACTTTACGTTGTAGTTTTAGATCGTATAGGAACTATATCAATTACTATCTTTTTTACATCGGTGCTCGGATTACACATCAGAGGTATAAAGAAAAAAATGAAAATATTAATTATGCGAAAGTACTGAATTAATAAAAAGAAGACTCTTGATATTTTGTTGTTAAAATTAGCAGAAATATATAATCTAGTTAATAGATTAGTCAATAATACTTAAGAATAGTTTATATTATAAGCGAGAGCAAAATTATCATGATTGTGAGAAATTATAAAAAAAAGTTTTTAAAACTTTATTGGTGTAGAGAAGTATAATGATCGGGCTCTAATGGTGACATTCTAGCTAAACTATGTCTTCAGGGCATAATATTAATATTTGAAGGATAAGCAATCGTAAATTAATATTTTGACTAACGTTTTCAAACTTTTTTATTTGATAATGAAATTATCATTTTGATTCCATTTTTGCCATTCCTTTTGAAAGTGAACTATGATATTTAGCAATTATTTATAAATAACAGTGCCATAGTAATTGTACAGTAGCTGTTTTAGGATGTTTATATACTCAGTGTTTAAAGCATAATACTAGGTTGTGTTTGTAATTTCCTTTTGAATAGTAATTACCTATTTATTTTTAGTTTATTACCTATTTGTGTTATCAATGCATTAACTTCAGGGTATCTATATTTTATACAAAGGACTAAGGATGAGCCCAAACGAACGTATCTATGTGAGCTGTGGGTTGCATAAAATGCGTCGAAGTCCTGTTTGCGCCACACGGCGACGCAAAATGAGTTGCCTGCTGAATCATGCTCATTATTTCAACTGAATTGCGCTCGAGGTGAGGGAGGGGAGTGAGGCAATTCGTCAGCGCCCCGTAACAACCTAGAATAACAACTGACATTACGTCCATCCTTCTGGCAGCCTAACCGAATTTCAGTTGAACGTAAATTGCGCGACTCACAAAATTACGTTCGTTTGGCCTCACCCTTAATTAGCACATTATCCAAATGGCAACAAGAAGTATTGTGTCGTATTTAAAACAGTAATAACTTTTATTTGTAGAGATTGAATTTTCGTTGCCATATTTTGTTTTCAAGAATTTTCTTAGCTGAAGCTGTAAAGCTCGTGCAATTATTTGTTTAATGTGATGCGTTATAACTCATAATAAACCTCCTTTATTTTAAGTGATTTTACATCATTTTTATTTTTGTATCACCTGAGATTATTTTGATAGTAAGTTAGTACAGACATTTTGTAATATATGTACATATAATATTAACTATAGACTAGAATTTTTTTACGAGCCGCTTTACTGTTTTATCGAAATATCTAATAAATGTTACGAAATGTCCGTTAGATTATGAATTCCATATGAGTAATATGTGAGTAAGTTCAGCCCAAGTAAGTACGTCTAAGTAAATCCCTCGAGGGTTCATATTCACAGTTGTAGGTAAGTGTCTCCAAACTTTGGACACTTGACCTACAATTGTGACATCTCTTAATCTCCTTCATAGAGCAGCATTGTATTTCAGTTCAAGATTTTTTGAACTCTCTTCACGTGGCATATGTAATCGATCTTCCTAACTTTAAGAATCATTCATCACTCTTGCTGCAAAATCAACTACTTAAAATAAGGCCAGCTGTAGGCTAGTTATGTTCTAATAAATAACGAATTTCAATTTTTATTTCTAAGCCTGTACATTTTAAAAGTAACTACATACGTAATGTTATGCATAGACAATTGGTATAATAGCCTAGAATCAATTACCCAAGGTAACTTTTAGTTCATTCCTTTGATGTAATGCTAACGCAAAAACTACACTCTTTAACTAAAAGATAAGTTCGTTTTTCTACATTTCGTCTAGCGAACTATTTGTAAAGTATTATACTTAATACTAATTTAAAATAAAACAATGACAATATTAAAATATTTATCAAATGGCATTTAGAGTTACGTTTTTCGTGTTAGACATGCTTCGTGGTCGAACGAAACACAATTCACTTTTTAGATGAAATTTTAGGGCTATCCTATCGCTGTTTATTCAGACTTAGTGATGAACAAGTACATTCCTCTATTGTACTTATTATTATGTACTTAATTACAGAGATAAATATAAATATTAAAGAATATTGTGTCTGAATGAACGCAAGGTATGGGGTTCTTAGCAATAACCTACCTTTAAAAACAGTATTCTACGTACATATCTTCCAGTCCCGTTTGTTACGCAATGTGTGTTTTGATGTAACTATCTTAGTTTAATAATACAAAACCATAAATTAAAATGAGACTGCAATCCGTAAGAATGTGTTTATTTTCGAACCCTACCCGAGACGAAATGATCCTATAAAAATATGAGGCAACATCCTTTAGCGTTCACATTATGGAGGAAAATACACTCGAATGAAAAGAAAACGCTAGTGAATCATCGACGATAAAGATTTAGTTAAATGAGTTTCTTGCTTATCACTGGAACGATTTACGCTGGGAACCATCGAGCTAGAACTAACAGCTAGCACCTAAACTCAACACGAATACCTAAATTCAACCATTTTCAATCTCAAAGCCGATTAAGCGCAAGCTATACTCGTAAAACCCTGAGGACGTGTCTTATCAAATTCTTGATCGGAATTTATGGATAATAAATTAGTTAACTGTTTAGCCAACCGTGCCCTTGTACCGATGGGGCCTTAGGTGCCGCGAATATTACTAATGGCCTTCAAACACGAAAGCTTTTAATTTAATGATATAGACAACTGTGGGACTGGCCACAAGTTTGTACAGTGTACAGACAACCGCCGATAGCTATTAGGCGATTGGATTGATGAGAGAACTTGTTTACTTATGTTCGGACAGGCCCTTCGATTGTTTTAATGTCTGGTGATCTAAAACGAAGTTTTGGGAATGGGCAAGAAAAATATTTGATGTTATCGTTTTCAGTTGCTATGATAAAATATATTCATCTAGCCTTACAAAAGAATTAACATTGCCACTAAACGAAATAATGTTACCAGTCTTAGCAAGCACGTTGCCGGATAACAACGATGTGGAGGAATACGTCGACGCCGAGGCCGTCCGCCCGATGCAGGACTTTGAGGTGTGGAATTGGCTGGCTGCCCTGGGACCCTTCCGAGTGACAGACCTTCTGTTTTTTTTATTTTGTTCTTTTGCCCACAACTTAAAAATATTTAATAAATATTCGATATATATATAAATTTGACCAGCCAACTGCAACAAAGGACACTATATAACCTTAACCTATTTTACTTTTAAATCTTTTTATTGTGACGTGTTTCGGGGCGATTAGCAGAATAAACCACTTATATACTGGTATTTGGCGCTTTATTATTCCCGAATTTCGTCCTGTTCTATTCAAATAAATGAGCCTTTCATTTGTGGAATCTTTGAAATACATTGTCCTTCGACCAGACATTGATGAATACTGATACTTCTTATAGCTCCATAAACCAAAACATAAAATCAAAACCCTTATATTTTTAATTTTGTCCATATGTCCTTCCGTATGTTATTCAGGCATTGTCATTGTATTCGGAAGATGTCCACAGCCACACATAGGCCAACACCAAGCGTTGCCCAACTACTCATCCTGCACAGCTATTTTATTCTGAGACTATTGGAACAATATCATGAAGGAAGGTGTATTCTGTGATCGGCTAAACAATGAAGAAGTAAAATTACGAAAAATATAATTAGGGGCGATGCCCATAGCTACACATAGGCCAAACCGAAGCGTTACCACATCGACTCATCCTGCTCAACTATTTTACTCTGAGACTATTTAAATTATAGTTAGTTAGCTACACATAGGCCAAACCCAAGCGTTGCTACATCGACTCATCCTGCATAGCTATTTTACTAGGAGACTATTGGAACTATATCTTGAAGGACGGTGTATTCTGTGATCGTCTAAACAATGAAGAAGTAAAAATACGATAAATATAATTAGGGGCGATGTCCACAGCTACACATAGGGCAACACCAAGCGTTGCCACATAGACTCACCCTGCACAGCTTTTTAGTCGGAGACCATTGAAACTATATAATGAAGGAAGGTGTATTTGTGATCGTCTAAACAATGAAGTAGTAAAATTACGAAAAATATAATTAAGGGGGCAATCATACAGTGTGACAGAAGAATTAAAAAAAAACATCAGCGCAATTTAAAAAAAAAACATGAGGGTTACTAACAACGGAGTTTTTTCAGTGTTGCTATGCTTATTCAATGCTTATGAGTGATATCTTGATTTGAAAGACTAGTCATGTACTAGTACTTTGTGTAATCGCCTAGCGAAATACGCGGCGTACTGTATTTCACTAGCACTACTACGCGTAGCACCCAAGAGCTACGACGTATAGAACCCAAGTGTTAACTACTGCGTAGCGCTCAAGTAGAACGACCGCGTAGCGCCCAAATGCTACATCACGTAGCCAAAGAGTGCTACGCAGCATAGCACTGACTGCGTAGCGTCCAAGTGCTACGCCTCGCACATGTCATTTTCTACGACGTTGTGGCTACGGTATGTACATATTTTCCCGTAAATTTTATTAAAGTTATTTATTACACAAAACTTATTATAGGCGCGTCCACAAAGCTTTGTTTACGAGATAATCAATAAAAAGGCTTATTTGATTTAAGAGTAAACGTAAATAAAAAATTATAGGCTTGGTAAAATCACTCGCGAATAGTAAAAACATCAACTCCTTTTATATAGCTATGATATTTGTCACATCTTACTATTAGGTGAGCTGTAACAAAGTTAGTATCACATAAATTCGGCAAGTACCGGAGGTATCAACATTTCTTTATTTATTTGACAATAGTGCGTAATATACGACGGCATAAAAAGGCGAAACGAACAGATTGATATATCATCCTCTGCACAGACCCGCCTCTAATCTCAACTAGCCTGAATTATGGTGTAGAAAATATCCTCTCATTCTTTGCATAAGCCATAAATCACGTGAGCCACCGGAATCCCTGGAGGCATTATGAACGAGGAAAATAAGCAATAGGTAGATATTAACCAAAAAGTGAAACGCCGCTTAGGGTGGATTTCTGAGATATGTGAGAAAGAAAAAAGCCTCGCCGAGAGGCAATTTAAGAATATGCCGCGAAAATTCTCATGTATTACCTAACGCGCTATTAGATTTTAGGATAATGCCACCCTAAAACGTTTGTATAACTTACAGAACGAAATAAAATTCACAAAAGAAAAGTTAAGAACTGTGTAACTCCTTCGAGACGTACTACAAAAGCAGTAAAACTAAATTGAGAATTCAGTCAATCTATATATTACATGAGAGTATTTCAGCTCATTACGTTTTCATTTAGTTTCTTTCAAGTTTTGTCCCTCGATACAATCAGAAAATCGGGTACACATTTTGTTTATTCCCAGAAGTTTCAAGTTTATTAAGGTTAAAAGTATGGGTATACGCAAAAAGCAATAAAAGGTAACGAAATGGAATCATAAAAACATCGCGTGTTCGGCGCAAGCGTTTTATCACTTAATTAAATGTTTGGGTCGTTGGTGCAGGCAGAAAGGTTTGCTAGGTGTAAAAGAAGTTCGTTCTAGCATGTTATGCGCCACAGTTGCATGGTCAGGAGTAATAATCTCAACTTTATTACACTTGCATCGGCTAATTTAAAACATTTACACTAGACGTTAATTGTATAAACAATTCTATTTAAATTCTGCTTTCTAGATACTAATAGAGTTAAAAGTTAATTAACCGTGAAGTGTTATTTTTAGACGCAAGGTTTTTGCATTTCTACCTACTGTTTTGTTGGAGATGATTATTACTTGATGCATTCAAAGTAACGAGCTAAAGTATTGCTTAGTGGGTTGATTGAATGAGGACAATGAGGAGGCTCTCGCTAGGCATCTGGATCAAAGGCTTGATTTAGAAAACCTTATTTTTGGATACGTCTAGTATTAGGATGCACCGGTACCTGTCTGGCTCGAAGGACTAATGTTAACTCGTAGAATAAAATTTGACTGTATGAATAGTAGAAGAATAGAAATATATTTATTCGACACAGGCACAACACAACAGCAAAAAACATGGAGTAAAAGACAAAAAAGAAGTGCTAAGACAAATTGCACTGAACGTGCCTATACCGAAAGGGTTACCAACTCAGCATTACAGAGCATTGGCATTGGGCGTCAGACACCCAGCGCTGGTTTTCAGTTGGCAGCAAAATAAAATATAATCTATACATAATTTGACATGAGTGATACAATTTAAGGATGTGTAAAAAGTGTAAATAAATGGAATACGCACAGGATTATTTGATATGTAATTAATTACAAAAAATCTTTTTTATCAGCGAAGATCAATCTAGCTCCAATCATTATATGCTTTAGGTAATGAATTTGCATGTGTGTTTGTTTGGCGCCAACTCAAAATGCTAGACTAAACGTTTATTTTTATTTTTCAGTTCGTTACGGCATAAAGAACTGAAAAATAATAGAAACTTTTTGTCTCAATTTTTTGTTAAATCTTTTTTTATTTCGGTTTTCAGTTCATTTCAGAATATTCTGTGGGAAAATTATCAGTAAATTCTTTTTATCTACCTTTAAGGGATTTTATTTTCCAAATTTTAATGGGACCAACTTTGAGATACACTATTAAAAAAAAAAAAAGTTTTGTAATCGGAAATGAACATGTCGAATTGAAAACCTACTCCTTTTATTTTTCGTTTGTTAAAATATGAAACTATCCCGGACACAAATAAAAAGGTTTATTGATTGGAAAGGTTGTCCGTCGTAGTCTGGTCCGTGGTAAATATTATCATCGGTCGTGTAGAGCGCGCATGAACGGTTTTGGGTTCGATTCCCAACATTCCTCTCTGGAGCCCTAAACCTAGTAAAATGTAAACCTAAATTAGCTTGGACCCTGTTCCCGATAACGGTGGTCTACTTTTTAAAATTTATATATTTTATCTACACTAATATTATAAATGCGAAAGTAACTCTGTCCTGTCTGTTTGTTTGTTACGTTTTCACGCTGCAGCCGCTAAATTAATTATGATCTTTTTTGGTATAGATATAGATTAGACTTGAATGTACGTTCCTTTGGACTATTTTCCGACTTGCATGCGGCTGATGCCACTGGCAGAAGCTAATATTTTGTATCTAAATATTTAAAAATGTCTATGTGTAATGTATGTGTATGTGTGTGTGTGTACTGTGTATGTTATGTGTGCGTGTTAGTGTGTGGATGTGTGTGTGAAATGTGAATGTATGTTAATGTGTGTATGTGTGTAGTTTTACTAAATTTATGAGAAAATAAATAAATGGGTATAAATAATACTATTACCCGATAGATTAGCTTACCTATACAATACATCACTGCATAATTTAGTGGCTTTCTGCGTGTGTTTGTAAATCCGCAAATTCCTCCTAAACCACGCAACGGATTTTGATGCGGTTTTCGCTAATAGAAAGAGCGATAAACAAGGAAGGTTTTTGTAAATAATTTGTCATGTGCAAAGCAGGAGTGGATCGCTAGTCTATACTTCTATACTAATATTATAAAGAGGAAGGATTTGTATTTTTGTTAGTAATGAATAAGCTTAAATCTACTAGACCGATATCAAAAATTCTTTAACCGTTGGGAAGTTACACTATCCCCGGGTGACATAATCTACTTTTTATTCCTTTATTCTCACGGGAACGGGCTCTACGCGGGTGAAACCGCGAGGCGTCCGCTAGTACACTATAAAATTTAAAACGTTTAATTTTATAGTAGTCTCCTACCAATTCTGGCATTAGATCCTGATCCGATTACGATTTCATTTAGATTGCAAATTCTATCACTGGCAGAAAGCTACACTTTTGTTGAGTCTATTCGCTACTTTTTATGGAAAATTCGCGGTTCCACGGAAAAGAAGCAGCAGGAATAATTTAGCACCTAAATAATATGGAGGTGGGATTCAACACAGTTTCAAACTAATGTTGCTGTTAACAAACAATAGATACAATAATTGTGTAAACATATGTATAGTCCCAATAAATATTTTGAAAATATTGAAATTGTGAAAGTCAAAGTCAAATATATTTATTGAACTAGGCCAATAAGCGGCACTTTGGACGTCAAACACGCATTAAAATTAAAATTTACTAGTAATAAAAGTTGATTCTACCGTGCAATAATAAAATATATTGTGAAATAATTAAATATATTGTCTTTAGATATATAATAATTCACTTAAGGAGCAGCTAAATCTAAAAACTGCAAAAGTGAAAGCTTTTACACCGGCTTCTATTTTCCACGAGGGATTAGGTCCCAGAGGCTAGACTGTTCTACGCAGTTTTGAATTTTCAGTTGAACATTTTCGCAGTGAAAGCTTGGCACTGAATGCCCGCTACGCCAGTGATTCATACGCGACATAATTTGTCGCACCCCTATCGGTGTTGTCATAGTTTGTTAAATACCGTGTCAACTGCGATGCAATTGATAAATAAATCAAAATATTACGACTAGATTAATTAGTGATGATAGCGGACATTAATAAAATACGCAAATCTCGATTCATTTTGCATTCATATGAAATATTTATTAAAACAGTAAATATTTATTTATTTTAGTTTCGAGCGTTTGTACAATCAGCAACAATGCGGAAACAAAATATTTTATTTCATACAAAGAAAAATGTTTCGTGATAGAGCGATTCAACAAGACTGTAAAGCGCTTTTGTATGGCTCACAATCATGCACGTATTTTTCTTTCAATCGTGTATAAATAAGGCTAAGGTGAACATGAAGGTATACAGATTCCCACCGTCTCCCAGGATTTGTATCTCGTCTCCCGCAGCGAGAGACGTGTCCTGAATACGGACACGATTCTTGGTGATACACGACACCCGGCAAACCTGCCGTTTGAGAACTCGCTGAAAGAAATCCAAACGTCACTGTGGACCTATCTGTACGACTTTGTCTCATATCTATGATAAACAATGAATTTTCAATGCGATTCGGGTTATGAAATATATGTAGTTTATATACTGAAGATAGAACAACTATTATAAACATTGCCTATCATAAGAAGGGAGGCTTTTGCCCAGCTTTGGGTCAATTTGTAAGAGCCTCGATTATAGATAATAGGAACTTAGAAGAAACATCAGGATAGCGATAATTGGCTACATCAATTTGGTACAATCTCTTTTATGCTGCTACCTTGAGTGCAATGACAAACTTAGCAAATTTGTACCAAAATGTACAATGATTCATGTCAGCCAACATATATAGGACGCAAAGTGAGCCTACAACGTGTTGTCAATTTGGTACAATCTTTTTTATGCTGCAAACCTACCTTGAGTGCAATGACAAACTTAGCACACTTGTACCAAAGTTTACAATAATTCATGTCAACCATCGCATTTGGGACGCAAAGTGAGCGCACAACGTGTTGACAATTTGGTACAATTTTTATGCTGCTAACCTACCTTGAGTGCAATGACAAACTTAGCACACTTGTACCAAAATGTATGTATTCATGTCAACCATAGCATATGGGACGCAAAGCGAGCGCACAGCGTGTTGTCAATTTGGTACAATCTCTTTTATGCTGCTAACCTACCTTGAGTGCAATGACAAACTTAGCACACTTGTACCAAAATGTACAATTATTCTTGTCAACCAACGCATATGGGACGCAAAGCGAGTCCACAACGTGTTGGCTTGTAACCTAGAATTATATCGTAGCTTCTTATCATGTATAGCTACGTCCACAGTTCCCGCATACGACATAGTCTACAAACTAGATTGTATTACGAACGTACATTTCGTACGTACTCTCCCTCTTTGAACACAGACGGGACTGCGAACGAACTCAAAAAGTACATTATCTCCGTAATAGTAAGAAACGAATAGCTGCTCGAACTGTTTGTGAATCAGAAAGAGAATTAAAGATAATCATATTACTTTATATAAATGTGATGACATAGAATAAAAAGTGGAAGCTTTGAAAGGCGGGAGAGAAAATAAATTGGGGTTGATATATTGTCCCTGTGGAGTAAGAGTAGGCCCACGTGATACGAAGCGCCATGATATATTATCACCGTAAGGTTGTTACGATATAAGCAATAGAATCATAATTTGTGTAAATGACGCCATGTGTAGATACACACTGAAGATTAATGGAAAGGAATTTCCTCTTCGCGCTTCGTCAGATTAAGAAAGCTTTGTATTCTTTTTGGCAGTGACAACGACGTCTGAGTAGGCTGCTATAAAAGTATTTGCAAAGGAATTGCGTTTAGGTAACGACGTACTATGTAAACAAAAAAATCTCAATAAGAAAAATACTACACAGCTCGAAAAAGAGGACATGCTTTTAAATTACATAGAATATAAACGAATATAAACTACCTTAAAAATTGTCGGTGAGGTACGTCTTACGAGAAATAGTTACAACATTATACATATATGTAAGAAAGGCCTGTGTAACAACAATATTGGTAGCCGTGACAGGGATCCGTTGAAATCGGCATCCGTGACCACGATAAATCGTTTAATTCCACCCCTGTGACTCGGCCGACTGCGAGAGGCCAAAACGCCGTCACAATTTACTTCGATCCAGTCCCAACGTGCTAGAAATAACCTGCTGCTTCGGCGGCAATTGTGTACTATTTGAATGGACTTAATAGTCAATCGATCGTATAAGTAGATACCAATAGAAATTACAGCACTTGTATTGCATTTGGAAATAGAGCAGCTGCCGGGTAGGGCTTCGTTTTGGTTCATTTGTGAGAGAATTCACACGATCCCTCAATCAATCAATATGCAGGTAATTAATATAGGTACATTATACTCACAAACAACGTATGTAAACAAATGCTAATGGGAACGTTACGAGATAGCTGGGTTAGGAAACATAAATAGAATTTCCATTTCATACCTAAGGCCCGGGAGCAAAGATTATCACGCTTGAGTTATTATATGCAAAACCTCAGCAAAACTCGAGCGTTTCAAGAATGTTTAAAGCTTTGTGCCAGGACAAACGCTTGAATACCACCGGCTAATGAAATTAAGGTGAGAAAGGAATCATGAAATATTACGAAACGTTTGAGGGGAAGTGTTTTGGGTAATACCAACAATGTATATTTTTTATGAGCGAAACCTACTATGTATTCTTGGCTTGGCTTAAAGTCAATTTGCGATATAGGTATCGCAATGGTAACGACATGTAATCACTTTATATGTATGGCTCGAAGCTCGGCATAACGGCACGTTTGCCCTGATGAGGAAAACGTGGACGATATTGTGTCGTATTTAATATAATATTTTATTACTATAGCGACTACGTTCATGATATATATTTCTTGATAACAACTAATGGATTCGACTGAAAAAAAATTTAAGACCTTAATTTTTGTTAAATTGAAGGTTTTCCATGAAGGGGATATTTGGCGGTATTATTATATCTATCATAAGAAAACCTCAGCATGTTAGGATTATTACTGCTCCTCCTGGCTTGATAATAGCGATTATTGTCCAATTCAAAAATTATACTTAGTTTTGTTTAGGATCCCTTCGTTTTTAATCTACGAATATGCTTAGTAATATTTCACCATCCTCATCATAATCAGTCTTTTAATGTGGCCGCTACTGGGACACAGGCTTCCTCTCTATTAGAGAGAATGGGCCGTATTTCGTCACATTTTATTAAAAAGATTTATTGTTTTTACCTGCAATGTTGATCATCTAAAAATATGATCTGCCTTGAACTCATTTTTTTTTTCATATTCCTATAAAAATATTTGTTGAATAATAATGGCGAAAAGCACAATACTAATCAAATTAAGAATACTCAGGAGAATTATGGCCTCAAATAATATTATTAAAAGCGATAAAGTTGCCAGATAAGAAAATCCCTGTAATATGATAAAAAGAAAACCAGGAGTGAAGAAGACACCATTTACTTACAAAGAGAAAGAAATAAACCACATGATATTTCATTTAGAATAGAACAAAAAATCTCCGGAGAAATTCGTGCCAGAGTATTTTATTTAGTTTTATTACGGAAAGTATTTCAGCATATATCTTTATAGAAGTACTATTGCAGCGATTTGTACACCAAGAGGCACTGTAAGACCTCTATCTCGTTTCAAATGAACGTATTTTTCTTCTTCAGTTCATTTCACTTTTAAATACATTAGTATTTTTACAGAAAAAATATACTGTCACTAATCAGTCATAAGTGTGGTTGTATCCGCTATGTGTGAAATACATAGTGGAGATGTTGTCAACAACAGCAACACATACCTTGAAAGAAATGTGTACTGATTATAAGAAACTTTGTTTACAAACTATTTGTTTATTTTTCTTAATGGATCATCCTTATTTTTATGGAGAACAAAAATAAATAAAAAAAAGAGAGAGAGGACACCCGGTTGGAACGGAATTTGATTCATGAAATTTACAGTTTCGTATCTTAACTTACTTTATAATTTTTTTTTCACTACATCTTCTTTTAAACCACAACGTTGTCTTATTACATCATTCCTCAATCTATCATTTGGGTCATATTCAAAATAATTGTAAGTTACGGATAGGAAACAAATATGAATATTATTTTATTGTAACAGAAAAATAACAGAAAGGAGTTATTAGGGCAAGTTTAAATAGCATACATTTGTAAAATAAATAAATAAATAAAACATGCACACACAGACAGTACATGGCACAGCAATGCAATACAGGGCACATTATACGAAAACTTAACATACTTCAAATAAAAAGAAAAAAAAAAGTTTTGGCTAACCTGCGGTGCAGTAAGTTGAATAATATTTTATTATCATTAATTCATATATGACACTACGTGAATAACGCCTAATCATTCATATCTGTTACGTAACAGAAAAAAGTGATGGATAAAATAACGTATATGAATTAATTGCACGTGTCTAACCTACAAATCTATTTATTTCCACATTAATTTAAATGTTATACGAATATTTTATATTTATAACAATTAGCACAATACAGTTATTTCCTAGTATGGGTAATAAAACAGTAAACTTACTTACCGCTATTTTAAACGTCTCACATTAAATATTTACTTTTAAAAGTCTAATTTTCTTCGACAACGAAACGAGCTGAGAAACTATATTGAACAAAATGGCCGATCATTTATTTTTACGTCGTGTAGTGATAGGTAGTGGACTAATGATGCCAGTATATCAAATTTCTTTATTACCATGGAAATAATGTTCAAATAGCATAACAGAGAAGAATAACAGATATGTGTAAAATCAGAAGACTCATTAATAAATTAAATTTGAAGAACAATAAATAGTATTTTATATTTTGTTTAGTGAAGTGTTGAAAGTTTAAACAGTATTCTGTGAATATAGTTTTTTTTTTTAACCTTTGTGTAATAGTTAATAATTAAATTATTTTTTTTAGTTAACAGTCAAAGACGTGGACATTGAGTACTTGTATGAAACGGAATCTACGCAATGTTTGGTTTCATTTTTTTTTAATGAATTGTTTAGCTATATCAAATGTTTCGTTGTTTTTTATTAAATTCAAATAAACATTTAATCTGTTTGTTTATGAAATTCTAGTCAGTTGTATCTCGTTATAAAAATAATTGGGTTGGACACTATGACAGTATAATTATTACAATTATTTTGAATATGACCCATTTACAGTTACACCACACATACTTCGTAAGGAACGCATTTCTACTACAGTAATCCTACTTACATGTCTTTTTTGCCATACCCAACCTTCACTTCCATACGTAAGAGTAGGCACCAGCACGCTGTTGTGAACGGCGAGTCGAGCCTCCGGAGACATCGACTGGCTGGTCACAACCGCATATAAAGCACCATTCACATTATTTGCGTTCACTCTCCTTTCCACATTATCTTTAATCTTTCCATCCCTTGTGAACATACTGCCCAAATATATAACTCGTTTACTTTCTCTACACTCTTAACATTTATTTTCACTTCACAGTCCGACACATCGTCTTCTCTTTCAAACACCGTTACCTCCGTCCGTCCTCCGTCTTGCTCACATTTCAATTTCAACAATCATCACAGTCACCATGTCTTGCAGCTGTTCTGCTGCCGATTAATTGGTGTAAATAAATGTTTTATGAATATGAACGTAATAATTATATTAATACACATTGTGTCGTCCCGATTTTTAATATATTGTGCAATACTGTGCCAGGTCGCTGTCATTTTGAGTTCGACGGTCTTTTGATTGACAGCTGACACTTGACGAGGGAGAAAATTTGTAACGGATACGGTGAATTCGGGTTCTTGTCGAAACATATCTAATCGAGATGTTTCGCCCATTGTAATTGCTAATTGCGCCCGCCGTTCGTAATCGGTTTGTGGGGCGCCCGCGAAGTCGGTTTTTAATATATTTCACGGGCAACGAAGTGCTTTTGCGGGAAACATGCTCGGCCTGGTGGACGCCGGAGCCTTCGGTCCAGGCAGACGTCAGTCTATTCCTTATTATCATAATATTATATAGATTCTCCTATCCCTAATCTCACGGCACGACATTGATCGACCCCCAGGAACCTACCGCAGAAATCCCAGGTAAGTGCATAAATTACACGATAATATTACCGGCCAACCTTTGTGACACCTTACACCTGTAGTAGGAACCAGTATAACTCCCAATAAGAAAAAAACCCCCTAGCTTTCCACTACTGCGTTAAGGCAGTTTCGTGGGGTACAGGTTCAGAGAGGGTCCAGGAGTCCCAACGCCGCTATGGGCCCCGGTGTTTATCTCCTGGCTTGGGACCCGAAGACCTGTATTTAACACACATAGTACACTTTTTTCTAATAAATAAGAAATCAACAACAAAATAAATGCGATCGATAGAATGAAGTCTGACATAAATGAGTAGAAATTAAATAAGGACCGCTAGTTTCTTAACTAGTGTATTTTTTTGCGGTGAAATAGTTTCCATTTACGATCTCCTTCGATTTTCGATCACTCAGGATACGACATTTTTTATGTAACGATAAAGTGGCAACACCCCAAATCGAAATCGAAAGAAATTTAGGTACGTTCAGTAAAGAGACGCCTCTTTACTGAACGTAGCTAAATTGCTCCGTCGACAGCTGAGCGGCAAATGGCTGATCGGCAACATTTTTATTGCCGTGCGCGCCCTTGCATTGCAACCAATAGACAGGGCGACAGTTGCACGAGGATAAAAAAATCTCCCGGCTGTCGCGTCGCTACATGCGCGCACTTTCATAAACTTGATGTGAGAGACAAATTATTTGTGGAGACAAAAATTTGTGTGCGCGCTACTATCTCTAAGGGTGGGTGATGGAGGTTGTACACCTACATAACAATGTTTCAAGATTCGAATAAAACTGTTTAGGTAGTATCTTTAATTAAAGATAAACTAATTAGTTTACTCGATCGTTGTCGCTATTTCATAGCCTAGCAAGGAGGACAGCACGTCACCAACTCGATTGTCAGAGATTTACAAGTACCTACTTTGTAAAACTGTTACATGTACTGCAATCTGTTTTTATATTTATAAAGATTATATTTTATTATTATTATATCTGTTATTTTACTTAATTTTTTACTATGGGCGTTTTATTCTAAGTTACTCTGAATTTCAATTCGCTTATTAGTCTCCAACCAAAATCGTAGTCAAGTTTCAGCCCACTACTAGCGAAGTACTACGGGGACTTATATCAGGTAGTACGGTTGAAACAAAGTCAACTAGTTTCGCAGCCAAAACTGGCGTCTTAGTCTAGTTCGGTATGTCGCAGAAGTTCGCCTAAGTCGTATTTAACTTCACCGAACAGCTTGTGTTGCAACCGCATACTTAAGTATAATCGCGAACAGTCAGTAAACTAAGTAGTGCGGTTACTTTAATTTACTTTCAACTTATCTGTACTACCCGTACTTCGAATCAAACAGTTTGTTTATCAGAATTCGGGATCTGCTTCGTAATTAAACTTTTACTAGATGGAAAACCGGCAAACATGTTCGTAATGCGGAGCGTACAAACGCCTCGCCGACATACGGATAGGCTTGTATTAAAAAGATTTATGGCTGTACTTTGAATTATTCAACATCCATAGTTTTGCCTACTTACATAAATATTGTAATAAGGTGAACCTATTATAATTATTAATATTCATGTCTACACTAGCTCTTTCCAAGATTATGTTCAAAGTAAATTTTGCTATATATGTTTGAAGTCGTCTTTACTGTTCTGCCTTGCCCTGCCTTGTGGTAAAATAGACCTTTATAGTAAGAATAATATGAAAGACAAGACATTTATTAGAAATCGCAGCGAGTAAATTATATAGGAACGGTAAACAATAACGGTGTACACAGCTAATGATACCGCAATAACGGTCGATCTCTTATCCCAACTGAAGCATCTGCGGACCGCCTTCGTCTAATCAGATTAGACTATCTGTAGGTCGATATTAATTACGTCTCGTTAACGCGTAACGATCAAACACTACACGCCTATCAAATCACTAGTGATTTTCTCAAGTCATTACCGAGCGAAAATCAAGTCGAACTTACGACGCTCTGTCACGACAGAGGGTTTTAATACCGCTGAACATGCAACTATTCAATCACTACTGCGAACCGTGTTTCTGTTGTAAATAGCTCGCCTATTTAACAAACTGCCATCATTAATCTTTGTTTTGACAAAGTGTTTTCGTAAATTCTAATGGCGGATGGCTTGGACAGGAAAAATGTTATATTGGTAACTGTCTTCTCAACCTTTCTTTCTGACTTATTTATTTTACGTTTGCTTTGCAACGATGTGGAGGAGCACTCTGATGACTAAGTGTTCTGGAAGTTTTATTTAATTTCGTCCTGTTCTTCTTTTCATTTGTGGAATTTGTGAAATACATTGTCAATCGATCAGACATTGATGAATACTGATACTTTTTATAGCTCCATAAACCAAAAGGTAAAAACAAAACCCTTATATTTCTTTTTGTCCATATGTCCTTCCGTATGTTATTCAGTAATTATCATAGTATTCGAAATATGGCCACAGCTACACATAGGCCAACACCAAGCTTTGCCACATCGATAAATCCTGCACAGCTATTTTGCTCGGAGATATCATGAAGGAAATGTATTCTGTGATCGGCTAATCAATGAAGTAGTAAAATTACGAAAAATATAATTAGGGTTGGCAATCATACAGTGTGACGAAGAATTAAAAAAAAAAACAGCGCCAAGTGAGATTCGGACTCGCGCACGAAGAGTTCCGAACCATAATGGTGGCAAATAAACGGCAAATGATCACGTTGTATGGCAGCCCCACTTAAATATTTTTTCAACACACTTGCTCATAAAGTGACTCTAATTTCACCGCAATTAGGCACATACTGACACCTGTAATCAAACTGTGACCTTTTCATTACTATTATTCACAAGTGAATTATAGAGATTTTTTTTTTAATTTATTGGTTGAGTTGCTTTGTTCTTAAAAATGTTTCGATACAAAAAAGATCGTGCTCAATAAATGCTTGTATAATATTATCTGTGATTATACAAATAAATTGCTATTGCTTGCTCATTTCAAGCAACTTCATATTTAAATAGATAATATCATCTTGTATGTGTTTAATAAATAAAACTGTCACTAAAATAATTTTTGTTTTTCTCTGTAATAAAAAATACATGAAATTCCCCATTTTGTACGTGGCTAAAACGCTATCTGCGAAAAGCAAAAACAAAAGAATCCTCATACTTTTAGTCTATGGCCGATCGCCATTGTTAGATGCGCGCGCATAGGAAAACTGATTAATTTCGCCCGCTTTTGCGAAAAAAAAACAACTCGGGAACTCACTACTACAGTGAAACTGTTGAAATTATTTTTTTTGTATTATTTTCTTCACAAGTATATTGAAAAACGTCGTATGATACACGTGTGTATTGATGATTACCGTCCTCGGCTCTCTTAAGACCCTCACCTAACGGCTCAGGTCTCAATGGCGCCTCAGCGGTATTCACCAACATTACACACTTGCTCCATAATATACTAATTTTATTCTGTTTTTAGTATTTTTATTATAACGGCAATAGAAATACATCATCTGTGAAAATTTCAACTGTCTAGCTATCACGGTTCTTGAGATACAGCCTGGTGACAGACGGACAGATGGATCGCAGAGTCATGTTAATAGGGTCCCGTTTTTACCCTTTGCGTACGGAACCCTAAAAACATAAGGGGTACTAACAACGGAGTTTTCTCAGTGTTGCTATGCTTATTCTATGCTTATGAGTGATATCTTGATATGAAGTGACTAGCCATGTTATAGTACTTTGTGTAATCGCCTAGCGAAATACGTGGCGTATTGTATTTGACTAGCACTACTAAACGTAGTACCCAAGAGCTATGACGCATAGCACCCAAGTTTTAACTACTGCGTAGCACTCTAGTAGAACGACCGCTTAGGACCCAAATACTACACCACGTAGCCAATGAGTGCTACGCAGCATAGCACTGACTGCGTATCGCGCAAGTGCTACGCTTCACAACGCATATGTCATATTCTAAGATATTGTGGCTACGAGATATACCTATTTGTTCGAAATTTTGTTAAAGTTATTTATTACAAAAATCTTAATATAGGCGTCTACAAAGCGTTGTTTACAAGATAATCAATGAAAAGGTTTATTTGATTAAAGAGTAAACGTAAATAAATATCATTACATCAACTATTTACTGGCAAGAGCTTGGTAAAATCACTCGTGAATAGTAAAAACGTTAAGTCGTTTTATATAGCTATGATATTTGTCACATCTTACTATTAGGTGAGCTGTAACAAAGTTAGTATCACATAAATTCGGCAAGTACCGGAGGTATCAACATTTCTTTATTTATTTGACAATAGTGCGTAATATACGACGGCATAAAAAGGCGAAACGAACAGATTGATATATCATCCTCTGCACAGACCCGCCTCTAATCTCAACTAGCCTGAATTATGGTGTAGAAAATATCCTCTCATTCTTTGCATAAGCCATAAATCACGTGAGCCACCGGAATCCCTGGAGGCATTATGAACGAGGAAAATAAGCAATAGGTAGATATTAACCAAAAAGTGAAACGCCGCTTAGGGTGGATTTCTGAGATATGTGAGAAAGAAAAAAGCCTCGCCGAGAGGCAATTTAAGAATATGCCGCGAAAATTCTCATGTATTGCCTAACGCGCTATTTTGGGTGCTAATTAAGGCAGCTTCTTTAAAATGTCATTCTCGTCTGCAAATATATTTAGTTGTCTAATTAATTAATAGGTCAGCGACAAACTTTTAGCGTCTAATAAATGGTTTATAAGCGACCATATATTGTAAAACAAGCTACTGTTAATATGACGCAACATGGTGATAATTCTTAAGCAACTAAATTTGTGATATGTCTACTCATTGCTAGCTTCTAATAAGTGTATCAACTTCATCTATAAAATAATATCAACGTACTCTAATTTCATAGAGTCACCTTTATTTTTATACTTTAGCATAAGTAATTGATGAGTGAATCTACTATATTTGAACATAAAATTTCCTTATTATTGTCATCAAATAATGGTCAATAAAAGCTATAATTTCATGTATTCGCCTATCTATTTATAATGTTACCATAAGTAATTGACTATTATACCTACCCAAATGAACATACAAAAAATATGGGTGGTATTTAATACTTTTAGGAAACGAAACAAAGTCGACGGAGCCCCGCTGCGCAGGGCTCCTATTTCTGTCTGCAGGGTCTAAAGTAACCTAACATGAAGGAGATGACGGGAGCTGAGTTCGCTCGCTTTGCTCGCTCACTTCAGCTCCCGTCATCTCCTTCGAACCTAACCTATCCGTGTCGGGGTGCCCTAAGCTCCCGAGCTCGCTTCGCTCGCTCTTGGACTAATTCACATTTATTTTATATTTAATTGAATACGAGCACTCCTTAATCGTGTCATTAATGTAAACAAATACACGTGAACTCGTTGCTGCACGCACCGAATAGAGCTCGCTCATTGGTGCAAATGGCCGGTCGCGCCCCTCTGATTCCCAACGAGCGTCAGGTACCTACACTCCCGCGCTTGTGTTGCAAACTTTCACGAAAAAAGAATATGATTTATTAATTTAGTTGTTGAATGAAAAACTTTGATTGCTAATTTTGAGGCTGGAATTTGATTTTATTAGCAGACAGATGTTGAATCTCTAAAATATATAAAGTAGCTCACTTACAACATTAGTCGCTGAGTTATCAAATCAGAAGTAAATATATTTATCGGTAGCTCGGAGTCATATTAATTTACGCTCGTAAATTGACGCTGGTTTTTTGATATTCTGTTGGAGTAGTAAAGATGATGAATTAATATAATTGAAGCTGTTCTATTAACTCGTCGCCCACATATAAAAAAAGACGCTAGGTTGCAGGTGCTAAAGAAAACTTTTGTTGCCGCACATATAATTTCCCTTAGGTTTTAGGATAATGCCGCCCTAACACGTTTGTATAACTTACAGAACGAAATAAAATTCACAAAAGAAAAGTTACGAACTGTGTAACTCCTTCGAGACGTACTACAAAAGCAGTAAAACTAAATTGAGAATTCAGTCAATCTATATATTACATGAGAGTATTTCAGCTCATTACGTTTTCATTTAGTTTCTTTCAACGTTTGTCCCTCGATACAATCAGAAAATCGGGTACACATTTTATTTATTCCCAGAAGTTTCAAATTTCTTAAGGTTAAAAGTATGGGTATACGCAAAAAGCAATAAAAGGTAACGAAATGGAATCATAAAAACATCGCGTGTTCGGCGCAAGCGTTTTATCACTTTATTAAATGTTTGGGACGTTGGTGCAGGCAGAAAGGTTTGCTAGGTGTAAAAGAAGTTCGTTCTAGCATGTTATGCGCCACAGTTGCATGATGAGGAGTAATAATCTCAACTTTATTACACTTGCATCGGCTAATTTAAAACATTTACACTAGACGTTAATTGTATAAACAATTCTATTTACATTCATTGCTTTCTAGATACTCGTATAGTTAAAAGTTAATTACCGTGAAGTATTATTTTTAAACGCAAGTTTTTTAGCCGACTGCCGAATGAGGGTTATGTGTTTATCAGTCTATGTATCTATGTATGTTTGTTCCTAAGTGGCGTTCTAGAGACCAAACGCGTGGGCCGATTTTGATAATTCTTACGTCAATCGATTCGTCTTAACCCTGCAAATGTCACTGGCTGCATTAAAACTGGAAAGTAGAAAAATGGCGGATTTTGGGCGTCATATTGTGGAGGCCCAACATTTTTCTCTTCCAACCCCATCGTGTGGGGTATCAAAATAAAGCATTTTAGGAGGTGATTTCTTATAAATAAAAAAAAACATTCTAAAAATCAAAAAACCTGGTTTTGGCCAGCCAGCTCACGAATATGTATCCTCCAACTGCACAGCATGATTTTCTTCTTGTCTTTTTAGTTCGCTTTTAAAGCAGTCGGGTTTACTGTTTTGTTGGAGATGATTGTTTCTTGATGCATTTAAGTTATATGAGTTCAGTCGAGCTAAAGTGTCGCTTAGTGGGTTGATTGACGAAAGTCACACATTAGTCAGCGCAACGAGGCAAAGAGGCTCTCGCTAGGCACCAGGATCAAAGGCTTGATTTAGAAAGTGTTACTTTTGGATACGTCTAGTATTAGGCATCGGCACCTGTCTGGCTCGAAGGACTAATGTTAACTCGTAAAATGAAATTGTACTGAATGAAATAGGCACAGGATTATTTGATATGTAATTAATTACAAAAACATGTTTTTAATCAGCGAAGATCAATCTAGCTCCAATCAAAATACGCTTTAGGTAATTAATTTGCTTGTTTGTTTGGCGCCAACTCAAATTGCTAGACTAAAAGTTTTTTTTATTTTTCAGTTCGTTATACCGTCGGTTAAATTTTTTGTTAAAAAGTTTTTTATTTCCGTTTTCAGTTCATTTCAGAATATTCTGTGGGAAAATTATTAATAAATCTTTTTTTTCTACCTTTAAGGGATTTTATTTTTAAAATTTAAATGGGACCAACTTTGAGGTACACAAAAAATAAGGTTTATAATCGGACATAAAAAAATAAAATGCACATGTCGAATTGATAACCTCCTTTTATTTCGTCGGTAAAAAAATGAAACTATCCCGGTCACAAATAAAAAGGTTTATTGATAGGAAAGTCTAGTCCGTGGAAGCTATTAAAATCGGTCGTGTAGAGCGCGCATGAACGGTTTTGGGTTCGATTGCCAACATTCCTCTCTGGAGCCCTAAACCTAGTAAAAAGTAAAGCTAAATTAGCGTGGACCCTGTTCCCGATAACGGTGGTCTACTTTTTAAAATTTATATATTTTATCTACACTAATATTATGAATGCGAAAGTAACTCTGTCCTGTCTGTTTGTTTGTTACGTTTTCACGCTGCAACCGTTTAATTAATTATGATCTTTTTTGGTAAAGATATAGATTAGACTTGAATGTACGTTCCTTTGGACTATTTTTCGACCTGCATGCGGCTGAAGCCGCTGGCAGAAGCTAATATTTTGTATCTAAATATTTAAAAATGTCTATGTGTAATATATGTGTGTGTGTGTGTACTGTGTATGTTATGTGTGTGTGGATGTGTGTGTGAAATGTGAATGTATGTTAATGTGTGTATGTGTGTAGTTTTACTAAATTTATGAGAAAATTAATAAATGGGTATAAATAATACTATTAACCGATAGATTAGCTTACCTATACAATACATCACTGCATAATTTAGTGGCTTTCTGCGTGTGTTTGTATATCCGCAAATTCCTCTTAAACCACGCAACGGATTTTGATGCGGTTTTCGCTAATAGAAAGAGCGATAAACAAGGATGGTTTTTGTAAATAATTTGTCATGTGCAAAGCAGGGGTGGATCGCTAGTCTATACTTCTATACTAATATTATAAAGAGGAAGGATTTGTATTTTTGTTAGTAATGAATAAGCTTAAATCTACTAGACCGATATCAAAAATTCTTTAACCGTTGGGATGTTACACTATCCCCGGTTGACATAATCTACTTTTTATTCCTTTATTCTCACGGGAACGGGCACTACGCGGGTGAAACCGCGAGGCGTCCGCTAGTACACTATAAAATTAAAAACCTTTAATTACGTTTAAAACGTTTAACGTTTATTTTGATTACGATTTCATTTAGATTGCAAATTCTATCACTGGCAGAAAGCTACACTTTTGCTGAGTGTATTCGCTACTTTTTATGGAAAATTCGCGATTCCACGGAAAAGAAGTAGCAGGAATAAGTTAGCACCTAAATAATATGGAGGTGGGATTCAACACAGTTTCAAACTAATGTTGCTGTTAACAAACAATAGATACAATAATTGTGTAAACATATGTATAGACCCAATAAATATTTTGAAAATATTGAAATTGTGAAAGTCAATGTCAAATATATTTATTCAACTAGGCCAATAAGCGGCACTTTGGACGTCAAACACGTATTAAAATTAAAATTTACAAGTAATAAAAGTTGATTCTACCGTGCAATAATAAAATATATTGTGATATATTTAAGTATATTGTCTTTAGATATATAATAATTCACTTAAGGAGCAGCTAAATCTAAAAACTGCATTAGTGAAAGCTAAGTGAAAGCTTTTACACCGGCTTCTATTTTCCACGAGGGATTAGGTCCCAGAGACTGTTCTACGCAGTTTTGAATTTTCAGTTGAACATTTTCGCAGTGAAAGCTTGGCACTAAATGCCCGCTACGCCAGAGATTCATACGCGACATGATTTGTCGCACCCCTATCGGTGTTGTCATGGTTTGGTAAATACCGTGTCAACTGCGATGCAATTGATAAATAAATCAAAATATTACGACTAGATTAATTAGTGATGATAGCGGACATTAATAAAATACGCAAATCTCGATTCATTTTGCATTCATATGAAATATTTATTAATACAGTAAATATTTATTTATTTTAGTTTCGAGCGTTTGTACAATCAGCAACAATGCGGAAACAAAATATTTTATTTCGTACAAAGAAAAATGTTTCGTGATAGAGCGATTCAACAAGACTGTGAAGCGCTTTTGTATGGCTCACAATCATGCACGTATTTTTCTTTCAATCGTGTATAAATAAGGCTAAGGTGAACATGAAGGTATACAGATTCCCACCGTCTCCCGGGATTTGTATCTCGTCTCCCGCAGCGAGAGACGTGTCCTGAATACGGACGCGATTCTTGGTGATACACGACACCCGGCAAACCTGCCGTTTGAGAACTCGCTGAAAGAAATCCAAACGTCACTGTAGACTTATCTGTACGACTTTGTCTCATATCTATGATAAACAATGCATTTTCAATGCGATTCGGGTTATGAAATATATGTAGTTTATATACTGAAAATAGAACAACTATTATAAACATTGCCTATCATAAGAAGGGAGGCTTTTGCCCAGCTTTGGGTCAATTTGTAAGAGCCTCGATTATAGATAATAGGAACTTAGAAGAAACATCAGGATAGCGATAATTGGCTACAACAATTTGGTACAATCTCTTTTATGCTGCTACCTTGAGTGCAATGACAAACTTAGCAAATTTGTACCAAAATGTACAATTATTCATGTCAGCCAACGTATATAGGACGCAAAGTGAGCCTACAACGTGTTGTCAATTTGGTACATTCTTTTTTATGCTGCAAACCTACCTTGAGTGCAATGACACACTTAGCACACTTGTACCAAAATGTATGTATTCATGTCAACCATAGCATATGGGGCGCAACGCGAGCGCACAGCGTGTTGTCAATTTGGTACAATCTCTTTTATGCCGCTAACCTACCTTGAGTGCAATGACAAACTTAGCACACTTGTACCAAAATGTACAATTATTCTTGTCAACCAACGCATATGGGACGCAAAGCGAGTCCACAACGTGTTGGTTTGTAACCTAGAATTTTATCGTAGCTTCTTATCATGTATTAGCTACGTCCACAGTTCCCGCATACGACATAGCCCACAACCTAGATTGTATTACGAACATATTATACATTTCGTACGTACTCTCCCTCTTTGAACACAGACGGGACTGCGAACGAACTCAAAAAGTACATTATCTCCGTAATAGTAAGAAACGAATAGCTGCTCGAACTGTTTGTGAATCAGAAAGAGAATTAAAGATAATCATATTACTTTATATAAATGTGATGACATAGAATAAAAAGTGGAAGCTTTGAAAGGCGGGAGATAAAATAAATTGGGGTTGATATATTGTCCCTGTGGAGTAAGAGTAGGCCCACGTGATATGAAGCGCCATGATATATTACCACCGTAAGGTTGTTACGATATAAGCAATAGAATAATAATTTGTGTAAATGACGCCATGTGTAGATACACACTGAAGATTAATGGAAAGGAATTTCCTCTTCGCGCTTCGTCAGATTAAGAAAGCTTTGTATTCTTTTTGGCGGTGACAACGACGTCTGAGTAGGCTGCTATAAAAGTATTTGCAAAGGAATTGCGTTGAGGTAATGACGTACTATGTAAACAAGAAAATCTCAATAAGAAAAATACTACACAGCTCGAAAAAGAGGACATGTTTTAAATTACATAGAATATAAACGAATATAAACTACCTTAAAATTTGTCGGTGAGGTACGTCTTACGAGAAATAGTTACAACATTATGCATATGTGTAAGAAAGGCCCGTGTAACAACAATATTGGTAGCCGTGACAGGGATCCGTTGAAATCGGAATCCGTGACTACGATAAATCGTTTAATTCCACCCCTGTGACTCGGCCGATTGCGAGAGGCCAAAACGCCGCCACAATTTACTGCGATCCAGTCCCAACGTGCTAGAAATAACCTGCTGCTTCGGCGGCAATTGTGTACTATTTGAATGGACTTAATAGTCAATCGATCGTATAAGTAGATACCAATAGAAATTACGGCACTTGTATTGCAATTGGAAATAGAGCGGCTGCCGGGTGGCGCCTCGTTTTGGTTCATTTGTGAGAGAATTCATACGATCCCTCGATCAATCAATATGCAGGTAATTACTATAGGTACATTATACTCACAAACAACGTATGTAAACAAATGCTAATGGGAACGTTACGAGATAGCTGGGTTAGGAAACATAAATAGAATTTCCATTTCGTACCTAAGGCCCAGAAGCAAAGATTATCACGCTTGAGTTATTATATGCAAAACCTCAGCAAAACTCGAGCGTTTCAAGAATGTTTAAAGCTTTGTACCAGGACAAACGCTTGAATACCACCGGCTAATGAAATTAAGGTGAGAAAGGAATCATGAAATATTACGAAACGTTTGAGGGGAAGTGTTTTGTAATACCAACAACGTATGTAAACAAATGCTAATGGGAACGTTATGAGATAGCTGGGTTAGGAAACATAAATAGAATTTCCATTTCGTACCTAAGGCCCGGGAGCAAAGATTATCACGCTTAAGTTATTATATGCAAAACCTCAGCAAAACTCGAGCGTTTCAAGAATGTTTAAAGCTTTGTGCCAGGACAAACGCTTGAATACCACCGGCTAATGAAATTAAGGTGAGAAAGGAATCATGAAATATTACGAAACGTTTGAGGGGAAGTGTTTTGGGTAATACCAACAATGTATATTTTTTATGAGCGAAACCTACTATGTATTCTTGGCTTGGCTTAAAGTCAATTTGCGATATAGGTATCGCAATGGTAACGACATGTAATCACTTTATATGTATGGCTCGAAGCTCGGCATAACGGCACGTTTGCCCTGATGAGGAAAACGTGGACGATATTGTGTCGTATTTAATATAATATTTTATTACTATGGCTACTACGTTCATGATATATATTTCTTGATAACATCTAATGGATTCGACTGAAAAAAAATTAAGACCTTAATTTTTGTTAAATTGAAGGTTTTCCATGAAGGGGATATTTGGCGGTATTATTATATCTATAATAAGAAAACCTCAGCATATTAGGATTATTACTGCTCCTACTGGCTTGATAATAGCGATTATTTTCCAATAAAAAAATTATACTTAGTTTTGTTTAGGATCCCTTCGTTTTTAATCTACGAATATGCTTAGCAATATTTCACCATCCTCATCATAATCAGCCTTTTAATGTGGCCGCTACTGGGACACAGGCTTCCTCTCTATGAGAGAGAATGGGCCGTATTTCGTCAAATTTTATTAAAAAGATTAATTGTTTTTACCTGCAATGTTGATCATCTAAAAATATGATCTGCCTTGAACTCAATTTTTTTTTCATATTCGAATAAAAATATTTGTTGAATAATAATGGCGAAAAGCACAATACTAATCAAATTAAGAATACTCAGGAGAATTATGGCCTCAAATAATATTATTAAAAGCGATAAAGTTGCCAGATAAGAAAATCCCTGTAATATGATAAAAAGATAACCAGGAGTGAAGAAGACACCATTTACTTACAAAGAGAAAGAAATAAACCACATGATATTTCATTTAGAATAGAACAAAAAAAATCTCCGGAGAAATTCGTGCCAGAGTATTTTATTTAGTTTTATTACGGAAAGTATTTCAGCATATATCTTTATAGAAGTACTATTTATATATGTACACCAAGAGGCACTGTAAGACCTCTATCTCGTTTCAAATGAACGTATTTTTCTTCTTCAGTTCATTTCACTTTTAAATACATTAGTATTTATACAAAAAAATATACTGTCACTAATCAGTCATAAGTGTGGTTGTATCCGCTATGTGTGAAATACATAGTGGAGATGTTGTCAACAACAGCAACACATACCTTGAAAGAAATGTGTACTGATTATAAGAAACTTTGTTTACAAACTATTTGTTTATTTTTCTTAATGGATCATCCTTATTGTTATGGAGAACAAAAATAAATAAAACAAAAAGAGAAAAAAAGAGAGAGAGGACACCCGGTTGGAACGGAATTTGATTCATGAAATTTACAGTTTCGTATCTTAACATACTGTATAAATTAAACCACAACGTTGTCTTATTACATCATTCCTCAATCTATCATTTACAGTTACACCACACATACTTCGTAAGGAACGCATTTCTACTACAGTAATCCTACTTACATGTCTTTTTTGCCATACCCAACCTTCACTTCCATACGTAAGAGTAGGCACCAGCACGCTGTTGTGAACGGCGAGTCGAGCCTCCGGAGACATCGACTGGCTGGTCACAACCGCATATAAAGCACCATTCACATTCTCTGCGTTCACTCTCCTTTCCACATTATCTTTAATCTTTCCATCCCTTATGAACATACTGCCCAAATATATAACTCGTTTACTTTCTCTACACTCTTAACATTTATTTTCACTTCACAGTCCGACACATCGTCTTCTCTTTCAAACACCGTTACTTCCGTCCGTCCTCCGTCTTGCTCACATTTCAATTTCAACAAACATCACAGTCACCATGTCTTGCAGCTGTTCTGCTGCCGATTAATTGGTGTAAATAAATGTTTTATGAATATGAACGTAATAATTATATTAATACACATTGTGTCGTCCCGATTTTTAATATATTGTGCAATACTGTGCCAGGTCGCTGTCATTTTGAGTTCCACGGTCTTTTGATTGACAGCTGACACTTGACACTTGACGAGGGAGAAAATTTGTAACGGATACGGTGAATTCGGGTTCTTGTCGAAACATATCTAATCGAGATGTTGTAGCGTTACGTTTAGCTCAGAGGGAGCTAGTTTGAGAGGCAACTAGTTTGAGATGGAACTAGTTTCATGTAACTAGTTTGAGAGGGAACTAGTTTGAGAGTGAAATAGTTTGAGAGGAAACTAGTTTGAGAGGAAATATTTTACATAATTACAAGACTCCACGCATTTGGCTTATTTTTACAGAGTTACGGGACCGCTCTGTGCACATAAGGCTTTTAGAGTTGTGCACACCGCTCAATAGAGGAAATCTAAGTCTTAGGGGGAAGAGGGTAAAGGTATGAATATATTATATACAAGGCATTAGAGGCTTATTTATAGAGTTGCCAAACCACTCTAAAAGAAAAATAAAAACAAAGAGGGATAAAAAGAAATTGCCTAGTAGGTTCGGTATAAATAAGGAAGAATTAAAAAAAAAAGGTGCTAGCAAAAGTGACAAAGGAAAAATGATGATGACATGAAGGCCTGAATAAGAAACCAAAAGTTAGCTTACTAGTAATACTTGTGCAAGTATGTTTTTAGAATTTTGAGATAATAAATAGTGAAGAATTAAAAAAAAAGGTGCTAGCAAAATTGAATAAGATGATGAGGGCCTGGAAAAGAAACCAAAAGTTAGTTATTAATAATACTTGTGCAAGTATGTTTTTAGAATTTTGAGAGGTTGAAATCGAGCCCACATTAAAAAAAATAGGTAGAGTGTGAGTGATGGGGTGGATTCTTAAAATTGGGCGCACAAACAACGTTGCGCCCAATTATTTAAAAGTTGGGCGCCAAACTGTAGCGTTACGTTTAGCTCAGAGGGAGCTAAACGTAAGCCACGTTAATAAAATTAAATAATTATGAATTAAAGGTTATTAAAATTAAAGCTAAGAAAATAAAAAGGATATAGTTAATAAAACGGTAGGGCTTCGCACGACGTGGGCAGCTATCCAGGCAGCAGCTCGGGCAGGAAGTCGTGGAATGCTCGAGGTAGGCAGGTGAGCAGCGGACGAGCAGACAGGTGGTAGCCAGATAAGCGGGTAATCGGGCGGGTAGGCAGTGGAGTAGGCAACAGGATGGAAGCAGGTCGGATAAACAGGCAAACAGGTAAGTACGTAGGCTCCAAGGGATGTGGAGGCCGGCTATGGCTCAATACACCAATCAGCGAGGCCTTTGATTCCAAGAGATGCCCGTTGAGGGTGTTTCCATGAAATATTGCTCTCGGGATCCACACAAAATATATTTAATTGGAGCACTTGAGATAATAATAGTTTTACATAAGCTGATAATTCATAGTTTAGAGTTTACCAGGAGTTTTCAGATCAGAAAATTCACTTGGTATCATTAAGTAGTCAACATATTTTCGGCGTTCAGTCCAGATTCGAAGCTCAAAATTGACGCCCGTTTTTCTTCGTTCTGTGTTCTATCTCCATTTCAAATTCTAATTTAAATTAAGAAATAAAGACCAGAACGAATAAAAACGGTTCACAAAGGGGTCTGTCTACGCTACCCTTATAATAGTGTAAACCTAGCTTAAAGGAGGTTTAGTCCATGGTACCTATGTTACGGTCTATGGTTTTAAGAAAAATAAAATAGACAGACAGATGTCATGTCAGATGAAAATGTCACAGTAGAAAAATATTGCAAGAATTACAAATTATCAATATAATTTAAGTTTCAGATATTAAAACAATCAGATATAATTAAAAGTATGCTTTTCAGGTACAAACAGTATGAAAGAAAACATAAAAATGAATTACAAAAGTTGATAAAATATCAACAGATATGAAGGTATGGTTTTTATAGTGTAATTAATTGTAAATAGACTTAAAAAATATGTGGTTCTGTTTAGCAGAATACTACAATGTTTCGCCCATTGTAATTGCTAATTGCGCCCGCCGTTCGTAATCGGTTTGTGGGGCGCCCGCAAAGTCGGTTTTGAATATATTTCACGCGCAACGAAGTGCTTTTGCGGGAAACATGCTCGGCCTGGTGGACGCCGGAGCCTTCGGTCCAGGCAGCCGTCAGTCTATTCCTTATTGTCCTAATATTATATATATTCTCCTATCCCTAATCTCACGGCACGACATTGATCGACCCCCAGGAACCTACCGCAGAAATCCCAGGTAAGTGCATATATTACACCATAATATTACCGGCCAACCTTTGTGACACCTTACACCCGTAGTAGGAACCAGTATAACTCCCAATAAGAAACAAACCCCCTAGCTTTCCACTACTGCGTTAAGGCAGTTTCGTGGGGTACAGGTTCAGAGAGGGTCCAGGAGTCCCAACGCCGCTATGGGCCCCGGTGTTTATCTTCTGGCTTGGCACCCGAAGACCTGTATTTAACACACATAGTACATAAACTTTTTTTCTAATAAATAAGAAATCAACAACAAAATAAATACGATCGATAGAATGAAGTCTGACATAAATGAGTAGAAATTAAATAAGGACCGCTAGTTTCTTAACTAGTGTATTTTTTTGCGGTGAAATAGTTTCCATTTACGATCTCCTTCGATTTTCGATCACTCAGGATACGACATTTTTTATTTAACGATAAAGTGGCAACACCCCAAATCGAAATCGAAAGAAATGTAGGTAGGTTCAGTAAAGAGGCGTCTCTTTACTGAACGTACCTACGAGTAAATTGCTCCGTCGACAGCTGAGCGGCAAATGGCTGATCAGCAACATTTTTAGTGCCGTGTGCGCCCTTGCATTGCAACCAATAGACAGGGCGACAGTTGCACGAGGATAAAAAAATCTCCCGGCTGTCGCGTCGCTACATGCGCGCACTTTCATAAACTTGATGTGAGAGACAAATTATTTGTGGAGACAAAAATTTGTGTGCGCGCTACTATCTCTAAGGGTGGGTGATGGAGGTTGTACACCTACATAACAATGTTTCAAGATTCGAATAAAACTGTTTAGGTAGTATCTTTAATTAAAGATAAACTAATTAGTTTACTCGATTGTTGTCGCTATTTCATAGCCTACTAGCAAGGAGGACAGCACGTCACCAACTTGATTGTCAGAGATTTACAAGTACCTACTTTGTAAAACTGTTACATGTACTGCAATCTGTTTTTATATTTATAAAGATTATATTTTATTATTATTATATCTGTTATTTTACTTAAACTTTTACTATGGGCGTTTTATTCTAAGTATTTCTGAATTTCAATTCGCTTATTAGTCTCCAACCAAAATCGTAGTCAAGTTTCAGCCCACTACTGGCGAAGTACTACGGGGACTTATATCAGGTAGTACGGTTGAAACAAAGTCAACTAGTTTCGCAGCCAAAACTGGCGTCTTAGTCTAGTTCGGTATGTCGCAGAAGTTCGCCTAAGTCGTATTTAACTTCACCGAACAGCTTGTGTTGCAACCGCATACCTACAAATTTTGACACCGTATACTGAAGTATAATCGCGAACAGTCAGTAAACTAAGTAGTGCGGTTACTTTAATTTACTTTCAACTTATCTGTACTACCCGTACTTCGAATCAAACAGTTTGTTTATCAGAATTCGGGATCTGCTTCGTAATTAAACTTTTACTAGATGGAAAACCGGCAAACATGTTCGTAATGCGGAGCGTACAAACGCCTCGCCGACATACGGATAGGCTTGTATTAAAAAGATTTATGGCTGTACTTTGAATTATTCAACATCCATAGTTTTGCCTACTTACATAAATATTGTAATAAGGTGAACCTATTATAATTATTAATATTCATGTCTACACTAGCACTTTCCAAGGTTTTGTTCAAAGTATATTTTGCTATATATGTGTGAAGTCGTCTTTGCCGTTCTTCATTCCTTTGCCTTGTGGTGAAATAGCCAATGGCAAGGAAGATTATTTCCTTTATAGTACGAATATATATGAAAGACAAGACATTTATTAGAAATCATAGCGAGTACATTATATAGGAACGGTAAACAATAACGGTGTACACAGCTAATGATACCGCAATAACGGTCGATGTCTTATCCCAACTGAAGCATCTGCGGACCGCCTCCGTCTAATCAGATTAGACTATCTGTAGGTCGATATTAATTACGTCTCGTTAACGCGTAACGATCAACACTACACGCCTATCAAATCACTAGTGATTTTCTCAAGTCTTTACCGAGTGAAAATCAAGTCGTACTTACGACGCTCTGCCACGACAGAGGCTTTTAATACCGCTGAACATGCAACTATTCAATCACTACTGCGAACCGTGTTTCTGTTGTAAATAGCTCGCCTATTTAACAAAATACCATCATTAATCTTTGTTTTGATAAAGTGTTTTCGTAAATTCTAATGGCGGATGGCTTGGACAGGAAAAATGTTATTTTGGTAACTGTCTTCTCAACCTTTCTTTCAGACTTATTTATTTTACGTTTGCTTTGCAACGATGTGGAGGAGTACTCTGACGACTAAGTGTTCTGAAAGTTCTATTTAATTTCGTCATGTTCTTCTTTTCATTTGTGGAATCTTTAAAATACATTGTCAATCGACCAGACATTACCACGACCAGAGTACTGATACTTTTTATGGCTCCATAAACCAAAAGGTAAAAACAAAACCCTTATATTTATTTTTGTCCATATGTCCTTCCTTATGTTATTCAGTTATTATCATTGTATTCGAAAGATGTCCACAGCTGCACATATGCCAACACCAAGCTTTGCCACATCGACACATCCTGCACAGCTATTTTGCTCGGAGACTATTGTAACTATATCATGAAGGAAGGTGTATTCTGTGATCGGCTAAACCATGAAATAGTAAAATACGAAAAATATAATTAGGGTTAGCAATCATACAGTGTCACGAAGAATTACAAAAAAAAACAGCGCCAAGTGCGAGTCGTACTCGCGCACGAAGGGTTCCGTACCATTATCGCAAAAAAACGGCAAAAAGATCACGTTGTATGGCAGCCCCACTTAAATATTTTTTCAACACACTTGCTCAAAAAGTGACTCTAATTTCACCGTCTTAGGCACATAAAAACACCTGTTATCAAACTGTGACTTTTTCATTACTATTATTCACAAGTGAAGTTATAGAGTTTTTTTTTAATTTATTGGTTGAGTTGCTTTGTTCCTAAAAAAGTTTCGATGCAAAAAAGATCGTGCTCAATAAATGCTAGTCTGTGATAGTACAAATAAATTAATGTACCTATTGCTTGCTCATTTCATGCAACTTCGTATTTAAATAGATAATTTCAACTTGTATGTGTTTAATTAATAAAACTTTCACTCAAATATAACTTTTGCTTTTCTCTGTAATAAAAAAAACATGAAATGCCCTATTTTGTACATGGCTAAAACGCTATCCGCGGAAAGCCAAGAAAAGAATCCTCATTCTTTTAGATGCGCGCCCATAGGAAAACTGATTAACTTTGCCCGCTTTTGCGAAAAAAAAACACAACTCGTTTTCACTGTTGAAAATGATTTTTTAATCTTATTTTCTTCACAAGTGTATTGAAAAACATCCTATGATACACGTGTGTATTGATGATTACCGTCCTCGGCTCTCTTAAGACCCTCACCTAGCGGCTCGGGTCTTAATGGCGCCTCAGCGGTAATCACAAACATTACACACTTGTACTATAATGTACTAATTTTATTCTGTTTTTAGTATTTGTTGTTATAGTATAGAATAGAATTTCTCTTTATTCAAGTAACCATGACTCAAAAGATGGTTAGTAAAACTTACAACTACGGTAGTAATACATATATTAGCAAACTGACACTACAAAACAACAGTGAATCACCGCTGCGACAAGCCATGTGAGATGGCACAACAGCGATCCACGAAAACAACGGCAATATAAATACATCATCTGTGAAAATTTCAACTGTCTAGCTATCACGGTTCTTGACATACAGCCTGGTGACAGACAGACGGATCGCGGCGTCTTAGTAATATGGTTCCGTTTTTATCCTTTGGGTGCGGATCTCTAAAAACATAGGGGTTACTAACAACGGAGATTTCTCAGTGTTGCTATGCTTATTCTATGCTTATGAGTGTTATCTTGATATGAAGTGACTAGCCATGTAATAGTACTTTGTGTAATCGCCTAGCGAAATACGTGGCGTATTGTATTTGACTTGCACTACTAAACGTAGCACCCAATAGCTACGACGCATAGCACCCAAGTTTTAACTATTGCGTAGCACTCTAGTGGAACGACGGCGTAGCACCCAAATGCAACACCACGTAGCCAATGAGTGCTATCAGCACACATGTCATGTTCTACGATGTTGTGGCTACGGGATATACCTATTTGTTCGTAAATTTTGTTAAATTTAAACAAAACTTCATATAGGCTTCCGCAATGCTTTGTTTACGAGATAATCAATGAAAATACTTAAATGATGAAAGGGTAAACGTAAATAAATATCATTACATCAATTATTTACTGGCAACAGCTTGGTAAAATCACTCGTGAATAGTAAAAACCGTCAACTCCTTTTATATAGCTATAATATTTGTCACATCTTACTATTAGGTGAGCTGTAACAAAGTTAGTATCACATAAATTTGGCAAGTACCAGAGGTATCAACATTTCTTTATTTATTTGACAATAGTGCGTAATATACGACGGCATAAAAAGGCGAAACGAACAGATTGATATATCATCCTCTGCATAGACCCGCCTCTAATCTCAACTAGCCTGAATTATGGTGTAGAAAATATCCTCTCATTCTTTGCATAAGCCATAAATTACGTGAGCCACCGGAATCCCTGGAAGCATTATGAACGAGGAAAATAAGCAATAGGTAGATATTAACCAAAAAGTGAAACGCCGCTTAGGGTGGATTTCTGAGATATGTGAGAAAGAAAAAAGCCTCGCCGAGAGGCAATTTAAGAATATGCCGCGAAAATACTCATGTATTGCCTAACGCGCTATTAGATTTTAGGATAATGCCGCCCTAACACATTTGTATAACTTACAGAACGAAATAAAATTCACAAAAGAAAAGTTAAGAACTGTGTAACTCCTTCGAGACGTACTACAAAAGCAGTAAAACTAAATTGAGAATTCAGTCAATCTATACATGAGAGTATTTCAGCTCATTACCTTTTTAATTTAGTTTCTTTCAAGTTATGTCCCTCGATACAATCAGAAAATCGGGTACACATTTTATTTATTCCCAGAAGTTTCATGTTTATTAAGGTTAAAAGTATGGGTATACGCAAAAAGCAATAAAAGGTAACGAAATGGAATCATAAAAACATCGCGTGTTCGGCGCAAGCGTTTTATCACTTTATTAAATGTTTGGGTTGTTGGTGCAGGCAGAAAGGTTTGCTAGGTGTAAAAGAAGTTCGTTCTAGCATGTTATGCGCCACAGTTGCATGATCAAGAGTAATAATCTCAATTTTATTACACTTGCATCGGCTAATTTAAAACATTTACACTAGACGTTAATTGTATAAACAATTCTATTAACATTCATTGCTTTCTAGATACTCGTATAGTTAAAAGTTAATTACCGTGAAGTATTATTTTTAAACGCAGGCTTTCTACCCGACTGCTAAAGGAGGGTAATGTGTTTATCAGTCTATGTATGTATGTTTGTTCCTATGTGGCGTTCTAGAGACCAAACGCGTGGGCCGATTTTGATAATTCTTACGTCAATCGATTCGTCTTAACCCTGCAAATGTCACTAGCTGTATTAAAACAGGCAAATAGAAAAATGGCGGCTTTTGGGCGTCATATTTTGGAGGCCCAATATTTTTTTCTCGCCCAACCCCATCGTGTGGGGTATCAAAATAAAAGGATTTTAAAAGGTGATTTCAAAAATATATAACACTAGAGGACGCCTTGCGGTTTCACCCGCATAGTTCCCGTTCCCGTGGGAATACAGGGATAAAAAGTAGCCTATGTCACCTGGGGATAGAGTAGCTTCCCAACGGTGAAAGAATTTTTGAAATCAGTCCAGTAGTTTTGGAGCCTATTCGGTACAAACAAACAAACAATCAAACAAAATAACAAAAAAATCTTTCCTCTTTATAATATTGGTATAGACTTATATGTTCAAATGTCCCTAATTCGAAAAAATATGTTAACTAAAAAGACATAAAAAAAATAACTAAAAATCAAGAAACTCGACTGCTTAAAAAGCGAACTAAAAAGACGTAAACAAGAAGAAAATCATGCTGTGCAGTCGGAGGATACATCTGGTTTTGGTCAGCCAGCTCGCAAATATGTATCCTCCGACTGCACAGCATGATTTTCTTCATGTTTACATCTTTTTAGTTCGCTTTTTAAGCAGTCGGGTTTTTAGATTTTTTGCATTCCTACCTACTGTTTTGTTGGAGACGATTGTTTCTTGATGCATTTAAAGTTATATGAGTTCAGTCGAGCTAAAGTGTCGCTTAGTGGGTTGATTGACGAAAGTCACACATTAGTCAGCGCAACGAGGCAAAGAGGCTCTCGCTAGGCACCTGGATCAAAGGCTTGAATTAGAAAGCGTTACTTTTGGATACGTCTAGTATTAGGATGCACCGGTACCTGTCTGGCTCGAAAGACCAATGTTAACACGTAAAATCAAATTGTACTGTATGAAATAGGCACAGGATTATTTGATATGTAATTAATTACAAAAACATATTTTTAATCATCGAAGATCTATCTAGCTCCAATCAAAATACGCTTTAGGTAATTGATTTGCATGTTTGTTTGTTTGGAGCCAACTCAAAATGCTAGACTAAAAGTTTCTTTTATTTTTCAGTTCGTTGTGTCGTCGTTTAATTTTTTTGTTAAAACGTTTTTTATTTCCGTTATCAGTTCATTTCAGAATATTCTGTGGGAAAATTATCAATAAATCCTTTTTACCTTTAAGGGATTTTATTTTCAAATTTGAATGGGACCAACTTTGAGGTACACAAAATATAAGTTTTATAATCGGACATAAAAAAATAAAATGCACATATCGAATTGAGAACCTCCTCCTTTTATTTCGTCAGTTAAAAAATGAAACTATCCCGGTCACAAATAAAAAGGTTTATTGATAAGAAAGTCTAGTCTAACTCTGGAGCCTTAAACCTAGTAAAAAAAAAACCTAAATTAACTTGGACCCTGTTCCCGATAACGGTGGTCTACTTTGTAAATTAATATATTTTATCTACACTAATATTATAAATGCCGAAATAACTCTGTCCTGTCTGTTTGTTTGTTACGTTTTCACGCTACAACCGCTGAATTAATTATGATCAATTTTGGTAAAGATATAGATTAGACTTGAATGTATGTCCCTTTGGGCTATTGTCCGACTTGCATGCGGCTGAAGCCGCTGGCAGAAGCTAATATTTTGTATCTAAATATTTAAACATGTCTATGTGTAATGAATGTTTATGTATGTGTAATGTTATGTTATGTGTGTGTCAGTGAGTAATGTGTATGTTATGTGTGTGTTGTGTGTGTGTGTGTGTGTGTGTATGCGTGTGTTTGTGTGTGGTGAGTGTGTGTGTGTGAAATTTAAATGTTTTCTCATTGAATTCGACAACAGTAGTTTTAGTGAATTTGTGAGAAAATAAATAAATAGGTATAAATAGTACTATTAAACGATAGATTAGCTTACATATACAATACATCACTGCATAATATAGTCGAGTTCTGCGTCTGTTTGTATATCCGCTAACTCCTCCTAAACCACGCACCAGGTGTTAATCCGGTTTTCGCTATTAGAAAGAGCGTTTAACAAGAAAGGTTTTTGTAAATGATTTTTCACGTGCAAGGAAGGACGGACCGCAAGTACACTGAAAAAAAATAACGTTTGTTTGTAGTCTCGTACCAATTCTGGCAGTGGATCTTGATCCGATTACGATTTCATTCAGATTGCAAATTCTATCACTGGCAGAAAGCTACACTTTTGCTGAGTGTATTCGCTACGTTTTAAGGAAAATTCGCGGTTCCACGGGAAAGAAGCCGCAGGTATAAGTTAGTACCTAAATATTAAGGGGGTGGGATTCAACACAGTTTTAAACTAATGTTGATGTTAACAAACAACAGATACAATAATTGTGTAAACATATGTATAGTCCCAATTTTTTTTTCTTCAAAATATTGAAATTGTGAAAGTCAAATATATTTATTCAACTAGGCCAATAAGCGGCACTTTGGACGTCAAACACGTATTAAAATTAAAATTTACAAGTAATAAAAGTTGATTCTACCGTGCAATAATAAAATATATTGTGATATAATTAAATATATTGTCTTTAGATATATAATAATTCACTTAAGGAGCAGCTAAATCTAAGAACTGCAAAAGTAAAAGCTAAGTGAAAGCTTTTACACCGGCTTCTGTTTTCCACGAGGGATTAGGTCCCAGAGACTGTTCTACGCAGTTTTGAATTTTCAGTTGAACATTTTCGCAGTGAAAGCTTGGCACTGAATGCCCGCTACGCCAGTGATTCATACGCGAAATGATTTGTCGCACCCCTATCGGTGTTGTCATGGTTTGGTAAATACCGTGTCAACTGCGATGCAATTGATAAATAAATCAAAATATTACGACTAGATTAATTAGTGATGATAGCGGACATTAATAAAATACGCAAATCTCGTTTCATTTTGCATTCATATGAAATATTTATTAATAAAGTAAATATTTATTTATTTAGTTTTGAGCGTTTGTACAATCAGCAACAATGCAGAAACAAAATATTTTATTTCATACAAAGAAAACTGTTTCGTGATAGAGCGATTCAACAAGACTGTGAAGCGCTTTTGTATGGCTCACAATCATGCACGTATTTTTCTTTCAATCGTGTATAAATAAGGCTAAGGTGAACATGAAGGTATACAGATTCCCACCGTCTCCCGGGATTTGTATCTCGTCTCCCGCAGCGAGAGACGTGTCCTGAATACGGACGCGATTCTTGGTGATACACGCCACCCGGCAAACCTGCCGTTTGAGAACTCGCTGAAAGAAATCCAAACGTCACTGTGGACTTATATGTACGACTTTGACTCATATCTATGATAAACAATGAATTTTCAATGCGATTCGGGTTATGAAATATATGTAGTTTATATACTGAAGATAGAACAACTATTATAAATATTGCCTATCATAAGAAGGGAGGCTTTTGCCCAGCTTTGGGTCAATTTGTAAGAGCCTCGATTATAGATAATAGGAACTTAGAAGAAACATCAGGATAGCGATAATTGGCTACATCAATTTGGTACAATCTCTTTTATGCTGCTACCTTGAGTGCAATGACAAACTTAGCACATTTGTACCAAAATGTACAATTATTCATGTCAGCCAACGTATATAGGACGCAAAGTGAGCCTACAACGTGTTGTCAATTTGTTACAATCTTTTTTATGCTGCAAACCTACCTTGAGTGCAATGACAAACTTAGCACACTTGTACCAAAGTGTACAATAATTCATGTCAACCATCGCATTTGGGACGCAAAGCGAGCGCACAACGTGTTGACAATTTGGTACAATTTTTATGCTTCTAACCTACCTTGAGTGCAATGACAAACTTAGCACACTTGAACCAAAATGTATGTATTCATGTCAACCATAGCTTATGGGACGCAAAGCGAGCGCACAGCGTGTTGTCAATTTGGTACAATCTCTTTTATGCTGCTAACCTACCTTGAGTGCAATGACAAACTTAGCACACATGTACCAAAATGTACAATTATTCTTGTCAACCAACGCATATGGGACGCAAAGCGAGTCCACAACGTGTTGGCTTGTAACCTAGAATTTTATCGTAGCTTCTTATCATGTATTAGCTACGTCCACAGTTCCCGCATACGTCATAGTCTACAAACTGGATTGTATTACGAACGTACATTTTGTACGTACTCTTCGTACAGACGTATACGTACGTACGTAGATGTACGTACAGACGGGACTGCGAACGAACTCAAAAAGTACATTATCTCCGTATTAGTAAGAAACGAATAGCTGCTCGAACTGTTTGTGAATCAGAAAGAGAATTAAAGATAATCATATTACTTTATATAAATGTGATGACATAGAATAAAAAGTGGAAGCTTTGAAAGGCGGGAGAGAAAATAAATTGGGGTTGATATATTGTCCCTGTGGAGTAAGAGTAGGTCCACGTGATATGAAGCGCCATGATATATTACCACCGTAAGGTTGTTACGATATAAGCAATAGAATAATAATTTGTGTAAATGACGCCATGTGTAGATACACACTGAAGATTAATGGAAAGGAATTTCCTCTTCGCGCTTCGTCAGATTAAGAAAGCTTTGTATTCTTTTTGGCGGTGACAACGACGTCTGAGTAGGCTGCTATAAAAGTATTTGCAAAGGAATTGCGTTGAGGTAATGACGTACTATGTAAACAAGAAAATCTCAATAAGAAAAATACTACACAGCTCGAAAAAGAGGACATGTTTTAAATTACATAGAATATAAACGAATATAAACTACCTTAAAATTTGTCGGTGAGGTACGTCTTACGAGAAATAGTTACAACATTATGCATATGTGTAAGAAAGGCCCGTGTAACAACAATATTGGTAGCCGTGACAGGGATCCGTTGAAATCGGAATCCGTGACTACGATAAATCGTTTAATTCCACCCCTGTGACTCGGCCGATTGCGAGAGGCCAAAACGCCGCCACAATTTACTGCGATCCAGTCCCAACGTGCTAGAAATAACCTGCTGCTTCGGCGGCAATTGTGTACTATTTGAATGGACTTAATAGTCAATCGATCGTATAAGTAGATACCAATAGAAATTACGGCACTTGTATTGCAATTGGAAATAGAGCGGCTGCCGGGTGGCGCCTCGTTTTGGTTCATTTGTGAGAGAATTCATACGATCCCTCGATCAATCAATATGCAGGTAATTACTATAGGTACATTATACTCACAAACAACGTATGTAAACAAATGCTAATGGGAACGTTACGAGATAGCTGGGTTAGGAAACATAAATAGAATTTCCATTTCGTACCTAAGGCCCAGAAGCAAAGATTATCACGCTTGAGTTATTATATGCAAAACCTCAGCAAAACTCGAGCGTTTCAAGAATGTTTAAAGCTTTGTACCAGGACAAACGCTTGAATACCACCGGCTAATGAAATTAAGGTGAGAAAGGAATCATGAAATATTACGAAACGTTTGAGGGGAAGTGTTTTGTAATACCAACAACGTATGTAAACAAATGCTAATGGGAACGTTATGAGATAGCTGGGTTAGGAAACATAAATAGAATTTCCATTTCGTACCTAAGGCCCGGGAGCAAAGATTATCACGCTTAAGTTATTATATGCAAAACCTCAGCAAAACTCGAGCGTTTCAAGAATGTTTAAAGCTTTGTGCCAGGACAAACGCTTGAATACCACCGGCTAATGAAATTAAGGTGAGAAAGGAATCATGAAATATTACGAAACGTTTGAGGGGAAGTGTTTTGGGTAATACCAACAATGTATATTTTTTATGAGCGAAACCTACTATGTATTCTTGGCTTGGCTTAAAGTCAATTTGCGATATAGGTATCGCAATGGTAACGACATGTAATCACTTTATATGTATGGCTCGAAGCTCGGCATAACGGCACGTTTGCCCTGATGAGGAAAACGTGGACGATATTGTGTCGTATTTAATATAATATTTTATTACTATGGCTACTACGTTCATGATATATATTTCTTGATAACATCTAATGGATTCGACTGAAAAAAAATTAAGACCTTAATTTTTGTTAAATTGAAGGTTTTCCATGAAGGGGATATTTGGCGGTATTATTATATCTATAATAAGAAAACCTCAGCATATTAGGATTATTACTGCTCCTACTGGCTTGATAATAGCGATTATTTTCCAATAAAAAAATTATACTTAGTTTTGTTTAGGATCCCTTCGTTTTTAATCTACGAATATGCTTAGCAATATTTCACCATCCTCATCATAATCAGCCTTTTAATGTGGCCGCTACTGGGACACAGGCTTCCTCTCTATGAGAGAGAATGGGCCGTATTTCGTCAAATTTTATTAAAAAGATTAATTGTTTTTACCTGCAATGTTGATCATCTAAAAATATGATCTGCCTTGAACTCAATTTTTTTTTCATATTCGAATAAAAATATTTGTTGAATAATAATGGCGAAAAGCACAATACTAATCAAATTAAGAATACTCAGGAGAATTATGGCCTCAAATAATATTATTAAAAGCGATAAAGTTGCCAGATAAGAAAATCCCTGTAATATGATAAAAAGATAACCAGGAGTGAAGAAGACACCATTTACTTACAAAGAGAAAGAAATAAACCACATGATATTTCATTTAGAATAGAACAAAAAAAATCTCCGGAGAAATTCGTGCCAGAGTATTTTATTTAGTTTTATTACGGAAAGTATTTCAGCATATATCTTTATAGAAGTACTATTTATATATGTACACCAAGAGGCACTGTAAGACCTCTATCTCGTTTCAAATGAACGTATTTTTCTTCTTCAGTTCATTTCACTTTTAAATACATTAGTATTTATACAAAAAAATATACTGTCACTAATCAGTCATAAGTGTGGTTGTATCCGCTATGTGTGAAATACATAGTGGAGATGTTGTCAACAACAGCAACACATACCTTGAAAGAAATGTGTACTGATTATAAGAAACTTTGTTTACAAACTATTTGTTTATTTTTCTTAATGGATCATCCTTATTGTTATGGAGAACAAAAATAAATAAAACAAAAAGAGAAAAAAAGAGAGAGAGGACACCCGGTTGGAACGGAATTTGATTCATGAAATTTACAGTTTCGTATCTTAACATACTGTATAAATTAAACCACAACGTTGTCTTATTACATCATTCCTCAATCTATCATTTACAGTTACACCACACATACTTCGTAAGGAACGCATTTCTACTACAGTAATCCTACTTACATGTCTTTTTTGCCATACCCAACCTTCACTTCCATACGTAAGAGTAGGCACCAGCACGCTGTTGTGAACGGCGAGTCGAGCCTCCGGAGACATCGACTGGCTGGTCACAACCGCATATAAAGCACCATTCACATTCTCTGCGTTCACTCTCCTTTCCACATTATCTTTAATCTTTCCATCCCTTATGAACATACTGCCCAAATATATAACTCGTTTACTTTCTCTACACTCTTAACATTTATTTTCACTTCACAGTCCGACACATCGTCTTCTCTTTCAAACACCGTTACTTCCGTCCGTCCTCCGTCTTGCTCACATTTCAATTTCAACAAACATCACAGTCACCATGTCTTGCAGCTGTTCTGCTGCCGATTAATTGGTGTAAATAAATGTTTTATGAATATGAACGTAATAATTATATTAATACACATTGTGTCGTCCCGATTTTTAATATATTGTGCAATACTGTGCCAGGTCGCTGTCATTTTGAGTTCCACGGTCTTTTGATTGACACCTGACACTTGACACTTGACGAGGGAGAAAATTTGTAACGGATACGGTGAATTCGGGTTCTTGTCGAAACATATCTAATCGAGATGTTGTAGCGTTACGTTTAGCTCAGAGGGAGCTAGTTTGAGAGGCAACTAGTTTGAGATGGAACTAGTTTCATGTAACTAGTTTGAGAGGGAACTAGTTTGAGAGTGAAATAGTTTGAGAGGAAACTAGTTTGAGAGGAAATATTTTACATAATTACAAGACTCCACGCAATTGGCTTATTTTTACAGAGTTACGGGACCGCTCTGTGCACATAAGGCTTTTAGAGTTGTGCACACCGCTCAATAGAGGAAATCTAAGTCTAAGGGGGAAGAGGGTAAAGGTATGAATATATATACAAGGCATTAGAGGCTTATTTATAGAGTTGCCAAACCACTCTAAAAGAAAAATAAAAACAAAGAGGGATAAAAAGAAATTGCCTAGTAGGTTCGGTATAAATAATGAAGAATTAAAAAAAAAGGTGCTAGCAAAAGTGACAAAGGAAAAATGATGATGACATGAAGGCCTGAATAAGAAACCAAAAGTTAGCTTACTAGTAATACTTGTGCAAGTATGTTTTTAGAATTTTGAGATAATAAATAGTGAAGAATTAAAAAAAAAGGTGCTAGCAAAATTGAATAAGATGATGAGGGCCTGGAAAAGAAACCAAAAGTTAGTTATTAATAATACTTGTGCAAGTATGTTTTTAGAATTTTGAGAGGTTGAAATAGAGACCACGTTAAAAAAAAATAGGTAGAGTGTGGGTGATGGGGTGGATTCTTAAAATTGCGCGCACAAACAAAGTTGCGCCCAATTATTTAAAAGTTGGGCGCCAAACTGTAGCGTTACGTTTAGCTCAGAGGGAGCTAAACGTAAGCCACGTTAATAAAATTAAATAATTATGGATTAACGGTTATTAAAATTAAAGCTAAGAAAATAAAAAGGATATAGTTAATAAAACGGTAGGGCTTCGCACGACGTGGGCAGCTATCCAGGCAGCAGCTCGGGCAGGAAGTCGTGGAATGCTCGAGGTAGGCAGGTGAGCAGCGGACGAGCAGACAGGTGGTAGCCAGATAAGCGGGTAATCGGGCAGGTAGGCAGTGGAGTAGGCAACAGGATGGAAGCAGGTCGGATAAACAGGCAAACAAGTAAGTACGTAGGCTCCAAGGGATGTGGAGGCCGGCTATGGCTCAATACACCAATCAGCGAGGCCTTTGATTCCAAGAGATGTCCGTTGAGGGTGTTTCCATGAAATATTGCTCTTGGGATCCACACAAAATATATTTAATTGGAGCACTTCAGATAATAATAGTTTTACATAAGCTGATAATTCATAGTTTAGAGTTTACCAGGAGTTTTCAGATCAGAAAATTCACTTGGTATCATTAAGTAGTCAACCGACTTTCGGCGTTCAGTCCAGATTCGAAACTCAAAATTGACGCCCGTTTTTCTTCGTTCTGTGTTCTATCTCCATTTCAAATTCAAATTTCAATTAAGAAATAAAGACCAGAACGAATAAAAACGGTTCACAAAGGGGTCTGTCTACGCTACCCTTATAATAGTGTAAACCTAGCTTAAAGGAGGTTTAGTCCATGGTACTTATGTTACGGTCTATGGTTTTAAGAAAAATAAAATAGACAGACAGATGTCATGTCAGATGAAAATGTCACAGTAGAAAAATATTGCAAGAATTACAAATTATCAATATAATTTAAGTTTCAGATATTAAAACAATCAGATATAATTAAAAGTATGCTTTTCAGGTACAAACAGTATGAAAGAAAACATAAAAATGAATTACAAAAGTTGATAAAATATCAACAGATATGAAGGTATGGTTTTTATAGTGTAATGAATTGTAAATAGACTTAAAAAATATGTGGTTCTGTTTAGCAGAATACCACAATGTTTCGCCCATTGTAATTGCTAATTGCGCCCGCCGTTCGTAATCGGTTTGTGGGGCGCCCGCGAAGTCGGTTTTGAATATATTTCACGCGCAACGAAGTGCTTTTGCGGGAAACATGCTCGGCCTGGTGGACGCCGGAGCCTTCGGTCCAGGCAGCCGTCAGTCTATTCCTTATTGTCCTAATATTATATATATTCTCCTATCCCTAATCTCACGGCACGACATTGATCGACCCCCAGGAACCTACCGCAGAAATCCCAGGTAAGTGCATATATTACACCATAATATTACCGGCCAACCTTTGTGACACCTTACACCCGTAGTAGGAACCAGTATAACTCCCAATAAGAAACAAACCCCCTAGCTTTCCACTACTGCGTTAAGGCAGTTTCGTGGGGTACAGGTTCAGAGAGGGTCCAGGAGTCCCAACGCCGCTATGGGCCCCGGTGTTTATCTCCTGGCTTGGCACCCGAAGACCTGTATTTAACACACATAGTACATAAACTTTTTTTCTAATAAATAAGAAATCAACAACAAAATAAATGCGATCGATAGAATGAAGTCTGACATAAATGAGTAGAAATTAAATAAGGACCGCTAGTTTCTTAACTAGTGTATTTTTTTGCGGTGAAATAGTTTCCATTTACGATCTCCTTCGATTTTCGATCACTCAGGATACGACATTTTTTATGTAACGATAAAGTGGCAACACCCCAAATCGAAATCGAAAGAAATGTAGGTAGGTTCAGTAAAGAGGCGTCTCTTTACTGAACGTACCTACGAGTAAATTGCTCCGTCGACAGCTGAGCGGCAAATGGCTGATCAGCAACATTTTTAGTGCCGTGTGCGCCCTTGCATTGCAACCAATAGACAGGGCGACAGTTGCACGAGGATAAAAAAATCTCCCGGCTGTCGCGTCGCTACATGCGCGCACTTTCATAAACTTGATGTGAGAGACAAATTATTTGTGGAGACAAAAATTTGTGTGCGCGCTACTATCTCTAAGGGTGGGTGATGGAGGTTGTACACCTACATAACAATGTTTCAAGATTCGAATAAAACTGTTTAGGTAGTATCTTTAATTAAAGATAAACTAATTAGTTTACTCGATTGTTGTCGCTATTTCATAGCCTACTAGCAAGGAGGACAGCACGTCACCAACTTGATTGTCAGAGATTTACAAGTACCTACTTTGTAAAACTGTTACATGTACTGCAATCTGTTTTTATATTTATAAAGATTATATTTTATTATTATTATATCTGTTATTTTACTTAAACTTTTACTATGGGCGTTTTATTCTAAGTATTTCTGAATTTCAATTCGCTTATTAGTCTCCAACCAAAATCGTAGTCAAGTTTCAGCCCACTACTGGCGAAGTACTACGGGGACTTATATCAGGTAGTACGGTTGAAACAAAGTCAACTAGTTTCGCAGCCAAAACTGGCGTCTTAGTCTAGTTCGGTATGTCGCAGAAGTTCGCCTAAGTCGTATTTAACTTCACCGAACAGCTTGTGTTGCAACCGCATACCTACAAATTTTGACACCGTATACTGAAGTATAATCGCGAACAGTCAGTAAACTAAGTAGTGCGGTTACTTTAATTTACTTTCAACTTATCTGTACTACCCGTACTTCGAATCAAACAGTTTGTTTATCAGAATTCGGGATCTGCTTCGTAATTAAACTTTTACTAGATGGAAAACCGGCAAACATGTTCGTAATGCGGAGCGTACAAACGCCTCGCCGACATACGGATAGGCTTGTATTAAAAAGATTTATGGCTGTACTTTGAATTATTCAACATCCATAGTTTTGCCTACTTACATAAATATTGTAATAAGGTGAACCTATTATAATTATTAATATTCATGTCTACACTAGCACTTTCCAAGGTTTTGTTCAAAGTATATTTTGCTATATATGTGTGAAGTCGTCTTTGCCGTTCTTCATTCCTTTGCCTTGTGGTAAAATAGCCAATGGCAAGGAAGATTATTTCCTTTATAGTACGAATATATATGAAAGACAAGACATTTATTAGAAATCATAGCGAGTACATTATATAGGAACGGTAAACAATAACGGTGTACACAGCTAATGATACCGCAATAACGGTCGATGTCTTATCCCAACTGAAGCATCTGCGGACCGCCTCCGTCTAATCAGATTAGACTATCTGTAGGTCGATATTAATTACGTCTCGTTAACGCGTAACGATCAACACTACACGCCTATCAAATCACTAGTGATTTTCTCAAGTCTTTACCGAGTGAAAATCAAGTCGTACTTACGACGCTCTGCCACGACAGAGGCTTTTAATACCGCTGAACATGCAACTATTCAATCACTACTGCGAACCGTGTTTCTGTTGTAAATAGCTCGCCTATTTAACAAAATACCATCATTAATCTTTGTTTTGATAAAGTGTTTTCGTAAATTCTAATGGCGGATGGCTTGGACAGGAAAAATGTTATTTTGGTAACTGTCTTCTCAACCTTTCTTTCAGACTTATTTATTTTACGTTTGCTTTGCAACGATGTGGAGGAGTACTCTGACGACTAAGTGTTCTGAAAGTTCTATTTAATTTCGTCATGTTCTTCTTTTCATTTGTGGAATCTTTAAAATACATTGTCAATCGACCAGACATTACCACGACCAGAGTACTGATACTTTTTATGGCTCCATAAACCAAAAGGTAAAAACAAAACCCTTATATTTATTTTTGTCCATATGTCCTTCCCTATGTTATTCAGTTATTATCATTGTATTCGAAAGATGTCCACAGCTGCACATATGCCAACACCAAGCTTTGCCACATCGACACATCCTGCACAGCTATTTTGCTCGGAGACTATTGTAACTATATCATGAAGGAAGGTGTATTCTGTGATCGGCTAAACCATGAAATAGTAAAATACGAAAAATATAATTAGGGTTAGCAATCATACAGTGTCACGAAGAATTACAAAAAAAAACAGCGCCAAGTGCGAGTCGTACTCGCGCACGAAGGGTTCCGTACCATTATCGCAAAAAAACGGCAAAAAGATCACGTTGTATGGCAGCCCCACTTAAATATTTTTTCAACACACTTGCTCAAAAAGTGACTCTAATTTCACCGTCTTAGGCACATAAAAACACCTGTTATCAAACTGTGACTTTTTCATTACTATTATTCACAAGTGAAGTTATAGAGTTTTTTTTTAATTTATTGGTTGAGTTGCTTTGTTCCTAAAAAAGTTTCGATGCAAAAAAGATCGTGCTCAATAAATGCTAGTCTGTGATAGTACAAATAAATTAATGTACCTATTGCTTGCTCATTTCATGCAACTTCGTATTTAAATAGATAATTTCAACTTGTATGTGTTTAATTAATAAAACTTTCACTCAAATATAACTTTTGCTTTTCTCTGTAATAAAAAAAACATGAAATGCCCTATTTTGTACATGGCTAAAACGCTATCCGCGGAAAGCCAAAAAAAGAATCCTCATTCTTTTAGATGCGCGCCCATAGGAAAACTGATTAACTTTGCCCGCTTTTGCGAAAAATAAACACAACTCGTTTTCACTGTTGAAAATGATTTTTTAATCTTATTTTCTTCACAAGTGTATTGAAAAACATCCTATGATACACGTGTGTATTGATGATTACCGTCCTCGGCTCTCTTAAGACCCTCACCTAGCGGCTCGGGTCTTAATGGCGCCTCAGCGGTAATCACAAACATTACACACTTGTACTATAATGTACTAATTTTATTCTGTTTTTAGTATTTGTTGTTATAGTATAGAATAGAATTTCTCTTTATTCAAGTAACCATGACTCAAAAGATGGTTAGTAAAACTTACAACTACGGTAGTAATACATATATTAGCAAACTGACACTACAAAACAACAGTGAATCACCGCTGCGACAAGCCATGTGAGATGGCACAACAGCGATCCACGAAAACAACGGCAATATAAATACATCATCTGTGAAAATTTCAACTGTCTAGCTATCACGGTTCTTGACATACAGCCTGGTGACAGACAGACGGATCGCGGCGTCTTAGTAATATGGTTCCGTTTTTATCCTTTGGGTGCGGATCTCTAAAAACATAGGGGTTACTAACAACGGAGATTTCTCAGTGTTGCTATGCTTATTCTATGCTTATGAGTGTTATCTTGATATGAAGTGACTAGCCATGTAATAGTACTTTGTGTAATCGCCTAGCGAAATACGTGGCGTATTGTATTTGACTTGCACTACTAAACGTAGCACCCAATAGCTACGACGCATAGCACCCAAGTTTTAACTATTGCGTAGCACTCTAGTGGAACGACGGCGTAGCACCCAAATGCAACACCACGTAGCCAATGAGTGCTATCAGCACACATGTCATGTTCTACGATGTTGTGGCTACGGGATATACCTATTTGTTCGTAAATTTTGTTAAATTTAAACAAAACTTCATATAGGCTTCCGCAATGCTTTGTTTACGAGATAATCAATGAAAATACTTAAATGATGAAAGGGTAAACGTAAATAAATATCATTACATCAATTATTTACTGGCAACAGCTTGGTAAAATCACTCGTGAATAGTAAAAACCGTCAACTCCTTTTATATAGCTATAATATTTGTCACATCTTACTATTAGGTGAGCTGTAACAAAGTTAGTATCACATAAATTTGGCAAGTACCAGAGGTATCAACATTTCTTTATTTATTTGACAATAGTGCGTAATATACGACGGCATAAAAAGGCGAAACGAACAGATTGATATATCATCCTCTGCATAGACCCGCCTCTAATCTCAACTAGCCTGAATTATGGTGTAGAAAATATCCTCTCATTCTTTGCATAAGCCATAAATTACGTGAGCCACCGGAATCCCTGGAAGCATTATGAACGAGGAAAATAAGCAATAGGTAGATATTAACCAAAAAGTGAAACGCCGCTTAGGGTGGATTTCTGAGATATGTGAGAAAGAAAAAAGCCTCGCCGAGAGGCAATTTAAGAATATGCCGCGAAAATACTCATGTATTGCCTAACGCGCTATTAGATTTTAGGATAATGCCGCCCTAACACATTTGTATAACTTACAGAACGAAATAAAATTCACAAAAGAAAAGTTAAGAACTGTGTAACTCCTTCGAGACGTACTACAAAAGCAGTAAAACTAAATTGAGAATTCAGTCAATCTATACATGAGAGTATTTCAGCTCATTACCTTTTTAATTTAGTTTCTTTCAAGTTATGTCCCTCGATACAATCAGAAAATCGGGTACACATTTTATTTATTCCCAGAAGTTTCATGTTTATTAAGGTTAAAAGTATGGGTATACGCAAAAAGCAATAAAAGGTAACGAAATGGAATCATAAAAACATCGCGTGTTCGGCGCAAGCGTTTTATCACTTTATTAAATGTTTGGGTTGTTGGTGCAGGCAGAAAGGTTTGCTAGGTGTAAAAGAAGTTCGTTCTAGCATGTTATGCGCCACAGTTGCATGATCAAGAGTAATAATCTCAATTTTATTACACTTGCATCGGCTAATTTAAAACATTTACACTAGACGTTAATTGTATAAACAATTCTATTAACATTCATTGCTTTCTAGATACTCGTATAGTTAAAAGTTAATTACCGTGAAGTATTATTTTTAAACGCAGGCTTTCTACCCGACTGCTAAAGGAGGGTAATGTGTTTATCAGTCTATGTATGTATGTTTGTTCCTATGTGGCGTTCTAGAGACCAAACGCGTGGGCCGATTTTGATAATTCTTACGTCAATCGATTCGTCTTAACCCTGCAAATGTCACTAGCTGTATTAAAACAGGCAAATAGAAAAATGGCGGCTTTTGGGCGTCATATTTTGGAGGCCCAATATTTTTTTCTCGCCCAACCCCATCGTGTGGGGTATCAAAATAAAAGGATTTTAAAAGGTGATTTCAAAAATATATAACACTAGAGGACGCCTTGCGGTTTCACCCGCATAGTTCCCGTTCCCGTGGGAATACAGGGATAAAAAGTAGCCTATGTCACCTGGGGATAGAGTAGCTTCCCAACGGTGAAAGAATTTTTGAAATCAGTCCAGTAGTTTTGGAGCCTATTCGGTACAAACAAACAAACAATCAAACAAAATAACAAAAAAATCTTTCCTCTTTATAATATTGGTATAGACTTATATGTTCAAATGTCCCTAATTCGAAAAAATATGTTAACTAAAAAGACATAAAAAAAATAACTAAAAATCAAGAAACTCGACTGCTTAAAAAGCGAACTAAAAAGACGTAAACAAGAAGAAAATCATGCTGTGCAATCGGAGGATACATCTGGTTTTGGTCAGCCAGCTCGCAAATATGTATCCTCCGACTGCACAGCATGATTTTCTTCATGTTTACATCTTTTTAGTTCGCTTTTTAAGCAGTCGGGTTTTTAGATTTTTTGCATTCCTACCTACTGTTTTGTTGGAGACGATTGTTTCTTGATGCATTTAAAGTTATATGAGTTCAGTCGAGCTAAAGTGTCGCTTAGTGGGTTGATTGACGAAAGTCACACATTAGTCAGCGCAACGAGGCAAAGAGGCTCTCGCTAGGCACCTGGATCAAAGGCTTGAATTAGAAAGCGTTACTTTTGGATACGTCTAGTATTAGGATGCACCGGTACCTGTCTGGCTCGAAAGACCAATGTTAACACGTAAAATCAAATTGTACTGTATGAAATAGGCACAGGATTATTTGATATGTAATTAATTACAAAAACATATTTTTAATCATCGAAGATCTATCTAGCTCCAATCAAAATACGCTTTAGGTAATTGATTTGCATGTTTGTTTGTTTGGAGCCAACTCAAAATGCTAGACTAAAAGTTTCTTTTATTTTTCAGTTCGTTGTGTCGTCGTTTAATTTTTTTGTTAAAACGTTTTTTATTTCCGTTATCAGTTCATTTCAGAATATTCTGTGGGAAAATTATCAATAAATCCTTTTTACCTTTAAGGGATTTTATTTTCAAATTTGAATGGGACCAACTTTGAGGTACACAAAATATAAGTTTTATAATCGGACATAAAAAAATAAAATGCACATATCGAATTGAGAACCTCCTCCTTTTATTTCGTCAGTTAAAAAATGAAACTATCCCGGTCACAAATAAAAAGGTTTATTGATAAGAAAGTCTAGTCTAACTCTGGAGCCTTAAACCTAGTAAAAAAAAAACCTAAATTAACTTGGACCCTGTTCCCGATAACGGTGGTCTACTTTGTAAATTAATATATTTTATCTACACTAATATTATAAATGCCGAAATAACTCTGTCCTGTCTGTTTGTTTGTTACGTTTTCACGCTACAACCGCTGAATTAATTATGATCAATTTTGGTAAAGATATAGATTAGACTTGAATGTATGTCCCTTTGGGCTATTGTCCGACTTGCATGCGGCTGAAGCCGCTGGCAGAAGCTAATATTTTGTATCTAAATATTTAAACATGTCTATGTGTAATGAATGTTTATGTATGTGTAATGTTATGTTATGTGTGTGTCAGTGAGTAATGTGTATGTTATGTGTGTGTTGTGTGTGTGTGTGTGTGTGTGTATGCGTGTGTTTGTGTGTGGTGAGTGTGTGTGTGTGAAATTTAAATGTTTTCTCATTGAATTCGACAACAGTAGTTTTAGTGAATTTGTGAGAAAATAAATAAATAGGTATAAATAGTACTATTAAACGATAGATTAGCTTACATATACAATACATCACTGCATAATATAGTCGAGTTCTGCGTCTGTTTGTATATCCGCTAACTCCTCCTAAACCACGCACCAGGTGTTAATCCGGTTTTCGCTATTAGAAAGAGCGTTTAACAAGAAAGGTTTTTGTAAATGATTTTTCACGTGCAAGGAAGGACGGACCGCAAGTACACTGAAAAAAAATAACGTTTGTTTGTAGTCTCGTACCAATTCTGGCAGTGGATCTTGATCCGATTACGATTTCATTCAGATTGCAAATTCTATCACTGGCAGAAAGCTACACTTTTGCTGAGTGTATTCGCTACGTTTTAAGGAAAATTCGCGGTTCCACGGGAAAGAAGCCGCAGGTATAAGTTAGTACCTAAATATTAAGGGGGTGGGATTCAACACAGTTTTAAACTAATGTTGATGTTAACAAACAACAGATACAATAATTGTGTAAACATATGTATAGTCCCAATTTTTTTTTCTTCAAAATATTGAAATTGTGAAAGTCAAATATATTTATTCAACTAGGCCAATAAGCGGCACTTTGGACGTCAAACACGTATTAAAATTAAAATTTACAAGTAATAAAAGTTGATTCTACCGTGCAATAATAAAATATATTGTGATATAATTAAATATATTGTCTTTAGATATATAATAATTCACTTAAGGAGCAGCTAAATCTAAGAACTGCAAAAGTAAAAGCTAAGTGAAAGCTTTTACACCGGCTTCTGTTTTCCACGAGGGATTAGGTCCCAGAGACTGTTCTACGCAGTTTTGAATTTTCAGTTGAACATTTTCGCAGTGAAAGCTTGGCACTGAATGCCCGCTACGCCAGTGATTCATACGCGAAATGATTTGTCGCACCCCTATCGGTGTTGTCATGGTTTGGTAAATACCGTGTCAACTGCGATGCAATTGATAAATAAATCAAAATATTACGACTAGATTAATTAGTGATGATAGCGGACATTAATAAAATACGCAAATCTCGTTTCATTTTGCATTCATATGAAATATTTATTAATAAAGTAAATATTTATTTATTTAGTTTTGAGCGTTTGTACAATCAGCAACAATGCAGAAACAAAATATTTTATTTCATACAAAGAAAACTGTTTCGTGATAGAGCGATTCAACAAGACTGTGAAGCGCTTTTGTATGGCTCACAATCATGCACGTATTTTTCTTTCAATCGTGTATAAATAAGGCCAAGGTGAACATGAAGGTATACAGATTCCCACCGTCTCCCGGGATTTGTATCTCGTCTCCCGCAGCGAGAGACGTGTCCTGAATACGGACGCGATTCTTGGTGATACACGCCACCCGGCAAACCTGCCGTTTGAGAACTCGCTGAAAGAAATCCAAACGTCACTGTGGACTTATATGTACGACTTTGACTCATATCTATGATAAACAATGAATTTTCAATGCGATTCGGGTTATGAAATATATGTAGTTTATATACTGAAGATAGAACAACTATTATAAATATTGCCTATCATAAGAAGGGAGGCTTTTGCCCAGCTTTGGGTCAATTTGTAAGAGCCTCGATTATAGATAATAGGAACTTAGAAGAAACATCAGGATAGCGATAATTGGCTACATCAATTTGGTACAATCTCTTTTATGCTGCTACCTTGAGTGCAATGACAAACTTAGCACATTTGTACCAAAATGTACAATTATTCATGTCAGCCAACGTATATAGGACGCAAAGTGAGCCTACAACGTGTTGTCAATTTGTTACAATCTTTTTTATGCTGCAAACCTACCTTGAGTGCAATGACAAACTTAGCACACTTGTACCAAAGTGTACAATAATTCATGTCAACCATCGCATTTGGGACGCAAAGCGAGCGCACAACGTGTTGACAATTTGGTACAATTTTTATGCTTCTAACCTACCTTGAGTGCAATGACAAACTTAGCACACTTGAACCAAAATGTATGTATTCATGTCAACCATAGCTTATGGGACGCAAAGCGAGCGCACAGCGTGTTGTCAATTTGGTACAATCTCTTTTATGCTGCTAACCTACCTTGAGTGCAATGACAAACTTAGCACACATGTACCAAAATGTACAATTATTCTTGTCAACCAACGCATATGGGACGCAAAGCGAGTCCACAACGTGTTGGCTTGTAACCTAGAATTTTATCGTAGCTTCTTATCATGTATTAGCTACGTCCACAGTTCCCGCATACGTCATAGTCTACAAACTGGATTGTATTACGAACGTACATTTTGTACGTACTCTTCGTACAGACGTATACGTACGTACGTAGATGTACGTACAGACGGGACTGCGAACGAACTCAAAAAGTACATTATCTCCGTATTAGTAAGAAACGAATAGCTGCTCGAACTGTTTGTGAATCAGAAAGAGAATTAAAGATAATCATATTACTTTATATAAATGTGATGACATAGAATAAAAAGTGGAAGCTTTGAAAGGCGGGAGAGAAAATAAATTGGGGTTGATATATTGTCCCTGTGGAGTAAGAGTAGGCCCACGTGATATGAAGCGCCATGATATATTACCACCGTAAGGTTGTTACGATATAAGCAATAGAATAATAATTTGTGTAAATGACGCCATGTGTAGATACACACTGAAGATTAATGGAAAGGAATTTCCTCTTCGCGCTTCGTCAGATTAAGAAAGCTTTGTATTCTTTTTGGCGGTGACAACGACGTCTGAGTAGGCTGCTATAAAAGTATTTGCAAAGGAATTGCGTTGAGGTAATGACGTACTATGTAAACAAGAAAATCTCAATAAGAAAAATACTACACAGCTCGAAAAAGAGGACATGTTTTAAATTACATAGAATATAAACGAATATAAACTACCTTAAAATTTGTCGGTGAGGTACGTCTTACGAGAAATAGTTACAACATTATGCATATGTGTAAGAAAGGCCCGTGTAACAACAATATTGGTAGCCGTGACAGGGATCCGTTGAAATCGGAATCCGTGACTACGATAAATCGTTTAATTCCACCCCTGTGACTCGGCCGATTGCGAGAGGCCAAAACGCCGCCACAATTTACTGCGATCCAGTCCCAACGTGCTAGAAATAACCTGCTGCTTCGGCGGCAATTGTGTACTATTTGAATGGACTTAATAGTCAATCGATCGTATAAGTAGATACCAATAGAAATTACGGCACTTGTATTGCAATTGGAAATAGAGCGGCTGCCGGGTGGCGCCTCGTTTTGGTTCATTTGTGAGAGAATTCATACGATCCCTCGATCAATCAATATGCAGGTAATTACTATAGGTACATTATACTCACAAACAACGTATGTAAACAAATGCTAATGGGAACGTTACGAGATAGCTGGGTTAGGAAACATAAATAGAATTTCCATTTCGTACCTAAGGCCCAGAAGCAAAGATTATCACGCTTGAGTTATTATATGCAAAACCTCAGCAAAACTCGAGCGTTTCAAGAATGTTTAAAGCTTTGTACCAGGACAAACGCTTGAATACCACCGGCTAATGAAATTAAGGTGAGAAAGGAATCATGAAATATTACGAAACGTTTGAGGGGAAGTGTTTTGTAATACCAACAACGTATGTAAACAAATGCTAATGGGAACGTTATGAGATAGCTGGGTTAGGAAACATAAATAGAATTTCCATTTCGTACCTAAGGCCCGGGAGCAAAGATTATCACGCTTAAGTTATTATATGCAAAACCTCAGCAAAACTCGAGCGTTTCAAGAATGTTTAAAGCTTTGTGCCAGGACAAACGCTTGAATACCACCGGCTAATGAAATTAAGGTGAGAAAGGAATCATGAAATATTACGAAACGTTTGAGGGGAAGTGTTTTGGGTAATACCAACAATGTATATTTTTTATGAGCGAAACCTACTATGTATTCTTGGCTTGGCTTAAAGTCAATTTGCGATATAGGTATCGCAATGGTAACGACATGTAATCACTTTATATGTATGGCTCGAAGCTCGGCATAACGGCACGTTTGCCCTGATGAGGAAAACGTGGACGATATTGTGTCGTATTTAATATAATATTTTATTACTATGGCTACTACGTTCATGATATATATTTCTTGATAACATCTAATGGATTCGACTGAAAAAAAATTAAGACCTTAATTTTTGTTAAATTGAAGGTTTTCCATGAAGGGGATATTTGGCGGTATTATTATATCTATAATAAGAAAACCTCAGCATATTAGGATTATTACTGCTCCTACTGGCTTGATAATAGCGATTATTTTCCAATAAAAAAATTATACTTAGTTTTGTTTAGGATCCCTTCGTTTTTAATCTACGAATATGCTTAGCAATATTTCACCATCCTCATCATAATCAGCCTTTTAATGTGGCCGCTACTGGGACACAGGCTTCCTCTCTATGAGAGAGAATGGGCCGTATTTCGTCAAATTTTATTAAAAAGATTAATTGTTTTTACCTGCAATGTTGATCATCTAAAAATATGATCTGCCTTGAACTCAATTTTTTTTTCATATTCGAATAAAAATATTTGTTGAATAATAATGGCGAAAAGCACAATACTAATCAAATTAAGAATACTCAGGAGAATTATGGCCTCAAATAATATTATTAAAAGCGATAAAGTTGCCAGATAAGAAAATCCCTGTAATATGATAAAAAGATAACCAGGAGTGAAGAAGACACCATTTACTTACAAAGAGAAAGAAATAAACCACATGATATTTCATTTAGAATAGAACAAAAAAAATCTCCGGAGAAATTCGTGCCAGAGTATTTTATTTAGTTTTATTACGGAAAGTATTTCAGCATATATCTTTATAGAAGTACTATTTATATATGTACACCAAGAGGCACTGTAAGACCTCTATCTCGTTTCAAATGAACGTATTTTTCTTCTTCAGTTCATTTCACTTTTAAATACATTAGTATTTATACAAAAAAATATACTGTCACTAATCAGTCATAAGTGTGGTTGTATCCGCTATGTGTGAAATACATAGTGGAGATGTTGTCAACAACAGCAACACATACCTTGAAAGAAATGTGTACTGATTATAAGAAACTTTGTTTACAAACTATTTGTTTATTTTTCTTAATGGATCATCCTTATTGTTATGGAGAACAAAAATAAATAAAACAAAAAGAGAAAAAAAGAGAGAGAGGACACCCGGTTGGAACGGAATTTGATTCATGAAATTTACAGTTTCGTATCTTAACATACTGTATAAATTAAACCACAACGTTGTCTTATTACATCATTCCTCAATCTATCATTTACAGTTACACCACACATACTTCGTAAGGAACGCATTTCTACTACAGTAATCCTACTTACATGTCTTTTTTGCCATACCCAACCTTCACTTCCATACGTAAGAGTAGGCACCAGCACGCTGTTGTGAACGGCGAGTCGAGCCTCCGGAGACATCGACTGGCTGGTCACAACCGCATATAAAGCACCATTCACATTCTCTGCGTTCACTCTCCTTTCCACATTATCTTTAATCTTTCCATCCCTTATGAACATACTGCCCAAATATATAACTCGTTTACTTTCTCTACACTCTTAACATTTATTTTCACTTCACAGTCCGACACATCGTCTTCTCTTTCAAACACCGTTACTTCCGTCCGTCCTCCGTCTTGCTCACATTTCAATTTCAACAAACATCACAGTCACCATGTCTTGCAGCTGTTCTGCTGCCGATTAATTGGTGTAAATAAATGTTTTATGAATATGAACGTAATAATTATATTAATACACATTGTGTCGTCCCGATTTTTAATATATTGTGCAATACTGTGCCAGGTCGCTGTCATTTTGAGTTCGTCTTTTGATTGACAGCTGACACTTGACACTTGACGAGGGAGAAAATTTGTAACGGATACGGTGAATTCGGGTTCTTGTCGAAACATATCTAATCGAGATGTTGTAGCGTTACGTTTAGCTCAGATGGAGCTAGTTTGAGAGGTAACTAGTTTGAGAGGGAACTAGTTTCATGTAACTAGTTTGAGAGGGAACTAGTTTGAGAGTGAAATAGTTTGAGAGGAAACTAGTTTGAGAGGAAATATTTTACATAATTACAAGACTCCACGCAATTGGCTTATTTTTACAGAGTTACGGGACCGCTCTGTGCACATAAGGCTTTTAGAGTTGTGCACACCGCTCAATAGAGGAAATCTAAGTCTAAGGGGGAAGAGGGTAAAGGTATGAATATATATACAAGGCATTAGAGGCTTATTTATAGAGTTGCCAAACCACTCTAAAAGAAAAATAAAAACAAAGAGGGATAAAAAGAAATTGCCTAGTAGGTTCGGTATAAATAATGAAGAATTAAAAAAAAAGGTGCTAGCAAAAGTGACAAAGGAAAAATGATGATGACATGAAGGCCTGAATAAGAAACCAAAAGTTAGCTTACTAGTAATACTTGTGCAAGTATGTTTTTAGAATTTTGAGATAATAAATAGTGAAGAATTAAAAAAAAAGGTGCTAGCAAAATTGAATAAGATGATGAGGGCCTGGAAAAGAAACCAAAAGTTAGTTATTAATAATACTTGTGCAAGTATGTTTTTAGAATTTTGAGAGGTTGAAATAGAGACCACGTTAAAAAAAAATAGGTAGAGTGTGGGTGATGGGGTGGATTCTTAAAATTGCGCGCACAAACAAAGTTGCGCCCAATTATTTAAAAGTTGGGCGCCAAACTGTAGCGTTACGTTTAGCTCAGAGGGAGCTAAACGTAAGCCACGTTAATAAAATTAAATAATTATGGATTAACGGTTATTAAAATTAAAGCTAAGAAAATAAAAAGGATATAGTTAATAAAACGGTAGGGCTTCGCACGACGTGGGCAGCTATCCAGGCAGCAGCTCGGGCAGGAAGTCGTGGAATGCTCGAGGTAGGCAGGTGAGCAGCGGACGAGCAGACAGGTGGTAGCCAGATAAGCGGGTAATCGGGCAGGTAGGCAGTGGAGTAGGCAACAGGATGGAAGCAGGTCGGATAAACAGGCAAACAAGTAAGTACGTAGGCTCCAAGGGATGTGGAGGCCGGCTATGGCTCAATACACCAATCAGCGAGGCCTTTGATTCCAAGAGATGCCCGTTGAGGGTGTTTCCATGAAATATTGCTCTCGGGATCCACACAAAATATATTTAATTGGAGCACTTGAGATAATAATAGTTTTACATAAGCTGATAATTCATAGTTTAGAGTTTACCAGGAGTTTTCAGATCAGAAAATTCACTTGGTATCATTAAGTAGTCAACATATTTTCGGCGTTCAGTCCAGATTCGAAGCTCAAAATTGACGCCCGTTTTTCTTCGTTCTGTGTTCTATCTCCATTTCAAATTCTAATTTAAATTAAGAAATAAAGACCAGAACGAATAAAAACGGTTCACAAAGGGGTCTGTCTACGCTACCCTTATAATAGTGTAAACCTAGCTTAAAGGAGGTTTAGTCCATGGTACCTATGTTACGGTCTATGGTTTTAAGAAAAATAAAATAGACAGACAGATGTCATGTCAGATGAAAATGTCACAGTAGAAAAATATTGCAAGAATTACAAATTATCAATATAATTTAAGTTTCAGATATTAAAACAATCAGATATAATTAAAAGTATGCTTTTCAGGTACAAACAGTATGAAAGAAAACATAAAAATGAATTACAAAAGTTGATAAAATATCAACAGATATGAAGGTATGGTTTTTATAGTGTAATTAATTGTAAATAGACTTAAAAAATATGTGGTTCTGTTTAGCAGAATACTACAATGTTTCGCCCATTGTAATTGCTAATTGCGCCCGCCGTTCGTAATCGGTTTGTGGGGCGCCCGCAAAGTCGGTTTTGAATATATTTCACGCGCAACGAAGTGCTTTTGCGGGAAACATGCTCGGCCTGGTGGACGCCGGAGCCTTCGGTCCAGGCAGCCGTCAGTCTATTCCTTATTGTCCTAATATTATATATATTCTCCTATCCCTAATCTCACGGCACGACATTGATCGACCCCCAGGAACCTACCGCAGAAATCCCAGGTAAGTGCATATATTACACCATAATATTACCGGCCAACCTTTGTGACACCTTACACCCGTAGTAGGAACCAGTATAACTCCCAATAAGAAACAAACCCCCTAGCTTTCCACTACTGCGTTAAGGCAGTTTCGTGGGGTACAGGTTCAGAGAGGGTCCAGGAGTCCCAACGCCGCTATGGGCCCCGGTGTTTATCTTCTGGCTTGGCACCCGAAGACCTGTATTTAACACACATAGTACATAAACTTTTTTTCTAATAAATAAGAAATCAACAACAAAATAAATACGATCGATAGAATGAAGTCTGACATAAATGAGTAGAAATTAAATAAGGACCGCTAGTTTCTTAACTAGTGTATTTTTTTGCGGTGAAATAGTTTCCATTTACGATCTCCTTCGATTTTCGATCACTCAGGATACGACATTTTTTATTTAACGATAAAGTGGCAACACCCCAAATCGAAATCGAAAGAAATGTAGGTAGGTTCAGTAAAGAGGCGTCTCTTTACTGAACGTACCTACGAGTAAATTGCTCCGTCGACAGCTGAGCGGCAAATGGCTGATCAGCAACATTTTTAGTGCCGTGTGCGCCCTTGCATTGCAACCAATAGACAGGGCGACAGTTGCACGAGGATAAAAAAATCTCCCGGCTGTCGCGTCGCTACATGCGCGCACTTTCATAAACTTGATGTGAGAGACAAATTATTTGTGGAGACAAAAATTTGTGTGCGCGCTACTATCTCTAAGGGTGGGTGATGGAGGTTGTACACCTACATAACAATGTTTCAAGATTCGAATAAAACTGTTTAGGTAGTATCTTTAATTAAAGATAAACTAATTAGTTTACTCGATTGTTGTCGCTATTTCATAGCCTACTAGCAAGGAGGACAGCACGTCACCAACTTGATTGTCAGAGATTTACAAGTACCTACTTTGTAAAACTGTTACATGTACTGCAATCTGTTTTTATATTTATAAAGATTATATTTTATTATTATTATATCTGTTATTTTACTTAAACTTTTACTATGGGCGTTTTATTCTAAGTATTTCTGAATTTCAATTCGCTTATTAGTCTCCAACCAAAATCGTAGTCAAGTTTCAGCCCACTACTGGCGAAGTACTACGGGGACTTATATCAGGTAGTACGGTTGAAACAAAGTCAACTAGTTTCGCAGCCAAAACTGGCGTCTTAGTCTAGTTCGGTATGTCGCAGAAGTTCGCCTAAGTCGTATTTAACTTCACCGAACAGCTTGTGTTGCAACCGCATACCTACAAATTTTGACACCGTATACTGAAGTATAATCGCGAACAGTCAGTAAACTAAGTAGTGCGGTTACTTTAATTTACTTTCAACTTATCTGTACTACCCGTACTTCGAATCAAACAGTTTGTTTATCAGAATTCGGGATCTGCTTCGTAATTAAACTTTTACTAGATGGAAAACCGGCAAACATGTTCGTAATGCGGAGCGTACAAACGCCTCGCCGACATACGGATAGGCTTGTATTAAAAAGATTTATGGCTGTACTTTGAATTATTCAACATCCATAGTTTTGCCTACTTACATAAATATTGTAATAAGGTGAACCTATTATAATTATTAATATTCATGTCTACACTAGCACTTTCCAAGGTTTTGTTCAAAGTATATTTTGCTATATATGTGTGAAGTCGTCTTTGCCGTTCTTCATTCCTTTGCCTTGTGGTGAAATAGCCAATGGCAAGGAAGATTATTTCCTTTATAGTACGAATATATATGAAAGACAAGACATTTATTAGAAATCATAGCGAGTACATTATATAGGAACGGTAAACAATAACGGTGTACACAGCTAATGATACCGCAATAACGGTCGATGTCTTATCCCAACTGAAGCATCTGCGGACCGCCTCCGTCTAATCAGATTAGACTATCTGTAGGTCGATATTAATTACGTCTCGTTAACGCGTAACGATCAACACTACACGCCTATCAAATCACTAGTGATTTTCTCAAGTCTTTACCGAGTGAAAATCAAGTCGTACTTACGACGCTCTGCCACGACAGAGGCTTTTAATACCGCTGAACATGCAACTATTCAATCACTACTGCGAACCGTGTTTCTGTTGTAAATAGCTCGCCTATTTAACAAAATACCATCATTAATCTTTGTTTTGATAAAGTGTTTTCGTAAATTCTAATGGCGGATGGCTTGGACAGGAAAAATGTTATTTTGGTAACTGTCTTCTCAACCTTTCTTTCAGACTTATTTATTTTACGTTTGCTTTGCAACGATGTGGAGGAGTACTCTGACGACTAAGTGTTCTGAAAGTTCTATTTAATTTCGTCATGTTCTTCTTTTCATTTGTGGAATCTTTAAAATACATTGTCAATCGACCAGACATTACCACGACCAGAGTACTGATACTTTTTATGGCTCCATAAACCAAAAGGTAAAAACAAAACCCTTATATTTATTTTTGTCCATATGTCCTTCCCTATGTTATTCAGTTATTATCATTGTATTCGAAAGATGTCCACAGCTGCACATATGCCAACACCAAGCTTTGCCACATCGACACATCCTGCACAGCTATTTTGCTCGGAGACTATTGTAACTATATCATGAAGGAAGGTGTATTCTGTGATCGGCTAAACCATGAAATAGTAAAATACGAAAAATATAATTAGGGTTAGCAATCATACAGTGTCACGAAGAATTACAAAAAAAAACAGCGCCAAGTGCGAGTCGTACTCGCGCACGAAGGGTTCCGTACCATTATCGCAAAAAAACGGCAAAAAGATCACGTTGTATGGCAGCCCCACTTAAATATTTTTTCAACACACTTGCTCAAAAAGTGACTCTAATTTCACCGTCTTAGGCACATAAAAACACCTGTTATCAAACTGTGACTTTTTCATTACTATTATTCACAAGTGAAGTTATAGAGTTTTTTTTTAATTTATTGGTTGAGTTGCTTTGTTCCTAAAAAAGTTTCGATGCAAAAAAGATCGTGCTCAATAAATGCTAGTCTGTGATAGTACAAATAAATTAATGTACCTATTGCTTGCTCATTTCATGCAACTTCGTATTTAAATAGATAATTTCAACTTGTATGTGTTTAATTAATAAAACTTTCACTCAAATATAACTTTTGCTTTTCTCTGTAATAAAAAAAACATGAAATGCCCTATTTTGTACATGGCTAAAACGCTATCCGCGGAAAGCCAAAAAAAGAATCCTCATTCTTTTAGATGCGCGCCCATAGGAAAACTGATTAACTTTGCCCGCTTTTGCGAAAAAAAAACACAACTCGTTTTCACTGTTGAAAATGATTTTTTAATCTTATTTTCTTCACAAGTGTATTGAAAAACATCCTATGATACACGTGTGTATTGATGATTACCGTCCTCGGCTCTCTTAAGACCCTCACCTAGCGGCTCGGGTCTTAATGGCGCCTCAGCGGTAATCACAAACATTACACACTTGTACTATAATGTACTAATTTTATTCTGTTTTTAGTATTTGTTGTTATAGTATAGAATAGAATTTCTCTTTATTCAAGTAACCATGACTCAAAAGATGGTTAGTAAAACTTACAACTACGGTAGTAATACATATATTAGCAAACTGACACTACAAAACAACAGTGAATCACCGCTGCGACAAGCCATGTGAGATGGCACAACAGCGATCCACGAAAACAACGGCAATATAAATACATCATCTGTGAAAATTTCAACTGTCTAGCTATCACGGTTCTTGACATACAGCCTGGTGACAGACAGACGGATCGCGGCGTCTTAGTAATATGGTTCCGTTTTTATCCTTTGGGTGCGGATCTCTAAAAACATAGGGGTTACTAACAACGGAGATTTCTCAGTGTTGCTATGCTTATTCTATGCTTATGAGTGTTATCTTGATATGAAGTGACTAGCCATGTAATAGTACTTTGTGTAATCGCCTAGCGAAATACGTGGCGTATTGTATTTGACTTGCACTACTAAACGTAGCACCCAATAGCTACGACGCATAGCACCCAAGTTTTAACTATTGCGTAGCACTCTAGTGGAACGACGGCGTAGCACCCAAATGCAACACCACGTAGCCAATGAGTGCTATCAGCACACATGTCATGTTCTACGATGTTGTGGCTACGGGATATACCTATTTGTTCGTAAATTTTGTTAAATTTAAACAAAACTTCATATAGGCTTCCGCAATGCTTTGTTTACGAGATAATCAATGAAAATACTTAAATGATGAAAGGGTAAACGTAAATAAATATCATTACATCAATTATTTACTGGCAACAGCTTGGTAAAATCACTCGTGAATAGTAAAAACCGTCAACTCCTTTTATATAGCTATAATATTTGTCACATCTTACTATTAGGTGAGCTGTAACAAAGTTAGTATCACATAAATTTGGCAAGTACCAGAGGTATCAACATTTCTTTATTTATTTGACAATAGTGCGTAATATACGACGGCATAAAAAGGCGAAACGAACAGATTGATATATCATCCTCTGCATAGACCCGCCTCTAATCTCAACTAGCCTGAATTATGGTGTAGAAAATATCCTCTCATTCTTTGCATAAGCCATAAATTACGTGAGCCACCGGAATCCCTGGAAGCATTATGAACGAGGAAAATAAGCAATAGGTAGATATTAACCAAAAAGTGAAACGCCGCTTAGGGTGGATTTCTGAGATATGTGAGAAAGAAAAAAGCCTCGCCGAGAGGCAATTTAAGAATATGCCGCGAAAATACTCATGTATTGCCTAACGCGCTATTAGATTTTAGGATAATGCCGCCCTAACACATTTGTATAACTTACAGAACGAAATAAAATTCACAAAAGAAAAGTTAAGAACTGTGTAACTCCTTCGAGACGTACTACAAAAGCAGTAAAACTAAATTGAGAATTCAGTCAATCTATACATGAGAGTATTTCAGCTCATTACCTTTTTAATTTAGTTTCTTTCAAGTTATGTCCCTCGATACAATCAGAAAATCGGGTACACATTTTATTTATTCCCAGAAGTTTCATGTTTATTAAGGTTAAAAGTATGGGTATACGCAAAAAGCAATAAAAGGTAACGAAATGGAATCATAAAAACATCGCGTGTTCGGCGCAAGCGTTTTATCACTTTATTAAATGTTTGGGTTGTTGGTGCAGGCAGAAAGGTTTGCTAGGTGTAAAAGAAGTTCGTTCTAGCATGTTATGCGCCACAGTTGCATGATCAAGAGTAATAATCTCAATTTTATTACACTTGCATCGGCTAATTTAAAACATTTACACTAGACGTTAATTGTATAAACAATTCTATTAACATTCATTGCTTTCTAGATACTCGTATAGTTAAAAGTTAATTACCGTGAAGTATTATTTTTAAACGCAGGCTTTCTACCCGACTGCTAAAGGAGGGTAATGTGTTTATCAGTCTATGTATGTATGTTTGTTCCTATGTGGCGTTCTAGAGACCAAACGCGTGGGCCGATTTTGATAATTCTTACGTCAATCGATTCGTCTTAACCCTGCAAATGTCACTAGCTGTATTAAAACAGGCAAATAGAAAAATGGCGGCTTTTGGGCGTCATATTTTGGAGGCCCAATATTTTTTTCTCGCCCAACCCCATCGTGTGGGGTATCAAAATAAAAGGATTTTAAAAGGTGATTTCAAAAATATATAACACTAGAGGACGCCTTGCGGTTTCACCCGCATAGTTCCCGTTCCCGTGGGAATACAGGGATAAAAAGTAGCCTATGTCACCTGGGGATAGAGTAGCTTCCCAACGGTGAAAGAATTTTTGAAATCAGTCCAGTAGTTTTGGAGCCTATTCGGTACAAACAAACAAACAATCAAACAAAATAACAAAAAAATCTTTCCTCTTTATAATATTGGTATAGACTTATATGTTCAAATGTCCCTAATTCGAAAAAATATGTTAACTAAAAAGACATAAAAAAAATAACTAAAAATCAAGAAACTCGACTGCTTAAAAAGCGAACTAAAAAGACGTAAACAAGAAGAAAATCATGCTGTGCAGTCGGAGGATACATCTGGTTTTGGTCAGCCAGCTCGCAAATATGTATCCTCCGACTGCACAGCATGATTTTCTTCATGTTTACATCTTTTTAGTTCGCTTTTTAAGCAGTCGGGTTTTTAGATTTTTTGCATTCCTACCTACTGTTTTGTTGGAGACGATTGTTTCTTGATGCATTTAAAGTTATATGAGTTCAGTCGAGCTAAAGTGTCGCTTAGTGGGTTGATTGACGAAAGTCACACATTAGTCAGCGCAACGAGGCAAAGAGGCTCTCGCTAGGCACCTGGATCAAAGGCTTGAATTAGAAAGCGTTACTTTTGGATACGTCTAGTATTAGGATGCACCGGTACCTGTCTGGCTCGAAAGACCAATGTTAACACGTAAAATCAAATTGTACTGTATGAAATAGGCACAGGATTATTTGATATGTAATTAATTACAAAAACATATTTTTAATCATCGAAGATCTATCTAGCTCCAATCAAAATACGCTTTAGGTAATTGATTTGCATGTTTGTTTGTTTGGAGCCAACTCAAAATGCTAGACTAAAAGTTTCTTTTATTTTTCAGTTCGTTGTGTCGTCGTTTAATTTTTTTGTTAAAACGTTTTTTATTTCCGTTATCAGTTCATTTCAGAATATTCTGTGGGAAAATTATCAATAAATCCTTTTTACCTTTAAGGGATTTTATTTTCAAATTTGAATGGGACCAACTTTGAGGTACACAAAATATAAGTTTTATAATCGGACATAAAAAAATAAAATGCACATATCGAATTGAGAACCTCCTCCTTTTATTTCGTCAGTTAAAAAATGAAACTATCCCGGTCACAAATAAAAAGGTTTATTGATAAGAAAGTCTAGTCTAACTCTGGAGCCTTAAACCTAGTAAAAAAAAAACCTAAATTAACTTGGACCCTGTTCCCGATAACGGTGGTCTACTTTTTAAAATTTATATATTTTATCTACACTAATATTATAAATGCGAAAGTAACTCTGTCCTGTCTGTTTGTTTGTTACGTTTTCACGCTGCAACCGCTAAATTAATTATGATCTTTTTTGGTATAGATATAGATTAGACTTGAATGTACGTTCCTTTGGACTATTTTCCGACTTGCATGCGGCTGAAGCCGCTGGCAGAAGCTAATATTTTGTATCTAAATATTTAAAAATGTCTATGTGTAATCTATGTGTATGTGTGTGTGTGTACTGTGTATGTTATGTGTGTGTTAGTGTGTGGATGTGTGTGTGAAATGTGAATGTATGTTAATGTGTGTATGTGTGTAGTTTTACTAAATTTATGAGAAAATAAATAAATGGGTATAAATAATACTATTAACCGATAGATTAGCTTACCTATACAATACATCACTGCATAATTTAGTGGCTTTCTGCGTGTGTTTGTAAATCCGCAAATTCCTCCTAAACCACGCAACGGATTTTGATGCGGTTTTCGCTAATAGAAAGAGCGATAAACAAGGAAGGTTTTTGTAAATAATTTGTCATGTGCAAAGCAGGGGTGGATCGCTAGTCTATACTTCTATACTAATATTATAAAGAGGAAGGATTTGTATTTTTGTTAGTAATGAATTAGCTTAAATCTACTAGACGGATATCAAAAATTCTTTAACCGTTGGGAAGTTACACTATCCCCGGGTGACATAATCTACTTTTTATTCCTTTATTCTCACGGGAACGGGCACTACGCGTGTGAAACTGTGAGGCGTCCGCTAGTACACTATAAAATTAAAAACGTTTAATTTTATAGTAGTCTCCTATCAATTCTGGCATTAGATCCTGATCCGATTACGATTTCATTTAGATTGCAAATTCTATCACTGGCAGAAAGCTACACTTTTGTTGAGTCTATTCGCTACTTTTTATGGAAAATTCGCGGTTCCACGGAAAAGAAGCAGCAGGAATAATTTTGCACCTAAATAATATGGAGGTGGGATTCAACACAGTTTCAAACTAATGTTGCTGTTAACAAAGAATAGATACAATAATTGTGTAAACATATGTATAGGCCCAATAAATATTTTGAAAATATTGAAATTGTGAAAGTCAAAGTCAAATATATTTATTCAACTAGGCCAATAAGCGGCACTTTGGACGTCAAACACGCATTAAAATTAAAATTTACTAGTAATAAAAGTTGATTCTACCGTGAAATAATAAAATATATTGTGAAATAATTAAATATATTGTCTTTAGATATATAATAATTCACTTAAGGAGCAGCTAAATCTAAAAACTGCAAAAGTGAAAGCTTTTACACCGGCTTCTATTTTCCACGAGGGATTAGGTCCCAGAGGCTAGACTGTTCTACGCAGTTTTGAATTTTCAGTTGAACATTTTCGCAGTGAAAGCTTGGCACTGAATGCCCGCTACGCCAGTGATTCATACGCGACATGATTTGTCGCACCCCTATCGGTGTTGTCATAGTTTGTTAAATACCGTGTCAACTGCGATGCAATTGATAAATAAATCAAAATATTACGACTAGATTAATTAGTGATGATAGCGGACATTAATAAAATACGCAAATCTCGATTCATTTTGCATTCATATGAAATATTTATTAATACAGTAAATATTTATTTATTTTAGTTTCGAGCGTTTGTACAATCAGCAACAATGCGGAAACAAAATATTTTATTTCATACAAAGAAAAATGTTTCGTGATAGAGCGATTCAACAAGACTGTGAAGCGCTTTTGTATGGCTCACAATCATGCACGTATTTTTCTTTCAATCGTGTATAAATAAGGCTAAGGTGAACATGAAGGTATTCAGATTCCCACCGTCTCCCGGGATTTGTATCTCGTCTCCCGCAGCGAGAGACGTGTCCTGAATACGGACGCGATTCTTGGTGATACACGACACCCGGCAAACCTGCCGTTTGAGAACTCGCTGAAAGAAATCCAAACGTCACTGTGGACTTATCTGTACGACTTTGTCTCATATCTATGATAAACAATGAATTTTCAATGCGATTCGGGTTATGAAATATATGTAGTTTATATACTGAAGATACTTACCTGTCAACTGTCAACACGCATAGTCATACGGACCATACTGTCCAAAAGTTATAGTAATATTGTGCATAAAACCGCGATATTGTGTTTAAAACATTACCAAAGTGAACCTTTTAAAGTAATAACTGTGTACAATTATTGGTAGCTCAAAGCAATCAGTAATTCCTAACTAAAACAGAAATCAAAATTTAAGAGTGACACCTGGGATCAAAACTTTTCTTCATCCACCTACATTTCATAAAATCATCAATGTCAGATGTCGAAATGTCATTTGACATTTGGAAAAGTGTTGCCATAGTGGAAAATAATTAATACTATGAGTTGCGAAGAATTCACAGGGGGAGGCGACCAGGCCCCTGTGATAGTAAATGCGTCTGGCAGCAATAGCAGCAAAAAATTTGTACAACAAGCTTTTCACCCAAGCCTGTTTATCTCGCGACCTAGGAGCACATCATTGGGAAACATTAATCAAAGACCCGAGCAGCCTCTAGTCAGCACTAGCCAAGGAAGGGAAAGTTCAAACTTACCGGAATACCAAAAGGAACACAGCAATTGTCCCCCCGTTTGGCAACGAGTCCCAACTACCAGAAACACCAAGAAAAGGAAACTCAACAGTCCACCGTCACCCGAGGGTGTAGAGGTCTCTAACCGATATTCCGGATTACCGGTGGAAAAAAGTCCCGATGAAAGCACACAGACCAAGGAAAGAAAAGTCAGTAAACCACCACCTATAATGCTTTATGGGGTCGACGATGTCAACAAACTCACAGAGCTTCTAGAAACAGTAGCTAAGAATACTAAGTTCGCCTATAAAATAATCAATAAAAACCAGCTAAGAATTACAAGCGAAGACATAAATATCTATAGGCAATTAATGACAGTGATCAGAGAACACAACCTGATAGGTCATACCTTTAATCGAAAAGATGGTAGAAACCTCAGACTTGTTATCAAAAACCTACACCACACAACCCCACATCAAGCTATCAAGGAGGCATTCGAAAATACCGGGAACATAGTACTGGGTGAAATCATAAACTCCAGATATGGTCCCGAGAAAATACCCACATCCACCTTCTTCATTAATCTGCAATCGGGACCAAATAACAAAGCAGCAAAACAGGTGAAAGTGATTTATCATCAGGCAGTTGTTATAGAGGACCCTAAGAAAAGAACAGCCCCGGTACAGTGTCAAAGGTGTCAGCAGTATGGTCACTCAAAAAACTACTGCATGAGACCTTACCGTTGTCTAAAATGCGCAGAATCGCACAACACCAAGGAATGCCCAAAGACTGATCGCACTTCCCTAGCCACTTGTGCCTTATGCCTAGGTCCGCACCCAGCAAACTACAAGGGATGTGAGGTCTATAAAGAAATCCTGGCCAGAAAAACGCAAAAACCAAACTACACTAAAAGCAGACCCCCACAAAACACTCAGATCACCAACAGAAATGAAGAATCTTACTCACAGGACAAATACAAGGAAGCTACGAACAAACGCAAACAATACGCAGATGCAGTAAAAGTAATACCGCATGAAAGAACTTCAACTCAAACATCATATGAACAAACCACACAACACACCACCAGCAAGCTGGAAGAGATGTTCCTAAAACAAAGTGAAAAGATTGACATTATCTTACAACAGATGAGCACCCTTTTAGGACTCATAACTACGCTCGTCAATAAAATCACAAAATGATCAATACAATCAAAATAGCCACCTGGAACATAAACGGACTATCTCCCAACAAAAGTGAAGTCGAAACCCTGATAAACCTCCATAGACTCGATGTCCTACTTATATCCGAAACACACTTTACATCCACCAGTCAAATCATAATAAAAAACTACAACATATACTCCACAAATCACCCTGATGGCACTGCGCATGGTGGAACGGCTGTTATAATAAGAGATTCCATCAAACATCACGAATTGCCCCAATTCAGCACGGAGCATATACAGGCAACTTCAATAGCCATCCATGATAATAATGGAGATATCACCGTGTCTTCTGTGTATTGTCCCCCAAAACACAAACTTAAAGAAAAGCAATTTACTACTTATATGAGGAGTCTTGGGCCTCGCTTTGTATCAGGAGGAGACTGGAACTCAAAGCACGTCCACTGGGGCTCGCGACTAAACACGACCAGAGGGAGAGAGCTCAAAAAGTGTATTGATGTTAATCATTTGACTACAATCGCCACATCCGAGCCAACCCACTGGCCTACGGACCCCAACAAACTGCCTGACGTTCTGGATTTCTTCATTATGAAGGGACTCAGCAGCCTCTTCTTTAGCATAGAATCATGTTTGGATGGCTCGTCAAATCACATACCTGTCATTCTAACAATTGGTGCGACTGTTCTAAATCGCCAAAAAAGTCCCAGACTGTACAATAGCAGAACAGACTGGACCGAGTTCCGCAATATTGTTAATACGACACTCAAGCTCAAAATAGCTCTGAAAAATAGTGGGGATATAGACAATGCAGTTATGGATTTCACCAAAATAATTCAGGAGACATGTTGGAAGTGCACACATGAAGCTAATAAATGTAGACCAAGACATAATACAGTGCCGCTGGAAATTCGCCAAATGATCCTTGAAAAGCGAAGATTGCGTCGTGTGTGGCACATTAGCCGCCATCCAGACGATAAACGGGCCTTCAACAAGGCTATAGTGGACCTCAAACAAGCTATCAAAGATGCAGAGAATACTACTTTAGAAGCACACTTGCAATCCCTGTCTGCAACCAGCGCCACTGCTTACTCACTTTGGAAGGTATGCAGAAGAAAAAATCAGCCAAAACACCCAAAACCACCTATTCGACTAGAAGGAAGACTTTGGGCTAGAACAAACCAAGAAAAAGCAAATGCCTTCGCTGAACACCTCGCGAACGTTTTTGTCCAAAACGACCCGGCACCTGGTATAGATGATGGCGATATAGACGATACACTGAAGCATGATTTCCAGCTGGAATTGCCAATTAAACCTGTATCACCTCAGGAGATAAAGCGAGTAATCCGAGCGTTGGATGAGAAAAAAGCACCAGGGTTCGATCTCATAGACAGAAAGGTCCTCGTGGAACTGCCTAACAAAGCGATCGTTTTCCTAAAAACTATCTTCAATAGTATGCTAAGAGTGGGTTATTTTCCTATGCTGTGGAAAGTATCACAAATCATTATGATTCACAAGCCGGGAAAACCTCCCCATGAAATGACGTCCTACAGGCCCATTAGTTTGCTGCCTGTACTTTCCAAGCTTTTTGAGAAAATTCTGTTACGCCGGCTCCTAAATTCAATGTCAATCATCCCTGATCATCAGTTTGGCTTCAGACCAGAACATGCCACTACAGAACAAATTCACAGAGTGTGCCGCATCATCAGAAATGCTTTGGAGACTAAAAAATACTGTTCCTCAGCCTTCCTCGACGTACAACAGGCCTTCGACAGAGTATGGCATAAGGGACTACTATGCAAGATAAAATCACAATTGCCACACTCCTTTTACAACATTCTGGAATCGTACCTATCCGATAGAATATTCCAGGTAAAGGAAGATAATAGTACCTCTGGTTTCCATAACATACTAGCGGGAGTACCCCAGGGGTCAGTTCTTGGTCCAGTACTGTACACTATCTTCACAGCAGACCTACCGCAAACCCCTGGAGTGACAATTGCCACTTATGCAGATGACACCGCAGTCCTGGCTTGTAGCAGTTGCCCCAACAAAGCGTCGCAAATACTTCAAGATAGTCTGGATGAAATTCAACTCTGGCTTGCCAAGTGGAGGATTCGTGCTAACACCTTGAAATCGGTTCAGGTCGCCTTTACGCTTAGACGCCAGCAATGTCCACCCGTGAAACTTGGTTCTAATCAACTCCCGCAAAGCGACTGCGTCAAGTACCTAGGTATGCACCTGGATCAGCGACTAACATGGAAAAAGCACATTGAATCAAAACGAAAAGAGCTCGACATTAGATACAAAGGCATGTACTGGCTACTGGGTAGAAACTCCAAACTGTCCGTAGACAATAAGGTCTTGATTTATAAGACCATACTAAAACCTATATGGACTTATGGCATTCAACTGTGGGGCACCGCGTGTGACTCAAATATCAGCATAATTCAGAGAACTCAAAACAACATATTAAAACAGATTTCAAGTGCTCCATGGTTTATTAAGAATGCTGAAGTACACGAACACCTGCAAATGAACACAGTCAAGGAAGAAATAAGGTTGTTTTCTCAAAAATACAAATCCAGGCTGGAGAGACACCCTAACCAATTGGCCGCTCAACTCACAATACCAGATTGTGTCAGCAGACTCAAAAGACGCAACATCCTACAACTAGATGATATGTAGACAGTTGTATTACTAATAAGAGAGTTGCTCCTGATGGGGAATAGCTCTTACCCGCTAAATCCTCCTTCAACTCATCTGCTCATAGTTTTAAACTGATTGCAAGATAAGCAAAGAACAAAAAAAAAAAAAAATACTGAAGATAGAACAACTATTATAAACATTGCCTATCATAAGAAGGGAGGCTTTTGCCCAGCTTTGGGTCAATTTGTAAGAGCCTCGATTATAGATAATAGGAACTTATAAGAAACATCAGGATAGCGATAATTGGCTACATCAATTTGGTACAATCTCTTTTATGCTGCTACCTTGAGTGCAATGACAAACTTAGCACATTTGTACCAAAATGTACAATGATTCATGTCAGCCAACGTATATAGGACGCAAAGTGAGCCTACAACGTGTTGTCAATTTGGTACAATCTTTTTTATGCTGCAAACCTACCTTGAGTGCAATGACAAACTTAGCACACTTGTACCAAAATGTATGTATTCATGTCAACCATAGCATATGGGACGCAAAGCGAGCGCACAGCGTGTTGTCAATTTGGTACAATCTCTTTTATGCTGCTAACCTACCTTGAGTGCAATGACAAACTTAGCACACTTGTACCAAAATGTACAATTATTCTTGTCAGCCAACGCATATGGGACGCAAAGCGAGTCCACAACGTGTTGGCTTGTAACCTAGAATTTTATCGTAGCTTCTTATCATGTATTAGCTACGTCCACAGTTCCCGCATACGTCATAGTCTACAAACTAGATTGTATTACGAACGTACATTTTGTACGTACTCTACGTACAGACGTATACGTACGTACGTAGATGTACGTACAGACGGGACTGCGAACGAACTCAAAAAGTACATTATCTCCGTATTAGTAAGAAACGAATAGCTGCTCGAACTGTTTGTGAATCAGAAAGAGAATTAAAGATAATCATATTACTTTATATAAATGTGATGACATAGAATAAAAAGTGGAATCTTTGAAAGGCGGGAGAAAAAATAAATTGGGGTTGATATATTGTCCCTGTGGAGTAAGAGTAGGCCCACGTGATATGAAGCGCCATGATATATTACCACCGTAAGGTTGTTACGATATAAGCAATAGAATAATAATTGTGTAAATGACGCCATGTGTAATACACACTGAAGATTAATGGAAAGGAATTTCCTCTTCGCGCTTCGTCAGATTTAGAAAGCTTTGTATTCTTTTTGGCGGTGACAACGACGTCTGAGTAGGCTGCTATAAAAGTATTTGCAAAGGAATTGCGTTTATGTAACGACGTACTATGTAACCAAAAAAACTCAATAAAAAAATACTACACAGCTCGAAAAAGAGGACATGCTTTTAAATTACGAAGAATATAAAAAAATATAAACTACATTAAAATTTGTCAGTGAGGTACGTCTTACAAGAAAAAGGTTACAATATTATACATGAAAGAAAGGCCCGTATAACAACAATATTGGTAGCTGTGACAGGGATCCGTTGAAATCGGAATCCGTGACTACGATAAATCGTTTAATTCAACCCCTGTGACTCGGTCGATTGCGAGAGGCCAAAACGCTGTCACAATTTACTGCGATCCAGTCCCAACGTGCTAGAAATAACCTGCTGCTTCGGCGACAATTGTGTACTATTTGAATGGACTTAATAGTCAATCGATCGTATAAGTAAATACCAATAGAAATTACGTCACTTGTATTGCAATTGGAAATAGAGCGGCTGCCGGATGGCGCCTCGTTTTGGTTCATTTGTGAGAGAATTCGCACGATCCCTCGATCAATCAATATGCAGGTAATTAATATAGGTACATTATACTCACAAACAATGTATGTTAACAAATGCTAATGCGAACGTTACGAGATAGCTGGGTTAGGAAACATAAATAGAATTTCCATTTCGTACCTAAGGCCCGGGAGCAAAGATTATCACGCTTGAGTTATTATATGCAAAACCTCAGCAAAACTCGAGCGTTTCAAGAATGTTTAAAGCTTTGTGCCAGGACAAACGCTTAAATACCACCGGCTAATGAAATTAAGGTGAGAAAGGAATCATGAAATATTACGAAACGTTTGAGGGGAAGTGTTTTGGGTAATACCAACAATGTATATTTTTTATAAGCAAAACCTACTATGTATTCTTGGCTTGGCTTAAAGTCAATTTGCGATATAGGTATCGCAATGGTAACGACATGTAATCACTAATATATCATATGTATGGCTCGAAGCTCGGCATAACGGCACGTTTGCCCTGATGAGGAAAACGTGGACGATACTGTGTCGTATTTAATATAATATTTTATTACTATGGCGACTACGTTCATGATATATATTTCTTGATAACATCTAATGGATTCGACTGAAAAAAAAATTAAGACCTTAATTTTTGTTAAATTGAAGGTTTTCCATGAAGGGGATATTTGGCGGTATTATTATATCTATCATAAGAAAACCTCAGCATATTAGGATTATTACTGCTCCTACTGGCTTGATAATAGCGATTATTTTCCAATTCCAAAATTATACTTAGTTTTGTTTAGGATCCCTTCGTTTTTAATCCACGAATATGCTTAGCAATATTTCACCATCCTCATCATAATCAGCCTTTTAATGTGGCCGCTACTGGGACACAGGCTTCCTCTCTATGAGAGAGAATGGGCCGTATTTCGTCACATTTTATTAAAAAGATTTATTGTTTTTACCTGCAATGTTGATCATCTAAAAATATGATCTGCCTTGAACTCAATTTTTTTTTCATATTCGAATAAAAATATTTGTTGTATAATAATGGCGAAAAGCACAAATATAATAATGGCGAAATACTAATCAAATTAAGAATACTCAGGAGAATTATGGCCTCAAATAATATTATTAAAAGCGATAAAGTTGCCAGATGAGAAAATCCCTGTAATATGATAAAAAGAAAACCAGTAGTGAAGAAGACACCATTTACTTACAAAGAGAATAGTATATTATGCAACTAGTGAATAAAAGACGGATTTAATGCGAGGGCCGTAGATGAATCACAAGTAAGCGAAGGATTCTAACGACTGAATCACGACCGTAGGGAGTGATTCATGATGATTGAATCACGAGCAAAGCAAGTGATTCAAGTATTAGAATCATGAGCGACGCGAGTGATTCATGGCCCTCGATATAAATCCGTTTTATTCAAGAGTTGCATACTATATTTTATACCATGACTACGAGAAAAAGAAAGATTGAAGCGAAAAGCACAAGGAATAATAATAAATAAATGGTTTATTACCTTCAAAATTTACATAAAAATGTGAAACCCTGAACCCTGAGCTAGGTAAAAGCACTTGTGTTTCAATCTCTAACTCTAACTCTATCTCTAATACTATCTCTAACTCTAACTCTATCTCTAATACTATCTCTAACTCTAACTCTATATCTAACTCTAATTCTATGTCTAACTCTATCTCTAACTCTATTTCTAACTCTAACTCTATCTCTGTCTCTGTCTCTATCTCTATCTCTATCTCTATCTCTAACTCTATCTCTAACTCTATCTCTAACTCTATCTCTAACTCTAACTCTATCTCTAACTCTATCTCTAACTCTATCTGTATCTCTAATTCTATCTCTAACTCTATTTCTAACTCTATCTCTATTTCTATCTCTACCGCTATCTCTAACTCTATCTCTAACTCTATCTCTAACTCTATCTCTTAACTCTAACTCTATTAACTCTATCTCTAATTCTATCTTTTAACTCTAACTCTATTAACTCTATCTCTAACTCTATCTAGAACTCAAACTCTATATCTATCTCTATATATCTCTAACTCTAACTCTATCTAAGTTTGTATCGAATATTTTATGCGGAAGTAGGTTGTATATCACTGAGATGGAGTTTGAATATTATATTGGTGTGTTCTAAATTCAAACACCAAAACAGTGATTAAAAGTGCTTTTTATTCACTGTTTTCAGTGAATAAAATAAGCTTTTTAGAGGCTGAATGGTATAAAGAAATAAACCACATGATATTTCATTTAGAATAGATAAAAAAAAATCTCCGGAGAAATTCGTGCCAGAGTATTTTATTTAGTTTTATTACGGAAAGTATTTCAGCATATATCTTTATAGAAGTACTATTGTAGCGATTTGTACACCAAGAGGCACTGTAAGACCTCTATCTCGTTTCAAATGAACGTATTTTCTTCTTCAGTTCATTTCACTTTTAAATACATTAGTATTTTTACAGAAAAAATATACTGTCACTAATCAGTCATAAGTGTGGTTGTATCCGCTATGTGTGAAATACATAGTGGAGATGTTGTCAACAACAGCAACACATACCTTGAAATAAATGTGTACTGATTGTAAGAAACTTTGTTTACAAACTATTTGTTTATTTTTCTTAATGGATCATCCTTATTGTTATAGAGAACAAAAATAAATAAAAAAAAGAGAGAAAAAGAGAGAGAGGACACCCGGTTGGAACGGAATTTGATTTATGAAATTTACAGTTTCGTATCTTAACATACTGTATAAATTTTTTGTCACCACATCTTCTTTTAAACCACAACGTTGTCTTATAACATCATTCCTCAATCTATCATTTACAGTTACACCACACATACTTCGTAAGGAACGCATTTCTACTACAGTAATCCTACTTACATGTCTTTTTTGCCATACCCAACCTTCACTTCACTTGCTCACATTTCAATTTCAACAATCATCACAGTCACGATGTCTTGCAACTGTTCTGCTGGCGATTAATTGGAGTAAATAAATGTTTTATGAATATGAACGTAATAATTATATTAATACACATTGTGTCGTCCCGATTTTTAATATATTGTGCACACTGTGCCAGCTCGCTGTCATTTTGAGTTCGACGGTCTTTTGATTGACAGCTGACACTTGACAATTGATGAGGGAGAAAATTTGTAACGGATACGGTGAATTCGGGTTCTTGTCGAAACATATATAATCGAGATGTGTTTCGCCCATTGTAATTGCTAATTGCGCCCGCCGTTCGTAATCGGTTTGTGGGGCGCCCGCGAAGTCGGTTTTGAATATATTTCACGCGCAACGAAGTGCTTTTGCGGGCAACGTGCTCGGCCTGGTGGACGCCGGAGCTTTCGGTCCAGGCAGCCGTCAGTCTAATCCTTATTTTCCTAATATTATATATATTCTCCTATCCCTAATCTCACGGCACGACATTGATCGACCCCCAGGAACCTACCGCAGAAATCCCAGGTAAGTGCATATATTACACCATAATATTACCAGCCAACCTTTGAGACACCTTACACCCGTAGTAGGAACCAGTATAACTCCCAATAAGAAACAAACCCCCTAGCTTTCCACTATTGCGTTAAGGCAGTTTCGTGGGGTACAGGTTCAGAGAGGGTCCAGGAGTCCCAACGCCGCTATGGGCCCCGGTGTTTATCTCCTGGCTTGGCACCCGAAGACCTGTATTTAACACACATAGTACATAAACTTTTTTTCTAATAAATAAGAAATCAACAACAAAATAAATGCGATCGATAGAATGAAGTCTGACATAAATGAGTAGAAATTAAATAAGGACCGCTAGTTTCTTAACTAGTGTATTTTTTTGCGGTGAAATAGTTTCCATTTACGATCTCCTTCGATTTTCGATCACTCAGGATACGACATTTTTTATGTAACGATAAAGTGGCAACACCCCAAATCGAAATCGAAAGAAATTTAGGTACGTTCAGTAAAGAGGCGTCTCTTTACTGAACGTACCTAAATTGCTCCGTCGACAGCTGAGCGGCAAATGGCTGATCGGCAACATTTTTATTGCCGTGCGCGCCCTTGCATTGCAACCAATAGACAGGGCGACAGTTGCACGAGGATAAAAAAATCTCCCGGCTGTCGCGTCGCTACATGCGCGCACTTTCATAAACTTGATGTGAGAGACAAATTATTTGTGGAGACAAAAATTTGTGTGCGCTCTACTATCTCTAAGGGTGGGTGATGGAGGTTGTACACCTATGTAACGCCTTTTTCTGGTTTCCCTACCTACTAGGTAGCTAGAGGGTATTAATGGAAAAACCAACTGAAGGTTAACAAATTTTATTAGACCTCAGGGTCGAGGTTGTCACTCGCGGTCCGAAGTACGTTGCGTAGCCACAAGATAGTGTACCACTGGCCTTAGCGTTAGAGGCTTCCGGCGATGTGCAGGTGCAGTACAGTCTCCACTCGGGGGTAGGTCCCGGGAAGCTGTGATGCAGAGTAGATGGGTAGTAGGTAGACACGTAGCTCGGCGACACGGAGTAGGCAGCCAACAGTGCGTTGGAGTAGGCCAACACACGTGCTTGGTAGTGGTGTGAAGCCGATCTGAAGTCGGGGTAGGAACCCCAACACTTTGGGGTAAACTTCGCGTACTTATAAGAAGGAAGAGTGCCAATTACTGTAGGCTTAATTATATTTTAAAATAATTATTTTGCTTGGATAAAAATGTGAGTAGAATGACAGTGCAACTTGTCTGCTCGCTCACCGTCGATGCAATCCCAATCCTATCCTCGTTCAAGAACTTTAGTTCCGGGCGGCTCGCACCAACTTCACCTCGCTGCGTTCGGAAACTTAGTTTGCGTTGATAGATAATTAACTGTAGGGATTTTATTATAATTAGGATATTATTAATTATATGTATAAATAGGATTAGATTTATTTTATAAGTATTTATTAGTGAATTTAAGTTTGATTTTATTTGTAATTTGATTATTTTGTGTTATTAGTTTAAATTAGAAGAAGTTAAATTAAGTAATGGAAGATTGTAACGAAACCGTTACATACCCCCTTTTTAGTAAAGGATTTTTCCTAAGAAAAATCCACTGTTAAAACTAGGTTAACTTAAAATCCTTGACGTGCCATGTCTCCATTTCAGACTTTTGAAGAGATAGGAACTTAATCACATAAGCCATTGTGGTTTAAAGATTGGGTGAGTGTTCAAAATGAATAAAAACTAACTATTATAAATTTGATCAGCTCAACATAACCAATCAACTTAGAAATTGCCTTATGTGTGAATAACTAACAGAATGCAGCTAGTTACAGATAACAGAATTTTACAATAGAATCAATTGCGTTAGAACATTCACCTGAGTCAACTTGTTTTCAAAACTAAACTATGATTCACGACCAACCAGCACCAAAGATAACCATATAAATGCGAAAAGTTAGGCAACGTAATTCGGACACGAATGAACCTTAAGTGGGTGCCAGTGTAACGCTTCTTTCTGTTTTTCCTACCTACTAGGTAGCTAGAGGGTATTAATGGAAAAATCGACAAGGTTAACAAATTTTATTAGACCTCAGGGTCGGGGTTGTCACTCGCGGTCCGAAGTACGCTGCGTAGCCTCAAGATAGTGTACCACTGGCCTTAGCGTTAGAGGCTTCCGGCGATGTGCAGGTGCAGTACAGTCTCCACTCGGGGGTAGGTCCCGGGAAGCTGTGATGCAGAGTAGATGGGTAGTAGGTAGACACGTAGCTCGGCGACACGAAGTACTTTGGCTTTTAATACCGCTGAACATGCAACTATTCAATCACTACTGCGAACCGTGTTTCTGTTGTAAATAGCTCGCCTATTTAACAAAATGCCATCATTAATCTTTGTTTTGACAAAGTGTTTTCGTAAATTCTAATGGCGGATGGCTTGGACAGGAAAAAAATTATATTGGTAACTGTCTTCTCAACCTTTCTTTCTGACTTATTTATTTTACGTTTGCTTTGCAACGATATGGAGGAGTACTCTGATGACTAAGTGTTCTGGAAGTTCTATTTAATTTCGTCCTGTTCTTCTTTTCATTTGTGGAATCTGTGAAATACATTGTCAATCGATCAGACATTGATGAATACTGATACTTTTTATGGCTCCATAAACCAAAAGGTAAAAACAAAACCCTTATATTTCTTTTTGTCCATATGTCCTTCCGTATGTTATTCAGTTATTATCATAGTATTTGAAATATGATCAGAGCTACACATAGGCCAACACCAAGCTTTGCCACATCGACACATCCTGCACATCTATTTTGCTCGGAGACTATTGGAACTATATCATGAAGGAAGGTGTATTCTGTGATCGGCTAATCAATGAAGTAGTAAAATTACGAAAAATATAATTAAGGTTGGCAATCATACAGTGTGAGGAAGAATTAAAAAAAAAACAGCGCCAAGTGCGAGTCGGACTCACGCACGAAGAGTTCCGAACCATTATCGCAAATAAACGGCAAAAAGATCACATTGTATGGCAGCCCGACTTAAATATTTTTCAACACACTTGCTCATAAAGTGACTCTAATTTCACCGCAATTAGGCACATACTGACACCTGTAATCAAACTGTGACCTTTTCATTACTATTATTCACAAGTGAATTATAGAGATTTTTTTTAAATTTATTGGTTGAGTTGCTTTGTTCTTAAAAAAGTTTCGATACAAAAAAGATCGTGCTCAATAAATGCTAGTATAATATTATCTGTGATAGTACATATAAATTGCTATTGCTTGCGCATTGCAAGCAACTTCGTATTTAAATAGATAATTTCAACTTGTATGTGTTTAATAAATAAAACTTTCACTCAAATATAACTTTTGTTTTTCTCTGTAATAAAAAATACATGAAATTCCCCATTTTGTACGTGGCTAAAACGCTATCCGCGAAAAGCAAAAAAAAAGAATCCTCATTCTTTTAGTCTATGGCCGATCGCCATTGTTAGATGCGCACGCATAGGAAAACTGATTAATTTTGCCCACTTTTGCGAAAAAAAAAATATAACTCGTGAACTCTTAGTACTACAGTGAAAATTTTTTTTTAGTATTATTTACTTCACAAGTATATTGAAAAACGTTGTATGATACACGTGTGTATTGATGATTACCGTCCTCAAGTCTCTTAAGACCCTCACCTAACGGCTCAGGTCTCAATGGCGCCTCAGCGGTAATCACCAACATTACACCATAATGTGCTAATTTTATTCTGTTTTTAATATTTGTTATTATAACGGCAATAGAAATACATCGTCTGTGAAAATTTCAACTGTCTAGCTCTCACGGTTCTTGAGATACAGCCTGGTGACAGACAGACAGACGGATCGCGGAGTCTTGTTAATAGGGTCTCGTTTTTACCCCTTTGGTACGGAACCATAAAAACATAAGGGTTACTAACAACGGAGTTTCCTCAGTGTTGCTATGCTTATTCTATGCTTATGAGTGATATCGTGATATGAAGTGACTAGCCATGTAGCCTTTGTGTAATCGCCTAGCGAAATACGTGGCGTATTGTATTTGACTAGCACTACTAAACGTAGCACCCAAGAGCTACGACGCATAGCACTATAGTAGAACGACCGCGTAGGACCCAAATACTACACCACGTAGCCAATGAGTGCTACGCAGCATATCACTGACTGCTTATCGCGCAATTGCTACTCTTCACAACGCACATGTCATTTTCTAAGATATTGTGGCTACGAGATATACCTATTTGTTCGCAATTTTGTTAAAGTTATTTATTACAAAAATCTTAATATAGGCGTCTACAAAGCGTTGTTTACGAGATAATCAAAGAAAAGGATTATTGGATTAAAGAGTAAACGTAAATAAATATCATTACATTAACTATTTACTGGCAAGGGCTTGGTAAAATCACTCTCGAATAGTAAAAATGTCAACTCCATTTATATAGCTATGATATTTGCCACATCTTACTATTAGGTTGGCTATTAGGTGAGCTGTAACAAAGTTAGTATAACATAAATTCGGCAAGTACCGGAGGTATCAACATTTCTTTATTTATTTGACAATAGTGCGTAATATACGACGGCATAAAAAGGCGAAACGAACAGATTGATATATCATCCTCTGCACAGACCCGCCTCTAATCTCAACTAGCCTGAATTATGGTGTAGAAATTATCCTCTCATTCTTTGCATAAGCCATAAATCACGTGAGACACCGGAATCCCTGGAGGCATTATGAACGAGGAAAATAAGCAATAGGTAGATATTAACCAAAAAGTGAAACGCCGCTTAGGGTGGATTTCTGAGATATGTGAGAAAGAAAAAAGCCTCGCCGAGAGGCAATTTAAGAATATGCTGCGAAAATTCTCATGTATTGCCTAACGCGCTATTAGATTTTAGGATAATGTCGCCGTAACACGTTTGTATAACTTACAGAACGAAATAAAATTCGCAAAAGAAAAGTTAAGAACTGTGTAACTCCTTCGAGACGTACTACAAAAGCAGTAAAACTAAATTGAGAATTCAGTCAATCTATATATTACATGAGAGTATTTCAGCTCATTACGTTTTCATTTAGTTTCTTTCAACTTTTGTCCCTCGATACAATCAGAAAATCGGGTACACATTTTATTTATTCCCAGAAGTTTCAAGTTTATTAAGGTTAAAAGTATACGCAAAAAGCAATAAAAGGTAACGAAATGGAATCATAAAAACATCGCGTGTTCGGCGCAGGCGTTTTATCACTTTATTAAATGTTTGGATCGTTGGTGCAGGCAGAAAGGTTTGCTAGGTGTAAAAGAAGTTCGTTTTAGCATGTTATGCGCCACAGTTGCATGATCAGATCAGGAATAATAATCTCAACTTTATTACACTTGCATCGGCTAATTTAAAATATTTACACTAGAGGTTAATAGTATTAACAATTCTATTTAAATTCTGCTTTCTAGATACTAATAGAGTTAAAAGGTAATTAACCGTGAAGTGTTATTTTTAGACGCAACCTTTTTGCATTTCTACCTACTGTTTTGTTGGAGATGATTATTTCTTGATGCATTCAAAGCAATTCATGAGCTAAAGTATCGCTTAGTGGGTTGATTGAATGAGGACAATGAGGAGGCTCTCGCTAGGCATCTGGATCAAAGACTTGATTTAGAAAACGTTATTTTTGGATACGTCTAGTATTAGGATGCACCGGTACCTGTCTGGCTCGAAGGACTAATGTTAACTCGTAGAATGAAATTTGACTGTATGAATAGTAGAAGAATAGAAATATATTTATTCGACACAGGCACAACACAACAGCAAAAAACATGGAGTAAAAGACAAAAAAGAAGTGCTAAGACAAATTGCACTGAACGTGCCTATACCGAAAGGGTTACCAACTCAGCATTTGCTGGGCGTCAGACACCCAGCGCTGGTTTTCAGTTGGCAGCAAAATAAAATATAATCTATACATAATTTGACATGAGTGATACGATTTAAGGATGTGTAAAAAGTGTAAATAAATGGAATAGGCACAGGATTATTTGATATGTAATAAATTACAAAAAATCTTTTTTATCAGCGAAGATCAATCTAGCTCCAATCATTATACGCTTCAGGTAATTAATTTGCATGTGTGTTTGTTTGGCGCCAACTCAAAATGCTAGACTAAAAGTTTATTTTTATTTTTCAGTTCGTTACGGCATAAAGAACTGAAAAATAATAGAAACTTTTTGTCTCAATTTTTTGTTAAATCTTTTTTTATTTCGGTTTTCAGTTCATTTCAGAATATTCTGTGGGAAAATTATCAGTAAATCCTTTTTATCTACCTTTAAGGGATTTTATTTTCCAAATTTAAATGGGACCAACTTTGAGATACAATATTAAAAAAAATAAAGTTTTGTAATCGGAAATGAACATGTCGAATTGAAAACCTACTCCTTTTATTTTTCGTTTGTTAAAATATGAAACTATCCCGGACACAAATAAAAAGGTTTATTGATTGGAAAGGTTGTCCGTCATAGTCTGGTCCGTGGTAGCTATTATCATCGGTCGTGTAGAGCGCGCATGAACGGTTTTGGGTTCGATTCCCAACATTCCTCTCTGGAGCCCTAAACCTAGTAAAATGTAAACCTAAATTAGCTTGGAACCTGTTCCCGATAACGGTGGTCTACTTTTTAAAATTTATATATTTTATCTACACTAATATTATAAATGCGAAAGTAACTCTGTCCTGTCTGTTTGTTTGTTACGTTTTCACGCTGCAACCGCTAAATTAATTATGATCTTTTTTGGTATAGATATAGATTAGACTTGAATATACGTTCCTTTGGACTATTTTCCGACTTGCATGCGGCTGAAGCCGCTGGCAGAAGCTAATATTTTATATCTAAATATTTAAAAATGTCTATGTGTAATGTATGTGTATGTGTGTACTGTGTATGTTATGTGTGTGTGGATGTGTGTGTGAAATGTGAATGTGTGTATGTGTGTAGTTTTACTAAATTTATGAGAAAATAAATAAATGGGTATAAATAATACTATTAACCGATAGATTAGCTTACCTATACAATACATCACTGCATAATTTAGTGGCTTTCTGCGTGTGTTTGTAAATCCGCAAATTCCTCCTAAACCACGCAACGGATTTTGATGCGGTTTTCGCTAATAGAAAGAGCGATAAACAAGGAAGGTTTTTGTAAATAATTTGTCATGTGCAAAGCAGGGGTGGATCGCTAGTCTACACTTCTATACTAATATTATAAAGAGGACGGATTTGTATTTTTGTTAGTATTTAAGAAGCTTAAATCTACTAGACCGATATCAAAAATTCTTTAACCGTTGGGAAGTTACACTATCCCCGGGTGACATAATCTACTTTTTATTCCTTTATTCTCACGGGAACGGGCACTAGGCGGGTGAAACCGCGAGGCGTCCGCTAGTACACTATAAAATTAAAAACGTTTAATTTTATAGTAGTTTCCTATCAATTCTGGCATTAGATCCTGATCCGATTACGATTTCATTTAGATTGCAAATTCTATCACTGGCATAAAGCTACACTTTTGTTGAGTCTATTCGCTACTTTTTATGGAAAATTCGCGGTTCCACGGAAAAGAAGCAGCAGGAATAATTTAGCACCTAAATAATATGGAGGTGGGATTCAACACAGTTTCAAAATAATGTTGCTGTTAACAAACAATAGATACAATAATTGTGTAAACATATGTATAGTCCCAATAAATATTTTGAAAATATTGAAATTGTGAAAGTCAAAGTCAAATATATTTATTCAACTAGGCCAATAAGCGGCACTTTGGACGTCAAACACAAATTAAAATTTACTAGTAATAAAAGTTGAATCTACCGTGCAATAATAAAATATATTGTGAAATAATTAAATATATTGTCTTTAGATATATAATAATTCACTTAAGGAGCAGCTAAATCTAAAAACTGCAAAAGTGAAAGCTAAGTGAAAGCTTTTACACCGGCTTCTATTTTCCACGAGGGATTAGGTCCCAGAGGCTAGACTATTCTACGCAGTTTTGAATTTTCAATTGAACATTTTCGCAGTGAAAGCTTGGTACTGAATGCCCGCTACGCCAGTGATTCATACGCGACATGATTTGTCGCACCCCTATCGGTGTTGTCATAGTTTGTTAAATACCGTGTCAACTGCGATGCAATTGATAAATAAATCAAAATATTACGACTAGATTAATTAGTGATGATAGCGGACATTAATAAAATACGCAAATCTCGATTCATTTTGCATTCATATGAAATATTTATTAATACAGTAAATATTCATTTATTTTAGTTTCGAGCGTTTGTACAATCAGCAACAATGCGGAAACAAAATATTTTATTTCATACAAAGAAAAATGTTTCGTGATAGAGCGATTCAACAAGACTGTGAAGCGCTTTTGTATGGCTCACAATCATGCACGTATTTTTCTTTCAATCGTGTATAAATAAGGCTAAGGTGAACATGAAGGTATTCAGATTCCCACCGTCTCCCGGGATTTGTATCTCGTCTCCCGCAGCGAGAGACGTGTCCTGAACACGGACGCGATTCTTGGTGATACACGACACCCGGCAAACCTGCCGTTTGAGAACTCGCTGAAAGAAATCCAAACGTCACTGTGGACTTATCTGTACGACTTTGTCTCATATCTATGATAAACAATGAATTTTCAATGCGATTCGGGTTATGAAATATATGTAGTTTATATACTGAAGATACTTACCTGTCAACTGTCAACACGCATAGTCATACGGACCATACTGTCCAAAAGTTATAGTAATATTGTGCATAAAACCGCGATATTGTGTTTAAAACATTACCAAAGTGAACCTTTTAAAGTAATAACTGTGTACAATTATTGGTAGCTCAAAGCAATCAGTAATTCCTAACTAAAACAGAAATCAAAATTTAAGAGTGACACCTGGGATCAAAACTTTTCTTCATCCACCTTCATTTCATAAAATCATCAATGTCAGATGTCGAAATGTCATTTGACATTTGGAAAAGTGTTGCCATAGTGGAAAATAATTAATACGATGAGTTGCGAAGAATTCACAGGGGGAGGCGACCAGGCCCCTGTGATAGTAAATGCGTCTGGCAGCAATAGCAGCAAAAAATTTGTACAACAAGCTTTTCACCCAAGCCTGTTTATCTCGCGACCTAGGAGCACATCATTGGGAAACATTAATCAAAGACCCGAGCAGCCTCTAGTCAGCACTAGCCAAGGAAGGGAAAGTTCAAACTTACCGGAATACCAAAAGGAACACAGCAATTGTCCCCCCGTTTGGCAACGAGTCCCAACTACCAGAAACACCAAGAAAAAGAAACTCAACAGTCCACCGTCACCCGAGGGTGTAGAGGTCTACGCCAGTGATTCATACGCGAAATGATTTGTCGCACCCCTATCGGTGTTGTCATGGTTTGGTAAATACCGTGTCAACTGCGATGCAATTGATAAATAAATCAAAATATTACGACTAGATTAATTAGTGATGATAGCGGACATTAATAAAATACGCAAATCTCGTTTCATTTTGCATTCATATGAAATATTTATTAATAAAGTAAATATTTATTTATTTAGTTTTGAGCGTTTGTACAATCAGCAACAATGCAGAAACAAAATATTTTATTTCATACAAAGAAAACTGTTTCGTGATAGAGCGATTCAACAAGACTGTGAAGCGCTTTTGTATGGCTCACAATCATGCACGTATTTTTCTTTCAATCGTGTATAAATAAGGCTAAGGTGAACATGAAGGTATACAGATTCCCACCGTCTCCCGGGATTTGTATCTCGTCTCCCGCAGCGAGAGACGTGTCCTGAATACGGACGCGATTCTTGGTGATACACGCCACCCGGCAAACCTCCCGTTTGAGAACTCGCTGAAAGAAATCCAAACGTTACTGTGGACTTATCTGCACGACTTTGTCTCATATCTATGATTAACAATGCATTTTCAATGCGATTCGGGTTATGAAATATATGTAGTTTATATATTGAAGATAGTACAATTATTATAAACATTGCCTATCATAAGAAAGGAGGCTTTTGCCCAGCTTTGGGCCAATTTGTAAGTTCCTCGATTATAAATAATAGGAACTTAGAAGAAACATCAGGATAGCGATAATTGGCTACATAAATTTGGTACAATCTCTTTTATGCTGCTACCTTGAGTGCAATGTCAAACTTAGCATACTTGTACCAAAATGTATGTATTCATGTCAACCATAGCATATGGGTCGCAAAACGAGCGCACAGCGTGTTGTCAATTTGGTACAAACTCTTTTATGCTGCTAACCTACCTTGAGTGCAATGACAAACTTAGCACACTTGTACCAAAATGTATAATTATTCATGTCAACCAACGCATAAGGGACGAAAACGAGTCCACAACGTGTTGGCTTGTAACCTATAATATTTTCGTAGCTTCTTATCATGTATAGCTACGTCCACAGTTCCCGCATACGACATAGTCCACAACCTAGATTGTATTACGAACATACATTTCGTACGTACTCTCCCTCTTTGAACACAGACGGGACTGCAAACGAACTCAAAAAGTACATTATCTCCGTAATAGTAAGAAACGAATAGCTGCTCGAACTGTTTGTGAATCAGAAAGAGAATTATAGATAATCATATTACTTTATATAAATGTGATGACATAGAGTAAAAAGTGGAAGCTTTGAAAGGCGGGAGAGAAAATAAATTGGGGTAGCAGGGTAGGTAGTGAGCATATTGTCCCTGTGGAGTAAGAGAAGGCCCACGTGATATGAAGCGCCATGATATATTACCACCGTAAGGTTGTTACGATATAAGCAATAGAATAATAATTTGTGTAAATGGCGCCATGTGTAGATACACACTGAAGATTAATGGAAAGGAATTTCCTCTTCGCGCTTCGTCAGATTAAGAAAGCTTTGTATTCTTTTTGGCGGTGACAACGACGTCTGAGTAGGCTGCTATAAAAGTACACACATCAACACGGTCTAGGGATATTTCATACTCAATTAAATAACTCGAAAAGTACTGGCCGCATTGAAATCTTTTATACACCGATTTGTTTGTAATTTATCTCAGACTAATTCCAAATTCATATTTTTGAAAATTCTTTTGTTTCGGTGGCATAATAATGTCTTGATGTGTAGGAGAGGGAATTTTCATTAGTGCGAAATTTAGAAAACAATACGAATTACGTTTAGTTACAGTTTTTTTTAATTTTTAAACGAAAGATAAAGTTAAAATTGAAGTATTGTAGCCATGCAACGCCAACATTTGACGAGGGCGGAGATATTACGAGCTGTGGGAATGCTGGAAGCTGGGTCTGTTCAGCGTAATGTTGCTGAGGCCATAGGGACCCACCAAAATGTAATTTCAAGATTGTGGATACGCTATCGTGCCACAGGTGAAGTAGTGGAGAGGCACCGGGGGCCAATTCACATCACTACCCCCAGACAAGACCGATTTTTGCAAATTACTGCGCGAGCTCAACCAAATGCAACGGCGACTCAATTGGTCCAAAGGCTGCGAGTGGAACACCAAGTGCTTGTGAGTGACCAAACTGTAAGTAGGCGACTGCATGAAAGCAATCTACGCTCTCGTAGACCACTGCGGGTCCCACCTTTACGGAGAGGCAAACGTGGACGACGATTAGAATGGGTTCGGAACCACGTGGACTGGGGCCGTGAGCAATGGTCCAATGTGCTGTTCACGGATGAATCCAGGTTCGGCTTCCATCCAGATTCACGAAGGACGCGTGTTTGGCGAGTTCCTGGACGATGGAGCCGTCTTCTGAACCCTCAGGAAGTTCACCCATACCAAGGAGGAACAATTATGGTTTGGGCAGGAATTCGTCTTGGAGGACGGACGGATCTCGTTTGGGTGCGGGGCAATATGACGGCAGAACGATACGTCCAACAGGTGCTGGGGCCCATAATCTTGCCCCACAGAACACAAATGGGGCAAGATTTCCTGCTCATGCACGACAATGCCCGGGCACACACGGCGAGAACGGTAGCAGCTTGGTTACATACACACAATGTTAGGGCCTTAGACTGGCCTGCTCAATCGCCAGATCTAAATCCCATTGAGCATGCGTGGGATATGCTGCAAAGAAGAGCTCTGAAGGAAGTTCCTGAAAATCTGGCTACAGAAGATCAACTTTTTGCGCACCTCAGAAGGACATGGGACAATATTCCGCAGCAAGACATTGACAACCATGTTCTGAGCATGCCGAATCGTTGCCGATGTGTTATGAACATCATGGGCGCTTTCTCAGACTATTAACTTCAAGTTTATAAACACAAATTAAATGATTTTTCTATTTTTTTCAGTTTTTACTCATAAATTAAAAGTTAATTCATATACGGTTTCCGTCTATGCTTCATTTTTTTCCATAAAATCCTGAAATTTTAATCGAAGTACCTTAACCATTATTAGAAAATGGTAGAATATTAAATAACGTATCTTTTAAATATGTACATGTCATATAAATAATTAACACATTGATAGTAATTCGCTTATTTAAAAATATCCCCAGACCGTGTTGATGTGTTTATTTGCAAAGGAATCGCGTTTAGGTAACGACGTACTATGTAACCAAGAAAATCTCAATAAGAAAAATACTACACAGCTCGAAAAAGAGAACATGCTTTTAAATTACATAGAATATAAACGAATATAAACTACCTTAAAATTTGTCGGTGAGGTACGTCTTACGAGAAATGGTTACAACATTATACACATATGTAAGAAAGGCCCGTGTAACAACAATATTGGTAGCCGTGACAGGGATCCGTTGAAATCGCAATCCGTGACTACGATAAATCGTTTAATTCCACCCCTGTGACTCGGCCGATTGCGAGAGGCCAAAACGCCGTCACAATTTACTGCGATCCAGTCCCAACGTGCTAGAAATAACCTGCTGCTTCGGCGGCAATTGTGTACTATTTGAATGGACCTAATAGTCAATCGATCGTATAAGTAGATACCAATAGAAATTACGGCACTTGTATTGCAATTGGAAATAGAGCGGCTGCCGGGTGGCGCCTCGTTTTGGTTCATTTGTGAGAGAATTCGCACGATCCCTCGATCAATTAATATGCAGGTAATTAATATAGGTACATTATACTCACAAACAACGTATGTAAACAAATGCTAATGGGAACGTTACGAGATAGCTGGGTTAGGAAACATAAATAGAATTTCCATTTCGTACCTAAGGCCCGGGAGCAAAGATTATCACGCTTGAGTTATTATATGCAAAACCTCAGCAAAACTCGAGCGTTTCAAGAATGTTTAAAGCTTTGTGCCAGGACAAACGCTTAAATACCACCGGCTAATGAAATTAAGGTGAGAAAGGAATCATGAAATATTACGAAACGTTTGAGGGGAAGTGTTTTGGGTAATACCAACAATGTATATTTTTTATGAGCAAAACCTACTATGTATTCTTGGCTTGGCTTAAAGTCAATTTGCGATATAGGTATCGCAATGGTAACGACATGTAATCACTTTATATCATATGTATGGCTCGAAGCTCGGCATAACGGCACGTTTGCCCTGATGAGGAAAACGTGGACGATACTCTGTCGTATTTAATATAATATTTTATTACTATGGCGACTACGTTCATGATATATATTTCTTGATAACATCTAATGGATTCGACTGAAAAAAAAATTAAGACCTTAATTTTTGTTAAATTGAAGGTTTTCCATGAAGGGGATATTTGGCGGTATTATTATATCTATCATAAGAAAACCTCAGCATATTAGGATGCTCCTCCTGGCTTGATAATAGCGATTATTTTCCAATTCCAAAATTATACTTAGTTTTGTTTAGGATCCCTTCGTTTTTAATCCACGAATATGCTTAGCAATATTTCACCATCCTCATCATAATCAGCCTTTTAATGAGGCCGCTACTGGGACACAGGCTTCCTCTCTATGAGAGAGAATGGGCCGTATTTCGTCACATTTTATTAAAAAGATTTATTGTTTTTACCTGCAATGTTGATCATCTAAAAATATGATCTGCCTTGAACTCAATTTTTTTTTCATATTCGAATAAAAATATTTGTTGTATAATAATGGCGAAAAGCACAAATATAATAATGGCGAAATACTAATCAAATTAAGAATACTCAGGAGAATTATGGCCTCAAATAATATTATTAAAAGCGATAAAGTTGCCAGATGAGAAAATCCCTGTAATATGATAAAAAGAAAACCAGTAGTGAAGAAGACACCATTTACTTACAAAGAGAATAGTAGTTTATGAAACTGTTGCATAATGAGGGGTATTAAAACATGAGTGTGTGTTTAAAAACCGAGCCGTAGGCGAGGTTTTTAATAGTTTTCACACGAATGTTTTAATACCTAGTTATGTGCAGTTTCATACACTACTTTATCTACACTCATAAATTGGGATTGAACCTACTAAATACCTCTTTTTGCATTTTCCATGCCATACAATCGTGATAGCATTTGTCATATACTTTTCTCGACTTTGCTGGTAATAATTTAAGAGACCTTCGCCGCATCTAAAATATCGGGCGGAGTAAAATTTTCTTCACATTCACTGATATCAGACATTTTTAAACAATAATTTAAATAACTCATAAAATTCAGTACAGCAAAACTTGCAAAACGTATGAATGGCGCCAAAACCGAGCACATCACCGCATTAACCGCGCATGCGCTAAGGCCTAGCGCGCACTGAGATCTTTATTCGCGCGATTTTTTCCGCCCTTTCTGTGACCTATGGAATTGTATGAAGTTGTTCGCATTGCGGTAAAGAAATCGTGCGCAAAAAATACCACAAGAAATCCGTGTTTTGCCACAGAATCCACCGCACCACGGCGCGAATTTTATTCGCCCGAATATTTTGAGCTCTATGAACAGCTAGAAGGAAACAAAATTCGCGCGAATAAAAATCGCAGTGCGTGCTATGTCTAAAGCGGGCATTGTCATAGACAATTTAAAATTGGAATCAAATATTTTTATAATAGGTACTACAAAATGGCATTACAAAAAAAATATTGATGGAAACTCCTTAGTGATTAACTTCTTGAATTTGTCCTGTATCGTAATAGAAAAAAAATTGTTTTATAGCATTATTTTGTTAGAGAAATAGTGTTATAATAAGATTCTATTTTTAAATTTCGGTATTGTGTTTATAAAGTATGCCAATATAAACTCGTTTTGAATTTTATAATTCGAATATTACGATATGAGAGTAGATAATAGTATATTATGCAACTAGTGAATAAAAGACGGATTTAATGCGAGGGCCGTAGATGAATCACAAGTAAGCGAAGGATTCTAACGACTGAATCACGACCGTAGGGAGTGATTCATGATGATTGAATCACGAGCAAAGCGAGTGATTCAAGTATTAGAATCATGAGCGACGCGAGTGATTCATGGCCCTCGATATAAATCCGTTTTATTCAAGAGTTGCATACTATATTTTATACCATGACTACGAGAAAAAGAAAGATTGAAGCGAAAAGCACAAGGAATAATAATAAATAAATGGTTTATTACCTTCAAAATTTACATAAAAATGTGAAACCCTGAACCCTGAGCTAGGTAAAAGCACTTGTGTTTCAATCTCTAACTCTAACTCTATCTCTAATACTATCTCTAACTCTAACTCTATATCTAACTCTAATTCTATGTCTAACTCTATCTCTAACTCTATTTCTAACTCTAACTCTATCTCTGTCTCTGTCTCTATCTCTATCTCTATCTCTAACTCTATCTCTAACTCTATCTCTTACTCTATCTCTAACTCTAACTCTAACTCTAACTCTAACTCTATCTCTAACTCTATCTCTAACTCTATCTGTATCTCTAATTCTATCTCTAACTCTATTTCTAACTCTATCTCTATTTCTATCTCTAACGCTATCTCTAACTCTATCTCTAACTCTATTTCTAACTCTAACTCTATCTCTGTCTCTGTCTCTATCTCTATCTCTAACTCTATCTCTAACTCTATCTCTAACTCTATCTCTAACTCTATCTCTAACTCTATCTCTAACTCTATCTCTAACTCTATCTGTATCTCTAATTCTATCTCTAACTCTATTTCTAACTCTATCTCTATTTCTATCTCTAACTCTATCTCTAACTCTATCTCTTAACTCTAACTCTATTAACTCTATCTCTAATTCTATCTTTTAACTCTAACTCTATTAACTCTATCTCTAACTCTATCTAGAACTCAAACTCTATATCTATCTCTATATATCTCTATCTCTAACTCTATCTAAGTTTGTATCGAATATTTTATGCGGAAGTAGGTTGTATATCACTGAGATGGAGTTTGAATATTATATTGGTGTGTTCTAAATTCAAACACCAAAACAGTGATTAAAAGTGCTTTTTATTCACTGTTTTCAGTGAATAAAATAAGCTTTTTAGAGGGTGAATGGTATAAAGAAATAAACCACATGATATTTCATTTAGAATAGATAAAAAAACATCTCCGGAGAAATTCGTGCCAGAGTATTTTATTTAGTTTTATTACGGAAAGTATTTCAGCATATATCTTTATAGAAGTACTATTGCAGCGATTTGTACACCAAGAGGCACTGTAAGACCTCTATCTCGTTTCAAATGAACATATTTTCTTCTTCAGTTCATTTCACTTTTAAATACATTAGTATTTTTACAGAAAAAATATACTGTCACTAATCAGTCATAAGTGTGGTTGTATCCGCTATGTGTGAAATACATAGTGGAGATGTTGTCAACAACAGCAACACATACCTTGAAAGAAATGTGTACTGATTATAAGAAACTTTGTTTACAAACTATTTGTTTATTTTTCTTAATGCGGCAATAAAAATGTTGCCGATCAGCCATTTGCCGCTCAGCTGTCGACGGAGCAATTTAAGTACGTTCAGTAAAGAGACTAGATTACTAAACGTACCTAAATTTCTTTCGATTTCGATTTGGGGTGTTGCCACTTTATCGTTACATAAAAAATGTCGTATCCTGAGTGATAGAAAATCGAAGGAGATCGTAAATGGAAACTATTTCACCGCAAAAAAATACACTAGTTAAGAAACTAGCGGTCCTTATTTAATTTCTACTCATTTATGTCAGACTTCATTCTATCGATCGCATTTATTTTGTTGTTGATTTCTTATTTATTAGAAAAAAAGTTTATGTACTATGTGTGTTAAATACAGGTCTTCGGGTGCCAAGCCAGGAGATAAACAACGGGGCCCATAGCGGCGTTGGGACTCCTGGACCCTCTCTGAACCTGTACCCCACGAAACTGCCTTAACGCAATAGTGGAAAGCTAGGGGGTTTGTTTCTTATTGGGAGTTATACTGGTTCCTACTACGGGTGTAAGGTGTCTCAAAGGTTGGCTGGTAATATTATGGTGTAATATATGCACTTACCTGGGATTTCTGCGGTAGGTTCCTGGGGGTCGATCAATGTCGTACCGTGAGATTAGGGATAGGAGAATATATATAATATTAGGAAAATAAGGATTAGACTGACGGCTGCCTGGACCGAAAGCTCCGGCGTCCACCAGGCCGAGCACGTTGCCCGCAAAAGCACTTCGTTGCACGTAAAATATATTCAAAACCGACTTCGCGGGCGCCCCACAAACCGATTACGAACGGCGGGCGCAATTAGCAATTACAATGGGCGAAACACATCTCGATTATATATGTTTCGACAACAACCCGAATTCACCGTATCCGTTACAAATTTTCTCCCTCATCAATTGTCAAGTGTCAGCTGTCACTTGCTCACATTTCAATTTCAACAATCATCACAGTCACGATGTCTTGCAACTGTTCTGCTGGCGATTAATTGGAGTAAATAAATGTTTTATGAATATGAACGTAATAATTATATTAATACACATTGTGTCGTCCCGATTTTTAATATATTGTGCACACTGTGCCAGCTTGCTGTCATTTTGAGTTCGACGGTCTTTTGATTGACAGCTGACACTTGACAATTGATGAGGGAGAAAATTTGTAACGGATACGGTGAATTCGGGTTGTTGTCGAAACATATATAATCGAGATGTGTTTCGCCCATTGTAATTGCTAATTGCGCCCGCCGTTCGTAATCGGTTTGTGGGGCGCCCGCGAAGTCGGTTTTGAATATATTTTACGTGCAACGAAGTGCTTTTGCGGGCAACGTGCTCGGCCTGGTGGACGCCGGAGCTTTCGGTCCAGGCAGCCGTCAGTCTAATCCTTATTTTCCTAATATTATATATATTCTCCTATCCCTAATCTCACGGTACGACATTGATCGACCCCCAGGAACCTACCGCAGAAATCCCAGGTAAGTGCATATATTACACCATAATATTACCAGCCAACCTTTGAGACACCTTACACCCGTAGTAGGAACCAGTATAACTCCCAATAAGAAACAAACCCCCTAGCTTTCCACTATTGCGTTAAGGCAGTTTCGTGGGGTACAGGTTCAGAGAGGGTCCAGGAGTCCCAACGCCGCTATGGGCCCCGTTGTTTATCTCCTGGCTTGGCACCCGAAGACCTGTATTTAACACACATAGTACATAAACTTTTTTTCTAATAAATAAGAAATCAACAACAAAATAAATGCGATCGATAGAATGAAGTCTGACATAAATGAGTAGAAATTAAATAAGGACCGCTAGTTTCTTAACTAGTGTATTTTTTTGCGGTGAAATAGTTTCCATTTACGATCTCCTTCGATTTTCTATCACTCAGGATACGACATTTTTTATGTAACGATAAAGTGGCAACACCCCAAATCGAAATCGAAAGAAATTTAGGTACGTTTAGTAATCTAGTCTCTTTACTGAACGTACTTAAATTGCTCCGTCGACAGCTGAGCGGCAAATGGCTGATCGGCAACATTTTTATTGCCGTGCGCGCCCTTGCATTGCAACCAATAGACAGGGCGACAGTTGCACGAGGATAAAAAAATCTCCCGGCTGTCGCGTCGCTACATGCGCGCACTTTCATAAACTTGATGTGAGAGACAAATTATTTGTGGAGACAAAAATTTGTGTGCGCTCTACTATCTCTAAGGGTGGGTGATGGAGGTTGTACACCTATGTAACGCCTTTTTCTGGTTTCCCTACCTACTAGGTAGCTAGAGGGTATTAATGGAAAAACCAATTGAAGGTTAACAAATTTTATTAGACCTCAGGGTCGGGGTTGTCACTCGCGGTCCGAAGTACGTTGCGTAGCCACAAGATAGTGTACCACTGGCCTTAGCGTTAGAGGCTTCCGGCGATGTGCAGGTGCAGTACAGTCTCCACTCGGGGGTAGGTCCCGGGAAGCTGTGATGCAGAGTAGATGGGTAGTAGGTAGACACGTAGCTCGGCGACACGGAGTAGGTAGCCAACAGTGCGTTGGAGTAGGCCAACACACGTGCTTGGTAGTGGTGTGAAGCCGATCTGAAGCCGGGGTAGGAACCCCAACACTTTGGGGTAAACTTCGCGTACTTATAAGAAGGAAGAGTGCCAATTACTGTTGGCTTAATTATATTTTAAAATAATTATTTTGCTTGGATAAAAATGTGAGTAGAATGACAGTGCAACTTGTCTACTCGCTCACCGTCGATGCAATCCCAATCCTATCCTCGTTCAAGAACTTTAGTTCCGGGCGGCTCGCACCAATTTCACCTCGCTGCGTTCGGAAACTTAGTTTGCGTTGATAGATAATTAACTGTAGGGATTTTATTATAATTAGGATATTATTAATTATATGTATAAATAGGATTAGATTTATTTTATAAGTATTTATTAGTGAATTTAAGTTTGATTTTATTTGTAATTTGATTATTTTGTGTTATTAGTTTAAATTAGAAGAAGTTAAATTAAGTAATGGAAGATTGTAACGAAACCGTTACATACCCCCTTTTTAGTTAAGGATTTTTCCTAAGAAAAATCCACTGTTAAAACTAGGTTAACTTAAAATCCTTGACGCGCCATGTCTCCATTTCAGACTTTTGAAGAGATAGGAACTTAATCACATAAGCCATTGTGGTTTAAAGATTGGGTGAGTAATTCAAAATGAATAAAAACTAACTATTATAAATTTGATCAGCTCAACACAACCAATCAACTTAGAAATTGCCTTATGTGTGAATAACTAACAGAATGCAGCTAGTTACAGATAACAGAATTTTACAATAGAATCAATTGCGTTAGAATATTCACCTGAGTCAACTTGTTTTCAAAACTAAACTATGATTCACGACCAACCAGCACCAAAGATAACCATATAAATGCGAAAAGTTAGGCAACGTAATTCGGACACGAATGAACCTTAAGTGGGCGCCAGTGTAACGCTTCTTTCTGTTTTTCCTACCTACTAGGTAGCTAGAGGGTATTAATGGAAAAATCAACAAGGTTAACAAATTTTATTAGACCTCAGGGTCGGGGTTGTCACTCGCGGTCCGAAGTACGCTGCGTAGCCTCAAGATAGGGCGCCAGTGTAACGCTTCTTTCTGTTTTTCCTACTTACTAGGTAGCTAGAGGGTATTAATGGAAAAATCAACAAGGTTAACAAATTTTATTAGACCTCAGGGTCGGGGTTGTCACTCGCGGTCCGAAGTACGCTGCGTAGCCTCAAGATAGTGTACCACTGGCCTTAGCGTTAGAGGCTTCCGGCGATGTGCAGGTGCAGTACAGTCTCCACTCGGGGGTAGGTCCCGGGAAGCTGTGATGCAGAGTAGATGGGTAGTAGGTAGACACGTAGCTCGGCGACACGAAGTAGGCAGCCAACAGTGCGTTGGAGTAGGCCAACACACGTGCTTGGTAGTGGTGTGAAGCCGATCTGTAGCCGGGGTTGGAACACCAACACTTTGGGGTAAACTTCGCGTACTTATAAGAAGGAAGAGTGCCAATTACTGTTGGCTTAATTATATTTTAAAATAATTATTTTGCTTGGATAAAAATGTGAGTAGAATGACAGTGCAACTTGTCTACTCGCTCACCGTCGATGCAATCCCAATCCTATCCTCGTTCAAGAACTTTAGTTCCGGGCGGCTCGCACCAACTTCACCTCGCTGCGTTCGGAAACTTAGTTTGCGTTGATAGATAATTAACTGTAGGGATTTTATTATAATTAGGATATTATTAATTATATGTATAAATAGGATTAGATTTATTTTATAAGTATTTATTAGTGAATTTAAGTTTGATTTTATTTGTAATTTGATTATTTTGTGTTAATAGTTTAAATTAGAAGAAGTTAAATTAAGTAATGGAAGATTGTAACGAAACCGTTACACCTACAATGTTTCAAGATTCGAGTAAAACTGTTTAGGTAGTATCTTTAATTAAAGATAAACTAATTAGTTTACTCGATCGTTGTCGCTATTTCATAGCCTAGCAATGAGTACAGCACGTCACCAACTTGATTGTCAGAGATTTACAAGTACCTACTTTGTAAAACTGTTACATGTACTGCAATCTGTTTTTATATATATATTAAGATTATATTTTATTATTATTATATCTGTTATTTTACTTAAACTTTTACTATGGGCGTTTTATTCTAAGTATCTCTGAATTTCAATTCGCTTATTAGTCTCCAACCAAAATCGTAGTCAAGATTCAGCCCACTTGGCGAAGTACCGGGGACTTATATCAGGTAGTACGGTTAAAACAAAGTCAACTAGTTTCGCAGCCAAAACTGGCGTCTTAGTCTAGTTCGGTATGTCGCAGAAGTTCGCCTAAGTTGTATTTAACTTCACCGAACAGCTTGTGTTGCAACCGCATACCTACAAATTTTGACACCACATACTTAAGTATAATCGCGAACAGTCAGTAAACTAAGTAGTGCGGTTACTTTAATTTACTTTCAACTTATCTGTACTACCCGTACTTCGAATCAAACAGTTTGTATAACAGAATTCGGGATCTGCTTCGTAATTAAACTTTTACTAGATGGAAAACCGGCAAACATGTTCGTAATGCGGAGCGTACAAACGCCTCGCCGACATACGAATAGGCTTGTATTAAAAAGATTTATGGCTGTACTTTGAATTATTCAACATCCATAGTTTTGCCTACTTACATAAATATTGTAATAAGGTGAACCTATTATAATTATTAATATTCATGTCTACACTAGCTCTTTCCAAGATTATGTTCAAAGTAAATTTTGCTATATATGTTTGAAGTCGTCTTTACCGTTCTGCCTTGCCCTGCCTTGTGGTAAAATAGACCTTTATAGTAAGAATAATATGAAAGACAAGACATTTATTAGAAATCGCAGCGAGTAAATTATATAGGAAAGGTAAATAATAACGGTGTACACAGCTAATGATACCGCAATAACGGTCGATCTCTTATCCCAACTGAAGCATCTGCGGACCGCCTTCGTCTAATCAGATTAGACTATCTGTAGGTCGATATTAATTACGTCTCGTTAACGCGTAACGATCAAACACTACACGCCTATCAAATCACTAGTGATTTTCTCAAGTCATTACCGAGCGAAAATCAAGTCGAACTTACGACGCTCTGTCACGACAGAGGCTTTTAATACCGCTGAACATGCAACTATTCAATCACTACTGCGAACCGTGTTTCTGTTGTAAATAGCTCGCCTATTTAACAAAATGCCATCATTAATCTTTGTTTTGACAAAGTGTTTTCGTAAATTCTAATGGCGGATGGCTTGGACAGGATAAAATTTATATTGGTAACTGTCTTCTCAACCTTTCTTTCTGACTTATTTATTTTACGTTTGCTTTGCAACGATATGGAGGAGTACTCTGATGACTAAGTGTTCTGGAAGTTCTATTTAATTTCGTCCTGTTCTTCTTTTCATTTGTGGAATCTGTGAAATACATTGTCAATCGATCAGACATTGATGAATACTGATACTTTTTATGGCTCCATAAACCAAAAGGTAAAAACAAAACCCTTATATTTCTTTTTGTCCATATGTCCTTCCGTATGTTATTCAGTAATTATCATAGTATTCGAAATATGGCCACAGCTACACATAGGCCAACACCAAGCTTTGCCACATCGATAAATCCTGCACAGCTATTTTGCTCGGAGATATCATGAAGGAAATGTATTCTGTGATCGGCTAATCAATGAAGTAGTAAAATTACGAAAAATATAATTAGGGTTGGCAATCATACAGTGTGACGAAGAATTAAAAAAAAAAACAGCGCCAAGTGAGATTCGGACTCGCGCACGAAGAGTTCCGAACCATAATGGTGGCAAATAAACGGCAAATGATCACGTTGTATGGCAGCCCCACTTAAATATTTTTTCAACACACTTGCTCATAAAGTGACTCTAATTTCACCGCAATTAGGCACATACTGACACCTGTAATCAAACTGTGACCTTTTCATTACTATTATTCACAAGTGAATTATAGAGTTTTTTTTTTTTATTTATTGGTTGAGTTGCTTTGTTCTTAAAAAAGTTTCGATACAAAAAAGATCGTGCTCAATAAATGCTAGTATAATATTATCTGTGATTGTACAAATAAATTGCTATTGCTTGCTCATTTCAAGCAACTTCGTATTTAAATAGATAATATCATAACATTGAATAAAATATATTATTTACAACTTATTAGCATATTAATTAAATAGCAAATTAATGTATATAAGTGTATATATTAATTATCTATACAATACTTAATTAACTAAGACTAACAAATTAGATGTCAAAGTCACAACGACACGTCAAAAAGCGTTGTCTTATAACTAGTCAAATAACCCGCCCCTAACTGTTCCCGGCGCAAAGGTGCCCATAACGCTTGCTGCATTGCCACGTTGGATGGCAATGGCTAACCTTTGCACCAAGAACGAGCTGGAGCGGGAGTCACCCGTTTTGTCCCTTAGCCTATGCCCTATCTCACTAATGAGCTTCTTGGCCTCACTGCCCCAACAGCCCATGGTCTCAACGGCAATGGGCACAAAATAGTAACGGCCCTCCAATGGTGCGTACTTCACCCTTTTCCTCCCAGCGGCGTCTTCCGCCGCCGCTGACGGCGAGAGGACGGTGCGACCAAGGTGGCTGGCGGCAACAGTGCTGACGCAAGTTGCGTCCCATATTAAGCACTTGCCGTTTTTCCAATCATAATAAATAAAACTTTCACTAAAATAATATTTGTTTTTCTCTGTAATAAAAAATACATGAAATTCCCCATTTTGTACGTGGCTAAAACGCTATCCGCGAAAAGCAAAAACAAAAGAATCCTCATACTTTTAGTCTATGGCCGATCGCTATTGTTAGATGCGCGCGCATAGGAAAACTGATTAATTTTGCCCGCTTTTGCGAAAAAAAAAACAACTCGTGAACTCACTACTACAGTGAAACTTTAGTTTTTTTTTTTTATTATTTTCTTCACAAGTATATTGAAAAACGTCGTATGATACACGTGTGTATTGATGATTACCGTCCTCGGCTCTCTTAAGACCCTCACCTAACAGCTCAGGTCTCAATGGCGCCTCAGCGGTATTCACCAACATTACACACTTGCTCCATAATGTACTAATTTTATTCTGTTTTTAGTATTTTTATAATAACGGCAATAGAAATACATCATCTGTGAAAATTTCAACTGTCTAGCTATCACGGTTCTTGAGATACAGCCTGGTGACAGACGGACAGATGGATCGCAGAGTCATGATAATAGGGTCCCGTTTTTACCCTTTGGTCACGGAACAACTGAAACAAACCTCTGCGAATATATTGACTACATAGCGACGGCCATGCATAATGGTCACCAGGTGGATGTCGTATATACCGATTACTCAAAAGCATTTGATAAAATTTCTCATAATCTGTTAATTCAAAAACTTGAGTATATCGGTATACATGGCGATCTACTTCGATGGCTGGAATCTTATTTAAAGGAACGCAGTCAAGCAGTTACGGTAAAGGGGTATTGCTCGTCCTTTATGCCTGTTACATCCGGCGTGCCCCAGGGCTCGCACCTCGGACCTCTATTATTTAATTTATATATAAATGACGTATTCAATATATTTAAACATTCTAAATTTATTCTTTATGCAGATGATAAGAAAATTTATAAAACTATAACTAGTCCAGAAGATTGCCTAGAACTACAAAATGATATTAACAACCTGTGTGATAACTGCAAAAAAAATTGTCTGTTCCTTAACGTAAAAAAGTGCAATATTATAACATTTTCTAGAAAGATGAACTCGATAAAATATAACTATAAAATCAATAATGATCTTATTAATAGAGTGACTGAGGTGCGGGACCTTGGGATCCAACTTGACAGTAAACTTGTCTTTGATTCTCAAATTAACACTATGACTAATAAGGCATTTCGCATGTTGGGATTCGTCCTAAGAGTTGGTAGGGATTTCAAACATAAGTCAACATTGACCCTTCTTTATAAGACACTTGTAAGGTCAATTCTTGAATATGCTTCAGCGGTTTGGAATCCCCAGTATGCAGTTTATATTGAACAAATTCAAAAATTGCAAAACAAATTTACTAAGCACTTGAGTTGGCGATTTAACTCTGGAACTGATCATAAACCTAGGCTTCAGAAATTGGAGGAACGCCGTGCAGAGCGAGATCTAGTATATTTATATAAAATTATTAGAGGTCAATTGAACTCCCCTTATCTTCTAAGCAAAATAAGTTTTGGATGTCCACGCTTAAATGCACGCAGGAGAACTCTCTTCCAAATTGGTTTCTCCCGAACCAATTACGGCAAGAATACTTTTATTAAAAGAGCATGTCGTCTGTACAACGACATAATCTCATTAAAAGAAAATCAAGATTTAGATGTTTTCACCTTTCTCTTCCCAAATTTAGATTTTACATAAGAAATATTTTGGCAAATAAATTTAATTAATATAATGTTATACAATAAAATAATATTAAATTGTGACTTCATTAAACTGTGTGAACTTCTGGTTGTTGTAGCACTTAAGTTAATTTACTTGAATATTAATCTGTGGAAACTGTTTCTGGATTGTGTTGAACTAATTTGTATGCTTATGTTTGTTATTGCATCTGTTTGTTTCCCAAATAAAATAAAATAAATAAATAAATAAAATAAACCCTAAAAACATAAGGGGTACTAACAACGGAGTTTTCTCAGTGTTGCTATGCTTATTCTATGCTTATGAGATATATCTTGATATGAAGTGCTAGCCATGTAATAGTACTTTGTGTAATCGCCTAGCGAAATACGTGGCGTATTGTATTTGACTAGCACTACTAAACGTAGTACCCAAGAGCTATGACGCATAGCACCCAAGTTTTAACTACTGCGTAGCACTCTAGTAGAACGACCGCTTAGGACCCAAATACTACACCACGTAGCCAATGAGTGCTACGCAGCATAGCACTGACTGCGTATCGCGCAAGTGCTACGCTTCACAACGCATATGTCATATTCTAAGATATTGTGGCTACGAGATATACCTATTTGTTCAAAATTTTGTTAAAGTTATTTATTACAAAAATCTTAATATAGGCGTCTACAAAGCGTTGTTTACGAGATAATCAATGAAAAGGTTTATTTGATTAAAGAGTAAACGTAAATAAATATCATTACATCAACTATTTACTGGCAAGAGCTTGGTAAAATCACTCGTGAATAGTAAAAACGTTAAGTCGTTTTATATAGCTATGATATTTGTCACATCTTACTATTAGGTGAGCTGTAACAAAGTTAGTATCACATAAATTCGGCAAGTACCGGAGGTATCAACATTTCTTTATTTATTTGACAATAGTGCGTAATATACGACGGCATAAAAAGGCGAAACGAACAGATTGATATATCATCCTCTACACAGACCCGCCTCTAATCTCAACTAGCCTGAATTATGGTGTAGAAAATATCCTCTCATTCTTTGCATAAGCCATAAATCACGTGAGCCACCGGAATCCCTGGAGGCATTATGAACGAGGAAAATAAGCAATAGGTAGATATTAACCAAAAAGTGAAACGCCGCTTAGGGTGGATTTCTGAGATATGTGAGAAAGAAAAAAGCCTCGCCGAGAGGCAATTTAAGAATATGCCGCGAAAATTCTCATGTATTGCCTAACGCGCTATTAGATTTTAGGATAATGCCGCTCTAACACGTTTGTATAACTTAAAGAACGAAATAAAATTCACAAAAGAAAAGTTAAGAACTGTGTAAATCCTTCGAGACGTACTACAAAAGCAGTAAAACTAAATTGAGAATTCAGTCAATCTATATATTACATGAGAGTATTTCAGCTCATTACGTTTTCATTTAGTTTCTTTCAACTTTTGTCCCTCGATACAATCAGAAAATCGGGTACACATTTTATTTATTCCCAGAAGTTTCAAATTTCTTAAGGTTAAAAGTATGGGTATACGCAAAAAGCAATAAAAGGTAACGAAATGGAATCATAAAAACATCGCGTGTTTGGTGCAAGCGTTTTATCACTTTATTAAATGTTTGGGACGTTGGTGCAGGTAGAAAGGTTTGCTAGGTGTAAAAGAAATTCGTTCTAGCATGTTATGCGCCACAGTTGCATGATCAGGAGTAATAATCTCAACTTTATTACACTTGCATCGGCTAATTTAAAACATTTACACTAGACGTTAATTGTATAAACAATTCTATTTACATTCATTGCTTTCTAGATACTTGTAGAGTTAAAAGTTAATTACCGAATTTATAACGCAAGTTTTTTAGCCGACTGCCGAATGAGGGTTATGTGTTTATCAGTCTATGTATCTATGTATGTTTGTTCCTATGTGGCGTTCTAGAGACCAAACGCGTGGGCCGATTTTCATGATTCTTACGTCAATCGATTCGTCTTAACCCTGCAAATGTCTCTAGCTGTATTAAAACAGGAAAATAGAAAAATGGCGTTTGGGCGTCATATTGTGGAGTACCCAATATTTTTTTCTCGCCCAACCCCATCGTGTGGGGTATCAAAATAAAAGGATTTTAAGAGGTGATTTCAAAAATATATAACACTAGAGGACGCCTTGCGGTTTCACCCGCATAGTTCCCGTTCCCGTGGGAATACAGGGTTAAAAAGTAGCCTATGTCACCCGGGGATAGAGTAGCTTCCCAACGGTGAAAGAATTTTTGAAATCAGTCCAGTAGTTTTGGAGCCTATTCGGTACAAACAAACAAACAATCAAACAAAGTAACAAAAAAATCTTTCCTTTTTATAATATTGGTATAGACTTATATGTTCAAATGTCCCTAATTCGAAAAAATATGTTAACTAAAAAGACATAAAAAAAATAACTAAAAATCAAGAAACTCGACTGCTTAAAAAGCGAACTAAAAAGACGTAAACAAGAAGAAAATCATGCTGTGCAGTCGGAGGATACATCTGGTTTTGTTCAGCCAGCTCGCAAATATGTATCCTCCGACTGCACAGCATGATTTTCTTCTTGTTTACATCTTTTTAGTTCGCTTTTTAAGTAGTCGGGTTTTTAGATTTTTTGCATTCCTACCTACTGTTTTGTTGGAGATGATTGTTTCTTGATGCATTTAAAGTTATATGAGTTCAGTCGAGCTAAAGTGTCGCTTAGTGGGTTGATTGACAAAAGTCACACATTAGTCAGCGCAACGAGGCAAAGAGGCTCTCGCTAGGCACCTGGATCAAAGGCTTGAATTAGAAAGCGTTACTTTTGGATACGTCTAGTATTAGGATGCACCGGTACCTGTCTGGCTCGAAAGACCAATGTTAACACGTAAAATCAAATTGTACTGTATGAAATAGGCACAGGATTATTTGATATGTAATTAATTACAAAAACATATTTTTAATCATCGAAGATCAATCTAGCTCCAATCAAAATACGCTTTAGGTAATTGATTTGCATGTTTGTTTGTTTGGAGCCAACTCAAAATGCTAGACTAAAAGTTTCTTTTATTTTTCAGTTCGTTGTGTCGTCGTTTAATTTTTTTGTTAAAACATTTTTTATTTCCGTTATCAGTTCATTTCAGAATATTTTGTGGGAAAATTATCAATAAATCCTTTTTACCTTTAAGGGATTTTATTTTCAAATTTAAATGGGACCAACTTTGAGGTACACAAAATATAAGTTTTATAATCGGACATAAAAAAATAAAATGCACATGTCGAATTGAGAACCTCCTCCTTTTATTTCGTCAGTTAAAAATGAAACTATCCCGGTAACAAATAAAAAGGTTTATTGATAGGAAAGTCTAGTCCGTGGAAGCTATTAAAATCGGTCGTGTAGATCGCGCATGAACGGGTTTGGGTTCAATTCCCAACATTCCTCTCTGGAGCCTTAAACCTAGTAAAAAAAAACCTAAATTAACTTGGACCCTGTTCCCGATAACGGTGGTCTACTTTGTAAATTAATATATTTTATCTACACTAATATTACAAAATGCCGAAATAACTCTGTCCTGTCTGTTTGTTTGTTAAGTTTTCACGCTGCAACCGCTGAATTAATTATGATCAATTTTGGTAAAGATATAGATTAGACTTGAATGTATATCCCTTTGGGCTATTTTCCGACTTGCATGCGGCTGAAGCCGCTGGCAGAAGCTAATATTTTGTATCTAAATATTTAAACATGTCTATGTGTAATGAATGTTTATGTATGTGTAATGTTATGTTATGTGTGTGTCAGTGAGTAATGTGTATGTTATGTGTGTGTTGTGTGTGTCTGTGTGTGTATGTGTGTGTATGTGTGTGTGTGTGTGGTGAGTGTGTGTGTGTGAAATGTAAATGTTTTCTCATTGAATTCGACAACAGTAGTTTTAGTGAATTTATGAGAAAATAAATAAATAGGTATAAATAGTACTATTAAACGATAGATTAGCTTACCTATACAATACATCACTGCATAATATAGTCGAGTTCTGCGTCTGTTTGTATATCCGCTAACTCCTCCTAAACCACGCACCAGATTTTGATCCGGTTTTCGCTATTAGAAAGAGCGTTTAACAAGAAAGGTTTTTGTAAATGATTTTTCACGTGCAAGGAAGGACGGACCGCAAGTACACTGAAAAAAAATAACGTTTGTTTGTAGTCTCCCACCAATTCTGGCAGTGGATCTTGATCCGATTACGATTTCATTCAGATTGCAAATTCTATCACTGGCAGAAAGCTACACTTTTGCTGAGGAGTGTATTCGCTACTTTTTAAGGAAAATTCGCGGTTCCACGGGAAAGAAGCCGCAGGAATAAGTTCGTACCTAAATATTAAGGGGGTGGGATTCAACATAGTTTTAAACTAATGTTGATGTTAACAAACAACAGATACAATAATTGTGTAAACATATGTATAGTCCCATTTTTTTTTTCAAAATATTGAAATTGTGAAAGTCAAACATATTTATTCAACTAGGCTAATAATCGGCACTTTTGAACGTCAAACACAAACTGAAATTAAATTTTACAAGTAATAAAAGTTGTTTCTACAATAAAATATGTGCAATACTAAAATATATTGTGAAATAATAAAATATATTGTCTTTAGATATGTGATAATTCACTTAAGGAGCAGCTAAATCCAAAAACTGCAAAAGAGAAAGCTAAGTGAAAGCGTTTACACCGGCCTCAATTTTCCACGTGGGATTAGGTCCCAGAGGCTAGACTGTTCTACCCAGTTTTGAATTTTCAGTTGAACATTTTCGCAGTGAAAGCTTGGCACTGAATGCCCGCTACGCCAGTGATTCATACGCGACATGATTTGTCGTACCCCTATCGGTGTTGTCATGGTTTGTTAAATACCGTGTCAACTGCGATGCAATTGATAAATAAATCAAAATATTAAGACTACATTAATTAGTGACGATAGCGGGCATTAATAAAATACGCAAATCTCGATTCATTTTGCATTCATATGAAATATTTATATATTTTAGTTTTGAGCGTTTGTACATCAGCAACAATGCGGAAACAAAATATTTTATTTTATATGAATGCAAAATGTTTCGTGATAGAGCGATTCAACAAGACTGTGAAGCGCTTTTGTATGGCTCACAATCATGCACGTATTTTTCTTTCAATCGTGTATAAATAAGGCTAAGGTGAACATGAAGGTATACAGATTCCCACCGTCTTCCGGGATTTTGTCTCCCGTTTGAGAACTTGCTGAAAGAAATCCAAACATTACTGTGGACTTATCGGTACGACTTTGTCTCATATCTATGATAAACAATGCATTTTCAATGCAATTCGGGTTATGAAATATATGTAGTTTATATACTGAAGATAGTACATGACTATTATAAACATTGCCTATCATAAGAAGGGAGGCTTTTGCCCAGTTTTGGGTCAGTTCGTAAGAGCCTCGATTATAAATTATAGGAACTTAGAAGAAACATCACAATAGCGATAACTGGCTACATCAATTTGGTACAATCTCTTTTATGCTGCTACCTTGATTGCAATGACAAACTTAGCACATTTGTACCAAAATGTACAATAATTCATGTCAACCATCGCATTTGGGACGCAAAGCGAGCGCACAACGTGTTGAAAATATGGTACAATTTCTTTTATGCTGCTTACATACCTTGAGTGCAATGACAAACTTAGCACACTTGTACCAAAATGTATGTATTCATGTCAACCATAGCATATGGGACGCAAAGCGAGCGCACAGCGTGTTGTCAATTTGGTACAATCTCTTTTATGCTGCTAACCTACCTTGAGAGCAATGACAAACTTAGCACACTTGTACCAAAATGTACAATTATTCTTGTCAACCAACGCATATGGGACGCAAAGCGAGTCCACAACGTGTTGGCTTGTAACTTAGAATTATATCGTAGCTTCTTATCATGTATAGCTACGTCCGCAGTTCCCGCATACGACATAGTCTACAAACTAGATTGTATTACGAACGTACATTTCGTACGTACTCTCCCTCTTTGAACACAGACGGGACTGCAAACGAACTCAAAAAGTACATTATCTCCGTAATAGTAAGAAACGAATAGCTGCTCGAACTGTTTGTGAATCAGAAAGAGAATTAAAGATAATCATATTACTTTATATAAATGTGATGACATAGAATAAAAAGTGAAAGCTTTGAAAGGCGGGAGAGAAAATAAATTGGGGTTGATATATTGTCCCTGTGGAGTAAGAGTAGGCCCACGTGATACGAAGCGCCATGATATATTACCACCGTAAGGTTGTTACGATTTAAGCAATAGAATAATAATTTGTGTAAATGACGCCATGTGTAGATACACACTGAAGATTAATGGAAAGGAATTTCCTCTTCGCGCTTCGTCAGATTAAGAAAGCTTAGTATTCTTTTTGGCAGTGACAACGACGTCTGAGTAGGCTGCTATAAAAGTATTTGCAAAGGAATTGCGTTTAGGTAACGACGTACTATGTAACCAAAAAAATCTCAATAAGAAAAATACTACACAGCTCGAAAAAGAGGACATGCTTTTAAATTACATAGAATGTAAACGAATATAAACTACCTTAGAATTTGTCGGTGAGGTACGTCTTACGAGAAATAGTTACAACATTATGCATATGTGTAAGAAAGGCCCGTGTAACAACAATATTGGTAGCCGTGACAGGGATCCGTTGAAATCGGAATCCGTGACTACGATAAATCGTTTAATTCCACCCCTGTGACTCGGCCGATTGTGAGAGGCCAAAACGCCTTCACAATTTACTGCGATCCCAGTCCCAACGTGCTAGAAATAACCTGCTGCTTTGGCGGCAATTGTGTACTACTTGATTGGACTTAATAGTCAATCGATCGTATAAATAGGTACCAATAGAAATTACGGCACTTGTATTGCAATTGGAAATAGAGCGGCTGCCGGATGGCGCCTCGTTTTGGTTCATTTGTGAGAGAATTCACACGATCCCTCAATCAATCAATATGCAAGTAATTAATATAGGTACGTTATACTCACAAACAACGTATGTAAACAAATGCTAATACGAACGTTACGAGATAGCTGGGTTAGGAAACATAAATAGAATTTCCATTTCATACCTAAGGCCCGGGAGCAAAGATTATCACGCTTGAGTTATTATATGCAAAACCTCAGCAAAACTCGAGCGTTTCAAGAATGTTTAAAGCTTTGTGCCAGGACAAACGCTTGAATACCACCGGCTAATGAAATTAAGGTGAGAAAGGAATCATGAAATATTACGAAACGTTTGAGGGGAAGTGTTTTGGGTAATACCAACAATGTATATTTTTATGAGCGAAACCTACTATGTATTCTTGGCTTGGCTTAAAGTCAATTTGCGATATAGGTATCGCAATGGTAACGACATGTAATCACTTTATATGTATGGCTCGAAGCTCGGCATAACGTCACGTTTGCCCTGATGAGGAAAACGTGGGCGATATTGTGTCGTATTTAATATAATATTTTATTACTATGGCGACTACGTTCATGATATATATTTCTTGATAACATCTAATGAATTAGACTGAAAAAAAATTTAAGACCTTAATTTTTGTTAAATTTAGGGTTTTCCATGAAGGGGATATTTGGCGGTATTATTATATCTATCATAAGTAAACCTCAGCATATTAGGATTATTACTGCTCCTCCTGGCTTGATAATAGCGATTATTTTCCAATTCAAAAATTATACTTAGTTTTGTTTAGGTTCCCTTCGTTTTTAATCTACGAATATGCTTAGCAATATTTCACCATCCTCATCATAATCAGCCTTTTAATGTGGCCGCTACTGGGACACAGGCTACCTCTCTATGAGAGAGAATGGGTCGTATTTCATCACAGCGAAAAGCACAATACTAATCAGATTAAGAATACTCAGGAGAATTATGGCCTCAATTAATATTATTAAAAGCGATAAAGTTGCCAGATAAGAAAATCCCTGTAATATGATAAAAACAAAACCAGGAGTGAAGAAGACAGCATTTACTTACAAAGAGAAAGAAATAAACCACATGATATTTCATTTAGAATAGAACAAAAAAAATCTCCGGAGAAATTCGTGCCAGAGTATTTTATTTAGTTTTATCACGAAAAGTATTTCAGCATATATCTTTATAGAAGTACTATTTATATATGTACACCAAGAGGCACTGTAAGACCTCTATCTCGTTTCAATTAAACGTATTTTTCTTCTTCAGTTCATTTCACTTTTAAATACGTTAGTATTTTTACAGAAAAATATACTGTCACTAATCAGTCATAAGTGTGGTTGTATCTGCTATGTGTGAAATACATAGTGGAGATGTTGTCAACAACAGCAACACATACCTTGAAAGAAATGTGTACTGATTATAAGAAACTTTGTTTACTACTACTACTACTAGCTATTTGTTTATTTTTCTTAATGGATCATCCTTATTGTTATGGAGAACAAAAATAAATAAAAAAAGAGAGAAAAAGAGAGAGAGGACACCCGGTTGGAACGGAATTTGATTCATGAAATTTACAGTTTCGTATCATAACATACTGTATAATTTTTTTGTCACTACATCTTCTTTTAAACCACAACGTTGTCTTATTACATCATTCCTCAATCTATCATTTACAGTTACACCACACATACTTCGTAAGGAACGCATTTCTACTACAGTAATCCTACTTACATGTCTTTTTTGCCATACCCAACCTTCACTTCCATACGTAAGAGTAGGCACCAGCAAGCTGTTGTGAACGGCGAGTCGAGCCTCCGGAGACATCGACTGGCTGGTCACAACCGCATATAAAGCACCATTCACATTCTCTGCGTTCACTCTCCTTTCCACATTATCTTTAATCTTTTCATCCCTTGTGAACATACTGCCCAAATATATAACTCGTTTACTTTCTCTAAACTCCTAACATTTATTTTCACTTCACAGTCCGACACATCGTCTTCTCTTTCAAACACCGTTACCTCCGTCCGTCCTCCGTCTTGCTCACATTTCAATTTCAACAATCATCACAGTCACCATGTCTTGCAGCTGTTCTGCTGCCGATTAATTGGTGTAAATAAATGTTTTATGAATATGAACGTAATAATTATATTAATACACATTGTGTCGTCCCGATTATTAATATATTGTGCAACACTGTGCCAGCTCGCTGTCATTTTGAGTTCGACGGTCTTTTGATTGACAGCTGACACTTGACGAGGGAGAAAATTTGTAACGGATACGGTGAATTCGGGTTCTTGTCGAAACATATCTAATCAAGATGTGTTTCGCCCATTGTAATTGCTAATTGCGCCCGCAGTTCGCAATCGGTTTGTGGGGCGCCCGCGAAGTCGGTTTTGAATATATTTCACGCGCAACGAATCGCTTTTGCGGGAAACATGCTCGGCCTGGTGGACGCCGGAGCCTTCGGTCCAGGCAGCCGTCAGTCTATTTCTTATTGTCCTAATATTATATATATTCTCCTATCCCTAATCTCACGGCACGACATTGATCGACCCCCAGGAACTTACCGCAGAAATCCCAGGTAAGTGCATATATTACACCATAATATTACCGGCCAACCTTTGTGACACCTTACACCCGTAGTAGGAACCAGTATAACTCCCAATAAGAAACAAACCCCCTAGCTTTCCACTACTGCGTTAAGGCAGTTTCGTGGGGTACAGGTTCAGAGAGGGTCCAGGAGTCCCAACGCCGCTATGGGCCCCGGTGTTTATCTCCTGGCTTGGCACCCGAAGACCTGTATTTAACACACATAGTACATAAACTTTTTTTCTAATAAATAAGAAATCAACAACAAAATAAATGCGATCGATAGAATGAAGTCTGACATAAATGAGTAGAAATTAAATAAGGACCGCTAGTTTCTTAACTAGTGTATTTTTTTGCGGTGAAATAGTTTCCATTTACGATCTCCTTCGATTTTCGATCACTCAGGATACGACATTTTTTATGTAACGATAAAGTGGCAACACCCCAAATCGAAATCGAAAGAAATTTAGGTACGTTCAGTAAAGAGGCGTCTCTTTACTGAACGTACCTAAATTTCTCCGTCGACAGCTGAGCGGCAAATGGCTGATCGGCAACATTTTTAGTGCCGTGCGCGCCCTTGCATTGCAACCAATAGACAGGGCGACAGTTGCACGAGGATAAAAAAATCTCCCGGCTGTCGCGTCGCTACATGCGCGCACTTTCATAAACTTGATGTGAGAGACAAATTATTTGTGGAGACAAAAATTTGTGTGCGCGCTACTATCTCTAAGGGTGGGTGATGGAGGTTGTACACCTACATAACAATGTTTCAAGATTCGAGTAAAACTGTTTAGGTAGTATCTTTAATTAAAGATAAACTAATTAGTTTACTCGATCGTTGTCGCTATTTCATAGCCTAGCAAGGAGGACAGCACGTCACCAACTTGATTGTCAGAGATTTACAAGTACCTAATTTGTAAAACTGTTACATGTACTGCAATCTGTTTTTATATATATAAAGATTATATTTTATTATTATTATATCTGTTATTTTACTTAAACTTTTACTATGGGCGTTTTATTCAGAGATACTTGAATTTCAATTCGCTTATTAGTCTCCAACCAAAATCGTAGTCAAGATTCAGCCCACTTGGCGAAGTACTTCGGGGACTTATATCAGGTAGTACGGTTGAAACAAAGTGAACTAGTTTCGCAGCCAAAACTGGCGTCTTAGTCTAGTTCGGTATGTCGCAGAAGTTCGCCTAAGTCGTATTTAACTTCACCGAACAGCTTGTGTTGCAACCGCATATCTACAAATTTTGACACCACATACTTAAGTAAAATCGCGAACAGTCAGTAAACTAAGTAGTGCGGTTACTTTAATTTACTTTCAACTTATCTGTACTACCCGTACTTCGAATCAAACAGTTTGTTTATCAGAATTCGGGATCTGCTTCGTAATTAAACTTTTACTAGATGGAAAACCGGCAAACATGTTCGTAATGCAGAGCGTACAAACGCCTCGCCGACATACGGATAGGCTTGTATTAAAAAGATTTAAGGCTGTACTTTGAATTATTCAACATCCTTAGTTTTGCCTACTTACATAAATATTGTAATAAGGTGAACCTATTATAATTATTAATATTCATGTCTACACTAGCTCTTTCCAAGATTATGTTCAAAGTAAATTTTGCTATATATGTTTTAAGTCGTCTTTACCGTTCTTCCTTCCCCTGCCTTGTGGTGAAATAGACCTTTATAGTAAGAATAATATGAAAGACAAGACATTTATTAGAAACCGCAGCGAGTAAATTATATAGGAACGGTAAACAATAACGGTGTACACAGCTAATGATACCGCAATAACGGTCGATGTCTTATCCCAACTGAAGCATCTGCGGACCGCCGCCGTCTAATCAGATTAGACTATCTGTAGGTCGATATTAATTACGCCTCGTTAACGCGTAACGATCAAACACTACACGCCTATCAAATCACTAGTGATTTTCTCAAGTCATTACCGAGCGAAAATCAAGTCGAACTTACGACGCTCTGTCACGACAGAGGGTTTTAATACCGCTGAACATGCAACTATTCAATCACTACTGCGAACCGTGTTTCTGTTGTAAATAGCTCGCCTATTTAACAAAATGCCATCATTAATCTTTGTTTTGACAAAGTGTTTTCGTAAATTCTAATGGCGGATGGCTTGGACAGGAAAAATGTTATTTTGGTAACTGTCTTCTCAACCTTTCTTTCTGACTTATTTATTTTACGTTTGCTTTGCAACGATGTGGAGGAGTACTCTGATGACTAAGTGTTCTGGAAGTTCTATTTAATTTCGTCCTGTTCTTCTTTTCATTTGTGGAATCTGTGAAATACATTGTCAATCGATCAGACATTGATGAATACTGATACTTTTTATGGCTCCATAAACCAAAAGGTAAAAACAAAACCCTTATATTTCTTTTTGTCCATATGTCCTTCCGTATGTTATTCAGTTATTATCATAGTATTTGAAATATGATCAGAGCTACACATAGGCCAACACCAAGCTTTGCCACATCGACACATCCTGCACATCTATTTTGCTCGGAGACTATTGGAACTATATCATGAAGGAAGGTGTATTCTGTGATCGGCTAATCAATGAAGTAGTAAAATTACGAAAAATATAATTAAGGTTGGCAATCTTACAGTGTGAGGAAGAATTAAAAAAAAAACAGCGCCAAGTGCGAGTCGGACTCACGCACGAAGAGTTCCGAACCATTATCGCAAATAAACGGCAAAAAGATCACATTGTATGGCAGCCCGACTTAAATATTTTTCAACACACTTGCTCATAAAGTGACTCTAATTTCACCGCAATTAGGCACATACTGACACCTGTAATCAAACTGTGACCTTTTCATTACTATTATTCACAAGTGAATTATAGAGATTTTTTTTAAATTTATTGGTTGAGTTGCTTTGTTCTTAAAAAAGTTTCGATACAAAAAAGATCGTGCTCAATAAATGCTAGTATAATATTATCTGTGATAGTACATATAAATTGCTATTGCTTGCTCATTGCAAGCAACTTCGTATTTAAATAGATAATTTCAACTTGTATGTGTTTAATAAATAAAACTTTCACTCAAATATAACTTTTGTTTTTCTCTGTAATAAAAAATACATGAAATTCCCCATTTTGTACGTGGCTAAAACGCTATCCGCGAAAAGCAAAAAAAAAGAATCCTCATTCTTTTAGTCTATGGCCGATCGCCATTGCTAGATGCGCATGCATAGGAAAACTGATTAATTTTGCCCACTTTTGCGAAAAAAAAAATATAACTCGTGAACTCTTAGTACTACAGTGAAAATTTTTTTTTAGTATTATTTACTTCACAAGTATATTGAAAAACGTTGTATGATACACGTGTGTATTGATGATTACCGTCCTCAAGTCTCTTAAGACCCTCACCTAACGGCTCAGGTCTCAATGGCGCCTCAGCGGTAATCACCAACATTACACCATAATGTGCTAATTTTATTCTGTTTTTAATATTTGTTATTATAACGGCAATAGAAATACATCGTCTGTGAAAATTTCAACTGTCTAGCTCTCACGGTTCTTGAGATACAGCCTGGTGACAGACAGACAGACGGATCGCGGAGTCTTGTTAATAGGGTCTCGTTTTTACCCCTTTGGTACGGAACCATAAAAACATAAGGGTTACTAACAACGGAGTTTCCTCAGTGTTGCTATGCTTATTCTATGCTTATGAGTGATATCGTGATATGAAGTGACTAGCCATGTAGCCTTTGTGTAATCGCCTAGCGAAATACGTGGCGTATTGTATTTGACTAGCACTACTAAACGTAGCACCCAAGAGCTACGACGCATAGCACTATAGTAGAACGACCGCGTAGGACCCAAATACTACACCACGTAGCCAATGAGTGCTACGCAGCATATCACTGACTGCTTATCGCGCAATTGCTACTCTTCACAACGCACATGTCATTTTCTAAGATATTGTGGCTACGAGATATACCTATTTGTTCGCAATTTTGTTAAAGTTATTTATTACAAAAATCTTAATATAGGCGTCTACAAAGCGTTGTTTACGAGATAATCAATGAAAAGGCTTATTGGATTAAAGAGTAAACGTAAATAAATATCATTACATTAACTATTTACTGGCAAGGGCTTGGTAAAATCACTCTCGAATGGTAAAAATGTCAACTCCATTTATATAGCTATGATATTTGCCACATCTTACTATTAGGTTGGCTATTAGGTGAGCTGTAACAAAGTTAGTATAACATAAATTCGGCAAGTACCGGAGGTATCAACATTTCTTTATTTATTTGACAATAGTGCGTAATATACAACGGCATAAAAAGGCGAAACGAACAGATTGATATATCATCCTCTGCACAGACCCGCCTCTAATCTCAACTAGCCTGAATTATGGTGTAGAAAATATCCTCTCATTCTTTGCATAAGCCATAAATCACGTGAGACACCGGAATCCCTGGAGGCATTATGAACGAGGAAAATAAGCAATAGGTAGATATTAACCAAAAAGTGAAACGCCGCTTAGGGTGGATCTCTGAGATATGTGAGAAAGAAAAAAGCCTCGCCGAGAGGCAATTTAAGAATATGCCGCGAAAATTCTCATGTATTGCCTAACGCGCTATTAGATTTTAGGATAATGCCGCCGTAACACGTTTGTATAACTTACAGAACGAAATAAAATTCGCAAAAGAAAAGTTAAGAACTGTGTAACTCCTTCGAGACGTACTACAAAAGCAGTAAAACTAAATTGAGAATTCAGTCAATCTATATATTACATGAGAGTATTTCAGCTCATTACGTTTTCATTTAGTTTCTTTCAAGTTTTGTCCCTCGATACAATCAGAAAATCGGGTACACATTTTATTTATTCCCAGAAGTTTCAAGTTTATTAAGGTTAAAAGTATACGCAAAAAGCAATAAAAGGTAACGAAATGGAATCATAAAAACATCGCGTGTTCGGCGCAGGCGTTTTATCACTTTATTAAATGTTTGGATCGTTGGTGCAGGCAGAAAGGTTTGCTAGGTGTAAAAGAAGTTCGTTTTAGCATGTTATGCGCCACAGTTGCATGATCAGATCAGGAATAATAATCTCAACTTTATTACACTTGCATCGGCTAATTTAAAATATTTACACTAGAGGTTAATAGTATTAACAATTCTATTTAAATTCTGCTTTCTAGATACTAATAGAGTTAAAAGGTAATTAACCGTGAAGTGTTATTTTTAGACGCAACCTTTTTGCATTTCTACCTACTGTTTTGTTGGAGATGATTATTTCTTGATGCATTCAAAGCAATTCATGAGCTAAAGTATCGCTTAGTGGGTTGATTGAATGAGGACAATGAGGAGGCTCTCGCTAGGCATCTGGATCAAAGACTTGATTTAGAAAACGTTATTTTTGGATACGTCTAGTATTAGGATGCACCGGTACCTGTCTGGCTCGAAGGACTAATGTTAACTCGTAGAATGAAATTTGACTGTATGAATAGTAGAAGAATAGAAATATATTTATTCGACACAGGCACAACACAACAGCAAAAAACATGGAGTAAAAGACAAAAAAGAAGTGCTAAGACAAATTGCACTGAACGTGCCTATACCGAAAGGGTTACCAACTCAGCATTTGCTGGGCGTCAGACACCCAGCGCTGGTTTTCAGTTGGCAGCAAAATAAAATATAATCTATACATAATTTGACATGAGTGATACGATTTAAGGAAGTGTAAAAAGTGTGAATAAATGGAATAGGCACAGGATTATTTGATATGTAATTAATTACAAAAAATCTTTTTATCAGCGAAGATCAATCTAGCTCCAATCATTATATGCTTTAGGTAATGAATTTGCATGTGTGTTTGTTTGGCGCCAACTCAAAATGCTAGACTAAACGTTTATTTTTATTTTTCAGTTCGTTACGGCATAAAGAACTGAAAAATAATAGAAACTTTTTGTCTCAATTTTTTGTTAAATCTTTTTTTTTTTTTTAATAGTGTATCTCAAAGATACACTATTAAAAAAAACAAAACGTGTTGTAATCGGAAATGAACATGTCGAATTGAAAACCTACTCCTTTTATTTTTCGTTTGTTAAAATATGAAACTATCCCGGACACAAATAAAAAGGTTTATTGATAGGAAAGGTAGTGGTCCGTCGTACTCGTAGTCTGGTCCGTGGTAGCTATTATCATCGGTCGTGTAGAGCGCGCATGAACGGTTTTGGGTTCGATTCCCAACATTCCTCTCTGGAGCCCTAAACCTAGTAAAATGTAAACCTAAATTAGCTTGGAACCTGTTCCCGATAACGGTGGTCTACTTTTTAAAATTTATATATTTTATCTACACTAATATTATAAATGCGAAAGTAACTCTGTCCTGTCTGTTTGTTTGTTACGTTTTCACGCTGCAACCGCTAAATTAGTTATGATCTTTTTTGGTATAGATATAGATTAGACTTGAATGTACGTTCCTTTGGACTATTTTCCGACTTGCATGCGGCTGAAGCCGCTGGCAGAAGCTAATATTTTGTATCTAAATATTTAAAAATGTCTATGTGTAATGTATGTGTATGTGTGTGTTAGTGCGTGGATGTGTGTGTGAAATGTGAATGTATGTTAATGTGTGTATGTGCGTAGTTTTACTAAATTTATGTTAAAATAAATAAATGGTTATAAATAATACTATTAACCGATAGATTAGCTTACCTATACAATACATCACTGCATAATTTAGTGGCTTTCTGCGTGTGTTTGTATATCCGCAAATTCCTCCTAAACCACGCAACGGATTTTGATGCGGTTTTCGCTAATAGAAAGAGCGATAAACAAGGAAGGTTTTTGTAAATAATTTGTCATGTGCAAAGCAGGGGTGGATCGCTAGTCTACACTTCTATACAATATTATAAAGAGGAAGGATTTGTATTTTTGTTAGTAATGAATAAGCTTAAATCTACTAGACCGATATCAAAAATTCTTTAACCGTTGGGAAGTTACACTATCCCCGGGTGAAATAATCTACTTTTTATTCCTTTATTCTCACGGGAACGGGCACTACGCGGGTGAAACCGCGAGGCGTCCGCTAGTACACTATAAAATTAAAAACGTTTAATTTTATAGTAGTCTCCTACCAATTCTGGCAGTAGATCCTGATCCGAAAACGATTTCATTTAGATTGCAAATTCTATCACTGGCAGAAAGCTACACTTTTGCTGAGTGTATTCGCTACTTTTTTTGGAAAATTCGCGGTTCCACGGAAAAGTAGCCGCAGGAATTAGTTAGCACCTAAATAATATGGAGGTGGGATTTCGGGATCTGAATCAGAATTCGGGATCTGCTTCGTAATTAAACTTTTACTAGATGGAAAACCGGCAAACATGTTCGTAATGCGGAGCGTACAAACGCCTCGCCGACAGACGGATAGGCTTGTATTAAAAAGATTTATGGCTGTACTTTGAATTATTCAACATCCATAGTTTTGCCTACTTACATAAATATTGTAATAAGGTGAACCTATTATAATTATTAATATTCATGTCTACACTAGCTCTTTCCAAGATTATGTTCAAAGTAAATTTTGCTATATATGTTTGAAGTCATCTTTACTGTTCTGCCTTGCCCTGCCTTGTGGTAAAATAGACCTTTATAGTAAGAATAATATGAAAGACAAGACATTTATTAGAAATCGCAGCGAGTAAATTATATAGGAACGGTAAACAATAACGGTGTACACAGCTAATGATACCGCAATAACGGTCGATCTCTTATCCCAACTGAAGCATCTGCGGACCGCCTTCGTCTAATCAGATTAGACTATCTGTAGGTCGATATTAATTACGTCTCGTTCACGCGTAACGATCAAACACTACACGCCTATCAAATCACTAGTGATTTTCTCAAGTCATTACCGAGCGAAAATCAAGTCGAACTTACGACGCTCTGTCACGACAGAGGCTTTTAATACCGCTGAACATGCAACTATTCAATCACTACTGCGAACCGTGTTTCTGTTGTAAATAGCTCGCCTATTTAACAAAATGCCATCATTAATCTTTGTTTTGACAAAGTGTTTTCGTAAATTCTAATGGCGGATGGCTTGGACAGGAAAAATGTTATATTGGTAACTGTCTTCTCAACCTTTCTTTCTGACTTATTTATTTTACGTTTGCTTTGCAACGATGTGGAGGAGTACTCTGATGACTAAGTGTTCTGGAAGTTCTATTTAATTTCGTCCTGTTCTTCTTTTCATTTGTGGAATCTGTGAAATACATTGTCAATCGATCAGTCATTGATGAATACTGATACTTTTTATGGCTCCATAAACCAAAAGGTAAAAACAAAACCCTTATATTTCTTTTTGTCCATATGTCCTTTCGTATGTTATTCAGTTATTCTCATAGTATTCGAAATATGACCACTGCTACACATAGGCCAACACCAAGCTTTGCCACATCGATACATCCTGCACAGCTATTTTGCTCGGAGACTATTGGAACTATATCATGAAGGAAGGTGTATTCTGTGATCGGCTATTCAATGAAGTAGTAAAATTACGAAAAATATAATTAGGGTTGGCAATCATACAGTGTGACGAAGAATTAAAAAAAAAAAACAGCGCCAAGTGAGATTCGGACTCGCGCACGAAGAGTTCCGAACCATTATCGCAAATAAACGGCAAATGATCACGTTGTATGGCAGCCCGACTTAAATATTTTTTCAACACACTTGCTCATAAAGTGACTCTAATTTCACCGCAATTAGGCACATACTGACACCTGTAATCAAACTGTGACCTTTTCATTACTATTATTCACAAGTGAATTATAGAGATTTTTTTTTTTAATTTATTGGTTGAGTTGCTTTGTTCTTAAAAAAGTTTCGATACAAAAAAGATCGTGCTCAATAAATGCTAGTATAATATTATCTGTGATTGTACAAATAAATTGCTATTGCTTGCTCATTTCAAGCAACTTCGTATTTAAATAGATAATATCATAATAAATAAAACTTTCACTAAAATAATATTTGTTTTTCTCTGTAATAAAAAATACATGAAATTCCCCATTTTGTACGTGGCTAAAACGCTATCCGCGAAAAGCAAAAACAAAAGAATCCTCATACTTTTAGTCTATGGCCGATCGCTATTGTTAGATGCGCGCGCATAGGAAAACTGATTAATTTTGCCCGCTTTTGCGAAAAAAAAAACAACTCGTGAACTCACTACTACAGTGAAACTTTAGTTTTTTTTTTTTATTATTTTCTTCACAAGTATATTGAAAAACGTCGTATGATACACGTGTGTATTGATGATTACCGTCCTCGGCTCTCTTAAGACCCTCACCTAACGGCTCAGGTCTCAAGGGCGCCTCAGCGGTATTCACCAACATTACACACTTGCTCCATAATGTACTAATTTTATTCTGTTTTTAGTATTTTTATAATAACGGCAATAGAAATACATCATCTGTGAAAATTTCAACTGTCTAGCTATCACGGTTCTTGAGATACAGCCTGGTGACAGACGGACAGATGGATCGCAGAGTCATGTTAATAGGGTCCCGTTTTTACCCTTTGGTCACGGAACAACTGAAACAAACCTCTGCGAATATATTGACTACATAGCGACGGCCATGGATAATGGTCACCAGGTGGATGTCGTATATACCGATTACTCAAAAGCATTTGATAAAATTTCTCATAATCTGTTAATTCAAAAACTTGAGTTATCGGTATACATGGCGATCTACTTCGATGGCTGGAATCTTATTTAAAGGAACGCAGTCAAGCAGTTACGGTAAAGGGGTATTGCTCGTCCTTTATGCCTGTTACATCCGGCGTGCCCCAGGGCTCGCACCTCGGACCTCTATTATTTAATTTATATATAAATGACGTATTCAATATATTTAAACATTCTAAATTTATTCTTTATGCAGATGATAAGAAAATTTATAAAACTATAACTAGTCCAGAAGATTGCCTAGAACTACAAAATGATATTAACAACCTGTGTGATAACTGCAAAAAAAATTGTCTGTTCCTTAACGTAAAAAAGTGCAATATTATAACATTTTCTAGAAAGATGAACTCGATAAAATATAACTATAAAATCAATAATGATCTTATTAATAGAGTGACTGAGGTGCGGGACCTTGGGATCCAACTTGACAGTAAACTTGTCTTTGATTCTCAAATTAACACTATGACTAATAAGGCATTTCGCATGTTGGGATTCGTCCTAAGAGTTGGTAGGGATTTCAAACATAAGTCAACATTGACCCTTCTTTATAAGACACTTGTAAGGTCAATTCTTGAATATGCTTAAGCGGTTTGGAATCCCCAGTATGCAGTTTATATTGAACAAATTCAAAAATTGCAAAACAAATTTACTAAGCACTTGAGTTGGCGATTTAACTCTGGAACTGATCATAAACCTAGGCTTCAGAAATTGGAGGAACGCCGTGCAGAGCGAGATCTAGTATATTTATATAAAATTATTAGAGGTCAATTGAACTCCCCTTATCTTCTAAGCAAAATAAGTTTTGGATGTCCACGCTTAAATGCACGCAGGAGAACTCTCTTCCAAATTGGTTTCTCACGAACCAATTACGGCAAGAATACTTTTATTAAAAGAGCATGTCGTCTGTACAACGACATAATCTCATTAAAAGAAAATCAAGATTTAGATGTTTTCACCTTTCTCTTCCCAAATTTAGATTTTACATAAGAAATATTTTGGCAAATAAATTTAATTAATATAATGTTATACAATAAAATAATATTAAATTGTGACTTCATTAAACTGTGTGAACTTCTGGTTGTTGTAGCACTTAAGTTAATTTACTTGAATATTAATCTGTGGAAACTGTTTCTGGATTGTGTTGAACTAATTTGTATGCTTATGTTTGTTATTGCATCTGTTTGTTTCCCAAATAAAATAAAATAAATAAATAAATAAAATAAACCCTAAAAACATAAGGGGTACTAACAACGGAGTTTTCTCAGTGTTGCTATGCTTATTCTATGCTTATGAGATATATCTTGATATGAAGTGACTAGCCATGTAATAGTACTTTGTGTAATCGCCTAGCGAAATACGTGGCGTATTGTATTTGACTAGCACTACTAAACGTAGTACCCAATAGCTATGACGCATAGCACCCAAGTTTTAACTACTGCGTAGCACTCTAGTAGAACGACCGCTTAGGACCCAAATACTACACCACGTAGCCAATGAGTGCTACGCAGCATAGCACTGACTGCGTATCGCGCAAGTGCTACGCTTCACAACGCATATGTCATATTCTAAGATATTGTGGCTACGAGATATACCTATTTGTTCAAAATTTTGTTAAAGTTATTTATTACAAAAATCTTAATATAGGCGTCTACAAAGCGTTGTTTACGAGATAATCAATGAAAAGGTTTATTTGATTAAAGAGTAAACGTAAATAAATATCATTACATCAACTATTTACTGGCAAGAGCTTGGTAAAATCACTCGTGAATAGTAAAAACGTTAAGTCGTTTTATATAGCTATGATATTTGTCACATCTTACTATTAGGTGAGCTGTAACAAAGTTAGTATCACATAAATTCGGCAAGTACCGGAGGTATCAACATTTCTTTATTTATTTGACAATAGTGCGTAATATACGACGGCATAAAAAGGCGAAACGAACAGATTGATATATCATCCTCTACACAGTCCCGCCTCTAATCTCAACTAGCCTGAATTATGGTGTAGAAAATATCCTCTCATTCTTTGCATAAGCCATAAATCACGTGAGTCACCGGAATCCCTGGAGGCATTATGAACGAGGAAAATAAGCAATAGGTAGATATTAACCAAAAAGTGAAACGCCGCTTAGGGTGGATTTCTGAGATATGTGAGAAAGAAAAAAGCCTCGCCGAGAGGCAATTTAAGAATATGCCGCGAAAATTCTCATGTATTGCCTAACGCGCTATTAGATTTTAGGATAATGCCGCCCTAACACGTTTGTATAACTTAAAGAACGAAATAAAATTCACAAAAGAAAAGTTAAGAACTGTGTAAATCCTTCGAGACGTACTACAAAAGCAGTAAAACTAAATTGAGAATTCAGTCAATCTATATATTACATGAGAGTATTTCAGCTCATTACGTTTTCATTTAGTTTCTTTCAACTTTTGTCCCTCTATACAATCAGAAAATCGGGTACACATTTTATTTATTCCCAGAAGTTTCAAATTTCTTAAGGTTAAAAGTATGGGTATACGCAAAAAGCAATAAAAGGTAACGAAATGGAATCATAAAAACATCGCGTGTTTGGTGCAAGCGTTTTATCACTTTATTAAATGTTTGGGACGTTGGTGCAGGTAGAAAGGTTTGCTAGGTGTAAAAGAAATTCGTTCTAGCATGTTATGCGCCACAGTTGCATGATCAGGAGTAATAATCTCAACTTTATTACACTTGCATCGGCTAATTTAAAACATTTACACTAGACGTTAATTGTATAAACAATTCTATTTACATTCATTGCTTTCTAGATACTTGTAGAGTTAAAAGTTAATTACCGAATTTATAACGCAAGTTTTTTAGCCGACTGCCGAATGAGGGTTATGTGTTTATCAGTCTATGTATCTATGTATGTTTGTTCCTATGTGGCGTTCTAGAGACCAAACGCGTGGGCCGATTTTGATGATTCTTACGTCAATCGATTCGTCTTAACCCTGCAAATGTCTCTAGCTGTATTAAAACAGGAAAATAGAAAACTGGCGTTTGGGCGTCATATTGTGGAGTACCCAATATTTTTTTCTCGCCCAATCCCATCGTGTGGGGTATTAAAATAAAAGGATTTTAAGAGGTGATTTCAAAAATATATAACACTAGAGGACGCCTTGCGGTTTCACCCGCATAGTTCCCGTTCCCGTGGGAATACAGGGTTAAAAAGTAGCCTATGTCACCCGGGGATAGAGTAGCTTCCCAACGGTGAAAGAATTTTTGAAATCAGTCCAGTAGTTTTGGAGCCTATTCGGTACAAACAAACAAACAATCAAACAAAGTAACAAAAAAATCTTTCCTCTTTATAATATTGGTATAGACTAATATGTTCAAATGTCCCTAATTCGAAAAAATATGTTAACTAAAAAGACATAAAAAAAATAACTAAAAATCAAGAAACTCGACTGCTTAAAAAGCGAACTAAAAAGACGTAAACAAGAAGAAAATCATGCTGTGCAGTCGGAGGATACATCTGGTTTTGTTCAGCCAGCTCGCAAATATGTATCCTCCGACTGCACAGCATGATTTTCTTCTTGTTTACATCTTTTTAGTTCGCTTTTTAAGTAGTCGGGTTTTTAGATTTTTTGCATTCCTACCTACTGTTTTGTTGGAGATGATTGTTTCTTGATGCATTTAAAGTTATATGAGTTCAGTCGAGCTAAAGTGTCGCTTAGTGGGTTGATTGACAAAAGTCACACATTAGTCAGCGCAACGAGGCAAAGAGGCTCTCGCTAGGCACCTGGATCAAAGGCTTGAATTAGAAAGCGTTACTTTTGGATACGTCTAGTATTAGGATGCACCGGTACCTGTCTGGCTCGAAAGACCAATGTTAACACGTAAAATCAAATTGTACTGTATGAAATAGGCACAGGATTATTTGATATGTAATTAATTACAAAAACATATTTTTAATCATCGAAGATCAATCTAGCTCCAATCAAAATACGCTTTAGGTAATTGATTTGCATGTTTGTTTGTTTGGAGCCAACTCAAAATGCTAGACTAAAAGTTTCTTTTATTTTTCAGTTCGTTGTGTCGTCGTTTAATTTTTTTGTTAAAACATTTTTTATTTCCGTTATCAGTTAATTTCAGAATATTTTGTGGGAAAATTATCAATAAATCCTTTTTACCTTTAAGGGATTTTATTTTCAAATTTAAATGGGACCAACTTTGAGGTACACAAAATATAAGTTTTATAATCGGACATAAAAAAATAAAATGCACATGTCGAATTGAGAACCTCCTCCTTTTATTTCGTCAGTTAAAAATGAAACTATCCCGGTAACAAATAAAAAGGTTTATTGATAGGAAAGTCTAGTCCGTGGAAGCTATTAAAATCGGTCGTGTAGATCGCGCATGAACGGGTTTGGGTTCAATTCCCAACATTCCTCTCTGGAGCCTTAAACCTAGTAAAAAAAAACCTAAATTAACTTGGACCCTGTTCCCGATAACGGTGGTCTACTTTGTAAATTAATATATTTTATCTACACTAATATTACAAAATGCCGAAATAACTCTGTCCTGTCTGTTTGTTTGTTAAGTTTTCACGCTGCAACCGCTGAATTAATTATGATCAATTTTGGTAAAGATATAGATTAGACTTGAAAGTATATCCCTTTGGACTATTTTCCGACTTGCATGCGGCTGAAGCCGCTGGCAGAAGCTAATATTTTGTATCTAAATATTTAAACATGTCTATGTGTAATGAATGTTTATGTATGTGTAATGTTATGTTATGTGTGTGTCAGTGAGTAATGTGTATGTTATGTGTGTGTTGTGTGTGTCTGTGTGTGTATGTGTGTGTGTGTGAAATGTAAATGTTTTCTCATTGAATTCGACAACAGTAGTTTTAGTGAATTTATGAGAAAATAAATAAATAGGTATAAATAGTACTATTAAACGATAGATTAGCTTACCTATACAATACATCACTGCATAATATAGTCGAGTTCTGCGTCTGTTTGTATATCCGCTAACTCCTCCTAAACCACGCACCAGATTTTGATCCGGTTTTCGCTATTAGAAAGAGCGTTTAACAAGAAAGGTTTTTGTAAATGATTTTTCACGTGCAAGGTAGGACGGACCGCAAGTACACTGAAAAAAATAACGTTTGTTTGTAGTCTCCCACCAATTCTGGCAGTGGATCTTGATCCGATTACGATTTCATTCAGATTGCAAATTCTATCACTGGCAGAAAGCTACACTTTTGCTGAGGAGTGTATTCGCTACTTTTTAAGGAAAATTCGCGGTTCCACGGGAAAGAAGCCGCAGGAATAAGTTCGTACCTAAATATTAAGGGGGTGGGATTCAACATAGTTTTAAACTAATGTTGATGTTAACAAACAACAGATACAATAATTGTGTAAACATATGTATAGTCCCATTTTTTTTTTCAAAATATTGAAATTGTGAAAGTCAAACATATTTATTCAACTAGGCTAATAATCGGCACTTTTGAACGTCAAACACAAACTGAAATTTAATTTTACAAGTAATAAAAGTTGTTTCTACAATAAAATATGTGCAATACTAAAATATATTGTGAAATAATAAAATATATTGTCTTTAGATATGTGATAATTCACTTAAGGAGCAGCTAAATCCAAAAACTGCAAAAGAGAAAGCTAAGTGAAAGCGTTTACACCGGCCTCAATTTTCCACGTGGGATTAGGTCCCAGAGGCTAGACTGTTCTACCCAGTTTTGAATTTTCAGTTGAACATTTTCGCAGTGAAAGCTTGGCACTGAATGCCCGCTACGCCAGTGATTCATACGCGACATGATTTGTCGCACCCCTATCGGTGTTGTCATGGTTTGTTAAATACCGTGTCAACTGCGATGCAATTGATAAATAAATCAAAATATTAAGACTACATTAATTAGTGACGATAGCGGGCATTAATAAAATACGCAAATCTCGATTCATTTTGCATTCATATGAAATATTTATATATTTTAGTTTTGAGCGTTTGTACATCAGCAACAATGCGGAAACAAAATATTTTAATTTATATGAATGCAAAATGTTTCGTGATAGAGCGATTCAACAAGACTGTGAAACGCTTTTGTATGGCTCACAATCATGCACGTATTTTTCTTTCAATCGTGTATAAATAAGGCTAAGGTGAACATGAAGGTATACAGATTCCCACCGTCTTCCGGGATTTTGTCTCCCGTTTGAGAACTTGCTGATAGAAATCCAAACGTTACTGTGGACTTATCGGTACGACTTAGTCTCATATCTATGATAAACAATGCATTTTCAATGCAATTCGGGTTATGAAATATATGTAGTTTATATACTGAAGATAGTATGACTATTATAAACATTGCCTATCATAAGAAGGGAGGCTTTTGCCCAGTTTTGGGTCAGTTCGTAAGAGCCTCGATTATAAATTATAGGAACTTAGAAGAAACATCACGATAGCGATAACTGGCTACATCAATTTGGTACAATCTCTTGTATGCTGCTACCTTGATTGCAATGACAAACTTAGCACATTTGTACCAAAATGTACAATAATTCATGTCAACCATCGCATTTGGGACGCAAAGCGAGCGCACAACGTGTTGAAAATATAGTACAATTTCTTTTATGCTGCTTACATACCTTGAGTGCAATGACAAACTTAGCACACTTGTACCAAAATGTATGTATTCATGTCAACCATAGCATATGGGACACAAAACGAGCGCACAGCGTGTTGTCAATTTGGTACAATCTCTTTTATGCTGCTAACCTACCTTGAGAGCAATGACAAACTTAGCACACTTGTACCAAAATGTATGTATTCATGTCAACCATAGCATATGGGACGCAAAGCGAGCGCACAGCGTGTTGTCAATTTGGTACAATCTCTTTTATGCTGCTAACCTACCTTGAGAGCAATGTCAAACTTAGCACACTTGTACCAAAATGTACAATTATTCTTGTCAACCAACGCATATGGGACGCAAAGCGAGTCCACAACGTGTTGGCTTGTAACCTAGAATTATATCGTAGCTTCTTATCATGTATAGCTACGTCCACAGTTCCCGCATACGACATAGTCTACAAACTAGATTGTATTACGAACGTACATTTCGTACGTACTCTCCCTCTTTGAACACAGACGGGACTGCAAACGAACTCAAAAAGTACATTATCTCCGTAATAGTAAGAAACGAATAGCTGCTCGAACTGTTTGTGAATCTGAAAGAGAATTAAAGATAATCATATTACTTTATATAAATGTGATGACATAGAATAAAAAGTGGAAGCTTTGAAAGGCGGGAGAGAAAATAAATGGGGGTTGATATATTGTCCCTGTGGAGTAAGAGTAGGCCCACGTGATATGAAGCGCCATGATATATTACCACCGTAAGGTTGTTACGATATAAGCAATAGAATAATAATTTGTGTAAATGGCGCCATGTGTAGATACACACTGAAGATTAATGGAAAGGAATTTCCTCTTCGCGCTTCGTCAGATTAAGAAAGCTTTGTATTCTTTTTGGCGGTGACAACGACGTCTGAGTAGGTTGCTATAAAAGTATTTGCAAAGGAATTGCGTTGAGGTAACGACGTACTATGTAAACAAAAAAATCTCAATAAGAAAAATACTACACAGCTCGAAAAAGAGGACATGTTTTAAATTACGTAGAATATAAACTACCTTAAAATTTGTCGGTGAGGTACGTCTTACGAGAAATAGTTACAACATTATGCATATGTGTAAGAAAGGCCCGTGTAACAACAATATTGGTAGCCGTGACAGGGATCCGTTGAAATCGGAATCCGCAACTACGATAAATCGTTTAATTCCACCCCTGTGACTCGGCCCATTGCGAGAGGCCAAAACGCCGTCACAATTTACTGCGATCCAGTCCCAACGTGCTAGAAATAACCTGCTGCTTCGGCGGCAATTGTGTACCATGTGAATGGACTTAATAGTCAATCGATCGTATAAGTAGATACCAATAGAAATTACGGCACTTGTATTGCAATTGGAAATAGAGCGGCTGCCGGGTGGCGCCTCGTTTTGGTTCATTTGTGAGAGAATTCATACGATCCCTCGATCAATCAATATGCAGGTAATTAATATAGGTACATTATACTCACAAACAACGTATGTAAACAAATGCTAATGCGAACGTTACGAGATAGCTGGGTTAGGAAACATAAATAGAATTTCCATTTCGTACCTAAGGCCCGGGAGCAAAGATTATCACGCTTGAGTTATTATATGCAAAACCTCAGCAAAACTCGAGCGTTTCAAGAATGTTTAAAGCTTTGTGCCAGGCCAAACGCTTGAATACCACCGGCTAATGAAATTAAGGTGAGAAAGGAATCATGAAATATTACGAAACGTTTGAGGGGAAGTGTTTTGGATAATACCAATGTATAATTTTTATGAGCGAAACATAATACGTATTTCATGGGCTTGGCTTAGAGTAAATTTTCGTTATAGCTATCGCAATGGTTACGACATGTTATCACTAATATATCATATGTATAACTTGAAGCTCGGCATAACGACACGTTTGCCCTGATGAGGAAAACGTGGACGATATTGTGTCGTATTTAATATAATGTTTTATTACTATGGCGACTACGATCATGATATATATATATATATCTATATATTTATATAAACATATCTCTAAGCAGTTATTAACTAATGGTTTCGACTGAAAAGTATTTTTATTTTTATTAAATTAAAGGTCTTCCATGAAGGGGGTATATGTCTATATTAAAAAAAACCTGAGCATATTAGGATTATTACTGCTATTTTTGGCCTGATAATTGCGATTACTTTCCACTTCAAAAATTATATTTTTTTTTATTCTGGATCCTTCCGTTTTTAATCTACGAATATGTTTAGCAATATTTCGCCATCACTATCATTATCAGCCTTTTAATGTTCCCACTACTGGGATACAGGCCTGCTCTCTACGAGAGGAAATGGGCCATATTTCTTCATATTTTATTAAAAAGATTTATTATTTTTACCTGCAATGTTGATCATCCAAAAATATGATCTGCCTTACTGTACTAATTTTTTTTTCATATTCCAATAAATATTTGTTTAAAACGAATGTCGAAAAGCACAATACTACATCACCACTAATACAAATTGAGAATACCCAGGGGAATTATGACCTCAAATAATATTATTAAAAGCGATAAAGTTGGCAGATAAGAAAATCCCTGTAATATGATAAAAAGATAACCAGGAGTGAAGAAGACACCATTTACTTACAAAGAGAAAGAAATAAACCACATGATATTTCATTTAGAATAGAACAAAAAAAATCTCCGCAGAAATTCGTGCCAGAGTATTTTATTTAGTTTTATTACGGAAAGCATTTCAGGCTATATCTTTATAGAAGTACTATTGCATGCGATTTGTACACCAAGAGGCACTGTAAGACCTCTTGAACGTACCTATATTTCTTCTTCAGTTCACTTCACTTTTAAATACATTAGTATTATTACAGAAAAATATACTGTCACTAATCAGTCATAAGTGTGGTTGTATTCGCTATGTGTGAAATACATAGTGGAGATATTGTCAATAACAGCAACACATACCTTGAAAGAAGTGTGTACTGATTATAAGAAACTTTGTTTACAAACTATTTGTTTATTTTTCTTAATGGATAACTAAAATAAATAAAAGCAGAGAGATGTCTTATGGACACCCGATTGGAACGGAATTTGATTCATGAAATTTACAGTCTTTCAGTTTCTTAAACTATGAAGAAACTGAAATAACAAAAACACAGCTGATGCTTAGTGTAGACACAATAGCGGCTGCTAGCGTAGGTACTGTATGTGTCTAGTCAGCGCGCACTCGTACGTCTTCGGTTTTCTTCGTGCGCCTCCGGCTCTCTCCTCGGCATCTCGCTTTTGTGCGGATTTTCGCTTGTACTATCCTGCATGCAGCACGTTATGCCTCGCACATTCTTTCATATTCTCAAAATTTACGGCAAATTGAATCGATTGTATAAAGTTTTAGTTTCCTAGGTGATCGGGAAGTGCCTCAAAAATCTCTGCAAATAGGTTTCAGTTTTTGGTGTCGTTTTTCCATTTTTACACTTTTTTTGGTTTAGCCGCCCAGCCCGCAAACAAATCAGAACTACGTACGATAACGAAATCCGTTCCAACAAAGGAAGGAATACATAATCTGCGTAAATTCTAGAATTTACCTACAGTGGCCTGAATCATAGAACGAAAAAATAAATGTACAGTTAGCTGCTATAAAAAGTATTATGTAAACATAAGATTAACGTTTAAAGTGATGGGTTAAAAACCATTATTGCAGAATGTAATAGTATTTTTTTTGATGTAATGCAACAGATTGATAACTTCAGACCTATATCTGTGCTAACCGCCTTTTCCAAAATACTGGAACGGGCAATGAACAGCAGACTTGTGAGCTACTTGGAAAACAATAATCTTATCGCACCAGTGCAATTTGAGTTTCGCTCAGGCAAATCCACCTCGAACGTGGTCCATGGGATAACAATTTGGTCACAAACATGGATATAAAGTTATGGCAATATTTGTAGATCTTGCTAAAGCTTTAAAGGTTAAGGGAAGGACGCGGCATTAACATAAACAGCAAGTAAATCTCACACTTGCGATTTGCAGATGACATCGTCATAATGGCAGAGACGCTGTATGACTTGTAGCTGATGCTGGATGTCCTAGCTGGTCCTTCTGCACGCATCTGTCTCTGGATGAACTTAGACAAAACCCAGGTTATGTTCAATTCACTCCGTGATCGTTTGTGGTTAATGGCGGTGCTCTCAAAGTTCTTCGAGAATACGTTTACCTCGGGCAAACTTTGCAGTTTGGTAAGAACAACTTTGAGAAGGATGCTAACAGAAGAAACAGCTGGGCAGGTTGGCGTTTGGGAATCATCGTCGAGTCTTCTCGTCACTTATTCCACACAGCCTGAAGACCAAAGTTTTCAACCAGTGCGTCCTATCTGTTATGACCTACGGGGCCGAGACGTGGACACTCACGATTCGGCTGGTGCATCAATTTAAATTCGCTCAGCGACCTATGGAAAGGGCTATGATCGGAGTCTCTCTAAGGGATCGAATCCGAAACGAGGTGATCCGTCAGACAACCAAAGTTGTCGACATAGCTCACAAAATAAGCATAGGCCGGATAAGCCGTAGAACCAATGACCCTTGGGGTAAAAGTGTTTTTGAGTGGGGACCGCGAACTGGTAAACGGAAAGACGATCTTCGCAGGGTGGCTGGTAGCAGCTGGATAAGAGTTGCCGAAAATCGAAGCAAATGGCGTGCGATTGGAGAGCCTATGTCCAGCAGTGGACTAATATAGGCGGAGATGGTGATGATTTTCGACAAGGTTTCTGTCACAATTCTTGTACGTAAGATGGAAAGCTTGGGATTCAGAGGACTTCCACTGGACCTCTTTAAAGACTATCTGAGTGAGCGGGTAAAGATAGATGAGTTCATCAGTGAGGAACAAATAATTACTACGATTTACAAATCAAAAAGCTGCAATCGGTCGATGCCTTTAGGTCCGCTGGCCTGCGACTTGAAAAACCAAAAGGCCGTAAGCCTCGTATTTTGGTTAAAGACGTTCCATCCTCAATGGAGGACAGTGCCTTTTTGCATGCGTTGTACTGTCAAAACATTAAAGACGAGTTGTCATTAAAAGAAGACGAATTTATTAAATCAACAAAAATCATTCGTAGGCGTTCGTTAGACAACGGTCGGAAATGGATAGGCATTGAACTCGAGTCCGCGGTCCGGACATTTAGTCTCGACTAAGGATAAACTGTTTATTGATTGGGCGACTTGCCGTTTTATTGATGATGTCGATGTAGTACGTTGTGCACATTGTCAACAGTTCGGTCATGTTAAGAAACACTGCACTATTAAATCACCTACCTGCGCTAATTGCTCTGAGACACATGAAACCAAAGACTGTCCGCATAAAGACAATTTAAATTATATACCGTCATGCGTGGCGTGTAAACGCTCTAAGAAACCGTCCGACCATCGATGTGGATCAGATGGGTGTGCCACTTATAAACTTAAACTCGAACAACTTATCCTCAACACCAACTACTAAAATAATGGATAGATTAACCATAGGACAATTAAATCTCCACAACGATAGGGTAGCGACTTCTGAACTGGACAAACTAATTATCGATTATAACTTAGATATCGTGCTTGTTCAAGAACAATATCAAAACGCGCGTTTACGTCACAAAGTAGTACAGTTGGATGGCAAAGCACGAGCTGGAATTTACGTGTCGCATTCTTCTAACTTCACAGTAACGTCTTTGCGTAATCTAATGACACCCCATTGTGCCGTTGCGGAGGTCTCATCGTCTTCTTTTAAAGTTTACGTTGTGAGTTGCTACTTTCAATATTCAGACCCTGTTGCTCCTCATATACATAACCTCCGTCACGTCTTGCAGTCGCTCGCGGGCTGCAAAGTTATCGTTGGCGCTGATGTTAATGCGTCATCATCACTCTGGTATGGCAAAGTTCGGTCTACGGATTATGAACGACGCTGCGCTGTTGAAGATTTCATTGCTGAAATGACTCTGACTATTCATAATACCCCTGACGCACCACCAACTTTTTGCAGCCAAATGGGCGAATCTTGTATTGACGTCACACTTTCTAGTGCAGACGTACGCTTGGATAGGTGGCGTGTCCTACCGGACGCGTCTTGTAGTGATCATCGCTTGATCGTGTACGAATTTGTTCCAGTTTTTACTCAGGGTACGTCACATGTCATTGGTAACTTTAGGTATAAATGTAAGGGTGCGAATTGGGAATTCTTTAGCTCGCTTGTTGCGTCTCACGCCAAAGACTTCACTCGTGATAGGCTTTCAGCTGAAGAAAGTGCTGAAATTATGTCAGACACCTTCACTTACTGTGCTGACATTGCCATTGGTCGTGGATCTTTGACCAATATACGTAGATGTGATTGGTGGTGTGACTACCTAACTGAACAGCGTAAAAATTATCGCCGAGCACGTAAACATCTTAACAAGCTTAAAAAACGTAAGGTTACCGGTGACCCTCTTTCCATTGCGTTAAATACGTTTAGAGTTGCCAGGTCCCGCTACAGAGCATCGGTGGAAAAATCAAAGGGTAATTTATTGCGTAAAGTAGTAGAAAAATTAGATAAAGAAGGTCCGTGGTCTCCTTTATATCATGAGTTTAAAGCCAATCGATCAGTCGACCTCGCGTTTGTTCAGAATATTAAAGTAAATAATAAACACACTACCGGTATTGAGGAAACAACTGAAGTTTTGCTGAATACTCTTATACCTGATGACGTACTAGCTAATGACAACGAATACCATCAACAGATCAGAGCGTGGGCAGCTGTACCACCTGAATCACCAGCGTCAGACCTTCCATCCACTGACGAATTTATTAACGTTGTCAAGAGGTTACCACTCAACAAGTCATCAGTTGAAGATAAAATATCTAATCGGATGATTATAGAAGCGTGTAAAACAGCCGGTGATGCGATTTTAACCGTTTACAACCGTTGTATTGCGGAGGGCGTATTTCCTCGTATTTGGCGACGCGGATTTATACGAATAATCCCGAAAAGTGGCGACAAACCCCCGGACGACCCGAAGTCGTACCGGCCCATAACATTACTTCCATCTTTGGGAAAACTCCTGGAGCGCCTTATCGTTCCACGGTTGCTACCGGACGGACCAAAATTTCATAATAATCAATTCGGTTTCACTATTGGAAAATCTACCGTAGACGCGGCGCTTACTGTTAGGAAAATAGTTAATACATCTGAACATAAGTATGTAATTGGGATTTTTCTAGATATTTCTGGGGCTTTTGATAACGCATGGTGGCCAATGCTATTACTTAAAATGAAAAATCGAGGCTGCTATAGAAATATATACAATTTAGTTTACTCTTACTTTTTAAATGGTTCCGCGAAACTAAACTCGGCCATCATTCCATGTCGAAGTCTCTCACCATGGGATGTCCTCAGGGTTTGGTTATTGGTCCACCTTTATGGAATTTAGGCTTTGATGATTTCCTGGCGATTCCGCTTCCAAGCGGCTGTTCATTAACCGGTTACGCGGACGACGGTCTTCTGCTCATTCAATCAAGTACTCGAGCTGGACTCGAGAACTTAGCTGACACTTGCCTACGACTAATATCTCAGTGGGGCGATCGTAACCGCCTGACCTTTGCTCCGCATAAAACTTATCAGCTCATTTTGAAAGGTAATCTTAAATCGTGTCCTACTATTAAATTTAATAACGTTCCGGTAAAAAGGAAGCAGTCCATGTGCTATCTTGGTCTTGTGTTAGAAAGGAATTTTGCATTTATAGATCATATTAAAATCGTCGGTGAAAAAGCAAAAAAGAACTTCTATGCCTTAACGAGAATATCTAAATCTACGTGGGGTCTGTCTTTTTTGACTTTAAAGACTATTTATGGGGCTACTTACTTAGGTTGTATCTGCTATGGGGCGCCTGTTTGGGCTGATAGGGCCACAATAGGGGCGGTACGACGTAAATTACTTCAGAGTCAGCGTTTGGCTTTGATATTCTTATGCAAAGCATACAGGACGGTTAGTACTGAGGCCTTACCGGTACTTGCTGGCGTACTTCCGGTCGACCTTGAAGTGCAGCGACGTGCTGCAATGTACTATTCCGCAAAAGAGACCATGGACGCGGACTTTTTAACGCGTAGTGACCGTGCCAAAATCTCTAGATTATTTAAACCACATATTGACGTCTGGGAGGAACTTTTATCCGAATGGCAGTGTAGGTGGGATAATTCCATCAAAGGCCGACACCTCCACCAATTCTTTCCATCCGTTCGCGTGCGGCTGGCCAGGACGTGGCTGGAGGTGGATCACTGTGTTGCCCAATTTCTCACAGGGCATGGTAACTTTAAAAGTAAATTATTTTCCTTCAAGCTTGTTGCCTCGCCATTATGTCAGTGTTCTACATCTGACTGTGAATATGTACAATCTGCACATCATATCTTATGGGAGTGTATTCTTTGGCAGAATGAACGCAATACTATGTTGAATAATGTACAGGCTGTATCAGGAGCTGTCTACTATACGGACCTTGTGGAAACTAGAACAAATTTCCGTGCGTTCAAGCGCTTTTGCCATACCTATTATTGGAATCAAATATAACAGCTCACAATGTTAGGACCCATTAATATTAATGCTAATTTTTATCCGTGGTGCTAGGCAACTGGGCTTATCCCAGTTGTAAACGACCCTTTGTGCCTATTGGTCTTGTTTGTTCTGTCTCCTGCTTGATATGGAGGGAAGTGGAAATTTGTATTTTTCTTACTCCTCCATTTTCTTTTCTGATTAATTTCGTTGCGGGATCCAAGACAGTTAAATTCATTCTCCGGGACTTCGTCGAGCTTCATTGCCTCGGCGCTTTTCTGGTGGTCGCCACTGTTGATTCTGGCTTTCAGGAGTTGCAGTGGTTTGGGAATAGTGCGGTGGGATTGTAATTACTACGTCACGCCTCAAGGTAGTGTCCCCAGACCTTCACTATTCCTCATTTATATCAACGATCTGGGTACACTCATTATCCCCAATGGTAAAAACATATGCTTTGCTGATGACATTGCTCTCTTTTTCAGCGCAAGCTCGTAGGCCCATTCATAGACATCTGTCTATGAGCGTGTACAATCAGGCTTTAATATGGTATCCAACACGACAATCTGTTGACACTTAATACAACCAAAAAATTACATGGCATTCTGTATGAAAAACAATGGATCCTCTCAAACATTACCTAATGTTATTGTAGCTCACTCTTGCACCAACCCACTCATCCGTAGTTGTAACTGCGAACCACTCACCAGGGCTGAGAATGTAAAATATCTGGGAATAACAATCGACAAAAACCTGTCAGCGCGCTTATTGCATAATTTATAAAATGAAAATGTAAAGGGGTGGGATCTTGGTGTCCTGAAACAAAGGCCACGAGCCTGGCTTAAGCACCAGTCTCCCCACAGTATATACAACTAATATAGTTTTTGATGTGATTGTGATTTTCCATATATATTTTATTTTGTTATATATATTTTATTATATATATTTTATTTTGTCATATATATATTTTATTTTGTTTGTGGTCAGTATTTTTACTAGTGAGCTGGGACAAAACGATACGAACGGTAGCTCCAGCTGAATATTTGTGGCCTTTGTATGTATGCTCACTGTGTAGTTTAAGGGAGAGTGCCCACGGGCAATTTAACCCAGTGATTATTTTATCTCCGTCGCATTGTCCTCGTCGAGATTTGGACGATGCGCACACGGAAGCGACAGCAACACAACTTTTTTGTAAAGAAAATCACATTTATAAACATGGATTTCGAAGAGACGGTTGTGGTCTGTGCGCTTGTCAGAAATCGAAGATGAGAGCGAAAAGGTAACATTGGGCGCATCCATTATGGAGTGATAGGCAAAAATTAGGCAAATTTCATACAATGAAATTTAAAATGTTTAAATTAATAAATTATTATTAAGACCTAATTTATTAATTTAAAAAATAAATAATAATTTATTTAAAAAATATTTTTAAATTTGTTACTTGATTTAAATAATAATTGTAATTTATTTAAAATAATTTTAAATTTGTTTATTAATTTAAATAATAATTGTAATTTATTTAAAATTTCTTATTTAATTGATGTAGGTAAGGCTCAATCATAAGTGATTCATCGAATCGATGAGACACGACTCCTCAATTTTATTTTATTACATACATACATACATAAACTCACGCCTTTTCCCATCAGGGTAGGCAGATACTACAGAACGCCACCTGGTACGATCCTAACATACTTCTTATGCTTCATTCACGTTCATACATCTATCTAGTCATACACACACGCCGGTTATGAGTACTACGCATCTGGCCTTTCTGAAAAACATCACCAATAAGGTTTATGTATGTCACCCGGCATTTCCATTCACGTTTGCCTTGTAAATACCTTTTGTTAGTCGCCTTTCATTCATCCTCTCAACATGGCCAAACCATCTTAGCATACTCTTTTCAATTTTGGTCACTACATTTTCTTTTAAACCACAACTTTGGCTCTTATTACATCATTCCTCAATCTATCATTTACAGTTACACCACACATACTTCGCAAGAAATGCATTTCTACTGCATTAATCCTACTTTCATGTCTTTTTTGCCATACCCAACCTTCCCTTCCACAGGTAAGTGTAGGCTGTTGTGAACGACGAGTCGAGCCTCTGGAGTCATCGACTGGCTGGTCACCACCGCATGAATAGCACCAATCACTTTATTTCCTGCATTCACTCTCCTTTCCACAATCTTTCTATCCCTTTTGTGAACATATTTCCCAAATATATAAACTCGTTCATTCGCTCTACACTCTTATCATTTATTTTCAATCTTCACTCTCTGATACATTGTCTTCTCTTTCAAACACCGTTACCTTAGTCTTGTACAAATTTATACTCATCCCTTTAAACTTAAAAGCTTCATTCATCACATTCACCATGTCTTGCAACTGTTCTGCTGACGACTAATTGGTGTAAATAAATGTTTTATGAATATAAACGTTATATATTAATACGAATAGTACATAAACTTTTTTTGGAATAAATAAGAAATCAACAACAAAATAAATGCGATCGATAGAATGAAGTCTGACATAAATGAGTAGAAATTATATAAGGACCGCTAAAGTGTATTTTTTTGCGGTGAAATAGTTCCATTTACGATCTACTTCGATTTTCGATCAGGACACTTTTTTATGTAACGATAAAGCAACCCCTCAAATCGAAATCGAAAGAGATTAGGTACGTTCAGTAAAGAGACGCGCTCCGTCGACAGCTGAGCGGCAACTGGCTGGTCGGAAACATTTTTGTCGCCGTGTGCGCCTTGCATTGCAAGCAATAGACGGGGCAACAGTTGCACGAGGGCGAAAAAGGGCTCCCGGCAGTTGCGTCGCTACATGCGCAAACTTTCATAAACTTGATGTGAGAGACAAATTATTTGTGGAGACAAAAATTGCTCGTGCGCGATATCTCTAAGGATGGAGGTTGTTAACCTACATAACAATGTTTTAAGATTCGAGTAAAACTGTTTAGGTAGTATCTGTTATTCTAAGTAGTTTGTCTCTGAATTTCAATTCGCGTATTAGTCTAAAACCAAAATCGTAGTAAAGTTTCGGCCCACTTGGCGAAGTACTACGGGGACTTATATCAGGTAGTACGGTTGAAACAAAGTCAACTAGTTTCGCAGCCAAAACTGGCGTCTTAGTCTAGTTCGGTATGTCGCAGAAGTTCGCCTAAGTCGTATTTAACTTCACCGAACAGCTTGTGTTGCAACCGCATACCTACAAATTTTGACACCGTATACTTAAGTATAATCGCGAACAGTCAGCAAACTAAGTAGTGCGGTTACTTTAATTTACTTTCAACTTATCTGTACTACCCGTACTTCGAATCAAACCGTTTGCTTATCAGAATTCGGGATCTGCTTCGTAATTAAACTTTTACTAGATGGAAAACCGGCAAACATGTTCGTAATGCGGAGCGTACAAACGCCTCGCCGACATACGGATAGGCTTGTATTAAAAAGATTTATGGCAGTACTATGAATTATTCAACATCCATAGTTTTACTTACTTACATAAATATTGTAATAAGGTGAACCTATTATAATTATCAATATTCATGTCTACACTAGCTCTTTTCAAGATTATGTTCAAAGTAAATTTTGCTATTATGTTTGAAGTCGTCTTTACCGTTCTTCCTTCCTTTGCCTTGTGGTAAAATAGATCTTTATAGTAAGAATATATAAGAAAGACAAGACATTTATTAGAAATCGGAGCCAGTAAATTATATAGGAACGGTAAAAAATAACGGTGTACACAGCTAATGATACCGCAATAACGGTCGATGTCTTATCCCAACTGAAGCATCTGCGGACCGCCTCCGTCTAATCAGATTAGACTATCTGTAGGTCGATATTAATTACGTCTCGTTAACGCGTAACGATCAACACTACACGCCTATCAAATCACTAGTTATTTTCTCAAGTCATTACCGAGCGAAAATCAAGTCGAACTTACGACGCTCTGCCACGACAGGCTTTTAATACCGCTGAACATGCAACTATTCAATCACTACTGCGAACCGTGTTTCTGTTGTAAATAGCTCGCCTATTTAACAAAATGCCATCATTAATCTTTGTTTTGATAAAGTGTTTTCGTAAATTCTAATGGCGGATGGCTTGGACAGGAAAAATGTTATTTTGGTAACTGTCTTCTCAACCTTTCTTTCTGACTTATTTATTTTACGTTTGCTTTGTTTTTTCTATCACAGACAATAAATATATTAATATTATATTTTTTAGTATCGAAATGGACCTTAGCAGCAGAAATGCTAAAAATCTTAAAAAAGTTAATAATGGGCAAGATAAAAGAATTTCCAGGCAAAACATTTTGAGGCCATAAAATATTCATATAGGTTTCGTTAAAAGTCAGAAATTGTTTTTACGATATTTTTCTTTTACACTGTTTGATAGATAAGTACATTTTTTACCTGAGAAAAGCATTACAAGTGATTAATAATTTATTCGCTGTTTTAAGTTTATCATAATGATTCAATAAGGAGGTATAGGAACCAAATTACATTTATGTAACCACACAATTACAGACAAGAATAAGTAACTGAAATATATGTGCAAATGTGTGCTTATTTTTAAAGAAATCTGTTCCACCATACATGTAATACAGGATTCAATTAATGTACATACTTTTTACATTTTTAAATATTAGCTTATAAAAAAAATAAAACAAAACATTTAAAATAATAAAAAAATAGTAGCCCACCGCGGTATCGGGAACAGGGTCCAAGCAGATTTCCAGATTTATTTTTAATTATTAATGTACATACACAGTATAATACATAAAGAAACACATCAAGACAATAGAGTACAAAAGTATTGCTTATTTCTTAAGAAATTTCTACCAGCAAATCCGTGAAAAGGAGAAATGTAGAAGAAAAATTTAGACAAATACTCGTAGTGTGTGAGAACAGAAAGAGAAGAAAAGTGAACGACTAACCAAATTTAAAAACACACCCATATAGTGTAAGTGATATACTTAAATAAATAAATATTTCTAAAATATATAGATACTAAACATATATACATAATTATGCTTATAAAGATCAGATTTGCGAGGAAAGATAATGCTTTTTTAATATCTTTTTATAAAACGAGATAGTATCTAGATTTTTGATGCTAGGCGGAAGTGGGTTTCACGCTCTTACAGCAAGAACAGAGATGGAATAGGAATAATAGCTGGTTTTATGAGGATGGGATCTAAGATGTAACCTACATAACGCATCTCTAGGGCGAGCGTAAGAAAATCGCTCACGCAGGTAGGAAGGATAAGACGGGTTGTGTAAGATGTTGAAGAGGAGACATAAAGTCCGAGTGAAGACGGATTGGGAGCCACTTGAGTTCTTTGCGCAGGTGAGAAACATGATCATGCATACGTAGACCACAAACAAAGCGAAAGCATAAGTTTTGCAGGCGCTCAAGCTAGTTTAATAGCTCCTCTGTAGCATCCAGGTAGTAGACATCGGCTTAATCTATAATCGGCTGAATAATTGAATTAAATACTGTAATGAATTAAATTTGAAACACGTGAGGACCTAATCTCTATATTGCTTTTTATTTATTAATCTTACCTGTACCGCTCTGCTAGGCAAAATCTTCCCCCAAATACTTCCAGGTATACTTTTCTTGAGCCACCTCGAACCAGCCCAGCCATCTGTTGGCATAATGCACAAAAGTCAAAAGTTGAAAATAAATATGTCATTTATGTAAACAGACTATGTGCATAATAAATGCCTCTAAAACTAAGCTGCACTGAAACGAAATGTAACAAAATGTGAAAGAATTTTACATTTAAATCCTACAGAGCAAGGTTGGTCTCACAAAGTCAGAAACAGTAGGTCGCGGCGTCACGCTTGGCTGCCTGCTGCACTACGACAATATGCACTCACGCCTCCTCCGGGCCGCCCGCCTGCACTCACGAATGCATTTACATATTGATCTCCAAATCACAGTAGCCGACTGAAAAGCAAATAAAATGCATATTTGCGAATAGAACGGTAAGCTTCTCCCCGAGTTCTAGCCTGCTCTGTAATTTACGAGCGCTTTTATTTTTCAATCACAAGTGAAGCGAAATGACCACTTCGCGTTTTAACTATCGTAACGGTCTTCTAGATGCACCTTAAAATCCAATCAGGACTACTTCCCTGTTCATATCGAAACCAACCTTATAACCGACGGCATTCAGCTTATTTTGCAACAACATACAAACTCTTTGAAGTTTACAATTGGATAATTTAGACGTCTTATTCAACTGTGACTCAAATCATTATTTAAATCTGTATTGTTTCCGTTTCCAGGAAATCGAATTAATTGTAAATTGGTACAAACTTTTAATCCACTTTTGAATACAGGGGTAAAGTTTCCGATGAACGCTTTCGGTTGATTTAAAGTAATTATATTGCCTATTGTTAAAATCAATCACAACAGTGTTTCCAGTGCACGGCGCTTGGGGCATGAAAACCATTGCGCCAACACGACCGTAATTGCCATCACTGATAGTAATTGGCCTACTTCAACAAAGGCAGCATTAAAAGCCAGAGCATTTATTGACATAGAGCATGACGCAGCCGATCCATTAGTGGTTTGCTGCCCATCCCCTGCAGGCCGAAGTGTAACCTCCACTGTATTCTGTTGTAATTTCTCGGTAGCGCCTAACAAGCGCTTTGATCCTGAGATTTGTTTGAAAAGTTTGTGCTATGTATCTGTCAAAACTTGAATTCCATTACTTTGGCAAGTACCTAAATCTCGTTTAGTGATGATTTCGAATAGGTCATGAGAGATGGAATTATTAGTAATACCCCGGAGCGGCTAGACAGCCGATTTTAGCCTTTTACCAAATTAGGCTTGAAACATTTTAACATAATCAGATATAGATTGAGAGCCCAGAGCCTCCACACATAATTTATTTTCTAAAAGACAAAATGTGAGGCCTCGAGTAGTATTATATGCACATTGAATGCTAGCGAACTGCTAAGTTGATGCGACGGCAGATTTACAGGTACTAGGTGAGAAAGGTAAATAAAAATAGAACTTATTTTAAAATATAAAGGTTGATTTTGATGTATATTTCATAAAATATCATTACTAGATTTTTTTTTCTTAACACGACAATGTGTTATCTGGGTTTAAAATAAATATTTCATCATTATTCTTTTATTACAACATATATACATACAAAATATTATAAAATACAACCACTAGTACATTATGAAATCGGTAGTTTACCCTTTTTTTTGTTCATAATGCCCCACATTTTGTCTTTTAGAAAATAAATTGTGTGTGGGCTCTGGGCTCTTGGTCCAATACTTTTACTCAGGACCTATTTTCGTTGGGCATAATCAAACCTCTTGGAGCTAAAAAGGAAAGCTTATCGTCATAATTATTGATCAATTTAAAAACATTTAACGTAAACGTAAGTTTCTGTTTATATTGAAATTTTAATGTTCATGTACCGAAAATAAGTTAAAAAAGGTAATCTGTTTTCACAGAAACCTTGATAAATTTCCATTACAGTAATTAAAAAAAGAAAAAATAATAAATCATAAAACCCGACTGCTAAAGAATCGAACTAAAAAGACGTAAACAAGAAAAACATCATGCTGTGCTGTTGGAGGATACATGTTCGCGAGCTGGCTGACCAACCTGATGTGGTTTTTTTTTAATTAACTTTTTTATTTTAGGTTTTTTTTTAATTAGTTACATTTAAACATTAAGTGTTATAAATTTTTAAAATCATCCATTATTTTGATTCCCCACAGGATGGGCACGGAAAAAAAAATTGGTGCTCCACAATATGGCGCCCAAACTCCGCCATTTATTTATTTTCCAATTTGAATGTAGCCAGTGACACTCGCAGGGTTAAGACGAATCGATTCACGTAAGAATCATTAAAATCGGCCAACGCGTTTGGTCTCTAGAACGGCAGCATTACACAGGAACAAACATTAATACACACATACATACATAGACTGATAAACACAATACCCTCCTTCGGCAGTCGTGTAAAAAAATAATAATGTATCTAATTAAAATAATTATTCGTTAAAATCGAACCCTGTACAAAGTCTATCACGACCAGTTGGGACTTTACCGAGTATAACGTTAAAATGACAACGCTTAGCAATACGTTACATCAGCTGATAGTATTACATACAGGAGGCCACGGATGCGCGGAACATAATTATTGTAAGCGACCGCAAAATTTCATGTTCGGGTGAATTACACAACGCAATGACGCTGTAGGAAGGATATTTGCGAGACTTAACTTTGATTATTATAAAGTTATACAATTACGAAATTATCTTCTGGTTTACTTTACTTTGGCGTTTCAGGTGAACTTTACATTTCATAACATCCTGTCTGTATTTGATGTAAGGCGTAGTTAGGTACGAACATTTGCTCGGGATTGTGGTTTCAGGTAAAGTTGTATTTTACATAAAGTATTTCTTTTGCAATCATTGTAACCAGTCAACGCTAGGCTAGGAGGTTAATTCTGAAGACCACTTGGCGAAGTATAAAATAAAATAAAAAGCCTTTTATTCCTTGCATTCGTATGTACAATAACTTAATTTCTGGCAGGTATATGTTAGTGGGTTAGTTTCTTGTATTAAATGTATTGGTTAGTTTTCTTATTTTGCAAGTACCCCAGATTGGGTAAAGGCCTCCTTCAAAGATACCCATGTGTGTCTGTCTTTTGCTATTTGGCTCCAATTTGAGCCGACTGTTCTTATGACCTCGTCCTCCCATCGTGTCAGGGATCTGCCTCTGTTTCTTTTCCCCTGTGGACCCTTCCATAAGGTTGTTCTTATGATCCATGTTTGATGTGTAAGCCTCGCGATGTGTCCTGCCCATTTCCATATTAGCTTTTGTGCATAGGTCAAAGCATTTTTAGATTTTGTAATAGATCTTACTTTTGTGTGTCGTATTTAATCTATTTTCCTTACCTTGAGCATGCTTCGCTGCATTCCTCGTTGGCAGGTGGTAATTTTGTGCTTGGACTAGTAATAAGTGTTAATTACAAAAGTGTAGTGATCTCCAGTGGTTTGCGTACATGAGTGGGATTGAGTACAAGTGAGCAGTCAGGAGAGCATAAGCTCAGATGTTGCAAGCTAAGAACAAAGCTTTCATTTAATTAAAGAGTAAATTAAACCTTTATTCAATTCTATGAAGATGTTTATACAACTAGAAATATTTGACTGAAGGGTTTCTGCGAAACTAAAAAGAATTGGCTATTAAAATAATAAAATACTCTATTTAAAAAAATGTAGACCAATCATTTGTTCATAAAAGGTCTCTAAAGTAAGAACTTTAGAGGTAAATTGATCAAACATATTGACACCATCATGTCTACTTCCCAGAAGAGATTTAGGAATAATATCCCGCGGTACTAAAGAGCGTTTCTTATTGATATTACCATTAGCCAACAAATATGTCGTTCCGGATCTGTCAACATGTTCTTTAAATTAAGAAGGGTCATGACTCGGGTACCACATACAAGACTCACGAGAATTCCGGAGCTATTTGAACACTCTGCTCATCTTCTTGATGGGGTTGTGGAAAACGGCTCTTCGCTGTACACTATACAGGATGTCAGCAGAAAGAGGAAAAATCAAGCTTTTTAACATCCTGCGAACAGTGATTTTCAATGTGCTTTATAAAACCTTTGGGAGCAGTTAAACGATTTCTGAAGAGTAATTTAAAATAACAGAAAAAATCACGTGGAATCGACATTACCATGACCAGAACAACAATTATTTAAATAAGAATTAGACTAGAAAAGGAAAAAAAAATTAAAACATAAAATATCAGATCGTTTGCAAAAAATTAAGAGATCCAATGATATAAATGCTAATTGTGAAACAGAGCTGAAATAACTTACCCCCTCAACGCAACCCTAGAAGGGAACGAATGTCAATTAGATTACACCAAGCAAAAGCCACTTTCTGAAAAAGTCAAGCCTTTTAACATCCTCAAAGCGAACAGTGATTTCCAATCTGCTTTACAAACCCGTGGGAATAGTGAAACGATTTCTGAATAGTCAGTTAAGATAACCGAAAAAATTGCGTGCCCAATCTATGGAATAACAAGAGAAGAAATTAACATGGCCAGAACAACTAAATTTTTGAATATAAAGCCTTAAACAGGCAAAAAGTATTTAAAAAAAATTTTAGTGACGCAATTATCTACGAATGTCAAATATGAGCTAAAGAGCAAATACGAGCTAAATCTGGTACTTTACCCACTTAACTTAACCGTAGAAGGAAACGTATGGCAAATATATGACACCAAGTATCGGGTGTCGAAGGCAATTATGTGCCTGAAGGATTAGATAATATTGCAGGTAATTCTGAAAATGACGTCAGTGATCAGGTATTAGTTGCTCTGAATATGTGCGCGTACAACGTAAAAATAAGGACTCGAATCCAACATAGACTCGCAGAACAAGCGCCAGCTGCAGCAGTAACGCAAATTCGCCGCTGTTCAATCATATATCTATACCAATATTATAAAGAGGAAATATTTTTTTGTTTGTTTGTTTGTTTGTACCGAATAGGCTCCAAAACTACTGGACCGATTTCAAAAATTCTTTCACCGTTGGGAAGCTACTCTATCCCCGGGTGACATAGGCTACTTTTTGTCCCTGTATTCCCTCGGGAACGGGAACTACGCGGGTGAAACCGCGAGGCGTCCTCTAGTTGATGATAAGGTAGATGGATTGTCACAGTAAGTAGCCAGAACAACGATCGACTTAGGATGCACTTCGCGAGTTTACCTCCTCGGTTACCTATCTATGCAAAAGAAAAATAGAGCGTTGTGGACTCGCTGCTTAAGTTAACTCGCCGCTTTGAGAACAGTGCAAGCGCAGTGCAAGAGCAGTGCAAGCTTGACGGCAACGCTTGGAACCGAACATTTTTACTGATCCTGTTGGTAGACGATGGTATATTCTGTAAAAAAGACTAGAAGTGATCTCTTGTCAATTCTTTACGGATTCAGATAGAAAACAAAATATTGTTCACTTTGGGTGCAGAAGCTGAAAAATAGCAAATTTTCTTATGGATTCAGTAAATGACAATAAACGCATTACGAGAAATGCCATATTTTTTAAGAAATCGATAATAATAAAACCAGCTTTTACTTTCTAATGCAAACGTTGCTGCTTTAAATTTTTCTGCTGATGATTGTTACGGTATTCTTTAGTTCTATCGAAAACAATATTATTTATATGTTTTATTCTTAGAAATATAATTTATATTGGTACAGTCATACTAGTTGTTTCACGACCCATTCAGCCGATAATTCGTTTGAAAACATTAAAATTCTTGTTGTACAGCATAATAATATGGTGCACTTAAGCATTTTAAATAATTTAGAAACTCAGTCAATGCAATACAGGTTCCTGCAATCTTGACAATGTGTGTTAATTTCAGTAGATTAATTGCATTAAGGTATATTTTGATGAAGCAGAAATTACGTTTTGAATTGTTGAACAATATTTAGGTACAAAAACATTTTTCAGATTACAGAAGCGTATTTTGAAATTTAAATAGTACCTGACTTTTTAAATCAATCAGTAGTTCAAGATAGAGTAGTTTAAATAATAAATAAATAGCTCAACAAACAATCATATAGTCTTGGGGCGCAGTTTTCTGATGTTCCTAAGAATTTTAACGTTATCCATATCAACGCGCAGAGTATTCCGGCTCATTTCCACGATATGCTGGCAAGTTTTGACTGTGAAAACATACATGCTATTCTTATTTCCGAGTCATGGCTTAAACCCTGTCTCCCTTCAACTAGCTACTCTCTTCCCGGCTTCGTGCTCATAAGAAACGACAGGGCGGTTGGTGGTGGTGGTGTTGCCATATATCTCCGCGCATACATTCCATTCTCAATTGTCAATGTGTCAGCGCAGCCACCGCCATCAAATGCTGGTGAACATCTTTTTCTTGAGGTCGAGCTAAATCATTCAAAATTACTTCTTGGTGTTTACTACTGTCCCTCTTTACGCATCAATTTCTTTTCATCTTTCGAAAAGCTTTTAGAAATCTTAATCCCTTCTTACAGTCATAGCATAATCATGGGTGATTTTAATACTTGTCTCCTGATGAATGACCATCGTTCGTCTTCCTTGACAAATATTTCGGCTTCTAGTAATATTTCCATTCTTCCGCTTAGTGCAACTCATCATTTTCCAAACTGTACTCCTTCGCTTCTTGACTTGATTTTTGTCTCCTCTCCTGATCGCGTCGCTAAGCATGGCCAATGCTCAGCCGATGCCTTTTCATATCATGACCTGATTTTTCTCTCTTATAAAATTCGTCCACCTAAGGCTAAAGCCAAAATTCTCATGCAACGCAATTTTGGTGGTATGAGCATTGAAAGTCTGCGGGGATGCCAGCAGTATAGATTGATCTCCTCTGTTTGCCTCTGTGTCGGTCGATGAGCAAGTGAATGTCTTCACGGCTAAACTTGTCGAGCTTTATGATGTCCATGCACCTGTTCGAGCAGTTAAAGTTAGACATTTGCCGGCACCGTGGCTGACGGATGAGATAAAGAGATTAATTAACAAAAAAGTTGCAGCAAAGTCCAAATTTAAGCGACGGCCTACCGATGCTAATAGAGACAAATATGCCGCTACCGCAACCTATGCAATAAGGTGTGTAGGAATGCTAATCGCCAACATATTCATAACTCAGTCCAAAACAAAGACACATCCGAAGTTTGGAATTTTCTAAGATCATTGGGAGTCGGTAAAACCCGACAAGAGTCAATCCCTAAAGATTTAGACATCAATGCATTGAACATTCATTTTACAGCTTCGTCCGATTTTGATAAGACAATTAAATTGAATACACTGAATTATCTTTCATCTCTTCCGACTCCCAGTTATTCTCCATTTGCTTTTAGTCAATTCTCTGCATGTGATGTTAAGAAGAGCATACTTTCAATTACTTCCAATGCTTTAGGATGTGATTGTATCAGCCGTAAAATGTTACTCCCGGTGCTGGACATTATCCTTCCTGTCATTTGCCACATCCTTAACTTTTCTGTGTCCAGCGGTGTCTTTCCGTGCTCATGGAAAGATGCGCAAATAATTCCTTTACCTAAAAAGTCCAATCCCTCCTCCTTTTCTGAATACCGTCCAATATCCGTCTTACCATTCCTATCTAAAGTCCTAGAACGGTTAGTCCATAATCAAATTAGCAAGTTCCTATCCAAAAACAATCTCCTCAATCCCTTCCAGTCCGGTTTCCGTCCTGGTCACAGCACCACAACAGCTCTTCTCAACATTACGGACGATATACGGTCAGCCATGGAAAGCAGTAATCTGACGGTCTTGGCATTGCTAGATTTCAGTAATGCTTTTGACTTCGACGTTTTGCTTGATATTCTATGCTCTCTTAATATATATCCATCGGTGGTTGACTGGTTTCGTAGTTACCTGTTTGGGCGCCGGCAACGTATATGTATTGGGGAGAACTTGTCTTCCTGGTGCAGTACTTCTGCTGGGGTACCACAGGGTGGCGTTTTATCCCCTTTACTTTTCGCAGTTTTTATAAACACAATAACAAACTAATGAACTTATTTCTTCCTACCATCTTTATACAGACGATCAACAGTTGTACTCGCGGGCACCCCTCGGAAAGCTGTCTGAGGCTATAGCAACCATAAACCTTGATCTGGCTCGCATTTGTGATTGGAGCAGGAGGTATGGGCTTATGGTCAACCCTATTAAGACGCAGGTGGGCAGTTCTAGAATGGTTTCAAAGATCGACTGGACGTCTCTTCCCCAAGTACTTTTTGACAATTCTGTTATTCCATTCAGTGAGAAAGTTAAAAACTTGGGGATATTCATCGACAAAAACTTTTCATGGACTGCCCAACTGCAGGAAGTTAGCCGCAAGTTGTTTGCATCTGCTGCAACTTTGAGGAGACTGCGGCATTTTCTTCCGACTGCCACCAAGATTGCGCTTGCACAATCTCTTCTTCTTCCCATCCTTGATTATGCTGATGCCAGCTATCTTGACCTTACTCAAGAACAACTCGATAAATTTGAGCGACTTCAAAATGTCTGTATAAGGTTCATATTTGGTTTGCGCAAATATGACCACGTTTCCGAATTCCGTGTAAAGCTCAAGTGGTTGCCAATTCGCCTTCGCCGGAATACTCATATTCTTTCTCTTTTGTACAATGTCCTCTTTACTCCTTCCACCCCTCTTTACCTCAAGGATCGTTTTCAGTTTATCTGCGATTCCCATACGAAATCTCTTAGGTCATCAGAAAACTTGCGACTTAAAATGCCTATGCATTCCACTACATTTTTAGATAAATCATTCACTGTCCAGGCTGCTCGTTTGTGGAATGCATTGCCTGACCCAATAAAACGTGCTCAGTCGTTGCCTGTCTTTAAAAAACTTATAAAGGAACATTACCTCTCTCTGTGATTATGTCCTTGTTTAAGCTGTATTGTTTTCTTGTTTGTTTATTTAGATGTATGTATGTATTTATGTATCTATTTTAGTAGTTTTTTTTACCTGTATAATTTGAAATTGGCACCAAGTGCAACCCCATGTCGTGTCCAGGCTATCTCTATCCATTCAAGGTTGCCTGGAAGAGACCGCAGAGCGCGATAAGGCCGCCTATTGTATGTTTGTTTTAATTTTTAATGTTTCTTTTGTATTGTCTTATCTTGGTGTACAATAAAGTATATATAAATAAATACCTAACAAGTTTGTTGCTAAGGAAATAAATGTTAGCTTCAAAGTTTCATCTAGTTTTATTAGAATGTCTGTTCGAAATATAGCGTATTGGGTCAGGAATCAAATAGGCTGATAGTTCATACGATTAATAAATGGAATAAACTTTGGCATAAATTCCATAATGGTAAAAATTAAGTTTGAAAGTACTTTACGTAGTAAACAAAATGTGACTTATATAAAAAAATGTCTAAATAAATATTAATTTAGCAAAAGACTAATTAATTTAGCAGAATCCGCTAACTGAAGCTTGATAGGTCTGTCTGTTTCTGTCTCAGAAAGGTAAATATATATCTACTTTATTATTAAAAAGTAAGTACTGGAAAATTTTAAACTCAAAATGGAAATACCTTTTCTATTTTCACATATTGCTGTAGTTTCGACTCGAGATAATTTTGTTTTGCTCAACTATAAGTACGTGACATTCATTAAAACTTTCTTTTTACCATATCGAGAACAATTTTCTCAGAAAAGTATATTAGTATTACAAGCCGTTACAGAATCTCATTACCGTGTGCCTAATAGGGGAAGCAATAATCAAACATTCCCAATACCGTCGGCAGCGTTTGGTACTGCGGTCACAAAAAGTGAAACGCTTCTGTGAAAATAAATTGACGGGTATTCGGAAGGCGACGAAAGTTAATTTCACGGGTTGTGAATGCTTCTTCAGAACTCATCCCGCTCGAACAATCCGCGACTGGCTTGCCATTAATCACTGCGCAGACAAATATCATTAGTTCCCTACTCCGCGCTCTGCCGTACCTACATAGCGGTTTTTAAACCATTATTGATTACATTTGTTTTACATTTTAGCTAAAGAACTAAATATTATTTATGAGAATTTAGAATTAGAAGTGATTTCAGTTCTAATTTAATATTAACACAATATTAATACGTCGTTGTGAGCTATCAAACGAAATTACGAAAGCAATATTAATATATTATTAATGTCTAGTAGACTCTTGAATCTCTAATTAACATACTTTTTTTTCTATAGTACTTAGCAATCTTCATGGACTAATTGTTTCAGAATAGGGACAAAAACACACACAGGGACACACAGAAGACTGATATATTGTGATAAATGTTTACCTAGTTTAGTTGTAATCTTAATTTTGAATTTGTAAATGTATGTTATGTATGATTGCTATGTAATTTGGACTTTAAATGTATTCTTTTTTGGATGGTTCTTTTGGTGTGCTTAAAAAATTAAAATAAAAGAAGATGAGATTTTATTTTTCTAGACCCGAAGAAGAAAAACTTGAGTGTTTAATAAAAATAGGTGTATTATACCTACGTTAGTCACCATCATCGTGCTAATGTAAAAAGTTTAAAGTTTCTTTAGAAAATTTCGCAAAGAGCCAGTGGATGACATGCAGAAGTTCCTCAACTTGGCCTATAAATCATACGAACGTACCGTAATGTTGATATATTAGGTAGATATAGAAAATCTTAATCCACTTTTCCTGTAAAAACGCGGAGAGGGCATAACTTTGTAATCTCGAAAGAGTTTGAGATATATGAGTTGGGAAAACTCTGCAACGTGGTCTTGTTACAGAATAAATGCATTTTTCTGGGAATAAATCACTGCGTTCATGCTTTATCTTAGTTTCAAACCACCACAAAACTAGCTTATTCATATGGGCTTAAAAAATGTAGTCCCTAAAAATAAGTGGAACTGTAAATATTTTAGTAGTTCCCAACTTAATATTTGTTCATGCAACAGGACCAGCTAACGTTTCGAATTTTATGAATTAAATTAAAATGTTAAACTTTGTCTGTACACAATCCACTGTCTGTATTATGACGAAACAGTGTCGGCAAAATTAGGTATTATGTCAGCTATATCGCAAGCTCTTGAGCCGAGGAAAAGAACAGTGAAATTGTCTTTGAGGATAGTCGAAACTCGAGTGCTGAGTGAACGCTACGTGTCTGCTTCATCCCCGAGGGATTGAACCAGGGACGCTTAACCGGCTACATTCCTCCAAGTTCAGTTTAACGACTTGCCATGTTTCATTTATTCTCGGTCGTATCGTTCCTACGTATGTTATTGCTGTTAAATAACATTTTTGAACTAGTATTTTTTTTTATATAAATGCGGTGAAAGATTTGTTTGAACTTCCCCGGTATACTTGATATATTGATTAGGGATGTTACGGAGGTACGATTCCGATGCCGAAAAGTCGGCACCTCCGATTGTTTTTAAAAATTTGTTTGCGATTTTAGAAAAGTTGTTTGTTTTTTTTTCAACGACCAGTTAGGTGTATTATGTTTGAGCTGAATTTAAAAAAGGCTGATTGTCAATGTAAGTATGTCTTTTTTATTTTATTAAAGCTTATCTTAACAAATATTTCTTCAGCCTCCGCCTACGATTCCAATTTTGGTTCTGGTTCCGATTCCAATAAACCAAATTTAATCCCCCGATTCTCACTTTGGTGCCGATATCATCTCTTCCGTAACTTCACTAATCTTCTACGTGACGCTTTTTTCAGTATTTAATAAAGTAATTTTTTTTGCAATAAGACTGATATTTAAACAATCTTCCTGATGGCTCGACACGATGAGATTTATATCATACCGACAGCCGATTTAAATTGCAAGTAAGTTCACATAGGCACAACCGATCTTCACTTAAAATTTTCTTAGAAAATACGTGAACCGATATCGCCTGTCGACGCAATTTAATTATATTTGGCTCGTCGCACCATTAGGAACGCGCACTGGAGATCCACGCGGTACTGGATCAAGTCCTTGAGTTGAAAACACGCTAAAGCGCCGCACAGCAGAAATACCCAGACTTTGCGTAGAGTAGGGTAAGCAACCACGCCTCCCATTTAGAGCTTAACCACGCACATTTTCCTGATTTATACTATGCATAATATTATAAATCAGATAATTAAAATTGTACGATATTCGTTCGCAAAACATCAGCGTCTGGTTGGTAAGGACTTCTAAGTCTCACAATCACCCATGCACACGCACTTATAATAGAAAAATAAGTCAAAAAGATATCCGAAGCAGAGCCTCCGACGAGAGGTCTACCAGATCCCTCGTAAGAGGCAAAAGAAAAGCTGCGAATGCTTGGGTACCCCGAAACCAGCCCCACCAAGCGGTACCGGTAAAGACTCAAGAGTCGGATGACGAGGCTCGAACACCCAGGAGTAGATGACCAGCCCCTTCTCATCTCACCGGCACAGAGCCAAGGCTAACACAAGGATTAAATAACTCCTTACAAGGGTAGCGTTGGGAAGGTTAGCGTGAACAGCATCTTCTTGATCTAAGTCTAGCATAAAATATATCGTCACTGTCAACGTCACGCCCGCTGGAGATAAAGAGACAGGTATAAAACCATTGGTAAGTTTTATCCATATATCACCAATTAAAGGCAGAATTACATCCAGCGTTCTTCTAACTCAACATCTGTGTTTTATCCATACATAATACCTGTTTTGTTCTAATGCAAAACAGTCATATTATTAATATTATTTGTTAGTATGTACTTCCTAGAAATTTAATGAACAATGACTATCTCGAACACACACATCATATTGCCGAGCTAAGCTCATGATTGTCTGTTTGTGTGTCAATGAATGCTTAGCAACGATCCTCGATTACGCGCCGCGCCAGCTAATTACGCTTCCTTTGCGATGTGCGTAATTATGCAGTGGGGTAGGATGGGACTGGTGCTAGCACTATTACTAGTTATGGCTTAGGTGGGATTGGAATTAGTATTAATATTTATACTTGATTGGGGAGAACATTTTTAACCCCCGACGGTATAAGTAAGAAGTGTGTATCTTTGTATTTGTGTATCTGTCTGTGGCATCATAGCTCCTAAACGGATGAACCGATTTTAATTTTTCTTTTGTTCGTTAGATGATTTTGCCGATAGTGTTCTCAGCTATGTTTGATGAAAATCGGTTAAACCGTTCAAAGGTTATGCGCATTTTACTCTTTGAATCGGGGTATTTTCACAAGATAACTTGTTATAATTACGTGTTTCGGTGGATTGTTGATCGAAGCATGTCTCTACTATAAATTTTATAGTTTCAAAAGCACGGGTTAGTAAGGACCGAAATACCCGTGGCTTACTAATTTTTAATTTAACTTTATTATTTTATTTATTTGTACAGTAACTTATTTAAATGATTGCTAGTGAAGCAAAAGTCTGAAGAAGAAAATTGCATTAGTTACGCAACATCAGGGAGTATTTTTATCAGGTTTGCAATATATGGAGAGACACTACAAGAAAATATAGCTATTCTATTTCATCCTGGATGATATTTTTATGCAAACTCAATAAACGAACAGAATATGAATTTTCTATTACAGTTCCAATGTATGTAAGTAATCAAATAACTTTTCGTAGGTTTGTTAATTAGTCTACAGCCTGTACAGTACAGGCTTCCGAATAATTGTCAATTCGAACGTCGAAATTACTTCATGAACTTTCCTTATAATTAAATTAGCAACATGAAGTCCTATAATTAATTAAATCTTCTAATTTGTATGCGAAAGGTAAGAATAAGTTTGCGTCTGAAGTACTGATGTTTCTCGTCTGTAGAACATTGTTGTTTTCTTTGATTCCCACTTCATTTCTTGTAAATAAATGATGGCGAAATTATCAAGTTAAGGGGCCTCGTCGCTTGTTTGTGGAGAAAATTGAATCTCTCTCTTAGATTGTTTAATCTAGAAAAAATGTCTGTGATCGTAAAAAATGGTTGTAGCAAAACTTAATTACTTTTTGAGTATTATTATACTGAAAGGTTTGTAAAAAAATATTATTAAATTATACAATTATAAGTACCAATTTGTCGTGAATATTGGCTACATAGTAAACGATCATTGACAACTTTCACCATTCATCATCATCAACATCATCAGCCTAAAGCTAGCAATAAGCCTAGGTTAAAGAGGAAAATACCACAGTTTGAGAATGAATCTCTGAATACCAACCTTCTGCATTTAACCAATGACAAATCAATTGATTACTCCCTTTGGAAAGCAACAAGAAATCTCAAAAGGCCAATTAAACAAGTACCGCCCATCAGAGATAGCGACAGAAAATGGGCCATAAGCAATGACCAAAAAGCGTTAAGGTTTGCTCAACACTTAGAAGAGACTTTTCAACCCAATGAAAGCTCGATAGAAATACTTGAGAGTGAAAGATTGCCACAAAACCAAAGAATTAAGCTTGTGACTCCTAAAGAAGTCATGACAGAAATCCAAAATAGCATTAGCTCGAAAAAGTCTCCGGCTTACGACCTTATTACAGGGGAAATTCTAAAACACCTCCCACGCAAAGCCATAGTAAAGCTAACCAAGCTTATCAATGCTGTATTTATCTTAAAATATGTACCTGAGCCATGGAAGGTCGCTGAAGTCATTATGATTGCGAAGCCTGGAAAACCACCCCATGAAGCATCACCATATAGACCTATTTCTCTGGTGCCCGTGTTATCAAAGCTATTCGAAAAACTGTTATTGAAACGATTAAAACCAATAATAGAAGATAAAGACCTTATTCCAAATCATCAATTTGGCTTTAGGAAAAAACACTCAACAATAGACCAGGTACATAGAATAACCAATATCATTGAAAAAACACTTGAAAATAAGGGAGTCTGCGCCACCGTGTTTTTAGATGTCGCGCAAGCTTTTGACAAAGTTTGGCATAAGGGTCTAATATTCAAGCTCAGACGTATACTACCAGAATTTGCAATATTCTAGAGTCGTATATAACTAATAGAATATTTAGAATACGGCAAGAAGACGCATATTCCGAGCTAAAAGCTATTAAAGAGGGCGTACCTCAAGGAAGTGTGCTAGGCCCAATTCTGTACTTGTTATACACATGTGACATCCCAGAACTGGAAAACAACACCATTGCGACCTTTGCAGATGATACTGCAATTATGGCTACCGGATCAAGCCACAGAGAAGCAATAGAAAAAGTTCAACTAGCTGGGAACAAAGTTTATGACTGGACACAAAAATGGAAGATCAAACTGAATGAGTCAAAATCAATTCACATTGACTTCACAAATAAACACTTGGAATATCACCCAATCTACATAAATGGCATACAAGTGCCTTGAGCTAATACAGCCAAATACCTTGGCATAAATCTCGACGCCAAGTTTCGTTGGAAAGCTCATGTCAAAAAGAAAAGACAGGAACTCGACATACGTTATAAAAGTATGTATTGGTTACTCGGAAGGAAATCCTGTCTATCAATACATAATAAACTAACCATATACAAGCATATACTGATGCCAATTTGGACGTATGGTATCCAAATTTGGGGCTGTACTAAACAAAGCAATTTCAAATGAATTCAACAATTCCAAAATAAAGTGTTCAGGGATGCTGTGAATGCACCCTGGTACATAAGAAATGACGATCTTCACGGTGACCTTAAAATGGAATTCGTCACCACCATCATTCAAAAATTTGCTGAAGCCCACGAACACAGACTTCATCGACACGTGAATGTTGAGGCTATCCAGCTGCTAGACAATACAGACTTAGTGCGTAGGCTAAAAAGAACTAAACCTTTTGAATTAGTGTAGTGTACAAAGTGAATGAATAATAGTGACAATGCTGTGCTTTATATATAACACTTGAACATAGTGTTTTTACAAATATATCAGACTCTAAGAAAGTGCTACGGACTTGTGTAAAAGTGCAAATGGACACTATTCGTAGTTTTAACATAATCTAAAACGTAACACATTAAGTTAGAGTTAAATTGCTTATTAGTCTTTTAGGCTAGATCGTAATTAATTATTAAGAATTTTGTTATTTTTAACCAAACTACAAAGGGAGTGCTCACGATATTTTCAAGCTTTTTCCGTGAAATGTTCGCACAACCAGACGGTCGCCATGATACATTTCCCGTTAATATAGGCACATCAATCCTTTGGATCTGTCCACATCCTGGTAGGTGAAGTAAATATTAGTGACGAATATTGATTTTTACAAGCTTTTATTTACTTTTACTTGTCCCGTTGTCTATAATCAAATCTTGCAAGTTCAATTTGACCCACTACCTTATGTTAAATCAAATGTAAATATTAATGACGAATATTGGTTATTACAAGCTTTTATTTACTTTCACCTGTCCCGGTGTCTGTAATCAAATCTTGCAAGTTACATTTGACCCACTACCTGATGTTGTATCAAACCAAATGTAAAAAAAAACATTAAAAACGTTTTTTTTGTTATTGAGCTGTTGCTCAATCTGAAATTTTGCACACACGTTTGTTTCCCATGACGATACAATTTAAAAAAAGGTTGTTTTAAAAAAATATTTTGCAAAGAAAAAAACCTATCCAGTCTTTGTAGGCTTGTGCAAGAAAGCCAGAACTTCATTTCGCATTCACGTATTTCGTGGCAAATGAAACTAGCAATATGTCTGAACATACTCGTACTCGTCGCATACTAAAGTGAGAGCGACCGCAAGTTAAATAATATTACGTTCACTGTTGTTTCAGTAAACTTTACAGTTGAAACAAGTTGTTTTAATTTACTTAGGAGGTATGGAGTGGCCAATTGCCGCAAGAAGAACTTTCAATACTTTTATAATTTTGTGAGCGAAAAGTTTCGAAAGCTTGGCTAGAAAAAAAATAAACATAAGCAGGGGATTGGGAAACTGAACTGTAACTGAATGACTTTAAAGTACCTTTATAATAAATGTGACAATCCGAAAATTTTGACAGCTTTTGACAAATAAGCCGAATTGCCGTTTAATAAAGATGACAATTATGTCCAATGCGACAGGAACTTACTGACAAAACTGTCAAACTAAAATCCCGTTTAATTACGGGTTTTAGTGTAATTATTTTATTATATTAATTATTTAATTTTACGTCTGTTTTGTTTGCTATTTGAAATTGACGCTAAATTAACAGTTTGAGGCCTTATCTTAAATATGTCGGGTTTAGTCAATAGTACGGACGTCAAAACAAATCGCAAGCACGCCATCTGGCGGCAAAGCAAGAACAACTACGCATTGGCGCGCTTTTGCTAAGCGCTTGCGTGGTGGGGACAGTGGAATAGAGCAGTCGAGTACGGACAGCCTTAGAGCGAAGACGTCGTAGAATCAGTGTCGGTCGGTAATATTAGTAAGCAAGATTGTAACTGTGACTATTTAAAATAAACCCAGTGTATCGAATAATTTCTGTGATTTCATTTGCACGATTGTACCTAACGACCTGCCCACACACGATGTCTTAACCTAAGGGAATACATGCTGACTTCCCGATGGTTTGCATCTATCGGCCAGCCTTGATGCGACAAATATATAAGTGGTATATTCGTCCTTGTGTGCTGAAGTTGCTGTCCAACTTTGTTTATCTAGTATTCGACGGTAAATTTAGACACTCGAAATCGAAATTCTAAGAATATTCTATCACTTAATTTGAAAGCAAAGTTTATTCTTCGTTTAAATGAGAGGTCGTATAGTTTGCACCAAATCATCTTCACTACTACTGTTATCCGTCAAAGACGTTAACACCATTTTTAAAATGATTAGTACTAATGTAACTGCCGAATTGCCTTGACATTGGGTGTCAGTCGAAAGTTTCTGATAATTCGACGAATACGTCCACCTTTCATGATAATGTAGGATTTCATAAAACAAATTCGACAAGTTTTTCCGGACAAATTGTCACCTGTCGCCTGTCAAGAGAAATTATTTACTAAACAAAAGTAGTCAAATTGTCACGTAAAGTCGACGTATTTGTAAATTTTCCTCCGTGACAAATTTATCACAGAAAATCTTTTTAAACAAAAAATTGGCAAATTGTAGGCTTGTCACCTGTCGCCTGTCATTGTCATGTTTATTAAATAGGCCGCCCCAGGGTACCAACGCATGTATGGTAGATTCTGACAGTCCACACAAATTCCTATAATATTTAATAAATTATGTGAATTAGGTACCACATTATGCGCAACAAATTCATTGCTCCAATAAGGCGTTGTCGGTGTCGTTCTAATACAAAACGATCGTCTCGCAAATACGCAATCCCCGCGTTAATTTCATGTACTCACATCCAGTTCATATATTTCAAACACGTATACATTTTGACTCATTTAATTTGTCCGACCTCGTAACGTTTACAGCTGCTGCGGTATTTCTCAAAAAAACTGGGAACAATTATTTGTTAGACCAGCAAAAATCCGGTCCGAGCCTCGAGGGTGTATTTCAAACGCGCGGTGGTGCAGATTATTTCCAGCACTTGTATTAATAAAGCAATTTCAATTCATACAACCTTAAGCCATTACAGTGGGGTGGAGGGTAATAGTCAAGTTTATGAGGCCCATGTGATTCCACGAATATCTTGATATATTCGCACTCAATTTTTATAGGAAAATATTTTTGGGAATAGCCAGCAGATTTAAAAGTGTATAGTTTTCTGTAAGTGACATAAGTGTTTCTGTAAAAACATACCTACGAAGACAACACACCTATACGATGAAAAATCGATTGTATGTCTGGTAGTTGGAAACCTAATTGCCTAAAGTCTGCAAAAATGTGTGCATTCCCCTTAATTTTGCATTGTAGAATTCAGTAACTGGACCAAAAACCAATTCAATAAGGTTGAAGCAGGCTAGGTAAGTAAACACTGTGATCAGGCACATTTCCAACTATTCGATTTAGGTTCAATTAAAAAACAATACGCGTGCTTCAGATGTCGCTGAAAAATTGCTACGTAAATAACAATAGTGTATTTACATTGCGTATGCTGAAAACACTATGAAACAAACAATTATATTATGCCGATATTCGTAACTAATACCATCCCTTTTACAGCATAGTACCAGAATGCATTTCTATTTTATTTGCGGTACAAAAATGTAGTTTGTTTTTACAATAAAATAATTTTGTTTTTTGTTGAGCATTTCATTTTGGGTGATTGTAACATAAACTCTGATTTTTAATTTGCTGGATTAAAATGACGTTTAGTAATTTGCTTTGTCGTAAAAATAGAGTTGTATCCTGCGTGGTCGACAGTCGATCGCAAATCCAAATAAATCGAAAATCGAAGTATTTCACGGCAAAAAAATACATTTGTTAAGAAACGAATGCCATTATTTAATTTTGCAATCTATCAGACTACATCCTACCGATCGCATATTTTTATTGTTGATTTATTATTACATTACAAGAACAGTTTATGTTACACGTTTATTAATATTGTTATATTTAATTTATTACGCTTATATATATATATATATTACACCAATGAGTAAAATTAAATTGAGGAATGTCTAAATGATTCGATGAATCAAAATGTAAACGTAAGAAAAACGGGAATGAGCCATACTACAACACTATGTTCCAAGCTTGCAATATTAAACAAAATACTTCAATTGCTGCTGTCATTTTGGTCCAACAAATTAACAATCAGAGTATAAGTAGATGATATAACAAGATCTGTCTAAATTTTTGTACACGTATTAAGTTTAAATAACGGTTAAAAAAAAAATTGGCAGCTTTCAAATGTAATTTCAAGTTCAACATTTCGCTCAATTGAGCCAGCATCTGTCTTAGTCTCGTTTGATACCTATACGAAGGTATAATTATGTAACCGAGCATCAATCAGGTCGCCGTTTTAAAAGTGTATATTTGCAATGATCTCGACGCTCTTCACTCCAAACCCGGATACTTTGAGGCGTTAATTACAACGCCTCACAGAAATTGCCCCGGGCAATTGGCGTGGCCCCACATTTACAGGGATACCGGCGGAACGCCACGAACCAGCGTAATAGCCGCAACACAGCCCCATTCAACAAAGAAAACAGAAAAATAACTAATTACTTCGCTACCCACTTCGTAAATGCGTGGTACGTTCTCGAATTTTTACAAGCTTTTTATTTAACAAGGTTTGAGACTGTTTATAAGATTTGTTTTTTATTTTTTACACGATTCCGGCTGTCGAAACAAAAGTTAATTTAATTGTTTCCAGTTTTTGCTGAATTTGGCTGCATGCAGTACACGTGGACGTAAGTAGTAACAAAAGCAAGACCGCGGTGATGTTTAATATTCAATGTATGACCGATTAATTTTAATGATTGCAATATATAATTATCACTTAATTAATGAAGCCATACACAAATACAAAAATACAGTAGCGTATTCTTTTTTCCTATCTATTATTTATTTATTTTTAAAGTATGATTTTTAATTTCGTAGACTATATGTCACAGGTGCCAATGACCTTATTTTATTTTAATGTTGCAAGCGCGGAGCATAGTATTGTAGGTAAGGCTCAATCATGGGATTCATCGAATCGATGTGACATGACTCCTCAATTTAATTTAATAATTGGTGTAAATAAATATTTTATGAATCTAAACGTAATATATTTCAATATAACAGTACTCATACACATAGTTCATAAACTCTTATTGTGTATTATATTAAGTATGAAATCAACAATAAAATAAATGCGGTCGATAAAATGAAGTCGGACTTAAATGACTAGAAACTAAATAAGGACCGCTAGTTTCTAAACAATTTTTTTTTAAAGTGACTTGGTTTCATTTTCGATCTACTTCGATTTTCGATCACTCAGGATAGTTAGGATACGACACTATTTTTATGTAACGATAAAGTGACAACCCACCGAATGTCAGTTTAGTCTACGAAATTAAAAATCACAGTATAGTTACTTTCATCCCCAGTGTGTTTAGAATTAAAAGTCACCCAGTATACATAATTATAAACCTTAGTAATGTAAAAACTCAAACTTTGCTATTTTGAATATTAGTTAAGTATACAAATATTTTTCCACCGAAGTGCGAAACTGCATTAACAAAAGTATTCATATTTTTTTTTACAAAATTTGTTGGTTGGTTCTTAGAGAACCCAGAACTTAAAAGTACTCAAGAGGGTTAGCATTACTTGGATAAACTGAAAGGTTAGAAGTTTTGAACACCACTCGGAATTACCAAACTGGCACTTATCCTGAATATTTGGCCATCTTATTGGAGTGGGGAAACCTTTGAGAGGTTCGCGCTTTTCACACAAATCGCTTACGGCAAGAGACCTTTTTTGCGAAAACCTCGGGCGAAAATTCCCACTCTGGTAAAAAGCAACATTTTTCTTACGTTATAACTTTTGTGAATTATTTTATTAAATCTGAAGAAATATTTCATACTTCGAAGATTTTACCTAATCTTTGGCGGTTTGAAAGCATTATTTCAGGATTTACTTTCTTAAAACCGATAGCACATCATTTTGTAGGGAGGTAAGTAAATATCAGGATGACTATGGCTCAGAAGGTAGGTACCTAAATAATTATACTATTTTTACGACATTATACATATTTTTATATAATACAATCATTCTTATGTCACTTTTTATTTCCCTCATACAAACTAAATGCAAAAAGCGCGAGGTGATTTTTACTTTCAAATAGGAAGGAACCTGAATCAAAAAAACGACCCAACGTGATCGTGAGTTCTGGAGTGGCGACTGCGATCCAGAAAACGTTGCGTTGGAAGGCCTCCCACTAGGTGGACCGATGACGACCGATGACGTGTGGGAGACCGCTGGATGAGACTGCACGAGACCGGTCAATGTAGCGACACATGGGGAAGGCCTAGCAGTGGAAGTATTTTGGCTGAAATTATAATGTTAATCAAAAAGGCCGGTTAGTGGGTCGTCTTAGAAGGCCAATTGTATTGAAACCAGACGTGTGTGAAGTCTAGTAGCGTAAAAAATACTTATATGATCTTCATCAGCCTTATAATGTTCCCACTGCTGGGACACAGGTATACTCTGTGAGAGTGGTAATGGGCCAATCCACCATACGAGTTGGCGGATGTCACGTCTTAAATTTTTTGGTTCCATCCAGTTTGCATGCGGCATGCAGACATGCGGCATGTCCGTTTTCCAAACGATGTTTTCCTTTACCGTTTTAAAAGCAGTGGTGATGGAATAATTTACACAAAGTAAAGCGCCTGCCTGGGTTCGAACTCATGATCTACGACCCGTAAGTCGGGGCCGTTACCTCTGGGCCACCACTGTGTTATCATATTAGTAGCAGTGAGGCTACTAATATCATAATTAAATATTATTCGACTTCTCTGTCTACCAACGTCAAAATTAAAGGCTTTATTACTTTGGTAAGCAGTACTACGACACACGATCATAAAATGTTTATATCAGTAGCATCTGTTTTGTCTACTATTAACCGTCGGCGGTGGTAGTACCGACTTGCTTCACAGAAAAATTAAAAACATCTTTTATTTTTTGCTCTCGCTAAGTTGAAGGTTTTCTTGGGTGGTAAAATGAAAAACTTGCTTTTAATAAAGTAAGCACTCGTTACATGCATAAGTACTTCTTGTTATTACCGGCACAACGTCAGAAACTTTGCTTTCTAGTCATGATGTTGACGGTACTTTTTATTATAATAATATTTTACACATTGTTGTTCTATATTGTGCATTTCTCGGTAATTCATACATACGAACATAAACCACACCTTTTTCCCACGGGGGTAGGCAGAAACTACAGAACGCCACCTGCTACGATCCATAGATACTTCTTATGCTTTACTCACTTTCATACATCTAGTCATACATGCACGCCGGTTATGAGTTCTGAAGAACATCACCAATAAGGTATTTGTATGTCTTTCTAGGCCCCGCCCAGCGTTTCCATTCACGTCTGCATTGTAAATACCTTTTGTTAGTCGCCTTTCATTCATCCTCTTAACATGACCAAACCATCTTAGCATACTGTATACATTTTTTGTCACTACATATTCTTTTAAATCACAACGTTGTCTTACTCGTACATTATTCCTCAATCTATCATTTAAAAATAAACCACACATACTTCGCAAGGAACGCATTTCTATTGCATTAAGCCTACTTTCATGTGTTTTTTGCCATACCCAACCTTCCCTTCCATATATAAGTGTAGGCACCAGCACGCATCAGTCGAGCCTCTTCAGACATCGACTGATATATTTCGGTAATATATCTGATAATAGCTACCCTGTAATTAAATCTCGGATACCTTACATAGAAACTGCGGCCAATGTTAATGGAAAGCTTTTACTCTGGGTTACATTCACATTATATGGTTATAGCAGTCCGTAATAAGATAAGAAAGAAACAAAACCTGTTCTAAGTAATTTGTCCCCGTCACAAAACAAGAGGTCCCCGCCGGCTAAACTTTGTGATTTAGTTCACTCATTACGCCTGTTCCAATGTCGTAAAACACTCTCTAGGAATTGCTCTCAATCTGGAAACAATTCGAGCATCACTAAAAACTGTGGCGAGGACACGGATGGTTTCACAGTTTCACTAGTGTTTATACAACATCAATATTCAAAGCCAGTAGAAAAATCGGGCGTCGCGTCGCGGGCGGGGCGGGTGGCGAGGAGCTTAGCTGTTCGCTTCTAGCCATGTGTTTATGCAGCGGGTACGCTTCACTGGTTTCTTCGACGACAAAATGCACTCACGTCCCGTCCCGCGTGCACTCAGCTAGGAATTCAAGATGTACTAATTCATCACGGGATCAATAGGTTTTCGCTGCCCTAGTTAAAAGAATGTATCGTTGAAAAGTTTATTTTATTGTAACGAATTTGGGTAAATTTAAGGAAAACGTATAAATGTGAGTTTAACTAAAATAATTGGCAGTCGGTGTTCCTATTTTGCGTTTCTTCGTTTTTTGACACCGCCTTCCAAAATTGAAATTATTTTTGACTTTGTAGTGTTCTTTTTTAGGAAATCGATTGTATTTTTTTGTTAGAAAGTTTTTAATTTTTCAGTTTTAGTGGTACATCATGGAAAAGTTCTATAGTAAGGTAGCAAATCCACAGAGATGCCAGAATAGATTACACGAATAACATGTAACATAACCAGTGAAATGAGAGTGTACCAGGGTGAACTGTACACATCTGCGTACCCGTTTAGAGCATACTGGAGTGATGGTATGTTATGATATGGTGTAGACAATAAACAGACATGCGATTGCAGCAATCCCGAGAGATTTGCCGTCATTTATTAAAGAATTCTGTTGTATATCTCCGAAGTTCTTCATCAGATCTTTACCAAATTTAAATATAACCATTTCTGAAATAAAATCTTTCGTACAAAAAAAAGGAACTTTGCAGATCCGTTTATATATGACGGAGTTATGACTGAACATAAATTATAAAAATATATATATATAGACATCCGAATTGAGAATCTTCTCCTTTTTGGGAAGTCGGTTAAAAACTAGAACTCGCATTACCATGAAACAATTAGCTAGTCAAGTCCCTTACTTCACATATACAGGTTTCACCAGGTTCGTATATAAAATACCTAGTCCAGTTTCGTCTGAAAATACTGCACACACGAAATCTTAGAAGATGACATACTAGAATCGTTTTCTACACAATCACACGACCCTCTAATTCATTGTAGCCTACAATCAATGCCGGTCGCAGCTCTGCCGAAGTGAACTAGATAGTGCGTATTTACCGCGAGCGTAATTTGTCGTGGGGTGCGTCGAAGCTCGGCAGTTCAAAGGTAATTTCCATTCGCAGGCGAATCGTTGCGCTCGGGACGTGAGCACTTATCCTAAATTAGTAGGGGTTCCATTCTGCGAGGATCATCGCCGCGTTACGCGATGGAGCGTGTGATCCGCTTGCGCTAAGTTAAACCGATGTTTCTAAACGGGCCCGCTTTTACATCCCTCGTGGCAGCTACCGAACATTATTTTGGTATACTCCTGCAGTAAGTATTCTATAAATTAGGGAGTCGTTCATTATTCTTAGCTTTGTGATGGAGGAAATATACTGCTGTACCTGCATGAACAGGAAAACTGTTTTCACCCTCTGTCGCTGACTGAAAATCGGGTTTTAAAGCATTTAATTTAAAATAAACCGAGTACGAGTTTTCAAAATACTGCTTCCATTCATTCAATTCTTTGAAAATACAACATAAAAGAACTTCGAAAAAATACCTTGAGTAAGAAAAGGAAGTGAATTGATACTAATTCAACATCTTACTCAATGCACGTTTCGTTCTGAAGGTCGTATTGTTACACTATGTAAGGATAATGCGAGATCGGAAATACTTTTTCATCAATGAATCGTTTGTTGGTCCGAACAAAAGCATTTAACGTTGCGAACTCTAAAACCCTGTTGTGAGCGCTCGGAGCGTTCAAAATAAAACAGATCCGACGGACAACGTTCTACAATAGGTCATTCTGCCCCTAATGCTGCAATTAGAACGAGCAATATTAGTGAAAGGATTTGTCTCCGCTAATGAAGGACGACTAATTGTACTCGGGCTTTTGTTTCTTTTCAAGAAAACATCTGAATACTCAATTGATATTTACGCTCTTTCCCAAGCAGACCTTTTTACAAAATGAAAACAAATATTGAAACTTTTTATTTTCGTCCTAATGTCTCCTAGACATTGTTTTTCATTGTTATTGTTATTTGAAGTGTTCATATAACGTTGGAGGCACAAGAATAATATATGTTTATGTTTATTATAGACTAAAATTATCCCAAGCAGGTTTTATACCACTTACATAATGTTTACTGGAGATGGAACAGTCGTTTTCCTCTTTTAGTTTTTAGGGTGGGTAACTATAATTTGTTTACTTTGCGTATTTCTTGAAAAAAATCCTGTTTAGTAATTAATGTTTATTATTTTAAGGTAAGGTTAAATGTGGAAGAGGGTCAGCTATTTGCAGCGAGGCACGAGGTTCGTGCCCGCATATTGTGCGGACACTAGCTAATTCGTGCACAGTGCACACAGAGGCACAGGGGCATGCTGTAATTATGATAGGCATCAATACACATGCACATGTTGTTGTTGTTTCGGATGTTAAATGCACAATTGGTGCATTCTGCTAACATAATAGAATAATTCATGTGTTCTAAATTAAGAAAGCTGTGGGGTTTTCGGCTACGAGTCATAGCCCAACAGTTCATGTAAATGTTGTGAGGTCGTTAAACAAAATCAAATCCAGTTCACCTTTATTCGATCATGAAATAAATGGAAGTTATAGGTAACTTATTGAAAAGATTGTATGTATCTCCTTGATGGAAACTTTCCTCTAGTGGTATAGACAGTTGCCATTAGTAACGTCATATAACAATCTTTGTCTTACCTATTAAAAATATACGATAGTATTCAGTGAACTTGATTTATTTAAAACAAGTAAGTAAGAATATCATAAAACTTAACACTTACCTATTAGAAGTTACCTATTACTCAAGCAACTTAGATGAGTAACCAAGAAATCAGATATATCAGATGATGATTTAGGCGCTTTCTTATGAACTACTATTTAGTTCTTCTTCTTTCGTGTCGAGACAAGTGGAATTACCTGTTGTTTAAAAGATTGTAAGTTATGCCTTAAAGACATGTGTACAAAGTATAAAAAAGTAAAAAACACCTAATTAATATGAATGTCTCCGTCCACAAACAAATAAATTTAAGCATTAATGTAAATAAGTTTGCTGCGACAACACGGCCACTAGCAAAAACTGAACTTTGCATTTAATTAAAACTCTTAGCAATTTATTTGCTTATTCAATAATGGCAACGGCAGAAAGGATGCGAAAAAGGCAACCATTATTAACCTATTTCTGAAAGTGGAGAAAAGCGACGGGTAGGATGATTAATTAACAGAGAGCCGGCCGCAAGCGAAGCTCTACGAAGGAAAACTTAATTACTTTTCTCGGCAGAATCATAAAGCTGAATAATTCATACACTAGCTGCAAGGACAGTCTTGAATGTGTGACGTAGGGGCACTTCCCGCCACTCGGCTAAAATTGAATTGCCTCTTACGCCGCGCTACTTACTTTAAAGATTGTACGTATTTGTATCTACGATGCAACTGTTGTTATATTTTGTGTTGAGTATAAGACCTATCAAACCTATTCAGTTCATCTCCAAAATACATACAATTTAATGCTATTGCGAAGATTTGCTTTATGTGTAACGAAAATAACTATTACATACCGGAATAAAATTTTCATACTTAATTTTATCACAGTTTGAAATCCATGAACGTCAAAGCAAAGATGAAAAGGCTAGACCATCTCTTCTATCTCACCTATTGCTTAGAGTATGTTTATTTTGACATTGCCTTTATATCAATGAGAGAGCTCAGAATGTTACATGGATTACAATTTTTTCTATTGCCGCAAATCCCTCTAAAAATCGGCAACAGACTATATGACAGACGGATTATCTGCAAAAGTTTATGAAGGGTTGTGGGCAGCTGTTAGAGACTTCTCAATAAATTATCCGGTGATTCTATTGCACTAAATGCTCATGCTAGCAATATCAAAGAAAACTATTTATTACGAATCTAAAATATATTATGATATTTCAAAAGTATGTTTCACCTTCTCAGCTCTCAACTTTTTGCCCAGAATATGCTTGCTCAAAAACCGTGCCAGCTCCTTTTCTAAGACCTTCTGACTAATATTACTAGTTCCTGTCTGTGAAAAAAGAATGCGTCACTTCAAATGTTATTACAATTGCATATAGTTCTAGTATATAGGTACTCATGTTGTGATGCTATATTTTGTGTTGTAAAGGCCCTAGAAGGGATTATATCTATGCGAATGTATGATACGTGTGTACTGGAATATAAGAAACTATACAGTGCATTTTGAATTTCAAACGAAACAATCTAAATCTATAGTTCGACTATACTAATAATAATATATGTTTGAATATTAAGTTTGTATTCACTTAAAAATCACATTTATTTTGCAGGAATGTGAATATCAGATTCCTAGAATAATTAAGTAAAAAACCTAAAGTATACGTTTTAATAATATTGCGATATTTAAATATACTTACTAATTCAAAATGTGTATATTAACGACGAGAATATTTAGCATACTTTATTGAAACCAGAACTGTCTTATAAGACATAACAGGCATCCAAGATCCTAAGCATATAAGTAGACTTCATCCAGCAACTATGCAACAACTATTTAAACTCAGCAAATCTCGCATTTAGTCGGAGTAACTCGAGGAGTCGAGACTCGAGCCAGAAGCCCCGCCGTTATCCATCACCTTGTCCTGTTATTTATACGTGTAACCAAGTTAAACTAATTTGTCATAACGTCCATTTACTTACGTCGAGAAAGTTGTACAACAACTCCAAACAAGTCGTTTTTAAAATCTATTTTGGAGTTTGTAAATGAAGAAGAGCTTAAAACAGATCTTAACGGACCTCAAAATAGATGTTTATTTACGCTAGAATTTTGTTTTTCTTTCAAGTGAAAGTTAATCATCTCGGATAAACTTTCTTTGAATTGGTTTCGCGTGGGAGGTGGAGAACTTGTCTATGTGTTGTTATGCATCTTGTTGAGCACGCATTATGAGTAGCAGTGGACAACAACTGCAGTCTCTGTTGCAAAGTAAGAACTTCAAAGTAAAGTATTAACCCCACTTTAACAAGTTTGTGAATACGATATCAATAACATAATTAAGTATACATGCATAGCCCAAATTTACGTAGCCGTCTAAAAACGTACCACGAATATGGTAAGGTGTAATTATGAAAAGCCAATAAACCATGAATAGACTTGAAAAAGTGCTGCGTAATTAAACGTCTAAAGTACAAAAGTAAACTCGGTAGGACCAAACTTCATTAATGCAGAATCAAGGACGAACGTTGACTTTCTGAAGAGGAGGAATAAAGTAACAATGTTTTTGGAGACGATTTTATTAAATATTATTATTTACGTAAGTCGTGATTTATTTTAAATGACTTGGAATGTCTGACGTCTTTCAGACAGATTTGTGAATTTTATGGACACAGATTTACGAGTAGGTATGAATAGTGTTGTGTCTGCAAATATTTTTACTTCGGCCTTTACTCCTTACATGAAAAGCAAACTCCTTTCTCTTAAAACAACTAAATATAGATTACTTGTAATTATTTTAAAGATAATTATTAATTTGCTTTTAAGGTATTTGAACCTGTAACATGTTAAATTACGTTTTACTATAAATTAAATAGAATCGGTAAAGGAATGTCCCGCCTATAGGTATACAACATTCCAGATTATAATTAAACTAGCGGGCGCCTCGCGGTTTCACCCGCGTAGTTCCCGTTCCCGTGGGAATACATGGATAAAAAGTAGCCTATGTCACCCGGGGATAGTGTAGCTTCCCAACGGTAAAATCGGTTTTTAAGTTTATTCGTTATATACAAATCTTTCCTCTTTATAATATTAGTATAGATATATACGTAATCTCCTTCTTTCATTATATGATATTGTATCGTTGACTGAGACGTGGTTATTGGAGGGTGTATGTGATAGTGAGTTGTTCGACGAAAGGTATGTTGTCTGGAGACGGGATAGGAACTATGTTGCGACGGGGGAAAGATACGGTGGCGGCGTGCTATTAGCTGTTCGTCGTGAGTATGCTGCGGTTGAGCAGCCCGATTGGCGCTCGTCGGCTGAGGATATTTGGGTCACCATAACATTAAAAAATAATAGTCCTATCAGTAGATCACATCGACTGCATGTATGTACTTTATATCTTTGTAAAGAAAAGTCAGGTAATTCTTTCAATACGCAACTGCAGAATTTCACCGAAAATCTTTCCTTTATTGTTAACGCCCACCCTCAGGATGCGTTCCTGATAATGGGCGATTTTAACTTAAGTCATATCAATTGGTCAGGCGATTTAGGTTCTCTACAGCCTAGTGGGATTAATGGTGAATCTCAGGTATTCTTTTTCGATACCTTATCCGAATGTGACCTCAACCAATATAATTTAAACAGGAATGCAAATAACAGACTACTGGATTATATATTATGTAACTATAAGGTAACGGTAACATCATGCACAGACCCGTTGGTACCGGAAGATAGTCATCATAAGTCGTTAGATATAGTCCTCGATTTTACCAAGGAGTGTTTATTGAAAAGTAAAACCAGACTTAAATATTATTATAATAAAGCGGACTACGGAGCCATAAAAACTTTCTTAAATAACATAAATTGGCAAACATGCTTAAATAATAATACATTAGAGGACGCAGTACAATTATTTTATAAACACCTATATGATGTCATTGAGCAGTATGTTCCTCACAAATTAATAGCCTCTGACTCTTTCCCACCTTGGTATTGTGCTCCTTTAAAGAAACTTCTCAAAGAGAAGTTCAAATTCTTAAAAAAATTTCAAATATATGGTAATACTAGTGACCATGATACTTTTTGTCTTCTTCGTGAGCGTGCCAAACGATTGGAGAAAGAATGCTACTTAAAATATATAAAACACGCGGAAGATGCAATAATTAAATGTCCCAAGTCTTTTTGGTCGTTTATTAAGTCAAATAAAAAGGGATCGAACTCACTCCCATCAACTATTCATTATAATGGTGTTCCAGCTGATACTGGGGATGAAATATGCGATGTGTTTGCTTCTCATTTCCATTCAAACTTTCTACCTCCGTCTACATACTCTTCTTCAATACCCATGTCTATTGATAACAACGCACCAAGCAACATAGGTAGTATAGAAGTCACTGCTGACCTAGTTCTTAAATTATTAAAATCTTTAGATTTAAGTAAGGGTGCAGGGCCCGATAATGTGGTACCATTATTTATTGTCTCTTGTGCTACGTGCTTAACTGAACCTCTTGTTATTCTTTATAAAAGGTCTATCTCGGAAGGACTTGTACCTAAAATATGGAAATCTGCATTTATCACACCCATACATAAGAGTGGTAGCAAGAGTGATGCTAAAAATTATCGCCCCATTTCCAAATTATGCATCTTTGCTAAGATACTGGAAAAAATCGTATATACACAAGTTTATGAGAGTATCTCACCAACTTTGATCACGGAGCAGCATGGTTTTGTAAGCAAGCGGTCAACTTTATCTAATCTGCTGTCTTTCACAGAGTTTACGACGTCTAGCATGGATGCTGGTGGACAGGTCGATGCAATTTTTACTGATTATAGTAAAGCGTTTGACCGAATCGACCACAAAATATTACTACAGAAGTTACTCCAAGCTGGCATCCATGGAGACTTATATCGGTGGTTTGTTTCGTACATTGAAAATCGATCGCAGGCAGTGGTTGTGAATGGGTACTGTTCTAAATGGAGCATCGTCCCTTCTGGGGTACCGCAGGGTTCTTTGCTTGGGCCCCTTCTTTTTAACATATTTATAAATGATGTCACTCAATGCATTAAATACTCACAATTACTCCTTTATGCTGACGACATGAAAATTTTCAAAAAAATCACCAGCTTTGAAGACTGTCAGCTTCTCCAAAATGATTTAGATAGTTTCGAACAATATTGTTTAATCAATAAATTAGACTTAAATGTCAAAAAATGTTTTTTTATAACCTTTACTCGTAAAGTCAAAATTATTAAATTTAAATATTTTATCAAAAGACATGAGTTAGAACAGGTAGACTCAGTACGGGACCTAGGTGTCATTCACGACTCCAAGCTAACTTATGAAAGACATGTAGATCATATTGTCAAAAAAGCTTACAGGACCATGGGCTTCGTCTTGAGAGCCAGCTCTCAGTTTTCGAACTTGAAAGTACTTAAAATTCTTTATTGCTCTTTGGTGCGCAGCGTTCTTGAGTATTGTTCCCAAGTGTGGAATCCTCTCTACAATATTTATATAGATAGAATTGAATCCATTCAACGTAGGTTCCTGAAACACTTGCAATATAAGTCTAAAACATATGACCCCAATTATGAGGCGAGATGTCGAAGACACCATATCTTACCATTGTACCAAAGAAGAAAGTTTTCGGATATTGCGTGCCTTGTTAAAATCGCGCAGAATCACATTGACTCACCGGATTTACTATCTCAAGTTAAACTTAAAGTCCCAAATAGAATGACGAGACGTAAAGCATGTGTGGACGTGCCTCAGAGTTCTTCAAACTACAGGCAGAATTCATTTTTTGTGAGGTCCGCTAGAGAATTTAATAAACTTGTTGACTTTCCTGAACTGGATTTGTTTAATTCAAAGCCACGCGTTTTCAACAGAACATCAACGAAATCATGGTTTGGTTCTCTGACTTTAACATAATTTAGTTATTAAATATACTTACTCTAAATTTCCCTTTTTCAAATTTTCAAATTTTGCTTAATATTAGGTTATTTACATTACCTGTTATATCACTAAAGATTGATAACAAGCTTTCTAGATGTTTAAATGCGGAAACATGTAAATGGTATTCAGTTGTTTATATCTGTTTCTACTCTGTATGAATACACTGTATGTTTTCCTAATAAAATAAAATAAAATAAATAAATAAATAAATAAAATAGATTAAATTTACGCAAAGCCATGATGAATGAATTGGAAATAAATAAAATACCACGATTCGAATTTAAAATGAACGTGCACAATAATGTTATGTATTAAAACAAATAGTATAACCAACCATTCATAATAATTTAATCAATCCTTAAAAAAAAAATGATTCCAGTACATGTTAATAAGATTCTGTAGCAAAACGCCGTACTAGTAAATCGTCCTTTTAGTAAAGTGCAGTAGCTAAATAATATATCATAATGTATCATATCAACAGTGTCATCGGCGGCTGCAGCCGCGTCAAGCTAGAGCGACGAATATTTTTCACCGCCAACCAACGTTGCCAATTCCTGTACGTCGCCAGGGAAGAGACCATCAACTGAAGAAGTTAGGTCCTAGGGGTCCTCGCAGCCAGCCTGTGGTCTCTCGCAGCCAGAAGAAATTTAAGTTATTTTTCACTCCGTAGTGTTTTTATGTGGAAGTCGATTGTATTTTTTTGTAAAAATTGATTTTTTTACGACATTCTGATCTTCTTGCTCGAATGAGTAACATTTCTAATCATCAGTCAGATAGATATTTTTGCTGCCGAAAATTTTGTGGAATTCGTTGTTTTGCCAACTTATTGCCAGAAAGCTTACTAGTGCTTCCTTGAACTTGGGATTATGTTTTTTTTTTTTTAATTATTAGTTTTTATTAAGAAATATTAAAAAAGTCATACAGAACAGTTTAAGAAGATTAACAACGGATAGATTAACAACAATTTTAAAGTACATGTAATAATTTAACTATGAACTGATGCCATATATGTTTTTCACGGGCAATGGTACTTTTTTGTACTTTCGACCAATTCAAATTTTTTCTATGAGTTTTACGAAGCTTAGGATCACTTTTATGAACATGTGCCTTGGGGCTTATCTTAGTATCAAATGACGTAGCGGAACTTGCGGTCGCCGCTCGTACTACTGATATACATTCGAAAATAAAATATTTAATAAATTACCAAATTTAATTAAGGACTTAAATTTTATTCAATTTAAAAACAAATTAAGACATCTATTATTGGCAAAATGCTACTAAAACTATACTATTGACGAATTCCTTAATGATAAATTGTTAATTGACATTGATATTTATTTAATTTTGACATTCGTTTCATTCATTATTTGTATACTCAATTGTTAATTTTTTGCTTGTCTTTTCTGTCTTGATTTATGTTGTGTTTCGTTGTAATTATTTTATTTTAATATTGTGTTGATTATTCTGTTTTATAATAATTACTAATTATGCGACAGAGTGTTCTCCTTTAAGGTAGATTTTTGAAGAACTAATTATTTATTATTATGATCTCATGTAAAATGTACCAAAAATCACACCAATAAATGAATTTTGGATTTTGATAATGTACTGCACGGCTGTAGCGGCATGTCGTGTTGCCCACGTCAAATTTGTTAATGATAGAGCTAAATAACCGAAACCAGCCGTACCGGCTTGGTAATTCAGGGTCGACCGTCGTCAGAAGGCAGTACTCCTCGATACGGTTCACATTGTGAGGAGCACAAAGTGCACTTTTGGGCGAGTATTGTCCTCCCTGAAGTATAGTAGTTTTGGATGAGTGCTTTGGAGATTCTTACTATTTGAATTAGACCGAAAAAGTCCATTGTATCAATGTTGTAAAGATCTTATATATGAAGTTTAAATTATTGTCGTCTCATCGTCCTTAGGATGTATCTAAAAAAAAAAATGTTTGATATTCAAATGAACTCTTCACTATATTTAAACTAGATGCAACTCTAACACCCTTCATTTAAAATTATGTTGAACAAATAATCTTCATCGAATAATTATTTATTAACGCTGTAAACAAAATAAGTGAATGCCAGTCTGCCATTCTTGCTTTTAACATTTCTTTTCTGAGAAAACCCTTTCATAAAATACGATTAATTTATAACTAATTACGAAAGCTCAACTGTTATTGGACGACGCTTAGTTGGCGTTTTGAAATCATGAGTAATTAATTGACCATAATGCTTGAAATATCACGAAATTGCGAATGGACGTTAATTTAAGAAAAGGTTAAAAAATCATTTAATTATCTGTCAAATATTCGTACTGCAATCCAAATATAGAGTAATCCTTAATGGAGAAAACACTGAATTATAGTACAAAAGAATATTCTCTTCGCATTCGGACGAATTAAAGGTCAGTTTATCCTGTTACAAATTAACCAGTGGCTAGACTTGTGATTCCATTTCAGTTAGCTAAAATATATGCCGGGAAATCCAAGGTTTCAGGGCTGATAAATTACTTATCGCGTTGTTAAACTAGACTTTGATTTGGCTTTGTTAATGACCGAATCATTTATTCAATGACTAGTTGTATAGTAGATTATTTTGAAGAATTCATTGATATTGTCATTGTCTGTTAAATAAAGTTACTGATTCTGAGACATATTTTCACTGAAACTTGTGTTTTGTAATGTAATAATTTTATACCGTATAAAGTATAAAATTAAAATGATTTATAAGATCACAGGAAAACTTAATATCTATGAATATCTCTAGATTAAATAATCTAAGGAAGGCATTAGTCATCAGTCGTTTATTCATAACTTGTATCTGAATTTACACACAAAATTACACAATTACTCTGGGTTGCCTGGAAGAGATCGCACAACGCGATAAGGCCGCCTGTTGTATGTTTGTTGTTATTTTAAGGTTTCCGTGTGTTATGTTTTTATCTTGGTGTACAATAAAGTATATAATAAATAATAAATTACAAGGAAGGTGTTTATTATTCTTCACAACGGGCGCATTTTTTCGTGATCATTTGTCTTTTATTTATTTACCTCGCTCGCGAAATCGTTCGCGTGAACCGTATTGTTGCACTTATCTTTAACAATTTTACTAACCAGAAACTTTATCAGTCTTATTTTTATGTCTTTAATATGTAATAAAGATTCGCCCGTACACAAGGAGTCCATAGCTTATTAGCAAATCGGCAAGTGCAAAATACACCATTCTTAACGTTTGTTTGTTCAATACATTTTTTGAGTGGTAAAACTTATATGTTTTACACATTGCGGATTTATATTGTGCATTTCTCGGTAATCTATACCAATATTATAAAGAGGAAAGATTTTTTTGTTTGTTTGTTTGTACCGAATAGGCTCCGAAACTACTGGACCGATTTTAAAAATCTGTCACCTATGGAAAGCTACATTATTCCCGAGTAACATAATTTCGTTTTAAAAACGTTTAGGGATCCCTATGAAAATTGCAATAATGTAACCCAAAGTAGCAATATTTTGCCTATAAAATTAATTATTTGGCATGCGCTGAGAAAACTATTGATGATACATTAGTACATTATGGTACAAGTGTGTAACGTTGGTGATTACCGCTGAGGCGCCATTGAGACCCGAGCCGTCGGGCGAGGGTCTTAAGAGAGCCGAGGACGGTAATCATCAATACACACGTGTATCATACGACGTTTTTCAACACACTTGAGAAGAAAAAAATACTAAATAATCTTTTCCAACAGTCAAAACGAGTTGTAAAATTTTTTCGCAATGGCGGGCAAAATTAATCAGTTTTCCTATGCGCGCGCATCTAACAATGGCGATCCGCCACCACAGAACATATTTACTCTAGCGATCGGCCACAGACTAAAAAGAATGAGTTTTCTTTTTTTGGCTTTTCGCGGATAGCGTTTTAGCCACGTACAAAATGGCGAATTTCAAGTTTTCTTTATTACAGACAAAAACAAAAGTTATATTTGAGTGAAAGTTTTATTTATTAAACACGTACAAGTTGAAATTATCTATTTAAATACGAAGTTGCATGAAATGTGTTGCATTTGTACTATTGAGAACGATCTTTTTTGTATCGAAACTTTTTTTAAGAACAAAGCAACTCAACCAATAAATTAAAAAAAAACTCTATAACTCACTTGTGAATAATAGCAATGAAAAAGTCACAGTTTGATAACAGGTGTTATTATGTGCCTAATTGCGGTGAAATTAGAGCCACTTTATGAGCAAGTGTGTTGAAAAAAAAATTATGTACTACATGATTAAAGTACTCATTATTAACTACAAAAAAGACTGCGAGAGTATATATCTCACTATCACAATAGCAGCTTTTGTGTTCTAAAATTTAATTAGATCGTCGGTAGAAACAAAAGTTGGTTACATTCGTATTGTAGTATTAATTCTTATTCAAAAAAAATAGTTTAACAAATTGCTAGGTAGGGTAGGGTAGGTGGGTAGGTAGGTAGGTGGGTACGTAGGTAGGGTAAGGTAGGTGGGTACCTAGGTACGGTGGGGTAGGTGGGTACGTAGGTAGGGTAGGATAGGGTAGGTATGTAGGTAGGGTAGGTAGGGAATAGGGATGTAGGATAGGGTAGGGTAGGTAGGTTAATCAGTAGGGCGGGTGAGTAGGTTGGTAGGTCGGTAAGGTAGGTGGGTAGGTAGGTAGGTAGCCAGTTGACGGGAGCGATGCCGCGGAGGTCAGCTATAATATAATAGGGGTTAAAGTATGAAATTGCCGTTTTATGGTAACAGGTACTTCGAATTGAAATAGAACCTTCATGGTTTTAGATTTTTGAGTGAAACTTTTTACACATGGTACCTATGAAGTTCTTCTTTTAAATTGTCATTATTAGTTTTCCGAAACTACCCCCAAATGATGATTTAGGGGGTGTTGAAGTTTGTATGGAAAATCTAATTTCTTGGGCAAATAAACTTGAAACTAGGCACAAATACTAACCTAAATGAATATTGAAGGTTGTTATTGTTAGTTTTTGAAACTGATAAAGATCAAAAGATGATTTAGGCGATTTTAAAGTGTTCCTGAAGAATCTTATTTTTGGGTTAATAAACTTGACTTAAATACCAACCTAAATAAACAATAAAGGTTGTCATTAATAGCTTTTTGAAACTACCCCTAAAGACGATTTAGAGGGTGTTAAAGTGTTTTTGAAGAATCTTATTTCTTGGGTTTATAAATTTGTAAGTTCAAATAAATACCAACAAAAGTAATCTCAATAAAGATTGTCAGTATTAGTTTTTCGAATCTACCCCCAAAAGACGATTTAGGGGGTGTTTAAGTGCTTTTGAAGAATCTTATTTCTTGGGTTAATAAATTTGAAAGTTGACATAAATACCATCCTCAGTAAACAATAAAGGTTGTCATTATAAGTTTTTCGAAACTAACTGTTGATAGGTTGCTATGCTACCTAGTTTTTACGGTTGTTATGTACAATCAACCGTCAATCATCTAGATATTCTATCTGAACAAATACACTAAATTCCACCACTGCTACTCTGTATTATTATATTCTCACAGGTCATGTCCCAGACTACGAAATTTTCTGTCGCCAAATTAAACGGATTAGAAGATTATACGTCATGGAAATTCGCAATCAAAATGTTACTAATTCGCGAAAAACGTTTCAAGTACACGTCTTCACTACCGGAGAAAGATGATTCTGCAGAACTAGAAAAGGATCAGGAGGCTTTCACGTTGATATGTCTACACCTGGAGCCGCATCTGTATCCGTATGTGCAAAGTCTTTCTTACGCTAAGGAGGTGTGGGATGCGTTGGCAGCTATTTTCGAAGATAAAGGTATAAACAGACGGATATCTTTAATGAATAATCTCTTAGATAACAAGCTAGAGAATCACAAGTCTATGCACGAATATGTCGCATCGGTGATGAGTCACGCTCAAAAGCTAAAAGAGATTAATCAGAGCTTTGATGACGATTTGATAGCCGTAGTACTACTGAGAGGTCTACCTGATGAGTATAGACCATTGCGAATGGCACTAGAACACTCAGGTATGAAACTTACGTCTGAAAATGTACGTCAAAAGCTGTTACAAGAGGATTCCAGTCAGAGTTCTTCGAAAGATGCGTTGGATGCGAACTCGGCGTTAGTAGTAACAAGGAAACAAATTCAGCATTCAGTTTTAAAGCTCAAGTGTTTTAGATGTGGCCAGAAAGGTCACAAGAAGGCAGATTGCCCGAAGCTGGTAAAGGAAGTAGATGGTGAAGGCAAATCAACGGTTTCTACGAAGTCGAAGAAAGTTGCATTTGGCTGTTCACTGTCGGTACACGATTCCTTCAGCCCCTCGGCATTTTATCTGGACAGTGGAGCGTCGAACCACATGAGTTTTCAGAAGCACTGGTTTAGAGACTTTATGATAACTGATAAGAATGTTGTGACATGTGCGAATAATGACAAAATGTCAAGTGAGGGTAAGGGTGACATTATGGTAAGATTGAAAGGAGTTTTAATATCTATAAAAGATTGTTATTATGTACCCGGCTTGAAAGTTAATCTTTTATCGATTTCGAAGTTGGTGCAGAATGGGTGGAAGGTGATATTTGATTCTGATGGTTGTAGGATGTTTCACCAGTCGATAGGTCAAATTACGGGTAAGCTTGTGGTGACTGCGAGTGAAGTCTCAGGTATCTATAAATTGGATGACTGTTTTCCTGTTATAGATGGGGCTTTGGCTACGGTTCAAGCTGAGGACTCATTGGCGCTTTGGCATCGGAGGCTTGGGCACGTAAATCTGGCTGATTTACAAAAGCTTCCACAGATCGAACTTGGAGGTAAAAGTGTAATGGATCCTTGTGTCGCTTGTATAAGAGGTAAGGCACATAGATTACCTTTTCCAAAGGGTGAAGCAGGGCGAGCTACTGACAAACTCGGCTTATTACACGCCGATTTGTGTGGTCCAATGTCGGAACGTTCTTATGTGGGTGCTCGTTACATGTTTATCATCGTGGATGATGTCACTAGGAAAATGTTTGTTTATTTTCTTAGGGAGAAGTCACAAACTTTAAATTTCTTCAAGGAGTTTGTGACGCATATGGAGAATGAGACCGGATTGACAGTCAAACGACTGAGAACGGACAATGGGACAGAATTTGTTAGTAAAGATTTTAATGCATTTCTTTCCAGCAAGGGAATAAGGCACCAGTTGACGGTCCACTACACTGCTGAACAGAACGGAGTCGCGGAGAGGTCGTTGCGCTCTGTAACGGAGATGGCACGTACTATGCTCATGGATAAAGCGCTAAATCAAAAGTTTTGGGCAGAAGCTTGTAACACAGCGGTATACGTGAAAAACAGACTGCCTCATAGCGCTAATAACGGTAAGATTCCGGAGGAGTTGTGGACAGGGAAGGTACAAAAACTGAATCATATGAGAGTTTTTGGGTCAACGGCGTATGTGCATATTCCAAAGAAGAAGAGGAAGAAATGGGACGCTAAGGCAAATAAATATATCTTCGTCGGTTATTTGGAAGATACGAAGGGTTATCGCTTTGCGGATTTTAGCAATCCTAGACGGATAATAACAGGAAGAGACGTAACATTTATTGAAAGTTCCGATTTAAAGACGTCGGCAACTAGTTCAAATGTAGGATCGTCATCTCTCTTAAAGACTGTAGAAAAGGAAGACAATGCTGTTGTATGGGAAATCGGTGATTCTTCACGAACGGTTCCTCGTACGTCAATGGCAGAAGATTCTTATTATGAAGATTCGGAAGAGATCGCAGAAACAGCAGGTGTACAAGTAGAAGCTAGCGCGGTACCTACTCGTGCAGCTGAGTCTGAAGATCTTAATGAGGCTTCTAGGCAAGAATCTATCATTGAGGATCTTAAAGCTGAAAGGACCGGTACAGCTGATGTGCATGAAGCGGTAGAACCTAGGTATCCTCTGAGGAATAGGTTGCGTAACGCACACAGCGGACTGTATTGCTACAATAGTACGCGCGAAGTAGAGGAAGAACCACGAACATATAAGGAAGCATTACAAAGGTCTGACAGTCATGAGTGGCAAGCAGCAATGGAACGAGAGTTGGCGTCTATGAAGGCGCACGACGTTTGGAAGGTAGTTGAGAAACCACCAGGAACCAAAATAGTGGGAAACAAATGGATCTACAAGTACAAGTTTGATGCGTACGGAAACCTGACTTACAAAGCCAGACTGGTCGCGAAAGGTTTCACGCAGTCATACGGTGTGGATTATTTTGAAACTTTTTCACCCGTCGTAAGAAGATCAACTCTAAGGTTATTGCTGGCGTTGGCTGCTGAAAATGATTTAAAGGTGCATCATTTCGATGTAAATACTGCATTTTTAAACGGTGATTTACACGAGAAGGTTTATATGCAATTACCCGAAGGTTTTGACGGAGAAGGTCGAAAACAAAAAGTTTGTTTATTGCAGAAAGCAATATACGGTCTCAAACAAGCAAGTCGCTCATGGAACGAAAAAGTAAATGATGTTTTGCTGTCAATGTCATTTACACGTTCAGAGTTAGATAGTTGTTTATATTATAAAGATGATATTTTTATTTGCTTGTATGTCGATGATTTTATTATATTTTTTGAAAATATGGAAAGTAAGCAGAAGCTATTGACAGGACTGCGGAATTACTTTCAAGTGAAGGATTTAGAGGAAGCTCGGCAGTGTTTAGGCATGAGTTTAGAACGAGGTAAAGAAGGTACGGTTTTCTTACATCAGAAGAAGTTTATTGATATTGTTCTAAAGGATCATGGTATGAATCAATGCAAACCAGCAAAAACTCCGCTGGAACTGGATCTGCATAAGGTTTTGGCAGATGGGGGTGGAGAGGAGTTGAATCGCCAAGAACAATTACGATACCAGTCGTTGGTTGGTGCATTAAATTACCTAGCCTGTAACACGAGGCCCGACATCTCAGCAGCTGTGAGCTTCTTAGCTCAGTATAATTCATGTTGCCTATCGATATACATGAAGGCGGCTAAGCGAGTTCTACGCTATTTACAGAGTACTCGGAACTTAGGCCTTGTGTTTCGGAAATCGAAAGATAAATGTAACGGTAGTCATTATATTACAGGTTACGTAGATGCAGACTGGGGAGGAGACATTAAAGACAGAAAGTCTTATTCGGGATTCATTTTTAAGGTTGGAGCGAATATGATCTCTTGGGAATGCAGAAAACAAAACTGCGTGTCACTTTCGTCAAGTGAGTCTGAATACGTCAGTTTATCTGAAGCATCCAAGGAAGCTGTGTATCTGCAGAGGTTGGTGAGTCATGTGATTAAGAACATGAACTCGAAAAATGTCAAGTTGTTTGTAGACAACCAGAGCGCCATATCGATGGCGAACAATCCTGTTGCTTACCGGCGGACGAAACATATAGACATAAGGTATAATTTTGTTCGTCATTGTGTTAATGAGGGTTTAATTCGGTTGGAGTACATCCCAACTGAAGACAATTTAGCCGATGCTTTAACCAAGCCATTGCCTCGCGTTAGGTTTGAGAGGTGTGTGTATGGTTTTGGTTTAGCCTTGAGTGCTTAAGCAGAGTTTAGCATGCTGTGGGTGAGTACATGATGGATGGTTGCTTGAGAGGAAGTGTTGATAGGTTGCTATGCTACCTAGTTTTTACGGTTGTTATGTACAATCAACCGTCAATCATCTAGATATTCTATCTGAACAAATACACTAAATTCCACCACTGCTACTCTGTATTATTATATTCTCACACTAACTCATGCTAAGTATCTTACTGGACCGGGTTTTGTATTTGACGTAGGGTTTTAGCACTAAGCAGCAATTTTAGGCAATTCAAACTTTAAGGAGGTGAAAAGGGGCAAAATTTGTTTGTATGAAAAATCGAATTCCTTGGGGATAAAGTTAATCATCTAAATTTACATAAAACTACCCCCCAGAAAGGGTTAAGGGGTGTTCAAGTTTTTTTGAGGAATCGTACTGCGCAATCTGACTAACATAAACGAAAAAGTAGAAAAGAGTGAATACCATATTTGGATTGTACAAAACTCGACCCTCAACGGGGCAAAAAGGGATTTTTAAGTTTTAGGGAAGGATTTTACTTTGTGGCTGTAACCTGAAATTAATTATTGTTTAACTCAAATAACGAATCGTCCCAATCCAATAAACCCTGTATACTACGATACCCAATTTTTTATTGATTTAATAATAGCTTTTTTTTGGTCGCCTTCACTAACTGCACTTATTAAGAACATCATTTATTGGATTAACGAAATCAAAAAAAGTCGCGGGCGGAGTGCTAGTACATATATACATACATAAACTTACACCTTATTCCCATGGGAGTAGGCACAAACTACAGAACGACAACCTGCTACGATCCTTACATACTTCTTTTGCTTCACTCACTTCCATACCGACAATCTGCTACGATCCTTACATACTTATTTTGCTTCACTCACGTTCATACGTCTTGTCATACACGCACGCCGGTTATGAGTACTGCGCATCTGACCTTTCTGAAGAAAATCACCAATAGTACAGTATATCTTCCTAAAACATCCATTCACGTCTGCATTGTAAATACCTTTTATTAGTAGCCTTTCATTCATTCTCTCAACATAAACCATGTTAGCATACTCTTTTCAATTTTTGTTACTACATCTTCTTTTAAACCACAACGTTATCTTATTACATCATTCCTCCATCTATCATTTAAAGTTACACTACACATACTTCGCAAGGAACGCATTTCTACTGCATTAATCCTACTTTCATGTCTTTTTTGCCATACCTTTACTTCCATACATAAGTGTAGGCACCAGCACGCTGTTGTGACCAGCGAGTCGAGCCTCTCCAGACAATCGACTGATATATCTCGGTTATATATCTAATAACAGCTACCCTGTAATTAAATCTCGGATACCTTACATAGAAACTGCGGCCAATGTTAATGGAAAGCTTTTACTCTGGTTTACATTCATATTATATGGTTATAGCAATCAGTATTAAGATAAGAGTAATAAGAAACAAAACCTGGTCGAAGTAATTTGTCCACGTCACAAAAAAACAGGTCCCCACCGGCTAACTATTGTGATTTAGTTCTCTCATTGTGCCTGTTCCAATGTCGTAAAACATTCGCTCTCAATCTGGAAACAATTCGAGCATCACTAAAAATTGTGTCGAGGACACGGCTGGTTTCACAGTTTCACTAGTGTTTATACAACATCAATATTCAAAGCCAGTAGAAAAATCGGGCGTTGCGACGCGGGCGGGGCGGGTGGCGAGGAGCTTAGCTGTTCGCTTCTAGCCATGTGTTTATGCAGCGGGTACGCTTCACTGGTTTCTTCGACGACAAAATGCACTCACGTCCCGTCCCGCGTGCACTCAGCTAGGAATTCAAGATGTACTTATTGATCACTGGATCAATCTGTTTTCGCTGCCCTAGTTTAAAATAATGTATCGTTGAAAAGTTTCTTTTTGAATTTGGGTAATTATTGGAAAACGTGTAAATGTAAGTTTAAATTAAATAATTGTTTTAAACTCAAATTTGGCGTTTCAGTAGTTACTTTTAGATTTTTTTATTAGAACAAAAGGAACTCGCATTACCATGAAGCAATTAGCTAGTCAAGCCTCTTACAGGTTCCACCAGTTGTAATATATAAAATAGTCCAGATTCGTCTGAAAATACTGCACACACGATATCTTGGAAGATGACAGACTAGAATCGTTTTCTACACAATCACACGACCCTCTATTTCATTGTAGCGTACAATCAATGCCGGTCGCAGCTCAGACGAAGTGAACTAGATAGTGCAAATTTACCACGAGCGTAATTTGTCGTGAGGTGCGTCGAAACTTGGCAGTTCAAAGGTATTTTCCATTCGCAGGCGAATCGTTGAGCTCGGGACGTGAGCACTTATCCTAAATTAGTAGGGGTTGCATTCTGCGAGGATCTTCGCCGCGTTACGCGATGGAGCGTGTGATCCGCTTGCGCTAAGTTAAACCGATGCTTCTAAACGGGCCCGCTTTCACTCCTGCAGTAAGTAATAATGTTATTTATTAAATCAAATAGTATACCAACTATTCATAATAATTTAAACAATCCTTAGAAAAAATAAAATGATTCCAGTACATGTTAATAAGATTCTGTAGTAAACGCCGTACTAGCAAAATCCTCCTTTTAGTAAAGTGCAGTAGCTGAAAAATAACTATCGCTTTTGCAGTATGGCTCATTCAATAATTAATTTAAAAGTAACATTGAAACGAAAATAAGAATTAATTCACTTCTTTCTAATATTGTTTCCTACATAATACGAGTAAGTATTTGGCACGAAGAGACAAAAAAAATGTATGTCAATGTCAATAGATAATTATATATTATGGATAACGGATAGATTAACAACAATCTTAAAGTACTGTATGAACCATAAAAGTGAATTTGAGTAAATTGCCATTATTAGTTTTCCGAAACTACCCCCAAATGATGATTTAGGGGGTGTTGAAGTTTGTATGGAAAATCTAATTTCTTGGGCCAATAAACTTGAAACTAGGCACAAATGCTAACGTAAATGAATATTGAAGGTTGTTATTATTAGTTTTTGAAACTGATAAAGATCAAAAGATGATTTAGGCGATTTTAAAGTGTTTCTGAAGAATCTTAGGTTTGGGTTAATAAACTTGACTTAAATACCAACCTAAATAACCAATAAAGGTTGTCATTAATAGCTTTTTAAAACTACCCCCAAAGACGATTTAGAGGGTGTTAAAGTGATTTTGAAGAATCTTATTTCTTGGGTTTATAAATTTGTAAGTTGAAATAAATACCAACAAAAGTATCTCAATAAAGATTGTCAGTATTAGTTTTTCGAATCTACCCCCAAAAGACGATTTAGGGGGATTTAAAGTGTTTTTGAAGAATCTTATTTCTTGGGTTAATAAATTTGAAAGTTGACATAAATACCATCCTTAGTAAACAATTAAGGTTGCCACTATTAATTTATCGAATCTGTCCCATAAGACGACGGATGTTAGTTTTTTTGAAGAATCATATTTCTTTGGTAAATAAACTTGAAACTTGGCACAAATACCAACCTGAGTAAACAATAAAGGTTGTCATTATAAGTTTTTCGAAACTAACTACAAGCTAAGAATCTTACTGGACCAGTTTGTTTTTAACGTAGGGTTTTAGCACTAAGCAGGAATTTTAGGCAATTCAACCTTTAAGGAGGTGAAATTTGTTTGTATGAAAAATCGAATTCCTTGGGGATAAAGTTAATCATCTAAATTCACATAAAACTACCCCCCAGAAAGGGTTAAGGGGTGTTCAAGTTTTTTTGAGGAATCGTACTGCGCAATCTGACTAACATAAACGAAAAAGTAGAAAAGAGTGAATACCATATTTGGATTGTTCAAAACTTGACCCTCAACGGGGCAAAAAGGGATTTTTAAGTTTTAGGGAAGGATTTTACTTTGTGGCTGTAACCTGAAATTAATTATTCTTTAACTCTAATAACGAATCGTCCCAATCCAATAAACCCTGTATACAACGATACCCAATTATTTATTGATTTAATAATAGCTTTTTTTTGGTCACCTTCACTAATTGCACATATTATGAACATCATTTATAGGATAAACGAAATCACGCAAAGTCGCGGGCGGAGTGCTTGTACATATATACATACATAAACTCACACCTTATTCCCATGAGGGTAGGCACAAACTACAGAACGACAATCTGCTACGATTCTTACATACTTCTTTTGCTTCACTCACTTTCATACGTCTTGTCATACACGCACGCCGGTTATGAGTACTGCTCATCTGACCTTTCTGAAGAAAATCACCAATAAAGTGTATGTAGTACAGTATATCTTCCTAGAACTTCCATTCACGTCTGCATTGTAAATACCTCTTATTAGTAGCCTTTCATTCATTCTCTCAACATAAACCATGTTAGCATACTCTTTTCAATTTTTGTTACTACATCATCTGCCTAGCCTTTTCCCAACTATGTAATTTTTGTTACTACATCATCTGCCTAGCCTTTTCCCAACTATGTAATTTTTGTTACTACATCTTCTATTAAACCACAACGTTGTCTTACTACATCATTCCTCCATCTATCATATAAGGTTACACCACGCATACTTCACAAGGAACGCATTCCTACTGCATTAATCCTAATTGCATGTCTTTTTTGTCATACCCAACCTTAACTGCCATACATAAGTGTACCTACCAGCACGCTGCACTGTTGTGAACAGCGAGTCGAGCCTCTTTAGACATCGACTGTTGTTTCTCGGTAATGTATCTGATTTTAGCTACCCTGTAATTAAATCTCGGATACCTTACATAGAAACTGCGGCTAATGTTAATGGAAAGCTTTTACTCTGGTTTACATTCACATAATATGCTTATAGCAATCCGTATTAAGATAAGAGTAATAAGAAACAAAACCTGTTCGAAGTAATTTGTCCCCGTCACAAAAAAACAGGTACCCACCGGCTAACTTTTGTGATTTAGTTCTCTCATTGTGCCTGTTCCAATGTCGTAAAACATTCGCTAGGAAGTGCTCTCAATCTGAAAACTGTTCGAGCATCACTAAAAACTATGGCGAGGACACGGCTGGTTTCACAGTTTCACTAGTGTTTATACGACATCAATATTCAAAGCCAGAAGAAAAATCGGGCGTTGCGTCGCGGGCTGGGCGGGTGGCGAGGAGCTTAGCTGTTCGCTTCTAGCCATGTGTTTATGCAGCGGGTACGCTTCACTGGTTTCTTCGACGACAAAATGCACTCACGTCCCGTCCCGCGTGCACTCAGCTAGGAATTCAAGATGTACTTATTGATCACGGGATCAATCTGTTTTCGCTGCCCTAGTTTAAAATAATGTATCGTTGAAATGTTACTTTTTGTGTAATTTTTGGCAAACGTGTAAATGTGATTTTAACTTAAATAATTGTTTTAAACTCAAATTTGGCGTTTCAGTAGTTACTTTTAGATTTTTTTATTAGAACAACAGGAACTCGCATTTCCATATTACCTTGAGCAATTATCTAGGCAAGCCTCTTACTTCACACTTACAGGTTCTACCAGTTGTAATATATAAAACAGTCCAGTTTCGTCTGAAAATACTGCACCCACGATATCTTAGAAGACGACAGACTAGAATCGTTTTCTACACAATCACACGACCCTCTATTTCATTGTAGCGTACAATCAATGCCGGTCGCAGCTCTGCCGAAGTGAACTAGATAGTGTAAATTTACCACGAGCGTAATTTGTCGTGGGGTGCGTCGAAGCTCGGCAGTTCAAAGGTATTTTCCATTCGCAGGCGAATCGTTGAGCTCGGGACGTGAGCACTTATCCTAAATTAGTAGGGGTTCCATTCTGCGAGGATCTTCGCCGCGTTACGCGATGGAGCGTGTGATCCGCTTGCGCTAAGTTAAACCGATGCTTCTGAACGGGCCCGCTCTCACATCCCTCGTGGCAGCTACCGAACAGTATTTTAGTATACTCCTGCAGTAAGTACTCTATAAATTAGGGCGCCGTTCATTATTTTTAGCTTTGTGATGGAGGAAATATACTGCTGCACCTGCATGAATAGGAAAACTGTTTTTCTAATTTTTCTTTAGTAGGGTTTTCGTTCCCTCTCTCGCTGTCTGAAAATCGGGTTTTAAATCATTTAATTTAAAGCAAACCGTGTACGATTTTTCCAAATTATACTTCCATTAATTCAATTCCTTGAAAATATAACATTAAAGAACTTTTATTATGTAAAACTTTGTTTTGGGGGGCCTGGTGACCTAAAATACAGGTTTTGTAAAAAACTTAGTTTAGGCACCAGTCTTTCCACAAATTAATTATACAATTATATCTGTAGACTCCTTAATCTTTTGTCTGTAAATTTGTGGTAATAAATAAATAAATATCATAAATAATGCGAAATCGGAAATACTTTTTCATCAATGAATCGTTTGTTGGTCCGAACAAAAGTATTTAACGTTGCGAGCTCTAAAACCCGGTTGTGAGTGCTCGGAGCGTTCAAAATGAAACAGATCCGACGGACAACGTTCTACAATAGGTCTTTCTGCCCCTAATGCTGCAATTAGAACGAGCAATACTAGTGAAAGGATTTGTCTCCGCTAATGAAGGACGACTAATTGTACTCGGACTTTTGTTTCTTTTCAAGAAAACATCTGAATACCTAATTGATATTTACGCTCTTTCCCAAGCAGACCTTTTTACAAAATGAAAACAAATATTGAACCTTTTTATTTTCGTCCTAATGTCTCCTAGACATTGTTTTTCATTGTTATTGTTATTTGAAGTGTTCATATAACGTTGGAGACATGAGAATAATATATTTTTATGTTTATTGTAGACTAAAATTATCCCAAGCAGGTTTTATACTACTTACATAATGTTTACTGGAGAAGGAACAGTCGTTTTCCCCTTTTAGTTTTAAGGGTGCCCGTAACGAATTTGTTTACTTTGCGTATTTCTTGAAAAAACCTGTTGAGTAATTAATGTTTAGTATTTTAAGGTAAGGTTGAAGGTGGAAGTGGGTCAGCTATTTGCAGCGAGGCACGAGATTCGTGCCCGCATATTGTGCGGACACCAGCTAATTCGTGCACAGTGTACACAGACGCACAGGGGGATACTGTAATTATGACAGGCATAAATACACATGCACATTTTGTTGTTGTTTCGGATGTTAAATGTACAATTGGTGCATTCTGCTAACATAATAGAATAATTCATGTGTTCTAAATTAAGACCGCTGTGAGGTTTTCGGCTACGAGTCATACATAGCCCAACAGTTCCTGTAAATGTTGGAAGGTCGGTAAACAAAATCAAATCCAGTTCACCTTTATTCGATTATGAAAGATATGGAGTTACCTATTACTCAAGCACCTTTGATGAGTAACCAAACTTAAAGTCAGATATATCAGATGATATATCGCTTCGCTTTTTTATGAACTACTATTAGATTCTTTTTCGTGTTGAGACAAGTAGGGTTATCTGTTGGTTAAAAGATTGTAAGTTATGACTTAAAGACATGTGTACAAAGTATAAAAAATTAGAACACCTAATAAATATGTGTGTCTCTGACTACAAACAAATAAAATCAAGCATTAATGTAAATAAGTTTGCTGCGACAACACGGCCACTAGCAAAAACTGAACTTTGCATTTAATTAAAACTCTTAGCAATTTATTTGCTTATTCAATAATGGCAACGGCAGAAAGGATGCGAAAAAGACAACCATTATTAACCTATTTTTGAAAATGGAGAAAAGCCACGGGTACGATGATTAATTAACAGAGAGCCGGCCGCAAGCGAAGCTCTACGAAGGAAAACTTAATTACTTTTCTCCGCAGAATCATAAAGCTGAATAATTCATACACTAGCTGCAAGGACAGTCTTGGATTTGTGACGTAGGGGCACTTCCCGCCACTCGGCTAAAATTGAATTGCCTCTTACGCCGCGCGACTTACTTTAAAGATTATAAGTATTTGTGTCTACGACGCAACTGTTGTTACATTTTGTGTTGAGTATCAGAGCCATCATACCTATACAGTTCATCTCCAAAATACATACAATTTAATGCTATTGCGAAGATTTGCTTTATGTGTAACGAAAATAACTAAAATTACATACCGGATTTAAATTTTCAAACTTAGTTTTATCACAGTTTGAAATCCATTAACGTCAAAGCAAAGATAAGAAGGCTAGATTTCTCTTCTATCTCACCTATTGCTTAAAGTAAGTTTATTTTGACAGTGCCTTTATATCAATGAGAGAGCTCAGAATGTTACATGGATTACAATTTCACTATTGCCGCAAATCCCTTCAAAGATCGGAGACAAACTATACGACGGACGGACTATTTGCAAAAGCTGATAAAGGGCTGCAGGCAGCTGTTAGAGACTCCCACCTAAATAAATTACGCACTGATTATATTGCTCTAAATGCCAATGCTAGCAATTTCAAGAAAAATATTAACTATCTCACGATGTTTCAAAAGTATCAGGTCTCACTTTCTCAGCTATCAATTGTTTTGCCTGAGTATGCTTGCACAAATACTCTGCCAGCTTTAAGAGCTTCTGACTAAAATAGCTAGTTTTTGTGGTTTAATGTGTGTGTAAAAGTAATGTGTCGCTTCAATTAGATTTGCAGTTGCATATCCGTAGTATACAGGCAATCGTGTATTGTCATGTTATACTTTGTGTTCTAAAGGAACTAGACGGAATTATATCACTGCGAATGTATAATTCAACGGGTGTTTCATCACCTCTCTGTAATATTAGAAACTATACAGTGCATTTTGAATTTTAACGGAAATAAGCTTAATCCATAGGTCGACTACACTAATACTGAAATTTCAGGAGCCCTGACCACCGGTAGCTTGGACCATGTTCCCGATACCAGTGGGCTACTATTTTTTATATTTTAAATGTTTCATTTAATTTTAATTTAAATAAGCTAAAATTAAAAAATATAACGAATGTGTATATAAAATGAATAAATGTAATATGTATGAATATTAAGTTTATATTCAAGTGAATATAAACTTAATATTTATACATATTTTCTTTTACAGCAATGTATTAGCTTTGAGATTGCTAGAAGAACTAAAACAAAATCTTTCAAAGTCTCTGGAATATAAGAAACTATACAGCGCATTTTGAATTTCAAACGAAATAAGCTATATCCATAGTTCGACTACACTAATAATAAAATATGTTTGAATATTAAGTTTGTATTCACTTTAAAATCAAATTTCTTGTGCAGCATTGTGAATATCAGATTGCTAGAAGAACTAAAGTAAAAACCTAAAGTACACTTTTTAATAATATTGCGATTCTTAAATATACTTACTTAATCAAAATTGTATCTTAACGATGAGAATATTTAGCATTCTTTTTTTAAACATACCTGTCTTAAAAGCCATAACAGGCATAAACGTAACTGTAGACTCCGTCCAGCAACTATGCAACAACTATTTAAACTCAACAAATCTAAGTTGCATTTAGTAAGAGTAACTCGAGGAGTCGAGACTCGAGCCGAAGCCCTGCCGTTATCCATCACCTCGTCCTGTTATTTTAACGTGTAACCAAGTTAAACTAATTTATCATAACGTCCATTTACTTACACGAGAAAAAGTTGTACAACAACTCCAAACAAGTCTCTCACTATAAAGTCATTAATTTATATCATCGGCAATGTGTTCTAACTAGACTGTGTTTATTTTATTTAGGATTGGTTTACTCTTGACTCTTGTCTAGGTCAGAGGTGACAGAGACAAAGTCGACGATGGAGTGAGCTTACCCAGAAGAAGCCTTTTCACTCTAACTTTGAAGAGATTCGGGTTGCACGCGTTCGCAAACACAGACGCAGGCAGCACTCTTTTGTTGTGTGTGTTGTTTAAATTAAAAGTAAGGTTATTCCAGAGAACGTTGTCTCTAGAAAATCTATTTTGGAGATTTTAAATGAAGTAGAGCTTAAAACAGCTCTTAACGGACCTCAAAATAGATGTTTATTTACGCTGGAATTATGTTTTTCTTTCAAACGAGAGGATTAACTTTCTGCGAATTGGTTTCGCGTGGGAGGTGGAGAACTTGTGTAAGTATTGTTATGCATCTTGTTTAGGACGCATTATGAGAAGCAGTGGACAACAATTGCAGTCTCTGTTGCAAAGTAAGAACTTCAAAGTAAAGTATTAACCCCACTTTAACAAGTTTGTGAATGCGTTATCAATGACATAATTAAGTGTACATGCATAGACAAATTTACGAGGCAGTCTCAAAACGATCCACGAACAAGGTAAGGTGTAATTATGAAAAGTCAATAAACCATGATTAGACTTGAAAAAGTGCTGCGTAGTTAAACGTCTAAAGTACAAAAGTAAACTTGTTAGGACCAAACTTCGTTAATGCAGAATCAAGGACGAACGTTAGCTTTCTAAAGAGGAGGAATAAGGTAACAAAGTTTTTGGAGACGATTTTATTAATTTTATTCTTTACGTAAGTCGTGATTTATTTTTAATGACGACATAGAATGTCTGACGTCTTTCAGAAAGATTTGTGAAATTTTTGGACACAGATTTACGAGTAGGTAGTTAGTGTTGTGTCTGCAAATATTTTTACTTCGACCTCCGTGAAATGCAAACTCGTCGCCTAAAACAACAAAATATAAATTATTTGTAATTATTTTGAAGATAAATATTAATTTACTTATAAGGTATTTGAATCTGTAACATGTTAAATTACGTTATACTATAAATTATAGAGAATCGGTAAAGGAATCACCCACCTAGCGGACGCCTCGCGGTTTCACCCGCGTTGTTCCCGTTCCCGTGGGAATACATAGATAAAAAGTAGCCTATGTCACCCAGGGATAGTGTAGCTTCCCAACGGTAATAGTACATTGTGTATTAAGTGCGGTAAGTAAGGAATTACGATCAAGGCTCTAGTAGAAGCCCTCAGTCTTCGACTTCGGGCTTTCTGAGTCGAGGTTCGTAATTCCCGTACCGCCCAGCGCCCGTGAAACACAATGTTTTTCATCACATTTGCGAGTAATAATTATGAATTATAGCTTTAATACACAAGTCAGCACAGCTATTATTACGAAATACGTGATATAGTTTTTAAGCGGATGGCGAGTTTTTGCCCACACCACAGATTATACAAATGTATCGTTCAGAAACTTAAGGGCAAATACTTATGTAGGTAGTCAGCCATGTGGAGTGTAAAAAAAATAAAAATATTCGACCTTTTGATACAAATAACTATTAAAGAACATTAGTTGAGTATTTAAGTAACATGTAGTGAGATTGCAAAGAAATTCCTGTTTAGATAACATTTTAAGACAATTTCTCAATTGCGTGTAAAGTCCTTGCTTGAACATGCATGAACTGTGTGCTGTGCTATAAATTAAAAAAATATTACTTACCGTCCTTGGGTTTCATGACAAAAAGAAAGCTCAAGGGTTTTATATGGGGCATGACGGCCAAGATAACCTGTATGTTTAGATACTGTTTACGTGCAAGTGTGAAAAAGAATTTTTGAAATCGGTTTTTAAGTTTATTCGTTATATACAAATGTTTCCTCTTTATAATATTAATATAGATATAGATTAAATTTACGCAAAGCAATCATGAATGAATTGGAAATAAATAAAATAACACGATTCGAATTTAAAATTAACGTGCACAATAATGTTATTTATTAAAACAAATAGTATACCAACCATTCATAATAATTTAAACAATCCTTAGAAAAAATAAAATGATTCCAGTACATGTTAATAAGATTCTGTAGTAAACGCCGTACTAGCAAATCCTCATTTTAGTAAAGTGCAGTAGCTGAGAAAATAACTATCGCTTTTGCAGCATGGCTCATTGAATAATTAATTTAAAAGAAACATTGAAACGAAAATAAGAATGAATTCACTTCTTTCTAATATTGTTTCCTACATAGTACGAGTAGGTATTTGGCACGAAGAGACAAAAAAAATGTATGTCAATGTCAATAGATAATTATATATTATGGATAACGGATAGATTAACAACAATCTTAAAGTACTGTATGAACCATAAAAGTGAATTTGAGTAAATTGCCATTATTAGTTTTCCGAAACTACCCCCAAATGATGATTTAGGGGGTGTTGAAGTTTGTATGGAAAATCTAATTTCTTGGGCCAATAAACTTGAAACTAGGCACAAATGCTAACGTAAATGAATATTGAAGGTTGTTATTATTAGTTTTTGAAACTGATAAAGATCAAAAGATGATTTAGGCGATTTTAAAGTGTTTCTGAAGAATCTTAGGTTTGGGTTAATAAACTTGACTTAAATACCAACCTAAATAACCAATAAAGTTTGTCATTAATAGCTTTTTAAAACTACCCCCAAAGACGATTTAGAGGGTGTTAAAGTGATTTTGAAGAATCTTATTTCTTGGGTTTATAAATTTGTAAGTTGAAATAAATACCAACAAAAGTAATCTCAATAAAGATTGTCAGTATTAGTTTTTCGAATCTACCCCCAAAAGACGATTTAGGGGGATTTAAAGTGTTTTTGAAGAATCTTATTTCTTGGGTTAATAAATTTGAAAGTTGACATAAATACCATCCTTAGTAAACAATTAAGGTTGCCACTATTAATTTATCGAATCTGCCCCCATAAGACGAAGGATGTTAGTTTTTTTGAAGAATCATATTTCTTTGGTAAATAAACTTGAAACTTGGCACAAATACCAACCTGAGTAAACAATAAAGGTTGTCATTATAAGTTTTTCGAAACTAACTACAAGGCTAAGAATCTTACTGGACCAGTTTGTTTTTAACGTAGGGTTTTAGCACTAAGCAGGAATTTTAGGCAATTCAACCTTTAAGGAGGTGAAATTTGTTTGTATGAAAAATCGAATTTCTTGGGGATAAAGTTAATCATCTAAATTCACATAAAACTACCCCCCAGAAAGGGTTAAGGGGTGTTCAAGGTTTTTTTGAGGAATCGTACTGCGCAATCTGACTAACATAAACGAAAAAGTAGAAAAGAGTGAATACCATATTTGGATTGTTCAAAACTCGACCCTCAACGGGGCAAAAAGGGATTTTTAAGTTTTAGGGAAGGATTTTACTTTGTGGCTGTAACCTGAAATTAATTATTCTTTAACTCTAATAACGAATCGTCCCAATCCAATAAACCCTGTATACAACGATACCCAATTATTTATTGATTTAATAATTGCTTTTTTTTGGTCACCTTCACTAACTGCACATATTATGAACATCATTTATAGGATAAATGAAATCACGCAAAGTCGCGGGCGGAGTGCTTGGTACATATATACATACATAAACTCACACCTTATTCCCATGGGAGTAGGCCCAAACTACAGAACGACAATCTGCTACGATCCTTACATACTTCTTTTGCTTCACTCACTTTCATACGTCTTGTCATACACGCACGCCGGTTATGAGTACTGCTCATCTGACCTTTCTGAAGAAAATCACCAATAAAGTGTATGTAGTACAGTATATCTTCCTAGAACATCCATTCACGTCTGCATTGTAAATACTTTTTGTTAGTCGCCTTTCATTCATCTTCTCAACATAAACCATGTTAGCATACTCTTTTCAATTTTTGTTACTACATCTTCTATTAAACCACAACGTTGTCTTACTACTTCATTTTTGCCATACCCAACCTTCACTGCCATACATAAGTGTAGCTACCAGCACCCTGCACTGTTGTGAAAAGCGAGTCGAGCCTCTTTAGATATCGACCGTTGTTTCTCGGTAATGTATCTGATTTTAGCTACCCTGTAATTAAATCTCGGATACCTTACATAGAAACTGCGGCTAATGTTAATGGAAAGCTTTTACTCTGGTTTACATTCACATAATATGCTTATAGCAATCCGTTTTAAGATAAGAGTAATAAGAAACAAAACCTGTTCGAAGTAATTTGTCCCCGTCACAAAAAAACAGGTACCCACCGGCTAACTTTTGTGATTTAGTTCTCTCATTGTGCCTGTTCCAATGTCGTAAAACATTCGCTAGGAAGTGCTCTCAATCTGAAAACTGTTCGAGCATCACTAAAAACTATGGCGAGGACACGGCTGGTTTCACAGTTTCACTAGTGTTTATACGACATCAATATTCAAAGCCAGAAGAAAAATCGGGCGTTGCGTCGCGGGCGGGGCGGGTGGCGAGGAGTTTAGCTGTTCGCTTCTAGCCATGTGTTTATGCAGCGGGTACGCTTCACTGGTTTCTTCGACGACAAAATGCATTCACGTCCCGTCCCGCGTGCACTCAGCTAGGAATTCAAGATGTACTTATTGATCACGGGATCAATCTGTTTTCGCTGCCCTAGTTTAAAAGAATGTATCGTTGAAATGTTACTTTTTGTGTAATTTTTGGCAAACGTGTAAATGTGAGTTTAACTTAAATAATTGTTTTAAACTCAAATTTGGCGTTTCAGTAGGTAATTTTAGATTTTTTTATTAGAACAACAGGAACTCGCATTTCCATATTACCTTGAGCAATTATCTAGGCAAGCCTCTTACTTCACACTTACAGGTTTTACCAGTTGTAATATATAAAATAGTCCAGTTTCGTCTGAAAATACTGCACCCACGATATCTTAGAAGACGACAGACTAGAATCATTTTCTACACAATCACACGACCCTCTATTTCATTGTAGCGTACAATCAATGCCGGTCACAGCTCAGCCGAAGTGAACTAGATAGTGCGTATTTACCGCGAGCGTAATTTGTCGTGGGGTGCGTCGAAGCTCGGCAGTTCAAAGGTATTTTCCATTCGCAGGCGAATCGTTGCACTCGGGACGTAAGCACTTATCCTAAATTAGTAGGGGTTCCATTCTGCGAGGATCTTCGCCGCGTTACGCGATGGAGCGTGTGATCCGCTTGCGCTAAGTTAAACCGATGCTTCTAAACGGGCCCGCTTTTACATCCCTCGTGGCAGCTACCGAACATTATTTTGGTATACTCCTGCAGTAAGTATTCTATAAATTAGGGAGTCGTCCATTATTCTTAGCTTTGTGATGGAGGAAATATACTGCTGTACCTACATGAACAGGAAAACTGTTTTCACCCTCTGTCGCTGACTGAAAATCGGGTTTTAAAGCATTTAATTTAAAGTAAACCGAGTACGAGTTTTCAAAATACTGCTTCCATTCATTCAATTCTTTGAAAATAAAACATAAAAGAACTTCGAAAAAATACCTTGAGTAAGAAAAGGAAGTGAATTGATACTAATTCAACATCTTACTCAATGCACGTTTCGTTCTGAAGGTCGTATTGTTACACTATGTAAGGATAATGCGAGATCGGAAATACTGTTTCATCAATGAATCGTTTGTTGGTCCAAACAATAGTCTTTAACGTTGCGAATTCTAAAACCCTGTAGTGAGCGCTCGGAGCGTTCAAAATAAAACAGATCCGACGGACAACGTTCTACAATAGGTCATTCTGTCCCTAATGCTGCAATTAGAACGAGCAATACTAGTGAAAGGATTTGTCTCCGCTAATGAAGGACGACTAATTGTACTCGGGCTTTTGTTTCTTTTCAAGAAAACATCTGAATACTTAATTTATATTTACGCTCTTGCCCCTGCAGACCTTTTTACAAAATGAAAACAAATATTGAAACTTTTTATTTTCGTCCTAATGTCTCCTAGACATTGTTTTTCATTGTTATTGTTATTTGAAGTGTTCATATAACGTTGGAGACATAAGAAAAATATATTTTTATGTTTATTGTAGACTACAATTATCCCAAGCAGGTTTTATACTACTTACATAATGTTTACTGGTGAAGGAACAGTCGTTTTCCTCTTTTAGTTTTAAGCGTGCCCGTAACGAATTTGTTTACTTTGCGTATTTCTTGAAAAAAAACCTGTTTAGTAATTAATGTTTATTATTTTAGGGTAAGGTTAAAGGTGGAAGTGGGTCAGCTATTTGCAGCGAGGCACGAGATTCGTGCCCGCATATTGTGCGGACACCAGCTAATTCGTGCACAGTGCACACAGACGCACAGGGGCATGCTGTAATTATGACAGGCATAAATACACATGCACAAGTAGTTGTTGTTTCGGATGTTAAATATACAATTGGTGCATTCTGCTAACATAATAGGATAATCCATGTATTCTAAATTAAGACCGCTACATAGCCCAACAGTTCCTGTAAATGTTGGAAGGTCGGTAAACAAAATCAAATCCAGTTCACCTTTATTCGATCATGAAAGAGATGAAAGTTACCTATTACTCAAGCAACTTAGATGAGTAACCAAGAAGTCAGATATATCAGATGATGACTATTCAGTTCTTCTTCTTTCGTCTCGAGACAAGTGGGATTACCTGTTGTTTAAAAGATTGTAAGTTATGCCTTAAAGGCACGTGTACAAAGTATAAAAAAGTAGAACACCTAATAAATATGTATGTCTCTGTCCACAAACAAATAAATTCAAGCATTAATGTAAATAAGTTTGCTGCGACAACACGGCCACTAGCAAAAACTGAACTTTACATTTAATTAAAACTCTTAACACTTTATTTGCTTATTCAATAATGGAAAAGGCAGAGAGGATGCGTAAAAGACAACCATTATTAACCTATTTCTGAAAGTGGAGAAAAGCGACGGGTAGGATGATTAATTAACAAAGAGCCGGCCGCAAGCGAAGCTCTACGAAGGAAAACTTAATTACTTTTCTCCGCAGAATCATAAAGCTGAATAATTCATACACTAGCTGCAAGGACAGTCTTGAATGTGTGACGTAGGGGCACTTCCCGCCACTCGGCTAAAATTGAATTGCCTCTTACGCCGCGCTACTTACTTTAAAGATTATACGTATTTGTGTCTACAACGCAACTGTTGTTGCATTTTGTGTTGGGTATCAGAGCCGTCATACCTATTTATTTCATTTCGAAAATACATACAATTGAATGCTATTGCGAAGATTTGGTTTATGTGTAACGAAAATAACTATTACATCTTTATGAACGTGAACGTCAAAGCAAAGATGAGAAGGCTAGATCTCTCTTCTACCTCACCTATATAGCTTAGACTATGTTTATTTTGACATTGCCTTTATATCAATGAGAGAGCTCAGAATGTTACATGGATTACAATTTTTATGTTGCCGCAAATCCTTCCGAAGATCGGAGACAGACTTTACGACGGACGGACTATTTGCAAAAGCTGATAAAGTGTTGTGCGCAGCTGTTAGAGACTCCTACCTAAATAAATTACCCACTGATTCTATTGCACTAAAAGCCCATGCTGGCAATTTCAAGAAAAAATTTAAACTATCTAAAAATATAATGTTTAAAAGTATCATACGAGTATCTCACCTTCTCAGCTATCAATTGTTTTCCCTGAAAATTATGCTTGCTCAAGAAGTATGCCAGCTCTAAGAGCTTCTGCCTAAAATAGCTAGTTTTGGTATGATAATGTGTGTGAAAACGTAATGTGTCGCTTCAAATGGTTTTGCAGTTGCATATCCCTAGTATACAGGCAGTTGTGGTGCTATATTTTGTGTTCTAAAGGGACTAGAAGGCGTTTCATAGCCTCTCTGGAATATGTGAAACTATACAGTGCATTTAGAATTTCAAAGGAAACAAGCATAGTTCAACTACACTAATAATAAAATTTCAGGAGCCCTGACCACCGGTAGCTTGGACCCAGTTCCCGATACTGGTGGGCTACTATATTTATAACCCCCGCCGGAAAAAGAGGGGTCTGTCTGTGGCATCATAGCGCCTAAACGGATGAACCGATTTTGATTTAGTTCTTTTTGTTTGAAAGGTGATTTTGTCGAGATTGTTTTTAGCTATGTTTGAATAAACTCGGTTCAGCCGTTCAAAAGTAATGGGCGTTTTACTGTTTGAATCGGACTTTTTTCGCAAGGTATCGTGTCATAATTACGTGTTCAATAGATTGCTGATCGAAGCGTATCATAATCTGCCGGGGGTTTTTTAAATTTTGAAATTTGTATATTTCAAATGATTCTTTGTAATTTTATTTTATTTTAAATAAGCTAATATTTAAAAATGTAACAAATATGTATATAAAATGAATAAATGAAACATGTTTGAATATTAAGTTTATATTCACTTAAAAATCACATTTCTTTTGCAGCAATGTGAATATCAGATTGCTAGAATAACTAAAGTAAAACCCTACTTAATACGATGTGATAATATTGCGATATTTAAATAAACTTACTTAATCAAAATGGGCCTTATCAGAAAGCTTAAAGTCACCTAAAGGGCCATGCAGAGGGTTATGCTCGGAGTTTCCTTGCGTGATCACGTCAGAAATGAAGATATCCGCAGGAGAACCAAAGTTACCGACATAGCCCGAAGAATTGCCAAACTTAAGTGGCAGTGGGGAGGGCACATTGCTCACAGAACGGATGGCTGATGGGGTCGAAAAGTTCTGGAATGGCGACCGCAAACCTGAAGACGATACGTTAGAAAACCTCCCACTAGGGAAGCGGTTGCGGGCAGCCGCTGGATACGAGACGCACGGGATTAGTTAAAGTGGCGACGCCTGGGGGAGACCTATGTCCAGCAGTGGACGTCTTTCGGCTGAAATGATGATGATGAGGAATCAAAATTTGTATCCTAACGAAGTGAATATTTAGGTTTTTTTTTGAAACCAGAATCGTCTTAAAATAACAGACATCCAAGATCCTAAACGTAGCTGTAGAGCTGTAGACTCTGTCTAGCAACTATGCAACAACTGTGTAGGCTGAACAAATCTAAGTTGCATTTAGTACGAGTAACTCGAGGAGTCGAGACTCGAGCCAGAAGCCCCGCCGTTATCCATCACCTTGTCCTGTTATTTATACGTGTAACCAAGTTAAACTAATTTGTCATAACGTCCATTTACTTACGTCGAGAAAGTTGTCCAACAACTCCAAACAAGTCTCTCACTATAAAGTCATTAATAATTATCATCGGCAATGTGTTCTAACTAGATTGTGTTTATTTTATTTAGGATGGGTTCACTCTTGACTCTTGTCTAGGTCAGAGGTGACAGAGACAAAGTCGACGATGGAGTGAGCTTACCTAGAAGAAGCCTGTTCACTCTAACTTTGAAGAGATTCGCGTTGTATGCGTTTGCATACACAGACGCAGACAGTAAATTCCACTCTTTTGCTGTGTGTGTTGTTAAAAGTAAGGTTATTCCAGAGAACGCGTCTCTAGAAAATCTATTTTGGAGTTTTTAAATGAAGTAGAGCTTAAAACAGCTCTTAATGGACCTCAAAGTAGATGTTTATTTACGCTAGAATTTTGTTTTTCTTTCATGTGAAAGTTAATTCTCTCCGATTAACTTTCTGCGAATTGGTTTCGCGTGGGAGGTGGAGAACTTGTCTAAGTATTGTTATGCATCTTGTTTAGGACGCATTATGAGAAGCAGTGGACAACAAGAGCAGTCTTAGTTGCAAAGTAAGAACTTCAAAGTATTAACCTCACTTTAACAGGTTTGTGAATGCGATTGACATAATGAAGTATACATGCATAGCCCAAATTTACTTAGACGTCTAAAACACGTACCACGTACAAGGCAAGGTGTTATTATGAAAAGCCAATAAACCATAATTAGACTTGAAAAAGTGCTGCGTAATTAAACGTCTAAAGTACAAAAGTAAACTCGGTAGGACCAGACTTCATTAATGCAGAATCAAGGACGAACGTTGACTTTCTGAAGAGGAGGAATAAGGTAACAAAGTTTTTGGGGACGATTTTATTAATATAACTCTTTACGTAAGTCGTGATTTATTTTAAATAATGTAGAATGACTGACGTCTTTTAGAACGATTTGTGAAAGAACAATGGCAGAATAATAGTTGACAAAAATTTAAGCGTCTAGATAATCTTATAATATAGAAAGAGTTTAATGATTTTTCTATGATTATTCAAATAAAAAATAATTTCACTAAAACCACAGAAAAATATATACATTTATGGGAATATCAAATGATTAAAATAATTTACAGAAACATTTTACACTTTCAAGTGTTGTCATTTACTATATTCATACTATTTTCGTATATATTTGTAAGACCACATGAAAGTTCAATATATTTTTCATAGGAAGTTATTATTACTAGTAACTATGCTATTAATAATAATCAAAAATAAAAGTGTTATGCTTGAAAAATGTTTTTATAAGAAATACTTCATGCAATTATTCAATATCTCAAACAAAATAATAGTAAGAATTCCATTTAATGTTTTTTTTTTTTTTTTTTTTTTTTTTATATCCTATAGGCTCGCGCTTGACCACTATCTCACCTGATGGTAAGCGATGATGTGGTCGACGGTGAAACACGCTTGCCTAGAAATAACCTATTCACTCTTGACTTAAAGACCCCCAGATTGTAGCTGTCGGGAAACACAGACTCCGGCAGGGAATTCCACTCCTTAGCTGTACGCATAATAAAAGTGTTCTCAAAACGTTTTGTGCGTATGGGTGGAATGTCCACCATGTATCGATGGCGCATCGCCGTACGTCTGGTAGTCCGATGGTGAAACGGGCTCGGTGGAATTAGATCGTGCAATTCCATCGCACACTCCCCGAAATGTAACCGATAAAAAACTGACAGGCTGGCAACTCGGCGACGATGTTCAAGACTCTGGAGCTTTGACTTGACCAGCGCCTCGTCGCCGATGAGCCTCTTGGCCCGCTTTTCGATCGACTCTAGTGCATCAAGCTGGTATTTGGCAGATCCATCCCAGAGATGAGAACAGTACTCCATGCATGATCGAACTTGCGCTTGATACAAATTGAGGAGCTGCTTCGGCGTGAAGTACCTTCTCACCTTCGCAAGGATCCCCAGCTTTTTGGCTGCCAGCTGAGCTTTTGCCTCAATGTATGGGCCAAAATTGAGAGTCGATGTCAACGTAACGCCAAGAAGCTCAAGATGGTCCGTTATTGGCACGGTCACATCTCGGAAAGTTGGAGCCGGTTGAAATTGGCTCTTTTTTGCGGAAAAAAGACACGCCTGGGTTTTAGCAGCGTTAAACCTGACCAGATTGGCATCGCCCCATTCGGAGACTGCCTGTAAGGACAGGTTCAAACGCTCCACCATGGCCTAATAATGTTATGGCAACTCTTAACTAAAATGAAATGTCACTGTCACAAAAAAAAACGGTCCGGTCTGTCACGAGCTACCGTGCTTTTCGTATCGGTTGTGTTCGTTTTGTTTTTTGCTTATATCTATTTGACTTGGCTTGCTTACGGACTGATATTCGTTTCGCTTTGTGTTACGCGACTTGTGCATGCCTAAATAATTCTGATCTTGCCCTGCGTGACTGTGCTATCGCCCCTTTGGACTCCGATTTTGCCCCACCGTTTGGATTGTTAAAGTGCGTTTTATTTGAAACACTATGGGAGATCGTAGCAGATTTACGCGAATCCTATGTGTTAACAGCAACATTTGCGTTACACGTTGCGCCGCTATCCTGCCCAGACACTCGATCCAAGAGTCACTAGTTTACTCTATAGCTGTGTATATCCATATAGTGACAACTCTGGTGTGGTATTTAGGATGGGCAGATCAGACATCAAGATAATATCACAGTGCTAGCAGAATTTCTAGATTCTATTCCATATGAGAAGATGATGAGGAGGAATAAAAATGTACAAAATGTAGAATTGTTTCATTTTTTATTAATTACAATTACCTATGATAAAAGCTGTGTACACTTCACTGTTTTGTGTGCACTTCTTTTCCCCGTAGATGTAGGCAAAGAAATCATTCTTCATCTTGGTACCTACGATCCTGTCTATCCTCTTTCTCTTTTTCCAGAATCATCAACCTTTAAGGCAACCATTGAGTGTTAGAGAAACCATACAAGCGTACTTTTGACCCAACGATATATGTTAGTACGTATACATATTTTCCAAGAAGGTACCCACTAAAGGTTAACTGACTGTTACAATTATGCTAAAAAATATAGGTACCTACATATATTATATAAAAACCTTATAAAGCTCAATTATGTGGGTACATTTAGTTCAGAATTTACTAAACTAACAACAAACTACCACAGCACGCCATACTTTCTCCAAGTGACATAAGACATAACCTAAAAGTTCAAAATGTTCAAATCTAAAAACATCTTTTTTTCTAGGCTCTCTCAGGACAAAATTCTTTGACTAAGTTACTCAGGGGCTGACGCTACGAATTTTAAGTTTTTTTTTTGGGTATAGACGACACTATTTCTTTTTAACTAATTTTATGTATGAAAGCCTGCCATTGTTCTTTTTGGACTACAGATTTACGAGTAGGTGAGATTAGAGTTGTGTAGGCAAATATTTTTATTTTGGCCTTTATTCCTTACATGAAAAGCAAACTCCTCTCCTAAAACAACAAAATATAGATTATTTGTAATTATTTTGAAGATAATTATAAAATTATAGAGAATCGGTAAAGGTATGTCCCGCCTATAGGCATACAACATTCCAGATTATAATTAAACTAGCGGACGGCTCGCGATTTCACCCACGTAGTTCCCGTTCCCGAGGGAATACAGGGATAAAAAGTAGCCTATGTCACCCGGAGATAGTGTAGCTGCCCAATGGTGAAAGAATTTTTGATTCGGCGCGCGGCTCGCGCGCGCTTGTGTTTTCGGGTTGGGTGCGCGTCTCAGACTGCGCGCCACCGACTCTGGCGCGTAGTCGGGCGGAGCGCCGGCTCGGTTGAGAAAGGGGCTGCGGAGTGCGAACTTGTCGCGATGGCTTATTACTACGCGCTATAATCTCCCCCTCCAAGTCAGCAGAAGTCTCTGGAGCTGGCTTGGAACCTAATACATTACGCGGAAGGCCCTTCTTCCGGTTGTGGACGATTACGCCTGTATTGCCTACATAAAGCGTCAGGAGACTGGCATGATACCTGCCCCGAGGTACTTCATCTTTGTCGACTACTTCATAGGTAGTCGGCGAAACTACCTTACTGATACGATAAGGACCTTCGCGCCGCGGGTCAAAATTGCTAGTATAGCCTTTTGCTGCGTTACTAAGGCGATGACTATCCACAAGGCCGAGGTCACCCTCCTGATAACAGGGTCCAGGACGACGATGATTGTCGGCTGCTTCCTTACGGATGTCTTGTTGGTGTTCGACTTGCCACTTTACTTCCTGCCAGCGGTGTAAGAAGTCACGCAAATATGGTGATATTTGCGGCACGTAATTCTCCTGCTCCACGATAGCTCGCAGGTCGTGAGCTACGTCCGTCGGAGACCGCAACTCGCGCGCAAACGTCAAATATGCGGCGGAGTGGTCAGTGCCCTGATTATAAGCTGTGTTTAAAGCAAACCTTATAGCGGGCAATACTTCTGGCCAACGACGATGTTCCGGATCTAACAATATTGCCAACATTTTCTTCATCTCTCGATTCTTTCGTTCAGCGGGGTTGGCTTCGGGGTGATAGACGGGAGTTAAGAATTGCTGAACTCCAAGGACGTGCATGGCCTTCTGCATCACAGCTGACACGAACTGTGTCCCATTGTCAGAAATTACTCGACGTTGAAAGCCATATCGCATGAACACTTCTTCGATAAGTGCTTTCGCACAAGACTCAGCAGTCGCCCCGCACAACGCAAATAATTCTACCCATCGGCTAGCGGTGTCCTCCACCAAGAGAATCCACTTCTCTCCCTTATTACTTTCGGAAAGTGGACCAAATTGGTCCATTGCAAGCGCTTCGAAACGCTGCTGTAGCACTGGGGTCTGGAGTAGACCTGCAGGCTTGAGATTTGTGGCTTTATACTGCTGACACTTATCGCAGGACTTTAAGTACTGGGCCACGTAAGTTCTCATATTTCTGAAATAATATCTCTCTTTTATCTTCCTCAAAGTCCTCTCCAAACCAAAGTGTCCAGCAGTGGGCGCATCGAGAGCTCTGCTTGTAACGACTCTGGAACAACTAGTTGAGGCTCTTCGGAGTAACCATCCGGGTCACACCGGTACAACACCCCTTGTGAGAGGTAATAACCTCTATCCGTCCAGCGCAGGGCTGCATCTGGGGTAATGGGACCTTCAAAATCCTCTATGATTTTGTTTACCTCGGGATCTTTAAGCTGAGCATTACGAATATCCTCGGGGTTCCTTTGAGGCAAGTCAACGATTACCGGACAAATGCTGTAAGTAGAGCTCGGCTCTTCAACATCGACTTTCACTGGTCGACTGAGAGTGTCAGCAACCAAGTTGACTCTTCCAGGTGTATACTCAATATCTAGGTTGTAACACTGAATTTTCATTGCCCAGCGGGCCAAACGACCGCTAGGTGTCTTCAGGGATAAGAACCATTTCAATGGCTGGTGATCGGTAGCCACACGAATCTTAAACTAAAACATTTCTTAAGCTAACACTAGCAATCGATAGTTTAGCACCGGTATCTAAAAGAGCACTACTACTTTCACCGTAAATTTTAATGTTTAGCTTTGGCCTACTACGCGGTTCTAATGATTTAATACCAAACGAGGACACTGATTGAAACGGAATGGGTAACGTATTAGGTTACTTCTCTTTACACGTCGAGCAATTCAAACGAATGACGCCGGGTGCTCCACACCCTAAACAAGTAATAGAAGAAACTGGCGGAGGCGCATCTCCTTCTACGGTACCATCTTTGCCTTTCTTTTGCTTCGCCAGCCGCTGACAAGAATCTTTAACATGACCGTACTGTTTACAGTAATTGCAATGGGGCCTAATCTTACTTGTAGAAGGCACACCAGGCACAGCAATAGACGGTGCAGTCGGTGACGACGCCGACGTCAGCGGTTTTCTATCTACAGGGACGCGCGGCCTTAGTTCATCAAGAATATCTTCGATGCGGCGCGCCTGCGTCAACATTTCCGCAAAAGTATTAAAAGCCGTGCGTGGAAGTTTTTCTCGGATGCGATGGTTAAGCAACCCATATGCCATGTTCACCTGAACCACCTCTGGAAGCAGGAATGGTGGTAGCTGAGCGATCAGGGCCCGAATATGGCACACAAACAAATCCGTAGCTTCGTCTACTCGTTGTTCCCGCTCAAATATTTTTCTATATAATTTATGCGGCGGCAATCGTGGTCCAAATGTTTGCTTTAGTGATTCTACAGCAACTTGCCAGGAGGCGGTGGTATCTTTTACTCCTTGCCACCACGTAGCGGCAAGTCCCGTCAACAACATGGGTAGACCACGAAGAGCGTTGTGGTCATCGACGCCAACACACTCTTTATAAGTCTCTACAGCATCAATAAACGCCAAAACATTGCTTGACTTCTCGCCGTCGAAACGCGCCGTACACTTGGCGAAATGGCCACATTGACTGGATTAAACTGGTGTACTTACAGGATCGCTACGACTTAGCCTGTTTATCAGCAATAGGAGTTGCTCGGTCGACATTGTGACCGGAGCCGCTGCAGCGGCAGCAGCCAGCTGCGGATCTACCGCGGCCATCTGCGTGGCAGCAGTGTCGGTGGCAACGCCGCGCGGAGCCTCCTCCGGCACGGGCGCGGGCGGTGCCATGGCCTCTGACAAAGCACCAACCGAAGCAGGACTACCAGCGCGTGATCTCGTTAGCACCATTGTGAAATAGTCCACAAAACGAACGAAACAACAACTTAGGTACTATAGGTAGTCTAGGTTTCACCTAAGCAATAAGACTGTTCGCAGTCTCACAACAGTACAACAGTTATTACTTAATCACAGTTCGTAAACTAATAAGAATTTACGCAAACGAGGTTGTGAAACAGTCCACACACGAATGAAACACAAACTTAGATACGCTAGGTAGTCTACTTTCTACCGGAGCACTAAGACTATTCGTAGTCTCACAACCCTTAAACAGTTACTAGACACAGATCGCCTCGCGATACAAACTGAACACACTTAGGTTTTAGATATTTCCTTAGGGCCAAAAGTTTCTCAGTTACACGATTAAACAGTCAATTAATATTATTGTACATTCACTACTACACAAGTTCATATCGACATAGTCAGTAATCTAGGTTCAGGTAAAACAATTTTACCCACGACAAACCCTAGCGCACAAATTACGAACACACATACGCTTATGCCCGATGCGTGAATTGCACTAATAGTCTTCACTCTTCTATTGTTATTTACTGTTCGCACACGACAGGTACGAGTACATAAGGTATAATACATAAACTGGGATACGAGGCGAGTGACGCCTGTACCAGACGCGCGCTTACACAATCATGCTCACTTATTTTCTTGGAATGTTTTGTTCTGCTCCACGATAGGCTGCCAGTTATAGGGAGTGTGTGTGTAAGCAAAACTCACTGATTATATTTAACACGTTTTATTAAAGTAAACAATTCAGTTACACCGGTATAGGAATAGAATTAGATAAGACAATAGAAGTTTAAGACAGTAATCGATCCGCGATCGATTCGGCGCGCTTGTGCTTTCGGGTTGGGTGCGCGTCTCAGACTGCGCGCCACCGACTCTGGCGCGTAGTCGGGCGGAGCGCCGGCTCGGTTGAGAGAGGGGCTGTGGAGTGCGAACTTGTCGCGATGGCTTATTACTACGCGCTATAATTTGAATTTAAAATTAACGTGCACAATAATATGTTATTTTTTAAAATAAATAGTATAACAACCATTCACAATAATTAAACTAAATCTAATCGAAACTTATAAAAATTAAATCATTCCATTACATGTTAATACGATTCTGTAGCAAATCGTCCTTTTAGTAAAGTGAAATAGCTGAAAAATAACTATCGTTTTTGCATCATGGCTCATTGTATAATTAATGTAAAAGTAACATTTGTAACTGGCGGTATCCTCACACACGCCATCCACTCAGCCACCGCCAGAGCACGTACCACCAGTGTCAGCGGCGGCTGCAGCCGCGTCAAACTCGAGCGACGAGTATTTTTCTCCGCCAACGTCGCCAACACCTATACGACGGCAGGGGAGAGACCAGCAACCGAAGAACTTAGGGCCTAGGGTTCCTCGCTGCCAGCCTGCGGTCCGCTCATCAAGCAAGTGTCAACAGACCAAATTTCTTAGATTTTCTTTAAAATATATTTTAAATGCATTATCGTGCCAAATAGAACAAGAAGTTACAATATAAATTAATAAAAGTTAAATTTTCTAATAATTTAATCTGCACAATGCCAACAAAGACAAGCGTATGACAGGAAAATGTCAACCAATATCGAAAAAATTTGGTAACAAGAAAATGCCGACTAGAAGCCAGACTAAGCAACTAAACACAGCCAACATCCCCGGCTTCATCAATCGGCTCCGCCTCGCAGCCCTCAGGGCAATTCGTGAGTAGTGTGATTCCGGTCACTGCAGTTGTGTCGAGCTCGAAGGACAAATACTTCTCGCCGCCGACGACACAACCATATTCGCGTCGACATGGAGGACGCCGGCCGCCGGACCACTTTAGCCCTCGAGGCCTACCGGTCTCTGAGACCCAGCACCCGGCGGAAGTGTGCAGCGCATGCGATATACTCAATCCATCAGTGAAAACTTCATGCGCTTATACTTTGGGGCTACATAGAGAAAAACAACCTGACCGCGGACCGTGTCCGGATATTCTCTTTGTTTCAGGTGCTTGAGCCAACAGCTTTCAACTTTTCGGTTTAATGACTTTCAGATCAGGTGCGGGTCATCCAGCGTAAATATTTGTTAGATGATACTGTACTTGATTGCCTTCGATCTGAATTGGGTGGCCGTGTCACTGCACCATCGTCACAGACTGTGGTACCACCACAGTCCAACCAAATTCAGTATGACAGGGTTACAAATGTAATGAGAAACTGATGAGTGCTTTGGGGTGTACTATTCGGTAATATCGCTACGTGCCCTCCGAACTTGGGCAACGCTGACCTCGTTTGCCCATGCATAACAAAAATAGGACGCTGGGTGGCTGCTCTGGATACACAATTGTCAAACTATTTTGAAGACTGCGAAGATCTCACTAATAAACATTCGATCATGTACTGCACGGCTGTAGCGGCATGTCGCCCACGTCAAATTTGTCAATGATAGAGCTACATAATTGAAACCAGCCGTAACGGCTAGGCAGTTCAGGGTCGACCGTCGTCAGGAAGCAGTACTCATCGATGCGGTTTGCATTGTGAGGAAGTTCGTCCCTTGAGACTTGAAGTGTCACATAGCTTGGACCCTGAATCCCGACAAAGGTAGACTAAGTATATTTCTATGTTTTCAAATGTTATTTTTAATCATCCTCAGACTTTATAAAGTTCCCACCCACTGCTGGGATATAGACCCCCTTTCGGTGAGAGAGGGAATGGTCCTTTATCCACCATGCGGGTCCAGTGGGGATTGGTGGATGTTACATGTCTTCGAATGTTTGGATCTAGGATATGACGGTTTTTCGCGATGTTTTCTTTCACCGTTTTTAGAATAGTGGTGATAAAAATAATTTACAGAAAGTAAAAGTTAGCGTCTGTGTTGGAACCTATAACACGGTAAGTCGGGGCCGTTAACACTGGACCACCACTGCTCTTTTTTAGTCATTCGTTTTTATTGAGAAATATTGAAGAAAAGTAATACAGAACAGTTTAAGATGTACAAAATAAGGCAATATACAAAATTAATGCAACCCTGGCTTCATCATTAGGCAGTTGCTTGTATCTTCAAAGTGAGTATCCAGTATATATCAACAACAATTTTAAAGTACTGTATGAACAATAAATGTGAATTTGAGAATACTTGACTTATTATAAAAATCTCTGTGACATGGGATATGTAGTCTTAAGAGCTGTTTGTTACCAGTGTCCAAAAACACCCATCTCACAAAGCGCACTCTTGGGCGAGTATTGTCCTCCCTGCAATTTGATTAGTTTGAGGATGAGTGCTTTGGAGAATCTTACTTTATGAATAAGAGGGATCTAAATAAAAAATATTCGTTTGATATTCAAACGAACTCTTTACTATATTTAGAGTAGAAGCAACTCTAATAGCCTTCAATTAAAAACAATGTTAAATAAATAATTTCCAGCGAAAAAGTATTTATTAACACGTGAAAACAAAATGTGAATGCCAGTCTGTCATTCCTGATTTTAACGTTTCTTTTCTGAGAAAACCCTTTCATAAAATACGATTAATTTACAACTAATTACGAAAGTTCAACTGTTATTGGACGACGCTTAGTTGGTGTCTTGAAAATTTGAAATCATAAGTAATTAATTGAGCATAATGCTTGAAATATCTCGAAATTGCAAATGGACGTTAATTTAAAAAAAAGGTTAAAAAAAGCATTTAATTATCTGTCAAATATTCGTACTGCAACCCGAATATGGAGTAATCCGTAATGGAGAAAACACTGAATTATAATACAAAAGAATTATCGTGATCATTTGTATTTTATTTATTTACCTCGCTCGCGAATTCGTTCGCGTGATCTGTATTTTATCCCACAGGTGACTTTTTAGTTTCACCCCCATAAAGGTTGAATTTCCAAAAATCCCTTCGTGTGGGCCTTTTTTTTTTCTTTTTGGGTGGGAAATCATCCTATGACTTCTCCCGCTCTGGGTGAAGCGGGAGGGCGTGTCAGACTTTGACTGACTAAAACCCACCCCCCGTGCTCCTTCAGTTGCTTGAGCCAGGGCCGCGGTAACTCTTTTTCAAATTTATCTGCGACCCAGACAGGCATCGGCCCTAGTGGGCCCCGTCAATTTTGCTGACATCTCTTTGAGGCGCGCGTGGAACACTACGCGCCGTCGACTCGGGCCTGGTCCTTATCGGACGGCGAGCTACCCATTACTCGCCGTCCGCAAGCCCGCGCATGCGTGCATCATGCATCAGCTTGCGACTGTCTCCTGCGGCGGCTTGTGGCGTAAGGGTGCCTGCGTTGCGTCTCCCTCACGCGTTCTGCCTCCTCCTTTGCGAGCATTACTGCTTCGCAGAAGGAGGTGACAGCTTCCCATGCCCTCTCGCTCCGTACCATGGTCTTGACCAGGGCCGGACGCGAGAGGTCGCCACCGCCGATCGCCTCCACGAGGACACGGCGTTGCTCCGCCCAAGCGGGACAGACCTCCACCGTGTGTTCTACCGTGTCCTCCGGGCGATCTTCACAATGGTGACACCCTCCCGCCTTATCCTGAACAGGAACCTCCCGAAACATCCGTGTCCGGTGAGGACCTGCGTCAGGCGGAAGGTGAGGGTGCCGTGACGCCTCTCAAGCTACTCCTCAAAGAGGGGCCTTACCGCCGCAATAGTGGCGTGCCCAGCGCTGGTTTGCGACAATCGGCCACTCCATGTCGCCATGAGATCCTGCCGGAGCTCTGTCCGCCGAGCCGCGATTTGTCGCGGCAACGGAGTTTCGCCCAGGCATTTCGCCTCCTCGCGCCACTCCCATATTTGCGCGAGGACTTTTGCTTCTAGATCCCATGGCGGCAATCCGGCAAGGAGGCTCGCCGCCTCACCGGAGACCGTGCAATATCCCCGGACCAGCCGGATGGCCATGACCCTTTGGGACGCGTTCAACCGGCGGGCTGGTCGCCGCCTCAGGGAACGCGCCCATACCGGTGCCCCGTAAAGGGCCATGGACCGCACGACCCCCGCGTAGAGCCTCCGGCAGGAGGCGTTTGGACCCCCTAGATTGGGCAGCAACCGCTTGAAGGCAGCCCCCGCCCGCTCCAGTCTGGGAGCCAAACGTCGGCAATACTCCACGAAATTCCACCGGCTGTCGAGGACGAGTCCCAGGTACTTCATCGTCGACCCGACGCTGATGTGAACCCCGCCTACCGTTATTTGGGATCCCGGCGGTGGCGCGTTCCGAGGACCGTGAAAACACATGGCCTCGGACTTGTGCAGGGCCACCTCGAGTCCCAACTGCTGGATCCTTTCGACGATTGTCGCAACCCCACGTGTCGAGTTTTCAGCGGCCACCTGGTGCGAACTTCCCTGCGCCAGGACCAGCGTGTCGTCAGCGTAGCATACCACGCTGACTCCCCTAGAAAGATCGGCGCGCAGCACCCAGTCGTACCCGATGTCCCACAGATGCGGCCCTAGGACCGATCCCTGTGCGACACCGCACGACATCTGTCGCCGGTTCCACTCTCCCTGGTGACCGAGGTAGATGACGGCCCTGTCCGTCATATAGGCCTTGACCACATGACAGACGTAGTGAGGCATCCAGTGATACCAGAGTGCCTCCCTGATGCAGCTCCATGGCAGGGTGTTGAAGGCATTGGCGATGTCTAGAGACACCGCCAAGACGACCCCACCCTAGGCCACTGCATCCCCCGTCGTGAGGGCTCGCACGCGCATGATGGCGTCCACCGTAGAGCGCCCTCTGCGGAAACCAAACTGGGTCTCTGCCATATCCGGCCCCACTCCCACCAGCTGCCCGACGAGGCGGTCTGCAATGACTCTTTCAAAGAGCTTGCCCACCTCATCGAGCAGCACGATGGGCCGGTAAGCGGATGGAGAGTCCGCTGGGCGCCCCGGCTTCTTAATGAGGACCAGTTTCCCCATCTTGGGGAGAGGGGCCAGTACCCACTTCGTTGAAGTGGGTACTGGTCCCTCTCCAAACATGCGCTAAAGAGCCCCCTTAGTCGAGGCCCGAGAGCCTCCAAGGCCAGGACCCAGGCTTTTCCAGGTAAGCCGTCTGGTCCTGGGGCGGTATTTTTGGCATTCAGCCTGCGTACCGCCACTCTCAGCTCTACCTCGGTCACCTCCGAAGCATCGTCGTCGTCGTCGGCAGTGTTGTCCGCATTAGGCACCGCAGGAGGCGGAGCCATGGGCGGGGGAGTATGTTCCCCTCGCGAGGGGAACAGAGTGCTCACCACGCCCTCTACGAGCTGAGGCCGGATACTCTGCGTCAACGGGGGAGCCCATGGGCGGAGTTTATCCCGCACCATTTTATAGGGGCGTCCCCACGGATCCCTATTCAGAGTCTCCAGCGATTCCTCGCGGGCCAGACCCTTGGCCCGCTTGATTTCCGCTCGGAGGGCGATTCTCGCCGCTCTGTATCTCTCGTATAGCTCCGCCTCAATGGCTTCCGTATCCGGAGGGCGGTTACGGAGCCTGCGGTGCCTGGTGTACTGGTGTCACGCAGCGACACACGCCAGGCGCAGAGCCGTTAGCTCCGGTGACCACCAGTACACATGGCGCCGGGTGCGTCCTGGCTGGACCCGGGGCATTGCCACGTCACATATGTCGGACATGGCCTCCCGGAACCACTCCGCCTCGTCGTTAATGTCAGCAGGCCTGTCCGGTGATGGCACGCAGGCCTGTCCGGTGATGGCACGCAGGCCTGCACGATCGAGGCTTCCAGGAGTAGCTCCCGGTCCAGCTGCTTCAGTGCCCACCGCGGACCACTCGGACCACCGGCACGCTCGAGTAGCGTGCCGGTGGTCGGACTAAGTCTCCACCTCCTCCATGACGCGCCAGTCGATGACACGTGGTGACAGAGCGGCGCTGGCGAACGAAATGTACACAACCGATTCGCCCTGCATCCGTACACAAGTGGGGACAGAACCCCGGTTTAGGACGACCAGACCAGTCTCCAGAGCCCAGTCTTCCACCATCCTGCCCCGTGTGTCCGTATACCCGGAAACCCCAAGCCACATTCTTGGCATTGAAGTCCCCAAGGACGAGCACAGGGAGGGAGCGGTACCCGACGACGACGATTCTCAATTCTGCAAGGGAGTTGTGGAACTCGGCGAGAGTTCGGTTCGGAGAGAAGTATACGCCACGCAACCCTGTCTCCTCTTGACACCCTCGAGGGACGGGGTACCGGCGGCGGCTGACGAAATTAGGGTCACTGAGCCGCTCAGGTCCTCCACCCAGTCATCCCTGGGTGGGAAGTACGGCTCAGCGACCACGGCGATGTTAATCGACCACTGCGCCATGCTCTGGAGCAGCAGACCCTGAGCAGCAGCGCAGTGGTTGATGATCACCTGGAGGAGGCGTAATGGGACCATTATTGGCACTCCATATCTGCTTCCACCGCGGTGGATCTGCCTCCATGTTCTACCGCGGTGGTTTTGGCGGCGACGACGGCTGTAGGGGCGGTAGCGGCGGCAGCAGTGGCAGCGGCTGCGGCTTTGGCGTGACGGCGACGGTGGAGGGCTTGCCTCTACCTCTGGCCTTGGTGGGTGGAGTGCAGGTCTTGCTCCCATCCCGGTGATCGGCCGGCTTGCCAGCTGCCGCACATACGAAGCAGTGCGGCGTGGCATTGCACGAGTCGGCCTTGTGACCAGGCTACCCACAGCGGAACCAGTGGTTGCCCCGTCCACCTCCGAGGTGCATTGAGCTCCCACGTGGTTGCCCACATGGCAGCGGAAGCACCTCAGAGGTCTGGGTTCCAGTAGCTTCACCTGCGCGGAAACCCACCCCACCAAGAGCCTACGACCCTCCCCGGCTATTTTTTGGGCCGCCGAGACGGGGCAGCTCACCGTAACGGCCCGCACCCCCGTAACGGCCCGCATCCCCGTGACTTCAGGACGTATGGTGCCCGCCCTCACCTGCTCGGCAGGGCACCCCCCAGTCTTAGCGACGGCGGCCACCACCTCTCCCTCCGTCACAGAGTCATCCAGGCTCAGAATGAGCATATGCAGCGCACTTGATGGGCCTGGACACTCGCACCTCGTCCGCATTTAAGGAAGCTCTGAGCCTTTCGGCCAGAGCGACGGCGGTCGAGCCACTGGCCGCACCGGGAACTTCCAGCATCCGGGCCCCAGTCGCGGTTACCCTCACCCGGATGCCCTCGGTGATGCCAAGGTCCTCCAGGTTCACCACCGCCCTTGCTTTGGCGAGAACGTCGCGGTAGGGCACGTCCTTCTTTTCCGCTGCCGGCTGTAGTGTTATCACCACAGCTGCGGATTTCGGGGCGTGGAGCCTAGCCGTGACGCTTTGCTTCTTTCGCCGCTGCCGCCTCGCCTTCCTTTTGGCCGTCCTTGCTGCCTTCCGATCTTCTCCCCAGCCACTTGCCATTCGGCGTCGGCCGCAGGTGATTCAGGAGGCATTCAATCATTTTTTTTAAATACTTATGTTCTCTTACCATAATAATTTGTTATCCATGGTTGAACTAGTTTGTTCACTCTATCCATACATGTGTGGTACTTGTTTTTAACATTAACTTTATATTCATCATTATAATAATATTGCAGATCTACTAAATAATCTACTTTTTTATCAATGGGTATAATTTTACAGATGGGAAATAACTCATACTCTTTGTTGCACTTATCTTTAACAATTTTACTAACCAGAAACTTTATCAGTCTTATTTTTATGTCTTTAATATGTAATAAAGGTTCACCCGTACATAAGGAGTCCATAGCTTATTAGCGAATCGGCAAGTGCAAAATACACCACCACTCATAACAAATTAAAAAAATCTTTAAAAAAAAGATATGTTGTATAACTTATATGTTTTACACATTGCAATTCTATATTGTGCATTTCTCGGTAATACATACAAAAACCTCATTCAATTACGTCTTATTCCCATGGGAGTAGGCAGAAATTACAGAACGACAACGTGCTACGATCCTTACATACTTCTTTTGCTTAACTCACTTTCATACGTCTTGTCATACACGCACGCCGGTTATGAGTACTGCGCATCTGACCTTTCTGAAGAAAATCACCAATAAGATCTAGGTAGGTATATCTTTCTAGAGCATCCTTTCACGTCTCCATTGTAAATATCTTTTCTTAGTCGCCTTTCATTCATCCTCTCAACATAAACCTTGTTAGCTTAATCTTTTCAATTTTTGTTACTACATCTTTTATTAAACCACAACGTTGTCTTACTACATCATTCCTCAATCTATCATATAAGGTTACACCACGCATACTTCGCAATGAACGCATTCCTACTGCATTTGCCATACCCAACCTTCACTGCCATACATAAGTGTAGCTACCAGCACCCTGCACTGTTGTGAAAAGCGAGTCGAGCCTCTTTAGACATCGACCGTTGTTTCTCGGTAATGTATCCGATTTTAGCTACCCAGTAATTAAATCTCGGATACCTTACATAGAAACTGCGGCTAATGTAAATGGAAAGCTTTTACTCTGGTTTACATTCACATAATATGGTTATAGCAATCCGTATTAAGGGGCTGAATACTCAAAATAGGCTGTCTTTTAAACATTTTTTAGCCAAATCTATTGAAGATGTGGCAGTGGAAAAAAGATATGTTAATCTTGATCATATTTCCGAAAACTTTGTTGTGGCCGAAACACGTTTACGCACAAAAACCTCGATACAATTGAATGGCAAAGTAACCTCTTACCGTGATCTTCAAAATATTTTTCCGGTAATACTGACCAGCGTACATTTGTACAATTAACAACAATAACGTATCATAAATGGACGCAAAACTTCATTGTTTTATATATTGAAGTTTCATTCATTATTTTTAAGTAATTCATATTATTATGTTTTGTAAAAAAGTCTATACAAATTCCATCGTGCTTTTCTATCCATCCAGTGCAATTCGACAGTGACCGCTTTGCGGCGTTGCTAGGTGGACGTATGTCGCTTTTTTCCGCAAAAAGCAAAAATAATATTCAATTTATTTCTCGTCAATTCAATCTGTCAAAAAAATATCAGGTATAATGCAGCCAGATCATGTAGCCTGGTGGCTTTAATTGGAACTAACGAAATCACAAGTAATATTGTCAAAGTCTGTATTATTTTTATTTTTTGGCACTAGCGCTGTCACTGGCATCTATATTTTTGTTGTATTATAAACGACTCACGTCGTTTAGTTTACTTACTAAGTCCATAACTAAAAAGTATTTGAACCTCTTTGAAAATACAACAAATGTCATCTCAATTTGAATTAAACAATATTTAAAATATAGGTAAGGTCGAATACTATTTTAACCTTCTTCGTTCATGTGAAAACAATAGAAACAAAAAACACAGAACATGGAATGGTCGTACCAACCACGCTGGCAGTGTCTCGAAATGACAGAACTAATAAAATTATTTTTATCCATTTGTTTCAATCTTTGTTTCTTTCTAACATACGGCACCTAGAACTGACCAAAAAATTTCAAATTCGTGAGAAATGATAATCTATTTCTCACGAATTTGACATTTTTCGTCGTTTCAACCAAAAATCGTCCACATGTGGACATAAAGCTCACCAAGAATCACCACATTGATCAGTCCTGTATTTCTCGCAATTAACTATCCCAATTGCAATAACGGGCTACAATAATAGTTTGTTATTCTATTAATATTGTGAAGCTAATTATTAATTGATCTTATCATTTTGCCAAATCGGCACTGACAATTCTTATTTATTAACAAAAAAGCCGCCGATCGCCCTGGAGAGTAAACTCAAAGACTTACACTTGGGGATTGCCAGAGATTTACGCAGCATTCTGGATGTAAAAAGAACAGACCGAATATGGAACACGCTGTGTTCCCAAACGGGCATAATAGACGTTGGTAAAAAGGCTGTTCGGCTCAAATGGGCCAATGCCATTACGTCTCACGTTAGTAGCATGCAAATTGAGCGCTGGGCAAGCCTCCACAATCTTGAAGATGGAACGCACCGTTGAGGCCGGTCCAGAAATAGGTGCCGAGTTGATTTGGACGCGTACCGTGAGGGCTGGTTCTAGACGGTGCGGGAAAAGAATGTCTGGAATGACTTAGGTGTACTCTTATGAATTTAATTGGGGATGGATGAAGAGGGAGGGGCGGCCAAAGAAAAGATAGATGGACTGTGTCAGGAGTGATATTAAAGAAAAGGGAGTCAATTATAGCGTGGTGCGGGACAGAACGATATGGAAGAAGAAAACGTGTTGCGCCGACCCCAAGTAACATGGGACAAGGGCAGGTAGATGATGATGATGATGATTTCAGACTTTTACCGGTAAGACTTAGTAAATCTGTTTTACCGATAAATAATAAGTTTCATCATAGTTTTTTTTTTTAAACTGAAACAACAGTTCGGATTTTACAGTAACATATACGTGGTTGTGAGGCATACACTGTTTTTAGTATTTATGTTTTCCTTTTTACGGTTCCCTAGCCAAAAGACAAAAAACGGGACCCTTATGGATTCGTCATGTGTGTCTGTCTGTTCGTCCGTATGTCACAGCCACTTTTTTCCGAAACTATAAGAACTATGATGTTGAAACTTGGTAAGTAGGTGCATTCTGTGAACCGCATTAAGATTTTCAAACAAAAATAGAAAAAAACTGAAAATCTATTTTTTTTTTCATCCTACCTGTACGTGTGGGGTATCTATGGATAGGTCTTCAAAAATGATATTGAGGTTTCTAATATATTTTTTTCTAAACTGAATAGTTTGCGTGAGAGACACTTCCAAAGTGGTAAAATGTGTCCCCCCCCCCCCCCCTGACACTTCTAAAAAAAGAGAATGATAAAACTAAAAAAAATATATGATGTACATTACCATGTAAACTTCCATCGTTCCACCAAATTGGGTTGAACGAGATCAAGTAAGTAGTTTTTTTTAAATACGTCATAAATCGTAAACCACAATTTAACAAGTACGGAACCCTTCGTGCGCGAGTCCGACTCGCACTTAGCCGGTTTTTTTTATGGCATGCGTTGTGCCTGGCGCATATAAACATTTACTTTCTTTCTATATTATCTTTAAACACCTACACTGAACCAATACTTATTGCAAATAAATGATTGATTGATTGATTGATATATAACAAACAATAGCAACAAATAGTTTCAGCCGTTCTCTAGTGTCTCACTAGAGAACGGCTGAAACTATTTGTTGCTATTGTTTGTTATATTGCTTACAATCACATACAGCATTTTTAGGGTTTCGTCTATCTCCCTGTCTGTCTATCACGAGGCTGTATCTCTAAAATTCTAAATCTCTGTAAATTATTTTTTTACAGATGGTGTATTTCTGTTGCCGCTATAACAACAAATACTAAAAACAGAACAAAATCAATATTTAAGTGGGGCTCCCATACAACATACGTGTTCTTTTCCGTTTTTTGCGATAATGGTACGGAATCTTTGTGCGCGAGTGCAACTCGCACTTGGCCGGTTTTTTTTATTTATATAGATAGATAAAGTTTACATGACCGTGTTTTTTGCGCCCTGTCTATTTGTTTTTTAACTCTAATATACAGAAAAGCGGCACCACGTGACCTCACCACAGAGGGCTGATGTATATCAAAACCCAGTAACTGCTTTGTAATTATTATATTCCAGGAGAGCGGCAAGTCATCTTGTATTAGTAACTAAATGATATATTAAGATTTCAAGAGAATACTAAACAAGGAATATGAACCTATTAATTGTACAAATGATATTAATAGCGTCATACATTCTATTGCATATTTTAAACATGCCTAAAAAAGACAATTCCAAACCTAGTAAGTTTTGGATATTTGCTAATTTAAGGTGTCTTTACAATTTGATGTGACTTTCCTATTATAAATAATGATAAAATTGATTACTGAAAGCACCAAATCTCAATTCAAATTTAAAGATTCCAGTTTAATATTGCACAGTCCATTTCAGTATAGTAAAACTCATTAAAATAATATAAATAAAATTATCTAGCTATTAAACCAATATAAAAAAATGTAACGTACTGTGTTTTTATATGTGGCAGTCGCATAGAAGCAGACATAATTATAATATTTATTCAATTTGCACGGCAAAGACTCGTATGACACTAGCCAGATTACCTCTTTTAGTGATCTTTATTTTCGTAGCAATAAGGTTGCATTCATAGGCAAAATAACAGTGAACGATATGATGTCAGATGCCAGCCGCCAGTTTGAAATAAGAACTTGCGCTGTAATGTTTTTGTAAAAACTATCGGAAGAGTCCGTTTATGATGCGGGCCTCTGTGGTCGGCCTTGTGAATTTAATTTTCAAATACTTTTCGCTCCAATTTAAAGTTTTACCCTAAGCTGTCAATGACAGTGGGCGTGGCTTAGAACCTCAGATGTCGATTGTCAACTGTTCGAATACAGCCCCTTAAGATAAGAGTAATAAGAAACAAAACCTGTTCTAAGTAATTTGTCCCCGTCACAAAACAACAGGTCCCCGCCGGCTAAACTTTGTGATTTAGTTCACTCATTGCGCCTGTTTCAATGTCGTAAAACACTCTCTAGGAAGTGCTCTCAATCTGGAAACAATTCGAGCATCACCAAAAACTGTGGCGAGGACACGGCTGGTTTCACAGTTTCACTAGTGTTTATTCAACATCAATATTCAAAGCCAGTAGAAAAATCAGGCGTTGCGTCGCGGGCGGGGCGGGTGGCGACAAGCTTAGCTGTTCGCTTCTAGCCATGTGTTTATGCAACGGGTACGCTTCACTGGTTTCTTCGACGACAAAATGCACTCACGTCCCGTCCCGCGTGCACTCAGCTAGGAATTTAAGATGTACTTATTGATCACTGGATCAATCTGTTTTCGCTGCCCTAGTTTAAAACAATGTATCGTTGAAAAGTTTCTTTTTGTGTAACGAATTGGGTTAAGTTTTGGAAAATGTGAGTTTAACTAAAATAATTGTTTTAAGCACAAATTTGGCGTTTCAGTAGTTACTTTTAGAATTTTTATTAGAACAACAGGAACTCGCATTACCATATTCCCTTGAGCAATTAGCTAGGCAAGCCTCTTACTTCACACTTACAGGTTCCACCAGTTGTATTATATAAAATAGTCCAGTTTCGTCTGAAAATACTGCACACACGATATCTTAGAAGATGACAGACTAGAATCGTTTTCTACACAATCACACGACCCTCTATTTCATTGTAGCGTACAATCAATGCCGGTCGCAGCTCAGCCGAAGTGAACTAGATAGTGCGTATTTACCGCGAGCGTAATTTGTCGTGGGGTGCGTCGAAGCTCGGCAGTTCAAAGGTATTTTCCATTCGCAGGCGAATCGTTGAGCTCGGGACGTGAGCACTTATCCTAAATTAGTAGGGGTTCCATTTTGCGAGGATCTTCGCCGCGTTACGCGATGGAGCGTGTGATCCGCTTGCGCTAAGTTAAACAGATGCTTCTCAACGGTCCCGCTTTTACATCCCTCGTGGCAGCTACCGAACATTATTTTGGTATACTCCTGCAGTAAGTACTCTATAAATTAGGGAGTCGATCATTATTTTGAGCTTTGTGATAGAGGAATTATACTGCTGCACCTGCATGAACAGGAAAACTGTTTTCTAAGATTTCTTTAGTTAGGTTTTCTTTCCCTTCCTCGCTGTCTGAAAATCGGGTTTTAAAGCATTTAATTAAAAGTAAACCGTGTACGAGTTTTCCAAATACTGCTTCCATTCATTCAATTCTTTGAAAATACAACATTAAGAACCTTCGAAAAAAATCCGTGAGAAAGAAAAGGAAGTGAATAGATACTAATTCAACGTCTTACTCAATGCACGTTCCGTTCCGTGGGTTGTGTCACTATGTAAGGATAATGCGAGATCGGAAATACTTTTTCATCAATTAATCGTTTGTTGGTCAAAACAAAAACGTTGCGAACTCTAAAACCCTGTTGTGAGCGCTCGGAGCGTTCAAAATAAAACAGATCCGACGGACAACGTTCTACAATAGGTCATTCTGCCCCTAATGCTGCAATTAGAACGAGCAATACTAGTGAAAGGATTCGTCTCCGCTAATGAAGGACGACTAATTGTACTCGGGTTTTTGTTTCTTTTCAAGAAAACATCTGAATACTTAATTGATATTTGCGCTCTTTCCCAAGCAGACCTTTTTACAAAATGAAAACAAATATTGAAACTTTTTAGTTTCGCCCTAACGTCTCCTAGACATTGTTTTTCATTGTTATTGCTATTTTAAGTGTTCATATAACGTTGGAGACATAAGAATAATATATTTTTATGTTTATTGTAGACTAAAATGATCCCAAGCAGTTTTTTTACTACTTACATAATGTTTACTTGAGAAGGAACAGTCGTTTTCCTCTTTTAGTTTTAAGGGTGCCCGTAACGAATTTATTTACTTTGCGTATTTCTTGAAAATAAACCTGTTTAGTAATTAATGTTTATTATTTTAAGGTAAGGTTGAATGTGGAAGTGGGTCAGCTATTTGCAGCGAGGCACGAGGTTCGTGCCCACATATTGTGCGGACACCAGCTAATTCGTGCACAGTGCACACAGACGCACAGAAGCATGCTGTAATTATGACAGGCATAAATAAACATGCACATGTTGTTGTTGTTTTGGATGTTAAATGTACAATTGGTGCATTCTGCTAACATAATAGAATAATTCATGTGTTCTAAATTAAGACCGCTGTGTGATTTTTGGCTACGAGTCATAGCCCAATAGTTCCTGTAAGTTTTGTAAGGTCGGTAAACAAAATCAAATCCAGTTCACTTATATTCGATCATGAAAGAGATGGAAGTTACCTATTACTCAAGCACCTTTGATGAGTAAGTTAGATATATCAGATGATGATTTAGACGCGTTCTTATGAACTACTATTCAGTTCTTCTTCTTTCGTGTTGAGACAAGTGGGATTACCTGTTGTTTAAAAGATTTTAAGTTACGCCTTAAAGACATGTGTACAAAGTATAATATGTCTCTGTCCACAAACAAATAAATTCAAGCATTAATGCAAATAAGTTTGCTGCGACAACAAGGCCACTAGCAAAAACTGAACCTTGCATTTAATTAAAAACTCTTACCAATTTATTTGCTTATTCAATAATGGAAAAGGCAGAAAGGATGCGAAAAAGACCACCATTATTAACCTATTTCTGAAAGTGGAGAAAAGCGACGGGTAGGATGATTAATTAACAGAGAGCCGGCCGCAAGCGAAGCTCTACGAAGGAAAACTTAATTACTTTTCTCGGCAGAATCATAAAGCTGAATAATTCATACACTAGCTGCAAGGACAGTCTTGGATGTGTGACGTAGGGGCACTTCCCGCCACTCGGCTAAAATTGAATTGCCTCTTACGCCGCGCGACTTACTTTAAAGATTATACGTATTTGTGTCTACGACGCAACTGTTGTTTCATTTTGTGTTGAGTATCAGACCTATCATACCTATTCAGTTCATCTCCAAAATACATACAATTTAATGCTATTGCGAAGATTTGGTTTATGTGTAACGAAAATAACTATTACATACCGGATTTAAATTTTCATGCTTAATTTTATCACACTTTGAAATTCATATAGTTGTGAACGTCAAAGCAAAGATGACAAGGCTTGACCATCTCTTCTACCTAACCTATTGCTTAGAGTTATTTTATTTTGACATTGCCTTTATATCAATGAGAGAGCTCAGAATGTTACATGGATTACAATTTTCTCTATTGCCGCAAATCCCTCCGAAGATCGGAGAAAGACTATACGACGGACGGACTATTTGCAAAAGCTGTTAAAGGGTTGTGGGCAGCTGTTAGAGATTTCCACCTTAATAATTTATGCATGATTATATTGCACTTAATGCCCATCCCATGCTGGCAATATTAAGAAAAATATTAACTATCCAAACATATGATGTTTTAAAAGTATCAAATCTCACCTTCTCAGCTATCAATTGTTTTCCCTGAATATTATGCTTGCTCAAAAACTCTGCCTGCTCTAAGAGCTTCTGACTAAAATAGCTAGTTTTTGTAAGATAATATGTGTGAAAAAGTAATGTGTCGCTTCAAATCGTTTTGCAGTTGCATATCCCTAGTATACAGGCAGTCGTGCTATACTTTATGTTCTAAAGCAAGAAGGCATTATATCACTGCGAATGTATAATTCAAAGGGCTATCCATAGTTCGACTACACTAATAATAAAATTTCAGGAGCCCTGACCACTGGTAGCATGGACCCTGTTCCCGATAAACTACTTTTTTATATTACATTTATTTTTATTTTATTAATCTAATATTAAAAATGTAACAAATTTGCATATAAAATTAATAAATGAAATATGTTTGAATATTCAGTTTATATTCACTTAGAAATCACATTTCTTTTGCAGCAATGTGAATATTAGCTATCAGATTGCTAGATGAACTAAAGTAAAAAAAATCTAAAACGTTGTGATGTTAATTCAGCGTGTGTACGTCTCTAAGAAACTATACAGTTCATTTTGAAATTCAACGGAAACAAGCTAAATCCATAGTTCGACTACACTAATAATAAAATATGTTTGAATATTAAGTTTGTATTCACTTAAAAATCACATTTCTTTTGCAGCAATGTGAATATCAGATTGCTGGAAAAACTAAAGTAAAAACCTACTTAATACGTTGTGATAATATTGTGGTATTTAAATATACTTAGTTAATCAAAATTTGTATCTTAACGACGAGAATATTTAGCATTCTTTATTGAAACCAGAACTGTTCTAAAAGACATAACAGGCATCAATGATCCTAAGCATAACTGTAGAACTGTGACTCCATCCAGCAACTATGCAACAACTGTTTAAGCTCAACAAATCTAAGTTGCATTTAGTCGGAGTAACTCGAGGAGTCGAGACTCGGGCCAGAAGCCCTGCCGTTATCCATCACCTTGTCCTGTTATTTATACGTGTAACCAAGTTAAACTAATTTTTAAAAACGTCCATTTACTTACGTCGTTAAAGTTGTACAACAACTTCAAACAAGTTTCTCACTATAAAGTCATTAATTATTATCATTGGCAATGTGTTCTAACTAGACTGTGTTTATTTTATTTATTTTTATTTAGGATGGGTTTGCTCTTGACTCTAGTCTAGGTCATAGGTGACAGAGACAAAGTCGACGATGGTGTGAACTTACCCAGAAGAAGCCTGTTCACTCTAACTTTGAAGAGATTCGGGTTGTATGCGTTCGCAAACACAGACGCAGTCAGTGAGTGCCACTCTTTTGCTGTATTTGTGTTGTAAAAAGTGAGGTTATTGCAAAAAATCTAATTTGGAGTTTGTAAATGAAGTAGAGCTTTAAAGGGCTCATAAGAGACCTCAAAATAGATTTTTATGCACGCTAGAACTTTGTTTTTGTTTAAGCAAGAGGATTAACTTTTTGCGAATTGGTTTCGCGTAGGAGGTGGAGAACTTGTCTAAGTGTTGTTATGCATCTTGTTTAGGAGGCATTATGACCAGCAGAAACATTCGAAGATATTTTTTTTTTTTTAAATACTTTGCCCCACACTAGGAATTTCTTCCTGTATCGTGGGTGCGTTTACAAACATATAAACTCACATACACAAACACCCAGAGCCGGAACAACTATCTGTAGGTCATACAAATATTTGTTCCGTGCGGGAATCGAACCCGCGACACGAAGCGCAGCAGTCAATCGCTCAACCACTGCGCCAACCGTGCGCCCATTATGTTTGTTACAATAGTTGGCGACGCAAACGTTGGTCAAACAATCATTATATTTGGTAATTGATTTATATTTACTATTTAACTCGGAATTTACTTTAAGAAAAACACAATGATATAAACTTACCGAAAAAAAGATATTCCTTCCAAAACGAAGGTGTTACGGTGATTAATTGCATAATTTTTGAACGCAAATTGCTGCATTTTAACGTCTTAATGTTGGCTTTGATTGGAACATACTAATTTGAAGTAAGACCACAACCGTATTTGTGGCCATATTTATCAGTCCGTTTTTGAAGCGCTGACCGGGCATCTTGTGTATTATTTATTGATGGAAAGTTGCAAAGTAAGAACTTCAAAGTAAAGTATTAACCCCACTTTAACAAGTTTGTGAATGCAATATCAATGACATAAATAAGTGTACATGCATAGCCCATATTTACGTGGCCGTCTAAAAACGTACCACGAACAAGGTAATGTGTAATTATGAAAAGCCAATAATCCATGATTAGACTTGAAAAAGTGCTGCGCAATTAAACGTCTAAAGTACAAAAGTAAACTCGGTAGGAGCAAACTTCATTAATGCAGAATCAAGGGCGAAAGTTGACTTTCTGAAGACAAGGAATAAGGTAACAAAGTTTTTGGGGACGATTTTATTAATATAATTCTTTACGTAAGTCCTGATTTATTTAAAAAAAAGTAGAATGTCTGACGTCTTTCAGAACGATTTGTGAAATTTTTGGGCACAGATTTACGAGTAGATGAGATTAGTGTTGTGTTGGCAAATATTTTTACTTTGGCCTTTATTCCTTACATGAAAAGCGAACTCCTCTCCTAAAACAACAATATATAGATTACTTGTAATTATTTGGAAGATAAATATTAATTTCATTATTAGGTATGTGAGTCTACAACATGTTAAATTACGTTATAGCAATCATTAATGAATTGGAAATAAATAAAATACCACGATTCAAATTTCAAATAAAAACAAATAATATAGCAACCATTCATAATAATTAAACTAAATCTAAACGAAACTTGAAAAAAATGAAATCATTCCATTACATGTCAATAAGATTCTGTAGCAAAACGTCCTTTTAATAAAGTAAAGTAGCTGAAAAATAACTGTCGCTTTTGCATCATGGCTAATTGTATAATTAATTTAAAAGTATCTATTATATACATATATATATATATATATTATTATATATATATATATATATATATATATATATATATATATATATATATTATACATTCACTTCTTTCTAATAAACAGTGTTTCCTACATAGTATTTGGTACGTAAGGTAATAAAGAAAAATATTTTGTAAGTATGTCAATGTCAATTGAATAATTATATATTATGGTAATAAATAATTACTAAACATTTTAAGTTACATATTGATACCTATTAATGGAAAAACAACAGAAAACAAGTAAAATTTCAAAATTTTAAAAATTCCAGTCACATTTTTATTTCATGCTACATAATAAATCTAGTACATAGTACTCGTAGATACGCTTCGATCGGCAATTGTGCGACGCCTGCTAAGATCTCACTGATATACATTCGATCATGTACTGCACGGCTGTAGCGGTATATCGTGTTGCCCACGTCAAATTTGTCAATGATAGAACTATATAACCGAAACCAGCCGTACCGGCTTAGCAGTTCAGGGTCGACCGTCGATACGGTTCGCATTGTAAGGAGGTTCGTCCCTGGAGACTTGAAGTAGCACGTAGCTTGGACCCTGATCCTGACAAAGGTGGACTACTATTTCCATGTTTTAAAATGTTTTTTTTTAATCATCCTCAAACTTTTTAATGTTCCCAACCATTGCTGGGACATAGCCTCTGTGAGAGAGGGAATGGTCCACCATGCGGGTCCAGTGCGGATTGGTGAATCTCACATGTCTTCGAATTCTTGGTTCTAGGATATGGCGGTTTCCTACCGATATTTCCTTTCACCGTTTTTAGAGCAGTGGTGAGGAAAATAATTTACAGAAAGTAAACGCCTGTGTTAAAATATACGACACGTAAGTCGGGGCCGTTACCACTGCGCCACCACCGCTCTTTTTTTTTAATCTTTAGTTTTTATTGAGAGATATTGAAGAAAAGTCGTAGAGAACAGTTTAAGATGTACAAAATAACGCAAAATACAAAATAAATGCATCTCTGACTTCTACAAAAGGCAGTTGCCTTTATCTTGAAAGTGAGTGTCCAGTATAGATTAACAACAATTTTAAAGTACTGTATGAAAAATAAATGTGAATTTGAGGATACTTGACTTATTATAAACATCTCTGTGACATGGGATATGTAGTCTTAAGGACTGTTACCAGTGTCCAAAAACACCCATCTCACAAAGCGCACTCTTGGGCGAGTATTGTCCTCCCTGAAGTATATTAGTTAGGGGATGAGTGCTTTGGAGAATCTTACTATTTGAATAAGAGCGAAAAAGTCCATCGTATAAATGTTGTAAAGATGTAATATATGAAGTTTGTATCCTAATGGTTATTTCAATGCTTTTAAAAAACTCAATACGTTAAATTTTCGTTTGATATGCAAACGAACTCTTTCTTCTTTTCATTTAAAATTATGTTAAAAAAATAATGTCCAGCGAATAATTATTTATTAACACTGTAAACAAAATAAGTGAATGCCAGTCTGTCATTCCTGATTTTAACGTTTCTTTACTGAGAAAACCGTTTTATAAAATACGATTAATTTACAACTAATTACGAAAGCTCAACTGTTATTGGACGACGCTTAGTTGGCGTTTTGAATTCATGAGTAATTAATTGACCATAATGGTTGAAATATCTCGAAATTGCGAATGGACGTAAATTTAAGAAAAGGTTAAAAAATCATTTAATTATATGTCAAATATTCGTACTGCAACCCAAATATAGAGTAATCCGTAATGGAGAAAACACTGAATAGTACAAAAGAATATTCTCAGTTCAATTAAAAGTCAGTTTATCCTGTTACAAATTAACCAGTGGCTAGATTTGTGATTCCATTTCAGTTAGCTAAAATATATGAAGGCCTGAAATCCAAGGTTTAAGGGCTGATAAATTACTTATCGCGTTGTTAAACTAGACTTTGATTTCGCTATGTTAATGATCGAATAATTTATTCAATGAATAGTTCAGTAGTAGATTATTTTGAAGAATCCATTGATATTGTCAATATCTGCTAAATAAAGTTACTGTTTCTGAGACATATTTTCTCTAAAACTTGTGTTTTGTAATAATTTTATACCGTTCATTAAATAAAGTATAAAAATGGAAATGATTTATAAGATCACAGGAAAACTCAATATCTATGAACGTATCTAGATTAAATAATCTAAGGAAGTCATTAGTCATTGGCCATTTATTCATAAACAAGTAACTAGTATCTGAATTTACACACAAAATTACACAATTACAGGGAAGGAGTTTATTATTCTTCGCAACGGGCGCTTTTTTCTTGATCATTTGTCTTTTATTTATTTACCTCGCTCGCGAAATCGTTCGCGTGATCCGTATTTTATCCTACAGATGACTTTTTAGTTTCACCCCCTTAAAGGTTGAATTTCCAAACATCCCTTCTTAGTCCGGGCCTACATCATAAAAATAAGCCCTGTAAAGTAAAATAATTCAAAAATCGTTAACACCCCCAAATTGTCTTTTAGGAATAGTTTTGAAAAACTAATAATGAAAACCTTACTATTTACTTAGGTTCGTATCTTCTTGGTTGAAGTGATGTTTTTTAATGTTGTCTTAATTGTTCCTTTACAAATTTTTACTTTTTCTCTTAATAAATCTATTTTTTTAAATACTTGAGGTACCAAATACTTAGATGTTCTCTTACAACAATATTTTTTTATCCATGCTTGAACTAGTTTGTTCTCTCTAGCCCCTACATGTTTTGTACTTGTTTTTAACATTAACTTTATATTCGTCATTATAATAATAATATTCCAGATCTACCATATAATCTACTTTTTTATCTATGGGTATAATTTTACAGATGGGAAATAACTCTTTGTTGCACTTATCTTTAACAATTTTACTAACCAGAAACTTTATCAGTCTTATTTTTATGTCTTTAATATGTAATAAATTTTCACCCGCGCACAAGGAGTCCATAGCTTATTAGCGAATCGGCAAGTGCAAAATACACTATTCTTAACGTTTGTTTGTTCAATACATTTTTTAAGTGGTAAAACTTATATGTTTTACACATTGGGGTTCTATATTGTGCATTTTTCGGTAATAAATACATATACATAAACAAACTCACGCCTTATTCCCATGGGAGTAGGCAGAAACTACAGAACGATTACCTGCTACGATCCTTACATACTTCTTTTGCTTCACTCACTTTCATACGTCTAGTCATACACGCACGCCGTTTATGAGTACTGCAAGACAAAGACAAGACAAGACAAAGATATTTTATTTCAACTAGGCCACACCAAGCGGCACTTTTGAACGTTAATTCATTAAATTTTAAAAGGAATAAAAATTGATTCTACCGTGCATTCGGAAAGTAGCTTGTTATGGAGAAGAACGCATAAAAAACTCCATACTTACTCCTTTAAAATTAAAAAATGTTTTTTTACAATATTTAGGTACATAAGTACATACATTAATAAATTCATATGTGTGAGGACCTTGCACCCAGAATCACTACATACTATACTACGTACAGGTACAAATTATTAAAAGTACTCACACATACACATGTACCGTGCAGTTACATAATAGGTACTAGGAAAACATTAGCATCCGAAGCAGTTAAGTTAAGACCAAACCCAACTGACGGCGCCCGTTCACAAACATGACGCATGAATCGGCACCACCCAGCTCAACCATCATGAAGGGAACCGAATGATCCAACACACGCACCACCATCAGAGAGACATTTGAGAGAGCATGACACACTCAACTGCCAGGGCAGACACAAGTCAACGAACGACACCAAGGTACAGCATATGGTAGATTTACAGTTGGGTACATAGTACTCACACACGTGCTGCGCAGTTATACAATACTAAAAGAAATTGAGTCTATATAATACAAATATATTCATACAGTCTTCAGCAGGTCCAACAATTCTACAAAACAATAATGTTCTGCATATCACTTGTTTTTGCGCCCTAGTGGTTGTGGAGCAAGACTAGCATTGAGCCAAGCATTTTTATCAGTTATGTAATCCCCCAACTTATAATATGCCTGCCTGCCTGCATAGTGTGCGTTTTATACAATTTTTAAATGTCGTCTCATTCAGTTCTAGAATGTGGGGAGGAATTTTATTGTAACATTTTGTACAGTACCCCATGAAAGATGAGGCTACTTTAGCCAGTCTGAAACCTGGTTGAACTAATTGATCCCTATTTCTAGTAATGTAATTATGTCTATCACCGTTTTTACTAAAAAGATGTAAATTCTTTCTCACGTACATGATGTTTTCATAAATATATTGACAAGGAACCGTCATGATGTTAATGCCCTTAAACAGTTCCCTTAGAGAATCGCGCCGGCGAAGATTGTATATCGCTCTGATGGCTCGTTTTTGCAAAATAAAAACTGGCTCAATGTCTGCAGCCCTTCCCCATAGTAAAATACCGTAAGACATTCTAAAATAGACCAGCCTAGCGGTATCTACATCACTAAATTGACGAATCTTTCTAACAGCTAAGAAGTCGCCCTACAAGTGATATTAAATGAGGGCCCCATTGTAACCTTGAGTCTAGCGTGATCCCCAGGAAAACTGTTTTATCGACGAATTCTAGCTTCTCCTTGTTTAATTTATTGTCAAAATCAGTCATTTTGACATTCGGTAAGGAAAATTTTACGCACTTGGTTTTTTTACCTTTTAAAACTGAATTATTGGCTAACTGCGCATCTGACCTTTCTGAAGAATATCACCGATAAGGTCTATATAGGTATAGCATTCATTCACGTCTGCATTGTAAATACCTTTTGTGGGTCGCCTTTCATTCATCCTCTCAACATAAACCATATAAGCATACTGTTTTTAATTTTTGTCACTACATCTTCTTTTAAACCACAACGTTGTCTTATTACACCATTCCTCAATATATCATTTAATACTTCGCAAGGAACGCATTTCTACTGCATTAATCCTAGTTTCATGTCTTTTTTTTTACATAAGTGTAGTAGGCACCAGCACGCTGTTGTGAACAGCGAATCGAGCCTCTTCAGACATCGACTGATATATCTCGGTAATATATCTGATAAACAACCCTGTAATTAAATCTCGGATAGGTACCTTACAAAGAAACTGCGGCCAATGTTAATGGAAAGCTTTTACTCTGATTTACATTCACATTATATGGTTATAGCATATAGGTTATAGCAATCCATAATAAGATAAGAATAATAAGAAACAAAACCTGTTCTAAGTAATTTGTCCCCGTCACAAAACAACAGGTCCCCGCCGGCTAAACTTTGTGAATTAGTACACTCATTGCGCCTGTTACAATGTCGTAAAACACTCTCTAGGAAGTGCTCTCAATCTGGAAACAATTCGAGCATCACTAAAAACTGTGGCGAGGACACGGCTGGTTTCACAGTTTCACTAGTGTTTATACAACATCAATATTCAAAGCCAGTAGAAAAATCGGGCGTTGCGTCGCGGGCGGGGCGGGTGGCGAGGAGCTTAGCTGTTCGCTTCTAGCCATGTGTTTATGCAGCGGGTACGCTTCACTGGTTTCTTCGACGACAAAATGCACTCACGTCCCGTCCCGCGTGCACTCAGCTAGGAATTCAAGATGTACTTATTGATCACGGGATCAATCTGTTTTCGCTGCCCTAGTTTAAAAGAATGTATCGTTGAAAAGTTGGTATCAAAAGTAAAGTTATAGTATCTTATAGTGTAACGAATTTGGGTAATTTTTGGAAATCGCGTAAATGTGAGTTTAACCAAAATAATTCGAAACGCGAAATTTATTCGCGTTTCAGTAGTAACTTTCAGAAAACTTCATTATAACAAAAAAAAACACTACAAATTGAAAAGAATACTACAATTTCGAAAGTCTGTGTTCCTGTTTTGCGTTTCTTCGTTTTTTGACACCGCCTTCCGAAATTGTAATTATTTTTGACTTTGTAGTGTTTTTTTTGGAAGTCGGTTGTATTTTTTTTGTAAATAATGTAAAATACATAATGGACAAATTCTATACTATGGTAGCTTTAAGGCCGACAGTGATGCCTGAATAGATAAGACGAATAAAATGTGACATAACCAGTGGAATGAGTGTGTACCAATGTGGACTGTACACATCTGCCTACCCGTTTAGAGCATACTGGCGTGAAGGTATGTTATGTAATGGTGTAAACAATAAACAGATAGATACGATTGCAGCAATCCCGAGAGATTTGCCGTCATTTATTGAAGAGTTCTGTTGTATATCTCCGAAGTTCTTCATCAGATCTTTACCAAATTTAAAAAGGGACCATTTCGGTAAAAACATATTTAGAACAAAAAAAAGATTTTTGCAAATCCTATACATGACGGCGTTATGCCTGAACATAAAAAAATAAAAAATATATAAACATCCGAATTGAGAACCTTCTTCTTTTTGGGAAGTCGGTTAAAAAAATGAACTTGCATTTCCATGAAACAATTAGCTAGGCAAGCCAGCCCCAGATACTGCACACACGATATCTTAGAAGACGACAGACTAGAATCGTTTTCTACACAATCACACGACCCTCTATTTCATTGTAGCGTACAATCAATGCCGGTCGCAGCTCAGCCGAAGTGAACTAGATAGTGCGTATTTACCGCGAGCGTAATTTGTCGTGGGGTGCGTCGAAGCTCGGCAGTTCAAAGGTATTTTCCATTCGCAGGCGAATCGTTGAGCTCGGGACGTGAGCACTTATCCTAAATTAGTAGGGGTTCCAATCTGCGAGGATCTTCGCCGCGTTACGCGATGGAGCGTGTGATCCGCTTGCGCTAAGTTAAACCGATGCTTCTAAACGGGCCCGCTTTCACATCCCTCGTGGCAGCTACCGAACATTATTTTGGTATACTCCTGCAGTAAGTACTCTATAAATTAGGGAGTTGTTCATTATTTTTAGCTTTGTGATGGAGGAAATATACTGCTGCACCTGCATGAACAGGAAAATTGTTTTCTAAAGTTTCTTTAGTAAGGTTTTCGTTCCCTCTCTCGCTGACTGAAAATCGGATTTTAAAGCATTTAATTTAAAGTAAACCGTGTACGAGTTTTCCAAATACTGCTTCCATTCATTCAATTCTTTCAAAATACAACATTAAAGAACTTCGAAAAAATACCTTGAGTAAGAAAAGGAAGTGAATAGATACTAATCCAACATCTTACTCAATGCACGTTCCGTTCCGTGGGTCGTATTCTTACACTATATAAGGATAATGCGAGATCAGAAATACTGTTTCATCAATGAATCGTTTGTTGGTCCAAACAATAGTCTTTAACGTTGCGAATTCTAAAACCCTGTTGTGAGCGCTCGGACCGATCAAAATAAAACAGATCCGACGGACAACGTTCTACAATAGGTCATTCTGCCCCTAATGCTGCAATTAGAACGAGCAATACTAGTGAAAGGATTTGTCTCCGCTAATGAAGGACGACTAATTGTACTCGGGCTTTTGTTTCTTTTCAAGAAAACATCTGAATACTCAATTGATATTTACGTTCTTTCCCCAGCAAACCTTTTTACAAAATGAAAAACAAATAGTTTTTTTTTATTTTCGTACTAATGTCTCCTAGACATTGTTTTTCATTGTTATTGTTATTTGAAGTGTTCATATAACGTTGGAGACATAAGAAAATTTAGTACATTGTACACCGAGGGGAGAAAACGATCTATTTCTGTTCGAGAGTATGTTTAAGCCCGACGCGCAGCGAAGGGCTTAAAGGAAACTCTCGAACAGAAATAGAACTTTCTCCCGAGTGATACATAGTGCTTTATATACTACACCTACGAGGAAAATAAAATACAATATTTCTTTAATTAAAGGTTATATTAAAATTGTTACAATGGCTTAAACTTATAGTAAGGTTTTTTTCCAGGAAGGCTAATACTTGTGTGAGATGATTGAGATAAAACTGGGACACTTGGTTCTGATGTTGGTACACTTGTGTTTGTGGGAGGAGCTAGTTTTATAGTTTGAGTAGAATCATATTCTTCCAGCAAGGCTGTTGGCGCTGTGCTCGTTGAAGGTTGTGGGGACTTTTTGTTATGTAAATTGATAGATCCTGATATTTGGTTAATAAAGTGTTTTTTATTTTATATGGAATCTTCAATGTAACTTTCTGCAACAGCGGACGATTTCCAAACACCATGTCGTTTTATTGCAGTTAAATCAGTGCCTGTATCTGCCAGGATGGTTGCGGAAGTCCGTCTGAAACAGTGCCCAGTGTAGAGATCAGGGTTTGCGAGTTTTAAATATCAGGCTATTTCCTTCGGTACTGAACTTATTTTGTTCTTTCCGATTACTTGCCTGACGCATTTATTGTTTTTGAATTCTACCAAAACGCGCTTGGAGTTCATATTACTTGGACGAAGATCCATATATCTTTTCAAAATATGGAAAAATGTGTCGGTTACAACAAAACTCCTCTCTATTTTAGTTTTTGTTCGGGGAAGCTTGACTATGGCTATATCTTCACGGATCTCTATGTCGTCAGTAGTTAAATCCAAAAGCTCTTGAGAACGACAGGCACCATTTATGCCCCGAAATAAAATTACCTGTAAATAAATAAAAATCATAAATTGCTATGATAGTTACGTAAATAAAGTATAACAATTAGGTACAATGATAATGTTCAATAGTTACCTTCATTGGTAAATAATTGTTGTCTGGAGCATTTTGTAAGAAATCAAAAACATCTTTCGTAGTCAATACTTTGGATTTTTTACTGCGAAATCCTTCTGATTTCCGCTTCAAAAACGCTGTTAGTTTAGCATATTCTTTAATATTTACATTGTTTTTCACTGACAAAGAGCTTTTTAGCATAGAATATGTGGACCACAAGGTACTTGGCTTATATTTTGCGCTTTTTGGCTAAAATATGATAGTAGGACGTTTTCTGAGAACGATTGTGCATTTTTGCTACTTTTCCACAATATAAAATCATTATAAATTGTGTCGTATTTGGCTCGAGACTTCTCAGGAAGTAAGTTATTTATGACTTCTTGGGCTGTATTTTTTATTTCTGGTGGCGTCATCATTACAAAATCGTCACTTTCACTATCAGATGACATTTTGGAAAATTATTTAGAAAATTAAAAGCTAGGTAATGTTAAATTATCAATTTTGTTAAAAACAAAATTTAACGCAACGAAATAAATAGCCGCGCTTTTTTTTTGCAGAATAAGGTTGCCATCTTCATTTCATTAAAAATAGAATACAAAAAAAAAAACCGCCTCTTTTCTCTAATTATTTGATACATTATTTGACCTTTTTGAGATTTGAGGTTTGCATGTTTCCCGCCTCTTTTTCTAATTATTTCATACAAAACCTTTTTGAGGTTTGACGTTTGTATTTTTTTTATGTTCGCTGCTAAAAAACAAAAGAAAGCTAGCCGGGCAGTAATGGATTTTCATACAACATTCCTGCCCTGCTTCGGAGGGCAGTAATAAAATTCCATATAACTTTTCCCGCCGCACTTTTTTAAGGGAGAAATTATGAACTTTGTAACCCGTTTATGAACGAGTAATAAGACACTTTCCGTGTGGGTGTGGTATAATAATATATTTTTATGTTTATTTTAGACTAAAATTATCCCAAGCAGGTTTTATACTACTTACATAATGTTTACTGGAGAAGGAACAGTCGTTTTCCTCTTTTAGTTTTAAGGGTGCCCGTAACGAATTTGTTTACTTTGCGTATTTCTTGAAAAAGAACCTGTTTAGTAATTAATGTTTAGTATTTTAAGGTAAGGTTGAATGTGGAAGTTGGTCAGCTATTTGCAGCGAGGCACGAGATTCGTGCCCGCATATTGTGCGGACACCAGCTAATTCGTGCACAGTGCACACAGACGCACAGGGGCATACTGTAATTATATAAATAAATAAATACACATGCACATGTTGTTGTTGTTTCGGATGTTAAATGTACAATTGGTGCATTCTGCTAACATAATAGAATAATTCATGTGTTCTAAATTAAGACCGCTGTGTGGTTTTCGGCTACGAGTCATTGCCTAACAGTTCCTGTAAATGTTGGAAGGTCGGTAAATAAAATCAAATCCAGTTCACCTTTATTCGATTATGAAAGATATGGAGTTAACTATTACTCAATCACCTTTGATGAGTAACCAAGCTTAAAGTCAGATATATCAGATGATATATCGCTTCGCTTTCTTATGAACTACTATTTGATTCTTCTTTTTTCGTGTCGAGACAAGTAGGGTTATCTGTTGGTTAAAAGATTGTAAGTTTTGACTTAAAGACATGTGTACAAAGTATAAAAAACTAGAACACCTAATAAATATGTGTGTCTCTGACTACAAACAAATAAAATCAAGCATTAATGTAAATAAGTTTGCTGCGACAACACGGCCACTAGCAAAAACTGAACTTTGCATTTAATTAAAACTCTTAGCAATTTATTTGCTTATACAATAATGGAACAGGTAGAAAGGATGCGAAAAAGACAATTATTATTAACCTATTTCTGAAAGTGGAGAAAAGCGACGGGTACGATGATTAATTAACAGAGAGCCGGCCGCAAGCGAAGCTCTACGAAGGAAAACTTAATTACTTTTCTCCGCAGAATCATAAAGCTGAATAATTCATACACTAGCTGCAAGGACAGTCTTGAATGTGTGACGTAGGGGCACTTCCCGCCACTCGGCTAAAATTGAATTGCCTCTTACGCCGCGCGACTTACTTTAAAGATTATACGTATTTGTGTCTACGACGCAACTGTTGTTACATTTTGTGTTGAGTATCAGAGCCATCATACCTATTCAGTTCATCTCCAAAATACATACAATTTAATTCTATTGCGAAGATTTGCTTTATGTGTAATGAAAATAACTAAAATTACATCCGGATTTAAATTTTCATACTTAGTTTTATCACAGTTTGAAATCCATGAACGTCAAAGCAAAGATAAGAAGGCTAGACCTCTCTTCTACCCCACCTATTGCTTATAGTAAGTTTATTTTGACATTGCCTTTATATCAATGAGAGAGCTCAGAATGTTACATGGATTACGATTTCTCTATTGCCGCAAATCCCTTCAAAGATCGGAGACAAACTATACGACGGACGGACTATATGCAAAAGCTGATAAAGGGCTGTAGGCAGCTGTTAGAGACTCCCACCTTAATAAATAACGCACTGATTATATTGCTCTAAATGCCAATGCTGGCAATTTCAAGAAAAATATTAAATATCTCACGATGTTTCAAAAGTATCAGATCTCACTTTCTCAGCTATTAATTGTTTTGCCTGAGTATGCTTGCACAAAAACTCTGCCAGCTCTAAGAGCTTCTGACTAAAACAGCTAGTTTTGGTGGTTTAATGTGTGTGAAAACGTAATGTGTCGCTTCAATTGGATTTGCAGTTGCATATCCGTAGTATACAGGCAGTCGTGTATTGTCATGTTATACTTTGTGTTCTAAAGGGACTAGACGGAATTATATCACTGCGAATGTATAATTCAACGGGTGTTTCGTAGCCTCTCTGGAATATTAGAAACTATATATTTGAATTTTAACGGAAATAAGCTTAATCCATATGTCGACTACACTAATACTGAAATTTCAGGAGCCCTGACCACCGGTAGCTTGGACCATGTTACCGTTACCAGTGGGCTACTATTTTTTATATTTTAAATGTTTTATTTTGTTTAAATAAGCTAAAATTTAAAAATATAACAAATATGTATATAAAATGAATAAATGAAATATGTATGAATATTTACTTTATTTTCAAGTGAATATAAACTTAATATTCATACATAATTTCTTTTACAGCAATGTGAATATTAGCTTTGAGATTGCTAGAAGATATAAACAAAATCTTTCGAAGTCTCTGGAATATAAGAAACTATACAGCGCATTTTGAATTTCAAACGAAATAAGCTAAATACATAGTTCGACTACACTAATAATAAAATATGTTTGAATATTAAGTTTGTATTCACTTAAAAATCAAATTTCTTGTGCAGCATTGTGAATATCAGATTGCTAGAAGAACTAAAGTAAAAACCTAAAGTATACATTTTAATAATATTGCGATACTTAAATATACTTACTTAATCAAAACTTGTATCTTAACGACGAGAATATTTAGCATTCTTTTTTGAAACCAGACCTGTCTTGAAAGACATAACAGGCATCTAAGATCCTAAACGTAACTGTAGACTCCGTCCAGCAACTATGCAACAACTATTTAAACTCAACAAATCTAAGTTGCATTTAGTAAGAGTAACTCGAGGAGTCGAGACGCGAGCCAGAAGCCCCGCCGTTATCCATCACCTTGTCCTGTTATTTAAACGTGTAACCAAGTTAAACTAATTTGTCATAACGTCCATTTACTTACGTCGAGAAAGTTGTCCAACAACTCCAAACAAGTCTCTCACTATAAACTCATTAATAATTATCATCGGCAATGTGTTCTAACTAGATTGTGTTTATTTTATTTAGGAAGGGTTCACTCTTGACTCTTGTCTAGGTCAGAGGTGACAGAGACAAAGTCGACGATGGAGTGAGCTTACCTAGAAGAAGCCTGTTTACTCTAACTTTGAAGAGATTCGGGTTGTATGCGTTCGCATACACAGACGCAGACAATAAGTTCCACTCTTATGCTGTGTGTGTTGTTAAAAGTAAGGTTATTCCAGAGAACGCGTCTCTAGAAAATCTATTTTGGAGTTTTTAAATGAAGTAGAGCTTAAAACAGCTCTTAACTGACCTCAAAATAGATGTTTATTTACGCTAGAATTTTGTTTTTCTTTCATGAGAAAGTTAATTCTCTCCGGTTAACTTTCTGCGAATTGGTTTCGCGTGGGAGGTGGAGAACTTGTCTAAGCATTGTTATGCATCTTGTTTAGGACGCATTATGAGAAGCAGTGGACAACAACTGCAGTCTCTGTTGCAAAGTAAGAACTTCAAAGTATTAACCCCACTTTAACAAGTTTGTGAATGCGATTGACATAATGAAGTGTACATGCATAGCCCAAATTTACTTAGATGTCTAAAACACGTACCACGTACAAGGTAAAGTGTTAATATGAAAAGCCAATAAACCATGATTAGACTTGAAAAAGTGCTGCGTAATTAAACGTCTAAAGTACAAAAGTAAACTCGGTAGGACCAAACTTCATTAATGCAGAATCAAGGACGAACGTTGACTTTCTGAAGAGGAGGAATAAGGTAACAAAGTTTTTGGGGACGATTTTATTAATATAATTCTTTACGTAAGTCGTGATTTATTTTAAATAATGTAGAATGTCTGACGTCTTTCAGAACGACTTGTGAAATTTTTGGACCACAGATTTACGAGTAGGTAAGATTAGTGTTGTGTCGGCAAATAGTTTTACTTTGGCCTTTATTCCTTACATGAAAAGCAAACTTCTCTCCTAAAATAACAAAATATAGATTACTTGTAATTATTTTGAAGATAAATATTAATTTACTTATAAGGTATTTGAATCTACAACATGTTAAATTACGTTAAACTATAAATTTTAGAGAATCAGTAAAGGAATGTCCCGCCTATAGGCATACAACATTCCATTCCAATTAAACTAGTGCACGCCTCGCGGTTTCACCCGCGTACGTATAATCTTTACAGTAAGTCGCGCGGCGTAAGAGGCAATTCAATTTTAGCCGAGTGGCGGGAAGTGCCCCTACGTCACACATTCAAGACTGTCCTTGCAGCTAGTGTATGAATTATTCAGCTTTATGATTCTGCGGAGAAAAGTAATTAAGTTTTCCTTCGTAGAGCTTCGCTTGAGGCCGGCTCTCTGTTAATTAATCATCGTACCCGTCGCTTTTCTCCACTTTCAGAAATAGTTTAATGATGGTTGTCTTTTCCGCATCCTTTCTGCCTTTTCCATTATTGAATAAGCAAATAAATTGCTAAGAGTTTTAATTAAATGCAAAGTTCAGTTTTTGCTAGTGGCCTTGTTGTCGCAGCAAACTTATTTGTATTAATGCTTGAATTTATTTGTTTGTGGAAAGAGACATACATATTTATTAGGTGTTCTAATTTTTATCCTTTGTACACATGTTTTTAAGTCATAACTTACAATTTTTTAACCAACAGATAACCCCACTTGTCTCGACACGAAAAAAGAAGAATCGAATAGTAGTTCATAAGAAAGCGAAGCGATATATCATCTGATATATCTGACTTTAAGCTTGGTTACTCATCAAAGATGCTTGAGTAATAGGTAACTCCATATCTTTCATAATCGAATAAAGATGAACTGGATTTGATTTTGTTTACCGACCTTCCAACTTTTACAGGAACTGTTGGGCTATGACTCGTAGCCGAAAACCACACAGCGGTCTTAATTTAGAACACATGAATTATTCTATTATGTTAGCAGAATGCACCAATTGTACATTTAACATCCGAAACAACAACAACATGTGCATGTGTATTTATTTATTTATATAATTACAGTATGCCCCTGTGCGTCTGTGTGCACTGTGCACGAATTAGCTGGTGTCCGCACAATATGCGGGCACGAATCTCGTGCCTCGCTGCAAATAGCTGACTCACTTCCACCTTTAACCTTACCTTAAAATACTAAACATTAATTACTAAACAGGTTCTTTTTTGTTAAAAAGTTTTTTATTTTTCTCTTTATAGTTTTGGTAGGTATCTCCAATTAACATGATAATCATTTATGGCCAAAGTACATCCCATGACGATTCCAATAAGCCCAAGCACGACTAGGATACATTGTTTTATTTCTGAGTTCCAGTGCCTACCTTCCGGCTTCATCATCAGAACAGTTCAATGGTACCATTTTCATCAGTAGCATTTATTTATAAGTATTTGCTTCATCATAGTCGGTTAACTATTCGAGATATCTTATACCCGTGACATACTTAGCATTTAGGAGTTCCAGTGGCCATCTGTGGTCTTCTTCATCAGTTCCACTTCATCAAATTATACTTTTTGAGTGCAAGTGTTTGCTTTGTTGATGAAAATACCAAAATCACTATATGTATGCCTATAATATTTGAGGGGTTCCCTCGTTTGCTCTAGGATCCCATTATCAGATCCTGACCAGATGACTATGGGACCAACTAGGAAGTGTACCCTTCAAAACAAAAGAAGATTTTTTTGAAAATATATACACACTCCTACTTTTTTTGAAGGCGGTTAAGAAATCGGTAAAAAATAAGAATTAATTCACTTCTTTCTAATAGTGTTTCCCACATAGTATTTGGTACGAAAAGGCAAAAAGAAAAATATTTTGTAAGTATGTCAATGTTAACAGATAATTATATATTATGGTAATAAATAATTACTAAACATTTTAAGTTAAATATTGATACCTAATAATGGAAAAAGAACAGAAAATCATCTCATCACCGTCAAAAATTAGGAGTTGGGAATTATTACATCTGTAAAAAGGTAAACCTGTTTTGCTGTATGCATCAGTGCAAATTGAAATTGGTTTATAAAAACGGCAATTGTAACTGGTAGTGTGCTCGCACACGCCAAGCACTCGGCCGCCGCCGGACCACGTACCACCAGTGTCATCGGCGGCTGCAGCCGCGTCAAGCTCGAGCTACTAGTATTTTTCCCCGCCAACGTCGCCAACATCTGTACCTTGGCAGGGGAGAGACAAGCAACCGAAGAATTTAGGGCCTAGGGTTCCTCGCTGCCAGCCTGTTGTCCGCTCGTCAAGCAAGTGTCAATTTCTCAGATTTTCTTTAAAATATATTTCCAATGCATTATCATGCCAAATAATACAAGAAGTTACAATCTAAATTAATAAAGTTAAAATTTATAATAATATACGACAAAGATTATTGCACAATGCCAACAAAGACAAGCGAATGACAGGAAAATGTTAACCAATATCGAGAAAATTTGATAAAAAGACGATGCCGACTAGAAGCCGGACCAAGCAACTAAACACAGCCTCCCTTGCTTCATCACTCAGCTCCACCTCGCAGCCGCCATTCGTGATGCCAGTGATTCCGGTCACTACAGTTGTGTCGAGCTCGAGTGACAAATACTTCTCGCCGCTGAAGACAAAATCATTTGCGCGTCGACAGGGAGGACGCCGGCCGCCGGACCACTTTAGGCCTCGAGGCCTACCTGTCTCTGAGACTCTGAGCACCCGGCGGAAGTGTGCAGCGCATGCGATATACTCAATCCATCAATGAAAACTTCATGCGCTTTTACTTTGGGGCTCCATAGAGAAAAAACAACCTGACCGCGGACCATGTCCGGAAACTCTCTTTGTTTCAGGTGCTTGAGCTAACAGCTGGCAACGTTTCGGCCTAATGACTTTCAGATCAGGTGGGGGTCATCCAGCGTAAACGATTGTTGGTTGATATTGTACTTGATTGCTTTTGGTCTAAAATGGGTGACCGTGTCACTGCACCATCGTCACAGACTGTGGTAACACCACAGTCCAACCAAATTCAGTATGACAGGGTTACACATGTAAGTACCTAGTGCAATGAGGAATTGAGGAGTGCTATTCGGTAATATCGCTACGTGCCCTCCGAACTTGGGCCACGCTTACCTCGTTTGCCCATGCATAACAAAACTAGGATGCTGGGTGGTTGCTCTGGATTCACAGTTGTCAAACTATTTTGAAGACTGCACGGCTGTAGCGGCATGTCGTGTTGCCCACGTCAAATTTGTCGAAGATAGAGCTACTTAATCGAAACCTGCTGTACTGGCTTGGCAGTTCAGGGTCGACCATCGTCAGAAGGCAGTACTCCTCGATACGGTTCGCATTGTGAGGAGGTTCGTCCCTGGAGACTTGAAGTAGCTTGGACCCTGATCCCGACAAAGGTGGACTACTATTTCCATGTTTTAAATGTTTTTTCTGTCATCCTCAGACTTTTTAATGTTCCCACCCACTGCTGGGACATAGACCCCCTCACTGTGAGAGAGAGAATTGTCCTTTATCCACCATGTGGGTCCAGTGCGGATTGGTGGATGTCACGTGTCTTCGAATTTTTGGTTCTAGGATATGTCAGTTTCCTCACGATGTTTTCTTTCACCGTTTTTAGAGCAGTGGCGATGAAAATAAGTAAATAAGTGAGTGTCCAGTATAGATTAACAGCAATTTTAAAGTACTGTAAGAACAATAAATATGAATTTGAGAATACTTGACTTATTATTAAAATCTCTGTGACATGGGATATGTAGTCTTTAAGGGCTGTTTTACCAGTGTCCAAAATCACCCACCTCACAAAGCGCACTCTTGGGCGAGTATTGTCCTCCCTGAAGTTTATTAGTTTGGGGATGAGTGCTTTGGAGAAACTTAATATTTTAATTAGAGCCAAAAAGCCCATTGTGTAAATGTTGTAAAAATGTAATTTATGAAGTTTAAATTATTATCATATCATCGTCCGTTGTATCAGTCATGTATCCTAATGTTAATTTCAATCTATATATATAAAAATGAATCCCTATTTCCCTTGGTCACGGCATCATGCGTGAACGGCTGGACCGTTTTCGCTCATTCTTTTTTTGTTGTGTTTGGTATTGTTAGGAGAAGGTACCTATGAAAAAAAAAATAAGAAAAAAAAAATGGTACCTTACCTACCAAGGTATGGCCAAACAAAGTTTGCCGGGTCAGCTAGTGCTTCACAAAATTCAATAAGTGAAATGATTTGTTTCATATTCAAACGAATTCTTTCCTCTTTTTAAAGTAGACGCAACTCTAACACCCTTCATTTAAAATTATGGTAAACAAATAATCTCCAGCGAATAATTATTTATTAACGCTGTAAACAAAATAAGTGAATGCCAGTCTGTCATTCCTGATTTTAACGTTTCTTTTCTGAGAAAACCCTTTCATAAAATACGATTAATTTATAACTAATTACGAAAGCTCAACTGTTATTGGACGACGCTTAGTTGGCGTTTTGAAATCATGAGTAATTAATTGACCATAATGCATGCAATATGAAAAAGTTAAAAAGTCATTTAATTATCTATCAAATATTCGTACTGCTACCCGAATATAGAGTAATCCGTAATGGACAAAACACTGAATAGTACAAAAGAATATTCTCTTCGAATTCGGACGAATTAAAGGTCAGTATATCCTGTTACAAATTAACCAGTGGCTAGACTTGTGATTCCATTTCAGTTAGCTAAAATATATGCCGGGAAATCCAAGGTTTCAGGGCTGATAAATTACTTATCGCTTTGTTAAACTAGACTTTGATTTCGCTTTGTTAATGGTCGAATAATTTATTCAATGAATAGTTGAGTAGTAGATTATTTTGAAGAATCCATTGATATTGTCAATATCTGTTAAATAAAGTTACTGAATCTGAGACATATTTTCATTGAAACTTGTGTTTTGTGTTATAAATCATTTTCAATGAAAATGATTTATTAGATCACAGGCAAACTCAATATCTATGAATGCCTCTGGATTAAATAATCTAAGGATGGGGTTTATTATTCTGCACAGCGGGCGCTTTAACATGATCATTTGGCTTTTATTTATTTATTCAAGTACCAGTATAGAAATTGAAATCATAGATAACAATTCTTCGCAGACGAAATCATTCCTACTTCAGAATTATTTCTACCTTTTGCATACAAATTAGAACTTTTAATTAATGATAGGACTTCCATGTTGCTAATTTAATTATAAGAAAAGTTCATGAAGATGTTTCGACGTTTGAATGAACAATTATTCGGCAGCCAGTATTGTACAGGCTGTAGACTAATTAACTTGACGTCTGCAAGAACAGAATATACACACAACAATACACACACACATATACATGTTACAAGATGTAGATACTGAAATAATGTAGGAATTTTAAGTACATTTGAAAATAATAGTTGGTATATGCACCCTTCACTATCGGACTATCTATCCATCCAGCCATCGGTACATGTGGACATCCACGTTTTGAAAACACTTTTATTATGCGTACAGCTAAGGAGTGGCATTCCCTGCTGGAGTCTGTGTTTCCCTAGTCCCAAGTCTTTAAGTCAAGAGTTAATAGTTTATTTCTAGGCAATCGTGTTTCACCGTCGACCACATCATCGCTTACCATCAGGTGAGATAGTGGTCAAGCGCGAGCCTAAACAATAAAAAAATATCCTTTACTTGAAAGAAGTTTTGACTGTTTTTTTTTTCAAAACTTTTATTAAAAAACATTAATCGTATTAAATAGCCGTTGCATTATCTGTCAAATACTTTATACTGTTTTCTTATAAAGATATGTACATTATGGTACAAGTGTGTAACGTTGGTGATTACCGCTGACGAGCCATTGAGACCCGAGCCGTCAGGTGAGGGTCTTAAGAGAGCCGAGGACGGTAATCATCAATACACACGTGTATCATACGACGTTTTTCAACAAACTTGAGAAGAAAATAATACAAAAAAATCATTTCCAACAGTGAAAACGAGTTGTGAATTTTTTTTCGCAATGGCGGGCAAAATTAATCAGTTTTCCTATGCGCGCGCATCTAACAATGGCAATCGGCCACCACAGAACATTTTTACTCTAGCGATCGGCCACAGACTAAAAAGAATGAGTTTTCTTTTTTTTTGCTTTTCGCGGATAGCGTTTTAGCCACGTACAAAATGGGGAATTTCAAGTTTTCTTTATTACAGACAAAAACAAAAGTTATATTTGAGTGAAAGTTTTATTTATTAAACACGTACAAGTTGAAATTATCTATTTAAATACGGAGTTGCATGAAATGTGTTGCATTTGTACTATTGAGCACGATCTTTTTTGTATCGAAACTTTTTAAGAACAAAGCAACTCAACCAATATATTAAAAAAAAACCTCTATAACTCACATGTGAATAATAGCAATGAAAAAGTCACAGTTTGATAATAGGTGTCATTATGTGCCTAATTGCGGTGAAACTAGAGCCACTTTATGAGCACGTGTGTTGAAAAAGTATTTATTCTTCTTTTTGTATGACTGAAATTAGTTGCCCAAACCAAACTTTACTGAATTTCTCCAAATTCAGATCGTTTGTTCCCGTGTTATGCCACAACCAATAGATCCACTCATGTCCTGCTATAAGATTTGGTTATGACCTTGGCAGGAAGAAACGATGTTCGGACAAACTATCCGAACGCATGGAAACAGGGGACTAGTAACACTGTTCCTCGAGGGCTGTGGTGGTCAAGTGATAACAGCCGCGGCTTACAAGTTATAGGTTGTGGGTTTGTACCCAGGTAGGTGCTTTACTTTGTGTAAATTATTTCTGCTACTGCTCTCAAAAACGGTGAAGTAAAACATCGTGAGGAAACCGGCAGGTCTTAGAACCAAAAATTCAATGACATGTGATATCCACCAACCCGCACTGGGCCCAGGTGGCGGTTTACACGCCCAACGGACCAAATGGAAGTCTAAGTGCGGAAAAGGGGTCCATCTATCCTATCCTAAACTGTTCCTCGCGCGTCATTTCACTAAAATATGTATATAACAACTTGTAACCTTTTAAAACCAGATTTTTGAGCATAACTGAAAGCAAACTTTGAAACTAATATATAGCAATAGTCACCTATGGAAATATGTAATACAATAAATTCAAAGAACTGCTCAAGAGTGCTAAGAGATACTTTCTAGATTGCAATGCTTATGCAATATGTACCTACTTACTGTTCATTTAAAAGTATGTTGTGGCACCGATTTGCCGCGTCTGAAATACCGCTGTTAATCCCGCGATGGTTTGTGTTGGTATGTATAACATTCAATAAATAATTTAAAAAATGTCTTAGTTAATAAACGATAAACAACCTACATGCCATCGTAGGTTAACGCATTATGTGTTCATCAAGACGCATTAAATTGTACAAACAAACCTGAAAACTTTTTAGTATTACACACTTCGATTTGATATAAAAATAATGATCCTCATCCTTATCCACTCGATACCATTAACTAATACGACACGCGGTAAGAGATTCCACATTCATGTGTACGTTACGTGCATACAAAGAAATCAGAGGGATTTCTCCTAACAAAGAGGGCATCTGCGGTATTTATCTGCTTTGTAAAGATCCTCGGGCTCCGTAACATTGGAATGCGCCGTAATCTCACGCACGTCTTTTTCCTCTATCGCTCATTTGCAAATACGTGAAGTGTGAACGAATGGAACCAGGGAGATTTTATCAGCCCTCATTGTACAAGCTTGGTCGCAAATATCGATACGCACTATACACGATGACTGTCTATACAACTTTATTTTTAGGAATCCCTTTGAAACGGTACTCGAGTGATTGTGACGGCCTTTAATCAGATAGAAATGGACCGGCACCATTTACTAATGGATTTAGTTAACTAACGAATTGTTGGGATTTCTGGATTGTTACGGAATCTTAAGCTTTACTTGCGTTTCTTCCTTTCAGATCTTTCCGTTTGTTCCCTTCAGATTTGTTGACTCACTTAAAGCTCTGAAAAACAGATTGAAACGTTTCTGGCTCAGAAAAATAAAAAGGGACGTGTGTTTATTTACAAGCCAAAGCCTTCACACATAATTTTTGGGTAATTAGCAACAAAAGCCACCTGGAAAAAATTTAAATTACGAAACAAAAAAGTTGAAATTCACTTCGGACAATGTGGGACTCCAAGAAGGGAAATTAATTAGGTTTTTCTGTTAATAATTTTATTATTTCGCAGAAGGGTAAGAAGGGGATAGTGAATAATTCCGAGAGAGCAGCGCCCCCTAGAGGCCAGTGATGTTAATTAATCGCCCAACTAGCCGGGTCTCCGTCTACTCTCGTTACACAGCGGTATTGCTTGTTATGAAAAATTTATTATAAAATTTGTGAAACGAGTTATGAAGTAGTTTCTGTCTTGTATTTTATCTAAGTCCTTAATTGTTGAGATTATTGTTTGTTGGGTCTTTGGGATCCCATTTCATTTTCTTTTACAATTATTATAAATGAAAGACCTTTGGTGTTGTTCAGCGAATGAAGTCGCACGGATTTATCAGATTTTAATGAAATTCGGCATTGTACTTAATGTACTTCAGTTAGGCGAATCTGCAAATAGCTAACTAATTAAACACTTTTTGTTTAATTATACAATAGCCAGACTTATAATATTATAAAAGAGTAAGAAACTCAGCTTGTTGTTACCTTTTCACGTCTAAACGGCTGAACCAATTTCGATGTGTGTTGTGTGTGTGTTTCCTTGGGTTGATAGAATTGATTAATTTAATTTTTATTAATATTATGGACGTCCGCTACGACTCGCGGTTTCACCCGCGTAGTTCCCGTTCCCGTAAGAATACAGGGTTAAAAGTAGCCTATGTCACACGGGGATGGTGTAGCTTCCCAACGGTGAAAGATTTTTTGAAATCGGTTCAGTAGTTTTGAAGTTTATTCATTACTTAAAAAATAGAAATCTTTCTTCTTTATAATATTAGCATAGATGTAGTATAGGTGCACCCCTGTCTAAACCTTAGGGGACAACAACCGTGATGTTTATTTAAGTTTTATTTATTTAATACTTTATGCACACAAGGGGCGGCCTGACAATGAACCTCACAAAAACCAAAATAATGACGAATGCCCAACAAATAGATATAAAAGTAAATAACGAACAAATTGAATATGTAAATGAATATATATATTTGTGCCAACTTATAGCTACAGATGATTGCATGAACAAATAAATGGAACGAAGAATAACTAATACTTGGAAACGGTTCTGGTGTCTAAGAGAAATAATGAAGGATAAAGATATGCCTATGAAAGGGAAAAAGAAAGTATACGGAATATGCATTATGCCATGCTTACTATACGGGTGCCAGACATGGGCGTTAACAGAACTACAAGAGAGTAAATTGAAAGTGCCAGAATGCAATAGAAAGGATAGTATAGAAGTATATTAGTTATAAGAAGAAGGGATAGATTGAAATTACAAAAGAAAACAAAATTTAAAAGTGCACACACAGCCTACAGACAGCTCAAATGGCGTTGGACGGGACATATGTTGAGAGAAAGTATAGAGAAATGGACTAAGTTAGTAACAGAATGGTATCCAAGAGATAACAAAAGAAAAAGAGGCAGACAAACCAAAAGATGGGAAGATGACCTGAAGAAAATAGCTGGTCCGATGTGGACCCGTTTAGCAAGAGACAGGAATACGTGGAAATCTTTAGAGGAGGCCTTTGTCGATAGACAAGCTGTTTCACATAAACACCCAGTTGTCGATCACGCAAATGCAAGTTAGAATAGATTAAATCAATTTAGTTTTAGTAAGTAGGCATGTAATAATTAATTGTAAGATAGAAACAGCAATAAAGGCTATTTTATTTTATTATTTATTATGCACACAAACGTACAGAAGAGTACTTAACTTTATAGCGAATCTACCCGTCAACCTTTAGAGATGCAGAGACAAATAGTGCAATATTGAGAACAAATAAATGGAAATGATCTTCTCTCAAGCTAACCTCTTTAGCACACTTATAACTTCAATAAAAAAAAACCCGAAAATCCAATTGCTCAGCCACTACGCCAAATGTGCCGTCGAGACGGCATAGTTCTGGTCCTGTAGTTCCTTTTCATTTTAAAGACCCCCTCTTGATGAATATTGTGCATATATTAAGGAGTCGATAAATCATTTGCTTGGTGAATTGTAAAATACTAGAAGCAGTTGGATGATCCGATAAATGAGCACAAACAATTAAAACAAAGGAGATCTGTGTTGTGATACTCGATTAGGTTGCCTTGAAAATACAAAAATCCCGTTAACATGTCTTTCGTAAGATTCTTGACTGCCTAATCTCATCCTGTTGGAGACGGCTATAAAGCAGTGTACTGGAATTTTAAGGGAAACCACCTCGCTTATCAAAAAGCGAGATTTCCAAGAACGCGAAAGCCGCATTGTTTGACGCTACCACTGCTGCCATGAACCTTGTCTTGATAGCTGAAAATAAACGTAAACAAGAGATCATGGACCAAAACTCATTAGATCATTTTTCATATGGATATATTGCATCACTAATGGAAAAAAAAAATACCCCTTTAGGTTAGGTTCCTAACTTATCAGTTCCTACCTCCCAAAATAACATGTAATCAAAAATGCCTTCATCTGTTGATGCCAGATCGGCAACAAGTAGCTACACTCTTGGCAACTGCAGAATGACCGAGGCGTATATATAAACACAGAAACTAACATTAATTAATTTAATTTATAATTGCCAATTTAATTTAAATAAATAGCATATTATTTTTCATTTTGTACGCCGAATGATGCAAAACATGTTGCTCCGGTAAAACATTTTCCATGGGGCATATTCATGTATCAAGTTACACATGTTTGAACAAATAAATTAATCTTTAGCTTTTATTAATTAATTTTTCGTGAAACATTCGGACACAATGCAAATTGTAATTAAAATAAATAAATGAAATTAAATTCGTAAAAAACAACTATGAGTCAGTATAATTGAAAACAAAAATCAAATTTTATTTTAATTTTAAACATATTTAGATAGATAGATAGATAAATTATTTATTCAGCGCATACAAAAGACACAGCACAGCACACAAAATCACAATCAAATTATTTTAATTTACATGTGGGTCTTTGGAGAAAAGGTGCCAACATACAAAAAAAGGAAAAAATACATAATAAAAGTGACACAAGTAACTAACCTACTTCAAATAGAACACAGTGCGGTGTGCGTCTCAAGGTTGCACCAAATGGGAGTCCAGCTCAGCATGTGTCAGGCAAATATACCTGACAAGCTCTAAAATCTACCTGATTTCGATAAGCTTTGATATTTGAAAAGCATCATCCAGCTACAGATAGAAAAATTATTTAATTCAAGATAGTAAATGGTTAGATTTCAATATTCCTCTGTTAATGAATGAGCTATCAAATAAAAACGTAATAGTGTCGACCTTAAGGGTAAATTTATTTTTATTTGAACACCAGCATTATGCAAATGGACGACGCCGTATGTATAATGAAGTAGTATTTGCAAGAATAAGTCACTTTTGGGATTCCATAATTTTATCCTAGGAAGATTCCTTTATATCATAGTTTCAAAGGCTCAAGCCAACTGCAATATATTAGCACTTTCTATATTCTTTGTATAACAAAATTGAAAGGAATGCTCTCTTTTTGCAATCAGAAAAGGCTAAGCTCAACCTTTTTATGGATGCGGGTAGCGTTCTGCGTCGATCTAATTTAAGATATAGGCAGCTAATATAAAAATCTGCTTCTTATTTATATCGACGAAATAGCAGTGCATTATTTTCTGATACTATTTTATATTAGGCTATTTTCAGTTTATTTTCCTGCCCCTTCAAACTCGTAAAACAGCATAAAAAGACTAATTCTGTACTCGTGTCAAAATCCGAAAGGATCTTGATGATTATTTACACTTGAGAGTAAAACTATTTCGATTATACATCGCATATGTGAGAAAATAAAGTTTATAATCAAATAATACTAAATCCGATTTTGGAGTACAGTAAGTTCTTGTAATCGACCAGTGTGGTAAACTGTGCAGCACTGTAATGCACAGTGTACGACACAAATGTGTATTCTCGTCGACTCACATATTGTGCGCAAACATTCTAGAAATGTTCGCGCACATCTGTATACTTTTATGCGCGCTCACATGCAAGCAGTGGACTCGCGTCAATGCGTAGACACTTGTTCTCCGCGAACTCAGTCTTGTTTCTGCCACCGGAGTAAAAACATTTATTTGTACGCGCACATTGTTTAACCAAGTTAAATATGGATTGGATTGGACGAATGATAAAATTATAAAATTTATTCATTCAATTGAAACTTTTTCTCTATTATGGGATTCCAGTCACAATTATTATAAAACTAGAAATAAAGAACACGACGCCACTCAAGAGTTGGCTCAATGTTTCAATTGTGACTCGACTGAGGTAATGAGTAAATGGAAGATTATTTTGGTTCAATACCGAAGAGAAAATAAGTTTTCCTGCCCCTCCATCTTAATAACTGAATGACTGTTGTACCGGCCGTAGCAGTTGCGTCGACCTCAAGCAACGAGTACTACTTACCACCCATGAGACCACCACCACGCACGTCGACGGGGAAAAACCTAACTGATTAGGACCTTCAGGCCTTTCGGCCTCTGATAGGATCCCAACACCCCGTGAAAGTGTGCTGCGCATGCGATGGACCAGATCCATCAATGAGAACGTCATGCGGTCATACTACGGGTCTACAGTGGGGGAAGTAACCTGAGAATAATAAGCTGATCACTCTCAACTTCAATATAATGTCTTTTTTCATCCACGCGCATTTTAATATTTAAAATAACAGTTTTGAACCTGGATGAGTATTTTTCCAGCCAGCGTCGCTAACACCTGTGCGTCGGCAGGAGAGCGGCCAGCCACCGATGAGCTTGGGACTCAACCAGGTCTCCGATACCGGTGGTTGTGTGCAGCACATGAGATGGAATCAGTCCATGAACGAGAACGTCAAGCGCGCAGTTCTATAGACTAACTATCGAAGAGGATCAAGTTAGTGGAAGTGGCTTACGAAGCCAAGGTGACAAAACTCCTTAAAAGTGTGGTTGATTTTTTACTTTACCATGTAGCAAACAAATTCAAATTCATTTATTAATTTTGTGAACATAGGGTAAAATTATAGATGTTATAAATTAAAAATGTTGGTCCATACTATGTTCCGCCAGAAGGCATACAAAATATTCGGCATAAAAAGGTAATAGAATGTCACATTAACAAAATAAAATCAAAAAAATAAAGTCATTAGATGTCACAATTTCATGTCAAAATATAATATTGAATAATAATATGTCAATAAATTAAGACGGCACATAAACAAATAGATAGTAACTAGTCACAATTTCGTAATACAATAATAATTGAGATAAAAATGTCAAGTTAGAATACCATTGAAGGAGAGGCGTGAGATGATCCTGCAGTCTTCAGATGAGGCGTGCAAATACCGGCAGCTCAATAGACAGATCTCTAAATCCTTGAAAAGAGACCTCCGCCGCTTCAATACCGAGCGTATTAAAGACGTGATCGAGCGAAATAAAGGCTCCAAGGTGTTTTCAAGGGATCTGGCTATTGGGCAGAGCCAACTCACGAAACTGAAGACCGACGATGGCAGGATCGTATCCGCCAAACCGGAGCTTCTCAGGGAGATCGAGACATTCTATGGGCAGTTGTACACATCGATCAGCAAGCCCGTTGCGAATCTAGCAAACGACCCAAGAGCTAGATTGACCCGACACTATACCGAAGATATCCCGGACGTCAGCTTGTACGAGATTAGGATGGCTCTGAAACAGCTCAAAAACAACAAGGCGCCGGGTGATGACGGAATTACAGCCGAACTCCTGAAGGCGGGTGGAAAACCGGTCCTTAGGGCCCTTCAGAAGCTGTTTGATTCCGTCATACTCGAGGGCAAAACGCCACAGGCATGGTGCAGGGGTGTGGTGGTACTCTTCTTCAAGAAGGGCGACAATGCCCGGCTGAAGAACTATAGGCCCATCTCACTTCTTAGCCATGTCTACAAGTTGTTTTCAAGAGTCATCACGAATCGTCTCGCGCGCAGTTTTGACGATTTCCAGCCCCCCGAACAAGCCGGATTCCGAAAAGGCTTTAGCACCGTAGACCAAATACATACGCTGCGGCAGGTTATACAGAAGACCGAAGAGTATAACCTGCCTCTCTGTTTAGCGTTTGTGGACTACGAGAAAGCCTTCGATTCGATAGAGACTTGGGCTGTACTGCAGTCTCTCCAACGGTGCCAGATCGACTACCGGTACATTGAGGTGTTGAAGTGTTTGTAAAAAAACGCCACCATGTCAGTCCGTCTTCAGGATCAGACCTCGAAACCAATCCTTCTCCAGCGCGGCGTGAGACAGGGAGACGTCATTTCTCCAAAACTGTTCACTGCTGCGCTGGAGGATGTCTTCAAGGTTCTGGACTGGAGGGGGCTGGGCATCAACGTTAATGGCGAGTACATTACTCACCTTCGGTTTGCCGACGACATAGTGGTCATGGCTGAGACCATGGAGAGCCTCAGTAAAATGCTCGATGACCTCAGTAGAGCTTCCGAAAGAGTGGGTCTTAAAATGAACATGGACAAAACCAAGAACATGGTGAATGCCCATGTAACACCCACTCCTATCAAGGTCGGAGACTCTACTCTCGAACTTGTAGACGATTATGTCTACCTGGGACAAACGGTCCAGTTGGGTAGGTCCAATTTCGAGAAAGAGGTCAACCGTCGAATCCGACTCGGCTGGGCGGCGTTCGGGAAGTTGCGTGGTATCTTCTCGTCCAATTTACCGTAGTGTCTCAAGACAAAAGTCTATGACCAGTGTGTGTTGCCAGTGATCACCTATGGGACCGAGACGTGGTCGCTCACAATGGGCCTTATCAGAAAGCTCAAAGTCACCCAAAGGGCAATGGAGAGGGCTATGCTCGGCATTTCCTTGCGTGATCACGTCAGAAATGATGATATCCGCAGGAGAACCAAAGTTACCGACATAGCCCGAAGAATTGCCAAACTTAAGTGGCAGTGGGCAGGGCACATTGCTCGCAGAACGGATGGCCGATGGGGCCGAAAAGTTCTGGAATGGCGACCGCGAACCGGAAGACGATACGTTGGAAGGCCTCCCACAAGGTGGACTGATGACCTGGTTAAGGTTGCGGGAAGGCGCTGGATGCGAGACGCACGGGATCGATCAATGTGGCGACGCCTGGGGGAGGCCTATGTCCAGCAGTGGACGTCTTTCGGCTGAAATGATGATGATGAGAATACCATTAACATATGGGAGCAATATATTATTATACAAACAGATGTCAAACACTTAAATATTATTTTAATTTATCATTAAGATATTCATTAACAGAATAATACGCCTTGTCATTCAATAATTTAAAAAGCTTACGTTTAAACTCATTCATGTTAATGCTTGACACAATTTGATCAGGTAATTTGTTATAAAGTTTTGGAGACATTGCATGGGTGCAACTTTTTTGAGCGCCGCTGACTTTCGACAGATTTATACAAAAACATGTTGTTTTTTACAAACATACAGGCTTCATAGATATAAAGTGATGGTACAGTCAATATTTTTAATTTTTGGAAATGTGATTTACATGAATCCGTTCGTTTTATTTTATATATGGCTCGAATACATTTTTTCTGTGCTATTAATACCTGCTCAACCTTTGTCACATTACCCTAAAATATAAGGCCATATCGTAAAGTGGAGGCGACTTAACCATGATAAGCTGCTAGGAGCGCTGTCTTATTCACAATTTTGCCTAGCATATACAGAGCATAGGAAAACTTACTGAGCTTTCCACATACATTATCGATTTGAGTCCTCCATGACATGTCGTTATCAATATGCAGTCCAAGAAATTTTGTAACATTAGTTTCAAGTATTTGGTCACCTTTGTAGTTTATCTGGCAATGTGGCAGAGATTTTTGTCTAATTTTAAAGTTCATAATTTTAGTTTTAGTTAGGTTAATTTTAAGGTTATTAGCGTTCAGCCAGTCAACAATGGTAACAAGACTAGTGTTAATGTCATCTTCTATTTCTTTATTACTACCAGTATTTTATATAACTGTGCTGTCATCAGCAAATAAGGACATTTGGTGCATGTTTACTTGTGGAAAGTCATTAATGTAGCAAGTGAACAGCAAGGGTCCCAGCACAGAACCCTGCGGAACACCGTAACAAAGAACTCTAGAGCTAGATGAGTAAACTACTTCAGTTTTGGACTTAATATCCACTTAACTAACCTGAGTAATTTGCTTTCTATCCTCCAAATAAGATTGTATGAGATTAAGCACGTTACCTCTGATGCCATATTTATTTAACTTATTTAACAGTACTTTATGTACCACATAGTCAAATGCCCTGGTCATATCCATATACATTGCCATTACTGGTTTCCTATTGTCCAAATAATGATGATTTTTTTCCAAAAAAATGTATATACCATATGCCATATTAATGGTTTTCGTCTTCCTGAAACCCATTTATTTGTTCCTTGCAAAAAAGATTATGTTTTTCAAAGTAATTATAAATATCATTATAAATAATTTTCTCAAAGATCTTTGAGAAAATCGGTATTAGTGCTACAGGTCTATAATTAACTTTGTTTTGTCATCCTTTTTATGTAATGGTTTGATAATGGAAACCTTTAACTTTTGCGGGAAGATACCATTTTGAATACAGTTGTTTATAATGTCATTTAATGTAGGTGCTATGAGAGGAGCCACTGCTTTAACTACCCTTGTGTCAATCATCTCCTGTACTATTGTTTTTAAGATTGTTAATTATAGTAATAATGTCGTTTGGTATGGTTGGTTCCAAAAAACATAGATTTATGCGATCCTGATGTATTAACACTATTATTCGTTTGAAAACCATTGACATTCGGTTGAACTGAGTCCACAAAATAATCATTAAATTGCTCTGCTATAATTTTCGGATTTGTTATACATTTGTCATTCACATTAATTAGATCTATATTAGCTTTAGGAATGTTAGGTTTCATACTATTTATTACCTTCCAAGTTGCCTTAGATTTGTTGGTACTTGTTTCAATAAAATAGCTATTTTGAGCTCGTTGTGTTAATTTGATAACTTTTTGATATCTTTTTGAGAACGTTTGAAAAGCTTTTTTTGAATCACTGTTTCGTGTTAGTCTATATTGCCACAGTAAAGTTCGTCTCTTCTTACTACAGCGTTTTATCCCCCGTGTGATCCACTTTGGCCTCACTACTGTGGATATTCTACGTTGGATAATTGGGAAGCAGAGATCGTAGAAAAGTTTAAACAAATCATAGAATGAATTAATACTTTCATTTGCATTATCCGTTTTGTAAACTTCAGAGAAACTAAGACTGGCAATACATTTCCTAAAAAGATTAATGTTTTCCGTGCTGTAGTCGCGTTTATTAACATAGTAATATTTTAAAATACATGTTCGCTGTACAGGAAACTTCATCATTTATGCTGTGTGGTCAGACACACCTAGCTCCAATATTTCACTCTTGCATCCCCGTATATTGTGTAGAAAATTGTCTAGACAAGTACCACTACTAGGACGCGTAGGCTTTTTTATTTCTATATTAAGATTAAACTCTTTTAAAAGATGTTGAAATAGAGTAGAATGTTTAGTCTTCTGAAGAATGTCAATGTTAAAATCACCACAGATTATTATTTTTTGACTATTTTTATAGCAAAACTTTCGTAATAAGTAGGTTAAATTATTAAAGAAAATATTCATGTTACTATGATTCGGAACTCTATAAATACACAATATTATAATTTTTTGATCAGTTAATTCTACCGCGCAGCATTCAAATACGTTAGGAATGTTAACACTTTTTACTAATTCTATTTCAGAGAAACTAATGTGATTGTTAACTAGTATACACGAGCCACCATTTCGCTTTTGTCTAGTGAAGCATGTAGCCAAAGTATAGTTAGGAATGCTCAAAAAGTCAACGTCACTCTGCTTCATATTATGTTCCGTAAAACAGAGAATATCAACACCCTTCCCACTGTTTGCGAGAGTATCCAAATGTTCCGTTATTATATCACTCTTTGTTATTAGACCATTAATATTTTGATGCAATATGCAAAAGCTGTCATAGACGAAAAAAATGTTGATTAGAGACGTCAGTGCACATGAACAGTAAGAATTAGGTGAATCGCAAATTAAAGAATCTTTAGACGATGAGTTTTTGTTCAGATTTTTTACTGTATTTACGTTACAGTTAGTACAAACGTAGCTTTTCATAGCCTTGAAAATATTCGTTATACCGTGCTTGCTAATTCGACCACTACGTCTGTGAAACATGATATAGTCCCACGATAAGTTTAAATTAGTGTCAAATAATGTGGCATAATTATATTTTTGTATGTCTTGGTAGAGAAGGTTATTAAATATTTCGATTCTAAAGTTATACATTGTCGAGTAATAATCATATTTATATGTCGGTAAGCATAGTATTACATTTGTATGTGTTATAGCTAATAAAGTTTCGCGTATAGTCATTATTATATCAAAATAATTATTGGTCTGTCGAAAGTCATCCTCCCCAATAAATATTATACAACTATCAATTTTCGTATAATCAGTTAGTTTAGCTTGAATGTTGCTTATTAATTGTATCAATCCACGATTTGGTAAAAGGTAGTGACACATTTGGTGACACGGAAAAGTGTTTTGAGCTATAGGTAATATTTTGTTAAATTGGTTGCTACTTATAATACATAGCTTGCTTTTCTCTTCTTGAGTCGTATTGTTGGTCAGCCTTTTAGTAAATTGATCCAATTTGTCCTGAGGAGCAACTTGTGTGGAGGTGGTGAATAGTTCCGGAGATCCATATCTTGAGTAATCCTCTCTGCATTGTTTACGTAAAGTTTCTCTAAGTGGTGTATTAGATAACTTAGTTCTTCTATTTGGTGTTCCTATCTCGCTAGCTAACTTTTTAGTTGCCTTAACCATAAGCTTATGTTTAATATTCATATTCTCCATTGTCATCTTTAGTTCTGTGTTTTCAATAGACAGATTATTTATCTCCTCGTGAGCCACCTGCAACTGTGAATTAAGTTCACTAATTTGACGTTTGAGGTCTTCCATTTCCTCATTCTCGTCATTTATAATATTTGGGACGCTATTATTTGTGGCGCCCTCTATTGTCGAATTGTTTGAACTACATTCATCGAAAGTTTCTATTGCTGATTCGGATCGTCGTCGACTGCGAAGTGTAATGTTCTCAAAGAAGTTCATTTTGTTCCGGTTTTTAATAATTAATTAACAATAGGAAAAAAGTCGAGTTCAATATAGTGCGATACGAACTCAAGCCCAACAGAGTCAACGCACATTAATAGCTAAAGCTTCAACCGCTGCGCCAAACACACATTACGTAGTAAGTTCGAATTAGGTAACTGGATACCTCTTGATCTGATACCGCTTTCAATTCATTAAGTGTCGGGCAGATTCAAAGTTCAATTCTTTGTTTGAAAAACGTACGTTTCGAACGGTTAAAATTTAAATTAATCTCATTATATTCATGTTTCCAGTCACTGTTTTTTCATGAGTTAGGTCAAAAACCATGCAGCATATCACTAGTAATAGTTAATAATTACACACATTCACAGTTTATGTCATAAAAAAGTTTGCGTTCTTTGAAATTTTTATATTGTTTATAACTTCACTTTTTGTTAATCCTTTTCCTTCATAACATTGTCACATATGTATAGGAGTGTCCTTTCACTAATTCACTTTGTCTTATCACTTAAATATTATTTGTTTATTTATAAAAGATTTTAAATAACGGAGCTGATGTTTACTTTGACAATCTATATCTACCGACACCTAATTTACAAAAAACAAACAAGTGGCCCACCTGATGATGAGTAGTCACTGCCACCTATGGACATCAGCAATTCCAGAGGCATTGCAGATACGTTGCTATCATAGAAACATAGTTGAAATATGTCATTCGTCTGTAAATACATACAAACAGAAATAAAGCAACACTTCATAGTCATCAAAATAAGTGTGGTGGTAGTAGTTCCCCAGATAAGTATCCATCATATGAGGAGTTTAGTTATTTCCGTAAATAGTATGGAAAGTCAAACACGTTGACCATTCCAGAGCATTAAAATATAAGACTCCTATTTTGTCGGAATGGTATTTTGAGAATTTTTCATTCGATAGTTTTTGATCTATTTCAAACCAACGGAAAAGAAATTATTTAATTAAGGTAACGAACAATTCTGTTTAAATACGAACGAACGAAATAGAAAAGAAAAATAACGATACATATTTTTAGGTAACAAATTGAATCTTATAGAACAAGGCCGCGCGACCCCACGCCAAAGTCAACGCATTTGGTACATTTAATTTTATTTCTATCCTTCGAACTAGTTTTTTTTTAACAGACATTCTAAAAAGAGGATGTTATATGCTCGACGGTATATCTCCGTCAATTGTGGACCGATTTAGAAATATATTTTTTTTGTTTGAAAGAGTACGTTCTCGAATTGGACCCATTAAAATTTGGTAAAGATCTGATGAAAAATTTCGGAGACATAGAACAGAACTCTTCAATAAATGACGGCCAGCATCTCGGGGTTGCTGCAATTGTGTGTCATCTCACACTCTCATTCCAACGGCTATGTTCAAAGTCATTTTCTTCGTGTAGTCTATTCTGGCATCAGTTTAGGCATTATAGGTCTACTATAGAATTTGCCCATTATGCACTAAATAGTGTTATGCTATGTACTTACCTACCACCCACCTATCTATCCTAGCTACCTGCCCACCTATCTTACCTACCTACCAACCTACTGACCTGCCCTACCTACTCTACCCTATCCTACATACCCCCTACCCTACCTACCAATTTGTTGAACTATTTATTTGAATAAGATTAATGAAATTAATGAGTTAATACTACTAGCGCGCAGCGCAGCGATCTAATCAAATTTTAGAATACAGAAGCTGCTATTGTGACTTAACTATGATAGTAGGATATATTCTCTCGCAGTCTTTTGGGTGTTTATAATGAGTACTTTTATCATGTAGTACATAATTTTTATGTATCATTAATAGTTATCTCAGCGCACGCCAAATAATGATTTTTTTGGCAAAATTTTGCTACTTTGGGTTACATTATTGGAATTTTCATAAGGATCTCAATTTTTTTTTGAAAATAATTTATAGTCAATGTTACTCGTTAATAATGTAGCTTTCAATAGGTGAAAGATTTTTTTAAATCGGTCCAGTAGTTTCGAAGCCTATGCGGTACAAACAAACAAACATAAAACTCTCCCTGACTTACTCTACACCAATAATTCTTAAGCATATATTTATATAATGCAGCATATGCATGCATAATATAGCATATATTATAACTTTTCCTACTAAAAATTGTTCAGAAGATAAACAAACAGGTGTTTTCCTCTTTATTTATGTCTGTAAGCATCGACTGTGGCATTAATAAACGGAAAAACGTGGCTAAAACCTCGGCCATTCGAGTAAATTGAGCACTTTTTCACCTTTACAAAATTTGTAACGTCTTTCAGTGAAATCGTGGATTATTCGGTAATAATGTTCGGCTAGCAGGGGCCTATTTCCTCCAGGAGGGGTCGTAATGAAGGTTGCTGCGTCAGTGAATTTTCTACGGCATATTACCCACTAATAGTAACCGAGTTTATCCCATCCTTCACTACCACCAAAAGTGTGAGAGAGACACAATATTGAAAAGTAAATACTGTGTCTAATACCTACGCTTGAAGATCGTAGAGTATTATAAAGCCGGTCACGTGCGTTGCCGATCTAATTTACCGTTCCAAAAAAGTGCTACTAGCATTTCAACGGCCGAAATTAGTTCGTACATTTGGTGACTTCGGCGGGACTGTTGCTGAATATTCTTTCGAGGAAAGATCGATTCGATTTGATGTAAAATACTTTACATATTTTTTTTTACACGCCCATCAACTTTCGAGATGCTTCTGAGAGGTTATGCAAAAGACGAATACTCGTACATTATCAGCTCTTACAATTCAATTTACTACTACAACTGAAGGAAATCGAATCTCTAGAAATAATGTGAAAGATTTAAATACCAACAGACATCTTAGTTTGAAATCAAAGAAAAAGCGGCGTTGTACTTCCTGAAATAAATGATTTCTGTGAACAGCTCTGCAATTTCACTGAAATATTGACGCTATAAAGTTTGCAATTTTAAAAGAGTAATGGTAGAATCCAGGTGCCTGCAATCACTATTGGGAAATAAAATGAAGCGAGATAAGCAAATAGGATTTCAGAGTGCAATTGAGACGAAAATATATTTTCTTGCCTTTTTCATGTCGTCTGCTTATTTCAAGGAGCTGGTATTAAGAGACAGCTAGAAAAAAAGTTCAGAATTACGAAGTTAGAGTTTTCTTGAATCTTTATTAAAGTCCGTAGGTAATAGACTTTCCATAGGCTCCAGACGAAAAAAATACGAAACAAAGTAACTTAATGTTAAAAGGTCTTTGATATAACCAGTTAGGAACACTATGAAAACAATACTTTGATAATAGAAAGCTAACAAAAGAGCTTTAAAACTACTTAACTGAGAACTTTCCCAGTACCCTTTTCTTAAATTTCAAGGAATACAAAAATAACGCTGAAACTTTTAGTAAGTTATTTTTTTTACAATGAACTCTATATAAAAGAGAGAAGAAATAAAAGAATACACGCTGTATATAGTATCTCATGCTAATTCTGAATATTAATTAAGTAAAACAACTAGAAAACCTTTTAAAATCTATAAAAATACTTTAAGTAAACAGGTAGTGTTATCGCCTACATAATTTGGTATTTTATTATTAGGTACCTTAAATTGATATAATATTATACCTTGCTACAATCTGGGAGTCTTTAAGTCAAGAGTGAATTGGTTTCTTCTAGGTAAGCGTGCTTCATCGTGACCACATCATCACTTACCATCAGTTGAGATAGTAGTCAAGCGCAAGCCTATCAAGAAAAAAATAGATAACAAAATGTTTAAAGACACCAGAAAATTGTGTACAGTCGACCGCACTATTTTGTTACTGTTAACGTGTGGGCTAACTGTACAGGAGACAAGGAGATTTATTAGCAGCTTTACCTTCATTTTAACAGCTTATTTACAGAATTTTTGCTAAAAATAACGTTTAATAAAAGGTAGAGCATCACAATCAGATTACAGACGCAACTTTACCTTCATTTTTGAAGCTTACTTAAAGATTTTTTTGGTAAAATAACGTTAATAAACGGTAGAGCATCATAATCAGATTACAGACATTTCCCTTTTCACAAAGCAAGGGTAGGGTAACATTTGTGCAGAGCCGTCCGATGAGTTATGCGAAGCACATATAACGCAAACGATCGGGCGCGCTCCAGCGCATACGAGATGCTCAAATTGATGGAATACGAATGTATGGAATGTTCAGGTGTATCGTTCAAGAAGCTGATGTAAACGGTTCGGATAATAGGCGCTGATGCTTCGAATTTTTACGGATTTCACCAATTTTTTTTGGCTTTTGAGTTTGCTAGGAGTTTATATGTTATCGGGACTAAAAGAGAGTTTGATAAGGTGTAAATATAGCGCTTGTTTTCACGTATATTGTTAAATGCATTAAGTCCGTATTTTAGTACAATCATCCTTTGCATTACCCAAATTCATCGATTGTATTCATCACGCTTTATAAAACCTTCAGAAAGAGCGTAAATGTCAAATTAATTTCAATCAGGTAGGTACATAATGCCATGAGTTTTTAAGCTATAGCATAGCTTCTATCGCGGGCCTTGAGCGTGGAGACCGAATCCAGAAATTCCGTAACGAAAAATTCCGTAACGAAACGTGACAATGGTGATCAATGTGGACCTTATGCTAATGAGAATAAGGGTCACTTTTGCTTGTCAAAGAAAAGCGACCTTATTTCAATGTGGATATGGGTCACATGTGGATATATTTTTGTTTAGTTTTTTAGAGTTTTATTAATCGGAAATAAATGGGGGTTTGGCTCGCTACATTTTCGAGTTTTTAACGTTTTAATTTAAAGGCTCAAATTCGCTTGGCAATGACAAGTAAAAAAAAAGAATTTTTATTATGACGGATGTAGGAAATATTTTTATGTTCTATTGAAGTTGAGGTTCTTTATTTGTATCCTATTTTAAATTCCACCGCGTTCAATGTAGACTTTATGTTTGTGGGAATAAGGGTCACTTTGAAAAAGTGACCTTATTGTGGTATAAATAGGGGTCACTATTTAAATTTATTATTAGGGGAAAAGGTAAATAATAATATGATAATAAGGGGGTTGTTAGAGGGTGGCGTTAAGGGTTTATTATTGTGGGTGGACTGTGATCTGCATTTACTATTTGGGAAAAGAAAGTAGATTTTAAGAACAATAGGTGAAAGAAAATGACTTAAATTCTCAAAAATTAAATGCAATAGCGTAAAGCTATTGCATTTAATTTTAATTCGCGGCAGTCCCAGAGTGTCACACGCCTTTTTTTCTTTGCATACTTTTCCCCACACTAGGAAACTCACAAGCACAAAACACCCAGATCCGGAAAAATTGTCTATAGGCCATACACATATTTGATCCGTGCGGGGAACGAAACCGCGGCATGTAGCGCATAGCAGGCGATCGCTCCACTGGTGCGCCAACCGTGACGTCAGTGATGATCAAAGCAAAATGTATCAGTCCAGTCAACTTTTTCATGTCCCGAAGGTTTTTCGAAATCGCTATACGAAACGTAATCTAGATTAACGTATTTTAGTCCAGTATCCCTCTCGTTGAACAACTACCTACGGAGGTACCTACTTGACATTATTTAAACCTTTAGTCTGACTACGGTCTATCCCCTGTCACATGCACGGTGGAAAAGTTATCTGCCTAATTTAGATTACCTGAACAAACAAATGGATTGTTTAAATCGTGAAATTAATTTGATAGAGCAGACGATAAGAACTTTAATAATATGATAAAAACATTTAATAACATATCTGCAGATTGAGCTGGTTAGGTACCGCAGAACTACGTCAATGGGGTATTTGTTTGGCAAAAATTTCAAATATACATCATCCATCCTTACCGAGGTCGAGGTCAAGAGCAGGCTCATAAGGAATAAAAAACCGAAACGCCAGAGTAGGCAGATCATGGACATTTTTGATGTTGATCATCGACACGTTCCTTTTATTGCGGTCCAGCGAGCTGCTGAGGTGCCAGAACTGTCATAGGTTTGGCTCGAGGAATAAGCTCAACGGCAGTTTAGCTTGAGAGCTGCCAAAACCTCGGAGCAGTCAGATCATTGACGGCAAGAACTCGCCCATTTTATTGCGTCCCAGCGAGCTGCTGAAATGACAGAACTGTCATAGGTTTGGCTCGAGGAACAAGCTCAACGGCAGTTTAACTTGAGAGCTGCCAAAGCGTCGGAGCAGTCAGATCATTGACGGCAAGAACTCGCCCATTTTATTGCGTCCCAGCTAGCTGCTGAAATGCCAGAACTGTCATAGGTTTGGCTCGAGGAACAAGCTCAGCGGCAGATTATCTTGAGAGCTGCCAAAACTTCGGAGCAGGCGGCTCATTGAAGTAACAACTCACCCATTTTATTGCGTTCCAGCAAGCCACTGAGATGCCAGAAATATAAAATCTGCGGCTCGAGGAACAAGCTCAACGGCAGGTTATTTTGCGATCTGCCAAAACTTTGGAGCATGCAGATCATCGACGCCAACAACTGATTTAGTTGCGAACCAGCGAGCTGCTGAGATACTAGAACTATCAAAGGTGCGGCTCGAGGAATAAGCTCCATGGCAGGTCAGCTTAAGAGCTGCCAAAACTTGGGAGCAGACAGATAATTTACGCTAACAATTCGCTCATATTATTGCGACCAAGCGAGCTCCCAAGCGAGCTAATCACAAGTGCAGCGCTAGGAACCCCGAGTTACGACGGGATACATGTTATGAATTATTCTTCTTTTTGGGGCAATGATTCCTCCTTATTTAAATTTTCTTCAACCAGTTTTCAGCCACGTCGATAGCCTTAGCGCTGGCCTCGTAAAGGTCTCGAATGGTGCAAGTGTGTTTGCATAAGGATCAAGACAGGAGATGGGGCATCGTCTGTGGACTGGTTCCGCTATGGCCCGCTGGGAGCTTTTCTGCAGATACTATGGTTATGAAGTATACTTTGCTTATCTAGTGCCAGCTATTCTAATCAATTGCTGCCGGCAGATAGGTATGTATTCCGACCTATTAAAATTAAGATTGATACGTTCAATACACCAGAAGGAAACGAGCGCAGTGTTGTTCTAGAAGGCGCTTTTAAAGACGTCAACTGGTACATCACAGGTCTGGAAGAAGTTCGGCAACAAGGAAGACGTACAGAAGAGCGAAAAGGCTTGTCTTTTTCCACTTAGGAGAGACTCGTATCAAGTCTGTAACTACACAGACATAATTATGTGTCACTAGAGAGTTTGTTGCACACTTCCTCTCAGCCGAAATACAAGAAAGCGGTGACGGGTTGGTGTTTTGGTTGACTGGGATTTATGTAATTTTGACGTTCAAATATGTTGATTTTCAGCAATTGATTTAATTTGACTAATGTACGCTATTGTAGCTAAAAGGTGCAAAAAATACATTACATATTGAGTTCATTGGAAACTCAAAACGAATAGCAGTTTTCAAATTCCACATCCCACACATGAATTCAATCCTAGCCCAGGGTCTCAAAGTACAAGGTGTCTCAAAAGAAAGTTTATATTTAGTTTATCGATTTAAAAAAAAGGAATTTATTTCTTAAAAATAATATCATCCAAATGTAGACTTGTTGGTCGCCCGGATTTTGGTTCTTCCAGCGTTGTACCGGTCTCTTCAAACTTTTTGACCCATTTTCGAATAAGAGGAATGCTTCTTGACGCATCATTTAGGTGGCTTAATATTTTTTTTTTCTATATACCATGTATCTGCATACTTTGAGACCCCGGGAAGGACATAGGTTGCTGCTAACCGATTAAGATGCAATTTGGTAAGCAGATACCAAATTTCATGTAAATCGGTTCAATCGCTTAATTAATCGGTGGATCGGTAGTTTAAGCGTGAATTATAGCCCAATCAACGGGGCATAAGTAACCCGAAAAATTCTCCTGCCTGTGAGAGTAGGTAGTGTGATAAAGTAAGACCTACAGATTACAGATATCAAATTATCCAACAGATTTTGATAAGAGAAGTTAGGTATTTTTACCTAAACTTGAAAATTGCTTATAACTCTCTGTGAAAAATTCCTCAGGCTGAAATACTTTCTGTATACGTACGAGTGTATTAGTTAGAATAGGCATGTATAGGCATCCAAAATTTTTTCGATTTGGGAGACACTCCAAATTTAACTTTTAGCATTTTACGCTATAACTTCTACTGAAAAATTGGTCTGCTACTTTTTATTTTTAATATGGTTTTATTACGTTAAATAAACAGATTTGATAAGTTATCCAAAAGATTTTCCTTTATTTGCCATTTTTTTAGATTTTTGCTTAATTACGTAATGTGAAAAATATCTCCGTGCATTTTCATACCTTTATTAGTCATATGATTTTATATTAAATAAGAATTATCAATTATCCAACAAATTTTCGAACGTTCATTATATTTGTTAGGATAGTTCGCTGATTTATGCTAGAGCGTAAGGGTTGACCTTCACTTGACCGCTCGGAGCTGCTTTGCCGCGCATTACTTTTGGAGTATTGTAGGCGGGTTTTGTGGCCACCGTTATTATTGCAAATATTTTTTTATCATAATATGCAAACTTATGTGAAGTCATCCAGTTACCACAAACTGTCAAACTTTCTCATTCGATTTTGAACTTAACCTTCAAGATTTGAAGGTTTAAAATCATTTGGAGAAATTTTTCAGTTTTGTATAACCCAATGTGCTGTTGACTGTAAAACGGCGTTTAGAAATTCACTTTATATTTCTAAAGAATATTTATTACTTATATGGATTTAAAATAAACGGTTGATACCTCCTTAAGGACTATGTAAACTATGCAAAAAAATGGTCTAAAAGTATGTTTAGAAAGACACCTGTTGAGGCGTTAACGAGTAAGATAAAATAAGATTATTATTATGTCCCTTATTTAATGTTCTCTTCTTATCGTCTTCATTTATTTTTATTTATATAAAGTAAATTAATAAAAAAACATATAAAATAGAGCCCACCGGTATCGGGAACAGGGTCTAAGCATGAAGTTCAAGTCTTGTATGCACTAGGTAAGTGCCCCCACGGACAATCCCCGGTTGGTGCAGGACTATTGTTAAATATGAAGACAAATATAAGTAGGTTAGAATTGGGGGTTCTGAATCACGTCTATAGAATTGGGGATTCTGAATCACGTCTATAGAATTGGGGATTCTGGATCACCTGTTCTCGCTGCGCTCGAACCATGATCCAGAATCCCCAATTCTATAGACGTGATTCAGAATCCCCAATTCTATAGACGTGATTCAGAATCCCCAATTCTATAGACGTGATCCCGAACCCCCCAATTCTATAGACGTGATTCAGAACCGTAATTCTATATCGATAAATAAGCAATGAAATCTTCTTGCACTGTATCGCTGACCTAAGGTTATGATGAATTTGTGCTTGATTTATAATTTTCGTCGCGTATTAAATATAAACTCTCTTCCCTTCACAGCATTTAAATAAAAACATTGTGGAAAATGTATAGCATGTTGCATCCAAGGATCGTCATATATTTCCCAATCTTCTATAACACCTCCACATGAGAAACACGCTGCTTTATCATTTATACTGTTTCCACAATAAAAGAATCCAGAGTCAGCCATTTCCATCACTAATCTTTTCTTTGAATCTGCCGTTGCCCAGTAATAATTAAATGAAAATGCACGCATTTTATAAGTATTATAAATGTCATAACGAGGTTTGTAGTTATTTTGAGACATGATCCGTTTACAGATAAATGGATAATGACGCCGTCTAGCTACAGACAACAGATTTTATTGATTTGACGACCTTGTGATGGGGAGGGGTAGGAAACGTTTTACCGTAGTATAGAAATTAAAGAAGAAAATGATTATTTTAAATTTTTATTATCATAGCACCATTTATTTAAACACAATACATTTTTTAAAGCACATACAGAGTCATGATAAATACAGTTATATAAATCTTGAGAATATTTATATTGATCGTATAAACTTATCAAACTAGAACAACCTTTATCTTCTAAATTAAATATATTACAATTATTATTTTCTAAAATATGCTTCAACCACAACACTTTTTCTGAACCTTTAACGTAGATACATTTATCTTTTAAAATATCTATAACCAAATTCTGATAATTAGAATAGGGTAAAAATCCTTCACGCCAGTGTATCTTTCTGTTTCGTTCAATCCAACTAACTTGTTTTTTTTCTTGTTTAGTTAATTTTGAAAATGGAAATGGTGGTTCAATTAAAAACACTTGTAATGTTTTATTATACAATATAGCGATTTCTTTTATTATAAATTCATTCGTCTCTGTTTTAAAGCCTTGAATATCCACAATAGCAATCATGATAACCTGCGTACAATGTTGCTGAGAGGTTTGTATTCCACAAGTCGATCGTTTATAATCAAACAATATGCAGTCGTCTTATCTGGTATTGCTGTAGAACATTCAATTTCCAACCTCACATCCACTGGACCTGTTTTCAGGCTATCGTTTTGTCTTGAGCAGTCTAAGATAAAGAGAGGGGCTTTTTCTTTGAACTCCTTTAGGTCAAGCAACGGGTCTACTGGACAGTTGTAATACGACTGACGAAATTTCACAAACATTTCGTATAATATACTATATTTGTTCTCAGAAAACTTTAAACCTAAAGGTTCGTATGGATAATATTGAGAATTCAAAAAGAGCGTGACGTTTGTTACTTCACAATGATCGAATACTGAACTGTCTTTAGTTTTATTATTTTTTCTATTAGTTTGTAAGCAAAATATTACATATCTAGGTTTTTCTAATTGTGAAGCAGTCTTAACTGACCATGAATGTTTTGTAGTTTTAGGAAGTAAAGGATATTCATATAAATCCCAATTTCTAAAAGCCATCTGAATGGATTTATCTCTTTCTAAATGCTTTAAAAGTGTTAATCGTTCTCGATCTGACACTTTTATGTGTGGCATCCTCCATTGTACTCTTTGCATATCTATTTGAAAATTAGCAACATCATCAGTAAGAATAACGCTGTTTAAGTTAGAGTTACTTCTATTCAATATAAGCTCGTGTTTACAATTTATAACGATTTTATTGTAATCCTCTGCAAACCCTAAAATCTTATTTAATGGTAACACAATACTAAAATGACCATCATTTTCGAATCCGTTTAACTTCCAGCCCCATAATGCAGCAACTTTATTTTCACCTTCATTTAATGAGATATATGATTTTATTGTTGACGTTATTCCAGAATTTTTTATACGATCTATTTCAATACCATTCATTTCGTACCTGATGTCTTGAAACAAAGACACAGACAGGGTTATTAGTGAACGAAACATTTTTCTTGATCGGATTCCCATCTTTACCGAGCAGCTTTGCTTGGCCTTCGATGTAAATTGAACTGGCTGATGGTAGCACGTATATGTCTTGTTGATGTATGGGGATTCTGATTTCATCGTTTTCTCTAAAGCTGTTATTGTAGGGATTATATGAATGGATTTCATAACTTTCGATCGAACTATCGAAGTGCGGTAATTCAGTAATCTGTAGTATATTCATACTTTAAAACCTAGGGCTCTAAGAAAATCTTTATTTCCTTCAGTCAATTTCTTAACTTTTTTCTTACGTCTATGCTCCTTAGTGGTCGTAGAAGGAATAAGACGTTTTATTTTCACAGGAGTGTTTTTATAATATACTATCATTTTGTTTTTCTTAAATGAAGACGTAGTTGAATATTAAGTTCTTCACCAAAGTTAATACAATAACCAAATTGGTCAACAATCCTAACAGATATGGATGAAATTATATTTTTGTTCACTGGAAAGTAAATAACGTTTCGCGGTATTTCTATGTACTGATGACTCGGAGCAGTATCAAATATAAATTCATGAATAAAATGAGTTGGTAATCCGTTGCAGTACGAACCATGTACAAGATCACACTCGATTCTGATTACAGATAGACTGCTGTTATTGATGGGCACATTTGGTCTTGAATTTAACACTGAAAAGTATAACAAACCGCATTCGTATTGATTGGTTAAATGCAGAGATGGTTGAAAGTATGACACTAATTCAGATTTATTTCCAGAGATGGTAACCGTAGTAGACATGCTTGCATACTGAACTCTTCAAGAAGATCCTCTTTATTTTATCCCTTGACTACTCCAAAAATTCTTTAAAAAAATCAAACAGAGATGGCCGCAATTGAAAGGATGATTGCGTTGTATATTATCATAATTGTAGTAAACTTGAGAACCTATGTATTTTACAAATTCTTTTGGAGGCTTAAGATTCCCATAACTGTCAAAGTACTCAATATAATCGTTATATTTTGCATAGGCTACCCAATGAGAGCCAGGATCTTTAGAACTATCTAAATTAATAACTCCACATTCTTTTTTATACGGACATTTAGGAAGCTCATCTCTCATAAAGACTCCTCTAAAATAGGGAATACTATTTCCATACTTCAAAATGTCAAAGTTAGTTAAGGCTCGTTTGGGTAGCCGATATTTTAGTTTTTTTTATTCGATACAAAAATTCCAAGACCGTTTTTATGTGGTTTAAGGTGTAGTCCTTTCCCAATGCAGAGAGCTTCCATTTTCTTGTTGTGTCTCTTCGACTCGGTCAACAGCTTTCTAGCCATTTTGAATTCATTTATGGTTTTGGCAATACCAGCTGCACCGCCCGCTAATGCTCCCACCGCTGATAATCCAGCAAAAATAGGAATCAAAGGTAATACACCGCCAGTTTTTGGTATAGGAATAACTCGAGGAAGTTTAATGGATAAATCATCAGCTAATTCTCTGGCTGCGGCCATAGCAAATTCTATTGCTACTTTTTTGCATTTTGGTTTTAATTTTTTCATGTGTTTTTTCGTTTTAGTAATAACATTTTTAAATTTATTTTTTAATCCTTTTCCAGATGTAACTTTTTGAGAGCACTTTTTGCTACTTTTTTTTAGGCCAGAACCACTTTTAATTTTCGTAGACATTGTCTTGCTTACTAAGCGTGCTGCGAGTTTTTCGCTTACACTCGCATCCGAGGCAGCTGCTCGCTCTTTCGCCATTTTTAACAAAATGAAATCAGCTTTGTGACGATCCTTTAAGTTTGCTGATTTGTGATAGGCAATGTCGTGTTCTTTGCAATATTCGTCTAATTTATTAATACCTTTATCTCCGCGTGTAAGCCTTTTAATTAATTTCGTACCAGGGCCACAATAATTGTATCCTGGTAAGTGTAATTCAAACGGTAAATTGTTTATAAGCCAATTGAGAAGACTACTCTCTCCAATACACATCATAAGACTAATGATTCTGGATTGAACACTTTAATAAATACTTATTCGATTCATCAATTTATTCGTTGATAAGTTAGAAAAGTTAATTTTATTTATAATAATACATTCGATTGATCAATCCAACTGTTTTCAGCAGATGACAAACCTAGCCATTTTATTAAAACCCTGTTTCCTTTTCTTCTAAGAACTTTTTCGACTAGGTAAACATTGGGATGTTTTGTCTTTTGCAGCTCTTGTAAGTAAAATGCCCCTAAAATAGGCTGACCTCTGATTGTATCTTCAATTAAGTAGGTTATAGGAGTTGTATTTTGTATTTTTCGAATTTTAAATATTTCCGTCGACCAGTTGGGGGTATATCCTTTTTCAAATGTCCCTTTGTACTTACTGATACGGACATAATCACCAACTTTATACTTGCTTCTTATTCTTTCGTTTTTTACCAGCCTTAAATATCTTTCTAATATACGTTTTTTATTAATGTTATTCACATTAGCAGGGATTTCCTGAATTGTCCGATGGTAAGTGTGATTATATTTATGAATAACATCATTAAGGGTATTGTCTATCCAATTATAGTTGCCTTTTAAACTAAATTCTTTATACAGTTTAGATTTCAATGTTCTGATGAATCTTTCAACTATTGAAGCCTTTTTTGTTGAGAAGGTTGAGTAGTGGTTGATATGATTAGATTTCATAAGCTTTTGAAATGTATTATTATAAAATTCTGTACCATTATCCGTTTGGAGATTTTTCGAAACACGTCCTGTAGCCAGCAACATTTTGAAAGATTTACATACATCATCTTTGGTTTTACTTTTCAGAGGGAAGGCCCAAGCATATTTCGAAAATGTATCAATAACGGTAAGAATAAATCTGTAATTTTTATTTTCTTTTGAAATTGATTGCATATCCATTAAGTCTGCTTGCCAAAGGTCATCTACATCTTTCATAATAACATGTCTTCGTGGAAAGTTCACCCTCACATTTTTATGTATTTCGTTTACTACGTCAGCTTTGCTCATTTTTAGAATTTAGTACATTTGTCTTGAATGCATCTATAATACTGAATTAAAAGCATATTATTATCACTATTTATTCTTTAATTATGTCAGCTTCTTTTAATTCTTCAATTATCGATAAAATTTCATTATCATGGTTTGTATTGCCAGCATCTCTTGAAGCAACTAATAGTTTCAATCTCTCAACCAATTCGTTAGGATCATCCCAATATACTAAGTCAGTGTTGTTTTTGTATTTTTTTAGTATGGGTAAGTTTCCTCCAAGTTTTGTGTGAACAAGTTTATTAGCGTTTGTCAATTCGGAAAAGAGTGGTTTGATTATTTCACGATATTTTATTCCTTTATCACCTCGTATTTGACCATTAGGATTAAAATCTCTCTTATGAGCATTTGTAAAATGCAGCATATCCTTATAGACAAGTTTATCTTTGCTCGAAACTAATTTTAAATCAGGTTTTCTTCGAAGTAAAAGTTCCTTCAGGCCAGGAGTTAAATTATAGGTTTTGTCATCGATTTTAATCAAAAGGTCACTATCATCATTTAAACTATCAATTTTAGAAAATGATACTGCTGAATTACCCATCAATAAAGTTTTGTTTACACTTCTTATTCCAAACGGTATATTTACACCATCATAAATATCATGGATATCACGGCCCTCTAATGAAATTTCTAAATCGTCTGGTAATTTTATTTTATTAGACTTTTTAGGGGATTGGGTAGAATTTAGTTTTGGATCGTAGCAATCCTCAAAACTTGTAAATGAGCTAGTATTGATATCATCCAATTCACTGCCTTCAGAATTAGTGAGTGTTGTATTTTCTAAATGTTTTATTTTTTCCATAGATTTATTCGAATCAACTAGAGTTTTAAGTGGATCTGTGACAGGTTTTAGCATTTTATCGAGTGACAAGTTCATTGAGTTTTCCTGGTTCTTCATTTGTTTTATTTTATTCTTTATAGAGTTTACAGACTTAATTAATTCTATTTTAATATTTTTCGCCATGTTGTAACAACTGTGTTCAGCTGAAGAACAAATAATACTAATTTTTCTTTTTGTGTGTTATTTACTTATATACACAGTCAGTCAAATTTAAAAAAAATATCGAAATTCTGTCTGTACCTCCCATTATTTAATGGTGATTCTTTGCTAATAAGAAGAAATTGATATGGATTACTCCAAACAGTTGCACAAATATCTTTGAACTGATTCCATGGCAGATCGGAGTTGACATGTTCTCCATAGATGTGCTTTAAGTTTACATCATCTTGTTTAAATATTATAAGAAAATTGGTGTTATCCCGTAGCAACTGTTTCGGTATTTTTGAATAGGTTTGCGATAAATAAAAGCAATCAATTTGTTTATGTCTACCCATAGAAAAATAATTACGAATATTTATTTGTTTTTCACAGGCAACATCATCAAATATAAATATAGAATTTGGTAAAGCTTCATCGGGAGATATGACTTCTGTATTGTCATTGAACTCAATGAAGTTAATCTGAGGCACTCTTCTTAATACTTCACTTAAGAAACGATATTTTGGTTGGAAAGTGGTTTTTGAGTAAAGATAAAGATTTTGAAATTTAAGACCATTTTCATGCAGCAATAAACTGATCATAGCGTTTGTTTTGCCACAGTTCGAGGGTCCACATATTATGCAACGAATCGTATTAGGCAATAGAGCACTATGCCTTATCTGTCGAGCAGAGTCATTGAAATTGATATTATTCACGTTCAGGGATATGGGTTGTTTGATCAACTTCATCTTGCCTAATATTTATTTTCATTACTTACTAACCTTTATATATGAATAAGTGAGTGCAGTATTTAAACAACAGGTTTGGACTTGTGTCGTTATCAAACTGATGTTCTCGTCTTACGGTATAAATGTATTTATGACTAATAGCTGAAAGGGGAATATTCTAGGTATGCCAAAGTAATTAAACATTACACTTCATTGCAGTAGCTGATTTGAAGTAGGACTATAGGCTGTTGTTCGCGATTTAATTATTGTTTTTTGTCTAAAGGTAAGTTTTTGAATGATAACCAATCAAACAAGAAATTATAAATACAATATTTGTTTATAGTTTATTTATAGACAGTATTTTTTATTTCAGAATAATGTCTCAAGCATCGCCACCACCATCATCCTACAGCCCTAGCATATTGGACAATGAAAACGTGATTTCTGCAGAACAGGAACAACCCAGTTTTCATGAGGTAATCTTTGCTTTAATATTTCATAGGAGTTGTTTCTCTTTTTTCTTACGCTACTGTTATTTTTTCACAGTCATGCTAATATCGTTTTTTTTTTTTCGCAGTGGAACTCTGAGGTCCTCAATGGAAATCCTGTTATGAGCTCATTTTTTTACTCTCAGGGCAACTACGAACCTTATTTTGAAGCTTTAAATCAGAGCGCTAAAGTTGAAAAGCTGCACACTGGAGATGAACAAGCACAAACTTCTAAAAAGTCTTCAAAAAAGAGAAAATGCCCATTAGGATCATCATCATCATACATTGTTCGCCGAGGAGAAAGCGAAAATCGCGGGCATTTAATTAAATTAGAAGTGCATAAACTTAAAGACTCTAAGAATGAAAATGATTATAGTGATAGTGACAACGCATGTATAACGGTGCAATACGTGGTGCATGAAACTTATGACGACGTGATGGAAGCAGCAGAGACCCTTATTAAAAAAATTGGAAAAAAATTGAGTGACCCAGAACAGTTTTAGACTATTTTTGTATTAGTTAATTATAAATAGTTTGTACTGTCAAAATATGTGTACTTTAGTTAATAAGATAATAGTAGGTATTTTGTCACTTATTGTTTTATTATTGTTTTTAGATTAGATTATTATTTTATACTGTGAATGATCTATACAATAATTATGATAAAAAAACAAAAACATTTCTGTGTAAATTAAATAAATGTTATGACTATCAACTATGCTGGGTTTCATTTTTCTTTGTTTACTTAGTTTAAATAGGAAGTGGGTATATCACATTTAAACACACTTATTTAATTATAAATGATTTATTTCATATTATATAATATTTCAATCAATACATTTTACTTTATTAATTTTTGATACATACCTTAAATTAGCCTTACTATATACCTTAATTGTAATCTCATCCAACACTTAATTAAAATACAGTTTTATGATGCCCCCAAGGCAAAGTATTACAACCATCTCCCATTATTTGTCTTTTATCATCATCCCTACTAAGAATCAGCTTATTAATCTTCTGAGTAAAAATCTTATGATTTTTTGACTTTATAATACACATGTCATCTCTTATGCATTCATTGTACCGTAAAGCTCGTTTATATTTTTTAATATCGAGTTTTTTCACAGCTGATTTTTTTACACCTTTTGCTCTGATGATTGAAGAAGCTAACGAGTCTATACAATACAATTTCGCTCTTAAACCTACAAATTCAGATATAATATCACCACCCAATTCATCTTTAAAAAAACCTGGTATTTTACAATTTGCTTTATGTATATTAAATTGATTTCCAGTTTGAAAGTTGCTCGTATCAAAGTATTTTATATTCTGTTTCATATCCTCATAGAAATCTTCTGTGTATATTAAATACAAAAGGCTGTCAGTGTCAGTATAACAAAGTTGAATATCATTTTCGTATAGACGTTTCATCACAGAGTAATGAAAACGATACAAATGATTCTTAGCCAATTCCAATATTGTGAAGCCAATATAAATTGGTCTATCAAGAACAATTTTCGTTTGTTTTAACTGGATTGCTACTAAAGTATCAGAAAATATAGATAAATCTTTGAAGTTTGGAGCACTTACATATTTTTCAGCTCCACAAATTTTGTTAGTTTTATTATGAATATCTTTCCATACATTAACTAGTTTGACATCAACTTGTTTTCTTTTGTTTTCGATAGTTTTGCCAAAAATAGAATTATTTTGTTTTTTAAAAAAGTCTCTTTCAAAATCGGAAGAAGCTTTTTGTCTAAGAGTAGTATTCAACAAGATATACGGAGCCAAAAATGAACTTTGTTCAAACGCTAGTATTCTATATATCTTAAGTAATAGAAGTCCGTTTTTTACACATTCTTTAAGATGAACATAGTGAATGATATATTTATGTTTGTCATACAGGTTAGCAATTAATTTAACATTTTTACTACCTGGTGGAGCAAACCTTTCAGCGGCAAATGGTAAATCTGAATGAGCTTCGTGAATTTTATGAGGATAACATAAGTCAACTTCTAAAATAAATCCTGTGTCACTATCATTTAAAATACACATTACATTAAAATTATTTATTTCATCTTCGTTTAAAAACCTAAAGTTTCGAGTAGGAAGCATCATGGCATGGCCATATAAATTTACACAATCAAGATAAATTAAATAGCTGTCAGGTTCCTTATTGTTATAATTTGGCAGATATTTATTATTTGCCTTCGCATATCTTAAAGAACATTGGGCAAGTCCTCCCCTAATGCCTTGTTCTAACATTTGATACATATCAATATCTGAAATTAAGTCTAAGTTAATTTGAGTATATAATAACATTGCATCCCAACTCAGCGAAGGAGATGATACATAATAACAGGGATCAAGGTTATAATATTTTAAACTCATTGTTCTAAATTTTTCAAAAACATCACATAAAAGTAGGACATCACATTTCAAATATAAGTCTGTGTACTCCCCTAAATTAGAAATACCAAAGGCATTCCAGACATTTAAAGCATGATTATAATCTTCATCCGAAATAGATTGGGATGTGAGTTTATTATAAAATTTAGATGAATCTGGCAATTTAGTATCTTTATAACGATCCCATGAATCAATGTAATCATAGCAGTATATACCCTTCTTGCATGCTAAATTAAATAAATAATCATCATTAAAAAACTTTCGTAAATTTTTAAAATCTTCCGTTTTCATCGTTTTTATTAAATTATCTAGACTTGAACTTAAAAAATTAAAAGAATCGATAAACTTTAACTGAGCTACATTTTTTTTGTCAATCGGGACGAATTTTGTGAAAGATATATATTTTTCTTTGTTTTTGGGAATAAGATTTATGCGACCGCAAAGAGCTGAAAGTTCCTTTATAAACAAATGACAATCATAACCAGAAAGATTATGAAATATGACAGGTATAAATGGACAAGAGTTTGCATTTAAATTACATGTACTATGGGCTGGTCCTCTATACATTCCTGTGAAATGATCATGATCAGCAACAACGAGGTCAGTATCAGAAAATGTTTTCCTGCATAAATGACATTGTTTAGCGTTTTTTAAAGACATTTGCTGATCTTTACTAATTATTATGGGTTTTATCTCTGACATAAGTCTATGAAGTCTTATTACATCTTGACTAATAGATTCAACGAACTTTTTTGAGCAGTCTGGCCCTCTATAGGATCTAAACTCATTTAATTCAGGTTTAGACTGGCAAAAAATGTAATAACCATAACAACTTGCCACATGGATTTGTATATTTTCGACACATGTGGATTTATTTTTGTCTGAATATTCATGTAATAGACTTTCAAAATCGCCAAAAATAACAATTGGAACTCTTTGAGTCCTATTAAAATTTGAAAAACAAAGTTTTGAGTTTTCTTCGGGGAGTATAGTCTGCACTCTTGCACAGCTATGATTTAATTGTTTTTCTGGTGAGTCAAAATACACAAAACATTCGTCACATAAATATATCTTAGACTTATGTTTTGTAAGTTGTCGGTGTACAAGCTTACTGAAATTTTTAATATAGCAATAATGACTTTTACCATTATTATTGAAATAAAGTAAATTTACGTGATAAAGTTTTCTTTTTAACGTTTTATATAACGGCCCTGTTACATCATAATTCTGCTCCAGACCATAGACGTTAATACTTATATTTGGATTTAAATCTTCAAATAATTTTATATCGTCTAAACTGGGGGGAAATGTCATGTTCGTAATGTTTAACACTTTGGAATAGTGCGGATATGATGTAACTCTATTGAAGTTATTCTTTGCTGGATACAAATATGCCACAATGCTCCAAAGAAAACAGTGATTATCTTTATTGACTATGTTTAGACACGATTTCGTATTTTGAATTCGTTTAGGTAATTCTAAATAAGAACCTGCTCTCAAAGGACTATATTTAACGAAATTAATTTCTAAATGACTTATTGATTCGATGGCCCACCCTGACTCACTTAGTTCGAACTCGGAACATTTATTTAAGATTTTTTCTATAAATGCATGATATGTGGATAATATATCTGTACTTTGAAGTATAATTACATATTTTGTGTTAAAAGATTTAAGACTAATTTCGTTATTTTTAGGTAAAGTGTAGGAAACAAAAAGTTCGAAATTGACTTTCAAAGAAACGTGTTGTTTTAATAATTCTTTAATTAGATAGCAACAAGTATCTAAAACTTCAATTAAAAACTTTTCAGGCATAATAGTAAAACTTTGAGGATTTATTTTGTAACTGACTATTTTGTTTTTAAAAGCACAAGCTATTATACGAACGTTATCAAATTGAGTTTTTATAAGGTTATTAGATTTATGGATGTTAGTTTTTTTGTGGTAAGGATAATTGTGAACGTCAATGTTACAAGCTTGACAGAAAACCATTTTGCATATAGTTAAATTTGATCTATGTATATTGTATTATTTCAATTTTAGGTTTTTATTTAGCTTCTTTTTTTTTTTTTGGTATATTTTTAATCAAATTAAAAAATATTTTTAAAACATAGGTATATCGATTATAATTATATTTATGAGATAATGATTATATTATGAATATTGTTGTATTTTCAATTTTCATACAGATTTTTATTTAGCTTTTTTATTTTTTTTGGTTGATATTTAATCAAATTAAAAAATATTTTTTATAACATAGGTATATCGATTATAATTATATTTATGAGATGTTATATTATGATTATATTATGAGCATTGTTCTATTTTCAATTTTTGATTTTCATTCAGATTTTTATTTAGATTTTTATTTAGCTTTTTATTTTATCTACTAAGTAGATTCTGTAAGAGAACAATTAAAAATATAAGTTACATGGTTGGTAGATATTTAATCAAATTAAAAAATATTATTAAAACAGGTATATCGATTATAATTATATTTATGAGGTAATGATTATATTATGAATATTGTTGTATTTTCAATTTTAGATTTTTATTCAGATTTTTATTTAGCTTTTTGTTTTATCTACTAAGTAGATTCTGTAAGAGAACAATAAAAACATATAAGTTAGTTATAGATACCAAGCCAAATTAAAAATATTTTTAAAACATGGATGCTAATATCGATTATATGTATGTATATTATACCCAATATTATAAAGGATTAAACCAAGTTTAATATTGAAATTAAGTAAAGTTATGCAATTTAATAAAAGTTAAGTAATGTTTTAAAATATTGATAAAAATATTTACGAATAATTACGGGGGTACAAAATTGGCTGGATAGAGGAGTAATCCTCTTTAACTGCTGCAACCAATTGAGTAACCGCCTTCCAAGTTGGACTATCGTCATTCACTGCTGTTTTGAAACACACCAGTGAATGTTTCCAGCGATCGGTTGTTATGGCCTCCAACTCCTGACTATTCGATATTCGAAGCTCAATATAATATTCGCCGCGCCTTGTGGGATTGCTTTGCGTAGTATATCCAGAACCAACTCGACGCGTTAGGTAGCTCTTCAGTTTTGATGCTCGAATTGATTCACGTTGCTCTTCATCCTGAAAAAACAAAAAAAAAATAGTTTTAATCGTTATTATATCATCATTATAATCCGATGATTCACAATGATCATCAGCCATCTATCACCCCTTTACTATTATTATAGGTACCATCACAACAATATCTTAAGACGTGCCTACGTAGTCTTCATGTATTTTTTTTTAATTCAATCCCTTCACACAATCACGAGTTAATGTTTACTAAGTAAACGTTAACTTTTATTTATAACATACATAACATCATGCCTGTATTTTTCGAGCGCTAACACTCCGCGATACTGCCTACTATAAAATTAATCAAAATTGACACAATTATCTACACTTGGTCAGACCTGAGAATTAGATCGATAGACCTAAGAATTGAATATAGGACTTTATAATAATCAGTAATCAGTATGCTTACAGCACCACTAAACCTGGGTCTATAGGCCATTAAATATTTATTTCATGACGGCATCGAACCCACGACACACAGCGCAGCTGACAATCGCGCAGGCCCTGCACCAGCCGAGCCGTCAAAATATAATTAATAATTGCCAATTTTATCTCAACTTACCTCGGAATCAGGGTAGATGCAAAGTTTTCGTTTCTTTTTAGCTGATGTAGACGCAAATGCAGATGCGGTTGAAGGGTCGGCCTCTGACTCAGATCCGCTACCGATCGGCTGTTCTTGGAGTAGTTTTTTATTTTTCCCTTTTGGCTTCGAGGGTTTGGGTGTTAAAGGCTTACTTGGCTTCTTCTTTTGTGATATAGGAATCACTTCAGTGTCAGAGTCAAATGGATTGGAAAACCTGAAAACAAAACAAGATTATAACATTTTGTAAAACAGGTCTACTTACAAACATTCATACGTTTATTTACAACTTTTATCACATAGTTCATTCATGATACTTAGGTTCCTGTCACGCCTAGCTATTTGCCTGTAAGAAAATCTAACTTATAAACTCACTCTCAATAGTGACCTCTGAACCTGCCATACCTTCGATCATATTGATCATAGCATAAGACCTAAAATAAAATTTGAAAAATAAAAAGAAACGCACAGTCCCACATCCCCCACCTCCACACATAACCGCACACCCGCCCTTACACTGATAACAAAATTAATAGAGTTAAAATGATACGTACATACTTGCTGTTTTATTTGTGAAACACACGAATTAAACGATGTTAAGTTATACGAAGATCACTGCACGATGCACTGATTGATTGAACAATATTCTGTGAGATAATTGCCAGATGACGCTGCTTTTATATTCATACATTGTAAAACGGTATACACACTTAAATAATCTTTGTTAGATATAGTTTATTTTAAATTAGGCGTCAATATTGGCATATAATTATAATCCCTATGCGCATTACACATAAGATTTATAATTATTTATTTCTTAATCATCATTCATACTCAATTGTAACGTTGCCCTAACTTACCATTTTAGGAGGATATATTAAACGGCGCCGCGCTGTCGCTGAAAACTGAGACGAAATTTTTATAAGGTAATCGCATGTACTTGTGTACAAATGGGTTTAACCATCATGAAATTCTAGAGACCAGGCATATCGGGTCTTTCATATTAACATTGAATATGACTAATATAAATTGAACTCCAAAATATTTTATTGGAAAAACAAGAAAAAATATATTTTATGTTATCAATATTAAATCTACAACTGTAATAAATACCGAGTATAACAAGTATAAGGTGTGCATTTTGTCATTTGCTAATCATGAGGCAACAACAACTTTTCTTCTCATGTTTATCATGTGGAGGTGTTATAGAATATTGAGAGATTTACTTTGATCCTTGGATCACAATAAACGTGGTGAAGGGAATAAAGCTACATTACAAAAAAAAAATGTTTGAAATACTTACCCTATTAGAATGTATATGTATACGATGACATACTGCACTAAAAAAAAAATATGTAAATCTGTATATATTATAGAGGCACCATGCATCATCGCAATTTAAGTCTGAACATTACAGTGCACTGGTTCAATTTTAAATTTATTTCTTAAATAAATAATTAAATTTATATTAATTATCTATAATGTTTCACTCAGCCAAATCTAATTTAGATGGCATTCGTAAAATGATTTTCAAGAATGCTAGGGGTGAGATAATATATATTCAAGATATGCCCCCTAGAAAAAAGATATCGAACACAGGTGAAATAAAATACCAGGATAATGATTTATTTTACCAGAAGTTGGAAGATTTTGTGAAATCTAACTTGAAAAATATTCACTACCTAAAACTCAAAAGCGAACCTGGAGAGGATCTTCGCACATTCGTACGAGTTAGCAACAATCAGGCTGATCATGAAAAATCGAATATTAGTGGGAGTGGTATATCGGCAGCAACAGGTGATTTATTTGATCAGGAGAGTGATACAGCACATGAGTTAGTTTTACCTGCATTAGAAGATATTGATAGCTATCAGATACTATCGGGAAACGAAATGTGTTTCATATAAATTGGGTCATCATCGTTTTAGTTCTACTCTACAGGTCTGAATGTTATTCCTAGTATAACCTGTCTCACTTTTACTTGCTATGTAATCTAGTCCTAAGTTAAAGAATAAATTTATTTTATTTCTATTTTATTTTTATTTTTTCAAAGGAAAACCTTAGTCCAACATTGGTTGAGATGATGATTGAAAAATTAATGGAGGTGTTCTGAATCATGGCTTTTAGAATTGGAGGTTCTGAATCACGGTTCGAGCGCAGCGAGAACATGTGATTCAGAACCCCCAATTCTAACCTACTAATATATTGGGCTATGGGTTTTGGAAGGTTAATTGGATCGATTATCTAAAACTATAGAATTACTATTAGCCCCTGCCTGACCACTGTTGAACTACACGACTAAAAAAGATAAAATGGCAGGGGTGACTTACACACTCAAATAATGGGCTACCATAGCGGATCTCCACTCAAGCCAGCCAATTAAGGCACGAGGTGATGGACTTTGCCCGCAATTTATGGAAGTGTCAAACCTTACAGGACACGTGAAATGTCGAAAATCATATATAAATGATGCCATGATCAAGGCGTTTAAAAAGAAGAAGACTTTATTCATGAACGCTACAGTGTTAGAACCACGGGCAGCGAGCATCCCGCCTCTCGAATTCGATTTCCAGTCAAAATGTCTAATAATAATACAACTGTAAAAAAAAACAAAAACTAATAAAAAACTATAATATTAACTTATACAACTCTACGCACCTTCCTAATTTCGTGTATGGGGCAATTGACCACGGTCCTTCGCTATCCAGGATGTCTAAATATCCAGAGGAATATGCATAACATGTAAGGATCGACGAGGTATTTTCCAGGGTGCTAGTTTGAGTCCACTTTGGTTTTGCTTAGCCCTGAATCCTATAAGCATGCTGGAGAATTCAGGGCTGAAGAGAGGTGGTCAGGTTATATCTCACTTCCTTTACATGGATGACCTGAAGCTCTTTGCCCCCAGCAATCTTCAGCGGATATCTCTATCTCTACTGAAGGTAACTGAAACTTTTAGTAGAGCCATCAGGATGGAGTTTGGTGTGTATAAATGTGCGGTCATGCATGTAAAGCGAGGGGAAATTGTGGAATCGCGGATTACGTAAAACAAGAGGTCCCTGTCCCCAAACGAATCCTTTAATTATTTGGGTATGTCTGACATGAAGCAATCGTAGAAGGAACGCTTCTTTGGCCGCCTGAAGAAGGTATTCAATAGCCTGTCGGGCGGAAACATGGTGCGCGCCTCAACGATTCTGAGAATGTAGCGTTCCTTCAACAATTGCTTCATGTCATTAGTGTTGATACCTAACGCTTCCGACATACTCAAATACATATATTATGCATTGATGTACTCTTTCGGCATACTCAAATTAACTCAAACGGCACTTGTCGCCCTGGATAGGCGGGTCCGTACACTGCTGACTGCATATCAAATGCACCACCCACGATCGTCGGTCATGAGATTGTATATCCCTCGGAAGTGTGGAGGCCGAGGCTTTTTAAATACCTAAAACCTCCACAACCGCGAGATAAGCAAACTGAAAGAATATTTTCTACACGCCGACGTGGATATGTATGAAGTAGAAGTGGACAAGGGACTCAGCCCGCTCTCCTTGGCTAATGAGAACTGGTGCTTGACAATAACGCCCGCAGGGAGGTATGGCAAAGTAAGGAGCTTCACGGACGCTTTTTCCGGGAACTACATGGGTTCGATGTAGACCAATCGGCGTCCGTAGCCCGGCTGCGTTTCGGTACCTACTACAGGTATATGCCCGACCCAGTGTTCGAAAATGGCAATGTCACGTTGTATTGGGATCGGTCTATCATCGCTGACAGGGCTATTGTTGCCAATAAGCCTGACAAAGTGGTGATAGACCGACTAGAGCGTCGCGCAATGATTGTTGACATAGCGGTCCCTCAATTCGAGAACCTCTTGAAGGCTGAGGGAGATAAGAAAACTAAGTATCTTGATCTGGCTCGCGAAGTTGTCGACATGTGGGATGTGAATACAGCATTAATTGTGCCGATAGTCGTGAGAGCCTATGGCATAATAGCCAAGAGCCTCGACGAACACCTGGGAGAAGTCTTGTTCCTCACCACTCTCTTGCCTTAATTGGCTGGCGTGAGTGGAGATTCACAAGAGCAAACGTGCTCGGAGGAAGAAAGTTAACCCAACAAGATGCTTGTAGGGATCTTGACTGTACTTCCGGGAATGTCCTGATAGCCGTGGTATACCTCTCCACTCCTCAAGCACCTCCGGATATGGGCAACATAGCCTTGGCGCTACGTCACTCAAGTGCTAGAAACCGTTTATGGGAGCCCATTAACTGAGTGTTGCGGGGATCCGCTGGATGCGAGATGCACGGGACCGATCAATGTGGCGACGCTTGGGGGAGGCCTATGTCCAGCAGTGGACGTCTTTCGGTTGATATGATGATGATGAGTTCAGCAGTGGTTAGGCAGGGGCCATTAATCCTCCTATAGTTTTAGGCAATCCATCAACCAAACCTACCAAACCCATAGCCCAATACATTTTTCTCCATATTTTGCAATAGTCCTGCACCAACAGGGGATGCAATTGCGTAGTGCATACAGGGATAATCATCGGTTGATTTCACATTTCCCGATACATGCCTAACAAGGCCTCTGCGAGTTGAATTCAGCCCCTTGCACGCCTTTCAGAGGATCGGGATCCCAGGGTCCCGAGATTGGCAAAGTCATGTAAAAATAATAATAATATGCCGCAGGGCAGTTTTGTGGCGAGCTGGTGGGCTGTGGCGACGATGTGTCTCTCATCTCCGGCTTGCCTTTCTTGGCCAGTCGGAGCGAACACTGATAGGGCACAGAGCTCCCATCTCTCTCCTGCCTTAATTGGCTGGCTTGATTGGAGATCCGCTATCCGCTATGGTAGCCCATTAATTGAGTGTGCATGTCACCCCTGCCATTTTATAGTCGTGTAGTTCAACAGTGGTCAGGCAGGGGCTAATAGTAATTCTATAGTTTTAGATAATCGATCCAATAAACCTTCCAAAACCCATAGCCCAATATATTTGTCTTCATATTTAACAATAGTCCTGCACCAACCGGGGATTGTCCTTGGGGGCACTTACCTAGTGCATACAAGACTTGGACTTCATGCTTAGACCTTGTTCCCGATACCGGTGTCTTATAGTCTACATTTATTTTATATAAATAAAAATAAATGTAGACGATAAGAAAAGAACATTACATAAGGGACATAATAATAATCTTATTTTATCTTACTCGATATCGCCTCAACAGGTGTCTTTCTAAACATACTTTTTGACCATTTTTTCGCATAGTTTACAAAGTCCTTAAGGAGGTATCAAACGTTTATTTTAAATCCGTATAAGTAATAAATATTCTTTAGAAATATAAAACAAATTTCTAAACGCCTTTTTACAGTCAACAGCACATTAGGTTGTACAAAACTGAAAAATTTCTCCAAATGATTTTGAACCTTCAAATCTTGATGGTTAAGTACAAAATCGAATGAGAAACATTGATGACATGACATTGACAGTTTGTGGTAACTAGATGACTTCACATAAGAAATGCATAATAAGATAAAAAAAAAATTGTAATAATAACGGTGGCCACAAAACCCGCCTACAATACTCCAAAAGTAATGCACGGCAAAGCAGCTCCGAGCGGTCAAGTGAAGGTCAACCCTTACGCTCTAGCATAAATAAGCGAACTATCCTAACAAATATAATGAACGTTCGAAAATTTGTTGGATAATTGATAATTCTTATTTAATATAAAATCATATGACTAATAAAGGTATGAAAATGCACGGAGATATTTTTCACATTACATAATTAATCAAAAATCTAAAAACATGGTCAAAAAAGGAAAATCTTTTGGATAACTAAACAAAGCTATGTATTTAAGGAAATAAAAACATATTAAAAAATAACAATTAGCAGATCAATTTTTCAGTAGAAGTTATAGCGCAAAATGTTAAAAGTTAAATTTGAGGTATCACCAAAATCGAAAAAATGTTGGATACCTTTACATACTTATTCTAACTAGTGCATACATACGTATACAGAAAGTATTTCAGTCTGAGGAAATATTCACAGAGCCCTATAAGCAATTTTCATGTTTAGGTAAAAATACCTAACTTCTCGTAACATAATTTGTTGGATTATTTTACATCTGTAATCTGTATTACCTAATTTCATCACATGCCAAATTTCATAGGCGGGAGAATTTTTCGGAAGTCTCCATACAACAAATATCCTCGTTGACTGGACTATTATCAGATATTGCTGTTTCGGTTCAAATTTTATGTGTTTTCTCCGTTCTTCTCCTCTTTGGAAGAAACCACAACTTTTGAACAAAATTGACCAAATTATTCGCAACACATTAACCATGCATTCTTAATGTGGCCTTGGACGACCGAGCGTAGCTGCAAGCCACCCTACTAATTCGTTTTGATGGCTTTGGCGTCCGCGAAATTTCAGTGTAAGCTTACCAGCGTTCCTGTCTTCTGTCCACAGCACTGAAAAGCTAACCAGAAAAACTTTCCCTAGTTGACTCGGAAGTGCCGTGCTTGACCGACGCAGAGGACGCCTGGAAAGTGGCTTGCCCGGATATGGATCGGCCCATCACCATCATCATCATCATCAGCCTATAGCAGTCCACTGCTTCGATTTTCGGCTACTCTTAGCCAGCTGCTACCAGCCACCCCGCGAAGATCGTCACTCCACCTAGCCTGAGGGCGTCCCACCTTACGTTTACCGATTCGCGGTCTCCACTCAAGAACACGTCTACCCCAACGGTCAACGGTTCTACGACTTATATGGCCGGCCCATTGCAACTTCAGCTTACTTATTCTGTGAGCTATGTCGACAACTTTGGTTCTCTGCCGGATCACCTCGTTTCGGATTCGATCCCTTAGAGAGACTCCGAGCATAGCCCTTTCCATTGCTCGCTGAGCAACTTTGAACCGATGAACCAGCCGTATTGTGAGTGTCCACGTCTCGGCGCCGTAGGTCATAACAGGTAGGACGCACTGGTTGAAGACTTTGGTCTTCAGGCTCTGTGGGATACGTGACGAGAAGACTCGACGAAGTTTCCCAAACGCCGCCCAGCCCAGCTGTATTCTTCTATTAGCCTCCTTATCAAAGTTGTTCTTACCAAACTGCAGAGTTTGCCCGAGGTAAACGTATTCTCGAACAACTTTGAGAGCACCGCCATTGACCACAATGGGTCCCGGAGTGACGTGTGAATTGAACATAACCTGGGTTTTGTCCAAGTTCATCCGGAGCCCGATGCGTGCAGAAGAACCAGCTAAGCCGTTCAGCATCAGTTGCAAGTCATGCAGTGACTCTGCTATTACGACGATGTCATCCGCAAATCGCAGGTGTGAGATGTACTTGCCGTTTATATTAATGCCGCGTCCTTCCCAGTCCAGCGTCTTAAACATATCCTCCACCGCGTTGCTAAACAATTTCGGGGAAATAACGTCCCCTTGTCTAACCCCTCGACGCAGTGAGATATGCTTAGTTTGCCGGTCCTGACTTTGGACGGTCATTGTGGCGTTTGCATAAAGACATCTCAGCACTTGGATGTATCGCCAGTCCACTTGGCACCGCTGCATAGACTCCAAAACAGACCAGGTTTCGATAGAGTCAAAAGCCTTCTCATAGTCCACAAAAGCAAAACACAGGGGCCGATTATATTCTTCGGACTTCTGTATAATTTGCCGCACTGTGTGGATGTGGTCTATGGTGCTGTATCCACCTCGGAACCCGGCCTGCTCCGGTGGTTGAAACTCGTCGAATCTTCGCGCTAGACGATTCGTGACGACTCTCGAGAACAACTTATATACGTGGCTAAGAAGCGAAATGGGTCTATAATTCTTCAAAAGGGTCTTGTCACCCTTTTTGAAGAACAGAATGACCACGCTCCTTTGCCACGCTTCTGGTGTTCTCCCAGAGAACAGGACAGAATTGAAGAGCTCCCCAAGCTCCTTCAGTACCGGTCGTCCTCCCGCTTTCAGTAGCTCGGTAGTTATCCCGTCCTCACCCGGGGCTTTTCCATTTTTAAGCTGTTTGAGAGCCGCCTCGATTTCGTCTTGGCTTATTTCAGGCAGGTCTTCTGTGAAATGGCGTGTTAAGGTGGCTCTAGAATCCTCATTTTCGGGATCAGGCCGAGATGCATGCGTTGCGTACAATTGGCCGTAGAAGTTTTCAACTTCCGAAAGAATCTCCGGCTTCGAAACGACGATATTCCCATTAGATGTAGTCAACTTCGTCAGATGGCTCCTCCCAAGTGACTGGACAAACACTTTCGACCCCCGGTTTTGCTCAATCGCTTTCTCTATAGAGAGCGTGTTGGCTCGTCGGAGGTCGCGTCGTACCATTTTCCTTATATGTTTATTGAGTGCCCGCTGTTCTGACGAAGTGACCGGTGGATTTTCACGTCGCTCCATCATAAGCTTCAGAGTTCCCTCCGAAAGTTTGGACTTCCTGCCCGTACGCCGCATCTTACAAAATCTCGCACCTTCCTCCCTGAGGATTTCCACCATTTGGTCGAGCGCCTGGTCAACGCTATTTGCGGTTTCCACGGCAGCAAAACGGTTCTCCAGGTCTGACTGGAACGCTTCAGATCCCAACATTGTTTGGAGCATATTGGGACGGAGCCTAGACTTCATCAAACGAGTTCTCTCAAGCTTGCAATTGATATTCAGGGAGCCTCGAACAAGTCTGTGATCGCTGCCGGTATTAAACCTGTTGATCACTGAGACATCCCTGAATATGTGCTTTTTATCTGTTATGATGAAGTCTATCTCATTTTTAGTCACGTTGTCGGGGCTTCGCCATGTCCACTTCCTTTGTGGCTGTTTCTTAAAGAAGGAATTCATTACGAAAAGACCCTCTCTTTCTAGGAAGTTGACAAGCATTTGCCCCCTATGATTCCTGCTACCAAACCCGTAGGATCCTACTACCGAATCACTGCAATTCTGTACTCCCACTTTGGCGTTAAAATCCCCCATGAGAACGCTGTAGTGGGTCTTAGTGGTGGAATGCAAGGCCTTGGAAATGTCCTCAAACATTTCCTCCACTTCGTCGTCCGAGTGTGCCGAGGTCGGTGCGTAAACCTGTACAACCTTGAGGCTATACCTCTCGGTTAGCTTAATTATGAGGTACGCTACCCGGTTCGAGACACTGGAAACCTCCACAACGTTGTCACAGATGGACTTGTTTACCAGGAACCCGACGCCACCCTGGGATAGTTGGTCTCCCTCTCGGAAATACATAAGGTGGCCTGATTTGAGTGTTATTGTATCCTCCCCCTCTTCGGACTTCACTCAGCCCTAGAACGTGCCACCTTATACTCTCGAGTTCTTCCTCAAGCTGCACGAGGTGTTCATCAAGCCGTAACGTGCGTCCATTATACGTCGCCAAGGTCAGTTGGGTTCGGCGGCCGTCCGTAACCCGGTGATTCTTCGCACCCCCGAATGCCCTGCCGTCTCCGTGACCGCCGCCATAATCAGGTATAACAGCAGGGCGGCCGGGAACTGGGGGCCGTGGTTGATTTCGACTTGTCATATTGGAGGGTTTGCCCATAATCGCCACGCTGGGCATGCGGGTTGGCGATCGCAGATCGCAGCTTTTTCGCACTGGTGACGCTGCTGCCCATCACCAGTCTGTACCACTTAGCTGCGAAGATTTGTTAAAATGGTTATACCGCCATTTATCGGTTGTCGTCAGAGCCTCGTTTGTTATTTAGCAGGATGTACCGCGAGCAGGTGAGGTTGACTTGGGGCACTTAGATCTTGAATGTACCCCCTTACACCCCGGATGGATCGGCCCGAGAACCCATTTTCCCAGAGACAGTGGGATGAGCCGCTCTGCAGGTTGGTACGGAATAACCTTGTTAATACGTCTACCAATAGGTACTGCTGAGCGTGCCCGCCTGCTGGCTGTGGGTGAGTGGGAGTCAGGCCTCTGGCTTCACGCACTACCGTTGCCTAACATAGACACTATACTTGGTGACACAACCTTCCGAATCGCTACATGTCTGCGATTGGGCGCGGTGAAACAGTCGACTGCCTCTGACACCATGGCCTTTCCTGTAGCAAGGGTCGGTTTACGCGGTACGCTAGCATTAATGATCTCATCCGTCGTGCTCTTGCCACCGCCGGGGTGCCAGCTGTCTTAGAACCCAATGGCCAGGCACGCGTCGATGGGAAGAGACCAGATGACCATAATGCCCTGGAAGTTGGGTAGGTCTTTGGTGTGGGAAGCAGGCGTTGACAACCTTGCACCATCCCATCTTCCTAGCACGATGGGCTGCGCTTGGGGGGCTGCTGCAGGCGCTGAACACCTTATCGGTGCAAATACAACAACTTAATTGGTTATTATGGTTTGAGCCGTTTGGGGTTGAAACACTAGGGCCACGGAGTCAGTGCACACTTATTATTTCGGAATATCGGCAAGCGGTTGGTCGACTCTTCACGAGAGGGCTGGCCTGTTTTTTGGCTAAAGAATCAACATTGCCATCCAACGTGGTAATGCTTTTCCTGTTGCGATGTGGACGAATTTTTTGACGCCCAGTAATTGTACATATTTTATTGTTATTTTAGTTCTAATAATAGTTTGTGAATAACGTACGTACAAAGTATTGTTTATCTGTCTTTTATTTAGAAAACTTAAATATGAAACTGAAAAGTCCAAATAAACCAAGTATATCATAAACATATCGGTCAAGTATAAATGAATAGTAAAAATAAAAAAGTGTCTTTTTAAAAGTAATAAAAATTAAAAAAATAGCAGGCACCCAGCACGCCAGCTCGTTACCACTTTGTAGTTTCTTAAATGCAATGCAGTGCGTTTAAATTTCGCGTGACTTCACGCCTTGGTGCACTTCTTATCTAGAAATGACATCACAGGCGGAGTCCTGAACTTTGATGCCCTTTTCGATTTGATAAAGCAAAAAATACGTGTCCAATATTTTTCGGCAGTCTAGCTGACTGACTACATAGAATATTTTTTTAACCAGACATCTTATGAACATATTGACTTATGTAGTCAAGATATTTCCAAGTAGGCAATTTTCACCATCCTTTTATGAAGTACCTACTCGTACCTACAACTCAAGATTTATTTTAGTCCAAATAATTATGTACTGTGAGTCGAGCACTCCCGTAATTAATACAATTACATGTGTAAACAATTACAGCGAAACTTGGTAGTTGTCTGCAAATAGGAAAGTTTGTGACTCCAAAAATCATATCCTGCCGTAACTTCGCCGTGGTTTATTAAAAACCGATACACACACAAACTTCAACCATTGTTTATGGATGACGGGCGAGTTCTTTTCCAACTTTATCTCGTGTATACCAAGGATAACTTTCTGTATGAGGGATTAAGATCCGACCGGGTTATGATAACCGCTGGCCGACGTCATATCCACACGGGTAATCCAACTGGCACCCGGATCTGCGGTGGCTTAACCTTGCTGATCAAATGATCCGACCTCACACGGGTCCAGACCTCTCATTTACGTGCCTGAGATATTAGATTCAGGTCGTTGTTGTGTTTAATTAATTAAAATTTTAGTGTTGTTCATTTTCACCTGGCCTTTGTAGCTTTAACATCACAATAATAAACATTTTCCTTCACACAGTCTTACCCCTTTTTTACCGCCCACAAAATACTGTACAAACTAGTTAAACAATGGAATAGTACAATCATAATAACAAAAGCAAAACACAGTTTTTAGGGTGTCCATTACACATTTATTATGTACATACACATGAAACAATAAACCGCCATAATTCAAACAGGCGAGGTAACAAAACAAATTAGAATTAACAAAGCTAATTCCGTCCGGCGGCCTGCGCGCGACTTTTATGATTTATCCGTTGAATTCAACGGACGAGTGGCTCGTAGTAGATATATATGTAGGTAGCTACCGATGAAACTGCGGCGATACTGGGCGCCGACCAAGCCAGAAATTATGAACTAAAAAAAAACTGGCCAGGTGCGTGTTGGACTTCGCACATTTACGGTTCCGTACCAGACCACAAAATTAAGTTGCTTGTAATAGGAAAAATGAGGGGCATTTCAAAGAAAAAAAACTGACTTTTCAATATATTTGTATTTGTTAGTAAAATATACGTAATAATAAACATTATTACCAAATTTGAAGTTCATAGGTCAATGGAAAGTTAGAACATTATTCCGAACAAAATTTTGGAAAAAAATTGGCTTTGGTGGCTATTCATTCTTTTGTTTTCTAATATTTTGTTAAAACAAAAAACAGCATTTATCTACTTAACGAGCTCTATATAACGACACCCCACTCAATGGAAAAGGTCAAAAAAAAATCGCGCCTGCCTTTACTTGTTTGGGGGCCTTGCTAGCTTTATTAAAAGATTTTGATATTTTTTATGGCTTTGGGTCAACAAAATACTTGTTCTGTAAAAATTTAAAGACTTTAGCTGCAACCGTTTGGCCGTAAAACCCTTGTGACAGACGACGGACAGAAGGACAGACACGTGAGTGGCAGCAGCTTAAAAAGGGAAGGTATAACTGCCAAATTAAGTTATTTCAGACAAAAACTTTCAGATAGATCAAACAAGTTATTCAAGTCAAGTAATTTGACAGTTCAACATTATTTTCTCAGAAACGATAAAAAAAACTTTTTTGCAAAAAAATACAACGTCAGTCGGTGTCTTTCGTAGGTACCAATTTGTTTGCGATTTGGACACCGACTTCTAAAAATAAAGTTATTTTTCACTTTTGTATTTTTTTGCAAAAAAGTTTTTTATTTTTCACTTTTTAGTTGTACCTACCTAATAGGCAAGTTAGTAAGGTACCTATAACGCCAGAATAGATTTCATATAAAAAAACTTTTTGCAAAAAAATACTACCGACTTCCAACTACAAAGTGAAAAAGAACTAAATTTTTTGAAGTCGGTGTCTTTCGTAGGTACTATTTTTTTGCGTGATGGACACCGACTTCAAAAAATTTAGTTATTTTTCACTTTGTAGTTGGAAGTCGGTAGTATTTTTTTGCAAAAAGTTTTTTTATTTTTCACTTTTTAGTTGTACGTACCTAATAGACAAGTTAGTAAGGGAACTTTCGCCAGAATAGATTTCATGAAACTTGAACATAACCGGTGAAATGAGAGGTCTGCTTACCCCTTAAGAGCGAACTGGCGTGATGTTATGTTATGAAATGTTATAAACAACAAACAGACATGCGATTGCAGCAATCCCGAGAGCTTTGCCGTTATTTATTGAAGAGTTCTGTTGTATATCTCCGAAGTTCTTCATCAGATCTTCACCAAATTAAAATGGGACCAATTTCGGAACATACTTTTTCAAACAAAAAAAGAATTTACAAAATCGGTCCACAATTGACGGAGTAATCGGTGAACATACACAAAAAAAAAAAAAAAAAAAAAAAAAAAAAAAAAAAAAAAAAAAAAACAAACTTGATGTCGAACATAGAACCTCCTCCTTTTTGGAAAGTCGGTTAAAAACTTGAAAATAACCGATGAAATGAGAGATCTGCTTACCCCTTAAGAGTGTACTGGCCTGATGTTATGTTATGAAATGGTATAAACAATAAACAGACATGAGATTGCAGCAATCCCGAGAGATTTGCCGTTATTTATTGAAGAGTTCTGTTGTATAACTCCGAAGTTCTTAATCAGATCTTCACCAAATTAAATCGGGACCAATTTCGGAACATACTTTTTCAAACAAAAAAATAATTTTTAAAATCGATCCACAATTGACGGAGATATCGGTGAACATACACAAGAAAAAAATAACAAACATAATGTCGAACATAGAACCTACTCCTTTTTGGGAAGTCGGTTAAAAAAGACGACGCTACACTACATTTTAGAATTGGTTTACCTTACCAGTAGATAACTATCGACTGCTTAGGTAGGTACCTAAGCTACCTATGTCACGGATATGGATATTGGCACGTTGGGCGTAAAATAAGTCTCAGGTGTGGTTGATAGCCTTTATCCGCCAAAACTGATAAAATATGCCTTTCGCTCAAGCCCACCCGTTATCGTTAGTTTATGTTGCGAAATTATGAAACTTTCTGTTAGTGCCCATTACTGTCAAAGGATTTAAAGTTTTGGATATATTTTAAAATGAGGATTACGTAAAGGTTGACCCTTCTTATAGCAGCTACTCGTAAATGTTATCAATAATGAGAAAGATTAAAACAGGTGGGTTTAACAAACATAAACTTTGCCGGGTTGTTATTGTTGTACATGACTAATATTATACGACACCATAAAATTTTAGATGTATCACAAAACTAAACTTATAGAATTTTATGTTTGTACAAATTTTCAGTAACTTTTATTGTTGTTATAAACAACCCACGGGTAGAATGGAGTTATGCACACGAGGCTAATGTTATATAAAATATCTTTATACAAAATGTTTTCACGTAGAATCTAGCAACGTTCAGTTTAAAACTCCTAAAACAATTTTCTAGAACGCGTATTTCAAAATGCTGTTTAAAAATAAACACCTAATACAAAATCCGTTTAAAGTGCATCTAAGTAAAAATACGTAATATTCTATACACTCGCCCGCCACGCCCGCGCCGGTGTAGTCTACTGGAAGCGAGCCCATTTCTATGCGCCGCCGTGCTATACTCCGTTATCAGGCACTATCTACTTCAACTCAGCGTATAGAATGCTACACACGATAACAGACTTCGATTTGGATTTCGTTTCCATGAAATCAAGTTCTTATTTTGTTTCTGTTGTGTGACCTACTGGGATGCACTTTGTTTGAAGATAACAGTAAGATCCTTTTGACACCAGCGAGTCCCTAGCGTTCGATTGTCCCTATCTGTTTCTCGTTCGTGAGAGATGCTGTTAGCACTTGGAAAACTAAGGATCACTAAAAACAATATGATGTTATGTTTACCTATGTATAAAAGAACTGATCATTAGAACAACAACAATAAAGATACAGATGGGACCCAAGAAGTACATGCACACTTTTTCTGAACAAGGAAAAACAGCGTTATGGCTAGGAATATTTTGACGAAACGCGCACATGTTGATACATACGCAATATGACGGCACCAGCTTTTTATTTATAGACCCAATTTCATCAAACAGAAAAGTTTTTGCGCAAACCTCCGCTCCCCAGCTCCGCCTGACCATACACATTGATACACTCATCTAAATTCAGTTTGTTCGTGACTAGAAACCCAATCGACGGACTTGGCTCGTAGTTAATTTGTACTGAAACTGCCACTTGAAGACGCTCACGAATTCCCCTTAATTGGCTTAGAAGTTACGACAAACAAACAATATTGTCACACCACCCATAAATATTGGCAACCGAATTGGGAACAAAACGTCTCGCCCAAGCGATAGTTAGGAAAATGGGGCACAGATGTTACGTACGATATTTAAAAAGTTGCAATAAGGCTACGGTTCTGGGCTGATAAAGATTGCTCGGTAAAAAATGCTTAGCTGTCTGATACCTACATTTTGTTACAGTTATATCTCACGACGACGGCAGATTGATCTTAGTCGTGTGTACAGATGTACATGCACAATGTTAATGTGTGCGTAAGCTCGGGAGCAATCAGTATTGCTTACGCACACAAAAACAATGTATTTTATTTTACTTTATTTGGAATACTTACAGCTAATAACAAAAATGCTTAGTCTTTATAATAAAAATAAGGACAAGTTTTCACTTATAATAAAAAAAAAATCTTTACAGGCAAACGGTACTACAAACTAAGAATTTATATAATACTAGCTTCTGCCAGCGGCTTCTTCTGCGTGTATTATACATATAAACCTTCCTCTTGAATCACTCTATATATTAAAAAAGCCGCATAAAATCCGTTGCTTAAAGATCTAAGCATACATGGGGACAGACAGTGGAAAGCGACTTTGTTTTATACTATGTAAGGAAGCGCAGCTATTAACAACAAAAATGGTCACAAAAAAACGTTTGGTACTTACAATATTAGATAATCCTTGAGATTTAAATTATTTCAAAAAACTTATCGCATATACTTCTTTTAAATTTATTAATACCAGTATTAAAGAGCTGGATGTCAGCTTCTCGGCCGGCCGCATCATAGGCAGTAAAGTATGCATCTACACCCACGACTAAGACGTATGACGTCACGTTATTTTACATCACATGTTAAAGAATTGTTAAATTTTCCAGTTTTTCTAACATATGATGTAAAATAACGTGAATATCAGCACTTTATATCAACAACATCATCAACATCGTTTATCGGTTACAATGATAAATATAGACCGTAAAGATAGCTTAGGCTGTTTGTAAATAATAAAAGTGTCGAGAAAAAGTAAATAGAAATCCAGCAATATTTTGTTGTAAGTAGGTTATTTTTAAAGATTTAGTACAGTCAGTTGAATTTGTAGAGTATTACAGGGCTCGTTGTAGGAGAGATCCAGTTAAAGCTGCGCTCGGTTCATTTTGATCCGGTTTAAGCGTAGGATTCAGTTTCCTAGCTAGGGAAATAATAAGACTAGACAACATTGAGCGCGACACTTAACTTAAATTACGTGTGTATTAAAACTTCCGTCCTATTTAGAACTAAAATATAAACAATTAAAATAGTTACATAAGTTTGCCAACTTAAAAATAAATTGCTAGCACTGCATTTAGTACATCTTGATTCTATCGTTACTCTTAAAACATTTTATTGCAAACGTAGGTATAACACTTTTTGCAATGCGCGAAACTCTGCATCCAGATTATCTCATTATTAAGACTATCAGATATTGTTTCATTTATCATCTATTTACAAAAGTAAACACAACAATGAGGAAATGGCGTTTTTATGAAATAACATTTACCATAAAAGCTGGATATAGTTAACTACAGCTATGCGCAATAATTATATATTGTTGGTAAGCGGTTTGTTAAAATGAAACACAATTTGGCTACCAGCCACTTTTGATAACATATGTACAAAACCACTGCTTTAATAATTTGAAACCTGGTCAATGTAACTTCAAATTTAATAAGGTACACGAGATTTATCAACCATTGCAATCGGATCCATATGAGTATGATGACTCCACAAAAAAGACAGAAAGAAAAAATAATTTATTCGCGCCAGGCACGACGCATAGCATACCAAGAACAAATAAACGACTATAAACGCATAAAATCGTAAATATTTGTTGATAGTGAAAAGAGTTTACAGAACACGTCCCTACTTAGTAGGTAGATCCCTACTTCATCCTTAGCTACAAAAAACAGCTAACCAAAACCTCTATTGAGGCATTTTCGATCCCTTTCGATTATAAATTTGAGGGCAGTGCTGACATTCGGCACACTCGTAGAAACTGGGGACGCGTGATCAGAATTTTGATGACGGGATTAAGGCGTCCCGGTGCGACCAACTTAGCTTTAGAGATCTTCCCTGATGGCTCCTAATTAAGACAGAGCTAATGGAGAGACATGCTACTACGTAATTTGGAGCCGCTTCGGATTCCATTATGGTGGCACAGTTTATTTTAGCTTCGGTGAAAAGTTCGATAGTTGCGAGTTGGGCTAAAAGGAAAAGTCTGTATTAAAGGTAAAATAAAATTGTTCGATTGATGTTCCTTTTTGTCTGGGTTGTGAAGTTATTTGTTCTCCAATACGATTTCGCGATTCCTATCGAGGTGCTGAGCGACACCCATACGGCTTTTTTAGACCTGCTTCTTACCACACACGACGTCGTAGAATGATACCTATTTGGCTGCTACTAGACATACTTGTTATTATTAAAATATGACTGTTTCTATTTTTCAGCCAAGTGAACCGTTCTCTCTAAATATGCTCTTCCTGATGGATTGTGGTCAAGGATCGCACAAATAGAAAGGTACGAATATGAAGAAATTGGAGAACACCAGTATGAACAAAATACAAAACCAGTACGAAGAAATCCGTCCTCAAGAACTATTATACCTATTTAGTTGCTACTAGACATCGTTGTTATTATTAAAATATGTCTGTTTGTTATTTTTCAGCCAAGTGAACCGTTCTATCTAAACATGCTCTTCTTGAGGGAGTGTGGTCAAGGATTGCACAAATAGAAAGGTACGAATATGAAGAAATTAGAGAACACCAGTATGAACAAAATACAAAACCAGTACGAAGAAATCCGTCCTCAAGAACTATTATACCTATTTAGTTGCTACTAGACATCGTTGTTATTATTAAAATATGTCTGTTTGTTATTTTTCAGCCAAGTGAACCGTTCTATCTAAACATGCTCTTCTTGAGGGAGTGTGGTCAAGGATTGCACAAATAGAAAGGTACGAATATGAAGAAATTGGAGAACACCAGTATGAACAAAATACAAAACCAGTACGAAGAAATCCGTCCTCAAGAACTATTATACCTATTTAGTTGCTACTAGACATCGTTGTTATTATTAAAATATGTCTGTTTGTTATTTTTCAGCCAAGTGAACCGTTCTATCTAAACATGCTCTTCTTGAGGGAGTGTGGTCAAGGATTGCACAAATAGAAAGGTACGAATATGAAGAAATTGGAGAACACCAGTATGAACAAAATACAAAACCAGTACGAAGAAATCCGTCCTCAAGAACTGGTTACCGATTGATTTGCTTCTACTTCTTTTTCTGGTACATTTTCGATTTCGAAGGTCGACCATCTACACCGATATATACTTGTCTATTGCGATCTGGAAGCGCTCAGCAGCACTCCTGACTCCGGTCCACTAACTAATGTTCATCATTATTACCAGCCAAAATTCTCTTTTTAATAACGAAAACTTTATGACGAATAAAGAGCATCAATATGACCATACGACTACATTTCGGATAGCTTCCATCCCAGTGCAGATGGAAGACACCTCTTCCAGGGATATATTGTATCGCCACTCGTATAAAACACTTACAAGGAGCTTCTTAAGCGAACCACTCTCAACAACGACAGGACTGATGGAGTTTCACAATCTTGTCTTCGATTAGTGCTGACCACAAGGAAGAACTACTACTAAAGATGGAGTGGAGCGTGGTGGTCTTGCGTCTTGGTCTATCCATCACTGATACGACTATTGTGACCAAATAAACCTGATTGCTTTATGTACATTCAAATTGACAGTATTTTAATTTGAAGCTTATTAAGAGTGTGTTATTTATTATCATTATGGACTCAACTAAACGTTTGTATACACGTCTGTTCTATGGAAAATAAATGTTCTCTCTTTCTTTTTCTTATTTTTTTGTCTTTGAATCCAATCACTTTTAGAAGAAATAACAGACGAAGTGAAACTCAGAAGAAAGGTTTGTGTCGCAAAAAGACCTAAGTTTTTATCCCAACTAGATGGGTTAGGATTGGATAGCTCCCCTAAGGCACAGTGAAATATTAGTTCTTTTTTGTTCCACAGCCTTGGCTCAATTTATTTTTAAATTTTTTACACATTTTGTATGGTCTGTCGGGAGCGGCCAAATTACTGAGTTCAGATGACAATGACATGGTGCGAGAATAATTCTATAATGTAACAAACAACCAATTAAAACGTTTTAAATATATTTTTCTCATTAAAGTATTCTCTTATGATTCTGATTCTAAGACGCAATTCTGATATTGCTGCGTAGCTGTTTTTATATTTAGCGCTTACTAGCCGAGTATACGAAGTACTTTCCCATCGTCAAAAATGACGTACTTCCAAACAAACTTTCATACTCTATGTAAACACAGCAACCACTGTTTTGGGGATGAATTAAAGATTGGGCTGTACTATATTCTGCCAATATTATAAATTGAAACAAAAATTTTCAAAAATTCTTGAATCGTCATACATGCTTGACTTAGACATGAAGGAATATAAAGATGTTCCTTCATGTAAAAATGTCATCTGTCTTTGCTATTAAATTAATTTGATCAAATACTAGCTGTCCCACGCAGCTTCGCTCCCATCAACTGGCTACCTATTTACCCTACCTACCCTACATACATGATTGTCGCGTAACTTATACCGTTTACGCAGCGCACGCAAAGGAAGCTCTCAAAAAGATTTTTTTTTCCAATTTCGCTACATTCTTCATGTATGCTCCGCTCCTATTGGTCGGAGCGTGATGTTATATAGCCTATAACCTTCCTCGATAAATGGGCTATTCAACACAAAAAAAATAATTTCAATTCTTACCAGTAGTTCTTGAGATTAGCGCATTCAAACAAACGAAAAGCTTAAGCTTTAAAATATTTGTATAGATTATAATTAGTACTTGGAGTATAATTCATAATCCCTAAATTGGAGTATAATTCATAAACCCTAAATTGGCGACCCCGAAGAAGCCAGCAATATTTTTTTCTCTAAAATAGTATGTAATGTTGCCATAACATCTCTAAAAAGTATCCAGAAAGTGAATACTACCGGAGACTTATTCACAACTGTCCAGTAAGAAGCGAGATTTTAAATTTGGAATCTCCTACTGTCCAGTAAGTAAGTATGTAATTTACTTACTGGACAGTAGTAGGGATGGGTCCGATATATCAAAACGTAACTTATATCGGATATGTGTTAGATATCATATCGATATCTATATCAAAATAACCGATATTACAAAAACTGTATGTAATAAAAACCTTACTAGCGTGCGAGAACGAATAAATCAAAAATTAAAACCGTAACAATGCAAAAACGTAAAAACTACGAACAAAACGCAAACTTTACAAGCTATAGGAACCATATGCGCTAACTCTCTTTCTAAGTATTATTTCGCGTTTGTTGTTAGTATGCTCATCTAAATAACATGTTAACTTTTGCAAACTGTACTACTGATATCTATATCTGGAAACCGTTTTCGATATCGATGTGAAACTTTATACCGGTTACATAACAGTACCAGACACAGATTAGAGTTAAGCCGTTTAACATGTAAATAGGAGGGAAGGTCCAAATATATATCTATCTCTCTTTTTGGTATGACATTTTATGAGATAGATATATTTTTGGAGTGCATTAATCAAGATGTACAGCAAACAAATATAAATAAATGCCCCCGGTAAATCGATCACAATATCTATCAGCAATTGCCCTAATATGAATGTAACCTAATAGCTATTTATGCAACTGTTACGTTATGGACAGTCTTTTAATACGAGTGCCATTTTTCAGTACAAGCGTAGCGCGTACCGAAATAGGTGGGGGCACGAGTTATTAAAAAACAAATAACCTACAGTTGCATACAAGATTTGATCTACGAAGGAAGGAATAAAACCCAGATATAGACAAATAAGTATTTTTAATAGAAACTTAACTACACACTGACTATTGTTTATCCCGCGTCCACTTTTTATTTTATTTTATCTTTATTAGGTATAAGGCAAATATCTTGTAGCCGCAACAGCCAAATAGAAATACTTTTGTTCTAAACTTGTTCCATTTTTAAAAACATAATTTACATTGTCTCGATTTCGAAGTAATATTATAGGTACCTGGCTGTATGTTCAGAATGCCTTTGCTTGTGTTTTAGAATTTATGACGATTCGCATAATGCAATCCGATGTCGTTATGGGTATCATATTGAAACCGCTGTTAATTTTGTAATTCGAATATAACGAAACCGAAGTAGATAAAATATGAATTAAACGAATTTGTTGTTAAACTTTCTTTCATTTTTGAGAAAAGCATTATACAAGCCTCAACCAGTAAGAAAGCCATCTTGGCCTCGTTTATAACCGGACCTCACCTGCGGTTCGGTCCGTTTAACTCAGACTTGGCCAGGAAGGCTTACTTACTGGATTCTGCAGTAATGTACTAATTCATGGCGCCGCCGAGTGAACAACCTGCAAAACTCACCCTGAACCAAGAGGAGAACTAACATTATCAGTCAAGGCGCGTTTATCCCAATTCTGGACAAGACAAACCTAAACTCTGGTTTGCGCAATTTAAGACCATGGTCGCCAATCTAAAGCTGAAAGCTGAAAACAAATCCAGACTGGTTGTCGCGCAGTTTGACAAAATAGACAGAAGGCAATAATCGAAATGTTAAAATGTGTGGGCTTAATCACGTGACATTTCGATATCGCTTGACAATCCCACACAATTTTGCCTTTTTGACAATCGTTATCGCCACGTTGTCGATGTTCGAATGTCACTTGTCTAGGGCCTAAGATGGTTCTTTACATATTTTATGAATGAGCTATCTAACAAAATCTATGCGGATTGTGCTTTCGGTCAGCGTAGAATCAATGTTGGATGTACTGGTGGCGATGGCAGACTAAATGGACGAGCAGACGTAGGAAATACTTCCGTAGTGTTCTCCTTTGCTGCACCAGTCGGTAAGAAAGTATAGTAAAAACTTATTAAAGACCCAGCGGCTTAGGCAATGGGTTATCTGTCCGTGAATAAATTCATCACGCTGCAGAGAAAGATAAGCAAAAATCTTGCTTGACCTGTACCGCGAGATTACGCGACATGTGGATGGCAATACAGCAGTCACTGTGCATTGTGCTGAAACTCATGACGGCCAATAGTAGAAACAGTCAAAAGCCTCAAACGTCACCTTTGAATGCTCTCGTTGGGTAGTTCTCTCTCAAGATCCGTAACTGATTTAGATATTGTTTTACTGTTTATTATAGTTTATGTGTTAATTATAATTTTACAATGGTAAAAGGCACGATGGGGTTGACGATAATATATATGAAATATATAATATTGGTATATACCTTTTAATAATTAATTGATGTTCAAAATGTACGGAAATTAAAATTGTTATAATGTTACCAATTTACTATGATTTTTTTTAAATTGTTTATGACATTATCAATTAAATTTACAATATTTTTTTATAATAGTTATGACATTATCAATTAAATTTACAATAATTTATTATTTTATTCTTGATTTGACATTGTTTGAACTGGCATCGGTATAATAATGTAATTCTGACATCAATTAATTAATTTGTTCCATAAACATCCTAATGCATGGGGTCTTTTTGTTGTTACTGTTTATTTTTTATAAAAGTTACGACATTATCAGTTAAATTTACAATAGTTTATAATTGCATTCTTAATCTGGCATTATGTGAACTGACATAGGTTTAATAATGTAACTCTGACATCAGTTAATTAAGGCCGTACCCTGACCAAAAAATCAGCGTGAGATATGAGCATTCCTATTGGCCTAGCGGCACTGGTGGCGCATGAACTACAGAAGTGAATACGCCCAGATTTTAGAATAAAATCTTTATAAAATCGAATATTGGACTTTTGAAAAAAAAAATCTACCAAAATGTTCGTTATCAAATTGTCTATCCATTAGTGTTAGTACAAAAAAATATTAATGAACACTTTACGAGGAGATGCATGCTATCAATCATATCTCATTTTTATGGTTTTGTTGGAAGGAGATTAGTGAAACTTATACTACATTTAAAAAAAAAGAAATCTACAATTTTGGAATCAATAATATGTAGAAATTTAATGTATTTTTATTAGTTGATATTTCATTTTAAATAACGAGTAGATAGCTCCTAAAAACTGCACGAAAAACGGCCAGCGCGGCGTTTTGCACGGGGTAGTGCCTTAATTAGTTCCATAAGAATCCTAATGCATGAGGTATTTTTGTTATTACTGTATATTTTCTTAATTTATTAAAGATACGTTTAGATTATAGTACAAGCTAAAATTAAATCTTTGCCCACCATATTTAATGGTAGAATGTAAAGGGCCCGTCATAGATATAAGATCATACTTTGTAAACCTACATTCTGGCAAATAAATGAATTTGAATTTGACATATTTGTTTAAATAAAAACGCACAAAAAAAAAGAAAAAAAAACGATCCGTAACCACCAGTAGTTTGGACCCTGTTAACAGATACCGGCGGGCTATCATTTTTTTTTATGGTTTTTGATATCTAATAACTTCAATATTTAAACATGAAACACACATGTACATATAATGAACATTGAGTAGATTGATAACCGACTACAATAAATAAAAACCACCGGAAAATAAGAATATAGAAGCAAAAGTAAATTAAATATTCGTCCTTATATTGTTTATTACCTATCTAAACAACACGACAAAGCTAATTGCGAGAAAATAAAGATTCATATTAAATTTTGTAGTTAAGTGGAATTTACTAGCAGTAATTTTTGTATCTCTTCTGCTATAACAGCTCGACCTAAGAAGGCCATGTTTACCGTCTTAATTAAAGCAAAGTTTAGCGATGCTCCGGGCGCTTGCTAGAGAAATTACTTACGGTCGATTGAAGCTCATTAACTTTTATTATTTTTTAATCAAGTGCGAGGTAATTGAAACCAAGCAATTTTGCTTGTCTACGCGCTGGCACAATGGAATCTTCACTCAGTTCTACATGAGTCTACATAAATAGGGGGCGGAATGTTATTTCACTTGTCTGACGTCACGCATAACTCTTCGGTGACGCATGTGCGCTTTTTATTGGACATCGTATAAACATAAGTACGGCGGCCATTAATGGATGAGGGGGGGATGTTAAAAGCGATATTTTCCCATCGTGATGTATGGGAATCTTGCTTGCAGCTGTAATGAGAAATTCCGATGTCACAGCTTCTGAGCCGCTATTTTTGAACACAGTATGTTTTGATACGAATTGTTAGCTTGTCAAATAGTAAAAGTTTGACGTGGCATTATTCGACGTTATATTAGGTCCTTACCTATGAAATTGGCGTTTTGTCGTACTGGCCACTTTGATCTCAAATATCTCCTCTTTGGTTTGGAATTCCAATTTTAAATTTATACAGCTATTTACTCATGCTTTTGTGTTTAATAAACCGTAATTCATTTGTTTTTTCCTCTTTTGGTTTTTCTTTGCGCCAGTCAGTTTACAAATTGGAAAACTTGGAATATCGCGTTATTTACGAGTACAAGTTCCATCGTAGCACCAGTGCTGCAGAAACGGCTCGAAGGATTAATGATGTGTATGGCGACGGTGTCGCAAAACAAAACACAGTGCGTTTTTGGTTCTAACGTTTTCGTTCTGGAAATTTCGACCTGCAGAACAAGCCACGTGGACGGCCGGAGACCAAAGTTGATAATGAAGAATTGAAGGCTATTGTAGAAGCAGATCCCACGCAAACCACGTCCGAGTTAGCTGCAGGCTGCGGTGTTAGTGATTAAACTGTTTTAATCCACTTGAAGCAAATTGGGAAGGTGAAAAAGCTTGAAAGCTGGGTACCTCATGAATTGGGTGCAGCAAACCGATAAACGCGCGTCGACTACTGCGTTACATTACTCAACTGGCACAATAATGAAGGGCTTTTAAATCGAATCATTACCTGTGATGAAAAGTGGATCCTGTACAATAAACGAATCGGAAACGTTCATCGCAATGGCTGAACCCTGGCGAAAACTGGCTCAAAAAAAATCACTTGTGAGCGTTTGGTGGACTAGTGCTGGTGTCGTTCACTACAGATTTTTTAAATTTGACCAGACAATTACGGCGAATGTCTATTGTCAGCAACTGCAAACCATGATGGAAAAGCTAGCTGCTAAACAGCCAACGCTGGTCAATCGCTCTAGGCCACTGCTGCTTCAGGACAACGCTAGACCACACGCTGCACAACAGACGGCTACCAAATTAGAACAGCTTCAATCGGAACGTCTGAGACATCTGCCGTACTCCCCGGACCTTGCTCCAACAGATTACCATTTTTTTCTAAATTTGGATAACTTCTTGCAAGGGAAAAATTCAACTCCGATGGGCAGTCAAAGCGGCTTCAAAGATTTCATTGATTCCCGTCCGAATAGTTTTTTTAGTAAAGAGATCAATGAACTACATATAGCAATGGTACATACAATTTAATAATAATGGGTAATAGGTAATTTGATTAAATAAATATATTATATTAAAAAAACGATTTTATGTTCTTGTTCCTCCCTTGCAAAACGCTAATTTCATATGTAATGACCTATTATTAAACTTTTACTTTAGTCGGGAAAAGGTAAATTGTTCTGCGTGATCACACATACTGTAATCACACGTTAGGTTTAAGAATTGCAACGTTGCAAATAGACTAGTTGTACATTGTTATCATTTTGTTAATAGCTCAAAAAATATTTATCTGATGCTTACTGCTTGTAAAATGAAGGTACGTGAAAATAAATTTAATTCCGTATCGGGGTGCCCAGTACAAAAATATCAAGCTAAAGTTCATTAACAGATTCATAAACCCACAAACTATACAACATAATATTTGATGAATCTACTAGTTATGCATTGAATCTCATTTTTTGTTATGCCGTCAAAGCGTGTAAGTGGATTGCCGTGATATAATATGAAATAAGGTATCTTCAAAGTATTACCATGAAAATGTTATCGCTTCATACAAAATTGAGCCCTTTCGCGGGAAATAACTCGCACTACAATGTGAACTTGATGCGCGGAGCTTTCTCTCCCAGGGGAATACTGTGACACGGACGAAAATTTCTTACAATATAGTGAATGGAATGTTTGTGTTGATATACTTTTTGGAAATATTCGGTTGAATATTATTTAGAAAAACCGGCCGTGCGAGTCGGACTCGCGCACTAAGGGTTCCGTACTATTATCGCAAAAAACGGCGAAAAAGTCACCTTTATTGTATGGGAGCCCCACTTAAATATTTATTTTGTTCTGTTTTTACTATTTGTTGTTATAGCGGCAACAGAAATACATCATCTGTGAAATTTTTAACTGTCTAGTTATCACGGTTCATGAGATACATACTGGTGACAGACAGACGGACAGTGGAGTCTTAGTAATAGGGTTCCGTTTTTAGCTTTTGAGTACGAAACCCTAAAAAACGATAATAATAACAAAGTTTTAGAGGGTTAGTTATGGCACTTCCTCGATTCAATTATAAAATCAAAGCACTTTTGCGTACAAGTAGGTTTCCAGGCTGCAAAATATATGCGCAGAAATCTAATAAATGAAATCGAATTTAACGTATCCGAAACAAGCCTTATAAGGGAACCTCAACAGATAATGCAATCCATCACAAATATCAATCCACCAAAATGTGTGCCAGAGAAAATACGAGGACTTAGTCACTGAAATAGATCATATATCCGAAAATTTGAAGAATTACTGCGAAACTGTTTCAAGACCCAAAACCTCGTTGTATCGGATCCTGCGGAGAGCGACTTGGATACGAATATCATGAAAGATGAAGTAGTTGCGATAAAACACAAAGCATGGAAGAGAAAGGTTGTCCTTTGTAAGATAATCCATCAGACAGATATCCTACCAAGAAAGCGCTGCACTCTGTGACACCTAAATAGATCACGTGAGGTGACGAACCTTTGCAGCATACAGGTTGGCAGAAACATACTTCTAGCTACTTTTATAGTGACATTTGATTTAAAATAGACGGATAATAATTGTCAACAGGCCTACATACCTGCGCATTTTATAATAATGTAAATGTGATTTCAGTTTATAGGAATAAATCCAGAATTGCGTATAAGATCATTATTTTCTCCGGTTCTTCTATATAGGCATAAAATATAAATGTGCATATAATATACAACACCAGCTTGTGCTAGCGGCTTCGCCCGCTTGAAAAGTGTTTTATCATCCCAAGGGAACATTATGATTGGGAGTCAAATTTATTTGACAATTTGTATAGCAATGGGTCAATAAGACTGTAGCTGCAACAATTTGATGTAAAACCTGTGTGACAGATGACGGTAAGACAGACATGTGAGTGACAGCCATAGGGCTCCGTTTTGACGGTTCCGTTACGGAACCCAAAAAAATACGCATCCCCTATTATTTCGATTATAAACTCTGTAATTTAATTTAATTTTTTACTGGATTTTTTCACGTTCAAAAACTGATAAAGCCAGCAGAACCCATAAATAATACAGTGGTAAACGAACACAAGAGAAATTAATTTACAAAATGTCCAAAAAAATTACAAATGCGTGGGGTGTAATTATTACACAATACGGGTCAGAACACAAACCAGTGTGGCTGGAACGCAAAAATTATACAGTTTAACCGTTTCGCAACACGCGAAGGGGCGTAAGACGAGCGGTCTCGCGTGACCCTAATCACAAGGAACTTTGTAATTTTTAATTTTAGAAATGGTTACATTTATTTGCTAATCGGAGACACAGTTTTCTTTGTTTGGGTTTAAAATTATTAAAACAGTGAAACCTGTATCTAGTCGCATGCTGTGTCTGTCGTATCATATTGTAATCTATGCTTGTATTTTCCATACAAAATTTGTCTGACAGCTCCATTTTTATTCCTCAATTAAAAGTTATCAGACTATTGAAAAATCAGCCCTAAATTGTGTAACAATATTGTAAATAGTCCAATAAATAAATACATTTTATTTATTAACAATTTATGCACAAGTACAAAGGCGGACTTGGTGCCTTAATATTCGCATCGAAAATTTGTTCGTTGTGAGTAAATGCTCGCGACGAATATAATATGCTTGACTGTGCTTGATGCCCAGCAGAAGTAGTCAAAATGCAAAGAAGCATGCAATGCTCTTCTCGTTTTTTTTACGTTTTCGTTTATTTTATTAGGTATTTAGACCCATGCGTCGCTTTTCTTAAGTTGATTAAAATAGACTTGATATGTAGGGTCCCACATTTGGGGATAACTGCACTATTCATCAAATAAATAAAAGCGTTTTTCCTGACTACACTGTATTTTATAAAACGCACAAAACCACGACACAAACAGAGTAACGATTGCGAAACGCTGAACGCGTGTGCGCTCCCGGCAGTGCTCGCGCTAGCGACTGATTTGTAATGTAACATTCAAGGAGATTCTCCAAAAAACCGACAGCAGGGTGGAGCTTGTTCGTGCGCTCGCTCGGCGCTCGTCATCGAGCTACTCGGCTCGCTGTACTGACATGCCGAATATTCGACTTGTATCGTGCTCACATCAAGCGAATATTCATGTCAGTCGCCACCTTAAACAGTTGTTCTTTTTTAAGAATTGCTTTTGCATAAATCGTGTTTTTGATTTATACCATCCAACTACTTATCTCACACTCATATTTTAGGATGAATTTGGCGATGTTCATAATTTTACCTAGGAACATAAATTATGACATTCTAATCAAGCGATGTTCAAATTCCAACATACTCTGAACAAAATTGTTCTAACACGAGTATGTGATGGAGTGGTTGTTTGGTTCTAGCAAATTTAATTACAACCATGTTAATATAAGCATAAAAAATACACAAGCTAAGGGATTGTGCTGAACCTAATTGTCGACAGCAAACACGCAACTCAAAAATAGAAAAGAAACGCTAAGAATAACAGGAAACAATCTTGACGTGGTTATTTATTATTTTCTTATAAGTATCGAGCAAGAAAAGCGGAACCAATTCTATAACAAAAAACAATCACGAATGTTTTTGAAGCAAGAGAGAGAGAAAAAAAATTTGTATAGGTAATATCTATAGAGGCACGTGACATTTAGCGGGATCAATCACGCGACTCTTGCAAAACTGGCGAGTTAAATGTGCGGAACAATTCGATTTGTATTGTGAGTTTTTGAGAGCTCCCGACTTCCCGTTTTTTACACCATTTTACAATGTAGGTAGGGGCAGTATTATACCCTTTATACCCAGCTGGTCGCACTTTAGTCCTATTGCTTACATTAGCTAGGTAATGCCAGTATCCATTATTGGTTTTATGCTCGAAATTATTATATTTAATAAAAATTAAAAAAAACAAACCCGACTGCTTAAAAAGCGAACTAAAAAGACGTAAACAAGAAGAAAATCATGCTGTGCAGTCGGAGGATACCTACATGTTCGCGAGCTGGCTGACCAAAACCAGGTGTATCCTCCGACTGCACAGCATGACTTTCTTCTTGTTTACGTCTTTTTAGTTTGCTTTTTAAGTAGTCGGGTTTTTTGTTTTTTTTAATTAACTTTTTTTATTTATAACTTTTTAGTTATTTATTTTTTAGAATTAGGTACATTTAAACATATAGAGTGTTATATATCTTTGAAATCACCTCTTAAAATTCATTATTTTGATACCCCACATGATGGGATTGGAAAAAAAAAAATTTTGGAGCTCCACAATATGACGCCCAAAATCCGCCATTTTTTTATTTTCCAATTTTAATGAAGCCAGTGACACTCTCAGGTTTAAGACGGATCGATCGACGTAAGAATCAGCATAATCGGCCAAAGCGTTTGGTCTCTAGAACGCCACATAGGAACAAACATACATACATATATACATAGACGAATAAACACACTACCCTCCTTACGCAGTCGGGTAATAAATCAAACTGGGTAACACGATACCTCTTGGCTAGTCTGGTGTCAGATCTAAGGCTTCTGACTACCCGTTACGACTGTCAAAGATCTTCAAATGACAGCCGATTACTAAAAATCAGATTACTAACTTCTATAAAGCGGCAGATTTACTAAAAAGAAATATGTACTTATTATCCAAATATTTGATATGCACTATTATAATTGCATACTCCGGCCACCCGCTTGAAAATTGCCCAAGCAAACAATCATCATCATCATCATTTCAGCTGAAAGACGTCCCCCAGGGAAATAGGCTTCCCCCAGGCGTCGCCATATTGACCGATCCCATGCGTCTCGAATCCAGCGCCTTCCCGCAACCTTAATCAGGTCATCGGTCCCCCTAGTGGGAGGCCTTCCAACGCATCGTCCACTGCCATTAACTTTCGCAAACAAACAATAACGATTTTATATTTACAAAACAGCTACATGTCAAAATAGATAATTATCTATAAAATTAGTAGCTATTATAAACATCAATAGATGAATAAGTCGCACACCTTTTTGTTGATGTTGACTCAACTCTGGCCTCCCAACTCCTTAAAGTTGTTTTACGAAAAACGCTGATTTTTCACTTAAAATAAAACCACAGAGACCACGTTTATACATTTCTTTTGCAGGCGCAAAGGTACGAGAATTACCCTCTCTTTGTAATGCTAATTTAAAAACCAAGGAATTCATTTTTTATTCATAAGTTTTTCTGCTCTAAAGCCAGCAGTCGGAGCATCCTACTCGTTTGTGATGAGTTTTGAAGTTACAAAATAAAATTCATATAAAATGCTTTGTAGATGTGCTTGTTTTAGAAGCGGGTTAACATGAGCCCGCCTGGTATGTATATACTGAACGATGTAACTCCGTCAACGTCGACGTTTCAGATTTATGTATAAAGCGCACGAATATTTTTTCGATCGGTAAGATCGATCGGAGAGGTAAGCAGAGTACGAGTAAGTCAATATGAAAAATGGCAACAATTTTTACAAATACTCAGTCATCTTTTCATCGCCAACAACCCTTTTTACACATTCATTTTTCTGTGAAATAATAAAATTGGATTTATATTTTAAGCCTTTAAAATTGGTAAAAGAAGACGTATTTTATCAGTGCAATATTTATTTATATTTCCTGGTAGAAATGTATTTGGGCTTAACTAACAAACATAAATTTCATTTTATTTAATTAAAGTAATTGCGGCGAGATATTTCCAGGCAACCTTGCAATAGATTGCTATTCTACTATCAAGATTATTTTAAAAAAATGGTGAGATTTGCATTAAGGCGCGTCCAAACATTGAGCGGCAAGTGCGCGGCAGCAACTCGCGGCATGTCCAGAAAACAATTCTGCCGCGCTCTAGTTAGCACATTCCGACAATTGTTTGCGCGGCAAAATGCGAGACACGCCGCGCATTTTAATTTAGTCTGAATCTAAACTATAATGAAGGCGGTTATCAGTGTTTTAGCTCTGCTTATTATCGAAAATTGCGAAGACGAAATAAAAAAAACATATGACAACAAGAATATGCTGGATGATACCACTTTTGCGGAGGACACAGAATTTGGAATTAATTAATTACGAAATTCATTATAAAACACCACAGTTTTTAAGAGTTTCCTTGGAAGAATTTGAACATTTTACATATATTACATAGCTCGGTTGGGCCGTTTATCAAGGAAAAGGATATGCATTGGCGCATATGCATTTTTACTGAAATATTCTTTATGTCGAGGATTTCACAACTCTTTCAATGAGCCATATATTTCAATCAGTATAATTGATGTTTCATTGTCCATTTTTCAGAAACGCAAACACGTCCAGACACGATTACCGACGTACGATACTAAGCAATGATTGCGCGCGGCAGCTAGATCGCAACGTTCGCGCGCGGCTGTTGTCCAAACACAGCGCGGCACGCCGCGCGCGGCTGCCTTAATAATCATAATCTTAGGTTATAGGCATTCATCTGTATTTTTGCAGTGGGATCTTAGGTTATGGACAGTCATCTGTATTTTTGCAGTGGGATATTAGGTTATGGGCAGATATCTAAATTTTCATTCAGACAATTTTTGACCTTAGCTATCCTTTTCCTCTACATTTTTCTTTTCCTAAGCTATTAAGTATTGCGGTTAGGTCGCAAATCCCACATTTCGACCATATATTAGTCTGAATCTAAACTATAATGAAGGCGGTTATCAGTGTTTTAGCTCTGCTTATTATCGAAAATTGCGAAGACGAAATAAAAAAAACATATGACAACAAGAATATGCTGGATGATACCACTTTTGCGGAGGACACAGAATTTGGAATTAATTAATTACGAAATTCATTATAAAACACCACAGTTTTTAAGAGTTTCCTTGGAAGAATTTGAACATTTTACATATATTACATAGCTCGGTTGGGCCGTTTATCAAGGAAAAGGATATGCATTGGCGCATATGCCTTTTTACTGAAATATTCTTTATGTCGAGGATTTCACAACTCTTTCAATGAGCCATATATTTCAATCAGTATAATTGATGTTTCATTGTCCATTTTTCAGAAACGCAAACACGTCCAGACACGATTACCGACGTACGATACTAAGCAATGATTGCGCGCGGCAGCTAGATCGCAACGTTCGCGCGCGGCTGTTGTCCAAACACAGCGCGGCACGCCGCGCGCGGCTGCCTTAATAATCATAATCTTAGGTTATAGGCATTCATCTGTATTTTTGCAGTGGGATCTTAGGTTATGGACAGTCATCTGTATTTTTGCAGTGGGATATTAGGTTATGGGCAGATATCTAAATTTTCATTCAGACAATTTTTGACCTTAGCTATCCTTTTCCTCTACATTTTTCTTTTCCTAAGCTATTAAGTATTGCGGTTAGGTCGCAAATCCCACATTTCGACCATATTCGACTGCAAAATACTTTGTGTAAACAGGACCATAGTCCTGTGACTATGTATGTGTGGCTGTGTGTGCTGACCTGTTAAGAGCGTATCAGCAACATTTTTTTATCGTTACCGCACTATAAGTCAATAGAAGACACAATATTGCAAACTGACGAAGAAGACGACGTTTGTGTGTTTGGTTGTTTTGTCATGTTTGAATCTTAAAGACAAATGAAAGTACACAAAGTGACAAAATAAATGAATGTCATCCATCTTTATTAAAATACTAGCTCTGCTACTAGCTAGTGAAAATTGTTTTCTTATCCTTAGGGAACATTAAATCGGGATTAAATGTAGCCTATGTGCTATTCCAGACTATAATCTATCACTGCGCCAAATTTCATCCAAATCCGTTCAGCCGTTCTGGCGTGATTGAGTAACAAACACATCCATCCAAACTTTCGTGTTAGTTTGTGTGAGTTTATCAGACTAGCGCTACTCGATGAACAAATAAAATAATAATACAGATACGTGAATTTGATCTTTAAAACGTTAGCTTTAGGCTATTTATAACTATTTGTTATGCGATTTTGATTTTTATGATGTAAGACTAAAAGTTTATGAGAGTATTATAATATAATTAGTGTCATTGCTACTAATAAATAGCTTATTTTAACGATTATATTCAAGTAGGTCTGGTCTCGTGGTTCGTGTATAAGGCTGAAGCGAACAAGATGCGAGTTCAAATATTATTATTTTGCTTGCAATTTAGAATCTATTCAATATTAAGTATTTCTTAAATTATTCTCAAGAACTATAAAACATTTTCAAATATAAATGTCTAAATTGGTAATCATCATCGTCATCATCAGCCTATTAATGTTCCCACTGCTGGGACACAGGCCTCCTCTCTGTGAGAGGGGACGGGCCATAATCCACCACGCGGGTTCAGTGCGGGTTGGTGGATGTCACATGTCTTCGATTTTTTTGTTCTAGGACGTGCCGGTTTTCTCAAGATGTTTTCCTTCACCGACAATAAAGCTAAAGCCAGTCTATGCACAATTGCAGTGAGTACGCGCGAATTTTTTTTACATCACTACATAAATATACTCATCATCATTTCAGCCGAAAGACGTCCACTAAGGTACATAGGCCTCCCCCAGGCGTCACCACGTTGACCGATCCCGTGCGTCTCGCATCTAGCGCATTCCCGAAACCTTAACTAGGTCATCGGTCCGCCTAGTGGTAGGCCTTCCAACGCATCGTCTTCCGGTTCACGGTTGCCGTTCCAGAACTTTTCGGCCCCATCGGCCATCCGTTCTGAGAGCAAGGTACCTCGCGGTCACCGTTCCAGAACTTTTTGGCCCCATCGGCCATCCCTGCTACCTGCCCACTGCCACTTAGTTTCGCAATTCTTCGGGCTATGTCGGTAACTTTGGTTCTCCTGCGGATTACCTCATTTCTGATGCGGTCACGCAAAGAAACTCCGAGCATGGCCCTCTCCATTGCCCTTTGGGTGACTTGAAGCTTTTCTGTTAAGGCCCATTGTGAGCGACCACGTCTAGGTCTCATAGGTAATCGCTGGCAACATACACTGGTCATAGACTTTTGTCTTGAGTCACTGCGGTAAATTGGACGAAAAGATATCACGTAACTGCCCGACCACCGCCCAGCCGAGTCTGATTCGGCGGGTAACCTCTTCTCGAAGTTAGACCTACCTAACTGGACAGTTTGTCCCAGGTAGACAAAATCGTCTACAACTACGAGTGTAGAGTCCCCGATCTTGATAGGCGTGGGTGTTACATGGGCATTCACCATGAACTTGGTTTTATCCATATTTATTTTAAGACCCTCTCTTTTGGCAGCTCAACTGAGGTCATTTGAGCATTGTACTGAGACTCTCCATGGTCTCAACCATGACCACTATGTCGTCACCAAACCGAAGGTGAGTTTCTCTCTCCAGTCCAGTATCTTGCAAGACCCTCTCCAGTCCAGAATCTTGCAAGACACCCTCCAGCGCAGCAGTGAACCGTTTTGGGGAAATAACGTCTCCCTGTCTCACAACGCAGGAGAAAGATAGGTTTCGAGGTATGATCATGTAGGCAGAATGACATGGTGGCGGTTTTGTACAAACATTAAAACACCTCAATGTATCGAAGGCTTTCTCGTAGCCCACAAACGCTAAGCAGAGAGGCAGGTCATACATATATAGGTCTTCTCTATAACCTGCCGCAGCGTATGTATGTGGTCTACTGTTCGAAACCAGAAAGGTTTCGTCTTTTTTTGTTATTTTGATGCTGAGTCAACTCACTGTCATCGATATTGACAGTTGTTGGTTGGGTTGACGTTGTCAACACTTGTCGATTTAATTGTGTTGAAATTGGTATATAGCCAACCCATCGTTATTCAAAATTACGATCGCGATCCGTGAGTGGTACTGTGAGTCGCCCGTGTATTTGTTTGTGTATATATTTCGCGCGCATCGAAGTATTTTTGTCGGGAATGTGTCTAGATGCCTGCCGGAATCCCGAAACAGACCACGTCAGTTGTCCCCTATTATATATATATATTTTCCCCTTATAACCCCCGACCGGGCAAGGGATTGAACCAGACCAGGAGACCACAACGAGGACAAATGTGAGTTGTAGTTGTAAGTTGTGTATGTTTGTATCACTTTCCACTTATACGGGAACAGGTATCCCAAAAAACAAATCCCTAGTTACTGCTGCCGCGTATCGCGGTTTCGTGGGTATAGACCTTGTAGGATCCAAGAGTCGCAGCATTACTCATGGGCCGCAGTGTTGCCACTTGGCTTGTGATCCGCAGGTCTGTATTCAACATATACGGTGCCTTTGCCTTTGCAATGCCTTTTCGGGATTCGGCTTGTTCGGGAGGTTATAAATCGTCAAACCTTCGAGCGAGACGATTCGTGATGACTCTTGAAAACAACTTTTAAACATGGCTAAGAAATGAGATGGGCCTATAGTTCTTCAGCCAGGCATTGTCACCCTTCTTGAAGAAGAGTACCTTTGTGGTACTCACCATGCCTGTGGCGTTTTGCCCTCGAATATGACGGAATAAAACAGCTTCTGAAATTAAGGACCGGTTTCCCACCCGCCTTCAGGAGTTCGGTGTTTCCGTCATCACCCGGCGCCTTGTTGTTTTTAAGCTGTTTCAGAGCCATCTTAATCTCTTACAGGCTGACGTCCGGGATGTCTTCGGTATGGTGTCGGGTCAATCAAGTTCTTGGGTCATTTGCTAGATTCGCAACGAACTTGCGAAGACCCTTAGTCCAACTAGTTGGACATTATAGTTGGACCATGGCCCCTAAAAACTCAATTACTGCATTATTCTTCCCAAACATTACATACCTGTAATGTTTGGGCAGAATCATGCAGTAACATAGATACCTTCAAGCTATATTTTCTTTGAGCGGAGTGATAATTTTAGGTCTGTACCTGTGAAATTGTAAAACCGTTTTTTATGCAATAAATTTATGTAATTTTTCTAGTGGCAGTTTATTAATGCGCTCTTGAAGAAATCAGCTGGACGGGAGGCAACACATTCTTCAAAAGCATTTTGTATTGCCTCTCGCGTATTGATTTTTCACCCGCCAAGAAGTTATACAAATTCTGGAAAACGTAGAAGTCTGTAGGCGCAAGTTCTGCTGTGGATGACGGAGAGCTTCCCACCCCGGCTTTTGTAACTTAGATACCGTCTGCTGTGCAGTATGAGGTCGCGCTTTGTCATGCAGGAACAGCGGAGATGAGCGATTGACCAAAGCTGGTTGGAGACGTGCGAGCTTCCCCATCATTGTGTTAAGTTCATCACAGTACACATCTGCAGTAATACCCATCCCGTTTGGTAAGAAGGTGTGATGAATTACACAAGCCCTAGACCACCAAACAATAACCATCACTTTGGTAGAGGTAAGTTTTCGTCTAGGGCATTGTTTAGGTGCCGAACCAAGATCCAACGAACTGGCTGAGCACTTGCGATTGTCAAACAAAATCCATATTTCATCGCAGGTAACAATGTGGTTCAAAATATCTTCGTTTGTGTGCCTGTTGTACAAGGCCTGTCTCGACGCGTACTTCGCGCTGTCGATCATTGACTTCGTGTGTTATGCTTGCTATGCCTTGCCAATTTGACGCAAATGGATCAATACTGTTTTGATGCTTACGTCGAAAGCTGCTGCTAATTCAGCCGTAAATTGAGTATCCACAATTTCCCTTAATTCGTCATTGTAAACCAGTTTTCAAACGACCACGGGGTTCATTTTTCAGGTTGGAATTTCCAGAAAGTAAGCTGGCAAACCAATAACAGGTTCTGCGTTCGTTTGCAGTGTTCGCTCCGTAAACGTTGTTGATGTTGCATGCTGCATGTGCCGCGTTGCTGCCACGATGTTATCATAATCGTATCCATGATGAAGAAAAAGATTCAAATCCGATGAAACATAACGCTAATCAATATGAAAATTTTTGAAAAAAGAATTTCATATTTTAAAATGAAATTAATTTGAATTTAGAATTCTTAGCCAAACAATATTTTGATTTGAAATTTCCAGAGGCTAGACAAGTGGCATTCGTTGTCAGCGAAGGCGAAATTCAATATGTATCTAATGAATAAGGGATTGATCACGTGATTTTTCGATATCGCATGTCAATCCCATACAATTTTGCCTTTTTGGCAATCGCTATCGCCACGTTTTCGATTACAGAATGACACATGTCCTCGGCCCTCGCTGTGTTGTGTACAGCGGCAATTTAATAGGTTAATACCTTGTGGTCACATAATAACAAAAACGAGGGAACAAACTGTTATCCTTGGATTCTAAAATGATAAAAAATACAACTTTTCAAATAAAACAAGAATGAAAATCTCTCAAAGCAAGTCATTCTTATATGGAATCACATAGTAAAAAAATGAGGGAACAAACGGTTATCCTTGGATTCTAAAATGATAAAAAACATAACTTTTCAAATAAAACAAGAATGAAAATCTCTCAAAGCAAATCATTAGAAAAGTAATAAAATTAAAATTAAATTAATTAAGAAGGATTTATAGTACCCGGTAAAGTGTAAACTATTCCAACTTCTTTTAATTGCTTTCAAAGTTAAAATTAAAAGAACACAATAAATAAAGGAGTTCCCAGAGAATGTTTGCTAACAAATTAAAATAATATATTAGAATGTAAAAACTTAATGCCTTTGCGGGTACAGAAGCGCGATATAAAAACTAAAACATATTATATTTCACCAACCGCTGCAGATTAAATACTTTTCTGTTACTAAAAATATTTGTACGTGGCTGGTTTTAGTTCGTGACGTTGGTGTTCACATCATACTGTGTATTAATCAACACGCCTTTGAAGATAGAGTACAGAATAATAACCGGCCAAGTGCGAGTCGAACTCGCGCACGAGGGTTCCGTACTAAAAACTACATTCGCCAACATAATTAGGTAAAAATACTGAAGTTCATAAACAATGAAAGCACCGAATATTGCTCTACCGAAAAGATATTTTTTTACTTTTCCATGTACATTTTATAAGTTGGTCGACTATTACTCGTAAAGCCTACTTACTTAGCTGTGATAGTTTTTCTTTTCATTTTGTTATATAAACTACTTCCATGTTTTTTTTTAAATATCCCAAAAGCAGGGGCAGGGGGGGCGACACTTGACTCTAACTAAAATTTGTAATTTAGAGCTTAATTTTACGGAAACGGATTCCTGAATCGACAAATGGTTTTCACAGACTCGTAATAGTTTTGAATGGCATGGCCTATCCGACGATACCCCACACCATGGATAGACGAGAGAAAAAAACATCCCCAGTTTCCGTGTAGTACAGGAGACAACCTATAAAAATATTTATTCATGAATTTATTATTAGCACTTTTTCGGCGTGATTATTATGTATATCTAAGACAAATTATAGCTTTCTAGTACTAAGAAAGAATATCTCAGCTAAGCTGCGGACGGATGGACAAACGGACATGGTAAAACTATATGGATGGACCCTTGAATGTTTACTAAAGAACCCTAAAAACGAACCTTAAAATCTTTTTATTTTATTCACGATGTCATACTTAAGTCTACATAAAAGATGTATCTTTTGTGTACCTTAAGCCTACCACACAAATGTTTTCTAAAAATTGTGGCGTATTCAACGTATTAAATACCAACTGCAAAAAAAGTTAGCCTTTATGAGTCCTATCTCTCCTATTTAGCGTAAAGAAGAAATCCCGCAGCACTCATTGGCACGCGTACGTAGGAAAGAAATAAATATTTCGACAAGGACAAACATATTGACCGTTACAATTTAGTTAAGCAACTATCTAACAATAAAAGTTGCCGGGTCGTTTCAACGAGTAAGTAGAATTACAAATAGATACTGATCTCATTCACGGCCGGGTTTTCATCGCGAAGAGCCAATATTCGATACTTTTTCCCCGAGTGGCACACTTTTACATTTGGACTGCGTTCCTCATTGACAATTCAACCCTTGCGCGGTCGAACAAACTGGATTAGCTCGGGACATGTTCGCTCACAAGGGAAATAAATTGATTTTTTTATTTTGTTCTGTTTCCAACTCGCGTCCGCAATGAAAAATAATAATACACGGGAGATTGAACAGCGCAATTGTTTAATGTGAAGCAATTAAATTATAATGTAGAGATGGAAACGTTCTAAAATGTACTGCCAAGTTATTTATGCCACCGAACTTTGTTAGCCACAGTAATTTGTTTCTAATGATTTGCTGGATTCGGTGTAGGTATAAAAATATTTCTAATTCTACTCCCAAATAAAGTTAGCTCATATATAAATTGACTAGTTCCTTGAAATATTTAGATATTGTTTTCACTGAACCACTATACCTAGAAATATGGGAATTGAATTATGTTACTCTGTTTTGCTGGTATTCAAAGTAAGATTTCAAGATTTTGCCCATTTTTTCCAAATGTAATTCGAAAAACACAGTCCAAACTTTCGTTATTGGCTGATCACACACTGTTGTATTTTTTACTAGGGCTATGAAAAATCCATCAAAACTTTTTCATGTCGTTAGCGAATCTCGGCTTAGCGGCAAAATATAGTCGGACGATGTTCCCGACACATGTGGCGATATCGATTTAGCTTATAAAAATACGTACACATGAATAAAGGATTATACCATTTCACAGAGAACAATAGAATCCTTTATAGAACTTTACCTGACAAAATTAGAAGAGTATGAGGAAAGCGAAGAAGCGGGCTGTGTCCCTTTTTGGGATTTACTGATGTAGCTCTGTTTATCTTTTATAAACAGAGCTAACAAAATAGGGCGTTGCGCTGTAGTTTCAGTACATTCATGTTTAAATTATTAACTTTATTAAATAAATATTAATACTATAGGTTCGGGCACATACGTTCGGGTAAGATCGTTTTACCGATTCCCAGTTCTCGAAAATGTCAAAATCTCTTTTTTGGGATCGGTATATAATCACTGACAGGATAACTGATGTCCATAAGTGTTAGATCAACTAGAACGTCGCGCAATGATTCTTGGTGTTACCAACCTGCATGGCGAGAACCTCGTGAAAGCTACTCCTCGATACGGCTTGCATTGTAATTGAGGAAGTTCCTGTCCCTGGAAACCTAACTACCGGTAACTTAGACCCTGCTCCCGACACTGGCGGACAACTTTTATATTTTTCTATATTTATTATTTAAAAATGCTATTGATGTGGTATTAAAGCAAATAAATGACGTAATAAAAAAATTATAGATTGCAAATCTTAACATCGATTGAGAAATCTCTTATTGAAAGGGATTACTGATAGAAGGCGAGGCAAACTATTGGAACTACCTACATACATAACACATACAAGCAAACATTTAAAATGAACGCTTGTTTTACTTTTTATTCTCTATATGTTGAACTGTAAACAAAGTGGCATATCAATTGACGCGTCCATGTCGACGTTCACTTTTTAAAAGTTGCCGCGCCCTAGTGAATTATGATATAGGATCCGGCTATCCCTATCTTTCCTTCGGTCAATTTCACCGAGTTACAATATTAGATCGTCGGTTATTTTTTATCGAAGCTTTATAAAACAATGCTGTAAAATTCACCGTTACAGAAGCACCCAATGTATTTAGGTATATTGTATGACATTAAACACGCAATGCGTTGCAGAGACCACAAATTAGCGTTGCGTATCGTTCGTTGCGGTCAGCATAAACACAGATTGGGACAAATATTGGTTCCGCAATGACCGAAACATTACTTATCTCACAAAACAATCTACGATGTCACAATTCTGACATGTTACACGAGCCGTATTTCTGAAATGGAGGCACTTTACTATTTTATCGGTAAACATAAACAGAAACGTTTATAAACACATAAAGTGGCCGGCAAGCGGCAATACAGACATACCTACGCCATTCGCTACTATATCAAAATAAACAAGACCCTTTCCGTAGGTACAATTAAATTTTCTGTACGACTTTCATCGTAGTTCGCAGACTCATGAGTGCATATTTGCTCAAGGGATAGAAAATCCTTGTCTGAGGAAATTGCCTCCGATCGGATTGGATGACGGTGCCGAGTCGCCGCGCCCGATTGTCATTTGTTTAGAGCTCAGCCCACAATCCTAGCCGGTTTCCATTATAGACACTTTATCGATAAGCAGTAAAAATATACACGTGTCCGCATTCTACTTCAGTTATTGTAGGGCGAGATGCTTTATTTTGTTTACATTTGGAGTTGACATCCGGTCTCAACTTCGGCACCTCCATTGAGAACAAATACCAAATTGCGACCAAGCTGGGCATCCTAAATAGAGTAAAACGATACTTTACTCCTGGACAGCATTTAACTCTTTACAAAGCGCAAGTCCGATCCTGCATGGAATGTTGCAGCCACCTTTGAGATGGTTGAGCTAAATATCAACTTCCCGCGCTTGACTCGGTGGAATGCAGAACTAAGAGGCTTATTGGCGAAGTTATACTGGTGGTTGCCAAGCTTCACAGCCTGGCTCATCGCCGCAATGTTGCCTGTATTGTGGGTCTTCTACAGGCTGTATTTCGGTGAGTGTGCTCAAGAACTGCACGATCTCATCCCACCAGCCATCTAGACGCACTACAAGTTACCATCCTTACCTGGTTACCATTCCACCGATTCGCACCAAGCGCTACCAAATAACCTACATAATGCGCACTGCAAAAGAGTGGAACTCACTACCTGCGTCTGTGTTCCCGAACGCATTTAACCCGAATCTATTCAAAGTGCTTCTTCTGGATAAGCTGACTCCATCGTCGACTTTGTCTCTAGTCACCACTAAATTAGACTAAGATTCAAGAGCAAACCCATCACAAATAATAAAATCCTCCACATTTCCTGTTTACGTATTTATAATGTATTTATGTATGTATGGCAGTGCGCGGGTTCAGTTCCGAGGTGACACGTACTGTACAAAGGTTAAAGTGCTTGTATACCTTATGGAGTAGCCGTCCTCTACCGCACTAAACTTCGGGAGCTGTATTCATTATTTGTATGTGAAATATTCGGTGCACTTATACTAAAATGTACCTAATTTGCTTTGGTTTGCCGTCCTGCAGCGCACTGTATAATATAATACAAATTCTAATGCCAGAACCCGTGATATTTTCGTAATCCGATTCTTCCAGTAATCTTATATTTTAGCAGCTACATCATAGTAGTCCTGCCTAAGATACCTTCCGTGTTAGCGAATAACTAAAAGGCCGATAAACAAGCAATTTGTGAGGGCACATTCAAATCCCTTCCTCGAAACTCAATTTCCTGTGGCACTGATGATATTATGGCGGTTTTTATAGAATGAATGACGACTAATAAGCCACAGGTAGGGGTGGCCGTAATTTTCCGCGTTCCAAACAAATTAACCATGCGCCAGTAAGCATTATTACAGTTAATAAACGATTTAATGGCTGACCTATTTATAACATATTAGATTGGCGCGTGACAGTTTTGTTCGCGCTGGATATTTGGAATTTGCGTATTAACCTCGCTGAATGCTAATTTGAATTTCGGCTACAGTACAAAATCACATAATTTGTTTATTTCGAATTTATGAACTGGCAGATTCGAAATAATAGGCTTTACTGTCACTGGAAGATATAAATATTCTCAACGCTGTGGGCTCTCGTGGACACAGGTCTGGATAAAATTATCTACGCCTGTGTCTACCGTACGCACACAGGAGATCAGGACACAACCAGGTTCACAGAGTACCTCAGTGAGGCGGCTGATGCGGCACAGCAACGGTACCCTGCCGGTCAATTAGTGTTACTGGGGGACTTCCATGCCCACCACCAGGAGTGGCTCTTCCCATACCAGTGCACTGACCATGCTGGACTGGAGATGCGTAAGCTTACGCTTGCGCTTAACCTTACCCAGTCCCTGGTCCTTGGGGCAACAAGGGTGCCGGATGTTGATTCGCACACGGCCAATTGCTTGGACCTTCTGCTGACATCAGATCCAGACCGATACTCTGTGTCGATAACTTCACCATTGAGTAGTTCCGACCACTGTCTTGTGAAGTCTGTGTCCGTCTACTCCCCGCCCGATCCCAGCCCAAGAGGTTCCCGGCAGGTGTGGCGGTACAGGTCAGCAGATTGGGATGGCATGCGATCTTTCTTCGCATGCTATCCTTGGCAGCCTACTGGCTTTTCTTCGGCTGATCCTTCGTCGTGCGCAGACGCCATGACGGGTGTGTTGCGTCAGAGAATGGAGTACTACATTCCGTTCTCTGACATAACAATGTCCAGCGTTGACCGGCCATGGTTTGGCGCCGAATGTCATTGCGCCGACGCGCTTAAGCATGAGGCGTACCTGGCATGGGCCGAAGCGCGATCGCGCAAAGCGAGTGACATGGGTCAGAAGAAGAGAGCCTTTAACAGGGCTGCCAAGTCCTGCAAGTTGGTGTTGCGAAGGGCTCGGTTCGACCGGATAGGGAACAAACTTGCTTCTTACCCAGCAGGTAGTAAAGCGTTTTGGTACCTGGCTAAGTCGATCGAATTTAACTTCTGCCGTCCCTCACTACCAGCACTGCTGAAACCTGATGGGTCACTGGCCAACTCCGCTGAAGAGAAGGCAAACTTATTTGCCTCCCTTTTTGCGGAATCTTCGCGTCTGAATCCTGGTGATTCGCGGCCCCCTCCTTCTCCTGTTGGATATCGTCGAGACGAGTATGTCGGACATTCGCATCCATCAAAAGGACGTCCGTAGGGTGCTGCGCAATCGACGTGAACAAGGCTAGCGGCCCTGACGGAATAACAGCTATAGTTCTTAGAACCTGTGCGCCTGAACTAACTCCGAATGTGCCGAATGCTTGGAAGCAAGCCAACGTACAGCCCGTGCCCAAGAAGGGCAGTCGAGCTGACCCGGCTAACTACAGACCCATCTCTGTAACGTCCACACTCTGTAAGAGTATGGAGCGTGTACTAAACACTAAGCTCCTGGCATACCTAGAAACTAACGATATCCTTAGCGACCACCAATACGGCTTCCGTCGAAATAGGTCTACTGGGGATCTTCTAGCTCATGCCATTCACATATAGAGTGAGGCCATCGAGAGGCACGGGGACGCGCTTGCCGTCTCCCTCGACATCTCGAAGGCTTTCGATAGGGTCTGACACGAAAGCCTTATTGGTAAGCTTCCTTCATTCGGTCTGCCTGGTGGTCTGTGTGATTGGATTGCTTACTTCCTGAGGGATCGGTCCATTCGAGTGGTTATCGATGGCTGCTCGTTGGACCAATTGGATATTAATGCCGGAGTCCCTCAGGCGTCGGTACTCTCAGCAACATTGTTGCTGCTAAAACCCGGCACCTGTGGGTATGCAGACGACAGCGCTGTTGCTGAGAGTTACTTGTTTAACGCACGTGCTACCGAGCCACAAATCCAGTCTCTCCGAGAAGCCATGGTGGAGCGTTTGAACTTGACCTTGCAGGCAGTCTCCGAATGGGGTGATGCTAATCTGGTCAAGTTTAATGCTGCTAAAACCCAGGCGTGTCTTTTTTCCGCTAAAAAGAGCCAAATTTACCCAGCTCCAACTTTCCGTGATGTAACCGTGCCGATAACGGACCATCTTGAGCTTCTTGGCGTTACGTTGACATCGACTCTCAATTTTGGGCCATACATTGAGGCAAAGGCTCAGCTGGCTGCCAAAAATTTGGGTATCCTTGCGAAGGTGAGAAAGTACTTCACGCCGGAACAGCTGCTCAACTTGTCTCAAGCGCAAGTTCGATCGTGCATGGAGTACTGTTCTCATCTATGGGACGTATCTGCCAAATACCAGCTAGATGCACTAGAGTCGATCGAAAAGCGGGCCAAGAGACACATCGGCAATGAAACACTGGTCAAATCAAAGCTCCAGAGCCTTGAACATCGTCGCCGAGTTAAGCGGGCCAAGAGACACATCGGCAATGAAACACTGGTCAAATCAAAGCTCCAGAGCCTTGAACATCGTCGCCGAGTTGCCAGCTTGTTGGTTTTTTATCGGTTACATTTCGGGGAGTGAGCGGTGGAATTGCATGATTTAATTCCGCCCATTCCCGTACATGGTGGACATCCCACCCATACGCACACAACGTTTTGGGGACACTTTTATTATGTGTACAGCTAAGGAGTGGAATTCCGTGCCGGAGTCTGTGTTTCCCGATAGCTACAATCTAGGGGTCTTTAAGTCAAGAGTGAATGGGTTTTTTCTAGGCAAGCGGGTTTCACCGTTGACCTCATCATCGTTTTCCATCAGCTGAGATAGTGGACAAGCGCGAGCAATAGATACAAAAAAAATATATATTTATTTATGTATTCTTTATTGTACACCAGAAAATACAGTAACAAAAGAAACTTAAAACTAAAAATATACAACGGGCGGCCTTATATATCTAGAGAATCCTCAACACTTGGTAGTTCTTGCTCAGCTTACAACATTTTGTCCTGAATATGGTTGCTCAAAAACCCTGTCGGCTCCCCACATGCTTGATGCACGATACTAATAAGTATAGTAATTGAAAAAGTATATCTTTTATACTGCCGTTCTTTCAAATATATCTGTATAAAAAGAACGAACCCCTTCATCAATAGTTGGGAAAATCCTATGCAGATTGATTGTAAATGAGCTTGGTTAAAATGTTGGTGTACAATTATTAAAAAAAAGTTAATGCAAACAATAAAAAAAACTCGACTGCTTAATAAGCGAAATAAAAAGACGTAAACAAGAAGAAAATCATGCTGTGCAGTCGGAGGATACGACTGTCCGGAACCTTTGAAGTAGTCTCACCAACATCACTCATAAAAGCAAGCAATATACAACAAACCACCAATATTGACCAAGCTAAAAGCAAGATCACGCTTTGTGCCCAACGTGCTCATAGATTTTATTAAAATCCAACAGAAAACGTATAAAAATGTGTACGAAGAACTTTGCATATGATATAGACGTGATCTGAATGCTGAATACATTACTATCGCATTACAAATGTATTTTGTTTGATCTACGAAAATAAAGAAAATATCTTCGAAACATACTTTGGTTACAAACATTGTTCACACGATTTTATCCGAGGGTTGTGTGTTCTGTTTATTTTTAGATACTTCAGGGCGACTAGGACTCGCTAAATGGAAACAAATATTTAATTTGACTAAAACAATATACAGAAATAAATATATACGTAACTAAATATACGCCTTTTCCCCAAGTACGTATGTAGGCAGAAACTACCGAACGTCACCTGCTACGACCCTTACATACTTCTTGTGCTACTAACAGAAATACCGTACGGAAAAATTTAATATACAATAGAAATGTTTAAATTTTGTTTGTTCAGAGGTAATCTCTGGAATCACTACACATATTTGAAAAAAAAAACCATCTAAAAGGTACATTATTCTATAAGTCTAATTTAATACTGTTATTGTCACACCAATGACAACTCTACTTCATGTCTAGCCAATTACTGTCCATATCAGGTTGCCTGGAAGCAGCGACCACACGGAAGATATCGTGGAATGCGATAAGACCGCCCATTTTTTACCGGCTTCCCAAAAAGAAAGAGGTTTCTCAATTCGATTTTGTTTTTATGTTTGTTGCCTGATACGTCGTCGTTTATGAACCGATTATGATTATTCTTTTTTGTTGGAAAGGAGATATTCCAAGGATGGTATCATGGTATGGAAACCAGGATCTGATGATAGGATCCTAGAGAAATCAAGGGATCTTCTCAAATATATATATATAGGCATACATTTAACCATTTTGGTATTTTCATCAACAATGCAATCATTTGCACTCAGAAAGTATCATTTGGTGAAGTGGAACTGATGAAGAAGACCACAATGGCCACTGAAACTCAAAATAAAATAATGTATACTAGAGAGATGTAGTTTGGCTATAACTGATTTCCATGCTAATTGAAGGTACCTACCAAAACTAAAAAGAGAATAATAAAAAACTTTTAACAAAAAATCAAACCGACTTCCAAAACAAAACACTACAAAGCGAAAAATAACTTTATTTTCCGAAGTCGGTGTCGAATAACGGAAAACAATGGATACAAAAGACACTGACTTCAGAAAAGAAAGTTATTTTTCGCTTTGGAAGTCGGTTTGATTTTTATGTGTATTAGTTTTATGTTTGTTTTTATTAATTTATTATAAGGTGTACAATAAATAATATAATAAATAAATAATTATTCACGATGGTTATAGGCTACAATTTATTAACAAAACACTACAAAGCGAAAAATAACTTTATTTTCCGTAGTCGGTGTCGAATAACGGAAAACAATGGATACAAAAGACACTGACTTCAGAAAAGAAAGTTATTTTTCGCTTTGGAAGTCGGTTTGATTTTTATGTGTATTAGTTTTATGTTTGTTTTTATTAATTTATTATAAGGTGTACAATAAATAATATAATAAATAAATAATTATTCACGATGGTTATAGGCTACAATTTATTATGACCCAGGCAAAGCTGGGGTGGGCTCCATATGATAAAAACAAAAAAACTTAAAAAAAAACTAGTATGCATCACATTCGCGCAAAGCGGTAAAGGAAGGAGCATTAGTAGATGATGTCACCACATTAGAAACAAAGAGAAGACATTTTTATTTATTTTTTATTATTATTTGAACAGACAAGTCGGAAGCATTTACTGCCTGACATGTCTCTGAATAATTCACTAGCTTTCGCCACCGGCTTCGTCTGTGTGGAGCGTAAATTTCCTGAGGTGCTTCGGGAACTACAACCGTTTACAGACTTATCATGTAAAGTTTCTAAACTCAATAATTTATTCAAACGTTTTAACGAAATCTCATTGGCTTTAGAATCATTAGCCAGAATTAATCAACCACAAATGAATTAAAAGCGAATAACCGTAACGAAATAGATATAGAAACAAGATTATTTTATCACACGGTCTTAATAACTGTGCACATCAAGTGTAAAACGACCCCAATCCCGCTAACCCGCGCGGACACCCTGCGTTCGCCTCGTGCGCCAATAGCAACGGCTCGTGTACACCTAATCCGATATAGGCTGAAGAGTGCTCGGGCGTCATCGGCTAAGCTCGGCCGATCGAATCAAATGCATGTAAAAGAAAGCGCGTACACTACTACAACCGCCATCCTACGATGACGCCCGAAAATGGAAGATCAACCGACGAGTCCGAACTTTTTGGGATTTCTCGCCAGTTTGAAAGTTACTAAGTCGCATAGCAGTGTATTTTAAAAATGGATAATTGCAAAATTAATTCATTTCATGACCACAGCTGTGGGACAAATATTGAAAATGTCACAATAATCGAAATATTGCAAAACGGTTATGGGCCGAAGTTGCACCAGAAATGGATATAGTAGGCATTGAGAAAAAATGAAGCAACTTAAGGGACCAATTTTGGAAAGAATATAATCTCTACCCTGCACAGCCAGTCTACACATCAAGACCGGCAACGCCCGATCGAACCCGAACGGTCGAATGAGAAGGACAGAGTAAGAGGAGATTATTAGAAGAACGCTTTCAAGAACTATACTTGTCTATCGCTGCGTCTTGTACGAAAATGTTGTTATTTATGATGAACCTAGAAAATTACAATTTTTTTATCACTAATCCCTATATTAATTAAAAAGACAATCTAAGTCACCGTTCTAAGAATATAGAACAAACAATCAGCACCGAACCAATTCCAACAAAAAGCAATTTATCTATCACGTTATGTAAGCAATTAAATAAACTAATTCTATTAGTTTCCGCTGATGAATTCGTAGGCCGCGCGCCATCCATCAGTCTCACAAACACGCGGCGCGAAGACGTATCACGTTTCTTATTCCTCTCACTGACAACGTGTTTACCAACATCCTTCATTTACCACCCATCATCCCCCATCCCTCACAGTGGATAGAGGGGATACTGATGCAGAAATAGGCTACGATCCCACTCAAAAATCTGCAGATATTTTTATTTGATTTATTCCGTTGTAATACCGAAAACTAATACCACTGGTATTTGTTTAACATCATAATTATTTTGTATTCTGAACGGATACCATGGTTTAAACGAATACCAAAACAAGTACAAAGACATAAGGTACAGTCAGTAAAAATGCTTTGTATTTATTTATAAGACCTTTAATTGAAAAAAAAATCTGTTAAATACAAAATAATAAAATTAAGTTAGCAAATGTCTAGTTCAATAATAAAATATGACTAATAATCAACTTAATTATAAATTTTAGTTCCTCCTTGTACCTGAATAATATTTTTTTGCAACTACATCAAAACAAGAACAATTTAATTACAGTAAAATAAATACAAAATATCTCAGAAAATAATTCTTAATTTATTTTAACAGGTTCACTGTCCAATAAATAAAACAATAGTTAGTATAAGTATTATATTACGATCACATAGAAATATCAGAAAACCTATTCATTTGATTAGGTTTGACTGTGCTGACTGTACCAAAGTCAATTAGTTGGTATTCGTTCGCACATTAAAAAATATTTAAAGAGTAGAAATATCAGAAAACCTATTCATTTGATTAGGTTTGACTGTGCTGACTGTACCAAAGTCAATTAGTTGGTATTCTTTCGCAGATTAAAAAATATTTAAAGAGTAGAAATATTAGAAAACCTATTCATTTGATTAGGTTTGACTGTGCTGACTGTACCAAAGTCAATTAGTTGGTATTCGTTCGCACATTAAAAAATATTTAAAGAGCGGTATCCGGTAAACAAATACCAGTGGTATTAGTTTTTGGTATTATAATGCATATATTGTAAACTATTAAAGTTTGGAGTTAATTTTATTTCAAAAATATAAAATAGCTAATATTTCACCGATTAGCGCACCGCACAATGATAATCGATGTCACCATCCCGCATAACGATAACCTCGTAAAGGTTAGAAAGAGAAACTAATCAAGTATCTCGACTTAGCACGCGAGGTTACCGACATGTGGAATATGGACTCGGCGATCATTGTGCCGATTGTAGTTACGACCAACGGCCTGATGGCCAAGAGCCTCGACGACCATCTGTCGAGGCTGTCATTGCGCGGTGGATCAAGTTCCTGATACGGAAGGCAGTACTCCTCGACACGGCTCGCATTGTGAGGAGGTTCCTGTCTCTGGAGCCCTAACCACCGGTAGCTTGGATCCTGCTCCCGACACCGGTGTACAACCATTTTTTTTAATAATTTTAAATGTTTTTTATGACTTGTTTTTATAAAAATATATTTAAAAATGTAATTATAAAGTGTGTAGAAAATTTAATTAACGATATAAAATACAATAATAATATAAAATCTGTTCATAATACACTGAGATTTTATAACCTCGAGTCTTATTACAAACTTACCATGTTTGCAATAATCCGGTGAGATATACACAATTTACACACGAGTGTCATGGATAAACATAATAATATTGACATCTTATCCATGATGTCGAAGTTTTCAAATGGCGCCTGTGACAGAAAAGTTGAAAGGGAACCTTTGTCTTGGCATGGACATGTGCAGACGAGTGATGACACGCAAGTTATTAAAAGAGTTATGAATATTATGAGTGACAGGACGAAATCAAAGAAGACAACGTGGCAACATACAAGTAACATGCGAAAAGCACAGGAAGATGATGATACATTCTCCAATGTCTAAATAAATATCAAGTATTAGTAGGTAACACATGCTTTTTGTATCTGTAATAAAGCTTCTAAATAATTATATTATGATGAATCTTTTAAAATCACATGCAATTATTGAAATAAATTGATTCACGGTTGCAGTTTTATTTAATTAGTAAGTCCTTAATTCATATAAGTTGATTGATACAATCTGTTTCACAATACGGGAATGGTACGCCACCATTAGCGTAATTTCTATTAAATTGCAATTTCATTAACAAAATACCTAATATATGTATGTTTGGTTTTTATGTTTGTTACATAATCTGAAACATGCTTCGTTCAAGTCATGGTAAATGCATATTATGTGAAGGGGATCTAAACTGGCACCGTGTTTGGGATGGGTCAAGAAATACCCCATTGTACCAGATTGGCTCTGCAGCGGCCGACTCGAGGGCAAAGACAGAGCTGTTCAATTGGCAAAATTCTTGTAAGATTAAATGTAAGTTCAATTAACATAAAGAAGAAGAATCCTGCCTCAACACTGTACGGCTAAAATTAGAAACATGGCTAGACCATAGCTTGGATTAGGAGAAAGGATTACATATATTCCGGTAGTAAAATTTCTGTGTGATAATTTTAGACTTCCACACAGGTGAAGCTGCTGCAAAAATCTAGTAACAAAATAAAGCTTTCATTTCCCAAAAATATCCATCAAATTAATCGCTCTAATAGTGGAATAGAGTGCTGTTGTTAACCAGTGACGTGCAATGATAGTTTCAAACGTTGTATTGCTCATTATTCAAACATTTTCGCTGAACAAAATGTTATAAATTTATCGACAGAAATACCCGATCACTAAAGCCTTTGCCATACTGCGTATCAGAGAATATCGAACTTTCGGATAAGCTAGGGTTTTATTATTCACAATTCGAGATTTAATCCGCTAGAAAACATTTTGCTGTCATGACACCTAAATGTGTTTTTGGTTGAAGACGAGAATATAAGTTGAGATTTAAGAAAAACAAAACTTATAACTAAACTAATATTATATTTTGTAACATAAAAGAAATGCCAGCGCGTAGACTACATCTGTTTATATTCTGCAGTTTTTTATGCAAATATTATTTCTCTGTTTACCATGTAGCACGAAACATAAAAGAATATACATTTCAGCAAGCAAAACATAATTTATGTAGAAAAGGAAAATAAGCTACCTTTTCAGTAAAACTGAAGTAAATAACGCCTTCATTTAATTTAACTAAATGAATAACGTCCACAAAACAAGTAAGCGGCTCGGTTACACATTCAAAAGAGACCAGTATAAACGCAGCTTGGTTTTAATAAATCGAGCACTGCTAGCGGTGTCAGTTATGAATGTTATGTTATTATGCATAGTGTAATAAGACGCAGCAACAATGCTCACGGTACCTACAGCGTCTGCTGTAAAGCATAATGTGAGCGTAGTTTCAGGAGCAGAAAGCCCATTTACCTTTTGTAGTGGCTTTGTGCTCGCAGACTGCGGGTTAAGCGGCGCGGCGCACCGGGGACAATGGCTCGGACCTTTTTTAAAATGCCTCTCTCATTTCTTGCTGCCAGCAATTCCCGAAACGGAATGGTTTCGAGTTGATCAAATTGGTTCCGTACGGTTAAAGAAATGTTTAAAGACAGAATGAATTCGTTTTGCTGACGTCTTCTTTGTCTTATCTATCAAGAATTTCAATGTCTACACGAAATATATCTCGTTCGTACTGTATAAACATTATAAGTGAACGAAAGTTTATGATAGATGTTTTCTTAACGTAAATGGCACGAAAATGCGGCTTTATTACATATTTCAGTGCAAATATTGTGTGTAGCTTCTTTATTACTTTTGGACTAACATATAAAACAGTCTCAGATAAAATATTATTTTAGGTCGTTGGTTTATTTGCGCGTTATATGAAACAGCTATTATACGGTCTGTCTGCAATGCTATATATTCTAATTGGAATTTAGAATTTGTATTTGTATCTTTTTCAACATAATTGGTAATGATTTTAAATTTTAATTAATAGTAAATGTACCGATAGGTAAATCAATTTGTGTTTGATCTTTTTTGACATATTTGGTAAAGATTGAAAATTTTATTTAATAGTATATGTACTGATAGGTAAATAAATTAGTATTTGATTTTTTTGAACATACCTAATTGGTAATGATTTAAAATTTTAATTAATAGTATATGTACCGAAAGGTAAATAAATTTGTATTTGATCTTTTTTAACATACCTAATTGGTAATGATTTTAATTTTTTATTAATAGTACATGTACCGATAGGTAAATAAATTTGTGTTTGGACTTTTTTTAAATAATTGGTAATGATTGTAAATTTTATTTAATAGTATATGTACTGATAGGTAAATAAATTTGTATTTGATCTTTTTCAACATACCTAATTGGTAAACATTTAAAATTTTAATTAATAGTATATGTACCGATAGGTAAATACATTTGTATTTGATCTTTTTTAACATAATTGGTAATGATTTCAAATTGTAATTCATGGTATATGGACCCATAGGTACACCGATAGGTAAATAAATTTGTATTTGATCTTTTTTAACATAATTGGTAATGATTTTAAATTTTAATTAATGGTATATGGACCCATAGGTACCTACGCTGCCAAAACGTATTCTTAATTATTTATTGTACACGAAAGACAATATTCAAAACAATGTGGTAATAAAGTACATGTACAAAGGCGAGCTTAACTCAAGTGACAGAGAATGATGACAAAAAAGGGTTGGATCCAGAGTACAATTTTAAAATAACATAATTATAATCATAAAAATAAATCATATATATAAATATGTACATAAATAAATAAATATGTATGTAAATATATATCTACTAACATTGCGTTAAAAGGAAATGCTCTTTAATTTTCCTCTTGAAGACATCGATAGAAGGTCTATCGCATAGGGAGTGTGGGAGAGAATTCCAGAGCCGCACTACAGTTACAGAGAAAACGAACGTATCTTTGTGCAGAAGGGAGTACATTGAACAAGGGTGATCCAAATAATTTTAAGGTCAATATTTATAACTTTTCTGAACTGGAAGTATGCCTGTTATTACTGAAACAATAGAACAGCCATTGTGTCTTGCGTGGATACACGTTTCGGGCATTCAAGAGCTTAATCATGCAACACGCATAATCTATTATATAATATATATATAATTTAATTTATGAAGACAAAAGAGATTACAATAAAAACAATGTAAAAAAAATTCTTGACTGTATATCTGCTTTAAGTTTTAATTAAATATATGAAGAAACAGATTGCAACATTGCATTTAACATATTTCATGACCTACATATTCTCTTTTACAAACTATCTTTTCCAGAAATAACAATAAAAAAATATAATAAACCAATAAAAATAAATGGATAAGTAAAGGTATAAAAATATCGTGCATAAAAAAGAGAACTTTATATTATAATTACCAACATGATGCCTTAAGCAAAAAATATCATAAAAGAAGATAGATACCTGACCTATTCTAGAATTTTAAAAACATGTATATCAACATTTACAATTGATAAATAACAAAAAATATTTATATAATTCTAAAAATAAATGCAAAGCAACATGGTCATAGCAAATTTTAAAAATATATAAATAATAATGTTAATTATAAAAATGACATTAAAGAATTAATAATAAATTATAATATAATTAATGATCCTTATGACATATGCAATCAATTTAATAACTATTTTATAGAAATTACCAATAAATTTAATCTTAGCAATTGTAATAACGTAAGTAACATTGACATTACCACTAACACTGGCAGTATCTTTTTGAATCCAGTAAATGAACAAGACATTATAAAAATTATCAACTCTTTAAATGATACTAACGCTACTGGATATGATGAAATAACCACAAAAATAATAAAACTAAGCAGCAAAATCATAGTAGAATCTTTTAAGTTATTTAATTAATCTGTCATTTGAGACAGGCACATTTCCTAATAGATTAAAACAATCTATTGTCAAACCGCTATACAAAAAAGGTAACTGCACGGATATGTCCAATTATAGACCCATTACATTGATCCCTATCCTATCAAAGATTTTTGAAAAGGAAATTTAACTTCTCTTGCTTGTTTTACTTTGGTCAAACTGTTTTCTGAAGCCCTCAATAATAAAATGCCTGTATTGTCAGTGTTTTTAGATATGAGCAAAGCATTTGATTTTGTTCCACATAATCGCCTACTTTGCAAAATGGAGAAATACGGCATAAGAGGCAAGGCTTCAAAGCTATTTATCGAGTCGCCAGCAAAGGACAGTAGTATCAAAAATTGATAATAACACAAACAAAACATACAGTTCAGATTTAAAATAAATAGCTGTGGTGTTCCTCAGGGAAGCGTATTAGGGGCTCCATTATTTATAATATACATAAATGACTTTTGCAAGAACCTAAAACATAATTGTACACTATTTGCTGATGACACTACTCTCACAATAAAATCTTCAAATAGAAATGACCTAGAAACTGACACTAACAATGAAATAAATACTAAAAGCAATTAAATGGCTGGAATCTAATAATTTACGTGTAAATATTAAAAAAACAAAGTTAGTACAATTTCAAACATTCAATTCTTTAGTAAAACCACCTCAAATACATTACAATAATTTAATTTTGGAACCTGTACCTTCAACCTTATTCTTTGGAATAGTTATTGATGAAAAATTAAATTGGAAAAAACATGTAAAAAAAGTCTGCACTCGTCTCGACAAATTTTTGTTTGCTCTTCGAAAATTCAGAAGAATAGCCAGTAAAGAAACAGCCCTAAGTGCTTATCATGGCTATGTTGCATCGGTGCTGCGTTACGGCCTCGTGATATGGGGAAATTCAGTAGATGTAAACAGTGCATTCATTGCACAAAAAAAATGTGTCAGAGCTGTGTATGGAGCTGAATATTTAGATCATTGTAAGCCATTATTTAAAGCACTAAAAATTCTTCCACTTCCTTGCCTATATATTTTTGAGATTTGTATGTTTATTAAAAAGTATTCGCATATGTTCCCATTGTATGTACACATTTCTAAAAGAGTAAAAAGCAGAAGCCCAAACGAATTACTTGTATCTAGCCAGAGACTACAATTGTATAGCAGGAATTCCACTTGCATGGCAATCAAAATATTTAACAATTTACCCCCACGCATCAGAGTGTTGCCCACTAATAAATTTAGGAAAACAACATTTGCCTGGCTTTTAAACAATTGTTTCTATTCAGTTAATGAATTTTTAAATTATACATTTTGACATTTCAGTTTATTAATACTTATTTATACTTGTTAACATGAATTGTTTATTTTTTTATTTTTTTTTGCATTTGACATTATATAATTATTAAATTTTGACATTAAAAATTATCATTTTTTTATCTAAACTAATTTATAATATTGTACGCCTCAAACGTCGCGCGCACATCATGTATGCGTAAGCTATTGTTTTTTCTATTGTGTCTGCTTATTGACGCGCAATGTGGGAATATAGCCTCTTCTTAGCGTCAAACTACTTCCTACAATTATATTGTTGTGGCCTAAAACTTGGACACTTTGATTTTGTAAGTTAATTTTAATATTTCTACACCGGCAACGGCAGTGTATGTGAAACTGTTTATTATTAAGATCTTAATGTACCATATACTCAGAAATAAATATATCTTATCTTATCTATAACATGTTAAGGAAAAAGACCAGTCTTGCCAAGAGGTATCACGTTACCCAGTTACTGGGTTGTGGAGGTCAGATAGGCAGTCGCTTCATGTAAAACACTGGTACTCCTAGAGATGGGCTGAAACGTTAAAAAATAATAACACTGCTAAATGCTAATGCTAAAAATAATTAGCAGTTAAAATTAGCAGTTATATTTACCAACTGCTAAATTTAAACATAGACAGATTGTTGACATAAATTAATTCTAGTTTCCTTCATAGGCTTGGACTGTTAACTTTTTCTGTTGGCGTAGTTAAAATGAGAAACGATTTATTTACCACGATTTATTTCTTTTATAGCTGTTTTTTTAGTTTTCATAAGTTTTGTTTAATAAATAACTTATTATTTTTCCAATAATCAAATACACACTACGTAAGATAATGATTATATTTTTTTATGTACACACAAAACACTTAATGATAGATATAAAGTATCCATTATAGAAGTTTTATTTCAATTTGAAAGTATTATTTTAAAATGTCAACACAAAAACAGTCACACAATTGTAATTAAACTCATAATACACAATACCTACTACATATACGCAAATATACTTCGTAACGAAGATCAGTCTTTATTTAACACTCACTAGTAAAGTTAAATTTAACATTTCCGAACACTGAGTTCGGCAATGTTAAATTCAGCAGTTAACTAAATAACAATCTGTCTGATTCAACACAAAATTAAACAGTTTACATTTCGTTTTCTGTTTTTTTTTTCGTCAATTGAGACGGAACACGGAACACCATTGTGGCCTTCCCTGACCTTTGTTTTGCTTGAAAAAATATTGCTTATCTTCTGTTCGCAAGATGTGTAAGTGTGTGTGAGTGTTCGCAGCTTTAGTTTTTTTACAATTTCTTGAACCCTGCCATAAATTTTACTACACTCCATTACAAAAAGCACAAAGCCGTCGTGTTTGTGAGATGTAACTGTTAAATTTAGCAGTTAGATCAGAATTTATTTAACAAGTGTTGATACAAAAAATATATAGCAGTGTTAATTTAGCAGCTTATTAATTTTAGACCCATCTCTACCCGGAACCCCTTCTGAGCAACGCCTGTTCGGGCATATCCCTGGAGAGATTAGAAAAGCACCTCCTCTGAGCTTCGCTCACAGCAGCACGTGATTACTCTGCCACCATCTTTCCTGGAGTCACTTGGTGGGTGGACAGAGTCCCTAGTCTGAACGCCCACGTCACCGGGGCCCCGCCTGCCTATGATGCAGGTGGGGTTTCGGAGTTTTAGGCATTGAGGTGATTGCCTCCCCAAAACCTTCTTCTCCGAGAGTGATCGAAATTTGATGGCCCATCAAATTACAATTTCCAAAAACGCCAACATTATCAGATTTATCATCATATTATAAGACACTACAGAATATATTCCAAAAAAAAATACAAAAGCAAAACCGCGAGCGAACTGCTCTATACCACAGATTACTAAATAGTTACTTCGTAACAGATACATCACTCCAATACAAAAGCGTAAATACCTACGCTATAATAGCCTACAAAATCATAATAACCTACAAAATCATAACCAGCTGTGCAGAAATGAACCATAAATACGCACAAAGAGAATTGAGATTGCTTTGCCCGCCGCGCGACCCACGTGCGAGCGCGTCATCGAGCGAATGTGCTAGGGTTGTTCGTATGATGATAATGGTAATTAAACCAATGTTGTAGAAAAACAATTATTTTTTATTTGTTGATCAAATATGTTTTAGTTTAAAATACAGACCCAAAGACTGCCGAAATTAAAGTTTATTTTTCACTTTGCAGTGTGTTTTTTTGGAAGTCGGTTTTTTTTGTTATGAACACTGAGAATGCTTGGATACCATTGGTGGGATGACTGTAATATTTATGGCGGTTTGTATAAACCTATCTATATGACATTTTAAACGTCTCGACCTTTTGAGCGACTAGGTATATTGTTGACAACAATAAGGAAACTTTGTTTGTACTGATATTATAGACTTTTTGGTTGCGTCTATTTATTTGAATACCCTGAGCACGTTAATATTATCTATACAGTATTCCAACTTCATACAAACGGATAAAGCGTAAGCTATACTTACGCGCCTTGATCTCGGTATGCGCTCGATAGTCGATATGCAGACAGTCGCGACTGTGCCGCAGTGACGAACGGACGGTGTGTTTTTTTTTAACTTTAACCACGAAATTTTTTCATTAAAAATAAGTTCAAGTACATATTTAATAAGACGAGTAGGATATATTGTGCTGTTTTGTGTTGTCACGAGTAAAATAAGTATTTATAGGCGAACAATGTCTAATCAATTCACAATAGCTATTTATGCAACTGTTACGTTATGGACGGTCTTTTAATACGAGTGCCATTTTTCGGTACAAGCGTAGCGCGTACCGAAATAGGTGGGCACGAGTTATTAAAAGACCAATAACGTACAGTTGCATACAAGATTTTATCTACGAAAGAAGGAATAAAACACAGATATAGACAAATAAGTATTTCAGGAAGTGTGTTTAAGTACTTCATTTCTCTTACATGTCTTGATTTTTCTGGTAGTAAATTATTTGTAGCCGCAACTGCTCTATTTCTTATTTTTGTATTTTTTTATCTGGTGGAGTATTTTCATACTTTTCACTTGAAGTTGAAGACATTTTTAATAAAATTTGAAATAAAATTTCACTCATAAAATTTTTCGCGCGTCCATTCTTTTTTTATTTTTTTTATTTATTCTTTATTAGGTATAAGGCAAACATCTTGTAGCCGCAACAGCCAAATAATATATGATACTTTTGTTCTAAACTTGTTCCATTTTTAAAAACATAATTAACATTGTCTCGATTTCGAAGTAATATTCTAGGTACCTGGCTGTATGTTCAGAATGTCTTTGCTTGTGTTTTAGAATTTATGAAGATTCGCATAATGCAACCCGATGTCTTTATGGGTATCATAATGAAACCGCTGTCAATTTTATAATTCGAATATAACGAAACCGAAGTAGATAAAGTATTTTATTTGTTTATATAAAAAAAGCATACCTATGTACAATGACAAAACTAAATGGAAACACAAAGTAGGCAAATGTTATTAAAATAATATTACCGTGCTCTGAGTGTCACTAACTATTTGACGCTGACTGTATCTACCTATGTTCTTACAATAAGTAGGTAACTATTAATTTATATAAAACAACAATTTTATAATACCTGAACTCCTATGTTCCTATGTTCTAAGTTTAAGGAATACATTGTGAAGGAACGAAAAGAGGGAATTCGAAAAACAAAAGATTTAATACCTAACGTAATTTTGTTCGTTTCTCGGCAATGAAATAAGACAAATTTTCATTTGTTTTTTTACTTTGACACCCATCCACTGCACAATAATTACGTGGTTTCGGCATTTTGATACTTAGCGCAGTAACCGTGACGTGCGAGCACTCGTGCGTGCGGCAGCCCACTGTCAGTTGTATGGCCGGCGATACACGAAGCGTTAGGCAAACAACGCGTGGCCTTGAGCGAGTGACGGACGCCTGTCTATACAAACTTAACAACCCACATCTTACAAATATTATAAATGCGAAAGTTTGGATGGATGTGAAACATGCATAACGTTACCCAATCACGCTAAAACGGCTGAACGGATCTGGATGAAATTTGGTACAGGGACAGATTAGTCTGAAGCATATACTTTTAATCCCGGTATAATGTTCCCTTGGGATAAGAAAACCCTTGTCACGCGAGCGAAGCCGCAGCAGAAGTTAGTAAAAATATAAAGGAAAATCTTTTCCGCGAGAAAACAGCACAGATTACTGATGCAAGCGTACTAAATACATTACCTGTACGAAGTGTAACAACATGTAAGAGCTGCTAACGTTGATAAAACTTTAATAACGTTAAAGTTTGCTTGCCCCCGTTCACTTAGAGCGCGCTTAATTGTTGCAGTTGCGGTCACATCGCTAAACTAAATCCAATATTGGAATTTGACCCTTATCTCTTCTAGTAAGTTCAGTTTGTTAGTCTTGTAAACGAACAAACAATCGCACAGACTTGTCCTAAAAATATTTTATTCAACAGTTAATATATAATTTACTTAATCTATATATATAATACTAGCTGACCCCCGCGGCTTCGCTCCCGTCAAATTTATAGACTATGTTACTCAGGTATAATGTAGCTTTCCATAGGTGAAAGAATTGTTTAAATCGGTCCAGTAGCTTCGGAGCCTATTCGGTACAAACAAACAAACATACAAACAAACAAAAAAATCTTTCCTCTTTATAATATTGGTATAGATAGAAAATATAATTCAATCAATCAATCTGCCGCTTTTATCCTAATTAGCTTTTATCCTAACTATGTTGGGGTCGGCTTCCAGTCTAACCGGATTCAGTTGAGTACCAGTGTTTTACATGGAGCGACTGCCTATCTGACCTCCACAACCCAGTAACTGGGTAACACGGTATCCCTTGGCTAGACTGGTGTCAGATCTCAAGCTTCTGACTACTTGTAACGACTGTCAACGAACGGACCGACCTCGTCAAGCGTTGCTTAACCATGATGATCGACCCGTGCGGCTGTTATTATTTAGCCACGAGCTAATAGCTATAGAAAATATAATTATTTTACGGATATTATATATGGTTATAGCCAAAATACATTGATGCACCAGAAAATATTCTGAAAAACAGTACATACTTATAATATAAACGTTATTAATAACGAAAACTTTATGACGGAGGAAGAACATCAGTACGAACAAACGTCTACATTTCGGATAACCTCCATCCCAGTCGTATTCAACACCTACAAGGAGCTTCTTAAGCGTATCACTCTCGACGACAGGACTGATGGAGATACACAATCTTGTCTGCGACTAGTGCTGACCACAAGGAGGAACTACTCTTATAGATGGAGTGGAGCGCGTGGGTCTTACGTTGGGACTGAAGATTTCAAAGAAGACTTGATCGGAGTAAGACTATATTTATTTAACAAACAAATTGCAATCTGCTATATGAAAGAGAAGGGATTATACTTCAGTCGCTAATATAATAATAATATTTATGTGGCTCGACTGTCAACTTGGCTGACAGAAATATTCCTAGGCATTTTTTTTTAACAATTTAAATACTGGAATAAATACTTAAATGGAGCCAATAGTAAAAAGAAAACTCAAATAATACAATATAACGTATAAAAATACCGAACATGATCATTTGGGACTAAAATCTTTGGCCCTGAAAGAAAACGTAGAACAATTAGCGTCCGTAGCCTGGCTGCATTTCGGTGACCTCTTTAGATAAACCGAAGGTTTTGTCTGTGCCCGATCCAGTTTTCAAGAATCCCAACTCCATCATATTGTACTGGGATCTGTCTATCTTCACTGATACAACTATTGTGGCCAAATAAACCTGATTGGTTTATGTACATTCAAATTGACAGTATATTAATTTAAAGCTTATGAAAGAGTGTGTTATTTATTATCATTATGGACTCAAATAAACGTTTGTATACACGTCTGTTCTATGGAAAATAAATGTTGTCTCTTTCTTTTTCTTATCTTTCTGTCTTTGAATCCAATCACTTTTAGAAGAAATAACAGACGAAATGAAACTCAGAAGAAAAGCTTGTGTCGCAAAAAAACCTAAGTTTTATCCCGACTAGGATATAGGACCGGTTAGGATTGGATAGCTCCCCTAAGGCACAGTGAAATATTAGTTCTTTTTTTGTTACACAGCCTTGTCTAAATTTCTTTTTGAATTTTTACACATTTTGTATGGTCTGTCGGAAACGGCCAAATTACTGTGTTAAGATGACAATCACATGGTGCGTGAATAGTTCTTATGTAACAAACAATTATTAAGATTTTTAAATTCTCATAACTGTGTCCTTCGATTCTGTTATTAAACCGCTGTGTGTTCTGTGTAGCAGTTTTTTCCAAACAAACTTTCAACCTCTATGTAATTACAGTAACCATTCAGTTTTGGCAATGAATTATAAATTAGGATGTGCAATATTCTGCCAAAAATCTAAAGGGTAACGGCAGATTTTGTATATATATATTTTTGCATTCTTTTTTTGTTGTTCGGTTATAGCTGTATTTATATGTTGTTGTATCACAAATATTAAAATGATAATTAATTATTTAGAAATAGAAATAACATTAAATATAATCAAACTAGTCATTATCAAACTGTTACAGTCCACTGCTGGACATAGGTAACTCCTAATGCCCTGAGTAGGTACGATCCTCATCTCAATCTACCTACGTAATGGTATGTAAAATAGTATAAAGATAGCAACAAACAATTTACTTTACACAATAAGTAACCATATGCAACATTTACCTATATGTAACAATCTACATTGGTACACTAGTACATAACCTTAAAAAATAAAACTGGTTATAAAATTTACGTCCCAAGTCCTAAAAATCTAAGATTTTAAAAAGGGATTATGTATCATATTAACTACCAATTAAAACAAAATATATCCCAAACTCGAAATTTTATTAGCGGTACGAAATTCTTATACAAGCCAGCCGTTCGCATTTAAAACTAAATTGTCAAAAATCCTTGTATAATATGAAGATATTCCTGCATGTAAAAAATATCATCAGTCTTTGCTATTAAATTAATTTGATCAAATATCGTAATTAATAATTGGAGCATAAACTCTAAAACGGTAACCCCAAATGAAGACTGCAATATTTTAGTCATCGCGTCGCCGATTGAACAAGGTTGATCACTCGGCGACTCCGCAAAACTCACCCTGAGCCAAGAAGATTGCAAACAATATCAGTCAAGGAGCGTTTATCCCCATTCTAGGCAAGACAAACCTAAACTCTGGTTTGACCATGGTCGCCAATCAAAAGCTGAAAGCTAAAAACAAATTCAGACTGGCTGTCACGCAGTTTAACAAAATAGACGTGGAACAAATAAGTGATATATAAGTAATTATGTCGTATCCAAACACAGGACGATTTTAAGAGCTAAATAAAAGATTGCTATCAGTTTACGGTGAATCTGAAAGCAAATAACCACAGAAATTCAATTTCTACGGTGAACGAAATCTAGCTCGAAACATGATTAGGCTCTAGACAATAAGTGGCATTCGATGTCAGTGAAGGCAATAATCGAAATGTCAAAATGTGTGGGCATGACCACGTGATTTTTCGATATGGCTCGTCAATGCCCCACACAATTTTGCCTAGAATGTCACTTGTCTAGGCACACACTATTTTGCCTTTTTGACAATCGCTATTGCCACGTTATCGAAAATAGAATATCACTTGTCTATAGGGCCTAAGATGGTTCTTTACTTATTTTATGAACGAGCTATCTGACAACATCATTGCGGGTTGTGCTTTCGGTCAGGGAAGAATCAATGTTGGATGCACTGGCGGCGATAGCAGACTAAATGGACGAGCAGACAAAGGAAATGCTTCGTTAGTGATCCCCTTTGCTAGACCTGGCGGTAAGTATGGTGAAAACATATTATGAACACAGCAGTTCAGGCAATGGGTTATCTGTGCTTGAATTAATTTAATATTTACTTTGAGTTATATACCTCGTGAAACTGAGAAAGATAAGCAAACATCTTGACATGTACGGCGAGATTATCGAAATGTGGATGTAAATACAGCAGTCACTTTGCAGTGTGCTGAAATTCGTGACGGCCAATAGTAGAATAGTAAAAGCCTTGAACGGGACCTGAGGAGGCTCTCGTTGGGGAGTTCTCTCTCAAGATCCGTAACCGTTTTAGATAGTTTATGTGTTAATTATAAGAAATAATATTACAATGGTAAAAGGCATGATGGGGTTGACACATTTGCTTAAATAAAAACCCAAAAAATAGAGAAGAACCAAAAAGATCCGTGACCACCAGTAGCTTGGACCCTGTTAACCGATACCGATGAGGTATAATTTTTAAATGTTTATATATATATATATATAAAAATAGAAATTAATAGTAATTTTAATATTTAAACATAAAACATACATGTACATAGAATTAACATTGAGTAGATTTTTATCCGATCACAATAAATAAAAACAACAGGAAGATAAGAATATAGACGCGACAGTATATTGAATATTCGTCCCTATATTGTATCTAAACAACTACACAAAGCCAATTGCGAGTAAATAAAGATTTATATTAAATTTTATAGTTAAGTAGAATTTACTAAAAGTCATTTCTGTATCTCTTCTGCTATATCAGCTCGACCTAAGAAGGCCATGTTTTCCGTCTTAATTAAAGCAAAGGTTTAGCGATGCTCCGGGCGCTTGCTAGAGAAATTACTTACGGTCGATTGAAGCTCATTAACTTTTATTATTTTTTAATCAAGTGCAAGGTAATTGAAACTAAGCAATTTTGCTTGTCTACGCGCTGGCACAATGGAATCTTCACTCAGTTCTACATGAGAACATAAATAGGGGGCGGAATGTTAGTTCACTTGTCTGACGTCACGCATAACTCTTCAGTGACGCATGTGCGCTTTTTATTGGACATCGTATAAACATAAGTACGACGGCCATTAATGGATGAGGGGGGGATAAAAGCGATATTTTCCCATCGTGATGTATGAGAATCTTGCTTGCAGCTGTAATGAGAAATTCCGATGTCACAGCTTCTGAGCCGTTATTTTTGAACACAGTATGTTTTGATACGAATTGTTGGCTTGTCAAGTAGTGAAGTAAGGTCAAAAGTATGACGTTGCATTATTTCCCGTGACGTATTGTACCGCTCTATTTTTGTACCTATATCGACGTTATATTAATCCTTTACCTTAGTCGGGAAAAGATAAATTGTTCTACGTGATCACACATACTGAAATCATACGTTGGGTTTAAGAATTGCAACATTGTAAATATACTAGTTGCACGTTATATCATATTGTAAATTTCTCAAAAAATATTTATCTGATGCTCAAAGTTTGTAACATGAAGGTACATGAAAATTAATGTAGTTCTGTATCGGGGTGCCCAGTACAAACATATAAAGCAAAAGTTCATAAACAGATTCGTAAACCCACAAACTATACAACATTATATTTTATTTTATGTATCTACTAGTTATGCATTGAATCTCATATTTTGTTATGCCATCAAAGCGTGTAAGTGGATAGCCGTGATATAATATGAAAGAAGATATCTTCAAAGTATTACCATGAAAATGTTATCGCTTCATACAAAATTGAGCCCTTTCGCGGGAAATAACTCGCACTACAATGTGAACTTGATGCGCGGAGCTTTCTCTCCCAGGGGAATTCAGTGACACAGACGAAAATTTCTTACAATAATGTAGTGAATGGAACGTTTGTGTTGATATGGTTTTTGGAAATTGTCGTTTTGATATTATTTAGAATAAAAAAATGTGTCAGCTCCGACGTTAGAGTTTACTCCTTAAGTCGACGGCACGAACTATTTTGTGCGCAGGGTTAAAATGCATGCTATCACATACAACACGTTCGATAGAGATAGAATAGAATAGAATACTCTTTACCATATAAGTTACAGAAAGTATAGATGAAGAAAAAATTACACTGGGTGACACAATAAGCGGCCTTATCGCTAAAAGCGATGATGAGCAGTAAGAAGCTAGTTCGCGTACGAATTAACCTTTTGCAAGTTTGTAGCGAAATGGATGATGATTTAGGACGGAAACGAGTGCGCGAATTTTTATAAACAGACTTTTGGGAGTCTAGAATTATAATGAAACAACGACTAAATGTATATTTTCAAAATAAAATTATTTTCATTGTTGATCTACTAATCTATCCCTGTACGGTGGCCGTTTTTCAATTTTCCTTCTTCTTATGGTATTTATTTCCGCCCAAAGATGCGTTAAAATTATTGTTGTAACTTTTTTGTTTCCATACAGGGCTAAATAATGATGAGACAAATTATTTTATTTTTAATGTACATCGTCAAACAGTGGAGTAATCGCCAGACTACGTTTGTATGGATGAATGGTCGACTAGTGTAACCTTAAGTACGATTGCGTAAAGGCACCTCTTAAAATACGGCAACAAGTGTACACATAGGTACCTTTTTCAGGGCACTTTCTCGATTTAGCTATAAAATCGAAGTACCTATGCATACAAGTAGGATTTAGGCGAGATCTGAACTCCAAACTGCGAAGTGTAAGCGCAGAAATTTAACTTATCCGAAAGGAGTCTCATAAGAAAACCTTAAAATATAATTCAATCCATCACAAATATCACTCCTTCAAAATGTGTGCCAGAGAAAATAATAACGAGAATTTAGTCACTGGAATAGATCAGTTAACCGAAAATTTGAAGGAGTACTGCGAAACTGTTTCAAGACCCAAAACCTCGTTGTATCGGATCCTGTGGAGAGTGACTTGGATACGAATATCATGAAAGATGAAGTAGCTGCAATCAAACATAAAGCATAGATGAGAAAGGTTGTCCTTTGTAAGATAATCCGTCAGACAGATATCCTACCAAGAAAGCGCTGAATACTGTGACATCTAAAAAGGTCACGTGAGGTGATGAACCTTTGCAGCATACAGGTTGGCAGAAACATAATTCTAGCTGCTTTTATAGTGTCAAGCGATTTAAAAGAGACGGATAATAATTGTCAAGAGGCCAACATTCCTTAGGCGCATTTGATAATAATGAAAATGTGATTTCAGTTTATAGGAATAAATCCTAAACAATTGCGTATAAGATCAATATTTACTCCGGTTCTTTCAAAGAAGAAAAATAAGAGCTAAAACCTATAGGTATAAAATATAAATGTACCCTTTATGTGCAACACTAGTTTCTGCTAGCGGCTTCGCCCGCTTGAAAAGTATTTTATCATCCCAAGGGAACATTATACCGGGATAAAAAGTAGCTTAGGTGCTATTCAAGAATATAATCTATCTCTGTACTAAATTTCATCCAGATCCGTTCAGCCATTCTGGTGTGATTGATTAACAAAAATTCATCCGAACCTTCACATTTATAATATTAGTATGAAGTAAGATAAAAAAAAATGCTGAATTTGGTGGTTTCTCATTCCTGTTTTCCAATATATTTTAAAACAAAAAATCTGTATTTATCTATTCAACGAGAGGGGTAGGTCAAAATCTTTTTTCGCGCCTCCCTTTAGTTGATCGGGAGTCAAATTTATTTGACAATTTGTATAGCTATGGGTCAACAAGACTCTTATACTGTGAAAATTGTAAGACTGTAGCTCCAACCATTTGCTGTAAAACCTGTGTGACAGATGACGGTAAGACAGACACGTGAGTGACAGCCATAAGGCTCCGTTTGGACGTTTCCGGTACGGAACCCTAAAAAATACGCATCGCCTATTATTTCGATTATTAACCTAATGCTCTGTAATTTAATTAAATTTTTTACTGGATTTTTTCACGTTCAAAAACTGATAAAGCCAGCAGAACCCATAAATAATACAGTGGTAAACGAACACAAGAGAAATTAATTTACAAAATGTCCAAAAAAATTACAAATGCGTGGGGTGTAATTATTACACAATACGGGTCAGAACACAAACCAGTGTGGCTGGAACGCAAAAATTATACAGTTTAACCGTTTCGCAACACGCGAAGGGGCGTAAGACGAGCGGTCTCGCGTGACCCTAATCACAAGGAACTTTGTAATTTTTTATTTTAGAAATGGTTACATTTATTTGCTAACCGGAGACACAGTTTTCTTTGTTTGGGTTTAAAATTAAACAAAACAGTGAAACCTGAATCTAGTCGCATGCTGTGTCCGTCGTATCATATTGTAATCTATGCTTGTATTTTCCATAAAACCTGGATCTAGTCGCATGCTGTGTCCGTCGTATCATATTGTAATCTATGCTTGTATTTTCCATAAAACCTGCATCTAGTCGCATGCTGTGTCCATCGTATCATATTGTAATCTATGCTTGTATTTTCCATAAAACCTGCATCTAGTCGCATTCTGTGTCCATCGTATCATATTGTAATCTATGCTTGTATTTTCCATAAAACCTGCATCTAGTCGCATGCTGTGTCCGTCATATCATATTGTAATCTATGCTTGTAATTTCCATACAAAAGCCGTCAAAACGCCGTTTTTATTCCTCAATTAAAAGTTATCAGACTATTGAAAAATCAGCCCTAAATTGTGTAACAATATTGTAAATAAGCCAACAAATAAAATATACATAGTAAGAGCCCAAATTCGTTGACTGAAAACAAACGTCGCAGTTCAGAAACACTGGCGTGACAATTTGGAGTTCCTAAAATGTCGGGGATTTTCCTGAAAGAAAGGTATTGCGGTGACCTTTGTTTAGTAAAGTAAAGTTTAAATTTAAAAAGAGTCTCCTAGTGCTTGCTTTTATTAAATAACAGACTAAACATATTAACTTAATGTCTTTGCTGTCGCAGTTAGACGACACATTAAGTTTTAATCAAGTTGCATTAAATGCACGTTTAACTTTATAGGGTGATTCTTGAAAAGCGTGTTTAGTTGATTCACCTGGTGGTTTTTACAGATTTATTATTGTTAATTATAAAAAATAATTGTAATATAAATACAAATAATATAAATTTTAATAAGAATTACTTCTGGCCGATCAGGGGGGTGAACATCTCACCAGCTCTTAGAGTAAGGTTATTAAGAGTGTGTGTAAGGGACAGATGTATATGACTTGTATATATCTGTCCCTTACTCTAAGAGCTTATGTTCTAAATTCCTTGCATTAAACTTCACGTATGACACGTCTTCTTGATTTAGAATTATTACATTGACATTTCGCGATTTTGATGCGAATGCGGTTTGAATATAAACGTTTTATAATTGGTGGAATTGGCCTTCAGGTGTCCATAAGCTCTTAGTGTACGGTTATTTTGAGTGTTTGTAATTGACAGATGTATATGACTTGTATACATCTGTCTCTTATGCACACTCAAAATAACCTTAATCTAAGAGCTCATGGTCAACCCGCAGTTGAATCAAAGTCAGTTTTTAACGATTAAGCAGCAAACAAAAACCATTAAACAATTGATGTTACAAAATCTGATGTTCCCGATATTTTGGAGAGTGGCGACTGACATGAGCATTTACTCTATGTGAATTTTTTATGAGGATGGCCCATGTCCAACAGTGGACGTCTTTCGGCTGAAATAATGATGATGATGATGAATATATATTTATTTATTAAAACTTTATGCACAAGTACGTAGGCGAACTTAATGACTTAATATTCGCATCGAAAACTTGTTCGTTGTGAGTAAATATGCTCATGCCACCTGAATTTTCGCGACAGACATTTTATTTATTTTTATTTTATTGTAATCGGAAAACAAACAGTATTAACAACTAACAAATATAACATCAAATTAACCAACTAGTAACCAATTACATGTTTTCGCATTTAATTTACTATGAAAAGCATGCCTGTTAGAGAAAAAAACAATATTGGATTACAATGGTGGTATGTACTTTAAACAATAACATAAATCACAATACTTGCGCAAATATGATCACGTTTCTGAATTTCGTACTAAGCTCAAATGGCTTCCTATTCGCCTTCGCCGGAATGCACACATACTCTCTTTGCTTTATAATGTGCTCTTTAATCCTTTTACCCCTTTTTATCTTAAAGAACGTTTTCAGTTCCTCTGTGACACCCATTTTAAGTCCTTGAGATCATCGGAGAATTTAAAATTGAGTGTTCGTATGCATTCCACTTCCTTCTTCGACAAATCTTTTACGATTCAAGTAGTTCGGTTGTGGAATGTATTACCTATAGAAATAAGACGTGCTCAAACACTGCCAACGTTTAAGAAAATGGTAAAGGTGCACTATAATTTTTAGTCTTTTCCTTTCTCTGTCATATATTAGATATTTAGTATAGTAGGTATTTATGTATTTTATGTTATTATGTATAAGTAAGTAATATTATTTATGATCATTGTACACTGACAGCCCTAAATTCTTCTCCTATCGTTTCAGTCCATCCAAAGGTTGTCTGTAAGAGATTGCCCTGTGCGATAAGACCGCCCATTGTACACTTTGTTTTTAAAAATGATTGTTCTGTATGTTTGTATTTTTGTGGTGTACAATAAAGTATATAATAATAATAATAATAATCTGTGGCCTGGCTTGTCAAGAGTGACACTAAAATTTTCTTCGCTCTTCGAATTTTTTAGAATATATTTATGAATCCGAACAATATCACCATTAAAACTACATAAAACTAAATTTAAATAATGTCTACATATATATTTAATAAAACAACAAGAAGAAAACATAAACTATAATTAAAATGAACAACATACAACATACAATAAACCAGAATGATGAAAGAATATATCTGTGAGTACCCAATGCAATTCGCGTTTGAGGAGCGCTTTGGAATGTGCATTCAGCGAGTATCGCTCCACACCGCCTGAGCTTAGACCTCGACTACCTCGTTTGCCCATGCATAAGAAAAATAGGGCGCTGGTGTGTGCTCTAGATTCGCAGCTATCAAATGTTTTTGATAGCAGCAAAGACCTTGCCGACACCCACTCGATCTTGTACTGTGCGGCTGCAGCAGCATGTCGTGTAGCTAATGTCAAGTTTCCCAAAACTGACAGAGCTACACGACCAGCTATACCAGCTTGGCAGTGCAGGATTGAGCGTCGTATCGGTGAGGCTAGAGCACTCATCGGCAAGCTTATCTGCTTCAGGGAGGGCAACACTCGCCCTAGAGTGATGCGCTTTGTGAGGCGGGCGTTCTCAGGGACTGATATCAGTTCTCGACATTATATGTCCCGCGTCACAGAGCGTATCGACTTCCTGAAGCAGAAGATCTATGCATGGGCAAACCGTATTCGTCGGTACAAGCGGCGAGTGGAGCGATACACCCAGAATCGCACATTCCAGAGCAACGAAAGGTGGGTTTATAGGGCTTGGGAGCAACCCAATCAAGGTGTGACTGATACGCGCCTACCGGATAACGACGCCATGTGTTCGTTCTGGCGCGATATCTGGTCGGTGCCTGTCAGTCACACCGAGGGTGACTGGACTCGTGAGGTCGAACGGGCGTGCGATCCGATACCACAAATGGGGGCAATTACCATCAGCCCCCAAGATGTGGCTAGTGCAGTCCGTCCGTTGCCTAACTGGAAATCTCCAGGGCCAGACGGACTGCAAAACTTTTGGATTAAATGGTTCCAAAGATCGCACGCTCGTTTGGCAACTCAGTTCCAGTCTGCCTTAGAGTCAGGATCACTGCCCCAGTTCCTAACGACAGGAATGACCCACCTGCTCCACAAATCAGGTAGTACTGCGGATCCTAAAAATTATAGACCGATAACTCAGACTGAACTTGACGCCCTAGATAGGAGGGTCCGCACGCTGCTTACGGCAAATCGTATGCATCAACCACGTTCATCGGTTATGAGACTGTCTATCCCTCGGAAGTGCGGGGGTCGTGGCTTTTTAAATGCTAAGACCCTACACAACCGCGAGGTATGCAGTCTTAGGGAATACTTCCAGGCTGCTGACGTGGGTATGCAGTCGAGATGTGGTAGCGGTGGACAAGGGACTCACCCCGCTCTCCTTGGCTAACGAGAACTGGCGCAAACCTATAGTATTAGATACTAATGACCGCAGGGAGGTATGGCAGAGCAAGGAGCTCCACGGACGCTTCTTTCGGGTCCTACATGGGCCCGATGTAGATCTTTTAGCGTCCGTGGCCTGGCTGCGATTTGGTGACCTTTTCGGGGAAACCGAAGGTTTTGTCTTTGCGATTATGGACGAAGTTATGATGACGAACAACTACCGGAAATACATTGTGAAGGACGGCACGGTTGACATCTGTCGGGCATGTCACCGGCCGGGTGAATCAATCCGCCACATTATCTCCGGTTGTTCTAGTCTGGCTAACGGAGACTATTTGCATAGACACAACCTTGTAGCCAGGATAATCCATCAGCAACTTGCTCTTAAATACAATCTTGTGGAGTCGGAAGTGCCTTACTATAAGTATGTGCCGGACCCAGTTCTCGAAAATGGCAATGTCACGTTGTATTGCGATCGGTCTATCATCACTGACAGGACTATTGTTGCCAATAAGCCTGACATAGTGGTGATAGACCGACTTGAGCGTCGCGCAATGATTGTTGATATAGCGGTCCCACATGACGAGAACCTCGTGAAGGCTGAGCGAGATAAGGAAAGCAAGTATCTTGATCTGGCTCGCGAGGTTGTCGACATGTGGGACGTGAATACAGCGATAATTGTGCCGATAGTCGTTACGGCCAATGGCATAATAGCCAAGAGCCTCGACCAACACCTTAGGAGGCTCTCGTTGGGCAGCTGGATCAAGGGCTTGATCCAGAAAGCGGTACTCCTGGATACGGCGCGTATCGTTAGGAGGTTCCTCTCTCAGGAGCCCTGACCACCGGTAGCTTGGACCCTGTTCCCGATACCGATGGGCTACTATTTTTGTATTTTTAAATGTTTTTTTATTTTCTTTTTTTTATAGAATAATATTTAAAAATGTAAAAATATGTATATAAAACGAATAAATGGAATAATAATAATATTTCCTCGTCATGAGGTGCAATCAAAAACAGTTATTGAGTCAATTCGATTCAATGTTTAGTAAGTATTCGAATGAATACTTATATGTATATAGATATACTCGTTATATGCTTGTCTGTGCTACATCACCAGCATCGGTAGTCAAAATGCAAAGAAACATGCAATGCTCTTTGCAAAGAAGCAAGCAGGCTAGTTATTTTTCTTTTGCATTGTTTTACGTTTTTCTTAAGTTGATTAAAATGGGCTTGATGTGTAAGGTCCCACAGTTGGGGATGACTGCAGTATTCATCATTAAACAAAAGCGTTTTTCCTGACTACACTGCATTTTATCAAACGCAAAAAACACGACACAAACAGAGTAAAGAATGCGAAACGCCGAACGCGGGCGCTCCCGACAGTGCTCGCGTTAGCGACTGACTTGTAATGTAACATTCGTGCGCTCGTTCGGCGCTCGTCATCGAGCTACTCGGCTCGCTGTACTGACATGCCGAATATTCGACATGTAACGTGCTCACATCAAGCGAATATTCATGTCAGTCGCCACCTTACAGGTGCGAACAAAAATATACTGAACAGTTGTTCTTTTTTTTTTAAGAGTTTCTTTTGCATAAATAATGTATTTGATCAATACCATCCAACTATTTAACTCACACTCATATTTTTAGGAAGAATTTGGCGATATTAATAACTTTCCCTAGGTACATAAATTATGACATTCTAATCAAGCGATGTTCAAATTCCAACATACTCTGAACAAAATTGTTCTAACACGAGTATGTGATGGAGTGGTTGTTTGGTTCTAGCAAATTTAATTACAACCATGTTATTACAAGCATAGAAAATACACAAGTTAAGGGATTGTACTGAACCTAATTGTCGACAGCAAACACGCAACTCAAAAATAGAAAAGAAATGCTAAGAATAACAGGAAACAATCTCGACGTGGCTATTTATTATTTTCTTATAAGTACCGAGCAAGAAAAGCGGAACCAATTCCATAACAAAAAACAATCTCGAATGTTTTTGAAGCAAGAGCAAAAAAAACGTTTTTTTTGTATAGGTAATATCTATATAGGCACGTGTTATTTAGCGGAATAAATCAGGCGACTCTTGCAAAACTGGTGAGTTAAATGTGCGGAACAATTCGATTTGTATTGTGAGTTTTTGAGACCTCCGTACTTCCCGGTTTTATACACCATTTTACAATGTGGTAGGCGAGGTATTATACCCTTTCTACCCAGCTGGTCGCTCATTAGTCCTATTGCTTACATTAGCTAGGTAATGCTAGAATCCATTTTTGCTTTTATGTTTGAAACTATTATATTTACTTAAAAGAAATATGTACTTATTATTAAAAATATTTTATATGCGCTATTATAATTGCATACTCCGGCCACCTGCTTGAAAATTGCCGAAGCAAACAATAACCACTTTATATTTACAAAACAGCTTAATTTCAAAATAGATAATTATCTACACTGGTAGCTATAAACATCAACAAATGAATAAATCGCATACCTTTTTGTTTGTTGATGTTGACTCAACACTGGCCTCCCAACGCCTTAAAGTTGTTTTACGAAAAACGCTGATTTTTCACTTAAAATAAAACGACAGAGACCACGTTTATACATTTCTTTTGCAGGCGCAAAGGTACGAAAATTACCCTCTCTTTGTAATGCTAATTTAAAAACCAAGGAATTCATTTTTTATTCATAAGTTTTTCAGCTCTAAAGCCAGCAGTCGGAGCATCCTACTCGTTTGTGATGAGTTTTGAAGTTAAAAAATTAAATTCATATAAAATGCTTTGTAGATGTGCTTGTTTTAAAAGCGGGTTAACATGAGCGCGCCTGGTATTTATTATACTGAATGGAGTAACTCCGTCAACGTCGACGTTTCAGATTTATGTATAAAGCGCACGAATATTTTTTCGATCAAAGGTAAGCAGAGTAAGTCAATATGAAAAATGGCAACAATTTTTACAAATACTCAATCAGCTTTTCATCGCCAACAACCCTTTTTTACACATTCATTTTTCTGTATAATAATAAAATTGGATTTATATTTTAAACCTTTAAAATTGTTAAAAGAAGAAGTATTTTATCAGTGCAATATTTATTTATTTTGCTTGATTTAGGCTTAACTATCAAACATAAAATTCATTTTATTTAATTAAAGTAATTGCGGCGAGATATTTCCAGGAAACCTTGCAATAGATTGCTTGTCTACTATCAAGTATCATTCATGAACATAAATATTATAAAAAAAAATGCTGAGATTTGCAGTGGGATCTTAGGCTATTGACAGGCATCTGTATGTTTGCATTAGGATCTTAGGTTATGGGCAGTCATCTGTATTTTTGCTGTGGGATGTTTATGGGCAGTCATCTGTATTTTTGCAGTGGGTTCTTAGGTTATGGGTAGTTATCTGTATTTTCATTCAGTTAATTTTTGACCTTAGCTTTCCTTTTCCTCTACATTTTCCTTTTCCTAAGCTATTAACAATTGCGGTTTGATCGCAAAACCCACATTTCGACCATATTCGACAACAAAATACTTTGTGTAAACATGAACATAGTCCTGTGACTATGTGTGTGTGCTGACCTGTCTAGACCGTATCAGCAACATCTTTACCGCACTATAACTCAATAGAAGACACAATATTGGCAACTGACGAAGAAGACGACGTAGGAGAGGAATCTTAATGAAACATGAGAGAGAGTACACAAACTGACAAAATAAATGAATGTCATCCATCTTTATTAAAATAATAGCTTCTGCAAGCAGCTTCGCCCGCGTGAAAGGTGTTTTCTTATCCCAAGGGAACATTATATATCGGGATGAAATGTAGCCTATGGCTATTCCAGACTAGAATCTATCTTTGCGCCAAATTTCATCCAGATCCGTTCAGCCGTTACACAGTGTGATAAATGCCTCCAAAATCGGACACCGCTTTTTTATTCTTCTAACCGATAGTATACACTGTTTTGTATGTGTAGAGTAGAACTCCCGGATCTTAAATATACTTTAAAAAGGAGTAAGAATTTTTATTAGATTTCTCTGGATTTTCAGAAAATCTCTAAAATAAACAATGTGATAAACATATTTGAACATTTGTTTTTTAAGTTTATTGACAATATATACAAGGTATTCTATAGGCAAAACAAAAAATATTTTCTATAATAGAAAAACAAATAAGCCTGATTTTCTTTTTTTCTTTTTCCCGATCTATAAAAAAAAATCAGATGCAAATCTATCAGGAAATCGAAGATATGCTGATTCTATGGTTTTCAAAATTTTCTCTGTTAATAGGGTTAACACTCTCAGAACACAACATTTTTAATTATTAATTTCTATGGAGACAATAAATTTTCTATCTCTAATATGTTTCGATATAGGGTTTTAGTTTTATTTAACCTTATGAGGGCGGACCCCTTTCCTATACCACATTTATCCTTTCATCAGAAAAATATAAATGTACAAAAATATTATTAGATTTAACAGTTTTACATTTTAATGCAATAAATAAACAACTGTATGCGTGAAACGAAATAAAATTTACAAAGTATACCTACTTGCAAACAGCCACTACGAGGTTTTTTATTTCACAAAATATTACTTATCTTTTATCCCATTAAATTACCTACGGTTACCTCTATACCTACAGTTTTTAATTAATAATACCTACTTCAATTTAAGACTTAAAAAAATATTGTGAAGATGTTAGATTTGTGATAACCCTAACAAAAAAAAACTGAACTTGAAATATCCGAATTCCTTCGTGATAGGCATCTGATATTTTACAGGTAGGTTGAAGTAACACTAAGCAATAATGAGTTTCAAAATAAACTGCTACTGCCCTCTAGAACCCGCGCAAAAAAATAATTTCAAAATTACAGAAAAAAATACGTAACTTGCTTTAGATTACATCTAGAAAATATATTTGATTTTCTAAAAATAGCAGACATTTGGCTTTATCGAATACTATAATTAAAACAAAAAAATGTTGCATACATAATAAATTAACACAATTCTTTTTATTTCTATGGATAACCAGAATAAAATATTTAAAAAATTATAGCTCTGGTTCCAAGTTGAATTCGAATATAGGATAGTTCTACTCTAGCATTCAAAACAGTGTACACTATCGATTAAAAGAATAAAAAAGCGATGTCCGATTTTGGAGGCATTTATCACACTGTGCGTTGTGGCGTAATTGAGTAACAAACATACATCCATCCAAACTTTCGCATTTATAATATTAGTAAGGACCTTTACAACTTCTGAATTAACAGATTCCGAATTTCGTTTTTTTTAATATACTATAAAAAAATTAAAAATGTAGTAGTCTATGCCAGCTTACTCCTTAGTACATCAGAACATATCAACTAGGACAGAGCCATCATCTACTGCAACAACACAAGTAAGCTAGAACTACCACTACCGCACAAACCAAGAAACAAACAATTTCCCAAGGTGACTAGTCATCGTGGGAAATCTGACGATTATCCTCCACCTACAAGTAAACCCGCCTTATATATGACCCAGATGATGAATGTGAGATCATTGATGGCCTAGCAACTTCTACCCGTGATGGCTTTAAGGCCTTGTTGTGGAACATCAAAGGAAGCTTAACAGCCCATCAGATAGCCATCTCTAAGAACGCTAGACCAGCGCTTACGCTTATATCAAACGCACTACGCAGCCACTGACTTAATTTAAATGACCGAAAACCGGCAGAATCATGAGATAATGGAGAAAGAGTCTCTAGAGCATTTCTGCCGTACATGGAACTCTCTTTGTCAAAATGTCACCGCTCTCATCGGATAAATCAATTCCACTTATCTGGATATCTCAGTTCCTACTTCTAAATACATTATAAAAGCAAAAAATTGGGCATTTTCAGACTCTGGTTTTAGAATTTGGAGCAGTGTTGGCCCAGTGGTATCGGCCGCGACTTACAAGTTGTAGGTCGTATAATTTACACAAAGTAAAGCGCCTGCCTGGGCTCGACCCAGGCAGGCGCTTTACTTTGTGTAAATTATTTCATCACCACTGCTCTCAAAACGGTGAAGGAAAACATCGTGAGGAAACCGGCATGTCCTAGAACCAAACATTCGAAGACATGTGACATCCACCAACCCGCAGTGGGCCCGCGTGGAGGATTACGGCCCATTCCCTCTCACAGAAAGGAGGCCTGTGTCCCAGCAGTGGGAACATTAATAGGCTGATGATGATGATGGTCTTGGAATTTCAGAATGTAAGAAGATTCTACTTACAGTCGATAATAGCTGTTACCTGACCCACTCTAAAAACGCACGAATTTAAACGCTCCTCCTATAACATTAAGGATGATTTAATTTGTCTGAGTTTATCAGACTAGCGATACTCGATGAACAAATAAAATAATAATACAGATACGTGAATTTGATCTTTAAAACGTTAGCGTTAGGCTATTTATAACTATTTGTTAAGCGATTTTGATTTGTATGCTATAAGACTAAAAGTTTATCAGAGTATTGTAATATAATTAGTGTCATTACTACTAATAGCTTATTTTAACGATTATATTAAAGATCTGGGTCTCGTGGTTCGTGTATAAGGCTGAGGTGAACAAGATGCAAGTTCAAATCCTGCGTCGAGAATATTATTATTTTGCTTTCAATTTAGAATTTATTCAATAATAAGTATTAGACGAACAGATTTTCAAATATAAAATTTATATATTGGTAATATTTTTTCCTAACTTGTAATAAGTGGGTTGTTGAAAGACAAATATGCTTATTCATTAAAAACTAGTAGTCAAATGTTAAGGGCAGGAAAATAAAATTGAACCGTGACAATAAAACTAAAGCCAGTCTACGCACAATTTTTTTTACCTTTCTATACAAATATTCTCATCATCATTTCAGCCGAAAGACGTCCACTGCTGGTCATAAGCATCCCCCAGGCGTCACCACATTGATCGATCCCGTGCGTCCCGCATCCAGCGCATTCCCGCAACCTTAACCGGTGGACCGATGACCTGGTCATCGGTCCACCTAGTGGGAGGACTTCCAACGCATCGTCTTCCGGTTTGCGGTCGACGTTCCAGAACTTTTCGGCCCCATCGGCCATCCGTTCTGCGAGCAACGTACCCTGGCTGCCCACTGCCATTTAAGTTTCACAATTCTTCGGGCTATGTCGGTAACTTTGGTTCTCCTGCGGATTACCTCATTTCTGTTGGGATCACGCAAGGAAACGCCAAGCATAGCCCTCTCCATTGCACTTTGGATGACTTGAAGTTTTCTATTAAGGCCAATTGTGAGCGGCCACGTCTCGGTCAATGACAACAATAACTGGTCATAGACTTTTGTCTTGAGACACTGCGGTAAATGGGACGAAAAAATACCACGGAACTTCCCGAACGCCGCCCAGCCGAGGCGGATTCGGCGGGTAACCTCTAACCTCTTTCTCGAGGTAAGAACTATCCAACTGGACCGTTTGCCGCAGGTAGACAAAATCGTCTACAACTACGAGTTTAGAGTCCCCGATCTTGATAGGAGCGGATGTTACATGGGCATTCACCATGATCTTGGTTTTGTCCATATTCATTTTAAGATGAGAAGCATTGTACTGAGACTCTCCATGGTCTCATGCATGACCACTATGTCGTCACCAAATCGAAAGTGAGTGATGTACTCGCCACTAACGTTGATGCCTAGCCCTCTCCAGTCCAGTAGTCTCGCAGCAGTGAACAGTTTCGGAGAAATAACGTCTTCCTGTCTCACACCGTAGGAGAAGGATAGGTTTCAAGGTCTGATCCTGTAGGCGGAATGACATGGTTTTGTACAAATACTTTAACACCTTGATGTACCGGTATTCGATCTGCTGCCGTTGGAGAGATTGCAGTACAGCCCAAATCTCGATCGAATCGAAGACTTTCTCGTAGTCCAAAAACGCTAAGAAGAGAGGCAGGTTATACTCTTCGGTCTTCTGTATAACCTGCCGCAGCGTATATATGTGGTCTAAGGTGCTAAAGCGTTTTCGGGATCCAGCTTGTTCGGGACGTTGGAAATCGTCAAACCTGCGAGCGAGACGATTCGTGATGACTCTTTAAAACAACTTGTAAACATGGCTAAGAAATGAGCTGGGCCTATAGTTCTTCAGCCGGGCATTGCCACCCTTCTTGAAGTAGAGTATGACAACACACCTGCACCATGCCTGTGGCGTTTTGCCCTCGAGTATGACGGAATCAAACATCTTCTGAAATTAAGAAGCGGTTTCCCACCCGCCTTCAGGAGTTCGGCCGTGATTCCGTCATCACCCGTTGCCTTGTTGTTTTTAAGCTGTTTCAGAGCCATCCCAATCTCGTACAGGCTGACGTCCGGGATGTCTTCGGTATAATGTCTATCAAGCTCTTGGGTCATTTGCTAGATTCGCAACGAGCTTGCTGATTGATGTGTACAACTGCACATAGAATATCTCGATCTCCTTCAGATGCTCCGGTTTGGCGGACGCGATCCTGCCATTCTTCAGTTTCGTGAGCTGGCTCACAAATATATTGCTAATCCTAAAATCGTAACCTTTCCTTTTTGGCTTTGCCGTAGTCTGGTTAATAGTTAAAAAGATGAAGTGTCTCTTCTGTCATTATTCTTCCCAAACATTACATACCTGTAATGTTTGGGCAGAATAATGCAGTAACATAGATACCTTCAAGCTATACTTTCTTTGAGCAGAGTAGATAGTAGATCTTTACCTTTGAAATTGTTAAACCGTTTTTTATGCAATTTTATTAAATTTTTCTTGTGGCAGTTTATTAATGCGCTCTTGAAGAAATCAGCTGGAAGGGAGGCAACACATTCTACAAAGGCATTTTTTATTGCCTCCTCGGGTATTGTTTTTTTCCCGCCAAGAAGTTAACCAAATTCTGGAAAAAGTAGAAGTCTGTAGGCAGGTGCAAGGTCTGCTGAGTATGGCGGATGACGGAGAGCTTCCAACCCCGGCTTTTGTAACTTGGAGAGCGTCTGCTGTGCAGTATGAAGTCGCGCGTTGTCGTGCAGGAACAGCGGAGATGAGCGATTGACCAAAGCTGGTTGGATACGTGCGAGCTTCTCCATCATTGTGTTAAGTTCGTCACAGTACACATCTGCAGTTATGCTCATCTCGTTTGGTAAGAAGGTGTGCTGAATTACACAAGCCCTAGACCAACAAACAATGACATTCACTTTTCTAGGGGCAAGTTTTCGTTTAGGGCATTATTAGGTGCATAGGAGTTGAACCAGGGTCCAACCAACTTGCTGAGTGCTTGCGATTGTCAAATAGAATCCATTTTTCTTCGCAGGTAACAATGCGGTTCAAAATTTCTTCGTTTGTGTGCCTGTTGAGCAGTGCAAGGCACGTCTCGAGACGTACTTCGCGCTGCCGATCAGCTGCCACGACGGTATCATAATCGTATCCACGATGAAGAAAAAGATTCAAATCCGATGAAACATAACGCTAATCAATAAATAAATGTCAAATTTTGAAAAAATAACATTTATGTTTTAAAATGAAATTAATTTGAATTTATAATTCTTAGTCAAACAATATTTTAATTTGAAATGTCCAGAGGCTAGACAAGTGGCATTCGTTGACAGCGAAGGCGCTAGTCTAAATGTAAGGGATTGATCACGTGATTTTTCGATATCTCTTGTCAATCCCATACAATTTTGACTTTTTGACAATCGCTATCGCCACGCTTTCGATTATAGAATGTCACTTGTCTATAGGGCCTCGCTCTGTACGGCAATTTAATAGGTAAATTAAAACCTATTATCTAATATAAGATAAGATAATAATTTATTTCTCACCACAATATAGGTACATTTACAGAGGTATCAATACAAAGTAGGTACGTAACAGCAATAATTATACTGTGGGAGACTGGTGCCTAAACTAGACGTGAGGTCTGTATTTCAGGACACCAGGTCTCTCCACCCGTTGGGTAGTGCTTACATTTTAATTTTGTGTACAATAATTGGTGCGGCAAGAATTTCTAAAAGCATAGGCTTTCAAGTTTAAAATACAATAAAACAGAAAAGGAAAATGGTATCAATTATTGGTGCTTGGTGTTAGTAGGTATGTTTAGTAGGTCTGAATGAGTGTTTGTGAGTGAGTACGGTGTATATGTGGGTGAATGTGTGGGTAGTGTGTGTGGGGTGGGGGGAATGGGGTGGGGGGAATAGTATGTATGGCGTATAATGGCTATTTTGGGACAGCAAGTAGTTCTTCTGTTTCCTCATAGTTCAACTCCTGGAGCCAATTGCTTAGTTTAATTTTGCATTTGGTTGTGGTGAGGTTATACATTGGGAGTATCCTATTTATCTTATTATAAAGAAAGCAACCAAGGTAGCAAAAGAAGCGATGGGAGGAAGTAGTCGAGAGCCGGATGTGATGGCGGACAATGGGATCGAATAGTCTTCTTCTGAGGGAGATTGAGAGGTTGAAGGTAGTGAGGTCATGCTGTTTTACAACCGTTTGCAATATGAATTGCTGGCGAGCCGTTAACACCTTTGCTTCCTTATATAACATAACCGTTGGATAACGGAAAGGTCGGAATAAGGATACTTTCAGAATGGCTCTCTGCGCTCGTTCAAGTTCTAACATAGTATTTTTTGTAGCACCACCCCAGGACGTTATGCAGTAGGTTAAAAGGGGCTGGGCGAGAGCCAAGTAAACCGATTTCCTTAGCTTCTTGTCTGCCACATGTCTTAGGGTCTTGAAGACGTATATACTCGTAAGTTTACGTAGCCTATTACTGAGGGTATTGATATGCTTTTTGAAGCTTAGGGTGCTATCTATTATTACCCCTAGGTACTTTGCACTGTCTGTTTTCTGAATGCGGGTGGTGAAGGTACAATTATTTGTATTTTGTTTGGAACATGTGTGGGCTACTATAGAATACAGCGAGTTCATGTGTATGGTTGTCGAATTGTTTTTAAAAAAGAAGGGCATGTAAACGGTTTTTTCCGCGTTAAGAATGAGTACATTATTACGCAACCACTCCGTCACGACTTCGAAACCCGACTGTGCTTGCATATATACATCATGCCATGTACTAGCGCTGAAGAGAAGGGCAGTATCGTCCGCGAAGGTTATAATTTTACCATTGGGAAGAGTGAGCATACCATTAAAATATGTAGTCACATATTTAAAAAAAATTAGGGAACAAACTGTTATCTTTGGATTCTAAAATGATAAAAAACATAACTTTTCAAATAAAACAAGAATGAATATCTCAAAGCAAGTCATTAGAAAAGGAAAGAAATTAATTAAGAAGCATTTATAGTACTCGGTAAAATGTAAACTATTCCAACTTCTTTTAATTGCTTTCAAAGTTAAAATTAAAAGAACACAACAAATACAGAAGTTCCCAGAGAATGTTTGCAAACAAATTAAAATAATATACTAGAAGTTAAAAAGTAAATGCCTTTGCGGGTACAGAAGCGCGATATAAAAACTAAAACATATTATATTCCACCAACCGCTACAGATTAAATACTTTTCATTTTCCAAAAATATTTGTACGTGGCTGGTTTTAGTTGGTGACGTTGGTGTTCACATCATACTGTGTATTAATCAACACGCCTTTGAAGATAGAGTACAGAATAATAACCAGCCAAGTGCGAGTCCGACTCGCGCACGAGGGTTCCGTATAAACAGCTACATTCGCTAACATAATAAGGTAAAATACTGAAGTTCATAAACAATGAAAGCACCGAATATTGCTCTAACGACAATATATTTTTTTACTTTTCCATGTACATTTTATAAGTTGGTCGACTATTACACGTAAAGCCTACTTAGCTGTGAACTACTTAGCTGGCAAGGGGGGGGGGGAGGGGCCATTTGTCTAACAAAAATTAGCAATTTAAGCTTAATTTTACGGAAACGGATCCCTGAATCGAATAATGGTTATAACAGCCCAGTAATATTTTTGAATGGCCTATCCAACGATACCCCACACCATGCCACAGGAAGAAAACATACTTAGGTATGAATTGAATAGGACATTACATAATTTAACATATAGTAGTAATTTATTCCATTTAATTGACACTAACAATTATGTTGGTAATCACTTTTATTTGACAAAAGATAAATTTTTCATGGATAGGTACTTTCTTTCAAAGTATTATAAAAGACAGATAGCTGTGTCGCTATCATATTATTTTTCTACTACAGCCAAGAATTTGGCTAAACAACTTGCTTCTATTGAGCAATGCCAAGGAATGTTATTTAATTCAGCCAATAATTTGGTATCAGAAATTGATATTAATAGTAATTTAAATTAGAAATTAGGACAATATGGACACCCTCTTGCAAAAGCATACAGCATAAAAATTGCAAAGTAAAATCAAATAAATGTTTAAATTCGGTAAATAGTATTAACCTGGTGCATCAAAATATTCAAGGATTTATGAACAAAGATTTAGAAGTAGAATTATTTATGAACTTTAACAGTATTGATATTCTTTGTATAACAGAACATTGGCTTAAAAGCCACCAGTTATTGTTCAATTTTAATAATCACCAGGTTGGTAGTTCATTCAGCAGAGTTAATGCTATACATGGTGGCTCATTGATTTTAGTAAGTAACCAGCTTAAATTTAAAGACCGTAAGGACATTGTGAGCCTATCTGTTAAGCGGACATTTGAAATAGCTTGTATAGAATTGGAGCAGTTTATTGTATTAAGCGTATACAGACCCCCTTCAGGATTGTATGACTGCTTCGAAAAGGTAATGGATGAAGTGTTACACAAGATTTGTAACTCGAATAAATCCATTATCACTTGTGGTGATTTTAATGTTAATTTATTAGAAAACTCAGGTTCTTGTAGTAAAATAATAAGCCCGTTTCAGTCCTACAATCTTGTAAACCTATTTTTGGAGCCCACAAGAATAACCCCTTCTAGTGCTACATGCTTAGATAATATTTATACTAATGTTATACCAGTCCACAAAGAAATTATAAATTTACTAGATTCTGATCATTGCGGGCAGAGGATTACTATACCAAACCAAAGCAACAGCTAAAAAGGCTAGGCTAAAAAGGATATCACTGTTAACCCCAAAACTGCAAGTCGCTTGGCAGCTTTTAAAGTTAAACTCATTAATAAATTACCAATTTTGTCAATTGATGCTGATCCTAATCATCTATATGATGTTTTTTTTAGTATATACTGTAAACAATTTAATTCGACCTTTATTCCCAAGACTGTCTCCGTTAATAGTAACGCATCATTCAGTGATTGGGCTACCATTGGTATTCATAAGAGTAGAACACGGCTTTATGAGCTGTACAGTGAAAGGACTTATGTAACACTGCTGAATTTAATTTATATGTTAGAAATTATTCAAAATTATTTAAAAAAGTTTTTTGTTTGGCCAAGTCGCGTTATTTGAGCTCAAAGATTATAAACAGTAGTAATGTTATTAAAACGACTTGGAATATTATTAATAGTGAAACGGGAAGATCTGGTAACCGAAATATTGACTACGGCCTGTCTATTAATGGCAACATCATAAAATCAGACTCACAAGTCGCAGTGGCCTTTGAAAATTTATTTTCAGATATTCCCGTTTCAACGACTAAATCCTTAAACTCATCACCTTCTGTTGCTGAGTCTTTGCTAAAAGAAAATGTTAACGTTTGCGATTCGGAATTTCTTTTTGAACATATTACTTGTAAAGACATAATTAAAACCTGTCACACTTTAAATGTTAAAAAGACTGCAGATCTGTGGGGTCATTCTGTAGAAGTTGCTAAGTCTATTATTGACATTGTCGCACCTAGTTTAGCTATTATCTTTAATAATTGTATCGACTGTGGGGAGTTGCCCGACCTTATGAAAAATAGTAAAATAATACCTTTGTTTAAATCAGGTAGTACATCAGACCCTACAAATTATAGACCTATTTCAGTACTACCTACGTTTAGCAAAATATTTGAGAAATTAATTTTAGAGCAATTGCAAAGATTTTTTAATAAACATAAATTATTACATACCAAGCAGTTCGGTTTTACAAGGGGTCGTTCAACTACTGATGCCGGTGTTGAACTTTTAGGACATATTTATAATGCATGGGAAGATAAGTGCGATGCCTTGGGAATCTTTTGTGATTTGTCCAAAGCATTTGATTGTGTTTTTCATGAAACGCTAATCAGGAAACTCCGCCACTACGGGATCCGGAACAGCGCTCTGGATCTTCTTACTTCATATTTGAGTAATAGGATTCAGACCGTTGACGTTAATGGAAAAAGATCTCCTGGATCTATGGTAACAATGGGAGTCCCGCAGGGCTCGATTCTTGGTCCTTTCTTGTTTCTTATTTATATTAATGACTTGCCTTACCTCATAAAGGATAACCATGATATAGTGTTGTTTGCGGATGATACTTCACTTTTGTTTAAACTTAAACCTCAGCAGCTGGTTACTGACGATGTAAATAGCGCGATCTCAAAAGTAGTTCACTGGTTCAATGTTAATAATTTACTTCTTAATGAAAAAAAAACCAAATGCATTAAGTTTACCCTACCTCACGTTAGGCAGGTGAAAACCGATGTGTTGATAAAGGGCGAAGAATTGAATCCTGAAAATAGCACAGTATTCTTAGGCTTAACTTTGGATGCTAAGCTTCAGTGGGGCCCACATATTGATAAATTGTCAAAGAAGCTAAGCTCCGCAGCATATGCTGTTAGAAAAATTCGTAATTTAACTGACATAGAGACAGCCCGTTTAGTATACTTTAGCTATTTTCATAGTGTAATGTCGTACGGTATTCTGTTGTGGGGAAATGCCGCCGACATCCAGACTATCTTTGTTTTGCAGAAAAGAGCTGTTCGGTCAATTTATAAATTAAGCCCAAGACACTCTCTCAGAGAGAAATTTAAGGAGATTAATGTAATGACTGTGCCTTCTCAGTATATTTATGAAAATCTTTTATATGCCCATAAAAATATAATTGTTTAAAAAATACAGTGATATCCATAACATAAATACTAGGAATAAACAGAAATTTGTAGTACCTACAACAAGGCTCAAGAAAATAGGTGGCTCGTTTAGATGTCAATGTGTACGCTTTTATAATAAGCTTCCAAGCCACGTACAACATCTAAGTCTTAATAAATTCAAATCTTTTATTAAACGTAAGTTGTGCCAGAAAGCGTTTTATACAACTAAAGATTACCTTGAAGACAAAAAGGCTTGGGATTGAGCTGCTCCAATTAATTTTGTTTTTTTTTTATTATATTTTGCACCGTGAATTTTGTTGTTGTTTTTTTTGGTTTTCTTGCAATGACAAGAATATTTACTTTTTAAAGTATTATATTATTTTATATTAATTATTGTGAGTGTGAAGACTATGTGGATCATTCTTTTTTTTTGTTTTAATTTAAATTTATCTTAGTTTTTAATCATGGTCTGGCAGTTTGAGTAGTTTATGCGGCCTACCCGAATGTCCTTTCTTTGGTATTGTTCGTCGAATCGTTGAGCTCCTTAAATTCTGAGTTGAGCTGCTCGGTTATTGACAAATGCGTGCACTGACTGGACAGGTCCACTCAATCTGGCTGGTTCTTTCCTCAAAAGACCATTTCAGACATCAGTCTACATGGTCATCACATGATCTAACCAATATTTTGTCTGGACTTTAAAAGAGACTGTGACCTCTGAGTTTGTTTCGGCCTTTCTTCTCAGAGTAGTCAGATAGGAAACGCCGACCTCATCTAGTTTAAAAAAATATGTTCGACATGTTAAAGTGTTTGTATAAACCAACTTACATAAATAAAATCATTTATCATTTATCATGGGATAGACGAGAAATAAAACATCCCCAGATTCCGTGTACAGGAGACAACACACTATAAAAATATTTATTCATGATTTTATTACAAACTCTTTTTCGGCGTGATTATTATGCATACCCAAGCCAAACTATAGCTTTCTAGTAATAAGAAAGAGTACCTGAGCTAAGCTGCGGACGGATGGACAAACGGACATGGTGAAACTATAAGGAGGGACCCTTGAATGTTGACTACGGAACCCTAAAACGAACCTTTAAATCTTTTTAGTTTTTCACGAAGTCATACTTAAATCTACACAAAAGATGTATCTTTTGTGTGCCTTCCACACTAACGTGTTCCTAAAAATTGTGGCGTTCTCAACCTATTAAATACCAACTGCAAAAACAAGTTAGCCTTTATGAGTTACGCAGCACTCATTGGCTCACGTACGTAGGAAACAAATAAATATTTCGACAAGGACAAACATATTGCCCGTTAAAATTTAGTTAAGCAACTATCTAAGACTAAAAGTTGCCGGGTCGTTTCAACGAGTAAGTAGAATTACAAATAGGTACTGATCTCATTCAGGGCCGAGTTTTCATCGCGAAGAGCCAATATTCGATACTTTTTCCCCGAGTGGCACACTTTTACATTTGGACTGCGTTCCTCATTGACAATTCAACCCTTGCGCGGTCGAACAAACTGGATTAGCTCGGGACATGTTCGCTCACAAGGGAAATAAATTGATTTTTTTATTTTGTTCTGTTTCCAACTCGCGTCCGCAATAACGGACCACAATGAAAAATAATAATACACGGGAGATTGAACAGCGCAAATGTTTAATGTGAAGCAATTAAATTATAATATAGAGATGGAAGCGTTCTAAAATGTACTGCCAAGTTATTTATGCCACCGAACTTTGTTAGCCACAGTAATTTGTTTCTAATGCTCTGCTGAATTCGGTGTAGATATAACAATATTTTAAATTCAACTCCCTAATAAAGTTAGCTAACATATAAATTGACTAGTTCCTCGAAATGTTAAGATATTGTTTTCCACAAACCCCTTTACCTAGAAATACAAGGGAATTGAATTATGTTACTCTATTTTGCTGGTCTTCAAAGTAAGGTTTCAAGATTTTTCTCATCCTTTTCCAAATCTAACTCGAAAAGGACAGTCCAAACTTTCGTTATTGGCTGACCACACACTGTTGTATTTTTTACCAGGGCTATGAAATATCCATCAAAACTTTTTCATGTCGTTAGCGAATCTCGGCTTAGCGGCAAAATATAGTCTGACGATGTTCCCGACACATGTGGCGATATCGAATTAGCTTATAAAAATACGTACACATGAATAAAGGATTATACCATTTAGCCGAGCACAATAGAATCCTTTGTAGAACTTTACCTGACAAAATTAGGAGAGTATGAGGAAAGCGAAGAAGCGGGCAGTGTCCCTTTTTGGGATTTACTGATATAGCTCTGTTTATCTTTTATAAACAGACCTAACAAAATGGGGCGTTGCGCTGTAGTTCCAGTACATTCATGTTTCAAATATTAACTTTATTAAATAAATATTAATACTATAGGTTCGGGCACATACGCTCGGGTAAGATCGTTTTACCGATTTCCAGTTCTCGAAAATGTCAAAATCTCTTATTTGGGATCGGTATGTAATCACTGACAGGATAACTGATGTCCATAAGTTTTAGATCAACTAGAACGTCGCGCAATGATTCTTGGTGTTACCAACCTGCATGGCGAGAACCTCGTGAAAGCTACTCCTCGATACGGCTTGCATTGTAACTTGAGGAAGTTCCTTTCTCTGGAGCCCTAACTATCGTACTTCAGCTTTCAATAAGTTGTCAACACATTTGGAAGTCGATCTCTTCTGCACCGGCACACACAAAATAAGAAAAATGCTTGGCAAAGAATATTTTTGCGGCAGTCGGGAGTGAGTGCAAAATATTTTTTGTTAATTTAATATAAAGTTATTTGTATTAGGTATTTAAATGTTGCATGCATCCATTTATTCCAATCTTTCTTTTTAATCATTATCTACCCATTGTTATTATTTTATTCTGTGTATCGCTAATATTTGTAACGCGATGTATACATGTGGAAGCTTGTAATTAGCCACTTTCCTTACCTACGATTTTTTATAAATGTTTTTATTAGTCTGTAAGCTTTCCTTAAAAATAAATAAATAAATAAACTTAGACCCTGCTCCCGACACAGGCGAACAAATATTTTTTTTATTTTTTATATTGATTATTTAAAAATGCATACAAATAAATGACGTAATAAAAAAATGTTAGATTGCAAATCTTATCTTCGATCGAGAAATCTCTAATTATAAGGAATTACATACATAACACATACAAACAAACATTTAAAATAAATGTATGTTTTACTTTTTATTTTCTATATATTGAACTGTAAACAAAGTGGCATATCAATTGACGCGTCCATGTCAACGTTTACTTTTTAAAAGCTGTCGCGCCCTAGTGAATTATGATATCGGATCCGGCTATCCCTATCTTAGCTTTGGTCAATTTCACCGAGTTACAATATTAGATCGTTGGTTATTTTTATCGAAGCTTTATAAAACATTGCTGTAAAATTCACCGTTACAGAAGCACCCAATGTATTTAGGTATATTGTATGACACAAACACGCAATGCGTTGTAGAGACCACAAATTAGCGTTGCGTATCGTTCGTTGCGGTCAGCAGTAACACAGATTGGGACAAATATCGGTTCCGCAATGACCAAAACATTACTTATATCACAAAACAATCTACGATGTCACCATTCTGACATGTTACAAGAGCCGTACTTCTGAAATGGAGGCACTTTACTATTTTATCGGAACCATAAACAGAAACGTTTAAATACATAAAGTGGCCGGCAACCGGAAATACACACATACCTACGCCATTCGCTACTATATCAAAATAAACAAGACCCTTTCCGTAAATACAATTCAATTTTCTGTACGACTTTCATCGTAGTTCGCAGACTCATGAGTGCATATTTGCTCAAGGGATAGAAAATCCTTGTCTGAGGAAATTGCCTCCGATCGGATTGGATGACGGTGCCGAGTCGCCGCGCCCGATTGTCATTTGTTTAGAGCTCAGCCCACAATCCCAGCCGGTTTCTATTATAGACACTTTATCGATAAGCAGTATAAATATGCACGTGTCCGTATTCTAATTCAGTTATGTAGGGAGAGATGCTTTATTATATTTATATTTGGAGTTGACATCCAGTCTTAACTTCGGCACCTCCATTGAGAACAAATACCAAATTGCGACCAAGCTGGGCATCCTAAATAGAGTAAAACGATACTTTACTCCTGGACAGCATTTAACTCTTTACAAAGCGCAAGTCCGATCCTGCATGGAATATTGCAGCCACCTTTGAGATGGTTGAGCTAAATATCAACTTGCCGCGCTTGACTCGGTGGAATGCAGAACTAAGAGGCTTATTGGCGAAGTTAAACTGGTGGTTGCCAAGCTTCACAGCCTGGCTCATCGCCGCAAGGTTGCCTGTATTGTGGGTCTTCTACAGGCTGTATTTCGGTGAGTGTGCTCAAGAACTGCACGATCTCATCCCACCAGCCATCTAGACGCACTACAAGTTACCATCCTTACCTGGTTACCATTCCACCGATTCGCACCAAGCGCTACCAAATAACCTACATAATGCGCACTGCAAAAGAGTGGAACTCACTAACTGCGTCTGTGTTCCCGAACGCATTTAACCCGAATCTATTCAAAGTGCTTCTTCTGGATAAGCTGACTCCATCGTCGACTTTGTCTCTAGTCACTACTAAATTAGACTAAGATTCAAGATCAAACCCATCACAAATAATAAAAATAAAAACATTACGTCTGCGTTCTCCACATTTCCTGTTTACGTATTTATAATGCAATATGTATGGCGGTGCGCGGGTTCAGTGCCGAGGTGACACGTACTCTGCAAAGGTTAGAGTGCAAGCAGCACTAGCACCACTAACTTTTATACCTTATAGAGTAGCCGTCCTCTACCGCACTAAACTTCGGGAGCTGTATTCATAATTTATATGTGAAATATTCGGTACACTAATACTAAAATGTACCTAATTTGCTTTGGTTTGCCGTCCTGCAGCGCACTGTATAATATAATACAAATTCTAATGCCAGAAACCCATGGTATTTTCATAAACCGATTCTTCCAGTGATCTTATTTTAGCAGCCACATCATAGTAGTCCTGCCTAAGATACCTTCCGTGTTAGCGAATAACTAAAAGGTTGATAAACAAGCAATTTGTGAGGGTATATTCAATCCATTCCTCGAAACTCAATTTCCTGTGGCTCTGATGTTATTATGACGGTTTTTACAGAATGAATGACGACTAATAAGCCACAGGTAGGGGTGGCCGTAATTTTCCGCGTTCCAAACAAATTAACAGTGCGCCAGTAAGGATTATTACAGTTAATAAACGATTTAATGGCTGACCTATTTATAACATATTAGATTGGAGCGTGACAGTTTTGTTCGCGCTGGATATTTGGAATTTGCGCATCAATCTCGCTGAATGCTAATTTGAATTTCGGCTACAGTACAAAATCACTTAATTTGTTTATTTGGAATCTATGAACTGGCAGTTTCGAAATAATAGGCTTTACTGACACTGGAAGATATAAATATTCTCAACGCTGTAGGCTCTCGTGGACACAGGTCTGGATAAAATTCACTACGCCTGTGTCTACGGTTCGCACACATGAGATCAGGAGACAACCAGGCTCACAGAGTACCTCAGTGAGGCGGCTGATGCGGCACAGCAACGGTACACTTCCGCCCAATTAGTGTTACTGGGGTACTGCAATGCCCACCACCAGGAGTGGCTTTTCCCATACCAGTGCACTGACCATGCCAGGTACGCCTCATGCTTAAGCGCGTCGGTGCAATGACATTCGGCGCCAAACCATGGCCGGTCAACGCTGGACATTGTTACGTCAGAGAACGGAATGTAGTACTCCATTCCCTGACGCAACACTCCCGTCACGGCGTCCGCGCCCGACGAAGGATCACGCGATCGCGCAAAGCGAGTGACGTGGGTCAGAAGAAGAGAGCCTTTAACAGGGCTGCCAAGTCCTGCAAGTTGGGTGTTGCGAAAGGCTCGGTTCGACCACATTAGCCGAATAGGAACCAAACTTGCTTCTTACCCAGCAGGTAGTAAAGCGTTTTGGTCCCTGGCTAAGGCGGTCGAATCGAACTTCTACCGTCCCTCACTACCACCACTGCTGAAACCTGATGCGTCACTGGCCCACTCCGCTGAAGAGAAGGCAAATTTATTTGCCTCCCTTTTTGCGGAATCTTCACGTCTGTATCCTGGTGATTCGCGGCTCCCTCCTTCTCCTGTTGGATGCGAGACGAGTATGTCGGACATTCGTATCCATCAAAAGGACGTCCGTAGGGTGCTGCGCAACCTCGACGTGAACAAGGCTAGCGGCCCTGACGGAATACCAGCTATAGTTCTTGGAACCTGTGCGCCTGTACTGTCTCTGATCTTGACACGCCTATTCCGCCTTTCATATGAGACTGGAAAAATGCCGAATGCTTGGAAGCACGCCAACGTACAGCCCGTGCCCAAGAAGGGCAGTCCAGCTGACCCGGCTAACTACAGACCCATCTCTGTAACGTCCATGCTCTGTAAGAGTATGGAGCGTGTACTAAACACTAAGCTCCTGGCATACCTAGAAACTAACGATATCACTAACGATATCCTTAGCGACCGCCAATACGGCTTCCGTCGACATCGGTCTTCTGGGGATCTTCTTGCGTATGCCATTCATATATGGAGTGAGGCCATCGAGAGGTACGGGGAAGCGCTTGCCGTCTCCCTCGACATCTCGAAGGCTTTCGATAGGGTCTGGCACGAAAGCCTTATTGGTAAGCTTCCTTCATTCAGTCTGCCCGGTGGTCTGTGTGATTGGATTGCAGATTTCCTGAGGGATCGGTCCATTCGAGTGGTTATCGATGGCTGCTCGTCGGACCAATTGGATATTAATGCCGGAGTCCCTCAGGGGTCGGTACTCTCAGCAACATTGTTCTTGTTGCACATTAACGATCTGCTAAAACCCGGCACCTTTGGATATGCAGACGACAGCACTGTTGCTGAGAGTTACTTGTCCAACGCACGTGCTACCGGGCCACAAATCCAGTCTCTCCGAGAAGCCATGGTGGAGCGTTTGAACTTGTCCTTGCAAGCAGTCTCCGAATGGGGTGATGCCAATCTGGTCAAGTTTAATGCTGCTAAAACCCAGGCGTGTCTTTTTCCCGCTAAAAAGAGCCAATTTCACCCGGCTCCAATTATCCGTGATATAACCGTGCCAATAACGGACCTTCTTGAGCTTCTTGGCGTTATGTTGAAATCGACTCTCAATTTTGGGCCATACATTGAAGCAAAGGCTCAGCTGGCTGCCAAAAAATTGGGGATCCTTGCGAAGGTGAGAAAGTACTTCACGCCGTAACAGCTGCTCAACTTGTATCATGCGCAAGTTCGATCGTGCATGGAGTACTGTTCTCATCTCTGGGACGGATCTACCAAATACCAGCTAGATGCACTAGATTCGATCGAAAAACGGGTCAAGAGACTCATCGGCAATGAGGAACTGGTCAAATCAAAGCTCCAGAGCCTTGAACATCGTCGCCGAGTTGCCAGCTTATCGGTTTTTTATCGGTTACATTTCGGGGAGTGTGCGATGGAATTGCATGATTTAATTCCGCCCAGCCTGTTCCATCATCGAACAACCAGACGCAAGGCGATGCGTCAACAGTACATAGTGGACATCCCACCCATACGCACTAAACGTTTTGGGGACACTTTTATTATGCGTACAGCTAAGGAGTGGGATTCCCTGCCAGAGTCTGTTTCTTGATAGCTACAATCTAGGGGTCTTTAAGTCAAGAGTGAATGGGTTTTTTCTAGGCAAGCGAGCTTCACCGTCGACCACATCATCGCTTTCCATCGGGTGAGATAGCCCGAGCCTATTGATAATAATATATATATATCTAGAGAATCCTCAGCACTTGTTAGTTCTTGCTCAGCTATTAACTTTTCGTCCAGAATATGGTTAAATGATTAATGATTTTATTTCTGTAAGTTGGTTTATACAAACACTTTTACATGTCGAACATATTTTTTAAAACTAGATGAGGTCGGCGTTTCCTATCTGACTACTCTGAGAAGAAAGGCCGAAACAAACTCAGAGGTCACAGTCTCTTTTAAAGTCCAGACAAAATATTGGTTAGATCATGTGAAGACCATGTAGACTGATGTCTGAAATGGTCTTTTGAGGAAAGAACCAGCCAGATTGCGTGGACCTGTCCAGTCATTGCACGCATTTGTCAATAACCGAGCAGCTCAACTCAGAATTTAAGGAGCTCAACGATTCGACGAACAATGCCAAAGAAAGGACATTCGGGTAGGCCGCATAAACTACTCAAACTGCCAGACCATGATTAAAAACTAAGATAAATTTAAATTAAAACAAAAAAGAATGATCCACATAGTCTTCACATTCACAATAATTAATATAAAATAATATAATACTTTAAAAAGTAAATATTCTTGTCATTGCAAGAAAACCAAAAAAAAAAAAAAACAACAACAAAATTCACGGTGCAAAATATAATAAAAAAAACTTTGCTTGCTCAAAAACCCTGTCGGCTCCCTACATGCTTGATTCACGATACTAATAAGTATAGTAATTGAAAAAGTATATCTTTAACGCTGCCGAAAAGAACGACCTCCTCCTCTTACCTCAATAGTTGGGAAAGCCCTATGCAGATTGATTGTAAATGAGCTAGGTTAAAATGTTGGTGTACAATTATTAAAAAAGGTAATGCAAAAAATCAAAACACCCGACTGTTTAAGAAGCGAACTAAAAAGACGTAAACAAGAAGAAAACCATGCTGTGCAGTCGGTGGATACGACTGTCCGGAACCTTTGAAGTAGTCTCACCAATGTCACTCATATAAGCAAACATTAGACTCATAGAAGCTTGCTGCATTAGACAACAAACCATATTGACCAAACTAAAAGCGAGATTTCGCTGTGTGCCCAAAGTTCTCATAGATTTTATTAAAATCCAACAGAAAACGTATGAAAATGTGTACGAAGAACTTTGCATATGATATAGACGTGATCTGAATGCTGAATACATTACTATCGCATTACAAACGTATTTTGTTTGATCTACGAAAATAAAGAAAATATCTTCGAAACATACTTTGGTTACAAACATTGTTTAACACACGATTTTATCTGAGGGTTGTGTGTTCTGTTTATTTTTAGATACTTTAGGGCGACAAGGACTCACTAAATGTAGGTAAATAATTAATTTGACTAAAACAATATACAGAAATAAATACGAGTATGTAGGCACTTCTGAGGATTTCGTTCTGACGAGTGCCATGGTTTCGAATGACTTTGACAGATGTCAACTTGACGTAACGCTAAGCACTAGTGTTTGGCGCGAACCGGAGAGATCGGTCAAGGATCGAGGAGTTGAGTTGTTAATTTGTGGTAAAACTGGACTGGGAGAAATATAGTGAGAGTTACCGTTTGTTCGTGTAGATCAAACTACGTGCTATAGTGAAATGTCTTTTACGTTATTCTCCAATACATAAAGTGATTAGTTTCATTGTGACACTAGATAGCTACATACAAGCAAGGAAGTTGGCTTGGTAACACTTACCCCGAAAGAATTCATGCAAATAATGGCTTTACCTGACAACTACTATGTATTCCTAAAAATATACGCCTTTTCCCCAAGGGAGTAGGCAGACACTACCGAACGTAACCTGCTACGATCCTTACATATTTCTTGTGCTATTTACAGAAATGCCGTAAAGTATATAATATAAAATACCCAATTTTAAGGTGGGATATTTTTTTTTATACAATAGAAATTTTAAATTTTGTTTGTTCAGACTTGTAGGGTATTCTCTTGAATCGCAACACATATTTGAAAAACAATACCATTTGAAAGGTAAATTATTCTTTAATAATACTGTTATTGTCACAACATATCGTAACACTGGCAGGGATAGAGAGGACCAGAACGGCCCAGAATAGATTTAGATGGCAACAGATAGAGGAGGCCTTCATCCAGAAATGGATGAGCCTTCTTAATTGGTTAGATATACTCGTCGAATTGTAAATTATTGGACAATAAAGGCTATTTTTATTTTATTTATTTATTGTCACACCAATGACAACTCCACTTTATTTCCAGGCAATAACTGTCCATAACAGGTTGCCTGGAAGAGATCGTGGCATTCGATAAGGCCGCCCAGTCTATTAGTTTTAAAATTGTATTTATTAACTTATTTTAAAGTGCACAATAAAGAATATAATTAATAAATAATTATTCACGATGGTTACAGGCTACAAATTATTATGACCCAGGAAAAGCTGTGGTGGGCCCCTAGTAAAAGCGTAAAACTTATAAAAAATTAAAAATATGTGTGACATTCGCGCAAAACGGTCCTCGCTCAGCATTATGCTAAAACACCGTCAAAGGAGCATATAATAAATGATGTCAATACATAAGAAACAAAGAGAAGATATTTGAATAAACAAGTCGGAAGAATTTACCGCCCGACTTTTATTTAAATAATTCACTAGCTTTCGCCGCCGGTTTCGTCTGTGAGGAGTGTAAATTTCCTGTGGTCCAAATGAAAATACAACCGTTTACACACTTTAAAGTTTCTAAGCTCAATAATATATTCACCATATACGAAATAGATATAAAAACAAGAGATATTTTATTAATCGGACAAATTATCTGTGCACATCAAGGGTAAAACGATACCACGCCGGCTTACCCGCGCGGCACCCTGCGTTCGCATCGTGCGCCAATAGCAACGGCTCGTGTACACCTAATTCGTTATAGGCCGAAGCGTGCTCGGGCGTCATCGGCTAAGCTCGGCCGATCGAATCAAATGCATGTAAAATAAAGAGAGTCACTACTACAATCGCCATCGCCATCGTACAATGACGCCCGAAAATGGATCAACTGACGAGTCCGAACTTGTTGGGATTTCTCGCCAGTTTGACAGCTACTACGTCGCATAGCAGTGTATTTTAAAAATGGATATTGCAAAATTAATTAATTTCATTTACCACCTGTGGGACAAACATTCAAAAAGTCACAATAATCGAAATATTGCAAAACGGTTATGGGCCGAAGTTGCACGAGTAATGGATATTGTAGGCATTAAGAAAAATGGAGCAACTTAAAGGACCAATTTTGAAAAGAATATAATCTGTACCCTGCACAGTCAGTCTACACGTCAAGACCGGCAACGCCCGATGTCGGCAGTAGTATATACAGAAAGTCCGACACATTAGTCCGATGACTGCTGACCCGAAATCGGTCGATGACTGTTTTGGTGTACGCGTACCGTTAGAATCGAACATCAGAGTGACATTGACAGATTCAAGTGCACAGTTATTTTGGCCGTGTAATAATTATATCCCTTTTCATACATACCGCACAAGCGTACGATAACATGTAAGTCCATCTACATATGCCCTCACTAAACTACAGGCGTATGGGCAAAGTAGCCTAAAACAAAGGCCTTCATACGTCTTGGTCGTGACTGTCATTCATACACATAGTTTAAAGCCCCTCGGTTGTAAAGGCTTCTAAATGTGTTGAACTTAGTGAAAACTTAGTACTTAATAAGTTTTGATGTTCTCACTGTTCTCTCGGGGAGCGTATACTTAGCGATTAGAACTCGTCTTCTCTTTACTGAGGACCCATGGGAGGCATATTATATTTAGAGTAGAGGAAATATAACCCAGATAGATTAGTTTGATATTTTCCTTTTATTATTTATACACCCAGATCAAACAATTGAATTGAAAATGTTAACAATTATAAGAGATACATTTTTATGTTTAGATTATTATTATAATAAAACCATATTTTTCCAATTTAGGTAGTATAAATTTGCTACGCTTTCAAAATAACTTTAACTTAGTATTAATCTCACCAATACAATGGAATGAGTAAATGACTAAAAGATAAAAAAGTAGCCAATCGCAATACGTAACGCAACATTTGTTTATTGTAACACTAGTAAATGTTATACTTTCAAGAAATATACTTGTCTATTGCTACGAAGTAAAGTTTTATTTACGATGAACCTAGAAAACTAAAAAATTAGATCACTAATCCCTATATTATTTGGACATTCTAAGAAAAATAAAAAGACAATCTAAGTCAACGTTCTAAGAATATAGAACAAATAATCAGCACCGAACCAAACCCAACAAGAAGCATTGTATCTATCAGTCTATGTAAGCAATTAAATAAACTAATTCTATTAGTTTCCGCTGATGAAATCGTAGGGCGCGCGCCATCCATCAGTCTCACAAACACGCGGCGCGAAGACGTATCACGTTACTTATTCCTCTCACTGACACCGTGTTGACCAACATCCTCCATTTACCACCCGTCATCCCCCATCCCTCACAAGTGGATAGGGAGGATATTGATGCAGATATAGGCTAAGATCCTTCTCAAAAATCTGCAGATATTTTTATTTGATTTGTTCCGTTCTAATACCAAAAACGAATACCACTAGTATTTGTTTAAAATCATATTTCTGTTGTATTCCGAACGGATACCATGGTTTAAACGAATACCAATACAAGTACAAAGATATAAGGTACAGTCAGTAAAAATGCTTTGTATGCAATTATAAGGCCTTTAATTAAAAAAAAAAACTTAAATCCAAAATAATAAAATTTTGTTAGCAAATGTCTAGTTCAATAATAAAATATGACTAATAATTACCTTAATTATAAATTTTAGTTTCTCCTTGTACCTGAATAATATTTTTTGCAACTACATCAAAACAAGAACAATTTACTTACAGTAAAATAAATACAAAATATCTCAGAAAATAACTCTTAACAGGTTCACTGTCCAATTAATAAAACAATAGTTAGTATAAGTATTATATTACGATCACATAGAAATATCAGAAAACCTATTCATTTGATTAGGTTTGACTGTGCTGACTGTACCAAATTCAATTAGTTGGTATTCGTTCGCACATTACAAAATATTTAAAGAGTGGTATCCGTTAAACAAATACCAGTGGTATTAGTTTTTGGTATTATAATGCGCATATTGTAAACTATTAAAGTTTGGAGTTAATATTATTTCAAAAATATAAAATAGCTAATATTTCACCGATTAGCGATGATAATCGATGTCACCTTCCCGCATAACGAGAACCTCGTGAAAGCTGAGAAAGAGAAACAAATCAAGTATCTCGACTTAGCACACGAGGTTACCGATATGTGGAATATGGACTCGGCGATCATTGTGCCGATTGTAGTTACGACCAACGGTCTGATGGCCAAGAGCCTCGACGACCATCTGTCGAGGCTGTCATTGCGCGGTTGGATCAAGCTCCTGGTACGGAAGGCAGTACTCCTCGTCAGGGCTCGCATTGTGAGGAGGTTCCTGTCTCTGAGGCCCTAACCACCGATAGCTTGGACCCTGCTCCCGACACCGGTGTACAACCATTTTTTTTATAATTTTTAAATGTTTTTTTATGACTTGTTTTTATAGAAATATATTTAAAAATGTAATTATAGTGTAGAAAATTTAATAAACGATATAAAATAAAATAATAATATAAAATCTGTTCATAATACACTGAAATTTTATAACCCCGAGTCTTATTACAAACTTACCGAGTTTGCAATAATCCGGTGAAATATACAGAACTTACACACGAGTGTCATGGATAAACATAATAATATTGACATCTTATCCATGATGTTGAAGTTTTCAAATGGCACCTGACAGAAAAGTAGAAAGGGAATCGTTTGTCTTGGGATGGACATGTGCAGACGAGGGATGACACGCAAGATACTAAAAGAGTTATGAATATTATGAGTGACAGGACGGAATCAAAGACGACAACGTGTCAACACACAAGTAACATGCGAAAAGCACAGGAAAATGGTGATACATTCTCCAATGTCTAAATAAATATCAAGTATTAGTACGTAACACAAGCTTTTTGTATCTGTAATAGCTCTTCAAAATAATTATATTTTGATGAACCTTTTAAAATCGCATGCAATTACTGAACTAAATTGATTCACGGTTGCAGTTGTATTCAATTAGTAAGTCCTTAATTCATATAAGTTGATTGATACAATCTGTTTCACAAAACGGGAATGGTACGCCACCATTAGCGTAATTTCTATTAATTTGCAATTTCATTAACAAAATACCTAATATATATGTTTGGTTTTTTATGTTTGTTACTTATCTGAATCATGCCTCGTTCAAATAGTGGTAAATGCATATCCTGTGAAGGGGATCTAAACTGGCACCGTGTTTGGGATTGGTCAAGAAATACTCCATTTTACGAGATTGTCTCTGCAGCGGCCGACTCGAGGTCAAAGACGCTCTGTCTTTGACCTCGTTAGTTGTTCAATTGGCAAAATTCTTGTTAGATTCAATTTAAGTTCAATCAACGTAAAGAAGAAGAAGAATCATGCCTCAACACTGTACGGCTAAAATTAGAAACATGGCTAGACCATGGCTTGGATTAGGAGAAAGGATTACATGTATTCCGGTAGTAACATTTCTGTGTGATAATTTTAGACTTCCACACAGGTGAAGCTGCTGCAAAAAGCTAGTAACAAAATAAAGCTAGCATTTCCCAAAAATATCCATCAAATTAATCGCTCTAATAGTTGAATAGCGTGCTGTTGTTAACCAGTGACGTGCAATGATAGTTTGAAATAGTTTCAAACGTTGTATTGCTCATTATTTAAACATTTTCGCTGAACAACGTATTATAAATTTATCGACAGAAATACGCGATCACTAAAGCCCTAGCCATACTACGTATCAGAGAATATCGAACTTTCGGATAAACTAGGGTTTTGTTATTCACAATGCGAGATTTAGACCGCTATAAAACATTTTGGTGTAGTGACACCTAAATGTGCTTTTGGTTGAAGACGAGAATATAAGTTGAGATTTAAGAAAAACAAAGCTTATATCTAAACTAATATTATATTTTGTAACATAAAAGAAATACCAGCGCGTAGACTACATCTGTTTATATTCTGCAGTTTTTTATGCAAATATTATTTCTCTGTTTACCATGTAGCACGAAACATAAAAGAATATACATTTCAGCAAGCAAAACATAATATGTAGAAAAGGAAAATAAGCTACCTTTTCAGTGAAACTGAAGTAAATAACGCCTTCATTTAATTCAACAATATAAATAACGTCCACAAAACAAGTAAGCGGCTCGATTACACCTTCAAACAAAAGAGTCCAGTATAAACGCAGCTTGGTTTTAATAAACCGAGTACTCTGCAAGCGGTGTCAGTTATGAATGTTATGTTATTATGCATAGTGTAATAAGACGCAGCAACAATGCTCACGGTACCTACAGCGTCTGCTGTAAAGCATAATGTGAGCGTAGTTTCAGGAGCAGAAAGCCCATTTACCTTTTGTAGTGGCTTTGTGCTCGCAGACTGCGGGTTAAGCGGCGCTGCGCACCGGGGACAATGGCTCGGACCTTTTTTAAGATGCCTCTCTCATTTCTTGCTGCCAGCAATTCCCGAAACGGAATGGTTTCGAGTTGATCAAATTGGTTCCGTACGGTTAAAGAAATGTTTAAAGACAGAATGAATTAGTTTTGCTGACGTCTTTTTTGTTTTATCTATCAAGAATTTCAATGTCTATACGAAATATATCTCGTTCGTACTGTATAAACATTATAAGTGAACGAAAGTTTATGATAGATGTATTCATAACGTAAATGGCACGAAAATGCGGCTTTTTTACATAATATTTCAGTGCAAATATTGTGTGTAGCTTCTTTATTACTTTTGGACTAACATATAAAACAGTCTCAGTCAAAATATTATTTTAGGTCTGTTGGTTTATTTGCGCGTTATATGAAACAGCTTATACGGTCTGTCTGCAATGCTATATCTTCTAATTGGATTTTTGAATTTGTATTTGGTATTTTTGAACATAATTGGTTTTTAAATTTTAATTAATAGTATATGGACCGATAGGTAAATTTATATTTGATATTTTTCAACATAATTGGTAATGGTTTATAAATTTCAATTAAGGGGCTGAATACTCAAAATAGGCTTTCTTTTAAACATTTTTTAGCCAAATCTATTGAAGATGTGGCAGCAGAAAAAAGATATGTTAATCTTGATCATATTGCCGAAAACTTTGTTGTGGCCGAAACACGTTTACGCACAAAAGCCTCGATACAATTGAATGGCAAAGTTACCTCTTACCGTGATCTTCAAAAGATTTTTCCGGTAATACTGACCAGCGTACATTTGTACAATTAACAACAATAACGTATCATAAAAGGACGCAAAACTTCATTGTCTTATATATTGAAGTATCATTCATTATTTTTAAGTAATTCATATTATTATGTTTTGTAAAAAAGTCTATACAAATTCCATCGTGCTTCTCTTGCCATCCAGTGCAATTCGACAGTGACCGCTTTGCGGCGTTGCTAGGTGGACGTATGTCGCTTTTTTCCGCAAAAAGCAAAAATAATATTCAATTTATTTCTCGTCAATTCAATCTGTCAAAAAAATATCAGGTATAATGCGGCCAGATCATGTAGCCTGGTGGCTTTAATTGGAACTAACGAAATCACAAGTAATATTGTCAAAGTCTGTATTATTTTTATTTTTTGGCACTACCGCTGTCACTGGCATCTATATTTTTGTTGTATTATAAACGACTCACGTCGTTTAGTTTACTTACTAAGTCCATAACTAAAAAGTATTTGAACCTCTTTGAAAATACAACAAATGTTATCTCAATTTGAATTAAACAATATTTAAAATATAGGTGAGGTCGAATACTATTTTAACCTTCTTCGTTCATGTGAAAACAATAGGAGCAAAAAACACAGAACATGGAATGGTCGTACCAACCACGCTGGCAGTTTCTCGAAATGACAGAACTAATTCTTCGTATCCATTTGTTTCAATCTTTGTTTCTTTCTAACATACGGCACCTAGAACTGACCAAAAACATTTCAAATTCGTGAGAAATGATAATCTATTTCTCACGAATTTGACATTTTTCGTCATTTCAACCAAAAATCGTCCACATGTGGACATAAAGCTCACCAAGAATCACCACATTGATCAGTCCTGTATTTCTCGCAATTAACTATCCCAATTGCAATAACGGGCTACAATAATAGTTTGTTAGTCTATTAATATTGTTAAGCTAATTATTAATTGATCTTATCATTTTGCCAAATCGGCACTGACAATTCTTATTTATTAACAAAAAATCCGCCGATCGCCCTGGAGAGTAAACGCAAAGACTTACACTTGGGGATTGCCAGAGAGTTACGCAGCATTCTGGATGTAAAAAGAAAAGACCGAATACGGAACACGCTGTGTTCCAAAACGGGCATAATAGACGTGGGTAAAAAGGCTGTTCGGCTCAAATGGGCCAATGCCATTACGGCTCACGTTAGTAGCATGCAAATTGACCGCTGGGCAAGCCTCCACAATCTTGAAGATGGAACGCACCGTTGAGGCCGGCCCAGAAATTGGTGCCGAGATGATTTGGACGCGTACCGTGAGGGCTGGTTCTAGACGGTGCGGGAAAAGAATGTCTGGTATGACTTAAGTGTACTCTTATGAATTTAATTGGGGATGGATGAAGAGGGAGGGGACGGCCAAAGAAAAGATAGATGGACTGTGTGAGGAGTGATATTAAAGAAAAGGGAGTCAATTATAGCGTGGTGCGGGACAGGACGATATGGAAGAAGAAAACGTGTTGCGCCGACCCCAAGTAACATGGGACAAGGGCAGGTAGATGATGATGATGATGATTTCAGACTTTTACCGGTAAGACTTAGTAAATCTGTTTTACCGATAAATAATAAGTTTCAGAGTAGTTTTTTTTTTAAAACTGAAACAACAGTTCGGCTTTTACAGTAACATATACGTGGTTGTGAGGCATACACTGTTTTTAGTATTTATGTTTTCCTTTTTAGGGTTCCCTACCCAAAAGGCAAAAAACGGAACCCTTATGGATTCGTCATGTCTGTCAGTCCGTCCGTATGTCACAGCCACTTTTTTCCGAAACTATAAGAACTATGCTGTTGAAACTTGGTAAGTAGGTGTATTCTCTGAACCGCATTAAGATTTTCGAACAAAAATAAAAAAAAACTGAAACTCATTTTTTTTTTTCATCCTACCTGTACGTGGGGGTATCTATGGATAGAACTTCAAAAAATGATATTGAGGTTTCTAATATATTTTTTTCTAAACTGAATAGTTTGCGTGAGAGACACTTCCAAAGTGGTAAAATGTGTCCCGCCTCCCTAAAACTTCTAAAATAAGAGAATCATAAAAACTAAAAAAAATATATGATGTACATTACCATGTAAACTTCCACCGAAAATTGGTTTGAACGAGATCAAGTAAGTAGTTTTTTTTTAATACGTCATAAATTGTAAACCACAATTTAACAAGTACGGAACCCTTCGTGCGCGAGTGCAACTCGCACTTGGCCGGTTTTTTTTATTTATATAGATAGATAAAGTTTACATGACCGTGTTTTTTGCGCCCTGTCTATTTGTTTTTTAACTCTAATATACAGAAAAGCGGCACCACGTGACCTCACCACAGAGGGCTGATGTATATCAAAACCCAGTAAGTGCTTTGTAATTATTATATTCCAGGATAGCGGAAAGTCATCTTGTATTAGTAATTAAATGATATATTAAGATTTCAAGAGAATACTAAACAAGGAATATGAACCTACTAATTTGTACAAATAATATTAATAGCGTCATACATTCTATTGCATATTTTAAACATGCCTAAAAAAGACAATTCCAAACCTAGTAAGTTTTGGATATTTGCTAATTTAAGGTGTCTTTACAATTTGATGTGACTTTCCTATTGTAAATAATGATAAAATTGATTACTGAAAGCACCAAATCTCAATTCAAAATTAAAGTTTCCAGTTTAATATTGCACAGTCCATTTCAGTATAGTAAAACTCATTAAAATAATATAAATAAAATTATCTAGCTATTAAACCAATATAAAAAAATGTAACGTACTGTGTTTTTATATGTGGCAGTCGCATAGAAGCAGACATAATTATAATATTTATTCAATTTGCACGGCAAAGACTCGTATGACACTAGCCAGATTACCTATTTTAGTGATCTTTATTTTCGTAGCAATAAGGTTGCATTCTTAGGCAAAATAACAGTGAACGATCTGATGTCAGATGCTAGCCGCCAGTTTGAAATAAGAACTTGCGCGGTAATATTTTTGTAAAATCATCGGAAGAGTCCGATTATGATGTGGGCCTCTGTGGTCGGCCTTGTGTATTTAATTTTCAAATAATTTTCCCTCCAATTTAAAGTTTGCCCCTAAGCTATCGATGACAGTGGGCGTGGCGTAGAACCTCAGATGTCGATTGTCAACTGTTCGACTACAGCCCCTTAATAGTATATGGACCGACAGGTACCTCCTACGCTGCCAAAACGTATTCTTAATTCTTTATTATACACCAAAAACAATATTGAAAACAATGTGATAAAAAACACGAGCTTAACTTATTGTTGAGTTCTCTTACAGCAAACCCTAGAGATTGACAGATAATGATGACAAAAAAAGGTAGGATCCAGTGTACAATTTTAAAATAACATAATAATAATCTTAAAAATAAATCATAAATATAAACATAAGTACATAAATAAATATATATAATGTTAGTAGATATATATATATATATATATCTACTAACATTGCGTTAAAAGGAAATGCTCTTTAATTTTCCCCTCAAAGACATCGAGCAAAGGGCTATCACGTAGGGAGTGTGGGAGAGAATTCCAGAGCCGCACTGCCGTTACAGAGAAAACGAGCGTATCTTGGTGCAGAAGGGTGTACACTGCACTAGGTTGATCCAAATCATTTTAAAGTCAATATTTAATTCACTCATAACTTATCTTAACTAGTTGTAATTACCGAAACAATAGAACAGCTATTGTGTCTTGCGTGTACACGTTTCGGGCACTCAAGGGCTTACTCATGCAACACGCTTAATCTATAACATGTTAAGGAAAAACACCTGTCTGTAAAGAGGTATCGTGTTACCCTGCTACTGGGTTGTGGCGGTCAGATAGGCAGTCACTCCATGTAAAACACTGGGTACTCAGCTAAATTCGGTAAGACTGGAAGCCGACCCCAATATAGTTGGAAAAAAGGCTAGGCAGATTGATATATTGATTGTTTAGGAAAAAAATAATGTAAAAAGTTATTGTATAACTCTCTAATATACCAGGCAAGTGACATTCATCACTTGAACTTGGCAGGAATCTGAGTTAATATCTCACATGAGAAATTAACTCAGATATGTGACAAACTGACATGTACTGCTCCATCCCCTAGTAGGTGCATTCCGGAAAAGTGTTTGGATATAAATAAACCAGATGAGGTGGAGGCTGATCCTTTGATTTCGTTACAAGGTGAATTGAACTATTAGAAGCAGCTGAAGGGCCCTCTTGTTGAAATAATCTTAAACAAGATGCGAGAGATTTGCTCCATGGTCCTTGGCACCATGCATGATATCTCTCTCTCTCTCTCTTGGTCGGTCTCACATGTCTGAGGATCGTAGTCAGCATCAGGGTTATTCAGGGCATGATATAGTAAGTATAAAGATATGATAAATCGTACTTGTGATGATTTTAGACAAATTGTGGATGGATTAAGAGACTCCACCAGTGATGGCCAAAACGCAGTATACTGCAAAATGAAAGGAAGCTTGACGGGCTTTTTTACTTGGTAAACCACCCCGGAACCCCTTCCGAGCAACGCTTGTTCGGGCATATCCCTGGAGAGATTGGAAAAGCGCCTCCTCTGAGCTTCGCTATGCACGGCAGCACGTGATCACTGTGCCACCGTCTTTCCTGGAGTCACTTGGTAGGTGGACAGAGTCCCCAGACTGAACGTTCACGTCACCGGAGCCCCGCCTGCCTATGATGCAGCTGGGGTTTCGTTGTTTTAGGCATGGAGGCGGTTGCATCCCCAATGCCTTCTTCTCCGAGAGTGATCGAAGTTTGATGGCTCATCAAATTACAATTTCCAAAAATGCTAACATTATCAGATTTATCATCATGTTATAAGAGGCAATAATATTCACAACGGATCTTTGTGTCTCTGAATTGGCTGCAAGAGCCTACGCAGTAGCTATTTTTGTTTCAATATTGAAAGTGAAGATAGCATTGTATAACTGTCTCTTTCACTCCGCTTACGTTTGTCTCATCATCCTATCTCGCTTGCTCTATGAAGTTAATTTCTTGCGCAATAGTTGACAGAGCCAACTTCAGAGACACAAAGATCCGCTGTGAATATTATACAGAATACATTCCAAAAAAATAATACACAAGCAGAACCGCGTGCAAACTGCTCTATACAAACTTAACAACCCACATCTTACAAATATTATAAATACGAAATTTTGGTTAGACGCGTGAATGTTTGTTAAACAATCACGCTAAAACTGCTGAACGGATCTGGATGAAATTTGGTACACAGATAGATTATAGTTTGAAATAGCACATACTTTTAATCCCGGTATAATATTCCCTTGGGATAAGAAAACCCTTTTCACTCGTGTGCAGCCGCTCGCAGAAGCTAGTAAAAATATAAAGGAAAAACTTTTCCGCGAGAAAACAGCAAAGATTACTGATGCAACGTACTAAATACATTACCTGTACGAAGTGTAACAACATGTAAGAGCTGCTAACGTTGATAAAACTTTAATAACGGTAAAGTTTGCTTGCCCCCGTTCACTTAGAGCGCGCTAAATTGTTGCAGTTGCGGTCACATCGCTAAACTAAATCCAATATTGGAATTTGACCCTTATCTCGTCTATTAAGTTCAGTTGGGTTGTTAGTCTTGTAAATTACGACCAAACAACCGCACGGATTTTATGAGTGCTTTTAAGACGGGCTTGGAAATTCATTGTCTATTAATAAAGCTTTACCCCATTTGGTGCGAAGATTTTTAGGGTAACTTAAAATTCAATTGCGTGAAAAAGCTGTCCGTCTGTAGCTAAAAATATTTTATTCGTCAGATAATATATAATGGGAGTGGGAGCCGGATGATGGGCGTCGTCGCCGGGGGAGGCCTAGGAAACGCTGGCGTGCCGACTTGTAGGCGTTTGCGGGAGATTGGCAGCAGATGGCAAATAATAGGGAAGAGTGGAAAGCTATAGGGGAGACCAGCAGTGGGACAGTATAGGTTGAACAAAAAAAAAACAAAAAATATATAATTTACTTTATATATAATATAACTACCTATATAGAAAGTATTATTAGGTTTTAGTTTTTTGATAGTATTAATTCGTTAAAATTTTCGTTTTGACTATATCTCGTATATTTATTAGGAAAACTTTGTAGCTTTGTTTGAAATAATTTGTTGTATTAGTTTATTCCTAATATTTATTTTTGACTAACAATTCCTAATATTCCTTATTTTATAAAAACAAATATTGAATGAAAACGCCGACGGCGCTCACAAGAGTTTGGCTGATATAAAGTAGGTGTTTCATTTTGTCAAGTTTTATTTTATTTTATTTAAATTTATCTATATCAATGTAGCGGCACCAACGCCGCCACTTAAAAAAAACATGACGGCACACAAATCCTGCATCGCGCAAGTAAAGTTTTCGGCGCGATTTGAATGTATACAACAGTCCGACATCAACCGTCGGGCAGTTGCCCGGACCAGACACAACACCCGTCAGGTCGGAGGATCCTCCCTTTTCTATGGAGGTTTGTGGGACTTTACACCTTGTTCCACATACCTTAAACTGGTGACCCCGAGTATGAACGTCAGCGCAGCCTTCGTGCAGAGGTACTACACCATGACGTCATCACTTCCTCAAGCTTTCGAGCAGCGAGTCATCAGCCAGCCAGAACCCAAGTAATCTACGAGGGTATCCTGACCTCAGCATGCAGCAGACGCGCATTCCTGGTCATCATCCTCAACCTGCATCATCACTCCGACCCACTGGAGCCTGCAGCAGCATCCAGACGCAATGGGACATCATCACCCCGACTCACTGGAGCATCATCCCTCCAACGCCGCCACTTAAAAAAACATGACGTCACACAAATCCTGCATCGCGCAAGTAAAGTTTTCGGCGCGATTTGAATGTATACAACAGTCCGACATCAACCGTCGGACAGTTGCCCGGACCAGACACAACACCCGTCTGGTCGGAGGATCCTCCCTTTTCTATGGAGGTTTGTGGGACTTTACACCCTGTTCCCCCCCCAAATCAATATTATTATTTTTTTTCCATTTTTGGTTAAATTGTAAGTCAGAAAATAAAAAAGAGGGCTACTGTGATACGAGCTTCTTAAAAGCGGACGGAAGGAGGACCTTCCACCAATTAGAGCTCTTAGCCGAAATAGAGAAAATTTTCTTCATAGTGTTGGCGACGATTTTGGCCTGGCTGGGCCAAGCTGCTGGGCCAAGCTTTTGGGTGGAATTGGTAAAAAAAAAAATTACCAATAACAATATAAACTATAATCTTATGTTATCCCTTTGACAGTCTTCAGAGATTGGTACTGTGAATGTGCAGGATTAACATAAGTCTAATTCTACAGGATCTGGTTATTGATCCCATGATAGAGCCACAAAGCCCAATATTCCTACAAAGAATACATACAATTAGTCATCAACATCCGCTGACTATCTCCCCCAGCATAACTTCATCTCAATCCCAACGTCCTGCAACTCTCTCCTCGCGCCAAAGGCATCGTTCGTTAAGTCTTAATTTTTTTGGACCAGCAGAACCTGGCGTCCCCACTTTGAAATATCCATAAAACGAATTGCGGTATTCGTACCAAAAATATGTGCATTCATGTCGTAGGGAGGTACTTACTGACCACGGTTTACCTGAAAAATACATGTTGATCTTTTAAAATCATAACGATATTGCTTCAAGTGCCGAGCAGCGTAATAAAAGCCATCTTTATTTATTTATTATTTTAACCTATACAAAATGAAAATTCACAGCCATGAAGGCACAGAACCGGTTTCGCAACTAAACAAAACAAATACAAAATTGTTCTCCAAAAGATCGGGGCAATAAATTATGCCCTCTCTACTCTGCGCTTTTTAAATTGTATAAAATAACAATGACATTCTCTTAGTTGAAAACCGTTACTTCCCGTTCCTTCTTGGAGAACAATATTTTCCAATTTAAGTGACAAAGTGCACTTAGGTCGGCTTGTCTGAAACCAAAACTTTGCCATTTGAACTACAGACCAAGCTGCAACTAAAGAAGGAAAACTTTTTTTAAACTATACGCTTTCTTCCGATAGTTGTGCCGCCGACTCAATGATTATTGTCGACAGTTTTCAGATCGAGTAATTGTTTACTTTTCGATAAAATTATGTAGAGTTCAGTGCGTGCTACGAAAGATGAGACTTGAAACACTACGTGGTTTGACTTGCGCAGTATAGATTTTAGGTCTCTTTAACGGTATGAGGTCTAAGTGTGGTAAAAAAATAAGGCGTCATCGGGGCAGCGGACACAGCGAGGGAGGAGCGGTCAAGTCTCATCTTTCGTGGCACGCACTGTACTTAGTTATTTTTGTTACATTTTTTTTTATTAATATTGGTATCACTTTGATTTTGCGTCCTTTACAATAATTAGGTTTAGATTACTACACGATCAAAATATCTGTGCACATCATACGTTAAGCGCCCCACTCTCGCGTACCTGCGCGGCGCCTCGCGTTCACCTCGTGCGTCAATGGCGAGAGAGAACGTCAGAGTGACGTTGACAGCTCTAAGTGCATACTTATTTTGACCGTGTAGTTCAGTAGAACTCATTTGAGAACTATTTGAGTCTCAACCTAGCGACTTGCCCCGACTTCGAACGGGTGCAATTTACTAATGAAGAAAATAAGATACCTACGTACATACAAAATACTATCCAAATTTCCTTTAAGTATATATATATATATATAAGAATAGATAGAAATATGTAAATAGCAGACTTAAAAAGAATCAAGATATATATTTACGATACCAATCTGAACTGTTACTAAACCTTGTAAAAAATAGAAAAGGCAATAAATAAAAAGAAGATTTTTTTAGTCTCAGAGATTTTCCATTTTGTGAAACTATAAGGTCTACTAACAACACTACTTTGAGCACGTAAAAACATGAAAATTACAAATTGTATGCACTGAGTTTAAAAAAACATATTTTATTTGTTTTACAAGCGTCATATTTTAGTTTAAAGCGTTTGTTTCAATCAAACATTGAAAAGCTTTCAGCGGATTTCGAAGCTTGTACAACTGTACGTACCTATGTGCGTGAAAATCGAATAGTGATTCTATTTTCTAAGCTATCAATGCAATATTCGAATAAAATTTTAAAAGTGGAGAAGTAAAAAATAGTAAAAGGAAAAAACAAGTACTTTAAAATTCTAAACGAAAGAATAATATTTAAAGTTGGAGAAAGAAAACAGGAAATATGTCCATTTCGCTAATATAACCTTTGTTTCTTGTTTAGGTACATTACAACTTACAGCAGACTGAGGTACTATGTACAACGTCTGAGACGCTTCCTTTAATTATATTCTTTTCTATACTAGTTCGGTCAAAATAGACATTCTAGGTTACATTAATAATAATAGTCGCATAGATCTGAAAATTGGTGTAAATATTGGGAACACCATAACAAATGAAATGTTAAAAGTCCCCATAGATCAAATGCAATAAACACATCTGCAAAAAAATATTTCAAGATCAGTGTTCGTAAAAATGATTATTTCGCTTTTCAGCCAACCGGTAAGTTTTATCATAAAAAACCAGCCAAGTGCGTGTCGGACTTCGCACATTTAGGGTTCCGTACCAAACCGCAAAATCAAGTTGGTGGCATTAGGAAAAAAGAAGAAATTTCAAAGAAAAAATCTGATTAGTCAATATATTAGTATTTGTTGGTAAAATATACGTAATAATAAACATTATCACCAAATTTCAAGTTTTTAAGTCAATGGGAATAAAATTTTGAAAAAAGAGCTGTCTTTGGCTCTAAACAACGATAACCCACTTGATCGGGTAGGTCAATATTTTTCTTCAAATTCCCTTAACAATTTGTATGGCTTTGGGTCAACAAGATGCTTATACTGTGAAAATTTGAAGACTGTAGCTCTAACCGTTTGACTGTAAAACCTGTGACAGACGACGGACAGACAGACGGACAGCCACGCGAGTGACAGCAATACAACAAAGCCCCGTTTGGACTCTCCGGGCACGGAACCCTAAAATCTGATTCAAACAAATTTACTAGACAAAAATGTAGATCATGCAATTATCAACAACTTCCTGAGCCTAGTACACGATATAATTAACGTACTTATCATTCTCATTAAAAGAAAAATCTTTTACAAAAAGTTTTTAAAACTATCAAATATAGCGGTTTTTTATACCAAATATTTTATAAAGGTAAATAAACAAAGTTATTATAGGAACTGCATTTAATGAGGAAGATAGGTATACTCGTATGTGTTTTTTGGCGCATAAAATCGCAATTAGATGAAATCACTGAATAATATTAAACAGAAGGAGATGTAGTATGAAGTCATGAGGTACTTATGATCATAATATCCGTACCACATCGGTGCACTACATCGTCTTAAAAAGCGTATCCCATAAATAAATACATTCTTGGGATCCAAATCACGTCCCCATACCAACGAATACTTAAACATTTATTTGTAAGGGGAAACAAACTTCGGAAAGCCAGAATTTGATGTGCTAAGACGACACGCGTCTCATTAATTATACATCCGAATGATACCATTAAAACAAAAATAATTATATTATCTTGATCATTCATTTGGGAATCGTACTTAAATAGTAATAAGGAGCGAGTGACTCCGAAGACGCTCCGTAGGCCTCCCCACGAGGTGGACAGATGACCTCGTGAAGGTGGCGAGAGTCCGCAGGATGCGACACGCACGGGACTGGTCAATGTAGTGACGCTTTGGGGGAGGCCTATGTCCAGTAGTGGACGTCTTTAGTCTGATATAATGATGATGATGAATAGAAAAAGTCCAGTAATGTTTTCCATTTTCGTGACACTCTCCCTTAAAGTATCTATGTCCCTTCCCGCGTTTAACCTAACATACTACAAAACCCGTACACTTGACTACACCGTACCCCGTATTTTGGTCGAAACGTTATATGTGAGCTAACAGTTTTCATAACCGAGTCGTCGCGTCAGCTCGATACGTTTACACATAGCAGAGAAAATCTATTGTGACAGACGGACAGACGATTGACTGATCGCACCGGTAACATTTTCCTCGCTTTCCTGTATAAAACTCATGTAATTATTCGATCAATAAAATGTTGTAGATGTTGTAGAATAGATGTGAAATGCTAATTCGAAACTTGCACGCGCGCATACGCTCAATGAAATTATTAATTCCGTTTGCGAAGGAGATAATTTTGCAGAATGCTTGCGTTGTTTGAGTTTAATTAATTCGAGGCTTGTCAACGGTGGTTGTAATTTCTACTGCGCGCCTGTCTGAGGCATGTATCTCGTTACTGTAATCACCTAACGTTCATTTAGTGTTGATATCTCGAGGAACGTGTGATGAGATGATACAGAGATATTAATTAGGCACTATTGTTAGTCACGTAAGCTTTAACCACGCTTTAAGTTTCGTACCAATTCAACGTTTAAATACGAATACAGTGACATAAATAAAATATTACGGTCTAGCTTCGAATAGGAAACAAATACCAAATAAGTTCGATGCTTTCCGAGTCGTGAAAACCGATAGGTAGACTCCCCAACGCACGCTGAGCCAAACGGAATCCGTACCATATTTCATGTTCTCTACGTTATGCGCTTTGTGAAAGAAAATACATTTTTCACTATCTTTAGAGCTTTCACAGTATATTTTCTTTATTTGTTTCATTCTGTATCCGATAGTTTTTATGGTGCGAAACCGTTTAAATTGGATTCGAGATTGTTAAATTTATGGTTTTATTTCTTGTCGTAAGTTTAGTCAATTAATGTAACGCAATCTCTGAATAAAACATAGTTGAAATTTGGGTCAAGGGTCATATCGACGCGTGTAACTGGAAAAACTCAATGTACGAAATTGGAAAGCATTCAAACGAGTTCCGCAGAATGATTTCTCGTTTGCCGACACTTGGTAACGATTCATTTGAGAAACTCATTTGCGCGGGGCCTCCGGAGAACGATCCTCATTTGCGTTTGTAGTGGAACTGGAACGTGCTGCTTACATTGTTACATATCGAGTGGAAAAGCAAACATATGAAGGCCTCCATCAAGAGTACGATCGCTATTTATACAACAAAATAATCTCAAAATATCCATGTAAGTTTATGTCTCGCCTTCTTTATGCACATAAAATAACCAAGTATGCAGAATTGCATCTACCTTGTACTGTGCTATCTCTTGAAACTGTCTTTACACACAGCTGCGTAACAACAAAAGGCTGTTGAAATCTGCACTCTGCTTGCATCACGAGTTGTGAAGAATGCTCGACTTTTAGAGTATGTAGGGGAGCAACGGAACAGTGACATCTTCCCACTTAGCGTTCTCGACTGGCGAAGACGACTCTTCGTCATTTAAAACAAAGGGTGAAATTGCCCGCGGTAGCATGCATTCTGCAGACGTTGTCTCTTGTCCGTTGACCGCAGTCGAGGGCACTGTGGGCACACGTTACATAATATGTCGCTCAACCAACTTTTTGCTGTTTCGCTAAAAGGGTTTTTCACAGAGTAATTTTTAAGTGACAAATACGAATTTTGTGCTTTTGTAGAAATATAATATACTCAAACAGATGGAGAGTATTGACCGCACGTGTGAGCTCGAAGTTTTCAGTACAACAAGACGCCTTATTTCAGTGCAAGCAAGAACCCAAGGTCTGACACAACACGATATGAAAACAATAACGTTTGTCTGTTCGCACCACGAGCTACCAATTTTTAGAACGAAATCTAATTAGCAAGGATGAAAAGCAACAAAAATAGGTGTGTTGTAATATTTCAACGTTGATTAAAAGCGGAGTGACGTCAACCCATGGGTCGCTATGAATATTCAGACGTTTATCCCGACGTTGACGTTTCATTTAAAGAGCGCCCGATGACTTTGTAATTTTTTAAGTAATATTAACGTCAACAAAAAGGCCTGAAGTGACCCAGCATTAAAGTCAGCTTATGACTGAGAGCGTGATAGATTGCCGACCGCCCGCCGTTCTCGTTTATTTTTTATTAAATGCCTCGGCATCTGGCTTCAATTGCGGTAACAGCTTTTTATCGTATCTCACCGCTTGATACTTGCGCAAATGCTCATAAGTTACTCAAACAACAAAAATATTTCTTGGATAATTTTAGTTTACATTGGTAAAATTATACCAAACGTCCCACGCTGTTAGTTAAACATACTTTTTTAGTATTTAAGCTGCAGTTAAATTAACAAAACGTTTGCCTTTTAAGAAACTTATTGACTTACAGATGAAAAAAAAATCGATGAACAAATAAGTAAGAATAGACGAAAACCGCGAAGTTTTCAAACAAAACAAGCTGAATTCAAATCTAAAACGTGCTTGAAACCACGCTATCGTAAAGGACACGGCTAAACACAAAACCCAATGAACCAGAAGAGAATGATGCGCACAGATTTTTCCAGACTCAGGCTTTTACATAGTTTGCTGAGCCAATTTTATACTTCACGTCGAGAAATGTATATTTCAGTATTTTTACATTACTTTCACGTCAAAGTGTAAGTTGGATCTTGAGAAGCAACAACTTTCTACTCTTTGTTCGAAATGTAAATATGGACTGGCTTGTTTAAAAAAGGCGGTAATCAATTCGATACGTGGAATATGATGTATGTTGGAATTGGACAATATTAAAATATGTTACTCCATGTGGGCTTCTAAATATGTGTGCCAAATTTCAAGAGTGTATGTAAAACCTATCTATATGTTTATTCCTATTTAATTGTAAAAACAATAAGTAAAGTCGCATCATAAGATGTGTAAGAAAATAATGCATAATATTCTGATATGCATTATTTTTGTAAGCATTATTACACATAGTCGGGTATATTATTAATTTGTTTTTTTTTGTTTTGTGGTCGTTAGTTATTAATTGAATTCCTCAATAATGTTAATAGTTCCACCATTATCTAACCAGAAAGTTTAGGACCTGACCCAAACTTCTGATGCTTTGAGAACAGCATGGACAGAAGAAATCCTTCTCTAGAATCAATTTACTCTTATAATGAGTGACTCGATGTCTAAATCAATTTTCACTTATGTGCACAATCCCAAATAATCGGTAGAATCATGATAGGTCAGTAGTGTCTCCATCTTTTAAACTGATGGCGGAAGATACTTCTAATATAGATTATTTAAGTCATGACACATTGAAGCATTATTAACTTTCAAAACTTTCACGTTTCATAATTGAGAAACAGTATTGAGTATCAGTATTGTTTATCAGTTATTACTTAGTTATGAATCGTTTTGTGTTATTTATTTTTCAACTCTACACACTATGTCTACATCTCTTTTTTTCATCTTTCCTTTCGCAGGTGTGCTGGAAGAGATTTCTATAGAAATAAGCATCACCTAAGTACCTATTTTTCTGTTTCTTCTTCTTGTCTGTATATTATGTGTGTGTGCTTAAATGGTTAAATAAATTAATAAACAATATATCACGGGAATTTATTCACAAAACGTTCAATCGGTTCCAAAGGTTGTCTGTAAGAGATTGCCCTGTGCGGTAAGACCGCCCATTGTACACTTTGTTTTTAAAAATGATTGTTCTGTATGTTTGTATTTTTGTGGTGTACAATAAAGTATATAATAATAATAATAATAATCTGTGGCTCGACTTGACAGACGGCTGCCAAAAATTTTTCTCCACGATTTTTTTTACAGAATATACAATTTTAAGTATCTAAATTGTGCAGAACACCATGAAACCAAGAAAAAAAAATAACACAATAATTTTATCATCAATAACCGACTTATAAATGGAACATGAATCGAGAAAAACTATGACGACGTCATGCTAACGAGAGCTGCCGCCGCTTGACAAGCACGCCTACCACTTCCGGCCTCGTCGCCCAGCTCCGCCTCGCCGCCGCCGGAAACCAGCCCCACCGTGAGTGCTGTGACACCGGCCGTGGCAGTTGCGTCGAGCTCGAGCGACGAGTACTTCTCTCCGCCGACGACACCACCACCTGCGCGTCGACGGGGAGGACGCCGGCCGCCGGACTTCTTAGGACCTCGAGGCTTACCGGTCTCTGATAGGGTCCCAGCACCCGGCGGAAGAGTGCAGCGCATGAGATGGACACAATCCATTAACGAAAATGTCATGCGCGCATACTTTGGGGCTACAGAGGGAGGAAACAACCTGACCGCGTACCGTGTCCGGATGCTCTCTTTGTTTCAGGTGCTTGAGCCAGCCGTCAACGTTTCGGCCCAACGACTTTCGGATCGGGTGCGGGTCATCCAGCGTAATCGTATGTTGGATGATACTGTACTTGATCGCCTCCGAACGGAAATGGGTAACCGTGTCACTGCCCCATCGTCGCAGGCTGTTGTACCACCACAGTCAAACCATATTGCCATCAATGCTGACGTGGAGAGTAGTGACAGGGTTACAAACGTAAGTACCCAGTGCAATGAGGAATTGAGGAGTGCTTTGGAGTGTGCTATTCGGGATTGTCGCTGCATGCCACCCGAACTTAGGCCACGATTACCTCGTTTGCCCATGCATAACAAAAATGGGGCGCTGGTGGCTGTTCTGGATTCGCAGTTGTCAAACTATTTTGATGACTGCGAAGACCTCACTGATGCACGTTCGATTATGTACTGCGTGGCTGTAGCGGCATGTCGTGTAGCTCATGTCAAATTTGCAGATGACAGAGCTACACGACCGAAACCAGCCGTACCGGCTTGGCAGTGCAGGATCGAACGTCGTATTGGTGGGGCCAGAGCACTCATCGGCAAACTAATTTGTTTCAGGGAGGGCAATAGTCGCCCAAGAGTGATGCGCTTTGTGAGACGGGCGTTTTCGGGGACTGATGTCAGCCCCCGAGACTATATATCCCATGTCACAGAGCGCATCGACTTCCTGAAACAAAAAGTGTATGCATGGGCAAAACCGTATTCGTGGGTACGGGCGGAGAGTGGGGCGATACACCCAGAGTCGCACATTCCAAAGTAATGAAAGGTGGGTTTATCGGGCTTGGGAGCGACCCGACCAAGGTGTGACTGATACGCACCTGCCGGATGATGACGCTATGTGTTCATTCTGGCGCAGCATCTGGTCGGTGCCTGTCAGTCACACCGAAGGTGAATGGACTCGGGAGGTCGAACGAGCGTGTGAGCTAATACAAGAAATGGAGGCTATCACGATCAGCCCCCAAGATGTAGCCCGTGCAGTCCGTCCGTTGCCGAACTGGAAATCTCCAGGACCGGACGGACTGCACAACTTTTGGATCAAGTGGCTACAAAGGTCGCACGCTCGTTTGGCATCTCAGTACCAGGCAGCCTTAGAGTCTGGTTCGCTACCCAAGTTCCTTACAACAGGAATAACCCACCTGCTCCACAAGTCTGGTAGCACCGCGGAACACAAAAATTATAGACCAATTACATGTTTACCAACGGTCTATAAGGTTCTTACATCCATTTTGAGAGTAAAAATTAATAAACACGTTGACAATAACTCCATCATGTCGGTCTCTCAGAATGGATGTGGGAACGGGTCCCGCGGTACTAAGGAGCTACTCCTTATTGATATGGCCATTAGCCAACAGGTTCGGCGTTCCCGAAAGGATCTGTCGACATGTTGGATAGATTATAAGAAGGCCTATGACTCGGTGCCGCATGCATGGCTCATGAGGGTGCTAGAATTGTATAAAATAGATACAACTCTACGCACCTTCCTGATGTCGTGTATGAGTCAATGGAGCACAGTCCTTCGCTATCCAGGATGTCGAAATATCCAGAGGAATAGCGAACCTGTAAGGATCGAGCGAGGTATATTCCAGGGCGATAGTTTGAGTCCACTTTGGTTTTGCCTTGCCTTGAATCCTCTAAGCATGATGCTGGAGAATTCAGGGCTAGGCTATCGGTTGAAGAGAGGTGGTCAGGTTATATCTCACCTCCTTTATATGGATGACTTGAAGCTTTTTGCCCCCAGCAATCTTCGGCTGATGGAGCTACTAAAGGTAACTGAAACTTTTAGTAGCGCCATCAGGATGGAGTTTGGTGTGGACAAATGTGCGGTCATGCATGTAAAGCGAGGGGAGATTGTGGAATCCGTAGGAAATCAACTTGCGGATTCCATAAACCTGAGATCCCTCTCTCCAAACGAAACCTATAAGTATTTGGGTATGTCGGAAGCGTTAGGTATCAGTACTATAGACATGAAGCAATCGTTGAGGGAACGCTTCTTTTGCCGCCTGAGGAAGGTATTCAATAGCCTTCTTTCGGGCGGAAACAAGGTGCGCGCCTTCAACGGTTGGGTCATGCCGGTGCTGATGTACTCTTTCGGCATACTCAAATGGACTCAAACGGAACTTGACGCCCTGGATAGGCGGGTCCGTACACTGCTGACTGCATATCGAATGCATCACCCACGATCGTCAGTCATGAGATTGTATATCCCGCGGAAGTGTGGAGGCCGAGGCTTTTTAAATGCCAAAAACCTCCACAACCACGAGATATGCAATCTCAGAGAATATTTTCTAAACACCGACGTGGGTATTCATCGAGATGTAGTAGCAGTGGACAAGGGACTCACCCCGCTCTCCTTGGCGAATGAGAACTGGCGCAAGCCTGTAGTGCTTGACACTAACGATCGCAGGGAGGTATGGCAGAGTAAGGAGCTTCACGGACGCTTTTTCCGGGCCCTACATGGGTCCGATGTAGACCAAGCAGCGTCCGTAGCCTGGCTGCGTTTCGGTGACCTCTTTGGAGAAACCGAAGGTTTTGTCTGTGCAATTATGGACGAAGTTATCATGACGAATAACTACCGGAGATTTATTGTGAAGGATGGCACGGTTGACATCTGTCGGGCATGTCACCGCCCGGGTGAATCCATCCGACACATTATCTCTGGATGTTCTCGTCTAGCTAACGAGGAGTACTTGCATAGGCACAACCTTGTAGCCAGGATCATCCACCAGCAACTTGCTCTGAAATACACTCTTATGGCATCGGAGGTACCGTACCACAAGTATGTGCCCGACCCAGTTCTCGAAAATGGCAATATCACATTGTACTGGGATCGGTCCATCATCACTGACAGGACTATTGTAACCAATAAGCCTGATATAGTGGTGGTGGACCGAATCGAGAGGCGTGCAATGATTGTTGACATTACCGTCCCGCATGACGGGAACCTCGTGAAAGCCGAGAAAGATAAGCAAATCAAGTATCTTGACTTGGCTCGCGAGGTTGTCGACATGTGGGATGTAAACACAGCGATCATTGTACCGATAGTCGTGTCAGCCAATGGCTTAATAGCCACGAGCCTCGAGCAACATCTTAGGAGGCTCTCGTTAGGCGGCTGGGTCAAGGGCCTGATCCGGAAAGCAGTACTGCTGGACACGGCTCGCATTGTTAGGAGGTTCCTCTCTCTGGAGCCCTGACCGCCGGTAGCTTGGACCCTGTTCCCGATACCGGTGGGCCTCTATTTTCTATATTTTTAAATGTTTTTTTTTATTTTGTGTTTTATAAAAATATTTAAAAATTTAGTTAATAAGAAAAGAAATTAAATATAGGAATAATAATAATAATCGGGATGACGGTTACAAATTATCCGTGGCGTGGAATCCAGTGATTCAAAAACTTCGTTTTGTGCAGTCGGCAAACTTACAGAATAAGGACACGGTCAGTGTAGTGTGTAGAATGTGAAAGTAGAGGAAGAATTTTATGCCCCAACGGAGCCAGTACACCAAGACACCAGTCTACCCGGGACCACGGTCGATGCAACACGGCCGAAACGTCGGGTGAAATAGGTAAATAAACAATCGTAATCATCGCGTTAAATTCCCGTGATATATTGTTTCACATTGAAGCATTATATCTCAACAGTCACAAAGAAAGCTGGTGATTCATAATATCACGCCAGTAATCCCGGAAAAGTTGAGCAGAGCAACTATAATTATTATAGTTGCTCTGCTCTACTATTATAGTACACCCACTTCTAAGTTAGGGACCTAGAAGATGAATTGGCTCATGCTAATTTTCAAATTCTGAATTTGCAAAAAGAAAAGTCATGTACTCAGGTACAGGAAACGTGCCATTTATATAGTGAGTTAATAAAATCAAATTGTAAACCTCATTCCATTTCTACTATTGACCTGACTGAAGATTCCTTATTAAATGAGACAAATAAATATAAAATTAGTCATAAAAATTGAAAAAGTATGCAAAATTTTATAAAATAATTAAAAATTATACCCAGTACAGGAAACAACACAAACTTTTCTTTAAAAATATTCCACTCAGAAAAGAACGAGTTGACCTGCTTTATAAATTAAACAATTACCAGATTAAATTAGAGGACAGTATAAAATTTATGAAATTGACACACAGAGCTTACAAAATGATATTAAGGTACTTGAAGACAAACTGGGCTCCCTTTACAATAAATATGTTAGATCCCAGTTACAAATCAAGGAACACATTTTGGCCGCAAATGAGTTGGTGATGTGTCAATGCAATTGTCAAATAGTCTCAAACCTGAAGGCTGTCCAGCCTGAGGTAACAGAGCCCGGCCCAGGTTGAGAGGGTGTCTCAGGACGGTATCTTTGTCCAAGACCAAGATACACCTGATATTTCACAGGAAGTGTCTCAAGTAGACCAGCCTGAGACTGCTACCTTTGCATCTAGTAATAGTAATCATGGGTCTCATTCGGTTATGTTTGCAGATGGTGTTGGAAGAGGTTTAGGTAAATTATTAAATAGCAATCAGAGTTATTCGACTTTTAATTATTGTATGCCTGGGTCATCTTACAAGCATATCATGGAATCTGTAACTAACAATGTATATAAATCAGACACCAATGTAACTGTCTTTATAGGTAACAGTTTGGATGTAAAAAAAGACGACATCACTGAGTGTGTAACAAAGTTACTAAAATTAAATTGTAATAAAATAATATTGTGTGCTTTTCCATATTTGGAAGATTTCCATTTAGAAATTGTCTAGTAGGCAAAATAATTATATTCACATGCTGAATAAACATGTTCATTTCCTTGTCAGCCATTACAGTGACAAATTAGTTTTTTTTGACATCAACATTTTTGTTGATAAATTAAAGTCGACAGGCAATACAGTGTATCTGGCGAGGCTATTATCTTTTACTTTAAACTCAGACATAAATAGTATGTCGAAGTCATGTACTGTAGTTGATATTAGTAGTAATACTAATTTACAGGTATCCAATAACATTAATAATTAATAAAAAATATTTATAGTTTAAACTAGTTTGTAGGACAAGGGAGGGTACCAATAACCAAATAGTTAGGAGTACATCCACCAACAAGAAGGTACCTTCTTGCTCTCACATAGTTAATTTAAAAAAAGGGGCTAAACAGAATTCTTTAAAATTATTCCATCAAAACATTCAAGGTTTTTCTGCAAAGCAATTGGAAATAGAACTGTTTTTAGAAAAGACAATGTTTGAAATTATTTGTTTTACTGAGCATTGGCTGAAAGATTATTCAATGCTTATTAATTATGAAAATTATACTGTGGGCAGCTGTTTTAACAGAAATGTTATGTTACGTGGAGGTTAACTTATAAATCAAAAACTCGTAAAGATATTGTAGATCTATCAGTTGAACATAGTGTTGAACTGTCCTGTGTTGAGCTGGATAAGCATATTATAGTGTGCGTTTACAGACCCCCCAATTATAAAAACTACTAGTCAGTGATGGAAGATGTTTTGGCAAAACTTACAACTGGTAATAAACTAGTCATAATCTGTGGTGACTTTAATATAAATATTTTAGAAAATAATTCAGATAGCAGTAGACTATTAAATCTCTTCAAATCATTTAATTTGTCGCATGTGTTTGAGGAACCAACCCGAACAACTGTGACTACTGCTACATGTATTGATAATGTTTTTTATTGCTGTGACTACTTAAACAAAGCCATTATGAATTGTCCGCATTCAGATCATAGTGGGCTACTGGTAACATTTGAGTCCAGCATACCAATACAACAAGTGCAGATTCAATCCAGACCAATATAATCCGGTAAATTAAATAAATTTAACAGCGTTTTTATTGGTAAGTTAAGTTATCAGGACCTCACAGTGAACGATGGTAATATTTTATACAAAAAAGTTTTCTCAGTTGTTCAAACAGAATTCAATAACACTTTTAAGAAGAAAACTAAAACTATATGCCCTAAGTTTTTATTCAGTGACTGGGCGACTAAAGGAATCAGGAAAAGTAGGGAAAGACTTTACGAGCTGTATTTATTATATTAACACTGAAACTTTTAATAAGTATGTTGCTACTTACTCAAGAATTTTTAAAAATTCATGTAAACTAGCTAAGGCTTTATACATTAGCATTAAATTCTCAGAAAATAAAATTAGGACGGTTTGAAATTATTAACAATGAAACAAACAGGAACAAAAGAAAAAATACTGATTACACGCTTGAGACTACACATGGACTTATTAGAGATAACAAAGAAGTTGCTCAAGAATTTGTAAATTTCTTTACCAGTATACCAATTAAAACTACTGAAACCTTAAATTCTTCGCCGTCGCTCGCTTATGGTTTATTACACGCTAACGTTTCAGCCTGCCCGACTGAATTTAACTTTTCATATATAAACCCAATAACAGTGATAAAAGCTTTTAAGCAAATAAAGATAAAACTGACAGAAGATCTATGGGGAATGTCCATCAAAGTTTGTACCTCCATTATTCAGACTATAGCGCCGTACTTAGCTTCCATGTTTAATTTGTGTATAGATCAAGGAGTCTTTCCGAATCTAATGAAATATAGTAAGGTTATACCACTTTTTAAATCCGGGGACAGTAAAGACACAAATAATTATAGACCAGTATCCGTGTTGCCGGTTTTCAGCAAGGTATATGAAAAGATAATGCTAAATCAAATGCTCATTTATTTTAATACGAAAAACATCCTACACGAGAAACAATACGGTTTCACCAAAGGACGTTGTACAACCGACGCTGGTGTCACCTTAATAAAACACATCTTTGATGCGTGGGAGGAGGGACAAGATGCCATAGGTATCTTCTGCGACCTGTCGAAGGCGTTTGATTGCGTTGATCATGAAACATTGCTTTTGAAACTTGAGCATTACGGGCTAGGCCAATCAGCATTAAATTTAGTAAAATCCTATTTGAATGATAGACAGCAATTAGTTCAAATAAACGGTGTCAATTCGTCGGGGTTGAACGTGAAAATGGGGGTACCCCAGGGCTCAATTTTAGGTCCTTTCTTATTTTTAGTATACATTAACGATTTACCCCGTCTATTGAAAAACAAACTAAACATGGTGTTATTTGCTGATGACACTTCTTTGATTTTTAACATAAATAGACGTACGAGTAACGTTGCCGACGTAAATAATGCATTGCGGCAAGTTCTAAATTGGTTCACTGCTAATAATCTAGTTTTGAATGCTAAAAAAACTAAGTGTGTAAAATTTGCCTTGCCGAATGTCAAAAGTTATGATTGTGACATTATATTAAACAACGAATAGCTAGAATTCGTCGACAAAACGGTTTTCCTGGGTATCACGCTAGACTCAAGGTTACAATGGGGTCCTCATTTAATATCACTTGCGGGGCGGTTAAGTTCGGCGGCTTATGCTGTTAGAAAAATTCGTCAATTTACTGATGTAGATACCGCGAGGCTGGTCTATTTTAGTTACTTTCATAGTATAATGTCTTACGGCATATTACTAAGGGGAAGGGCTGCAGACATTCAGTCAATTTTTGTTCTGCAAAAACGAGCCATCAGAGAGATATACAATCTTCGCCGGCGCGATTCTCTAAGGGAACTGTTTAAGGACATTAACATCATGACGGTACCGTGTCAATATATTTACGAAAACATCATGAACATTAGAAAGAATTTACATCTTTTTAGTAAAAACAGCGATAGACATAGTTATATTACTAGAAATAGGGACCAATTAATTCAACCAGGTTTCAGGCTGGCTAAAGTAGCGTCATCTTTTAAGGGGTACTGTATAAAATGTTACAATAAAATACCGCCACACATTCTAGAATTGAATGAGACGAAATTTAAAACTTGTATAAAACGCACACTATGCAGGCAGGCTTATTATAGGTTGGGGGATTACATCGCTGATAAAAATGCTTGGCCCAACGCTATTCCAGCTCCACTGCCACTAGGGCACAAAAACAAGTGATAAGCAGAAAAGTTATGAAGTATTGTTGGACCTGCTGAAGACTGTACGAATAATTATAATGTATATTTGTGTTGTATAAACTCAATTTATTTTATGGATTATATAACTGCACAGCACATATGTGAGTACTATGTACCAACTGTAAATCTACCATTTACTGTAACTATGTGTCGTTCTTTGACTTCAGTGTGCCCTGGCAGTTGAGTGTGTCATGCTCTCTCTAATGTACCTCTGATGGTGGCACATGTGTTGGATCATTCGGTTCCCTTCATGATGGTTGAACTGAGTGGTGCCGATCCATGTATCATGTTCGTGAACGGGCGCCATCAGTTTGGGTTTGTTCATATCTTAGCTGCCTCCGCCTGTTTATATATGTATACCTATTTATTGTATTTTTAATCGTTTGTTTTACTCTAGACGCTTTTAAGTGCGTTTTTTTTTACATCGTTCTCACATATATGTATTTTTCCTACAAGATTATTGTAACCAAATATTTACTTGTAAAACACATTTTTTTTTAAAGAATAAGTTGGAGTTTCTTGTCTGTTCTTCTCCATAACAAGCTACATTGCCGAATGGACGGTAGAATCAATTATTATTACAATTAATTTTTATTTTTGACGTCCGAAAGTGCCGCTTAATGGCCTAATTGAATAAAGAAATTTTGATTTTGATCTACAAATCACCAGTTATGTTTATAAACCACGTTGTAGGCGAACCTATACAACCAATAAACCGTGCACAAGTCCGGATTCTGGGCCAATCACCAGATAAAGAAAAGGACTCGTAGCTGTCATGCCAGCATGCAGCAGTCATGGTAGCGTAGCACCATTAGCAATCAGATTCAGATAAGACATTTTACTCATTGCCCTGGATTGGTCACAGTCATTACTATTGCTATTAATATGCAGATGGCATGTCGTGAGATAGAGAAAAAAATAGAAAATAATATTTTACAGTCCAGTGATCATCATATGTGACAGGTGTCAGCATCTTTTGTGTTTGACAGAACATCATCGTCATCATCATTTCAGTCGAAAGACGCCTTCACTCATTGCCCTAGATTGGTCACAGTCATTACTTACACTTATTACGGTACAGTTATTACGGTAGAATCAATTTTTATTCCTTGTAAATTTTAATGTATCCAAAGTTCAAAAGTGTCGCTTTGTGGCCTAGTTGAAATAAAATATCTTTGTCTTTGTCTTTACTATTGCTGGTTCTAGGTAGATGACATATGTCGTGAGATAGAGAAAAAATAGAAAAGAATATTTAACGGTCCGGTGATCATCCAATGTGACAGGTGTCAGTATCTTTTGTGTTTGACAGAACATCATCATCATAATTTCAGTTGAAAGACGCCCTCTGCTAGCATAGGTCTGTCTCAAGTGACTTGACCTTCCAACGCAACGGCTTCTGGTTCGCGGTCGCCTCTACAGAACTTTTCGGTCCCATCGACCATCCCTTCAGCGAGCAATGTGGCCTGTTCTGAGCCACTTTAGTTTGGCAATTCTTCGGGCTATGTCGGTAACCTCTTGCAAATGTCTTAATTTCTGATTCGATGACGCATGAAAACTCCGAGCATAGCCCTCTCCATTGCCCTTTGGGTGACTTTAAGCCTTCTGATGAGGCCCGTTTTGAGCGACCACGTTTCGGTTCCGTCAAGGTACTAGTACAAGCTTACAATATTGTTATTCAACCTGTAGTGTCTACAATCTTACAGATTCTCAGTACTGCTTGGTTGTACAAACTGTTTAAAGGATTAAAACTACAGGGGGTGAATGTGGGTGTACTAGATAGTAGCAGTTCTGCCTAACCCTTTGAGGAATACTGGTGACATGTTAAGTTGCTTTTTTTGTGTTATGCCAAATGAATAGAGAAGGGTTATCATATACAGATGAATACTTGAATTTATTTGTTGAAGATGAAGTTCATAAGACCATAAACATAATTGTAAAGCATACGATCACTCGAGACCAGTGGTGACCCAGTGGTAACGGCCCCGATTTACGTGTCGTCAGGCGCTTTACTTTCGTGTAAATTATTCCATCACCACTGCTCTTAAAGTGGTGAAGGCAAACATCGTGAGGAAACCGGCATGTTCTAGAACCAAAAAATCGAAGACATGCGACATCCACCAAGCCGCACTGGGCCAGCGTGGTGGATTAAGGCTCATTACCATTCTCACAAAGAGGATTCCTGTGTCCCAGCAGTGGGAACATTATAATGCTGATGATGATACGGTTATTCATGTTTAACTTCTAACGACTAACTGCCGCACTCAGAGCCGTTAATGGTTACTTAAGGCGATCCTTTTTAGTACAAAATCTATACTAAGGAGCGGTTTAAGCAACCGTTTAATGTTTCTGAGTGCCTCAAGTACATATAGAGCTAATCCACAGATTATTTTTAAATCATTAAAAGTAATCTGAGGAACATCTGTACAGGTTACATTGTCAGACCTCTAATAACGAAATACTATATTTAATTATGACGTAATTTGTTTTTTTTTTTAATAGATAAGATCTTATTTACACAGATACATACACAGTGTATAAAACACTTTATTAACTAAGACTACATACATATACACTTAAACCAAAAACTACTTAAGTATCTCTCAATTCTGGTAAACCATCTATAACTATGATTCGAGGGATTATGTAAAATCAAATATTATTTCAGATGGGCTAGTTAACATTAAAATGTATACACAAGGACCGGTCATCCATGCATAATGATAAATACCGGTGACACATACAGATAGGTAATTACGAAGTCTTCCCTTTCCATTGGCGAACCTTTTGTGGTCTGACCTCTGGATTGGAGCATCTGTCGGACGAGCAATGACCATGGAACTTACAGAATATTTATTGTTAGACCCCAACTTCAGTCGTTTTGACATAAAATTAGTTGCGATAAAAACATAAAAGGGAATACGCATGACATTTTTTTTTGTTATTGGATCAGTTTATCTATTAAAGTACTAAATTAGCGGCATAAATTCATTATTATTATTTCATTTTAAAGGTTCCGTACCCAAAGGGTAAAAACGGTACCCTATTACTAAAACTCCGCGGTCCGTCTGTCTGTCTGTCTGTCACCAGGCTGTATCTCATGAACCGTGATAGCTAGACAGTTGGAAATTTCACAGATGTTGTATTTCTGTTGCCGCTATTACAACAAATAAACTAAAAACAGAATAAAATAAATATTTAAGTGGGGCTCCCATACAACAAACGTGTTTTTTTTGCCAGTTTTTGCGATAATGGTACGGAAGTATAGTGGTTTGGAAAAGGTTTAGGTAAATTAATAAATGGCAATCAGATTCACTTTTAATTATTGCATGCCCGGGTCATCTTACAAGCAAATAATGGAATCTGTGACAAAGAAAATATATAAACCAGATACCAATTTAACTGTATTTGTAGGTAATAGTATAAAAGTAAAAAAAGATGACTACACTGAATGTGTAAAAGAGATGTTAAAGTTAAATTGCAGTAAAATTATTTTGTGTGCCTTCCCTTACTTGGATAAATTGTCAAGTAGACAAAATAATCACATTCACATGCTTAATAAGCATGTGAATGTGCAGCAACTTTCTTGTGAGTCACTTTATGACAAACTTGTTTTTTTTACATCAACATTTTTGTTGATAAATTAAAGTCGACAGGCGATACTTTGTATCTGCCTCTTAGGGTAAGACATCAAATAGCTCCGCTATTATCTTATACAATAAACTCAGACATAAGTAGTATGTTATCCAGATATTATTGATATTAGTAATAGTACTAATTTAAAGGTGACCCCCTTATCTATCTTGAATAACGTTAGCAAAAATACTATTAATATTTATTCTTTAAACTAGTTGATAGCACAAGGAAGGGTACCAATAACGGAATAGTTACGAGTATATCCACCATCAAAAAGGTACCTTCTAGCTCGCAAATAATTAATTTCAAAAAAAGGTCTGAGCAGAATACTCTGAAATTATTCCACCAGAATATTCAGGGTTTTCTTCAAAGGAATTGGAAATCGAACTGTTTTTAGAAAAAACAATGTTTGAAATTGTTTGATTCACTGAGCATTGGCTGAAAGATTATGCAATGCTAATCAATTATGAAAATTATACTGTGGGCAGTTGTTTTAACAGAAATATTATGTTGCGTGGGGGTTCACTTAAATTAATTAAAAATGGTATTAAATCAAAACCCAGTAAAGATACAGGAGACCTCTCAGTTGAACATAGTGTTGAACTGTCCTGTGTTGAGCTGGATAAGCATGTCATAGTGTGCGTCTATAGACCGCCTAATTATAAGTACTACTATATATTCGAGTCAGTGATGGGAGATGTTTTGGCAAAACTTGCAATGGGTAATAAACTAGTAATTGTCCGTGGTGACTTTAATATTAATATTCTAGAAGATAATTCAGATAGCAGTAGGTTAATTAATCACTTTAAATCATTTAATTTGTCACATGTGTTTACGGAACCAACCCGAACTACACTGACTTCTGCTACATGTATTGATAATATTTTTTGTTGCTGCAACTACTTGGACAAGGCCATTATAAATTTTCTGCCTTCGGATCATAGTGGGCTACTGGTGACATTTGATTCCATTATGCTAATAAAACAAGTGCAGATTCAATCCAGACCAATAACAACTGGTAAATTAAATAAATTTAACAGCACTTTAATCGGTAAGTTAAGCGATCAGGACCTCACTGTGAATGATGGTAATATTTTGTATGATGAAATTTTTCAATAACACTTTTAAGAAGATAACCGTATGCCCAAAGTTTTTATTGAGTGACTGGGCGACTACAGGAATTAGAAAAAGTAGGGAAAGACTTTACGAGCTATATACCCTTAAGCCTTGTATTAACACTGAAACATTTAGTTAGTATGTTGCTATTTAAGATTTTTTTTAAATACATGTAAGGCAGCTAAGGCCTTGTACATTAGAAATAAGGTTAAATTAGCAGAAAATAAAATCTAGACGTTTTGGAAAATTATAAATAATGAAACGAACAGGAATAAAAGAAATAATACTGATTATACGCTTGAGACCACACACGGACTTATTAGAGACAACAAAAAAGTTGCGCAAGAATTTGTAAATTTCTGTACCAACATCCCAATTAAAACTACTGAAACCTTAAATTCTTCGCCCTCGCTTGCTTTTGAATTATTAAACGCGAACGTTTCAGCCTACCCGAATGTATTTAACTTTTCACATATAAACCCCATAACAGTAATAAAAGCTTTTAAGCAAATCAAGATCAAACCGACTGAAGATCTGTGGAGAATGTCCATCAAAGCTTGTAAATTTCTGTACCAACATCCCAATTAAAACTACTGAAACCTTAAATTCTTCGCCCTCGCTTGGTTTTTGAATTATTAAACGCGAACGTTTCAGCCTACCCGAATGTATTTAACTTTTCACATATAAACCCCATAACAGGAATAAAAGCTTTTAAGCAAATCAAGATCAAACCGACTGAAGATCTGTGGGGAATAGACTATAGCGCCGTACTTAGCTTTAATTTTCAATTTGTGTGTGGATCAAGGAGTCTTTCCGGATCTAATGAAATATTGTAAGGTTATACCACTTTTTTAGTCCGGGGACAGTAAAGATACAAATAATTATAGACCAGTATCCGTGTTGCCGGTATTCAGGAAGGTATTTGAGAAGATAATGCTGAATCAAATGCTCATTCATTTTAATACGATTAACATCTTGCATGATAAACAGTATGGTTTCACCAAAGGACGTTGTACAACTGACACTGGTGTCACCCTATTAAAACACATCTTTAATACGTGGGAGGAGTCGCAGGATGCCATAGGTATCTTCTGCGACCTGTCGAAGGCGTTTGATTGCGTTAATCATGAAACATTACTTCTGAAACTTGAGCATTACGAGCTAGGTCAATCAGCGTTAAGTTTGGTTAAATCTTATTTGAATGATAGACAGCAATTAGTTCAAATAAGCGGTGTGAATTCGTTGGGGCTAAACGTTTAAATGGGGGTACCCCAGGGCTCAATTTTAGGTCCTTTCTTATTTTTAATATACATAAACGATTAACCCCGTTTATTGAAAAACAAACTAAACATGGTGTTATTTGCTGATGACACATCTTTAATTTTTAAAATAAATAGATGTACTTGTAGGTTGACGACGTAAATAACGCGCTACGGCAGGTTCAGGATTGGTTCACTGCCAATATTTTACGTTTTAAATGGTAAAAAAACAAGTGCGTAAAATTTTGCTTACCGAATGTCAAAAGTACTGATTGTGACATTATATTAAACAAAGAGAAGCTAGAATTCGTCGATGAAACGGTTTTCCTGGGGTTCACGCTAGATTCAAGGTTACAATGGGGTCCTCATTTAATATCACTTGCAGGGCGACTAAGTTCGGCAGCTTATGCTGTTAGAAAGATTTTTCAATTTAGTAATGTAGATACCGCTAGGCTGGTCTATTTTAGTTACTTTCATAGTATAATGTCTTACGGTATTTTACTATGGGGAAGGGCTGCAGACATTGAGTCAATTTTTATTCTGCAAAAACGAGCCGTCAGAGCGATATACAATCTTCGCCGGCGCAATTCTCTAAGGGAACTGTTTAAGGGCATTAACATCAGGGCGGTTCCTTGTCAATATATTTATGAACACATCATGTACGTGAGAAAGAATTTACATATTTTTAGTAAACACGAAGATAGACATAATTACATTACTAGAAATAGGGACCAATTAGTTCAACCAGGTTTCAGACTGGCTAAAGTAGCCTCATCTCTAATGGGGTACTGTACAAAATGTTACAATAAAACTCCTCCCCACATTCTAGAACTGAATGAGACGAAATTTAAAACTTGTATAAAACGCACACTATGCAGGCAGGCATATTATAAGTTGGGGGATTACATCACTGATAAAAATGCTTGGCTCAATGCTAGTCTTGCTCCACAACCACTAGGGCACAAAAACGGGTGATATGCAGAACATTGTTGTTTTGAAGTATTGTTGGACCTGCTGAAGACTGTATGAATATATTTGTATTATATGGACTCAATTTATTAAAGTATTGTATAACTGCGCAGCACGTATGTGAGTACTATGTACCCAACTGTAAATCTACCATTTGCTGTACCTTTGTGTCGTTCGTTGACTTGTGTGTGCCCTGGTAGTTGAGTGTGTCATGCTCTCTCAAATGTCTCTCTGATGGTGGCGCGTGTGTTGGATCATTCGGTTCCCTTCATGATGGTTGAGCTGGGTGGTGCCGATACATGCGTCATGTTCGTAAACCGGCGCCGTCAGTTGGGATTGGTCTTAACTTAACTGCTTTGGATGCTAATGTTTTTCTAGTACCTATTATGTAACTGCACAGTACATGTGTGAGTACTTTTAATACTTTGTACCTGTACGTAGTATAGTGTGTAGTGATTCTGGGTGAATTGTCCTCACACATATGAATTTATTAATGTATGTACTTATGTACCTAAACATTGTAAAAAAACAATTTTTGTTTAAAGAGTATTTATGGAGTTTCTTGTGCGTTCTTCTCCATAACAAGCTACTTTCCAAATGCAAGGTGGAATCAATTTTTATTCCTTGTAAATTTAATTTTATCTTACGTTCAAAAGTGCCGCTTGGTGGCCTAGTTGAAATATAATATCTTTGTCTTGTCTTGTCTTGAACCCTTCGTGCGCGAGTCCAACTCGCACTTGGCCGGTTTGTATATCTTTATATTAGACTCTCATTCTCTAGTTTCGTGGTTTTTTTTTTAGGTTTTAACAAATACTGTCACTTACAGTCCTACTACTCTAAATATCTAGATCTACAAAATATTTTATAAATATGCAAAATATAGACATTATGCACCTTCCTCACCGAAAATACCTTGTGTAAACAAAGTTGCAGCCAAAGTGTAACTTCTAGTAGTACTTCTCCAATAGCTCGAGAGCAAGTGAACTTGACATATTCTTTTGATCGCCCACGATCCTGTGTAAGTAGAGGAACAAAGATCTATTTTATATTGGCTTACAAAGGACTCAAAGAACATATTCTCCGGAAACTGAAACTAACCAGCAAAATTGTATGCAATTTGTCAAGATAGAAGGTACTATGTCTAACAGGCTATACGAACATACGAGTAGCTTTAAAAGAAAGGCATTGATGTGTCTAAGAGTGAAATACTTTCTGTTAAAGTATTTACACACATATATATGCTTTTTGTGGTATATATTACCTCACTCACAGAGAGGATTCCTGTGTCCCAGCAGTGGGAACATTATAAGGCTGATGATGATATGCTTTAAAACTTCCGGTAAGGATTTAAAGAAGATGAGGAGAGACTTTACGTAGTTATAGGTGATAAGTCATTTAGCTGCAAACACTTTCTGATACCTATTCAGAAATATAAACAAATTAAGTGTGAAGGAGTTTCTGTTAAATACACAATTGTATAAAATATGCAGGTATTTAGGTACGATACTGGTCCAGTATGAAAAAGTACTAATAATTTTTTAAACAAACGAACCTATATAGGTACTACGTTAGTCTGGCTGACCGTCCAAATAGTTTGGTCCACCCCGGGCGTCCTTACGCACACAAGGTTTTAAAGGAGATGAGGAGACTCTTTACGTAGGTATAGGTGATAAGTCATTTAGCTGCAATCACTTTCTGATTCCTATTCAGATATATAAACAAATTAATAAGCAAAAGCTTTCAAACATCCCACATCAAGCCTTACAAAAAAAAAATTGTTTAAATTTCCAAACATCTACCTTATAACAATTTAAATCATTAGTCCGAAACACAAAGCAGAGTCTATAAAATGTAAAAAAATCAAGCAAAACAATAATAAAAATTAGGGCTCTAAATGTGTCCATTGTTCAAGCGCTGCCGCAAATTCTTCCACTTAAGTTGGGCGCTTGACTAATGTCAGGGGCGGTCCTACTGTTACTTTTCGTTTTAGCCAGGGCGACCGTAAACCGACGTTGATAAGTGTTCAATGCGACACGTCTCTATTTGGACCGAATGCGAGATAAGAGCTGAAATAACTCAGGAAACAAACCTCAATATGAGTATGAGATCGGAATACTCAATGTAATATCTTCTGTTCACGAGTGTCCGTCATTGTTTTTGCTGAGACTTTGTTTCTTTGTTACCTGTTTTATATGACGTATGACCCGAGCTATATAAAGATAATATATCTAACAATAATATTTTTTATAAAAAATATGCGATTGTAACACTACATACGTGAATATTTCATACCATTGACACCGCGGAACGTAAGAAAAAGTAAATTGAAGTCATATTTTTTTCGAAGGAATAAACCCTGGCACTCAAACATAAAAGAGATGTATTCTGTATTGGCGGCGATCTCAAGTAAGCTGACGAAATGCTATTACTCTATGGAACACTACTAATCGACTGAAGATAGTTTAACCTACATTTAATAAAGTTACTCAACCAATTTACCCCTTTTGAACGCTACATCGATAAAGAGCTCCCAATAAAACAATTCAGTAGTGTGAAAATCCCCTCCATAAATGAAGTAGGTACACAAATCAAGAGCACGCTGGCCGAGCTAGAGAATTCCGTCACCACTAAAGCGTATGCCTTCCGTCTAATCGAGTAAATGTTTCCAAACCAATGGCTCGGACACATCGCGTAGAGCTGCTACGAGCCGTAGCCCGGCGTAGCACCGTAGCACCGGAGACGTAGCGCTACGTTCAGACTTGAACAAACATTTACGTAGCTCTCCCCCAGCTAAGTTTGGTAGTTGCAATGGAATTATTTTATGGGTTACGTTACTTTGTTATGGTAGTCGACATTCTCAAATCAAATTAATTCAAATATTATCTTTTTCCTTAATTTGTGTTATTAGATTCATTCCAATTAAATATAAACTTACAATCAAAAATTCTACTGACCCCACTTTAGAATTGATAATCGTGTTTTATTTTAATGATTGCACATGAATAACGTAACAAGGTGGCTTTGTTAGCCAAAATTAATGTCACCGTTAGGTGATTAGGGTTACCATATGGAAATTATCCGGAATTGGAATTTTGTGGCAATAAATCGAGATTACCAAATAACTGAGCACCCGACAACAGACCTTGGTAATATAGCTACCAATTATTGGATAAAATAATTAAAGGGATTACAATTCGTTATCTGTATTATCATACCTTATTACTAGCTTCTGTCCGCGGCTTCGCCCGCGTATAAAATGTTTTATCATCCCAAGGGAATACGAACTGTCCTAAGTCCTTCCCAGGGGTTTCAAACTATCTCCATGCGAAATTTCCAATTCAAAAATTACCCCCTACAACCTCACAAACTCACAAACTTTACCTCTTATTATAACTCTCTCTCTCTCTTTTTTTATAATATTAGTATAGATAAGAAAGACTGTTGCCAGCAGTCTTTTTACACATGTTTACGAAGCTTACACTTGCCTTGTATTCCAAGCTGTAAAACTGTACATCATGGCGGGTTTCCAGTTGTGGGATCCTGAAGCCCTATACCAGTGGCATTCAATCGTTGAAAGCGTGGCGATAGCGATTGACAAAAGGAAAAATCTATAACGCTATAATAAAATAATCGATAATTTCACGTAATCAATCTTTACATTTTGATATTTCGACTATCGCCTTCGCTGACATCGAATGCCACTTTTCTAGATCCTCTGGTGACCTGTAATACTGGTTCTTATAGAAACCTATCCTAAGCATCAGTCTCTCAAAAACTTAAACCCTACTTTAATATCCAAGGCATAGCATGTCATCAACTTTATGAAGAGACAATAAACGTTTTATATAATTTTAGCAATATTTATTTATTTATCAACAATATCCAAATAGCCTTTGGCAATTAAGCATCGTAAAGTCAAATAATTCAAATCGTTTATTTCAATTAGGCCACTAAACGGCCCTTTTGAATTTCTACTGTACATTTGCAAAGTTCAAGTCATTAAAGTTTCTTAAAATTCTTCTTGTTTATTCTCTTCTTTAGGCGACGCTGTCCTAATAGAAACTCATCATCGTCAAATACACGATCGTCGAGTTCATTGTTCGGTAAACCTGAATGGTTTAATATTTAATTTGTAGTTTGTGTAAGTTTTAAACAGATCCGATATTCTCTACTACAGATCGCGAGCTGGCTGACCAAAACCAGATGTATCCTCCAACTGCACAGCATGAATTTCTTATTGTTTACGTCTTTTTAGTTCGCTTTTTAAGCAGTCGGGTTTTATGTTTTTTTAATTAACTTTTTTATTTACAACCTTTTAGTTATTTTTTTTTGAATTATGTACATTTAAACATATACGTGGTATATATTTTTGAAAATACCTCTTTAAACCCTTTATTTTGATACCCCACACCATGGGATTGGAAGGAAAAAATTAAATTGTCCCCTACAAAATGGCGCCCAAAATCCGCCATTTTTTTCTTTTCCAATTTTAATGTAGCCAGTGACACTCGCAGGGTTAAGACGAATATCGATTGAAGTAAGAATCATCAAAATCGGCCAACGCGTTTGTTCTCTAGAACGCCACATTGGAACAAACATACATACATAGACTGATAAACACATTACCCTCCTTCGGTAGTCGGGTAAAAAAAAAAACAGTTTTGACAACTTTACTTCTCTTGACTAGATGATTAAGGCAAAAATATGAGATGAAAACGACGAAAAATAGGTAAGTATGTAGCTAGTATCTCGGTGTCTACAGCGATACGGTTTAATGGACTGTGCGTTACATTATGCTGACCAGGCACTGACGTCACCCCTGACTTAGCGTACTTGGGTCTACCCGTAAGGCATTACCATGTAGGTAGATTGTAAACAGTGTATGCGTACGTGTTTGTGTGCGTAAGGTACGACCTCTTTGCTTGGGTTTGCTAGAATTCTATTACAGCGACTTTAGTTTTTGATCTTGTAGTTCTTCGTTTTAGATTTGAAAAAGCTTTGCCGTTTCTAGTGATTCCAGTTTCTGAAAGCCTGGACAGTCTTAACTGAAATGTTTGCGATACATAAACTTCGATCCAATACGTTTATTTTATTAAATGTTTGTTCCGTGATTGTGTCCGTGGCATGAACAACGGGCACTATCAGAATCTTACTTTATAATATTACATAGTATAAAACAAAGTCGCTTTCCGTCTGTCCCTATGTATGCTTAGATCTTTAAAACTACGCAACGGATTTTGATGCGGTTTTTTTTTAATAGATAAAGTGATTCAAGAGGAAGATTTATATGTGTAATACACGCAGGCGAGGCCGCTGGCAGAAGCTAGTAATATTATAAATGCGAAAGTTTGGATAGATGTATGTTTAGAATTAATATTTGTTTCGGGATATTTACCATGTATATTTTGTTTTTGGTTGAGAGCTCGATATTTCGGCAACGTTACAAGCGCCATGATCACGAGAACTAAAGTCTTTGCGGGTGGGTGTTGTTTACGAGCTGACATATCTGTATAATAATATTAATAATAATAATATTAATTAATTCATATTAATAATATTAATTCTAATGATTGTGACCATGTCAGCTTAAAAACTTAGATGTATGTTTGTTACTCAATCACGCCAGAACGGTCGAACAGATCTGGATGAAATTTTGCACAGAGATAGATTATAGTCTGGAATAGCATATAGGCAACTCTTCATTCCGGTATAATGTTTCTTTGGGATAAGAAATCACTTTTGACGTAGGCGAAGTTGCTGGCAGAAACTAGTATCATCTTTAATATCTCTGCACAATGCCGAGGTGCCATTTTGGCCTCGCACTGGGTTCTTTCTTTTTTAAATTTTTGTTTACTTACTTTTGTTTTTTTTTTATATACCTCTTGTGCGAGTCACTAATAAATATTCTCCTTCTTTCTTTCTATACTTCATGAGGAAAGTGTTGGTCAAGTAAATTTCATAACATCGTATTTGCCGAAGGGTTGAGCACTGGTGGACTTCACACCTGTATACATGCACCCACATATATCAATACCTACACAATATTGTTCATTAAAGTTAAAAAGTTATAACAAACACCTATATTATTCATACTAATATTTGTATGCAACCTACTGTGGTAGGACACAGAGTCACAAAACAAATTTTAACTACTACTTTTACCCACAAGTACACAAATAAACGTTTTGATTCGATTTGATTTGACAACTCTAATCAAGGAAAGGCCACTGAACGAAACAATGACAAAGAATGTTAAGCACCCACATTTCAAATGATTGCACCATTCCTTCGCCAGTCTACAAGGAAGACCGATTCATATCCCGATCGTAGAAAACGTTTTGATCTCCACAACACATTTCCCGGAAACGGTCCGTTCGATTTACCGGTACGTAGCTACCTATACCTCGTATTTTCAATTCGTTTCAAATTATTAAAATCTGCCGGTGAGACCGTCGCTGTCGCATAGCACAAACGCTAACCGTTCGGTATAAACTTTTTTGATATTACTCAGCAGCCGTTGCACGTAAATCTGCCCTTACAGTGGTCCCGGCAACTTTTTCAATTTAACAGGTAAGGATAAATCGTTCATTCTTTTTATTTGAACATAGAACTGATATAAACTCCCGAAAAGTTTAGAAGGTGGAGGTCGATATTGTTTGCTTCCTGTTAACTTTGCGAAATCTTTTGCTGAGAAAGATTTGGTTCGTGCGCCTCGGTGGGCTTTCTATAGTTTGATAGAGGTACCAAAGATTTTATTATACCTAGAAATAAAGTAGCAACTCTCAAAGCTCTTCTATTTATTAATATTTGATATATATTTGATACCAAAAGAGAATTAAAAACGTGGATTATTATTTGGTTTAAGTTCCGTGTCGGTTGTAAATATATGCTCGTAAGCGGTAGGATGATGGTTCTGATGATTTTAACACGAGTTTTTTTTATGCATTCATATTCATGTTTACCCATTAGGTTTGTACGACAGCAAACGAAACACACAGTCCAAACAACAGGACAATGTAAATAAATACCAGGCTCATTTAAATTAAACATTTGCACTAATTAAAGAAAGCAAACAAAGCACTGCATACAAAATTATCCACTAGAAAATTTCAGGTCCATTATGTTCCACCAAACAGAAAAATAAACAGTAATTATCCATTTAGTATCAAATTCAGAAACACAACTCTAATTATGACAATCTACGATCAAAACAAGGCACATTTCGATTCTAAATCGATTAATAGGTGAGGTACATAAGTTTTTCAATCGAGAAGTTTTATCGATTAGCTCGTCGGCGACGTTACTGTCATTTAGATGAAGGAGAGCAGAGCTGTTCAAATCGCATCCTTTATACTCGAATGCTCTGTCATTAAAACTTTTATCTGGCACAGATGTACTGGCTGTGTGAGTTTATTGTTGTCTACGCGGGATGCTTTCAGTGAGCAAAGCATTTGAAATTACGCTTCAGAGTGCATGCAAATCCGACGAGGATAGTTCGACGCCTTATTTTTATGTTCAGAAATTCCTACACGGGAATAAAAATCTTGAAATACGCTGCAGGGATTTCGAACTGTACCAAGGTTCCTCACTAGTGGTAGGTAAATACATTACGTATTGATGAAGTAATTGGAGGTAAAAGCTTTAGTAGGTTAGAAGTCACAGTCGTCCATTGGCATTTTAAAACTAGTAGAACTAAAAAGTCTACCTGCCTTCAGTGGAAATGTATGCTTTGCTTCGATGTGTTTTTATTTGACTTAGCTACAGCCATGAGATGGTTTTACCGGCGGCAATTCAATCAGTAAATCATTTAGAATTGAAAGTTTTCTCCTTTTATGTGAATATACTGCCTGAAATCAAAAAATATATATATATCATTTGGAACATTTTTGGGTTCCAGTGGATACCGTAAAACTGCGAAAGAATTCAGTAAAAGTTTCTACAGCAGCAGCACTTTGATTAACTCACCAATATTAATATAACTGTTTTTTTTTTACTTTTTTGATATTTTCAGCAGTGACATGACACTCGGCTGATAACACCAACAATGAAAAGCAGAAGCGAACAATACGTTTAATCGAAAATAAGACTGACGTCACACCATTGTTATATTTTAATCCGGAGTCAGTTAACAGTATTGTAATTGCTCAAACATCCGCAGATGAGATTTCAATTACTTCGTATATTTAAAAGAGACTTGTCACTCTTCAATGCATAAAGGCAAATGATTCGAGGAGCCATTTTCCACTGGCAGGGTACCTATTGAGAGCCGATGACAATGCTGTCTGCCGGTGGACGGAACCCTATTGTTATACTCGGAAGCCATTATTGACGTTTTCAAAGGGCTATTAAAATATTTTTATTGAAAAACGTTTACGAACTTTTTTGGCGAAAAGCAATAATTCATCAATATACCGCACGAAAATAATGTTAAATATTACCACAAAGGAATTCCTGACAGATTGCACGTTTGAATATGGCAAATAAATGGGCGGAACGTTTGAAAGCGAAATCGTTTAATTCATTGATTTATAGTGTTTTGTATTGAAATGTAGAATATTAGGGTAAACTGCCCCATGTATATTCTACAACAATACCCTAAAATGTAAGTGTCGCATCTCTACGCCTTACTCTCAGTGTACCAGCACAAAATAATAACACGAAAATATTTTCCTCTCTCCTCAGAGTCCCGGTATATTTAACGTAAAAGCAAATTGTTTTTTCGCCCGTCCGGGAATTGTCATGACGCGCATTGTTGCTTAATTATCAAAAAGAGGAAATAAAAAGTTCCGAAGAAACAAAGGCTTAATTAGCAGAATTTTGCCGTAGGGCGAACAAGCTCATGGTAAAAGAAAATATACTAATAGACACATTCAACTTCCACCCGGCAACGAGTTTCAGGAAGGTTTTTTGTGGGAAAAGTTAAAAATTATGTAGTGGTACCTACCAACCGTGGTACTTTTGTAGTAAGATAAACCCACAACTTTATGTACAAACCTCGGTAGGAAATTGTACTATGATTTTCACTTAAGCCTCTTACGTGTACCCCTTACATCGTAAGTCGTGCCTACGTGGGCACTTACGCAAAATTAGTCACACCGGTCCACAGGTTACGGTCGGTGAAATCCTCTTATAAAATATACATTATACACTCTTATGTGATCGGCCTTCGAATTCTACTCAGACTCACTTAAGTCTGAAATATATTACCTTCAATGTAGCTCTTAAATCGTACATGTTATGGTCGAGTCGAATAAGAAAGATGATTTAAATATTTCCTATTTGAAAAGTGATCATTATAAAAATTCCTTATGATAAACATTTCCACCATTTCATTGACCCAAATTATATAACAGCGTAGCACCCAACGCGTGTGCTACACGAGTTTTCAAGAATATTATAAGTATCTTCGAATCAAGTTAGTTTTGGGTGATGTATAATTTCAAACATCCATTCATTAAGTCTTGTACCTATCATAAAATTGACGGACGTTCAATAGAGGCCTACTGACTAGTTTCAGACACGATCGGGGTGTTCGCCTGTAAACAAGCAGACGTCTGCGTCACGTGATTAATGAAAGCAGCCTTGATGTGGTGTTGTGATGCAAATGACTTGAGGCAAACCCTGTGATGACTAGCCTACATATTGCTGACGGCAGGGTTTTGTCACACCGTTGTATCTCTAGTCATGAATATTTTATTTTGTGCTCGGTGCGTGAGAAAACAAACAACAAACTAGCGAAACTAAAGTTCAGACAATGTTCCTATACACAAATGTTTGTTTGTCTATTTGGCGATATGACCACATCAATATTAACTATGTGACGACTCATCCGAACTTGCGGATGATTCGTCGCCTTACAATTTTAAAAGGGTGTCGTTTCATCCGCGGATGAAATATTTTGCGGATGAGTAGTCACCTAAGTCGAATAGACTCGCGTTTATGTAAGCCAGTACACCACGACATTCCAATTACGAATATATTTGTAGGCAACCCATACAATAATGGCTTTTCCTGGCAGTTTCACAGTATTCCCAACATATTTATTCAATTACTTAGACCAAGATTACCATACCAGAAATGGCGATCATGTCAACCTCTAATACTGATCAATTGAAGGCTGCTGGGATTAACATAACTCTTGAAGATATGAATAGCATAAATGATCAGCTCGAGTGCGTGAACTTAGGAGAGAATGTAAACCATAAAACAGCGATACTGTGACTAGTTCCCCTACCCCTGTATAGGAGATCAATTGAAAACTAAGTTCTAGAGACTCAATGGATTCTCATGCATATCCATTCGGTGTGCCTAATACAACAGGAGACGGTTTCAAGGAAATTGATAGATGCCATAGCGGATGGACATAAGGCAAGTCTACTGGGCCATCAAGCGCCTACCAGATAGCGATATCAAAGAATTTAAAACGGGTTTGTCTGACATAGCAACGGCCGCTGCGGATCTTTTATTGCAAGAGAACACAAAAAGACAAGAAATGATGTGGCCTTATCCTGACTCACTGCGGGAGGGAGTAACATACATCCTAGAGTGATGTGCTTAGTGAGGTTTTGTGAGGTGGGCGTTCTCGGGGACGGATGTTAGTTCTCGAGATTATCTATCCCAGCCACAGAGCATGTCGACATCCTTAAGCAGAAGATTTGTGCATGGGCCAACAATATTCGTCAGTACAAGCGGCGAGTGGAGCGATACACTCAGAATCACAAATTCCATAGGAACGTAAGGTGGGTTTACAGGGTTTGGGAGTGACCGGACCAAGATGTGACTGATACGGGCCTACCGGATGATGACACCATGTGTTCATTCTGGCGCAGCATCTGTTCAGTGAAGACTAAATACAGAAACCAAATCCCTTAAGGTAAGAACCGAGTACTATCAGCCATCAGGTATAGTACAACTACTCAGTATATAAAATATAGACTGTGTTTACCGACGGCCTATAAAGTTCGTACATCAATTCTAAGAGCTAAAATTAACCAAACAATTGACACTTATTCTTTTACATCTGCTTCTAAGAATGGATACGAGCCCTGCGGCACTAAGGAGCTGCTCCTCAATGATATTGCCATTAGTCAACAGGTTTGCCGAAAGTAACTGTCGACATGTTGGATAGATTGTAATAACTCAATGCTTACTAATACTGTCGACATGTTGGATAGATTACTTAGTGGTTACTAATACTTTGTTAACGGTTTAATTTAAGGACAAATCAAAAATTCTTATGTCGGTTTTTTGGAAAATAAACACATTTTCTTTCTTTTTACTAGCTTTTATTTAATTTTCAATGTGTGTATGCATGTATGTGAGTGTGTTCGGGTCAAATCTTTCAACTGAATTTCAAAGCAGTTATACTCCACCGATTAAGATTAAATTTCCATACACGTTTAGTTTGGATGAGAATACATGCTTAGCAAAGTGACGTCATTCTAAATCCAATATGGCGGACGGCCTAAGGTGGCAGACTAGTTATTTTTTGTGCACTGCTATGATATGGGTATCAAATGAAAGGGTTTGCTGAGTAGAATACGAAAAAAAGCTCGTTTTAAAAAAGATTTTTTAATGTTTAATTTATTTTTTCTTTCTATCATATTTGGTTCATAAAGGTTGGAGTTGTATAAAATTGATGCAATTCTGCGACTATGGAATAGTTGCAAAACTATCTTCTTAAAGAAATAAAACGACAATATGGACAAAACCAACTAAATATGCCTAAAAAACTGTCACATTATAATAAAAATCGTAAATCTCCTGAAAATGTTTTACATACAGATCAAAGCCCTCAATCGTCTATTAATAGCTCAACGCACACCCTCGAATGTTCCACTTTTCAATATCATCGATGTAAATAAAGACAACCCTTGCAACTCATTTGTACTACTCAAAGCTGATATTATGGAAGTTAAAACTGCTATCTTGAATTTAAGGCGTGAATGCTCACCTGGATGGGACATCATCTCATCTAAGTTTTTGTAAATTGTTTTAGGTTTGGACGCTCAATAATTTTAAACTCTATATACAACGATAAATTTTGGTCGTTACAATCCCGTGAAGGGTCTATCCGGTACGTGAAACGGTATCAATATGTAAAAATAAGATACTAAATAAAAATCACAAAATAATAATCCGACTACCAAAGCAAAACACTAAAAAGTGAAAAAATAACAAAATAGTTTCGACAGTCGGTGCTGCAAAATGATAAAATAAGAGGGACCAATTAACGATAGGCCCATCTCTATCCTTTCTTCACTGTCTACAGAGTTTGAGCGAACGATTAACTATAGAACGACGATTAAGTATTCGTATGCATTCCACTTCCATCTTTGACAAATTTTTCACGATTTAAGCAGCTTGGTTGTAGAATGCATTACCTATTGAAATAAGACGTGCCAATACACTGCCAATATTTAAGAAAATGGTGAAGGAGCATTACCTTTCACTATAATTTTTATTCTTCTCCTGTCCCTGTTATATTTGATATACATTAGTATATTTTGTATATTGTATTTTATGTATGTTAATTTGTATACGCTGACAGCCCTAAATTCTTCTCCTTTTGCTTAGTCCATCCAAAAGTTGTCTGTAAAAGATTGCCTAGTGCGGTAAGACCGCCCATTGTACACTTGTTTGTTATTGTGAACGTTGTCCTGTATGTTTTTTTTTATGGTGTAAAATCAAGTATATAATAAATAATATAGCCTAATAAAATTCTTAGAGTCAAATAAAATACTTGCCGACACACAATATGGTTTTTGAGCACGCGAATCCACTGATGAGGTTGTTCACACTTTTTCTGAAACATTCGAGACTGGTCTAGAGTTTAAAAAGAATGAGAAACGACTCATGTGTTACGGTGATGCGGATCATGGAGACGACAACTTGAGTGGTTGTTCTACTAGTGGGTTGATATGCATGTTCGCTGGATCAGCAATCGCCTGGAGAAGTGTGAAGCAAACCTCAGTTGCACTGTCGTCTACAGAAGCAGAAATAGTAGCTGCTAATGAGGCGTGCCGTGAAAAGATTTGGCTAAAGAGATTGTTAAAAAATATAAATATGTATATTATATATTATGTAAAAACCAAATTCCACTGCGTTTACTTTAATAGTCTGAACACGGTCTTCTGCTACTGGCTCTATGCAAACTCGCTCACACTTAACGCAGGTAAAACAAAATAAATTCTTTTTGCAATCAGGAAAACTGAAACCTTCTTACACGACAAGCCTTTGATATCGCACGCAATATATATTATGTAAAAAACAAATTCCACTGCGTTTACTTTAATAGTCTGAACACGGTCTGCTACTGGCTCTATGCAAACTCGCTCACACTTAACGCAGATAAAACAAAATAAATTCCTTTTGGAATCAGGAGCACTGAAACCTTCTTACACGACAAGCCTACCATTTATGTTCATCGGTATTCATTTCTCCTTTGAATCAATTTAGCTGCTAAACTATACAGTCAACACAAAATATTCGTAAATTGGGTAAGATTGTCCTTTGACGACAACATTCACAACTTATGTAAAAGAGTACGAAAATATTCTTATATTTTTTAAAAGCTTATACATATTGCTAGTGTTTTACCACTTGCTACAAATGGTAAAACACTTAAAAGGATATATATACTTTGCTCATAAAAGGAGGAAGCCCTGATGTCATACCTGATACAATTAAAGACCTGCCATTCGATGAACGACTCGAATTAGTACAAAAATATCTAGTAGTTGTAGCAAGACAGTTCACACTTAGATTGAATGCTATGGTACCCGAATGTTTAGAAAGAGCTCCTGAGTTCTTTCAGATTTTTTGTATATGTCGCCGCGTAGGCGTGAATTTGCTAATTCATTATCCTAATTAATCATTTTAATTGTCAATCAAGACAAACTCGTTAATCCTGTCATCTATGAGATACCAGTTGAACTATTTCAAGGTCTATTTAAGTTGGGTTTTGGGTTCAGCGCCATCTATTGGCTTATTGTGGAATTAGTTATTGAACTGTTTGAATGAAGATCATCTGATAAGCTAATTTCAATGTTTAATTAATACGAGATGTTTAAATAAAACGGGATTACTTATTGTAGGAATTTTAGATTTGTTCTCATTTCAACCGTTGCCCATTTGACGAAGTAAATGTGTTTGATTATGACTTAATGCTATTCTTATTATGCAAAGTTGTCAACATTGCCGGATGTTATAATTTGAATGACCAATAACTAGATTTAATAATTTAATATGAGAACTTAACAAATTTGAGTAAATGATTAAATACCAAAAAGTCTTAAGACTATTTTACACAGCTATGTAATAATGGGAAACCTTCTGATTAGTAAGATTGTCAGATCACCGGAAACTTGGATAGTTTAATGATGAGATTCCTATTTCAATAATAATCTACAAACTACTTTGTATTTGTAAGTATTGGGGTTGTTTAATGTTAAAATAATTAACTGAGCAGCATTTTAGTATTGTTTGCTAGCTTTATTCAACTATCCAAGTAATTAGTGTCTAAACAAAAACAATGTAGAAGTTCCGCCCAAAAAGTACAGAACGCGCATCGCGCGTAGGGACTTACTTTACGTACGTGTAGAACAATAACGGTTTAATAAATCTGTTTGATGAGATGTATGAAAACCTAATAAACATGTAACGCTAATTGTCATAAAGTGATTGTGTAAACTATAAAAAGATTTAAAAGAGTATCCTAGAGTTTCTTGCTGGGTCTTCTCTAGAGATCGACAAGGGATTTGCGACCCAGCGAGCCACACCATGTGGTTTTAGCTTCAAGTTCGAATGAAAACTCAAAGTGCCTGTAACTAAGTCAAATAAATACTTTCGAGTTTCAATCCAGTGATGTGTGTTATTGAAGTTCACCCGTTCCTATGAAGAATGAAGGAATTGCCTCTAAGGATTGGATTTGATGATGGTGGTCCTATAATTCATAGGTACCTCGACGTGACATCAGAAGTCGGCTCAGCTCCCACTTCCGCCTTCTGCCCATGCTATGAAAGCCATCCGAAGAATTTCGTAAAACACCGCCACCGCCGAGGGCATGGCAAAGGAATTTCCCTAGGATAATTCTCAAGAGTAAGCGACTTACTGCCCTGACATGACGAAAATAACTGAAATATTTTTACGTGAATGATCTGATTACAAAAATCATGGCGGCCACAAGTGCCACTGGAAACGAAGATAAAATATTTTTATTTTGTGAAGACGCACAGAACTCTATTGAAACGTCAGAAGATGCAAAGAATTGGAATTGGCGTCCAAGCTGCTGATGAGTGGCAGGATGCTGTCCTATACCAGTATGATCATAACTAGCCCGAGAGCATATTATTGAAGTTAACCAAAATTTTATACAGCACAGAATGACCGAAGCAGCTAAACAAACAAAGACTTGATGACTCCATCGTCGTTGAGGGGAGTATTCTGTTTCATTTAATTATGTTATCTAAATTCTCAATTATTTTCATTCATATCATACAAGGCAAGGTTAGTGACCTTTTGTGTGACAATTTCAATCAATCTGCCCAGACTTTTCCCAACTAAGTTTAGGTCGGCTCCCAGTCTAACTGGATTCAGCTGAGTACCAGTGTTTTACATGGAGCGACCAAAACCCAGTAACTGGGTAACACAATACCCCTTAGCAAGACTGGTGCCTACTGGTGTTTGTGTGACGATTTGTGGAAGTAAAATTAATGAAAACAGCCTAAATTACTCCTTAAGACAGCTGACTAGGAACTCAATATTATTATTTAATAATGGTTCTTTATTTTCACAGTTATTTGAAAAAATTAATTTTATTTTAGGAGTATGTAAGGATCATAGTAAGTGGCGATCTGTGTTTGCTGCCTATCCCCATGGGGACAAGGTATGAATGTTAAACAATTCAAAGTACCTATGTTGAGTTTAGTAACGGACAAAAAGTAACTTAACTTATTTTTATAGCATTCATTACATTAAGGTAGCTGAAACAAAACAAAAGTAGTAGGTAGATAAGGAAGTTACAGAATGTATGTACAACAGAATTAGTAAACATCTGGCAAAAAGTGCCATGACATGTTCATGTTGACGCTGTAACTAGTTGATGTTTTTGCAATGAGTTATTGTTTTTACCCGACTGCCAAACGGGGGTTATTATTGAATAATGTGGTCCCGTTGCATGTCATAAACTTTTAAAGTAAGATAGTTAAATGTATTAACACATTCCTGAAAACACAAAAAGCACAACTAATAAAATTAGAATTAAAACATGCTCAAGAAAATACCTACAATGATTTGCATTTAAGTAGCCCTAGACCCCGCACCAGGATACCCTGTGTCATGATCTGGAAGATTTGTTTTGGGTATGGGGTCCTTGTCAGTGACAGCGGTATAAGTTAGAACTAATTAAAAATTGTCTGACCCTACGTTCTTGGTACAGACTGTCAGTTGAATACTGATAGGGCCTTCTATAAGCTCTAAGATTTAAACTTGTTCAAATTAAGTTTGTTATGATAAAGTTTCTTTAATCATTCTTTTAATGTTTCGCAAGTTCTTATCTAGCTTGTATTTAGTGGTTTCTAAATAAGTCTGTAAAGCATGGTCAAAGCTTGACCAACATGTTTCAAACTTATTCACACAGAATTCTTTTTGTTAAGAAATAGGTTTGTTAACCATTTTCTATGTGTGGCATGAAAACATGTGTCATTAAAACCTAGTTTTCAATATTAATGTTTAGCTAGTGCAAACACTGTCATAAGTAATGCAGCAATCTTCATAGTCATAATTCTTTCAGTGTCATCTGATTCTAGTAACTTTGAATTACTTACTTCTTACTTTATCAGTACTAATTCGTACTTATCTAAATATTAATAGAAACATCTTTTCTTTCATAATTATTTAGCTGTATACCTTCTCACATTCCAGATTCCTGGTAATTGTCATATCAAAAATCAAGGATGTGGAAACAAAACTAAAAATACCTGGTCGGCAAATGACCGTGTCGCCGGGTCACAACCTTAGAAGCTACCAACATACATACATGCCACCAAATAGAGGTCAGCTAGTAAAGGGTAGCTGGAAAATGACAGTTCCAGCCCAACACAACTAAAGTAAAAGGTGAGAAGTTTTCAAACTATCTTCTACTCACCTCGCTAACTGATACAGTGTTGTTGTATCAGAAGGCTCAACACAATAGCCATGTCAAATAAGTCTACATGATGCTTGTGCATGGTACTACCATGCAACAGTGTACTATTAAATTATTATTCCTGGGTTCAATTCCTAGTTCGGGCAAAATGTGTTAAATGGGGTTTTTCCATTAGGGATTCCTCTTTAACAGCCCAGAGTTTTGAAATTCGGTAAGCATGTTAAGCCATTGGCCTTGTGCACCATAGTGTATCCCTATGTAGATGGCTCGTCCCCTTTCAGATTGGCTGTCATGGCCGCATTCAATCAAGAGGACTACTGTTATTATTATATTTTTGTAACTCTTAACAGTTTATGCTATTCAATTGTCAAATTTAGAAAAATTGATAATAAAACAAGCTCTAACTACTGAGATGTCCAATAACCTATAGCTCTGGAGGCAGTTAATAACATAATAGTTTATATCAACACCAAACTATCAGCATCCATGGAGGTGGATTTAAGGTAATAATGAGAACACAATAAACTATTTGTTGGTGAGCTGCAGAGCAACTTATAGTGAGAACAAAATAAACTATCTTATTTTGCTGTGGAAGCAACTAAGATTGATAACACAATAAACTATCCTATTGGTATGCTGTGGAAGCAACTTATAATGATAACACAATTAACTATCCTGTTGGTATGCTGTGGAAGCAACTAATAATGATAACACAATTAACTATCCTATTGGTATGCTGTGGAAGCAACTAATAATGATAACACAATTAACTATCCTGTTGGTATGCTGTGGAAGCAACTAATAATGATAACACAATAAGCTATCTGTTAGTAATCCGTGGAGGAAACTAATAGTGATAATACAACAAACAATCTATTGGTTTGCTGTGGAAGCAACTAATAATGATTTAATATCCATTGGTTAGGCGTGGAGGCCGCTAATGAACAATCTCTCATGTTATCCTGCTGGGTCCACGGTGGACAAGACCACCCAGAGCCTGGTTCCTTATATCCTGTCAAATCAAAGCCTTCGTGCCTGTCACGGAGCAATGGTCCTGAACTTCTTAACCTTTAATCCTCTCAAATCAAAGACTTTGTGTCTATCACAGAGCGGTGTTCCTGATCCTATCCTTTAATCCTGTCAAATCAAAGACTTTGTGCCTATCACAGAGCATTACCATCCCGTGAGAATGAAACTAAACAAAAAACAGCTGATCCACCTTGATCCTTATATCCTGTCAAATCAAAGACTTCGTGCCTGTCACGGAGCAATGGTCCTAAACTCCTTAACCTTTAATCCTGTCAAATCAAAGACTTTGTGTCTAGCACAGAGCGGTGTTCCTGATCCTATCCTTAAATCCTGTCAAATCAAAGACTTTGTGTCTATCACAGAGCATTACCTTCCCATGATAATGAAACTAAACAAAAAACAGCTGATCACAATACTCTTACACTATCTACACTATACTTACCAAATACAAGGCTGCTGTGAAAGCCTTATGAGTAGGCGTGTGCTCATTAATACATTAAATATTTTCATTTAAGATTAACTTGTTCACCTAATCTAATAAGTATCTAGTGATAAACTTATAACTTAATTGACTATTACCTATTACAAATCAATGAATATTGTAAGATAATACAAACAACAACATTATGCAAACAATATTCAAAATGGACTATTAAGCTAGCAACTGATTATTCAATATCAAAAATCTAAAATACAAATGTTATACCATCATTGGTATGACATGTAGCAATTAGTTGTTTTCTAACAACATTGATCTTTACCATATTGCATGTAGAGTACCTAGTGTGTTGCTGCACTTTGTCAAGAACTGTGGTTTGCATTCAATATTTTAAAAATAAAGCATACTAAGCTTAGATTTATTACAAGCTGTCAATGATAAATAAAACCAGTTGTTATCAAACCCTAAATTTAATTAATATTGTAGGATGATAAACAACAATAATCTGCCGACAAAATTTTCTCTGCTATTACAGATAACAACCAAGAAATACAGAGACTGAGGACACCGGCAGTTGCAGAGCACGCAACTCCGATCATAATGGCCGTGTCGCCGCGTAGGCGTGAATTTGCTAATTCATTATCCTAATTAATCATTTTAATTGTCAATCAAGACAAACTCGTTAATCCTGTCATCTATAAGATACCAGTTGAACTATTTCAAGGTCTATTTAAGTTGGGTTTTGGGTTCAGCGCCATCTATTGGCTTATTGTGGAATTAGTTATTGAACTGTTTGAATGAAGATCATCTGATAAGCTAATTTCAATGTTTAATTAATACGAGATGTTTAAATAAAACGGGATTACTTATTGTAGGAATTTTAGATTTGTTCTCATTTCAACCGTTGCCCATTTGACGAAGTAAATGTGTTTGATTATGACTTAATGCTATTCTTATTATGCAAAGTTGTCAACATTGCCGGATGTTATAATTTGAATGACCAATAACTAGATTTAATAATTTAATATGAGAACTTAACAAATTTGAGTAAATGATTAAATACCAAAAAGTCTTAAGACTATTTTACACAGCTATGTAATAATGGGAAACCTTCTGATTAGTAAGATTGTCAGATCACCGGAAACTTGGATAGTTTAATGATGAGATTCCTATTTCAATAATAATCTACAAACTACTTTGTATTTGTAAGTATTGGGGTTGTTTAATGTTAAAATAATTAACTGAGCAGCATTTTAGTATTGTTTGCTAGCTTTATTCAACTATCCAAGTAATTAGTGTCTAAACAAAAACAATGTAGAAGTTCCGCCCAAAAAGTACAGAACGCGCATCGCGCGTAGGGACTTACTTTACGTACGTGTAGAACAATAACGGTTTAATAAATCTGTTTGATGAGATGTTTGAAAACCTAATAAACATGTAACGCTAATTGTCATAAAGTGATTGTGTAAACTATAAAAAGATTTAAAAGAGTATCCTAGAGTTTCTTGCTGGGTCTTCTCTAGAGATCGACAAGGGATTTGCGACCCAGCGAGCCACACCATGTGGTTTTAGCTTCAAGTTCGAATGAAAACTCAAAGTGCCTGTAACTAAGTCAAATAAATACTTTCGAGTTTCAATCCAGTGATGTGTGTTATTGAAGTTCACCCGTTCCTATGAAGAATGAAGGAATTGCCTCTAAGGATTGGATTTGATGATGGTGGTCCTATAATTCATAGGTACCTCGACGTGACATATAGAATAGAATTTCAAAATAGAGGAAGCCCTCATTTCCATATGCTTTTGCTTTTTATGCTGTAACTCTGTTCCAAATTTCGATAGACTGAAGGGCTTGGAGTTGTCGACAAGGCTGTGTCATGCTCACTTAACGGTGATAATCCTGAACAGGTTAAAAGGTTACAAATTCACAAGAATTCCAATGCATGCTATAAAGACCGTAATACCGGTGCTTGTCGTTTTGGATTTCCAAGGCCTATAAGCAACACAACGAACTGCTTAGAACCTGATGATGCCCTCCCTAATAATGGGTGGTTTTTGTACTCTAAAAAAATGTGGAGGAACTTATGGTCAATAACTATAACACAGTTCTTCTCAAAATTTGGGGAGCAAACATGGACATACAGCCTTGTGGAAACGAAACAGCAGTCGCTTATTATATTGCCAAGTATGCAAAAAAATAGAATATGATAGAAAAAAATATTCGAATCAGACAACACAACAGCAACAATTACAAAGTAACAGGGTAAAAATGTGAACCCAATGATTGTGGCGATTTTGTGAGGGAAGCAGTTCAAAAAGTAAAACTTCCAAGTAATGATGTGTGGAAGCAGCCGTTTTCTGTTTCAGTGGCGATCCTCGGACAGCGATTAGTTAGTGCACCAGAAGCGGCCTAGCGTCTCTGCCACTTGCCTTTGAAGATGTGTACAAGAAAAACTGTTTTCATAAATAGCTGTCGTCCGGAACAACGTTACAGAATTTTAAAATATTGTGAAGATGAAACATCGGTTTTCAACAATATATTCGATCGGTACGAACAAAGACCAAACGACCTTGAAGAGATAAGCTTGGCTGAGTTTGCAGTTCGTTACGAAATTGTTTCTGTTGCATTTTGTAATGATGATGACGGCGACATTGAGTTATTACGTGATAATACAAGAATGCGAATCAGAAATCACGCAGCAGTTTACGTATACGTTACTTTACATTAATTAGCGACCGGGAAGGTTTTTCTATAGTTTGATTGTTTATCACATACCTTTTCGCAATGAAAGTGACCGTGTTCAAGAAGGCGAAACAGCTGAAGCTTGTTTCTTACGTCGGCAGTCCCAGTTAACAACTCTTCTAAATCATTTATCCGTAGGGCAATTTGCCTATGCCAAACAAACCATTCAACAAGCTCTCGTACAAGCTGCAGCACTCAACACAGTCAATGAAGATAGAGGCATCGACAACCTTAGTGAACAAAATATAAACATACGCTGAGGATCAAATTAATGTGTACCATAATGATAACGATTTTATCGACAATAATAACCCTACTGCAATGCCCGATGAAGTTTTTATAAGTGACATCAAAAGCCTGAACATTCAGCAAAAAGATTTGCTAAAATAAGTGTCGGATTCCATAGACAGAGACATCAGGTTAGAGGATAATCTACAGCCTTTACTATTATTTATCAAGGGTGAAGCTGGTAGCGGAAAATCCTTTATAATAAAATTGATTGTTGAGCATATTAGACGCTGTTATGCTCCAACGATGGATACTTTGTTGAAACTTTGGTGATTTCGCAGCTGGCGGTTCAGTTAAAATTTTACCAACGATCAGATTGGTGGATGACTATAACTCAAAAATGACGGATCAATTACGAGTACATCAGTCGAATCACGTTTATACCATACACGCTGCCGATGAGTCGAGAGAGGCTGCAACCTATGGAAAACTACCACCATCTAATGTGATTCTTGCTGATGTAAACAACTTTGGTAGTTGGCATAGGTTCGAGGGCAATATTAAGGCGTAACATGAAGTTGTTACTGAAGGTCTTATCAACGGTGATATGGGTGTCATACGCAAGTTTAGATGGTCCGCTCTTCGTCGTGATCAATTAGAGGCAGGAGACAATTTCAAGTAACAAAAGACTATGGGGATGTTGAAAGAAGAATAATGCCATTAATCCAGAGTTGGTCTGTAACGGTGCATAATAAGCTTCAGGGTACCACTTTAAATAAAGCCGTTATTAATTTAGGAAAGAATAACTTAGTCAAAAGTCAAGTGTATTTTGTGGCGATGTTGTGAGGAAAGCGGTTCAAAAAGCGAAACGTCCAAGTAATGATGTGTGGAAGCAGCCGTTTTCTGTTTCAATGGCGATCCTCGGACAGCGATTAGTTAGTGCACCAGAAGCGGCCTATCGTCTCTGCCACTTGCCTTTGAAGATGTGTACAAGAAAAACTGTTTTCATAAATAGCTGTCGTCCGGAAGGAACAACGCTACAGAATTTTAAAATATTGTGAAGATGAAACATCGGTGTCGTACGCAAGTTTAGATGGTCCGCTCTTCGTCGTGATCAATTAGAGGCAGGTGACCTGCCAGATGCAATTTATATCAAATTTGATGATGAGACTATTGGCACTAAAGTGAAAGACAGTGATGGCTTAGTCGCAATAGCACCTGTATCAGCAAAATTTCAAGTAACAAAAGACTACGGGGATGTTGAAAGAAGAATGATGCCATTAATCCAGAGTTGGTCTGTAACGGTGCATAATAAGCTTCAGGGTACCACTTTAAATAAAGCCGTTATTAATTTAGGAAAGAATAACTTAGCCAAAAGTCAAGTGTATTTTGCGCTAAGTCGTGTGAAAACATAAAACGGTGTTGCGCTTTGTGATTTAGGACCAAATAAATTACTGTGTTCGAATGCTCTCTTTGTTTCAAGTGCTTGAGCCAGCCGTCAACATTTCAGCCCAACGACTTTCGGATCAGGTGCGGGTCATTCAGCGTAATCATATATTTGATGATACTGTACTTGATCGCCTCCGAACAAAAATGGGTAAACGTGTCATTGCCCCATCGTCGCAGGCTGTGGTGCCACCACAGTCCAACCATATTCCTAGCCACGCTGACGAAGAGAGTAGGTGTGATAGGGTTACAAACGTAAGTTCCCAGTGTAATGAGGAATTGAGGAATGCTTTGGAGTGTGCTATTCGGGAATATCGCTTCATGCCGCCCGAACTCAGGCCACGATTACCTCGTTTGTCCATGCATAACAAAAAATATAGTTTTGATGACTGCGAAGGCCTCACTGATAAACATTCGATCATGTACTGCGCGGCTGTAGCGGCATGTCGTGTAGCCCACGTCAAATTCGCAGATGACAGAATTACACAACCACCTCGAGAGTACATCCTTCAGATATTTTTTTTTTAAATCGGGCCTCAAACAACAGGAAACCAAGGAACGAAAAACATGCAATACTATTATCAAAACAATGACCAACGATTTACGTATTTTACGACAAGAAACGATAAAAAGAAGACATCATGTTGACAAGAGCTGCCACAGCAAAACAAGCACGCCTACCACCTCGGGCCTCGTCGCCCAGCGCCGCCTCGCCACCGCCGGAACCCAGCCCGGCCGTTAGTGCTGTGACACCGGCCGTGGCAGTTGCGTCGAGCTCAAGCGACGAGTACTACTATCCGCCGACAACACCACCTCGCGTCGACGGCGACGGGGAGGACGGCCGCCGGCCACCGGCCTGCTTAGGGCCTCGAGGCCTACCTGCCTCTGATAGGGTCCCAGCACTCGGCGAAAGTTTGCAGCGCATGAGATGGACACAAGCCATCAATGAAAATGTAATGTACTTTGGGTCTACAGTGGGCAGAATCAATCTGACCGAGTACCGTTATTATTATTATTTTTATATGGGTAATCTTTTCAGTGTGCGTTGTCCAACACGTACTTGGCTCGTTTTTTCTTTGAATTGAGTAATAAGAAATCATCGCTCAGTATTCCGTTAACTAACCACTTTCCTATCCACAATGTGAGTACTCGATGGGTTATATAATCATCAGAATTGTTAGGTCCAAACCATGAAAAGACACGTCGTCAAAACCAGTTCTCAGTAGGGCCGTCAATGAGATCGTCAATATTTTATGTCATGACATGAACTTTATTATCTTTGTTTTACGCAAGTAATAACCAGAAAGGGCTAGATCAACTCGAATATTTTGTACTCGTTCCAATGTCGTATCAGTAATTTATGATTTTGGATGTTGGCAAAAAGCAGTACCTAAGTGGAAGTAGACTCACTGGACGTCTGAGGAAAGACGTCGCGTATTAGTTGAAGGTGGCAAAGGTGGTGTGACACTGGTCTCGTTTGCGGGTCAACCTTCGAAAAAATATATAATAGATACTTTTTAGTCTTTATGTAAAAACACCTTTAGTTCTTACCATAAAAATTACATTAATTAAAAATAAATTGTAATCGACTTCTGTCGGAAATAAATCGACTGCACGTCTGACAAAGATTTTCCATGTGTTTAATTATATTATTTACAAACATTCATTACACCGTACACTCTAAATAGCGATGAACTGGGTAAAGCAAAATACGGGTAACTTAATGTTAAATACGTTAGTTTTACGACTACGTAACCATAACCTAACGAGACTTGTAGTACCACCGATATAATTATAATGTACTACGCACTAGATTTGGCGATCCGATCACTCTGTTCGACTGAACTGTATTGCAATCCGTACAACTCACTTTAAACTATGTTAAACGAAACGCGACGTTTTAATCGTGAGTAAACTTAACTCTATAAGCGATCTAGCGCTGCATGTTTTAATAGTTTGATTAGACAACATAAATATTTAGCGCTGCAGTGAAATTTAATTCTAACTCACTAGCATTTGAATTAACACCTGCACCATGCGAGACCTTTGTGAGGGCTGGCCTCAGACTAAGGCAATCGATGTGGCTGAATACTGGTCAAAGAAAATTTATTAGGTAAGGGAGTAAGGGAATCATTGACACGAAGAAAGATAAGAAGCATTTGAACTATTTTTATTCATGAATGTTCTTGTCTATCGGTAGAATGTAAGTCAATATGTAGTACGAATATAACGTGGCAGAATATATGCTCAAGAAGATAGGAGATATATTAAATATATCACACGCATTAGAACTGAACTTTCATATCAAGTTGCTCTTAATTCAAGAGAGAAAAGATTCCGCTTTTACAGTTAAGTTGAGGCTTAAGAGTTCATACATCCCGAAGTGTTTTTTAGAAGCCGGTCAAGCAGTATACTTTACTGAAGCGAGTGTTATTATCAGCTGGAATCAACGAAACACCGGGGTCGAATTTTGAAAATGTACAACCAATTCGCTTTACGCCAGATTATTACACATAATATTTCAATACAGACGGCCTCTGCGGCTGAACAGTCTAGAATCCAAACTGCCACGCAAGGGGCTCGAATCCTGATAGGGGCAATATTTGTTTGATGAATATGTAAATTATAACAATAACTAGCGACCCGCCCCGACCATTATAACAATTACACACAAAAATCTTCTTCGTTTCTAACTCTTTCCATTGGTGAAAACGAACTTCTTCTAAATTGATATACAAACTGCAACAATCAACTAATTACTGGCTGCTTATTGCGTAAATGACAAATGTAAAATTCTTTTTTTTTAATCATAGCTTTGTGACATGCGATTTTGTTTGTAGTCGTTTAATCTCAGTTTAGTTTTCAAAATAGTAGGTCAAGTCTATGTTTTTCTAAAACCAAGCAGAGAGCTGGAACAAGCAGCGAAGTGACGGATGGGAAATTTATAACTAGTAAAAAAGGAGGTAAAGTGTTATTTCATGGTGGGCACAGATACAATTTTGTACAGAATAATCAATCAGGAACTTCGTATTGGCGATGTATAATAGGAAAATTTGTACCACGTCGATAACAATAGACACTTGTAACAAAATAGTAAAGGAGACCAACCACGCATTTTGTCCTAATATTGCCCGTAATTTAATTTACGGAATTATGGATGGCTTAAAAGAAGAAGTATGTACTGAGCTTGAAGCCGTTCTAAAAATATTTGGAGACTATATATATAATCATTTAATCAAAAATCTCTATGACATAAGGTTTGCTGTAAGAAAACCCAATTATGGATTAAGCTCGCCTTTGTACATAAGCTGTCCTACAGTATTTGTATGTATTTTTGTACAATAAATTATATGAATATGAATCATTCTAAAGAGTTAAACAATTGTGAAATTGAATTTTCCGATAAAAAAGATACGTTGCAAAGGGCTCGTCGTTACATTTCTTGGTATGGAGAAAACTACTTTTCAAAATGTCAAAGATAAAGAAAATTCATACAAGATACTATGGCGATGGAACATTGTCACATGTTGATACAACAACAAATGAAGGACTAATTGTGTGACATTAATTTACTGTTTGTTACCAAACAAGTCTCAACAAACATACGAAAGAATGTTTCGAATCTTAAAAAACTATTTTCCATTAGACATTGTTGAATGTAAGTGTGATTTTGAAATGGCAACAGTTAATGCGGTTAAAGTTATATATCCAAATGTTCAAATAAAGGGCTGTTGTAAATGCAATATGGAAAATGAGTAAGGAAATTGGCCTGGATAAAACAAATGATGGCAAAAATATAACAAGGATGTTAATTCAGCACTGTTACCTCCAAATTTAATCCCTTAGGCTTGCTTATCCTTATTAGAAGCTGGCCCTGCTAACAAGGGAATTTGTTAACTTTCAAGACTATTTTTCGACCCAGTGGCTAAAGAAAGTCACTTCTGAACAAATTACTTGTTACGGAGAAAATATCAGAACAACAAATGGGGTGGCGGGATACCATCGTAGACTAAATTCAAATATACCGCCCAAACCAGCCCTATATATTTTTTTGAGTTATTAAGAAAAGAAACTAAAATACAAGAAAGAAAATTAAGTTTAAGTCTTTACAGTCAAGGGAAAAACGAAGGCTAGAAGACTAAAAAAGGATGATCAGATTAAAAAAAATATTAACAACGCCTTACAAGGACACATTTCAACTTCCTTCAAACTCCTTCGTACCGAAGGCTCACTTACTGTTCACCTTGAAATTCCTACAGCTCATTTCTGGCTCGAACGGACTTTAAATGCAGCTTTTTGTGAATGCGAACTTGAATGAAATGATTATTCCTGTTAGAAGTACGGGTTTTCTGCATTTACTTGATCTTCTCACAAAAACATAAGTCTCTTTTAATCAATAGAAAAAAAGCAATAAATGGTTGAAAAAGGTAAATGATGAATTAAGCACATCATCTGTAGGTTTGATCATTTCACCTCATCTCAATTATCCTAGCCCTCTCAGTTTGGATTAAGTTACGCACAATGACGTCCTGAACGTCGAAAAAGATCTAAAGGTTAAACAAATAACTCATAATGTCAATGAAAGATTTCCGAAATTTTAAAATATAAACAAGCGAAATTCTCTCTAAAAATGATGTATAAAGTAATCGAATAAAGTAATTGCATGAAAGTTGACGTTCAGTGATTTTATCAATTAGTCATAATTGGTTTTATTATAAAACAAAATACACCACCCGTCACGGCAAAAAAGGTATATAGGGATAAGTTGTTAACTTAAACATAGCAATTAAAGTAAGAAGCCTCTCTGGAAGACTAGATTTAGTAAATATTAATTGGATACTTTTTATAATTAAAAATATACTTGATCCCTAGACACTTTTGATACACATAATTATTTTAACGAAATAATTATATCAAAATTATTTTAACACATACTGCCTGAATGCGGCAGACATACCATCATTTAATTCGAAAAAAGACTCTTTATATAATGAAAGAAAAAGTTCTAACTGTGGATAAAACGACTTGTAGAAGCATGAAAAGTTTGCGATTACCCAATGACTATTTTTATGTATGATGATAGAGTTACCGACGATAAAATTATTTTTTCGGTACTACGTTGGACAAACAGAATTTTAAGAAATTCCAAAGGTATAGTGGGGATGGTATTTTTAAAATTACCCCCACTCCGTTCTATCAGCTATTTATTTGAGTCTATGATCTGCCCTTACATTCAAAATATTCTTAAAATTTACTAAAGTGAGGGACAACATGGCTTCGTGGTGTCTCAATCCACAAATACCAATCTGACACTTTTCACTGAGTTATTGAAAGCAATAGATTCTGGACATCAAGCTAAAGTCATTCAAGATATCAGAAAAGCGTTCGATCGGGTCTCGCATTAAATTCTCATTGACAAATTAAGAATTTATTGTATCGCTGGCATTTTACTCTCATGGTTGAGTTTGTATCTTGAGAATAGAACTTTCTTTGTAGTAGTTAATGGCTTTCGATCAACCGTCAGACACATATCCTTGGGCGTGCCACAAGGGTCTCATTTAAGGCCGGTTTTATTTAACTGTTTTAATAATGATATTCCGAACTGCTTTCGCCACTGTAAAAATTTTATGTTTGCCGATGACTTAAAATTCGTCAAAATAGTTAAATCTAAGCATGACGCCTCTGAATTACAAAGTGATTTGGATGAATTGGTGATATGGTGCCAAATAAATCAGATGCTTCTAAATCCAAGCAAATGTTACCATATAAGATTTACCAGGAAACATCATCTCATTGACCAGGATTATTATATTGACAGAGAAAAATAAAGGAATTGGACACAATAAAAGACCTTGGTGTTATGTTTAATCGGAAACTAAATAAAGTAGTGAAATAGACTTACTCGTACAAAATGCTGGGGTTTGTTTACAGAAATACAAAACAATTTAAAAGCTGCATATCACAAATTATCCTTTGTAATTGTTTAATTCGTAGCATATTAGAATATTGTAGCGTGGTCTGGCGGCCACACTATGCTACTCACTCATTGCCTCTTGAACGTGTACAAAAACGTTTTCTGGGGCACCTGGCCTATGCTTGCGGGTTGACCAAGAAAATGCGTTCATATAGTGATAGGCTCAAGCATTTTATTATGGATTCTCTGGACAAACGTCGACGTCTGAATGACGCGATGTTTGTGTGCAAAGTTATGGGGCCCATAAAATCGACTGCCCGCAAATATTAAATAATTTTGACTTCCATGCCCCCTCAAGAGTTCCTCACAGTCCAATAACGCCTTTCTGCCCTCCGCAGAAAAGAACGGTTCTGGTTGGTAATTCTTCCTACGCGAGGTTTTGCAGTATTGTGAACGGTTGCAGTGATCGGATCGACCTCCTTTTGACAGTTTAAGCAAAATTAAATTTAGTTTCCTAGCCCTGCATTATCTCACTGAGTGTGGCAACCTTAATACCTATTTTCGTAATACCTATTTTTATTTAGTTTAAATTGTTCAATTTAGTTTAATTCATATATTAAGTATAATTTAGTGCATTCTGAATAGTGTAGTCTTTTATTTCTATTTTATTGTGAGTAACGACAACGTTTTGTGTGCATGCAGAGTTTACCTGTAAGTGATTGTTACACTTTATTCAGATTTTTAGCTTTTGTAAACATGTGTGCATTTGTTTATACCAGAGTATACAATTGTTGGTGAACCAAATAAATAAATTTACGCTACACGTTAACATGTCGAATGAAGATGAAAATGTATATTTCGTAACCTTGGTCCGAGATGTAAATTAAAAAAAAACGAAATGTCTTTTTTCACAATGTTGAAAAAATACCTGAAATAAAAGAAATGTTTTTTTTTCACAATCTTGAAAATATACATGAAAAAAAAACTTGGCTCCGTCGTTTTTTTTTTCAAAAAACTTTTTCAATAACTAAAATGGAATAAACCACTTAATTTGGTTGTTTTGTTTTTAATTAAGGTCAAATTATGTTTGAATCAATGGGCACCTATTATTATGAACTTAGAAAATACTTAATGTGTTACTATCAGAATCATCTGAATTAGTGTCAGTAGCTGTAGCTACGCACACTGTTTTATCGGCATCGGAATCATTGACATATTCTGTGTCTGTATTTGTTTCATCTGATTCTGAATCAACGTATAATACTATCAGGGACTCTACTAACTTCTGCTTGTGTTTATGTACTATTTAACAAAAAACAAATGGTATTTTCTTATTAATAAAATGTAATATCAACTCATATACGATAACTACCTTACCATATTTTTATTTTCGAACCTTGAAAAAAAACTACTCTGTCTTTTTTATGTTTTTTACCACTCTACCCTTGGTAGATATACATATGTTAGGCAATTATTACTTACTTACAGACCTATCATTTCTTTAATTTAATTTGGGAATGACCTATAACATAGATTGTATGAAGGTAGGAATGAATGGCTGACTGAGGTGAACTGACACTACAGTGTTCTGCATGTCATTGTGGTTTGGAGGTTATAATAAGAAAACACCATAAAATACCTGTAGGATTTAAAGGAGACGATATCCGTGAAATAAAAAGAAGCTTTGAATGTTGTAAAGCAGATATCTGTATCCCCGTTAACGGGGACACAGATAATGGGGACAACGGGAATACACCGTTAGTGTTAGTACCTACTCACTTTATAAAACAATCTTTTGTTAAACAATAAAAAACATTATTTACAGAAACGCAATCGAGTTTATTTACAAATATTTTATAAAACAACATTCCTTGCAAAGCACATTTTACAGAAATGGATTATCTAAAATTTGACTTTACAATTAAAAGTTTCGATGACCAAAAAAAAATGTACTGGCAGTAACCTCAATAACCATAAAAGAGGATAAAGTTTACCTTATACCACAAGAACTGCAGTCAATAAAATACCATGGAAAATTAATGGAAACTGAGACTTATAAAACATTAAAAAATACTTTGCAAAGGAAGGTGTTTATGGATAACTTTAACAGACGAATTAAAAACGACTTACATGGATGACGATGACAATATAAAATGCAAGATTTTTTTCCCCATCTTTTTGTTCCTACGTGCGGTACGGAACCCTAAAAGGGTTCCGTACCTCGAAAGGAAAAAAACGGTACCCTTATAGGATCACTTTGTTGTCCGTCCGTCTGTCTGTCTGTCAAGACCATTTTTCTCAGGAAAGCGTGGAGGTATCGAGCTGAAATTTATATTGAATACTCAAGTCTACTGTCCCTGAAAGCTGAGATAAACTTGAAACTTGTAAGTCAACACAGTCAAAAGATACAGCCGTTTATGCCGCAAATTTCCGCAAATTTTCGACACTCGCAAGGGAATCAAAACCTACAGGGTACTTCCCGTGAACTCAGAATGTTGAAATTTGGCACGAAGTAACGTGTTATAGCACAGATAAATAAAAAATTGCGAAAACTGTAATTTTTTTGTTACATCTTATAATAAAAATATTTAATAATTTTAAACTTACTACCGTTACCGTTACTCCTCATGAACGCGTAGAGGTATTAAATTGAAATTCATATCAAATACTCAGGTCTCGAATAACTTTAAGCTGAGGTTTGTACGGAACCCTCGGTGCGCGAGTCCGACTCTCACTTGGCCGGTTTTTAGGGTTCCGTACCCAAAGGGTAAAAATGGGACCCTATTCCTAAGACTCCGTGGTCGGTCTGTCTGTCTGTCTATCACCAGGCTGAATTTCATGAACCGTGATAGATAGCCAGTTGAAATTTTCACACATGATGTATTTCTGTTGCCGCTGTAACAACAAATAAAAACAGAATAAAATAAATATTTAAATGGGGCTCCCATACAACAAACGTGTTTTTTTTTGCCGTTTTTGCGATTATGGTACGGAACCCTTCGTGCGCGAGTCCGACTCGCACTTGGCCGGTATTTTTTTTGATAATTGAGTACAATGATTAATCGACGGTTTGCGATTTACCCTTCGATGCCATCCTTCAATTGAGTTTGTGGTCCTTACGTTTTAACGATAACAGCTAAATGTCTTGCTTGTAATTTTATTAAACCACTGCTTAACAAAATAACCGTCAGACTTTTCAGATGGATGCTACAAAGTGACCCTCTCTAGGGCCAGTCGTTTTCAAGTTGGTTTTTCATCCTATCATGAAACGACTAAATTCAAAATCCAAAGTGTGGTATTTAGATGATAGCACACTAGAAGGTGGCGTAGACACAGTTTTGAAAGATTATCAATTCCTAAACCGCAATTCTAATCCATCGATCTTGACCTCAACCACTTTAAATGCCAAATTTGCATCGATCCTTCAAAAATTTAATGAAGTAGCAACAAAAATCAAAATTTTAGAAAAAAGTTCAACAAGAAGACCAAATTTCATGTACTTTCTTCACGCTTCCCCATTATGGAAGCATTCACAACGTCTTCTGGAAAAAAAAACTAATCGTTCGATGCCCACCAAAATCAATCCTAAATGTGGCCCTGGATGACTGAGCGTGGCTGGCTGCAAGCCACACTACCCATTCGCTTTGGTGGGCTCGGCATCTGCAAAATTTCTAGTATACGGCTACAGCTACTGCTTTCTAGTATAAGCGTTCCTGTCTTCGTTCCACAGCACTGAAAGGTTAACCACAAAATCTTATCCCCATCACTGGTTAACTGCAAAGTGTCTTGCTCGACCGATGCAGTGAATTCCTGGAAAGTGGCTTGCCCGAACACGGCGTCGCCCGGGAAACCATTTTCCCAGAGACAGCGCGATGAGCCGCTGTGCAGGTTGGTATGGGATAAACTTTTAACTGCATAGTGTCTTGCTCGACCGATGCAGTGAACTCCTGGAAAGTGGCTTGCCCGAACACGGCGTCGCCCGGGAAACCATTTTCCCAGTGAAAGCGTGATGAGCCGCTGTGCAGTTTGGTATGCAATAAACTTATGAATACGACTACCAATACTGCCAAGCGTGCCCGCTTGCTGGCTGTGGGTGAGTGGGAGTCGGCCTCTGGCTACAGGCACTACCGTCACCCAACATACCATGTAAGCAAGCAAGACGATGTCAAAGCTATTCTAAGAGTGATGCTCCAGCGAGTGATTATAAAATTTAGTTCCAGGCTAAATGAGTGTTAGGAAGTGGAATAGTGAGCATTTAAAAATTATTGATTTTCATTAACAAAATTTAAAACTGCTTTATAATTTAACAGAAAAGAAAATTAAATTTAAAAAAATCTAGTTGTTTGATTTTAAGTATCAAAAACGAAAAACGATTTCAGACAACCTTTATTGATGTAAGTTTCCAAATTAAAACTTTGAATCCTAAAAGGCAATAAATTAGTTTTAGCAGAACATGTAGTTTATGTAAAAGAACTACGAAATAACGATCAAAGTAATTTAATACGAACCAATTAATTAATTAATTACCAAATATTCGTTGAACATCTGTGACATATTTTAACACCGTGTAGCGTTGTGAGGATCACAACTGAAAATAGTCGAATGATACTAAATATCAAAATTAGTAAGTTAACACGGTTAATAGCCACCAACATCCCTAAAAACACGGCACAACTCTAATTTTCCGGAATGCCATCGCTGCTGTGTCATTTGAATTCCGCTGGCTATGCTGAACCAGAAATATCCATCCTTCAATCCTCACGACTGAGTTGCCCCAAATTAGGGTGAGTTTCACATTAGTTTAATGATTGTACCTGATTCTCTGTGCCGGACGACCAATATCGACTCAATCACCTATTTAATATTAGTTTTAGCGCTGTCATGTTGGACGCGTGGCTAAGCGTCGTCCGGTACAAAGGAATTTGCAATGAGTTCGTGTTTCTGCTACATCGGGGTGTACCTCCGTGTTTTATTGTATTTGATCACGTTTACTTATGCTAATAAATGCTAGCATGTTCATACTTAACCTAATTTTGCATCTGTCAATGTGCTTGCTATGTTTGCAAGTTCTTGCCTGTAAACCGCTGCGATGTGCTGAGCTTTCACCTACAATGTTTCCCACACCGTTCCTTGGCTTAAAGAGGGAAAGAGGCTAGTGCATCGCATGCAGTCTGCTGCTAATTGCACCGCATCTAACATGCGCACCCTATGGTGCTTCCAGGGCTCACCGCGTAGGATGTAGCGGCATGCGTAGCCTACCCTGCGTAGCCCTAGCCGCCACAGTCCCTGCAGCCTACTCCTGCCGCCAGGGACGCGCTCCACCGTTCACCGTGCGGGACGTAGCGGCCTGCGCAGCCTACCCTGCGCAGCCCTATCCGCTACAGCCCCTACGGCCTACCGCCTACAAGCTTAAACGAAATATGTATTTCCAAATAAAAAAAACTTTTTTATACAAGCTTTTTAGATTACCGTGCATTGTCATCCAAACCAAATGTGTATGGAAAATTTGATCTTAATCGATTGAAGATAACTGCTTTAACATTCAGTTGAAATATTTGAACTGAATATACATACATACATTGAAGTTAATAAAAAGCTTGTAAAAAAAAGGGATACATATTCGCGAGCTGGCTGACCAAAACCAGACGTATCCTCCGACGGAAAAATTTGAAAGCACACATTTGATGGGTTCGAAAGATAAAAAATACGGGCCCCCACAATATGGCAACCAAAACCCGCCATTTTTCTATTTTAAATTTTAATGTAGCCATTGACACTCACAAGGTTAAGAGGAGTCGATTGACGGAAGAGCAAACCTATCAAAAATAAAAAAAAGGAAAACGGTATGAAAAATCATCATGTGATTGGTCGATTTTTCATACTCTTTCCCGAGGAGTCGATTGACGGAAGAATCATAAAAATCAGCTAATGCGTTTGGTCCTGAGAACACCACATAGGAACAAACATACATACATAGACTGATAAACACATTACCCTCCTTCGGCAGTCGGGTGAAAACGAAACGCATAAAGGCACTCTTAGTAGTTTCTTAGTAAGTATATATTTAGGTACCTACTTATTTTTGCCACGATCTTGCCAGGGCCAAACCATCCTATCCAATCATTCTGTCTGTATTAGAATAGAAAATACTTCAAAATAGGAACACAAAAAAATACCAATCAATCAGCTAAGTACCAGTATTTTACATGGAGCAACTGCCTGACCTTCACAACCCAGTAACTAACTGGTTGGCAGGACTGTTGTCAGATTTTATGGCTTATTTTATACCGTAACGACTGTCAAAGATCTTCAAATGACAGCCGGGTCTAACGGCTTAGCGAGCTTGCCGAGACACGGAGGAATTTCGGTTGAGATGGTCACCCATCCGCAGACCAACCACGACAAGCGTTGCTTAACCCGTGTGGCTGTTATTTTTTCTCGCCCTATACTTACTATCCATGGGTACAAGGTAATATTATAATTACGAAAATAACTCTGCCCGTTTGTTAAGTTGTAAGATGTTTTGTTATGGAGCCGATACTGCAATGACAATATGCTCACGTGTATCCAACGACGTTATCCAAAACACTCAAAAACAATATAATTTTATAAACGCAACGTTTTGTAATATTTTTGCGATATGGTGCTGCAACTGCAATAACAAATGCCCACGTGTACCATGTTTGTGTACAATGAATGAGTGTATCCAACGATATATTCTCACTGACCGTATGTTTGCTGGCTTGACACTTTAATGTATTTTCCTATGCAAGCTACTGAATAACCGAGCCAACGACGTTTTCCAATACACGAAGTAACGATAAATTAAATTTCATAAATATTTTTGTAGTTTTGTAACTGCAACTGCAATTACAATTAACCAGATCTATCCAACGACGTTTTTCAACACACAAAAAAATACTATAAATTTTATAAACGCCATATTATTTTGTAACAAATTACTACCCATAAAAACGAAATTTTTCAACACACTTACAAAGAAACTATAAATAAATTGTCATAAACACAATATGTATGCGTTATGGCGCCGAGACTGCAATGACAAATGCCCAGGTCTATCCAACGACATTTTTCCACATACGAAGTAACGATTAATACAATTTCATAAACGTAAAATTTTGTAACAAAATTTTCTACGAAAACGATATTTTTCAACACAATTAAGAAGAAAAATCATATCAAATTTCATAAACAGAATATTTTGTAAGATGCATACGTTATAGAACCGGATTTATGGACGCAAAAACGACATTTTGAAACACACTGGAAGAAACCAAAAACAATATTTCATAAACACATATTTACAACAAAAAAAAAATGAATTTACCAATCACGTGTATCCAACGATATATTTTTTTAAAATTTCTATCCTTTTTTTCTTTATTCTTTCTAATACACAAAGAAACAACAAAAAATTGCATGAACTAATTAGGTACTTACTTAAAACGGTACTTTGTAACAATTCAGTATTTACGTTATAAAGCCGAGGCAATTACAAATGCCCATTGACCCAATGTTTGCTGACTCGACACTCATTTCCTTTGCAAACTACTGAGTCCGAAATACCTATTCAGAGGACAAACAATGTTAAAAGCAAATATCAGCCAAATCTTTTACCGTCATCATTCTCAAGTTTTCGATTCAACAGTAATAGATATAATTCAATATTCTAAAACTTACGACTATTAAAAACACTTACGTTTATACAAAGGGGAGAGGGAATGGGTCTCAAAGCGCATCAAAAAAATCGTCCACATCGAAGTCAATGGTAAAAGAGCCTAGAACGCTGGCAACATTGCCACGTTGGATAGCAATGCGAATTCTCTGGCCGAAGAAAAGTCCAGCCTTCTGGTCACCTGAAAAGTCGGCTAGCTATTTACTAAAGTCTCGAGTAACTCGATGAGCACACATTCGGGTCCCATGGACCTCATAATTCAACCCCAAACGATGCGTTTACTATCCAATAGCAGTACATGCGCTGGCGGGCTGGAGACGCCGCCTTGAACGGAGCGCAATCTTGCAACTTCAAATCTAAACCAGTTATCACCATTTGCACTTGCACAACTATTAGCACTACAAAATGACTTTTTACTAGATAAAAATCTTAAATTTCTATTTTGGTCTAACAGTTTTGGAAAATTGTTGCACATTTTGTCACTGACGTTTAGGTATATTTTTTTTAACTAAACTATATCGGTTTTTGTCGATTTGTGGTTGCCAGTCCTAGATCGTCGGTTAATGACGTACGTCCGGATCATAGATACAGATAAAAAAACTTTTTCAAAAAGCTACAGACTTCCAAATAAAAAACTACAAAGTGAAAAATAACTATATTTTTGGAAGTCGGTGTTTTTGGTAGGTACCATTTTTTTGCGTCATGGACACCGACTTCCAAAAATAAAGTTATTTTTCAATTTGTAGTTTTTTTTAGTGGTAGTATTTTTATTCTTTTTTTTTTAATTATCTCTTTTTAGTTGTAGGTACAGTTATGCTAGTATTATATTATCTGTGGTAAAGTCAAGGGTCAAAAGTGCAGTCATACTCTCCAGAAACTGAAATGGTTAGTTTTTGTAGATTAAGTTAAATTATCCACAACTGATTTAACATTTTGTATAGAAATTAAAGTATAGATTATTCCTACTAACCGCGAGATGTTGAAATTCTGCAGCCTACAAAAAAAATACCTTTTCTGTTTTGGTAGAGTGTGACTGCACTTTTGACCCTTATAGTACCTACCTAATAGGCAAGTAGTTAAGTAAGGTACTTATAATGCCAGAATAGATTACCCGAATATCATGAAACTGAACATAACCGGTGAAATGATGAACCGTGAACTTATGTTATGAAATGGTATAAAAATAAACATCTCTTCCTAGCTCACTCGATGGAAAGCGATGATGTGGTCGACGGTGAAGCACGCTTGCCTAGAAAAAACCCATTCACTCTTGACTTAAAGCCTCCTAGATTGTAGCTATCGGGAAACACAAACTCCGGCAGGGAATTCCACTCCTTAGCTGTACGCATAATAAAAGTGTCTCAAAACGTTGTGTGCGTATAGGTGGGATGTCCACCATGTAACAATGACGCATCGTCGTGCGTCTGGTTATCCGATGATGGAACGGGCTGGGCGGAATTAAATCATGCAATTCCATCGCACATTATTATTCTGGTACAGGCAGGTAACATTGATAAACCTACATTATATCTAAGGTGTTTATTGTGATATTTTACTAATTTAACATCATCATCATCAGTCTGTCCCAATGCTGGAACCTTAATCCACCACGCGGGCACAGTGCGAATTGGTGGATGTCACATGTCTTCGATTTTTTGGTTCTAGGACAAGCCGGTTTCCTCACGATGTTTTCCTTCACCGTTAATTGTAGAGCAGTGGTGATGAAATAATTTACACAAAATAAAGCGCCTGCTTCTATACGTAAGTCGGGGCCGTTACCACTGGGCCACCCTCTCTGCTACTAATTTATAGTTTCAATAAATACCTAAATATATATCATTTAGTTTCATTAATTTTTATAGTCTGTATATAAGTCTGACAGTCAGTATCACCATCTAAAACGAATTTACCTAATAAACAATCTAAGCAATTATCTGGCGCTATACAAATGCAATCACAATTTACTACATGACGCTACGGTGTGACAAACGGCCCAGACCTCACAGTGATTGGACGTAGCGCAGGGCTTTCACCGTCGCAGTTGCGTGTACCTGATGAGGCGTTTCTGACGCAACAGCTTTGCTGGCTAAACCATTGTTTGCCCAACGCCCGCCCGTGATCGAGACACGCTGTTTACCCCCTGAGGTTTCCTTTAATTAATTAGAGTAAACTATGTACACTGTTTGGGTTTAAAAGAGGCTATTAGATTTTTATTATATACAACGTGTAACAGACTATACTTTTATATTTGTCTGGACAAAATGTTTTGAACAGGTGATTTTTTTTTTTGCGATTTCATGTATGATCCACCATGTTGTTGTGAAGTTATTGATAATGATGAGTATAATGACCCCTTTTCGGATTTTTCATTTGTTGTATTACACGTTGTAAATCTTCAGATTGAGTGTAGGTACATATTTGGAAGTCAGCTCAGTTCATCACAAATGGTAAAAGATGTTGGAAAGTTTCTTATTTGACTCACAATTGATAAAGAAACGCGTTTTACCGAGATTTGAAACCATTGGTTAGCATATATTTAACTATTGGTTGAGTTAACTACGGATCAAAAACTGGGCTCACCAATGAAAATTTTGTTTGAACTTCCTGAATTATTTTATTCACCATTTCTTCATTACCTAATTCTTACAGTAGGTACGTTGCAACTGAAGGAACACGGGTAGGACTTAATCAGAAAAAGTCTAACACGCCCTCCCGCTTCACCCAGAGTGGGAGTTGTCATTGGATGATTTCCCACACAAAAAAGAAAAGAAAAGGTACGTTGCTGACAGGTTATAACAAAATGTTAGGAGCGCTGTTAGTTATATTGGGGCAACTCAACGCATCGATAGCGGAACACTGAGTCGGAAATAAGATTTAGCTCACAAAGGACGTGGGTATGACTATATATACTTTGACACCCACGTGAAGGATATTGTTTTCTGACCGCACTACAAACAAACAAAATGATATGTTTGGGTTCCGTTCAGTATGACCGAGCTGTATGGGTTAAGCGGGTTATAATATTAAACGAAGGCAAAGGATTACGGTCGTGTCTCCGTGGATACGTTTGAAGTATATCAGTTATGGAGGGCTACTTGGAAATAATCGGCGTTTGAAGGGGGCTACAATCTTATCTTACTAATCCTACTACTATTATAAACGTGAATGTTTGTGAGGATGGATGAATGGATTTTCCGAATCCGTAAGTGTGTCCTTCGCATTAAAAGTGGGCCCAATCAGAATATCAGCGCAGCGTTATTTGGGTTTAAAGATTCTGTATTTGTTCTAAAAAAACATACATTGTTCACTTATCGAATAAATACATGACTAAGGTTAGTGTAGTCCAGTTTCTTTTTTGGATATCGCTGCACATGCTGAGATAGGAGCCATTTTGGTCTCGCACGGGGTTTTTTATTTTTATAATTGTTTAATTTCGTGCTGATGTCTCGTGTCTCCTGTGCGGGTCAAAAGTGTAACAAACATAAAAAAGAAAGTAAACATATTTATATATTTTTACTTTCTTTTTTAAGTTTGTTACACTTTCACGCAAAAACTACTGAACGGATTTTGATAAAACTATCAGAAATATAGCTATAGAAATATATCAGAATAAAACGTAGGCTATAATTTATAAAGATACTAGCTGACCCGGCAAACTTTGTATTGCCATAAAAACACCCAACATTCATCTACTAAATATCCTACCTACCCTACCCTACCCTACCTACCCTACCCTACCTACCCTACCTACCCTACCCTACCTACCCTACCTACCCTACCTACCCTACCTACCCTACCTACCCTACCTACCCTACCTACCCTACCTACCCTACCTACCCTACCTACCCTACCTACCCTACCTACCCTACCTACCCTACCTACCCTACCTACCCTACCTACCCTACCTACCCTACCTACCCTACCTACCCTACCTACCCTACCCTACCTACCCTACCCTACCCTACCTACCCTACCCTACCTACCCTACCCTACCCTACCTACCCTACCCTACCTACCCTACCTACCCTACCTACCCTACCCTACCCTACCTACCCTACCTACCCTACCTACCCTACCTACCCTACCTACCCTACCTACCCTACCTACCCTACCTACCCTACCTACCCTACCTACCCTACCTACCCTACCTACCCTACCTACCCTACCTACCCTACCTACCCTACCTACCCTACCTACCCTACCTACCCTACCTACCCTACCTACCCTACCTACCCTACCTACCCTACCTACCCTACCTACCCTACCTACCCTACCTACCCTACCTACCCTACCTACCCTACCTACCCTACCTACCCTACCTACCCTACCTACCCTACCTACCCTACCTACCCTACCTACCCTACCTACCCTACCTACCCTACCTACCCTACCTACCCTAACTACCCTACCTACCCTACCTACCCTACCTACCCTACCTACCCTACCCTACCTACCCTACCACACCTACCCTACCTACCCTACCCTACCCTACCTACCCTACCCTACCCTACCTACCCTACCTACCCTACCTACCCTACCTACCCTACCTACCCTACCTACCCTACCTACCCACCTACCCTACCTACCCTACCTACCCTACCTACCCTACCTACCCTACCTACCCTACCTACCCTACCTACCCTACCTACCCTACCTACCCTACCTACCCTACCTACCCTACCTACCCTACCTACCCTACCTACCCTACCTACCCTACCTACCCTACCTACCCTACCTACCCTACCTACCCTACCTACCCTACCTACCCTACCTACCCTACCTACCCTACCTACCCTACCTACCCTACCTACCCTACCTACCCTACCTACCCTACCTACCCTACCTACCCTACCTACCCTACCTACCCTACCTACCCTACCTACCCTACCTACCCTACCTACCCTACCTACCCTACCTACCCTAACTACCCTACCTACCCTACCTACCCTACCTACCCTACCTACCCTACCTACCCTACCTACCCTACCTACCCTACCTACCTCTACCTACCCTACCTACCCTACCCCTACCTACCCTACCTACCCTACCTACCCTACCTACCCTACCTACCCTACCTACCCTACCTACCCTACCTACCCTACCTACCCTACCTACCCTACCTACCCTACTACCTACTACCCTACCTACCCTACCTACCCTACCTACCCCACCTACCCTACCTACCCTACCTACCCTACCTACCCTACCTACCCTACCTACCCTACCTACCCTACCTACCCTACCTACCCTACCTACCCTACCTACCCTACCTACCCTACCTACCCTACCTACCCTACCTACCCTACCTACCCTACCTACCCTACCTACCCTACCTACCCTACCTACCCTACCTACCCTACCTACCCTACCTACCCTACCTACCCTACCTACCCTACCTACCCTACCTACCCTACCTACCCTACCTACCCTACCTACCCTACCTACCCTACCTACCCTACCTACCCTACCTACCCTACCTACCCTACCTACCCTACCTACCCTACCTACCCTACCTACCCTACCTACCCTACCTACCCTACCTACCCTACCTACCCTACCTACCCTACCTACCCTACTCCCTACCTACCCTACCTACCCTACCTACCCTACTACCCTACCTACCCTACCTACCCTACCTACCCTACCTACCCTACCTACCCTACCTACCCTACCTACCCTACCTACCCTACCTACCCTACCCTACCCTACCCTACCTACCCTACCTACCCCTACCTACCCTACCTACCCTACCTACCCTACCTACCCTACCTACCCTACCTACCCTACCTACCCTACCTACCCTACCTACCCTACCTACCCTACCTACCCTACCTACCCTACCTACCCTACCTACCCTACCTACCCTACCTACCCTACCTACCCTACCTACCCTACCTACCCTACCTACCCTACCTACCCTACCTACCCTACCTACCCTACCTACCCTACCTACCCTACCTACCCTACCTACCCTACCTACCCTACCTACCCTACCTACCCTACCTACCCTACCTACCCTACCTACCCTACCTACCCTACCTACCCTACCTACCCTACCTACCCTACCTACCCTACCTACCCTACCTACCCTACCTACCCTACCTACCCTACCTACCCTACCTACCCTACCTACCCTACCTACCCTACCTACCCTACCTACCCTACCTACCCTACCTACCCTACCTACCCTACCTACCCTACCTACCCTACCTACCCTACCTACCCTACCTACCCCTACCTACCTACCTACCTACCCTACCTACCCTACCTACCCTACCTACCCTACCTACCCTACCTACCCTACCTACCCTACCTACCCTACCTACCCTACCTACCCTACCTACCCTACCTACCCTACCTACCCTACCTACCCTACCTACCCTACCTACCCTACCTACCCTACCTACCCTACCTACCCTACCTACCCTACCTACCCTACCTACCCTACCTACCCTACCTACCCTACCTACCCTACCTACCCTACC